>CM040121.1:185027863-186481190 GCA_022559845.1 Amorphophallus konjac | reverse complement strand
TAGGCACCCAACAGCTAGGTCTTTGGTATCCTACTAAGTGTGAGTTAGATCTTCTAGCCTACCTGATGCAGACTATGCTGGGTGTCGAGTAGATAGAAAGATAGTGGCTATTGCCAATTCCTTGGTGGCTGTCTAGTATCTTGGGCATCTAAAAAGTAACACACTATAGCCTTGTCTACAACTGAGGCTGAATATGTTGCTGCAGGTAATTATGCTGCCCAAGTACTATGGATCAAGCACCAACTAGATGATTATCAGATAAAACTGGAATGCATTCTAATTTTATGTGATAATACTAGTGCCATATGCCTTGCTAAAAATCCTGTTCACCATTCAAGGACTAAGCATATAGAGATAAAACATCATTTTCTGAGAGATGCTGTGAATAAAAAGGAAATCGAATTGAATTTTATTGAAACAGACAAACAAATTGCTGATATCTTTACTAAGCCACTTGGAAATGAAAAGTTTAAATTTCTTAGAAGAGAACTTGGCTTGTGTAAGTTTCAGCATGATGAATAAAATTTTTAGCTATTTTGAATACAATCTCTGATTTGGACCTACATCTGATAAACTGTATAAAACTTTGTGAAGGTTGATTGGTGCAACAGACTCATGATCATGCATGACACTCATATTGTTTTCTCATGATCATCACTGCATATCATTTAGTCAGTAATGTGTCTAAAATCACATGCATATAGAACTATTTTGCACTACATTTCTATGCATAACCCTGGTGGTCACATTGCATGATAGTACAGTCTGAATAAGCATGAACTTCAAAAATCATTTGATCAGTCATCTTTTGCAAAAATTGCATGCCTATAGACAGGGGGAGTCTTGTCAGAATTTCAAGGTGAACTGCTGCGTCGACGCTACTATACTGTGGCGTTGACGCAGTGAACTAGATCTGTGAATGTCTCTGTTTCATTATTCTGATGAGTTGACGCTGCAATAGCGTGGAGTCGGCGCACTGACACTATCTCAGTGTTTTATACTGTTGCATCTTCAACTGATGTGTGGACGCCTTGAACTCCCAGCGTCGACGCTGTCTATTCATCCTTGACTCTGAATGATTGAGTCTGACAGTATGGCAATCTTTTAATCAGTTCTAATATTAAGCAATAGAAAACATACCTCTTCCCTCATAAGAACTTTAATTGCTTAAAGACTGACTTAATGGTTTAAATTTTATAATCTTTAGAGTTGAAAGCCTACAATCAGTAAATAAGGATGCTGAAAATTGATAAATCACTCAACCCTCATCTTATTTCATGTCAGACAAAGTTAATTATATCTAAAATTCGAAAACTCATCTGAAATCATGTTAGAGAAACTAAGTATGTGTATTGTCCTTAAACAAGTCATTCTGAAACAAATAAAGGACAGCTAAGAAAGATATTGAAAAATATTGAAAATAAATTGAAATATAGCATTAACAGAGCAATGACTGGTAAATCACTGAGAAACTGAGTGATCCATCAAAGAAGTGGACAACACTCATGTCATGAGGTGTATCAGTTATCTCTGTATAAAATGATCAAAACAGTAGGGTGGTTTCATTGAGTATCTGGGGGTAACTGGCGTCTGATAAACGTGTACCCTCAAGCAAAAAGATGTAAATCACTTATATGGAGTTTGATCATAGTAGAATGGTCCATCATGTTGAGTATCTAGGGGTATTGGCATCTGATAAACGTATACCCGTAAGCAAAAAGACAAATGGTACCTGACTGCCCAAAATGAACTCATATTGATAAATGCTGTTCCTTCAAAAGTAATTTTATGAATGTCAATTTGTTTAGTTTCAATACATGACTTGGTCTCTCTCAATTAGTTTTGTTGAGTATATGACAGTACGATATTTTTGAAACTGACTCTCTCATGCAAATGTGATTCTGGTTTATTATTTTATCATGCACAGCTACCCTATCCAATGAATGTAGTGCATGAACTCTTATTTTTATAACCTTTAAACCAGAACCTCACTTTCTAAGCAGTTTCTCAATTCATATGACTGAAGGTTCTGTGCTTTAGCCGCTTAATTTCTGAACTACTTGCTAAGAATGCTAGTCAGCTGAGTCTTCTTGTTCCTTCCATTGCATCTTATTTCCCTCCTCTTTGTTGATGGCAAAGGGGGAGAATATATTGTCTACTTCATGAGTTCATTCCAGGGAAGTGTTTGCATCATGTCTATAACAAAGGGGGAGATTTTGTGAGCAGAAAGTTGTGTTCATGTCTCAGCATGTCATTCATAGCATCTGCATGACAATCTGAATAACGAATCATGTCCATCATCAAAAATACATCTGTTTGACAGGATGTTGCTATTCTATATAATAGGGTGTTGCCATCATCAAAAAGGGGGAGATTGTTGTGACCCCTCTGTGTTGATGATGTTGACAATAAGTTTTATTTCATTGGCAACAGCTTGTTTTGATTGATTGGTAACTGTTCTTATTTTGATGAAATTATTTTTATCAGGTTGTCTGTGTACCTAATGCAGTCAGAGTCTATACTGTCGTGCACACACCCACAGGTCTACATTGCATTGCAGCATGAACATAGAGTCCATACATTTCATTGTGTAGTCTGGACAGTTCTGATGGGTCGATGCTCCCTTCTGATGGTCGACACCCCCTTTGTTTTCCAAGTCCACACATTGTGCATTCTGACTTGAAGTCTATACAACGCTGCATTGGCCAAGTCTATACACTGCATTGTAGATTGTTGGCAAAGTCTACACATTCTGCAGTTCAACGTCTACATGCATGAAGTCTATACACTGCATGGTTCGCACAGCTGCAAGTCCACACATTGCATTCCTAGCAGACCAGCAAGTCTATACACTACAGAGTAAAGCCCAAAGTCTAGACACTGTCGCATTGCTTGCATTTCAGAGTCTATACATCGTTCATGCATGTGCACAGTTCATGGACAAAGTCTGTACATCGCAGCATGTATTCAATGTTAAAGTCTATACAGACTTCAGCGTCTTGTTCATGCATTATTTGTGAAGTCTGTACATTAGTCTGTGTCTCATGCATCGTCTATGCAAAGTCCATACATTGCATTCAAAGTCTGTACAGTGTTCGTCTCAGCCAGCGTCTCATGCTGCGTCTATACATTGACATTAGTTTTCCAAGTCTGTACATCGGACTGGTTGAGCAAGTCTGTACAGACGTTGCATCGATCAAGTCTGTACATCGTCAAGTCTTCACACTTAAAGTCCATACATTGAATGTCTATACATTCGTTTGCCTTGCATCATTCATTAAGTCTGTACAACCCCTTCGCTTGGCAAGTCTGTACATTGTGGATGTCTATACACTCGATTGTCTTGCCTTGGTCAAGCCTGTGCAGAGTTTCTTCAGCTAAGTATATACATTGCTTCACGATGTGAAGTCTATAACATGCCTTGTTCAAGTCTTCACATGATGAAGTCTATACTCTCAACTCCTTCACACTTCAGGAAGTCTGTACATCCTCCAATGCATTGCATGCATCGTTTGTGGAGTCTGTACATTGAGTGAAGTCTGTACTGCGGCTGCTTCACATCTGAAGTCTGTACATTGCATTTGCACTCACAACGTCTTCACACTTGAAGTCCATACATCGTCAGTTGTATGTCAAGTCTTCATATTGCTTATGTCTGTACAGCGGATGCTTCACATAGATGAAGTCTATACATTGAGCAGAGTCTGTACACTGCATTCGAATTCACAAGTCCATACAATGCAGTCTATACAATGCAGTTCATCTTATAAGTCTGTACATAGTTCTTCACTTAATCTGATAATCCTATAAATTATCTGACAGGGATCTGCTACTGAGATTCCTGACATGGCTCGTGATCCCAGGAGGACGAGGTGATCAGGTACTGTCATGTGGATGGAATTACCTCGGTTCTGGCGAATTCTCTGGGCGGGAAATGTGGAAGACACGCGCCCTCATCCACCTGCTGATAGTATATAATGAAGCCTTCATCTTCAGATGGAGGCAGATCGACAGAAGAGAAGAAAAATCTATACAGCAGAGAGCCATCGATCCACAGTGAGAAGAAAGAAAACAGAGAAGAAGAAAAAGAGAGAAGAGAAGAGAGAAGAGATGTGTTGAGAGAGTGAAATTGAGAGAGTTTAGATTGAGAGCTGCTCTTATTGTAACTCAGTCTCTTGGTTCAGAAACCAGAGCTGAGGCTTGCTCATTCCGAGCTACATTCCCATTTGGGTTTTCCTTTTCATTTTGCTTCTGCATTGTTATTTCCGAACTCTTGTTTCTTCAAGCTGTGAGGCAGCATTGCAGTGGAGGTCTCCACTGGACAGGTGAAGCTGTAATCCTCAGCAGGCGAGACTTGGTCTCGGACGGCTAAGATGTATTGCCCAGCTGTTGCAGAGGGTGTTCCTCTGGTCGGGATAAGCTGTAAGCCCCAGCCGTTATTGGCAAGCTGTAGTGCCCAGCAGATTGAAGCTGTGTATCAGCAGTAATCCACATTCGAGTTGAATGTGGGGTGGACATAGGTCGGATTGACCGAACCACCTAAAAGTCTTTGTGCCTTTCGTGTGTTTGCTTGTCTGTTTAGCAGATCTTGTCTCCATCATTCGGTGCTTTGACTGTGGTTGTCCAGTGTTCTTTTAATTCCGCATTTGAATCTAGGCATAATCTTTAATTAGCCTGTTGATCTATTCACCCCCCCCTCTAGATCCACATTCTGTGGGGAAAGAGCCTTCCATCTAACTCCAACAAAGGAGTCGACACTTCTTGCCTGCAGAAGCAAAAACAGAGAAACTAGAATGGCTGAAAATAAATGTCGACTCACAGAGTCGACATTTTTATCCCAGACCTTCTGAATATGCAACAACAGAACACAGAGGAAAAAGTGTCGACTCTGAGAGTTGACACTTTTGCCTGGGGTTCCAAATGCAATTTATAAAGGGGTTCACAATGAGAAACAAAGGTTCTAAAAAGGTTTAATAAGATTCTAAACATGCTTACCGAAACTCCATCAGCCAGTTAACATTCCAAATCCAAATTCCTACCATTGTAGCTCAGATCATGATAAAGAGTTGCAAAGTTCCATTTAATTCAGCACAAGTACCCCTGACATTCATATTACAAAAGACTAAGTTAGCCATATCATTCACATGTTAACAAAAAGAAACCAATGAATTAGAGTTTTGAACCATTTTCCCTCATCTGTGTCCTACACAAATAGCCATAGCCATATTAGTTAGTTCAGTGAAAAAATAATGAATGAAGAGATGCCATGCTTGAGTGAACAAAAGTAAGACCATCTATATCAATCGACATTTCATAAATCCAAGCAAGATGCCATATATCCTCTTATGCTGAAAATCATTCAAGCCATTTGACAACATTAGCCATTCAAAGCCATGTAACAACTTATTCAGTCCACATCATTTCTATATACAAATCTAATCAACTATTCAAACTACCTTGAGCAAATACACTCATATTCACATAAGTCACTGTCACATGGTATTTGGTCATCATCAAAATTCCTTAATGCAAAATTGCCACGCACGGGGTTCAACAGGAGAGATACCTTTTCAGGTCCTCGAAAGCTTGCTCGCACTCTTGGTCCCACTCTACATGTACCATCTTCTCAGATGACTTGTTGGCTTGCTTGTTGAGCTAGAAGAAGGAGAGGCACCTTTCAGCAGATCTGGACAGGAATCGGGTGAGGCCAGCTGCATGGCCAGTGAGACATTGCACATCCCTCACCTGCTCTGGTGGCTTCAACTCCAACACCACTCAAATTTAGTCAGGATTCACTTCGATAGCCCGGTGGGTCACTAGGAAACCGAGGAACTTGCCCGACCTTACTCCAAATGCACATTTATTGGGGTTGAGTTTCATGTTGTACCTTCGGAGCGTAGCGAATGTCTTTGCCAGGTCCTCCAGATGGTTGGTCACGTGTAGGCTTTTGATGAGTATGTCATTAATGTAGACCTCCATGTTGCGGCCGATCTGGGAGTCGAACATGTAGTTGATGAGACGTTGGTAGGTAGCTCCTGCATTCTTTAACCCGAACGTCATGCATGTGTAGCAATATAGACTGTGGTCAGTGATGAAGGTTGTTTTGTCCTGGTCAGGTTCATGCATGTTGATCTGATGATACCCTCAATAAGCATCTAGGAAGCTCAGCATCTCATGTCCGGCCATCACATCGATGAGTTTGTCGATCCATGGCATTGGGAAGCGATCCTTGGGAGTGACATTGTTGAGGTTAGTGTAGTCTACACACATATGCCCCTTCCTATTATTTTTGGGGACCAGGACCACGTTGGTGACCTAGTCTGGGTACTGGGTTGGTCGAAGGAGTCCCAATCGCAGCTTCTTGTTTACCTGCTCCCTTTTGATGGCCTGTCACTCACCTGCACTATTGAACCGGGTGGCATTTCGGGTCCAGCTTCAGCTGGTGAGTGATTACCTCTGGTAGTATCCCAGGTAGTTCATCCTCGGACCAAACGAATACATCTTGGTTTGCCACCAAGAAGCATCGATAAGCCTCATTCTCTTGCTCGGATAGCATTGAGCCTATCCACATAGTGTGATTTGGGCTTCATCTACTTGGATGAGGAAGAGGTCTTCAACTGGTGTGCCCCCACTTGGTCTGGGTTCATCTATTCTGGCCTTCTTCTCAGGTGGGGTGTCTTTAGCTTGCCTTTCCCTATTGGAAATTAGGTAGCACCGTTGGAACTCACCCTGTTCACCTCGTACTTCCCCTACCTAGTGAGGAGTGGGAAACTTCAGCTTCTAGTGGTAGGATGAGGGGATGCCCCTTAATACGCCTAGGATTCCTTGGCCGATGATGGCGTTGTAGCCAGTCATACCCCAGACGACTGTGAAGTCGGCCAAAATGGTCACATCCCATGGTGCTGTCCCGAATGTGATCGGGAGGGAGATGCGCCCTTCAGAGAAGACTGTAGAGCCGGAGAATCTATACATAGGAGTGTGCAATGGTGTTATGCGCGAGAAATCCACACCCACGAGGACAAGGTAATCGTAAGAAATTACATCGGGTCCACTTCTATTATCAACAAGGATTCGATGCACTGTACATTGGTTGATAGTGGTGGAGACTACAAGAGGGTCGCAGTGGGGAGTGGTCATTGGAGAAGACGATAGGATCTTTGAGCCAGTCTCGAGTACCCGAGTCACAATGGCTTCCGTCATCATGATCTATCTGATTTACTCGGGCTGCATATGCTCGACGTCTGCTTGAACTATCCCCTCTCGATGCCGGCACACCGGAGATCATCATAATGTCCTTCCTGTTGGGTCAGTTGTCGACGGGGGGCGGTGTGCAGGCTTTCTACTATCGCCTCTCGGTGGCGTTGGTGACGAATTTCCCCAGGAGTCCTCGTTGGAGTAAATCCTCAATTGCATCTTTAAGCTGGATGCAGTCGGTAGTGTCTTGGCCATGGTCGCAGTGGAAGCAGCAATACATCCACCAATTTCTAGTCCTTGGATCTGACTTCATCTTCAGGGGCCACCGGAGGTAGGGCTCCTCACGGATCTCCACGAGGATTTGCTCTGGTGGGGCCGTTAGTGGAGTTTAGTGCCTATAAAGGCCTTTCTCCCTTGGCCCTTGCTGGTCGCGGTGCTCCCAGTCATGGCACTCTCGCTTGCTTCTCCCCTCTCGTGGGGAGTCAGCCAATCTCTTGCGGTCAGGTTGACCAGACCCGGTCGCTCAGCTTAACACTACATTATTGTCCTCGCAACTAGCATGCTTCTGGGCCAGAGTGAGGAGATACATCAGCGTCACCGGGGAGTCTTCCCTGAGCATTCATCAGAATATGGAATCATGAGTGCCTTGTGCCAGCACAGTTGTGGCGATGCTAACATCTGGGTGAGGGATGCGAAGAGTCTCCTTTTGAAAATGGGACACGAAGTCCCATAAGGGTTCTTCATGTCCCTGCTTGATGGTGAGCAAGCACACCGTAGATCTGACTTCCTTCTTGCAGCCCATGAAGTTCTTTTTGAACAGTTTCTTTAACTACTGGAAGGAAGTGATGGTCCCGGTGGGTAGTGACTCGAACCAGGCCCGAGCATTCTCCCATAGGGTGGTGACGAATGCCGAGCACTTCACAGCATCCAAAGCTTGATGAAATGCCATGTTAGATTCGAAACTGTGCATGTGGTCGGTCGGGTCGGTGGTGCTGTCGTACGGGGTGAACGTCAGCAGTTGAAAACTTTGGGGGGATCGATGCTTCCATGATCTCCAGGAAGAATGGGGCATGGAAATTTGAATCATCATCGACGAGCCCCTTGGTCCATGCAATTTGAAGAATGTCATCCAGATAGTGGACCTTTCCCTCTACCTCATGCTCCACTTACTCATAGCGCCAAAGCCATTGTGCCATCACTGGGTTGGAGTGCAGTGGGCTATGGGGACATGGGGCGAGCAGACTACGCGGGCATTGTGAGTGCATGGAGGAGACGTGGGAAATGGTCATGCGCCAGGCGGGACTGCACCACGGTGGGGGCACCTCAGTTTAGCGGATGCTCCATCGGAGCAGGATCTTGCTCTACTTGCCGATTAAGGAGGCCTTGGCACACCTCCGTCAATGCCTGGATATAATGGCGCATCTCCGCCAACTTGTTCATGGTGTGGTTGGGTGGAGCCATGCCTCGGGGTAGACAAGTAGAGGAGGATGCTTCCTAGGACTCCTTCCTAGAATTCACAACTCGTCGGGAGTCCTGGGCCCCAGGGCGATTACTACTGTTGCGATAGCTTCCTCGGGGTGCCATGGATTTCTGCTCTCTTCCCACAGACAGTGCTAAAAAGTGTAGAGGTAAGAAAGTATTCCTTGGACCCTGTATCACACTCTTAAGATTTGTTTGTTGGGAAAGAGCAGCTGGCCTCTCGAGGAAACACGTGATTCCTCGAGATATCGGTGCTGGGATTGAAATCAATACGGGAGAAACCCGGATAGGAAAGAGATTCTTCACCTTTGCGGGGTTGCGAATCTCCCATGCAAATCTGTGGGATGTTAATTTTACAGGCGTGGGATCTCTAGAAGTATCTACACGAGCACTTGAATCAGACGAGCTCCACTCCGTGATCTCCACGCGTTGACCAGACCTCAATTCTACCATGCAGAACAAGCAAGAGAGAGAGGAGAGAGGGGCACCCTAGGGAGAGAGAGAACTAGAGAAGGAGGGCGGCTAGGGAAGACTATGTTCCTTGGCCCAAGGTTCTGTCCCATTGCTATTATTTATAGAAATTTGGTGTTTTTCATAAAGAATCTAAATACTTTCTATAAATCACAACCAATCTCGTCTAAATAGTACTCTTATGTGTGTGACCCTCTAGGCCCATATATTAGTCTGGTTTTCAGGCCCACTAAGCCAAGAGCCAATTCTTGTACTTATTTAAATTAATTAATTATATATCATCACATGATATATAATTAATGTAATTTTAACTTGTGGAAAATAATCTAATGATTATTCTATTGGGCCTTCAGACCATGAACAGAACCAAGCACTACCTCATTATCCCATAAGATATAAGGGGAGCTAATCCCAATAGAACCTTTGTAATGACCTGACGATCCGGATACTGATAAACCGATATCAAGAACTCGGAGACGCCACCCAAGAGGCTGATGAGGCCTCGTAAGGGTTGGGAGGATTGGTTGAGGAGGTGCGTAATGAACTGGAATTACACGTAAATTTTAAGATAAACAGAAGCAATTTACAATATCAGAGTGATACATTCATATAATAGTCCAAATCCATCCATTACAAGTCCAAACACTATATAAGAGTTAAAAGAAGACAACTACATGGGGCATACCCCGATCAAAAGCGTGAGGGAGAGACCCTTGCTGGCACCTAAGACTGCCCACCAAAAGCATGTGGATAACCCGCAGACTGCTGCTCCGTCTCACCTGGAGAGGAAGGGTGAGTCTCACATCATAGACTCAGTAGGGTTCACGTAGATCCCTACCTCGTAGCTAACTCATAAAAACAGTTAATAACACAATGGCATAGGAAAAATAACAATTAAATAAAGCTGTACAAGTAGGAGAACAATTAAATATAGCTAAACATAAATGCTATTTAATCTCATGTTAATTCGAATGAAAAATTAAACATGAGAATCATAATCTACCAATAGAATTAAAGTTCAACATTTCCAAGTGACAGGAGAAAGAAAGGACCACCAGAAAGAAGACCAGATGCGTCTACTGATGACTTATACTGGGTATCGGGTATCTCCACCTGCCTGGAACGTGGCGAGTGAGACACGCAACAGTAACCAAGTCAAGAACTAGTCAGGGTCACACTTGTCAGTGTCAGTCCATGCCCCTGACCACGTGTGCACACACATGCCCAATGCCTTGAGCCAGGCCTCTAGCTAGTCCCCCCCCCCAGTTGGACACTACTGCCAAGCAAGGGGGCCCACATAAATCAGCTTAAAAATCGTACACCAGGACTACCCCGCCACCTCTCCCAGGTGGGCCGACACTAAAGGTCGTCGGGTTACGACTAGTGGTTCCATCACAAGGAAATAGAAAATAACTCTACTAGGATATAAGAAAATACTTAAACATGGCGCATATGCAATATTAAACGCATAATTAAATAAGTAGAATTTGAATTTTATAAACTGCAGGGACTAGGCGGTCTAGTCAGGGCCAAAAAGCTCAGGTAGCGGTCGAACAACATGCCGCTTCACTGACCATGGCGGTCTCACCCTGACCGCTTGGCTAAGATCACTTCATATATTGAACAGAATAAAAATGGTCTGGACATGGCCGTTTTGATCAAGAGACGGTCGCGCGACTGACCGCCCAGTGATAAAAACGGTCCGGTCTGGGCCGCTACTCTTACACCGCCTCAATTAGGACGAAGGAGCTTGGCAGTCGGTTGCTGGGCCGCTAATGTCTACTGATGGCCAGATGAAGGACCGCCGTTAAATAGAAACGGTCAGTCCGAGACCGCTAAGGTCCACCGCCCTATACGCCTAATAAAAATGGTCTCTGAAAGGACCGCTATTAATCCAGACGATCCAAAACGGAAACAACTCAATTGGAACCCCTCCCAATCGATTCAAATCGATGGGAATACAATTTTAAACCTATTCCCTGCCATCATACATCCATTCCATAGCAGTTTTACATCCAAAAACATAAAAACAATGTCCATGGAGTGATTTTCATGGATTAAAACATAAATGACTATGTTCATGGATTTAACACTCAAACCATGGAAAAACATAAGGCAATGGGCATGCAATTGGAGGTAAAACATCCTAAGAGGAAGGGAAATCCATCCCCCTACTTGTTTTACCAATTGATACACCGTTCCTCGCCATTCTTCATAAAGGAATCACGCCCTACACCCGAGGTTTTCCCACCTCTACGCTCCACGGTCGCCTGCACGATGATGACACCGCTCCTCCTACGCCTTGGGCTCGCCAAGGACACCTCCTGCAAATTCAGCAAAGCCCCAGGGTGATCACACAACCAAGAGCAAGAGAGGGGGAGAGAGACGTGGGGAGAGAGGATGGAGCCTCCCTTCGTGCGATCAAAACAATGAGCATTTGATATTATTTTTTTTGTTATAATCCCTTGAATTGCAATAAGGCATCAAAAGGAGTAAAATTTCATATATGCCCTATCTAGCCTCTAAAAACTTATAAAAATGGGTAAACCCACTAAACTAGGCCCATTAAGCCCATTAAAATAATATAAACTCATGAATTGCTTTATGTTTCGATACCAATAGGAATCCATTAACTATCAGGTCTTACAGTCCGTCCCTCCTAATAAAAATTTCATCCTCGCAATTTAAAAAGAAAACACTAGGAGAGAACTTAAGAGATATATCTCAATCAAATAAAAATGGAAACTACTGACGCATTTCATCCTCACATTCCCTAGTAGCCTCATTACCGGAGTGACGCTGCCATACTACCTTTACCAGAGGGATTACCTTATTCCTCAATTGTTGTTCATGATGATCCTCAATCCAAATCGGATACTCTGGTGTGGATAGATCCACTGTCACCATAGGCCACATTGAATCATCTAACACATGAGATGCATCAGAAATATACTTTCTTAACTGGGACACATGAAACATATCGTGGATTGCTTGAATCGTTTATGGCAACTGAAGTGGATAAGCCACTTGGCCCACACGTTCCAAGATAGGAAATGTACCAATGTACAGGGAACTAAGCTTTCCACGCTTCCCAAATTGCACCACGCCTTTCATTCGAGATATTTTCACAAAAATAGAATCTCCAGGCTCAAACTGCAATGGTCTTCTATGCCAATCTGCATAGCTTTTCTGTCGACTTTGGGCTATCAACATCTTCTGCCTGATCAGACGTACCACATCGACACACTTCCGTACCATCTTGGGTCCTGTCAACAGTCGATCACCATCTTCAAACCAATTTAATGGTGTACGACAAGGATGCCCATACAAAGCTTCATACGGAGCCATATCGATACTGGAATGATAGCTATTATTATAAGAGAATTCCACCAATGGCAAATGTTGACTCCGTGAACCCTACCATTCCAGACAACATGATCGCAACATATCTTCTAACGTCTGAATAGTCCTCTCAGACTAACCATCAGACTGTGGATGATATGTTGAACTAAATGCCAATTCTGTGCCCAACGCCTTTTGAAAACTCCGCCAGAAGCCAGAAGTAAAATGTGGGTCACGATATGACACAATGGATATTGAAATTCCATGCAATGGCACAATCTTCGCAACATAAAGCTCGGCCAATTTTTGAATATTCCACGTCACCTTGATCGGCAAGATTCTTGCTATCTTGGTCAGACGATCAACTAACAGCCAAATGCCATCGTAACCTTGTGAAGTTTGGGGTAAACCCACAATAAAATCAGTAGTGACATAATCCCATTTCCACATCGGGATCTCCAAAGGTTGAAGCATTCCTCCAGGCCTTTGGTGCTCAACTTTGACCTGTTGACATGTCAAACATTTAGACACAAAATCAGCTACATCCCTTTTCATACCTGGCCACCAAAACTACCTTTTCACATTATGATATATTTTCGTGGTGCCGGGGTGAATAACATAACGGGATCCATGCGCTTCACGCAAAATAGCATTCCTCAACAAATCACCAGTTGGAACATATAGTCTACCTCTGAATCTAATCACTGAATCATCACAAAACTCCACATCTGGCATTAACACAATGCGAGACAACTCAGTGTCTGCCATCTCCGCCTCCCTGATCTGCTGGTAAATAGTTGGAGTCATCACCAGACTAGCAAAAATGGCTACCATCGGATCACAGGGAATTTTCAATCTTTATGTCTCACAAGGAAACTATTCCCACAACTTCCATTCTTGTATCAGTAAATGACTGAGTTGCACTTTTCTGCTCAGTGCATCAGCCACCACATTCATCTTGCCAGGTTGATAAGACATAGTAAAATCATAATCTTTCATATACTCCATCCACCTGTGCTGACAAAGATTCAAATCTTTTTGAGAAAACACGTACTTCAAACTTTGATGATCAGTAAAGATCTCAAATTTCTCACCATACAAGCAGTGTCTCCAGCTTTTCAATGCAAAGATCACCGCCACCAACTCCAAATCATGAGTGGGATAATTTTCTTCTTGTTGTTTTAATTGTCGGGATGCATAGGCTATGACCTTGCCATGTTGCATGAGCACTGCACCCAAACCTACTCGAGAGGCATCCGTACACACACCGAATCCACCCGAGACAGAAGGCAAAACAAGCACTGGAGAAGTAGTGAGCAGCCTTTTCAACTCATTGAAGCTCTGTTCACATTTATCCGACCATACTAAAGGCACATCTTTGCGAGTCAATTTAGTCATTGGCGCGGTAATTCATGCAAAATCCTGAATGAATCTTCTATAATTATCAGCAAGACCCAAAAAGCTTCTAATCTCTGTCATAGTCTTAGGGCTTTGCCATTGCAGAATAGCTTCAATTTTAACAGGATCAACTGCAACTCCATCACCAGAAATCACATGGCCTAGAAAATGAACTTCTCGGAGTCAAAACTCACATTTGTTGAATTTTGCATAAAGCTCGTGATCTCGTAGAGTCTGCAATACCACCCTAAGATGCTGAACATGTTCTTCCTCAGAAGCAGAATAGACCAAAATGTCATCCACAAAAATCACCATGAACTGATCCAAATAGGGATGAAACACATGGTGCATTAAGTCCATAAATGCTACTGGAGCATTGGTCAGCCCAAACGGCATAACAAAAAATTCATAATGACCATACCTCGTGCTGAAGGCAATTTTCTCGACATCAGATTCCCTGATCCGCAATTGGTAATAACCAGATCGAAGATCAATTCGAGAAAAGACACATGCCGACTAAAGTTGGTCAAATTAATCATCGATCCTGGGCCAAGGATATTTATTCTTGACGGTCACCAGATTTAATTGCCTGTAAGCAATGCATAACCTCAGGCTTCCATCTTTCTTCTTCACAAATAATACAGGAGCACCCCATGGAGAAAAGCTAGGACGGATATAGCCTTTTCCCAATAACTCTAGCAACTGTGCTCTCAATTCCTTCAATTCTGCAAGAGCCATACGGTAGGGTGCCTTTGATAAAGGTGCCGTACCTGGAATCAACACAATCACCATCTCAATCTCTCGTTGTGGAGGTAAGCATGGCAACTCATCAGGAAACACATCAGGAAATTCACAAACCACAGGGATATCATCTATCTCCTGCCGTGGTGCCTCAACAACAACTACAGAAGCAAAGAGTCCCTGACAACCCGCATTAAGTAATCGACAGGCTCAAATAGTAGAAACAAGCAAGCGAGGAGAACGAGATCGAATACCTTGAAAATAAAATGCCGCTTTCCCAGATGGCTAAAAATAAACCTTCTTTGTTTTACAGTCAACCACGTCTCCATAATCCTCTAACCAATCCATGCCCAGAATAACATCATTGTCTACCAGCTTCAATGCATACAACCTAGCTGGCAACTGCTGATTCCCAATCACTATAGGAGTCTCATCAAGACAGAAAGGAGTGAACATGAACTCCCTAGAAGGCAATTCGACAGCTAACTCACAAGACATCTCTGATGTCGGCTCCTCAATACAAGCAACAAAATCTTCAGAGATAAATGAGTGAGAAGCACCTCAGTCAAATAAAACACGTGTAACATGACCATAAATCATAATAGTACCTTCCATAAGATGAGATGCAGCTACTTCCGAATGAGTCACATGCATGACTCTCCCTTTTTGCTTCTTTCCACATGTAGTAGACTATTGCGATGACGACACTGATGCCTGGGAATACTGCTGCGACTGTGGTGGTGATGGAGGTCAGAACTGCAGTGGCTGTGAAAATGGAACAAGCTACTTCAGCCTCAATGGACAATCACGAACCACGTGACCCACCTGATCACATCTGAAACACACCACTAGCATCGAACATGGTCTACCCAAATGGCTAGCACCACACCTCGGACATGGTCTCGGCTGACTTCCCACCAATCCCTGTCACTGAAAAGAAGATGGTGCTAATTATTGCACACTACTAGATGAAGCTTGCCGGTCATACTGCTTCTTGGATTTCTTGAACATCTGCCTGAATTTAGATTTCATAGAGGAAGTACCACTGGCAGAAGGAACAAAAGATGGTACCCCCGTCACACTTGGCTGACTACTAGCCTGTTGGTGCTGTACACTCTGCTGTACTGGCTCAATTTGGGTTCGCCCTTGAGATCTTGCTATATCAAGTTCTAGTGCTGCTGCTGCTTGATAAACTATAACTAACTATACCACCCTGGTTGCAATAAGAGGCTGCCTCAACTCTGGCTTCAAACCACGCAAAAATTGCTCAGTCTTCAGCCCTTCATCAACAAGAATATGAGGAGCATATCGACCCAATTCCATAAATTTATTTTGATATTGCAAGACTGTCATATCTCCCTGGGCTAACGCCATAAACTGGTACATTTTGTCCATTCTAAGATAAGCTGGACTATATGTACACTCAAATGAAGTCATGAACTCCTTCCATGTAATCAGTCGAAGAGGACGGGACTTAAAAGTCACCTCCCACTCTGTGGTCCACTACGCGAGCGTTGCCCCCTGCAACTGAAATGTAGCTAGCATCACTCTCTCCTCTTCGGTGCATTCCATGGAATGGAACACACGCTTAGTAGCATCCAGCCAAACCCTAATTGCATCTGGATCCACTTGCCCTTCATATGTTGGCGGGTGGAATAAAAGAAATTCCTTTAAAACTCGACCACACCCACCTTGAGGAGCTAAATCTTCACCAGCATGAGGATCAGCACAGCCTTGCCCTTGAACATTCGCTGGAGGAATAGAAGAACCACTTTCTTCTCCTGGAACATATCGGGGCACATTAGCTTGCAATTGAACTCTCCGTCTAGGCGCCATTAAATCTAAGCTTAAGAAAAGATAGATAATGAAAGAACCATGAGTAATCACAGAGAAACATCCTAAGCTAGCAATTGTGGTACACATGGACTTGTTCTGGACTATTGCAATTTCAATTCCTTATATAACACCCCAATCACACTTTGATACCAACTGTAATGACCTGGAGATCCGGATACCGATAAACCGATATCAAGAACTCGGAGATGCCACCAAAGAGGCTGATGAGGCCCCGTAAAGGTTGGGAGTATTGGTTGAGGAGGTTCATAATGAATTGGAATTACATGTGCATTTTAAGATAAATGGAAGAAATTTACAATATCAGAGTGATACATTCATATAATAGTCCAAATCCATCCATTACAAGTCCAAACACTGTACAAGAGTCAAAAGAAGACAACTACACGCGGCATACCCCGATCAAAAGCACGAGGGAGAGACCCCTGCAGGCACCTAAGACTGCCCGCCAAAAGCACGTGGATAACCCGCGGACTGCTGCCCCGTCTCACCTAGAGAGGAAGGGTGAGTCTCACATCATAGACTCAGTAGGGTTCACGCAGATCCCTACCTCGCAGCTAACTCATAAAAATAGTTAATAACACAATGGCATAGGAAAAATAATAGTTAAATAAAGCTATACAAGTAGGAGAACAATTAAATATGGCTAAACATAAACGCTATTTAATCTCAGGTTAATTCGAACGAATAATTAAACATGAGAATCATAATCTACCAATAGAATTAAAGTTCAACATTTCCAAGTGACAGGAGAAAGAAAGGACCACCAGAAAGAAGACCAGACGCGTCCACTGACGACTTATACTGCGTCTCGGGTATCTCCACCTGCCTAGAATGCGGCGAGTGAGACACGCAACAGTAACCAAGTCAAGAACTAGTCAGGGTCACACTCGTCAGTGTCAGTCCATGCCCCTGACCACGTGTGCACACACAAGCTCAATACCTTGAGCCAAGCGTCTAGCTAGTTTTCCCCCAGTAGGACGCTACTGCCAAGCAAGGGGGCCCATGGAAACCAGCTTAAAAATCGTACACCGGGACTACCCCGCCACCTCTCCCAGGTTGGCCGACACTAAAAGTCTTTGGGCTACGACTAGTGGTTCCATCACAAGGAAAGAGAAAATAACTCTACTGGGATATAAGAAAGTACCACAGTTCATAAAAATACTTAAACATGGCGCATATGTAATATTAAACCCATAATTAAGTAAGCAAAATTTGAATTTTATAAACTGCAGGGACTAGGCGTTCTAGTCAGGGCCGCAAAGCTCAGGTAGCGGTTGAACGACTAGCGGCTACACTGACCATGGCAGTCTCACCCTGACCGCTTGGCTAAGATCACTTCATATATTGAACAGAATAAAAATGGTCTGGATAGGGCCATTTTGATCAAGAGACGGTCACGCGACTGACCACCAAGTGAAAAAAACGGTCCGGTCTGGGCCGCTACTCTTACACTGCCTCAATCAGGACGAAGGAGCTTGGCGGTCGGTTGCTAGGCTGCTAATGTCTACTGATGGTCAAACGAAGGACCACTGTTAAACAGAAACGGTCAGACCGAGACCGCTAAGGTCCACCACCCTATATGCCTAATAAAAATGCTCTCTAAAAGGATCATGATTAATCCAGACGATCCAAAACGGAAACAACTCAATTGGAACCCCTCCCAATCGATTCAAATCGATGGTAATACAATTTTAAACCTATTCTCTGCCATCATACATCCATTCCACAGCAGTTTTACATCCAATAACATAAAAATAATGTCCATGGAGTGATTTTCATCGATTAAAACATAAATGACTATGTTCATGGATTTTTCACTCAAGCCATGGGAAAACATAAGGCAATGGGCATGCAATTGGAGGTAAAACATCCTAAGAGGAAGGGAAATCTATCCCCCAACTTGTTTTGCCGATTGATACGCCGTTCCTTGCCATTCTTCACGAAGGAACCGCGCCCTACACCTAGGGTTTTCCCACCTCTATGCTCCACGGTCGCCTGCATGACGATGACACCGCTCCTACGCCTTGGGCTCGCCAAGGACACCTCCTGCAAATTCAGCAAAGCCCCAGGGTGATCACACCACCAAGAGCAAGAGAGGGGGGGAGAGACGTGGGGAGAGAGGGTGGTGCCTCCCTTCGTGCGATCAAAACAATGAGCATTTGATATTATTTTTTTTTTATAATCCCTTGAATTGCAATAAGGCATCAAAAGGAGTAAAATTGCATATATGCCTTATCTAGCTTCTGAAAACTTATAAAAGTGGGTAAACCCACTAAACTAGGCCCATTAAGCCCATTAAGCCCATTAAAATAATCTAAACTCATGAATTGCTTTATGTTTCGATACCGATAGGAATCCGTTAACTACCAGGTCTTACAACCTTTCTGTTGATAGATACCACACAACTATACTCCTTCATTCATCTGATGCCCCAACAATACAAGGGTATGGTTATTCTATCTAGCCCTTTAAGTGCTATCTGGGTGGAACCCAATGCTCATGATAATCATAACTAGAAAACTCCTTTTCCAGTTACCACCTGGCCAGGCATTTCCGAGTATGGTTCCATAGGGTATTCACTCTTTCGCTATATACCAAGAGTGAGTGATTCCTTGTCATTCACTCAATTGCCTTCTCAAGTCTTCCATTGTGTCTGAGCAATTAACTATACACAGCCTATTGGCTAAGATCCATAAGTTAGTGATCAAGGCACAACAGTCCTCATGCAAGACATCCTTCGTGACTCAGGTCTAAGGACCAACTGTGCATCTGAAACACAAGAATACCCCGGTTGATAGCTAGGTATAATGTGTTAGAACCACCAATTTGGGCACTGGCCCAATTGGGTACAATTCGGTCCCATTAACGCAATATACCAGAAATCTCAACAGATTGTTGAAGGTTCTTTAGGGAGTTCATAACCTAGGAAGGTCGGAATTAGGTGAAACCAAAACCCATGCAACAGCCATTGGGGAAAGAACAACTTAGATGAAGATTTTGACTTCTGAATAAAAGGCTTAATAGGGGGTAAGAGGGAGTTTATGATAATAGGTCGAAACAGCCACAATAAACATTGTCACCGATTGAAATAGGGATATCTTGACTCATAGGTATCCAAATGGGCTGAAACTAGGTCCATTAGAAATATTGGGCCCTTAACCCGAACTCTCATGTTGAGATGGAAACCCAATTTGCACCAGAACCTGAGGTTCTAAGCCCTTTGCCACAAACTATCACATAGAGGTGTGACTGTTGAGGGAATTCACACGTAAATGATTAAAAATTCATAACTTTGTTTGTAGATAATTAAATGACCTTAAACTAAGTCCATAATCTCTAATGGGATGTTATCTACAACTTCTATGTTAAGGTCGAGGCCAAATTCTGATTAGATACTAGAGTTATACCCGAATTATCTCGGGCTACCGAAGGGTCGCGATTGGAGCGCGGGAAATTAAAAGTTAGTCTTGAGAAAATCATAACATGAGCTAGGATTGATGAAACTCGATGAAAGCATGTCCCAAAGTTAGATTTGGAAGTCTTCTTGATTTCATATGAAGACGTCCTAACCCAAATCCCAAGAGAAAAGCACACCCACTCGGATCCATGACCAGGTAGATGAAGGGTCACATCTATTCAAACCGAAGAGGTGCATGGCATTAACTCATCTTAAACCAGCGACCTTTGGGGCTGGGCTGAACCTTGTAGGACTAGGGAAGACCCCTGGGAGACTAGAAGTCAATATAAGTCAGTAGGTTTCGTGGGTAGTAAGTCTTTAACAACTATTCTCTTCAACCATCTTCCATCCTTCTTGCGTGAGAAGAGAGTGTGGGACCTTGATCGTGCGTGAGAGGATGATTCGGTGCGCGGAGGACAATCTTGCAGTGCCGGGGTCAAAAGGAGAAGCTTAGGCAGATCTGGGGTGTGGATCTCATCCCCAGATCATCGGTTTAACATTTCGAAGGTAGGCACCTAACCTCAAATCTTAGGGGTCAACGATGCATTAGAACGATTTCAAAATAGTTTCTATATTTTAAAAAGGGACTAAGGGTATGTGGGATCGACTACTGTGTTTTCTGGATTTTCCATTAAATTATGTGTTTTCGTGAGGTTCCTCTCAGTATTTATCAAAATTTTGGGTCACTGCAGTGAGAGTGTCGACCTACCCTTTGGACAGGTCGACACTTCCTCTTTCAGAACATTGACGGTGTCAACACCACCAGTTGGACATGTCAACACCACCAGTTGGATAGGTCGACACCACCAGTTGGACAGGTCGACACCACCTCTTTCAGAACACTGATGGTGTCAACACCACAAGTTGGACAGGTCGACACCACCCTTGGACAGGTCGACGCACTGTGGCTCTGTCCCAATTTCCGGAACCCTAGTAAAAGAGAGTTTTGAGAGGTCATTTTCATTCAGAAGAATCTGAAAAATTAGAAAATGGTAGAAGGCTAAGTTAGTAACCCACTGTAAAAATTTCATGCTCACAGAAAATCCGCACTTGTAGTTATGGTTCCTTTCCTATGCATGTGTAACCTAGAAATAAACCTGTCTTCTTTCTTATGAAATCCTTACGGGTAACCTGATCATATTCTGTTCCACAACAACAAACACATGAGTAGGATTAGTCCACCTAAACCCTATGGAAGCATGCTTATGTTATAATAAAAGTATGATACTAAGTTTGTAATATGAATATAAATGTGAATGTGAATACGATGTGAATGTTATGATTGGAAAATAGCAGCATTCTGTGAGGTTGGACTTCGGTCCCTTCTGCGGGATGGCGATACGTAACGCCACGGAAGTAAAATAACCCAGGGGATAGCGTGATGTAACTCCCTACGCCCTAGTTGAAATCCTACGGTTTGGCTAGTTCCTTCTGTGGGATGGCGATACGTAATGCCACAGAACCCGGGGGACAACAAGATGTAATGCCCCGTGTGACAGGAGTCTAGGTGGGAGTTCGCTCTCGAGTATGCGCAGTACTCTTTTGTTCGTCTGTGTGTGTGGATCTCCTGTGTTTGCGGTAGTTGTTTGGTTCCATGAATAACGTTTAATGTGTAACTCATGAAAATGTGAAAATGTGCGTCTATTCATTTATCAAGGATTTAGTGCATGCACGGGTATTTTATATGTTAGATAATAAACGTGTATTTTTACGTATGATTACTTTCAAATAGCTAAGAATGAATGAATTTTGATGTTCATCACATGTTTTTCATATAATAAACTTACCCTCTCATGTATCCGTTGGGCTTGCATTTGTGGGACTGGACTGCTTGCTTTTCTAGAATTGTAGCAGGGTTCGGTCGACCAACATGGGAACTTTGGTCGACCGAAATTGCCAGTGTTGGCCAGCCTATAACTTGATACAGGGTTCGGTCGACCGGTGGCTAGTTCGGTCGACCGACTGAAGTCCCGCGATCAATGACACCAAAGAGGGGGGTGAATTGGGTGATAACAGATTTTAAGAACTTATATCCGATTTAAGAACAAGTATTAGGAGTAGGCAACAAACAAGAAGAGATCAGATGGATAAAGAAACGAATCTGGCTAAAACAACCCTTACAATAATTCTTTGATACTAGGCGAAGTTCAGGAATCTGAAGATACTCTCACACAAGGTATTTGCCTCCTGACATGATTGACCGTGTCGATCAGAAGCTACCTTTTGATCGATATACCAAAGATCTCCCGTAAGGAGGTTAATAAAGCTAGATCTAAACAAAGGAACTATGATAACGCAGTATGCAACCAAGCTAGAACAGAATAGGAGGTAGGAGATAAGGATCAAACCACATAGAACACCATGATTTTTAGGTGGTTCGGATGCAACAACTGCAACCTACATCCACCCCTCAGCGACTGTGAGGATTCACACATTATCTTGTAGAAGGTTACAAGATCAAAGCACACACACACACACACTCGTGTGAATTCAGAATTCCCACGAAGGTGCACACGCACTAAAACACAAAGAAGAGTGAAGGATAAGAAGATCACTCACACACACACATGGATCTGCGTAGATCCACACACACACAGATGTTTGAATATTACAAGAACACAAAATTAAAGCCAAGCAAGATTGGAATGAGAAAATAGAAAATGAAGGCACAAATTCAAGCTCCCCCTTAGTGGATGAAGATGGTATTTGATGAAGTTGGCTCCCCGCTCGATCTACACTTCAATGGCCTTCAAATCAACTTGAGAAGCTTGCACTTGGATGAAGAACTTCTTGCTCGAAGCACTATTCACGGAGCTACATTGCACCTCTTCTTCTCCTTGATGGCCTCCCTTAATCTTGCTTGAATCAATTAGGTTTTTGACCCCAATGAGATTATTTATAGATCTTGGGTGGTCAAGGGACATTCCACAGACCAGATCCACAAATCATGGTGAAATTGGTGGCTTAGGGATTAAACAACTCCTAGAAAAAAGACTTCCCACGTTGGGAACAAAAAGTCAAAAATAGGGGCTTTTTGAAGCTGGCGGTCGGCCTGTGTAAGCTGGCGGTCGACCTGAAATTTTACAGGAAATGCCCGTTCATTGCTGGGAAAACCGGTCGACCGCTAGAAGTTGGCGGTCGACCGCTGGCTGGGTTTTCTGTAAAAAATAAAAGGTTAGCCAATGCAATATCATACATGAACGAATCAGTTTATGGTTACATTATTCCAATCAAGGTGAGTGGGTTTAAGCTTAGCCTTGGTGGTTTGGAAACCAACACAAGGATTTATGCATTTGGAAGGGTTTAGACAATTAAGCATAACACATGGTGAAGTAGCTTTGAATGCGTGTTAAAATCGAACTAGATTGTTGAAACATAGCACACGAGAAAACACATAACCTGGGTTTTGTTATCATCAAAATCACTTGGTATACTCAACAATCTCCCCCTTTTTGATGATGACAAAACTGAAGGGATTTTGAAATATATGAACGTGCCATTGAGCAATATTTGAAAGTTGAGATCAAGGTTCGAAAACAAAGGATTTCACTCACATCCCATTACGCCAGCGAACACACACCATTCAACATTTATTTGCCAATTAGAAAGGAAATGAGATATAGGAGTCAACCATTTGAGATCAAACACCAGTTGCATTCAATTCATCATTCATCACAAGGTACATTAGTGCAAAAGTGAAAGCATGACTCTAGACTCAAGGGACTAAACAAATGTAGAAAACAGACTCATGATTCTCACATGATCAAGCATGCAAACATACAACCACACACGGACATACATAAATATATAAAACCCTATACTACTACTTCTCCCCCTTTGGCATCATCAAAAGGGGATAGGATAGATGAAGGGGGACCCAAGTGACATAAGACCAAAGGACAGCAAGCTAGAGGTGGAAGAAAGAAAAAAAATCCTCATGGTGCATCTACAGGTGGCTGATCGTCTGGAGGAGGAGGGGGCTGGTAACCAAGGCGATGGCTGAGAGCTTCAAGAGCATGTGCTTGAGCATGAAGGGCATCATAAATATGACCAATGGTGAGATCACGAGCCGCATCATGACGAGCCATGCTAAGAAGAGTATTGTTCATGATGTGGAAGGACTGGCTAGAATCAGCAACACTGTCGGTGAGGCTAGTCATATGAGTGGTGAGTGCGGCCATATGAGTGGAAAGGGTATCCAGAGCAGTGGAGAAGGAATCCATGCGGCCTGACATGGTGTCAACCACATGGCCCATAGTGTCGACGCGATCCCCGAGAGCAGAAAGTCCCTCCCTAAAAGTAACCACACGGGTCTCTAGCCCAGTGAACCGCCTGTCAAAAACCTCATAGTCTACCCAAGAAGGCTGAGTGGCTCCCTGAGTGGAGGACTCTCCATGATAAAACTGAGTAGGAGGAGGCATCTCCGGATCCATATGCTGCGGCGAAGGTGGAGGAGGTAGCTCAGCATCCATGTGATGAGGAGAGGGTGGAGGAGGCTGCTCCTCGGCCTGAATGGGAGGGGGTACATCCCCTTGAACCTGTTGCTGCTGTGGTTCCTGCTCATCCTCACTGTCATATTCGTTTTCATATGTAGGCACATCCCGACGCAGCTCACCATCGGGACCATAGTAATATTTCATATCTATACAGATCTTATGCTCATTGTAAATATCATCCTGGCGAACATAAATAAATTGTTCTTCTGCTAAATTAATCCCAGCATGAATGAACACCCCGGTCAACTGTGAATCATACGGTAAAGATCGCCGTAGATTCGTTCGGCAAGCGCCAATGAGGGTGGTCATGAGACGACCCATGTTGATTTGTATACCATTCATGACATGGTAAAACATGAATATATGAACGTCTGTGACTTCATTTCTGCTGCCAACCTTGGGATAAATAAGAGAGGTAAACATATGGTGTAAGACACGCTGCAGTGGTTGGAAGTAATTCGCATTTAACACAATCAAATCGCTGACACCACGCACGTACTCACAGTTGGTCATAGCAATAAAAGTATCTTCAACCTCCCCATGACCATAAGCCATGTTGGCTCCTCTAGCCGCAACCCCTAAGCTTCTCTCAAACAGATCGGGGTTAATGTGAATCTCAACCCCTTGAACAACAGTATATAGCTCATCATTCCTTGAAACCAAGTTCCCATAGAACTACTGTACTAGGTTGGGGTAATGACGGTTATACCTAGTGATGAAATCAGTCCAACCCGGTTGAATCTCAAAGACTGCACATATATCGGGGAGGAGTTGATTCACCTCATTGAAATCAACCATTCGAGGGTTGATGGTGGGGCGAATGAGCAGCCTAGGTGCTTGACACGGTGCAGGCGCCTACTGTGGTGGAGGAGCTGGTGCCTCGCGTCTCTGTCCACTCCCTTCCCCTTGGGCAGAATGCCGAGAGCTTCGTCTAGGCGGCATCCCGAACTAGCAACCCGATAGAAAACCCTTGAAGAGAGGACCCTCGTTCCGGAGGATGAAGAAAGATCGACGGACACTCTAGGGGCTTGCAAAAGCCTTCTCCACTGAGCAAAATCAAGATGGGAAGTCCACAAACGCACGAACGGTCGAGTGGAGTTCGTCTCGAAATCGTGACGAACAAGCCAGATCTTGTGCGGATGGAGAAAGGATGAGGTTTGGAAGCTTGGGAGGTGGAGTTTTGGGGTTCTAGAGTTAGGGCAAAGTGCTGGAGGGTGAATGGAAGTGATAGAATGAGAATGGGGGCCTTTAAAACCCCTTATAAGTTGGCTCGGTTGGGACCTGGTCGGGCCGGTTCGCCACCACCGGTCGACCGGTGCGGGGCTGGCAGTCGACCGCTAGCCCAGAAAAACCCCAATTTGTAATTTTTTTGTTTCTTTTTCTTTTGTTTCTTTTTTTTTTAATAAATGGGTCACTAACAACCGACCTTCTGAGTTGAGACAACGACATGAAGTGGAGGAAGGGAAATATATGTAGATTTGAGGAAGGTTTCTAACTCCCCCTCAGAAGTTTCCTAGGTCCGACATCACTGAGTCCACAATTATTTATCCAAGGAATATCTGGCCTTAGAAAGATTTTTCAAGGAGGTCTATTGATATAATTACATTCAAGCACATAGGAATGTATGTGAACACACAAGGTATAAGAAGTAAAGAAAAAATGCATGCTTTTCTACCCTTGATACATATGAGTTTCTACAAATGCAGAACTTAACCTAAATGAAAGCCTATGCATGAATGCTCTCACCCTTGCACATCCCAAGTTCTCTTCTTATCTTGTTAAATTATTCCTGGTTGAGGGGTTTGCTGAAAATGTCAGCTAGCTGATTGTGCGTGTCAATGAAGTTCAATTCAAAGACCCCTTTCCCTACATGATCTCTCAGGAAGTGATGACGAAGGTTGAACAATATGCTTGGTTCTAGAATGTTGAACAAGGTTTTTAGACAAACTGAATGCACTGGTATTATCACACAAAATTATCACACATTTCATTTCGATATCTAAATCAAGCTGTTGATTTTTGATGCAAAGTACTTGGGCTCCACAACTTCCTGTGGCTACATATTCAGCCTCGGCCGTTGAGAGAGCGGCTAAATGTTATTTCTTGGTGGCCCATGAGACTAGGCACCCACCAAGAAACTGAGAGTACCCACTAGTACTTTTACGATCTACAATGCATCCAGCATAATCCGCATCGGTGTATGCAATCAAATCAAAAGAACTACCGATGGGAAACCACAAGCCAAAATCTATTGTGCCAAGTAAATATCTAAAAATGCGTTTAACAGCCGATAAGTGAGATTCTTTAGGGCATGACTGAAAATAGGCACAAAGACATACACTGAATTGAATGTCAGGACGGCATGCTATAAGATACAGTAGTGATCCAATCATACCTCGAAACAGTGTAGGATCTACTGTTTTACCATTTTCATCTTTGTCTAACTTTGAGGTTGTCGCCATTGGAGTTGACAAAGGTTTTGCTTCAGCCATCCCATATTTCTTCAAAAGTTTTATTGTGTACTTGGCTTAGCTTATGAAAATGCCCTCAGGTGTTTTCTTCACCTGCAGTCCAAGAAAGAATGTTAGTTCACCCATTAGGCTCATCTCAAATTCACCTTGCATGATTTCTGCAAATTCATCACATAGCACACTATTAGTAGCTCCAAAAATTATATCATCCACATACACTTGAACTACCAATATATCTTTACCTGATTTCTTTGTGAAAAGTGTTTGATCAACCTTACCTCTCTTGAAATCATTTTCAATCAAAAATGACATGAGCCATTCATACCATGCCCTTGATGCTTGCTTCAGTCCGTACAAGGCCTTCTGGAGCTTGTACACATGTTGTGGATGTTTGGGGTCTTCAAAACCTGGAGGTTGTTCTACAAAAATATCCCTTTTCATATACCCATTTAGAAACGTAGATTTAACATCCATTTGAAACAATTTAAAGTTAGATGAGCAAGCATAAGACAATAGAATCCGGACTACTTTTAGATAAGCAACCGGTGCAAAAGACTCATCAAAATCAATACTCATCTCCTGGCTATATCCCTTGGCCACAAGTCGGGCCTTGTTTCTAACAACCAATCCCGTATCATTTAGCTTATTTCTGAAAACCCATCGGGTTCCGATAATGAATTGATTCTTAGGTTGTGGCACTAGAGTCCACACGTGGTTTCTTTCGAACTGGTGCAACTCTTCATGCATAGCCTGGATCCATGATTCATTTTGAAGAGCTTCATGGATATCCTTAGGCTCTTCCTGTGAGATTAAGGCTATCAAATCTTCTTCTTCTACTTGCCTTAGAGATGCTCTGTGTAGATTGTGATAAATCCACACATGAAGAAGAGGAGTTTAAATATGAGAAAGCATAATAAAAATAAGGGGAGATGATATAATAATAAGGAAAAGAAGTACGTGGTGCTACTAAGGAGGGTGATCGCCAGAGGGGTTACCTCAAGAAGAAACAAAGAAGATCGCGAATACCTGGTGAAAAATAGAACGCGGGATAGATTGTGAATTCCTCCTCCTCCTTCAATCGGCCGACCGATGAAGGGGGTTTTTCTCTATTGATTACCTTGCAAAAGAGACAAAACAAACAAGCAAAAGAAGTGGATCAGCCGAGTGAACGTAGTATCAATCCCAAAGATGATATGAAGATGAGAAAAGAACAAAACATGCGCACCTTATTTTTGTTTTAAAAACCCCTAAAGAAATAGGGAAAGAGGAGATATGATGAAGCTAATGCAAACGTAAAAGAAGAAGAACACAGTGATGATGAAGCTAATGTAAAAAAGAAGAAAACAACACAGTGGACGTGATGAACGATTGATGAAGACGAAGCAACACAAACAGAATAAAAGAAAAACCCTGCTGTCCCTGACGACAGTAAAGGGGAACCAAGGTGGACGCGGTTGACCGGAAGCAGAGGAAGCAGAGCCCTTTCTAAACGATCGCACAGGAGGAAGATGAAGCTCTGTAACTCTGATCTCGTAACCCGTAAACCTCTGATCATAACCTGTGAACTCTCTGACCCGTCAACCCTTGTCTAGATCGACCAGAGCATCCTTTTATAGGATTTCAATCGAAGATAAGCTCAAATTTGGGAAGATAAGGATAGACAATGATCAAAGAAGGCAGGACTCTAACTCCAATTCGAGCAAGGAGACCATTGGAGGAAGGGAACTACTCAGGAAAGGCATACTCAAACACGACACCGAAGGATTAAACACGACCTTCAGAAGGGCGTCAAATCACAAATTGATGACCTACATCAAGACGCTACTCAAAACACGACCACGATCAAGGGCGTCACTTCTTGGATTTAATTTTGGCAATAAAACTTACTTCATTTGAAAATTATGAGAACACGCCTGAGATGAAGGCGTTAATGGAAACCACGTCCTGAGGAAGGACGTTAATCAATAATTTGAATTTATTTTGAATTTATTTTGAAACCGGATAATACCAGGAATTGACGCCCTGACATTTGGTCGTCCTTTCTTTGAACACGCCCCATATTAGGTCACTATTTAAAACACGCCCCTCCTCAGGTCGCGAATCACAAAAATGCAAGAACAAATCAAAAAATACACAAAAATAGAAAAACTTCATATTATGAATATATTGAAGTTCACTTTGGGGCGTCAACATAGTGACATGAGATTTGATCAACATAGCGTCAATTTTGGCGTGTCTACAGCTGCCCCGCCTTGGCGTCTGCTTTGCAAGGGAGTGAGACGAAATGGAGTGAAAGTGCAACAAACGGAATGAAGTGGAGCGAACTGATAAGTAGATGCCAAGGTGTGATGTGACACGCCTCAGACACTAAGCATTGGAAATCTTTCCAAGATTCTGAGCGAAACAACTCCGAGTGATTCCAAGAAAGCATCGATTTGCTGGATAAAGGAGATTAAACTAAACAAATAAAAATGTGCGCATGGCACGATAAGGAGACACCATTGGAGAGCGTTTACCAGCCAACGTGGACGTGCTACAACCAAGGTGGATTTACAGGAAAAATAAAGGGAATTGAGATGGAAACCCAGCAAAGGGACATTTTCAAGTAATCAGCCTAAGCGGCTCCAAAGAGAACAAAGTACTTAATTTGGAATGGAATGTTTCATGTCAACTCAATCAAGAGCGAGTGACCTTCATTACTGCCATAATATGAAGATTTTCAGCATGAAACTCAAAGTCCTACATGATGCATGCTGGGCTAAAAGGAAAATATAAGACAAACTAAAAGATAGAAAATAATCAAGGATAATATTGCTAAGCCATCTAGATTTGGTCAAGAATCCAGATCTCTGAGCTAACACTAAGCCGAAGCCCGTTTGTCCGCGCATCAACTCAGAAAGTGGAACCATCGTCCCAGACCTTCAACGACTCAACGGCCTATCCGTATGATCAAGACTCTCCTGGAACTATCACCGTTTTTGATGAAGGGGAACTCAAATTCGAGGTTCATCAGAACCACAAGGTCCCTGATATGCTATAATAGCGTAGATACCATATAGTAATAATGCTTACAACAAGATGATGTTACCTCCACATTAATCCGGGCATCTCGAAACCTGCAATCTTCTGCACTCAAAAGTTCATTAGTTCTCTCAAAATTTCAATATAAATAATCCTCAATTCAAAGCATAACATGATCATAAGTGTTAAATAAAATAGAATTCCAACGAAATAATAGCACTTAAGTTCATTAGAGCCCGTAGGGAAGCAAATTCATAAATTCACAAATTCACGCCTGCACTGAACGTCGTTAAAACATGGAAGACGCGTTATAAAGAGGGCGTCAAAACGATAAACACGTCCTTCACTGAGGCGTTAAATGCACCAAGGGTTCAATAAGAAAACGACCCTGGAAAGGGCGTTAAACAACACACGACCTCGGTCAGGTCATCAATTCAACAATTGACGCCCTAACAGAAGGCGTTAATTAAGCACGAACTTCCGTTTCTGACTCGAAAACTAAACCCAGTCCTACTGGCAATCAACTTGCTAACTCTGAACAGCCTTAAGACTCCCCGGACTCCTATAAAGGGAAGGCAATTCCTCAAATCAATCAAAGCAACCTTCGGAGCTCTGTTCTTCTGCTACTTCGTCTGTCTGTTCTTCTGCAGGCACCGCAACCGTCCGAGCTTCCTCCTGCAACAGAAGATGGAGAGGGCGATTAAGAGATCCAAATCCTCAACTCCCAGGCTAACCGAGATTAATGGGCACATCAGCAGTAGAATCTCCATGAACCAGGTAAAGATAAAATCCTTCTGTTCTTTTCCACTTGTCTTAAATGTTCTTCTCTTCCGCATGCTCATTTATTCTTCTTTCTGTATTGTTCTTCCTTTCTTCCTTCCACAGGACTTCCCGAATGTCCCAGGAGCAAGGAGATTCACAAAAATCAAGTGGCTCCCTCTTATACTCTCCAAATTTTCTTCAGATATGAGAGTGTACTTAACAAGATGGCACCTTCTGGGTCTAGTCACCCACGCCAAACATTATGATCAGATTCATCTTGATTGGGCAGCTATAGGGGCTCTTGTAGAGATATGGCATCCTTCCACCCATACCTTTCTCTTCTCTACTTTTGAAGCCACCGTCCTATTAGAAGAATTGGAGATAATCTTAGGCTTAAAGAGAACGAAGCAAGGAGATGAGGAAAAGGTGGCCATCATGCCAAAACCAATTGCCTCTCATGAGCTATTAACAAGCTTGATATCTAGCCCAAACTTAGTGAATCAAATCAAAGCCACTAAAGGAATCAATCTTCTAAAGCTCGCCTCATGGGTGTACAAGAGAGCGGATCAAGCTAAAGAAGATGAAGAGATAGAACGGGTAGCAAAGGCCTTCGTGGTGTGCTTAGCAGGAGCACTCTTATTCCCATCCACGGAGGACTTTCTAGAAGAGGCACAGTTAAGCGCCGTAGCGAGCCTATGGGAAGGAGATAGAGTTGGATCTGCGATTCTAGCCTATCTCTATAGCGGGCTAACCTCGGCGGCGATGGGAAGGCCCATCTATGGATGCATGCTAGCACTCTCTAGTTTGGTATACCTCCACTTTAAGTTCGATCCATGTGGCGAAACCCAGCAATCCTCAAGAATCTTCTCAAAAAGCCCACTCTCTTATATGACTGATTCACTTGGGCTAAGCAATAGAGTGACGAACCGGATTCCTCAAATCAAGAAGAGAGCGGAATGGAGAGAGCACCTCAAAGCAATGCCAAAGAATCTCTTCACTTGCGCCCCGGGAATACTCAAGACTCAAGAGCTCCGTGCAAGATTTTCTCCCGGCACGGACCTTCGTCTCATAGGCGCTTCAGAATTCATGCTATACAACTCACATCGGTGCCTTCCTCAACTCGTGCTTCCACGCCAAGTATTCGAGAATTCATCTCACCTTCCTCCAATCAAGACACGGGACCTTGGCAGTAATGAAGATGGAGAAGAATGCACAACTATTCAAGCTCTATGGAAAATCAATAAGGCTCATCAACCTGTGGAGAGCTTAGAAGAAGACAGAGATGAATGGAAATCTTATGTAATAGCCCTGAGAAAAATGAGGCCCAAAATGACTCATTAAGCATTGTAATCTTTTCCTTCCAATAAATCAATGATATTTCCTTTATTGAGCCATCTTACTGTGTTTCTGATCAACTCTTCCAACGTTCTGTGATTTTGTTGCAAATAACGCCTCAAGCAATGTCGTGAATTCATAAAAGGATGCCTTCACCACAGGTCGTCTTCCCTGATTGATCGCTCATAACTGACGCCTTCACCAATGGGCGTTAACTGAAAAACGTCCTAGGGCAAGGCGTTAATTCGATTCATATTCCAAAATATATTCGTTGAGATTCCAAAAGTAACGCCTTCAGGACAGCCACGTTTCATATAAATAACGCCTCAATCGTAGTCGTTACTCAAAAACAGTAATGATTATTCCCATCAAATCAATCAATTACCATTAAATGTGTCTGACGACGGTTATCATTCCCCATGCAAACAAAAATAACGCCTTAAGAAATGTCGTCAATTATTAAGAAACGCCTTGATGTCCGTCGTTGATTCCACAAGACGCGGCCTTCCTTAAGTCGTTAATTCTTTTTGACCGTTCGACTTAACTTTCCCTCCTTTCTTCTTCTTCCTCTGTTCTCTTTCCCTCTTTCTCTCTTTCTTCTGCAACCCTAACCGACCTCCCCCATCTCCCATTCTCTCTCTCTATCTCTCTCCCTTCTACACCCTAGCCCTAAGCTATGGCCGGCGGAGGCTTGAAGAGGCAGAGGGTGGCGGCTCCTGAGGTGGTGGACTTGGGCGAGGATGCCCATGCCGAGGAGGAAGCTCCTCCGGTGATGGCCGAAGGGGATCAACCGGCGGCGGAGCACGGTGACGAAGTCGGAGGAGAACGCGAAGGCGACGGTGAAGACAGAGAAGACGGAGAAGACGAGGAAGAAGGTGAAGGAAATGAAGAGGGAGGAGAGGAAGGTGAGGAAGAAGAAGAGGACGGAGGTGATGACGAACCACTACGCACGGCGGCGGCCCTCCCCCGTGCCAGCCAACTCCAGCGACCCAGGCAGCCACGCCCCCAACCGGCAGAGCCAAAGCACAAGAAGGTAGGCCCCCAAACCCTATTCCCATTTTTTTTTTATTTTTATCCTGTAATTTCCATAGCTCTCGGGGTATAAACCCTGCAACCCAGAAAGAAGACGCCCTCAGGGGCGTCACGTTTTAGAAATGAAACGCCCAACCCAAGGGCATTAATTAAATTATTTTCCTGAAAAATAATTAACCCCATGAGAACACGCCCTAAAGCATGTCGCCCATTTAAATTCATATCATGCTGTTAATTTCCATTAATTCCATGCTTTAAATTATTTTCCATGAATTATTCGCATGCTGTTATTTTTATTTTCTGAAAACTTGAAAACAACGCCCCCCACTAGGGCGTTAATTCAACAACAGACGACCAAACCAGCGGTCGTCCATTCATTAATTCCTGATTAAATTAACGGACCCATTTGGAAAACGCCCCACTCAAGGGCGTGACTTGAAATATTTTTTAGGAATTTCAGATATTAACCATAGAATCACGCCCAACATAGAGGCGTTTCTTAGATAACAGCGACCTAGGATAGGTCGCAAATTCAAAACACACTCAAGAACCACGCCCCTCTTAGGGGCGCTAATTCAACAAACCACGACCTTAGGATGATCGTTAATTAAAATCAAACACCAATATAACCCAAGGTAATCAAAATGAGATTCAGCATGAATAATCAAAATAATTAAGTGAAAATTCTTTTCTTTACATGCAGGGACTGATGAGGACACGGATCTCCTGGGTTATGGTCCGGGCAGCATACTACGGCCTCCCCGAGTTCCAGAGAGCGAGGGTAGATGCTATGGGGTTTGGGGCCTTCCTTAGCATAGAGCTAGTTAGGCCAGACCTACCACTTATCCAGGTTCTACGGGAGAGATGGGACAGGTCCAGCCGGGCATTCTTGATGCCATGGGGGCATATGGTTCCCACCCTAGAGGATGTGGCTAGGATCACCGGGTTGAGGGTAGACGGTGAGGCTGTGAGTGGGATCACCTACCCTGACTACACTGAGTTCACCCAGAGGTTGCTAGGGCTAGAGATGGTCTACGAGACGCCTAGCGAGTGTAGGACTATCTTCCGCACCGACCTTACTACGGTGATGGGCTTAGGGAATGCTAGGCATAGGTCCGGGGAGACCCTAGAGCAGTTCTCGCAGAGGTTGATAGATGGGGCTAGGGCAGTCTACTGCCAGGACCCGGCCGACAGAGAGAGAGCAGACCGAGACCTGAGGAGGTTTCTACTGCTGCTACTGGGGAGGCTATTGCTCGGGACGAAGGGCGACGTCATCAACTGCCGATTCCTAGGGATACCGAGGACCTGGAGGCAGTTGGCAGCTACGCCTGGGGAGCGGCGCTGCTGGCGCACATGATGGCCGACTTGTCCACCGGGACAGGTCGAGAGACGACCGTCAGTGGCTTCTCACCTTTTCTTCAGGTATGCATTTTTCATTTTTCTTTTCTTTTATTTTTATCATGCTGGTGAATGCTTCACTAATATGATGCATGGATGCAGGTTTGGAGCCATCTATACATGCCGATGGGGCGCGCTGACCCACGGCCTGGAGGTGAGGGAGCTTTCCCTCTAGCACGGCGCTGGCTGTCAATTGTGTTTGGAGACCCACTCGGCTACGAGTTGTGGGTGCTGCGGAGAGAGTTCCTCGACTTCCCTCCCTCGCTGGTATGCATGAATGTTATGCATCTTTCTTTTGCATTTATTTTGTATTTGTTATGATGATGATGAAATGACGACATGTATGCTTATGAATGCAGGTTCAGTGGAGACCCTATGAGGGGATGACAGACGAGGGCCAGCCTTGGGTCGTAGCGGGCTGTCCTCATTTTGGGCATGAGCTCTGGGTTCATTGCCTGAGCGAGATCGAGCCGTTACGGCTTAGGTTGGTGATGAGGACACTAGGCCTTCACCAGGAGTGGGTAGAGGTAGGCGAGCCGCGGGGCATCGGGAAGAAGACGCGCGGTCGTACGAAGGCGACCGACTGGAGGGTGCGTTTCGAGGAGCAGTACGCCGACTGGCAGCAAGGCGGGACCAGAGTCACCTCTCGCGCGACTGACAACTCCGAGTACCTCCGGCGCTACTGGGAGGTATACGTCGGCCGACCCCAGATGAGGGTCTTAGGGGTATGTATGAATGCACTTATTTCTAAATTGAATGCAAATGCTTATGTTTCTATCATGTGACTAATATGTAATGAATGCAGGATGCGCGGGACATAGCGGCGATGGATGCCCAGGCCCACCTACACAGCCTGGAGGACCAGCTGGCCGCCACACGGGCTGACCTAGAGACCCTGGTGAGTGTTTAAATTATTCCTATATGCACATGTATATCTTTTTTGTTGAGTTATTGATGATTAGCCACTGAAGATCTCAATGAATGCAGCGTGCCCAGCAGGGAGCAGTGAGGAGAGACCCAGGAGAGGCCTCCAGCTCGAGAGGGCCCAGTGCAGAGGTGACTGTACTGGCAGAGCAGCTAGCCGGAGCGATCGCATGAGCCGAGGCAGCAGAGCGTGATCTCGCTTCACGGGTAAATTCCAAAACACAAATCCATTCAAACATTGATTATATAATTGTGCACTGATGAAATTCATTTTACAGACTGAGGAGCTTCGAGCCGCTCTTACCTGCGTTGATTAGGGCTTCCGTGCGACGAGCACACAGGTGAGTGGTTCAATCATGTATTGCTTGTATTGCTAGATTACTGAATCATTGCATTTAATTGTGGAATTGATGATTTGTTTACCTGTTTGCAGACGACTCAGCTTCAGGCGGTACGTACCGAGTTGGCGATTCGCGATCAGCGGATCTCAGAGCTTGAGAGGTCCCTGAGGCGTCGAGAGGAGCTGCCTCAGGACATGGCCGAGCTGCGGGTGGCTCTTGAGCTGGAGCGACGGGAGCGTGCCCGGGAGCGCGAGGAGCGTGCTCGTGAGCGAGAGGAGTACCAGGCGGAGCGTGCTCGGTACCAGGAGCAGGTAGCAGCACGCGAGCGAGAGCTGGCAGATTCGAGGACCCAGTTGATCCTTTCTCAGGAGCGGCTACGAGTGTCTGAGGAGCGTCTCCAGCGAGGGCGTGAGCGAGCACGGGCCGCGGGGTACTCCTTCACCAGCTCCACCTTCGTGGCGGGCTCTTCCCTCCGAGAGAGGAGCGAGGCAGGGGGTCAGGTTCGGGTTCCAGCTTCTTCACAGGGGCCCATGCCTCCTCCACCAGCGCCAGCTCGAGACGGCGAGGAGGAGGTTGAGAGTAGGAGAGAGGAGGGTGGAGGCGAGAGCTGAGCGACTTACTTGTACTCCTCCACCCTCACACTTGTACATGATAGACATTCATGATGTATATATATATATGAGATTGACATGCTTTTGTTACCTGAGCACTTGTGTAGTCGTGGCTTTGTGTTTGTGTACTTTGCTCTTTCCACGTTTTGCTTTGCCCTGTTTCTGCGACTGTAATCCACACTTTGAACAAATAGGTTAATTCATCTGTTCGACTTGGCCCCTTGCCCAATAAGCAAGGGGTAGCAATATTTTGACCTTAATGATGGGTCAAGAGGCCAAGCCTTTAATCAAATAAGGCAAAATAAAATAGCTGATAGCGGGGAGATGCATCATGCAAAGCACGCATATGCAAACCATAAATAAAAGATGCCCATGCAAAAGAATGCAGGCATATATCGTGAAGAAATGCATTTTTTTCTTTTTTCACTCATTTATATAATTTTTTTGATATTTTTCTTGAAAAATGCGCCTTAGAGTAGGTCGTGGTTCGCATAAAGACGCCCTAGAAGATGGCGTGAATTTGAAAAGGAAATCTGATTTTTGAAAAAGTAACGACCTGCGTAGGGACGTTATTTTGAAAGAGACGACCTAATATAGGATGTTAATTCTATAAAAAGCGCCTTAGTCAAAGGTGTTAATTGAATTATTCTGCAAAAAAGGGTTGACAAGGCTATCAAGACCACGGGTCCTACATGGTCACCATCTAAAATTCATTAACCTTTCTTGAGTAATTAAAAGGGGGTTGACGTGGTCACAGTTGACTTGTATTCGAGATTTCGCACAGTGCAATTTCTTTAGTCCGTCTTGACCATCCTGCCAGTTCGTGACTTGCCACATAGAAAGGATGGAAGAAAATATAAGGGAAGCCCATAAGAGATTCTGAGATGCTCAAGGCAAAGTTACCTCCCCTACCCTATGCCTGTTGGGGTTCGGTCTTTGGCGTAGGGAAATTTGTTGCCTTTTTACCTCTTTTATATTGCACACATACGCCCAAGGTTTTCCTTGCGAGGACTTTGCCCTCTTGACATGCTTTTCTTTTCATAACTTGACTTTCACTTGGAATTGATTTGCATTGATGAATAAAAACCTAATTGTACTTGGGCTTTCGTGGCATTTGCTCCCTTTTGGGCCCTGACTTCCACCTACTAGGGCGGCGGATAGACTTGGCGTGTCTACCCTGAGGTCTCCCTTCCTCCCTTATGGGCTGAAGAAGAAAAGAACGAGTATTGTCTTTCACTTTTAGTCAGGTTTTTGACTTTCCATCGGATTTTGCACTGCTTGAGTTCAAGAATAAAGCGTGTAGTGTGTGTGGGAATCAACCCCCTTTTAAGTTAGCAAGACTGATGAATGAATTCTGAATTTTGACCTTTCGGACCTTGATCCTTCGTGTGCCATGGCACCAATTTTGATCTCTTCTATTTTTTTTTGCTTTTCAAAATTTCTATTTTTTTTGTTTTTGGAAATATTCCACTTTGTTTTGGATTTTCTGAATCAATTTCCATCATTTTTTTGGATTTTGAAGATATATATTTTTCTTGGATTTTTGTTGAATCAAGGGTAGTATTTCTTAAGATACAAACCATTCCAAGGGTGAGTTAACTCTTCCCCTTCAGCATTAATCAGTTTATAAGCATTGCCAGGATAAACATCTTTTATAACAAACGGTCCTTCCCAATTGGGTTGGAGTTTTGAGCGGGGGCCACCCGGCTTTATGAAAATCCTCTTAATTACCATCTCACCGATTTTAAATTTTCTCTCAATTACTTTCTTTTGATAAAAACGCGAGAGCCTGTTTTGATAAACGCGCGCATGCTCAGCAGCGACCAGACGCTTCTCGTCTAGGAGTTCCAATTGGGAAAGGAGTGAATCACGACGTTCATCAATAGAAAATTCCTTATCCAATTGTACTCGCAGAGAGGGAACGAGAATCTCATAAGGGACTACCGCCTCCATTCCATAAGTAAGGGCGAAAGGGGTTTGCCCAGTGGGGGTTCGAATGGAAGTTCAATAGGCCCAGAGAGCTTCAACTAGCTTGTCTGGCCAGTCCGAAAATTTATTAGCCTCACACGTCTTTTTAACAATTTTGATCAAAGTTTTGTTAGTTGCCTCTGCTTGGCCATTGCCCTGCGGATAATAGGGAGAAGAGTGATGCAATGCAATGTTATACCTGTTGCAAAGATCCTTGATTTCTTGAGAGATAAATTGAGATCCATTGTCGGTGACGATGGTGCTCGGGATGCCGAACCTTGCGATGATGTTCTTCATTATAAACTTGCAGACCGTCGACGCTTTGATCTCCACATAAGCTTCCGCTTCTGCCCACTTGGTGAAGTACTCCGTTACCGTGAGGATGGACGATTTTTGCTTGGTCAGGAGGTTCGAATCACCAAGAGGTCCAATGATATCAAAAGCCCACATGGAGAAAGGCCATGGGGAAGATGTAGGATGGAGTGAAGAAGCAGGAGAATGAATCTTGTCGGCGTGCAGTTGGCACTTAACACACCTTCGAACATAGATGGAACAATCCTCTTCTAGAGTTGGCCAATAGAAACCTAGCCTAAGGATCTTCTTAGCTAACATCTGGCTATTCACATGACCACCACACACTCCAGAATGCGCCTCTTCCACAACTTTCCATGATTCATCATCGTCGAGGCATCTTAATAAAACACCGGTGATCCCTCTCCTGTAGAGCACACCTCCAATCAAAACATAACGCTGAGCCACTCTTCTAATTGCTTTCTTTTCTTCTGTAGTGGCTTCCTCGGGATAGGACTGATCATTGCAATATCTGACAATCTCATAATACCAAGGCTTCTCTTCGTCAGCCAATTTTTCTTCCCAGTCTAAAAGCATGACCTGTTTGCCTTTAAGAGATTCCTTCTGCTTGTCCTTCTCAAGCACCTTATCCCTAATATCGAGGAATGCACGATCCTTAATAGCTGGAGTGTCACGCTGATGAATTAGAGGAACATGAAAATCACGCTCAGGAGGGAAGACTAAAGCAGAGGCCAAAGAAGCAAGGGCATCGGCCAAGATATTCTAGCTACGAGGAACATGGACGAAGATCAATTTGGTGAAGAGTTTGGCATAAGCTGAAGCAAGTTCCTGGTAGGGTTTGAGCTTAGGATTGATAGTGCGGCACTTGACAAGCACCTGGCGCAGAATAAGCTGACTATCACCCACAATCCTCAAATGGGTGACACCATATCGATGAGCGGTTTGAAGACCGGCCAAAAGAGCTTCATACTCAGCTATATTATTGGTGGCGGGAAAAGTAAGCCGAGCAGCAAATGGGATGGTGACCCCTTCTGGTGTTAAAAGAACCATGCCGATCCCTCTTCCCTGGGAATTTAGAGCTCCATCAAAATGTAATGTCCACATAGGATCACGAGGTTGATTAATGGACATTAGTTCTTCATCTGGAAACTCTGAATTGACAGGATCAAAACGAGGTAGAGGGTGGTGAGCAAGATGTTCGGCAATGGCGTAACCTTTGATAGCTTTCTGCTGAATGTAAGTGATATCAAACTGAGAGAGGAAGCTTTGCCAGCGTGCTAATCGATCAGTGAGGACATATTTTTCAAGGAGGAATTTAATCGGATTCATGCGAGCAATGAGGTGAACCTCGTGAGCTAGGAAATAGTGCTTTAACTTCTGAACTACCCAGACTAAAGCAGCGCAAGTCTTTTCCATAGCTGAGTACCTTTGCTCACAGGGGTTAAGAAGTTTAGACAAGTAGTATGCTGCCCTCTCCTTACCTTCTTCATCTACCTGAGCCAAGACAGCACCTACAGAGTCATCCAGGACTGAGACATAGAGAACGAGTGGTTTGCCTGGAATCGGCGGCCTCAGGACAGGAGGATTGGCCAAATAATCCTTCAATCCGTCAAAGGCTGCCTGACACTTGTCATCCCAATTAAACTTGACTCCCGGCTTAGTAAGCTCGTAAAACGGCCTACATCTTTGTGAATGCTGGGAGACGAAGCGGCGAATGAATTGCAACCTTCTGATTAATCCTTGAACTTCCTTCAAATTCTTGGGAGGAGGCATATCTCTAATGGCCTTTGCCTTGTTGGGATCAACTTCAATTCCCCTCTTGCTAACAATGAAACCAAGCAACTTCCCTAAAGAAACGCCAAACACGCACTTCTTGGGGTTCATCTTCAATTGATACTCTCGCGATCTTTGCAAAACCTTGGCTAGAACCCCAGGATGTTCAATCCTTGTCCTTGATTTCACAACCAGGTCATCCACATACACCTCAATATAAATATGAATCATGTCATGAAAAATCGCCATCATAGCCCTCTGATAGGTGGCTCCAGCATTCTTAAGTCCAAAAGGCATGACCACATAACAATAAGTACCCCATGGTGTAGTGAATGATGTCTTCTCTTGATCTTCTTCAGCCAGACGGATTTGATTGTAACCTGAGAAGCCATCCATGAACGAGAGAGTCTCAAATCCTACCGTATTATCGATCAAAACATCAATATGAGGGAGGGGGAAGTCATCCTTAGGACACGCGCGGTTGAGGTCCCGGAAGTCTATACAAATCCAAACTTTTCCATCTTTCTTCATAACCGGGACGATGTTAGCCACCCAATTGGGGTAGAGGACAACTCTAACAAATCTAGCCTTATGGAGCTTGTCGACCTCTTCTTTCATCTTTAAAGCCATATTAGGGTGAAAACGCCTCAGCCGTTGCTTGACCGGCACAGACCCTGGCTTAAGTGTAAGGCGGTGTTCAACGAGCGCAGGGTCTAAACCAGGCATATCTTCATAACTCCATGCGAACGTGTCCTTGTATTCTTGCAGGACCAAAATGAGTGCCTCCTCTTCGGAGGGCGGTAAATTCTTACTTATGAGGACAATCCTAGGGTCTTCCTCGGTACCCAAATTAATTTCTTTGGTAGGCTCTTCTACGGAGGCTGATGGTTCGTCAAATCGTCTTATGCCACTAGCAAAAGCATCAGCCTCGTCCTCATATTCTTCGTAACTTTCATCCCCCTCTTCAATAGGGTCTTCATCATTCATAATTTCATAGACACCCAAACCCTCATAAGAAACAACAGCATCTTCATATTCTGACTCTGGCAGGATGATTGGATTCTCTATAAATTCAGGAAGAGCTAAACAAGCCTGGCATCTGATAGCTAATTCTAACAGAAACCTATGAGGAATCTGCTTACCCTTGGACTTCTTATGAGAATCTACCCCATGAATTTTATTAGAAGAAGAAGAACAACTAGCTTGACTAGAAGAAGAAAAAGAAGGAGGTGAAAAAGTGGATATAGGAGGTAATACAGAGGAAGTCCCCTCATCAGAGGGGGAGAAAAGATTTAGCAATGAATCTTGAAGGAGCGGCCCCTGGGTCGGGACGCACTCAGAAGAGAAATAGGAGGTCTCCTCAACAGAAATGGAGGATTGGAAATTTGGGAATTTGGCGTTTTTTTTTCGTTTTTGTCTTTTTCTTCATTTTTATTTTCTGTTTCAAGAAGAAAGCAGTGTGAAGGGAGAATAGCAGGAGGAGTGGAAATTGCTAGATCAGAGAAAGATTGAATCAGTGATGGCATGTGCGGGGGCGTGATGGAGAGTTTAGAAAATCGCTCGAGGAGCGAAGAAGGAATTGGGAGAGAAACTTGGATTGAATCTGGAGATAAATTGATTATAATCGGAGGCGGTCTTGGCACGCGACCAAACCGATGAGAATATAGAGAAGCAAGCACAGATGGATGCATGGAAGTGAGAGAAAAGAGGCCGGCCCACAGCCTGTCCACAGTGAATCCTTCTTCAAACGGAACATCTGGCTCTCCAGTATCAGTGTAGTCACTCAGCAGCTGCCTCTTATCTGTAATTGCAGCTGGTATCTCAATCAATTCATGAATAAGTGGCGGCCATTCTGGGTCAGTCGGCATGAAGAGGCTGCTCAAAGAAATAGTAATATCCTGCATATCGAACCACTTGTACCAGTCACATTCTGGATCATCCATTTTTCTTCTTTTGTCAGGTCTTAAGGACTCCAGGGCTTTGTATGTGGCCAACGGGGCAATATGACGAGCAAACTGTCTAGCATGAACATCCTGACAGTCTAATATGGAAGTAATTATGGTAGTTTGCTCATTATTTTGAAAGCCACCCGTGACAAAATGTGTTTTCAATGTCCAAGTGAGCGGTTGGCGATCTGTTTTTAATGTGGATGTCATAAATGCCCATGGTTCATCTTTGTTTTTGCCTGGCCCTTTGTGACCTAGGCCACCTCGTGTAATCAGCTTCTGAGGTTTAACAGGCCTAATCCTGCCTTGACAGTTGGCACCCAAACCTTTGCCATTTTGATACCCCATTTTCATTAAGATGTTCCAGCCCGAGGTGTTCATCATGCTTTTCTTCTTTTTCCCCCTGGGAGGCAGGGGTGTCATAGCAACTGTTGTGACTTTTTCTGGCATTGGTCGTGGACAAGGGAGGTCCAGCACAGATAATAGTGGCTTGTTGGCCGGCCACATGGATGGAACTGATGAAGCCACATGAATATCCTCCTCTGGCAAAATCGGCATACTGGTAACTTTAATAATGCGGCCCTTGTGTGGGAATTTAAGGCATTGGTGATTTGTGGAGGCACCGCATCGAGTTGCTGAATGTAGGGGCGTCCCAGAATGCCATTAAATGTCGGGTCCATATCCAGAATGTGAAAATCTGCTGTGATGGCGGCAGGACCCAAACTTACTTTTAACGTAATCATGCCTATAGGAGGTTTCTTCGTGTTATCATATGCAGTGACTGTGATAGTAGACAGCCGAATTTGGCTTTCCGGAATGCCACACAACTTCAAGGTGCTAGGTGGCAAGACATTGATGGATGCCCCAGTGTCCACCAGACATTGCTTAACAGCCACCTTATTAATGTCAACTGTGATGCATAGAGCGTACTTTCTTGCTGGGAGTGGCCCCAGTTCATGTTCATGGAAAGTAATTGCCGGCTGACTGCTAGCGGGCGTTAAAACCGTGACTATCTGCTCAACTGGAATGTCCTCATTGACCATCACCTTCTGCAGATATTCTTTCAAAGCTAGCTGATGAGTGGTGGACCTTTTAATTAATTCCAGGATTGAAATCCTTGCTGGGGTTCGGTCCAAGTGCTTTAGCAAATCATACTGAGTCCCTGGCACTGACTCTTGTTCTTGTTCTTGCTCTTGCGGCCCTTGCACGGGCTCTAACTCTCTCTGTGGAAAAATACGGTGGAACATCCGTCCACTGCGGAGCGGCGCCACGCCTTGACGTGCCTCTGTCGGGGCAAGTGTGGGATGAGGATTAGAAGAAGAAGAAGGTGTGTTGGTGTTATGAAGTGGTGGAGTGGGAGTTTCCGTAGAGGGAATCCCCGTAAGGGGTGTTGGTGCCCCGGTAGGAGGCGTAGGAGTAGAAAGGGATACCCGTATGCAGGGGGAGTTGGTGGGGGGTGGAATGAGAAGAGTTCTGGGTACAAAAGGTGGCGGAACCGATGGTGGGGGGATCCTTGCCGGTGAAAGAGTAGTGGTGGCGGGTGCAGTGGGCGTTGGCGATAGGCGGATGAGGAGTGGCCTAGATGGCAATGGCGAAGGGCTGGTGGTGGATGGGTTTCGTTGTGGCGTAGGCTGCGGAGGTGGTACGCGTGAAAGAAGGGGGTGAACCGGCAAGATTGGAGAATTGGCAGAGGTAGGTGGATTAACGGGGCGCAGAAGAGATCGGCCCACTTGAGGGGTAGGAGAAGAAGAAGAGGTGCGCAAGAGGCGCGGAGGTTGATTTTGATTATGATAAAGTGCCCCGACAGAGGCGTTTTCTTCATGCCATCCCTGCCCTCTCTCCACCTCATAGAGAGACGTGACAGGGTTTACGTGCTGGTTTGGCGGGTGCTCCGGCAGTGGATTGTGGACGATCCCCATATCGTGCTGAGGTGCTGGAGCTTGTTGTTGCTGCTGTGGAGCTAGTTGTTGTGGCTGCTGAGCTTGTTGCTACCGAGGAGACCTTCTTTCTTTCATGGTGGCGATGAATTGTCTCATCTCATCCCAATTGATGTCACCTTGGTCATTTAGGTCATAAATGTAATCTCTGAAGTGGAAGCAACGATCAAGGTTATGACCAGGTGCACGATGGAAAGCGCAGTAACGGGATGTGTCAACATTAGCGGGCCACGCTGTTCTTTCTCTTGGTAATATGAGCAAATTGGCGGCCATTAAGGCATTGAAAATATCCGGGAGACTTTCTGGTAATGGAGGGTAGTGGTCCCTTTTGGGGCCAAGTGGTGGTCTTCGTTGTTGTTGTTGGCCATAGTTGGTAGGTGGTGGTACCTGGTGGCACTGTTGCGGAGCTGGAGGGTTAGCGCGGGGCGCTTGGTTTGGTGGTGAAGCAAAGGAATGTTGGGGTGCGAATTGGCGTTGTGGAGTGGAGTTGAAATGGGGGCTTTGTGGTGGAGGAAGGTTAGGACGTGGGTTAGCTTGGTGGGGGTGGCCAACTACGCCAACCTGCTCATTTGCAATAGTGCCCTCCATCGTGGGCCCGCTGTTGTTGACATTTGTACTTTTCTTAAATAGCCGTGACTTCGGCTCAAACATGCCCATAATGGGCGAATCCTTCATCTGTGTCTGGATATAACGAGCCCTTTCATAGAGCTCCTCCATGGTTGTTAATCTGTTCATGGCCAAGATATGCCGGAATTGAGGAGTTGCATTGGAAATTATCATCTTGACTTGTTCTTGTTCCGACAGTGTATCTTTCAGCTTTTCGGCCATCAACCGCCATCTATCAGCAAACATTATGAAGTCTTCCTCGGGCTTCATTTTTTCCGCAACCAGGTCCGTGAGTGAGAGGGAGGGTCCGACCCGGTCTCTGTACTTCTGCAAGAACTTCCTCTAAACGATATCAAAGTCACCGGCATCAGCAGGATCCAATGAATAGAACCATTCAAGGGCTGGCCCCTCCAGAGATCTCCTGAATAAGTAAGCCAAAGAGGCCTTGTTGTCTTGCCAAAAGGAGGTCTCGTACATGAAATCCTTCAAATGAATAAAAGGGTTACCAGTCCCATTATATCGCCGGAAGTTCGACATCTCAGATGGTGGTAAGTGGAAGACTGGCAATGTAGGGAGCGAGATCTCCGGGGCATTCTTAGCCATAGTGACCTTCTTCAGTTGCTCTTCCATGCTTGCCAACTTCTGAAGTAGTAGAACATTAGTGTCGGACTCGACTGGGGCCGGATTTTGAATAAAAGAATGCGGTATAGGCGTCCGTAGAATTCGGGGAGGTTGGAGAAATTGGTGCCTAACCGCAGAGTGGCTCGCCTGTTGGGCCGGCATGGCCGTACCGGGCGTTGGTGGACGGGAAGGAGGTTTATGCAGGACCGCTTGGTCATTAACGAGGTGATGGCCACTCTCGGCCGGAGGGGGATTGGAGGACGAAGAAGGAACATACTTTCCTTTCAAGGCGGCCTGAACTGCCTGCCGCTGGGAATCATCCAACTGAGATAGTGCATTAATTAAATCCGTGACATTGAAGGATGGGGAAGGGTTCCCCGAAGTATTGGAGGGTAAAGTCTGAGAAGAGGGCGCAACCTCTTAAGGAGTGGTATCAACCACATGGACTTGAGGGTAATGAGACTGAGGAGGAGGGTAATTTCCCTCATGATAGATGGAATCTTGGAGGGGAGTTTCATATTGACCAAAAACATTCTCATCCTCATCATCATAAGAATATCCATAGCCTGCCATGTTGATGATTTTACCTGAACGGAGTTGCATGTTTAAGAGGATAGACGGCCTTATAAAGGAATTATCAAACAAAACCCACTCAATCCAAGCAAGCCAAATCAACCCAAACGAGTTTATGCAACCAAGTTGAGATGAACGCAAGATTTTAGTGTTCCGCTTGAGATTAGAGTGGATTAAATTGCAGAATTTCCCTCTTTTACAAAGTGAAACCTAGCTTATCCAAGTGTGATCTCCGGGTTAACTAGATTCTTTCTCTCTCTTTACCAACGATAGGTTCTCTATACTCTGGGTACTTCAAGGGTACAACCAGCCCGGCGTCCGTGAGGGAATCCACGGGTGCTGGGACTTACAGAGGTCTTGGAAAAGGGATTTCCGGTCCAAAGAGACGGAGTGCTCAATGGAGGGTTGTCCCGATTCCAAGAGAGGTGTGTGGAATCCTAGTGTAGAGAGAGGAGGTCTCTCAACCAAATGCCGCAAGATGCAAAATAATATGATCAGATCACAGCAATATAGGCAAGCAATGCAATAATCAATCCAACAATCACAGACAGCAACAGGAAGCAGGTTTCTGTAAAAACGCAGGAAAGAGACGACCTGGGGCAGGTCGCTATAAACCAAAGAGACGACAGGGTCGCTGTCGTGAATCACTGTGGTGGCCCACAGGTAGTGCAAAACACGCGCCTTGGTGTGAGGCACGTAATATGAAAGGATGCCTCTACGAAAGGGCGTCAAATATCAGTGGTGCACACGGTCGAGGAAACACGCGCCTTGGTGTGAGGCGCTGGCAAATAAAAAGACACCCAAAGCGTAGGGCGTGAATTATCAAACAGAACAAGAAGACAGCAGATATGATAAAAGACGCCTTATGGGAAGACGTAACACAGAAAATAGACGCCCTAGACGAAGGCGTGAAAAGAAAAAGCGCCTCTGGGTGAGGCGTTAATTCAGGAAAATAATCAAACAATCACAAACTGGCTGATCCCGGGAGTGTGCAGCGTGCACGATGGAGGGTGCTCGTGGGGCACAAAAGGAGGGGTACCGAGGGTACCGAGGGGAAAGGGCACACGTGGGTGCCAATAGGAAAGGGCACACGTGGGTGCCAATAGGAGATGGTAATCAAAAGAAAAACAATGGATGTCCCACCGTGATCGCCAATTTGTAGATTGTGATAAATCCATACATGAAGAAGAGGAGTTTAAATATGAGAAAGCATAATAAAAATAAGGGGAGTTGATATAATAATAAGGAAAAGAAGCACGTGGTGCTACTAAGGAGGGTGATCGCCAGAGGGGTTACCTCAAGAAGAAACAAAGAAGATCGCGAATACCTAGTGAAAAATAGAACGCGGGATAGATTGTGAATTCCTCCTCCTCCTTCAATCGGCCGGCCGATGAAGGGGGTTTTTCTCTATTGATTACCTTGCAAAGGAGACAAAACAAACAAGCAAAAGAAGTGGATCAGCCGAGTGAACGTAGTATCAATCCCAAAGATGATATGAAGATGAGAAAAGAACAAAACATGCGCACCTTATTTTTGTTTTAAAAACCCCTAAAGAAATAGGGAAAGAGGAGATATGATGAAGCTAATGCAAACGTAAAAGAAGAAGAACACAGTGATGATGAAGCTAATGTAAAAAAGAAGAAAACAACATAGTGGACGTGATGAACGATTGATGAAGATGAAGCAACACAAACAGAATAAAAGAAAAACCCTGCTGTCCCTGACGACAGTAAAGGGGAACCAAGGTGGACGCGGTTGACCGGAAGCAAAGGAAGCAGAGGAAGCAGAGCCCTTTCTAAACGATCGCACAGGAGGAAGATGAAGCTCTGTAACTCTGATCTCGTAACCCGTAAACCTCTGATCGTAACCTGTGAACTCTCTGACCCGTCAACCCTTGTCTAGATCGACCAGAGCATCCTTTTATAGGATTTCAATCGAAGATAAGCTCAAATTTGGGAAGATAAGGATAGGCAATGATCAAAGAAGGCAGGACTCTAACTCCAATTCGAGCAAGGAGACCATTGGAGGCAGGGAACTACTCAGGAAAGGCATACTCAAACACGACACCGAAGGATTAAACATGACCTTCAGAAGGGTGTCAAATCACAAATTGACGACCTACATCAAGACGCTAATCAAAACATGACCACGATCAAGGGCGTCACTTCTTGGATTTAATTTGGGCAATAAAACTTACTTCATTTGAAAATTATGAGAACACGCCTGAGATGAAGGCGTTAATGGAAATCACGCCCTGAGGAAGGACGTTAATCAATAATTTGAATTTATTTTGAAATCAGATAATACTAGGAATTGACGCCCTGACATTTGGTCGTCCTTTCTTTGAACACGCCTCATATTAGGTCACTATTTAAAACACGCCCCTCCTCAGGTCGCGAATCACAAAAATGCAAGAACAAATCAAAAAACACACAAAAATAGAAAAACTTCATATTATGAATATATTGAAGTTCACTTTGGGGCGTCAACATAGTGACATGAGATTTGATCAACATAGCGTCAATTTTGGCGTGTCTACAACGGTGGGAGGCCCACCACTTGTACCGACGAGCGCGCCGGAGTAGGAAAGGGTGAGGACGCCTGTCGAAAACCACCGCGAAGGAGCTCGCCGATGAAAATGAAAAGAAAGGGGAAAAGGTGAAGAGGCCTCTGCTGCGATGGTGAAGATGAGGGGGTGCGAAGGAAGAAGAAAGGGTTTTTTTTAAAAAAAACCTGAAATGAAATGGCTTTTAAAGAAAATGGGGAAGAGTTTGAGTCAGAGAGGCCGCCATCGACTCTACCCAAAATCACCGCCGTCTCGGAGGGTCGAGGCACCACCGACTCGACGAGCTGAAGCCGCCACCGACTCGACGAGCTGAAGAGCCACCGATTCAACACGCTAAAGGTGCCACCGATTCAATATTTGAAGGCCACCGAATCAACTATAGAGGTTGGTCACCGACTCAGGCTTCGAGTCGCCACCGACTCCCATCTCCAAGTCGTGTCACTGACTCGAGACGAAGTGGGACCCACATGGCAAAGCCCGATAAAGCAAATACATCCACGGACCCCGCTCTGCTCATCCTTCACCCGCGACGTCTGCGGCTGGGGGGCTGTCACACCCCGAGCCTTTAATTACAGCGGAAGACTCGCTCGGGGAGCACGAACAGCTGGCATGGTAAGCCTCTCGCAAGCAAGAATCAATCAGAGCACAAGACAATCACCCAAATAAATGTAATTGCACAATAATATTCAAACTCCAACTTTATTTCATAAATGATCAATATTCAAGATACAATCACTAATTTGATTTCCATTCTACTAGACTCAAGAAATAGGAAAATTACATTGACTCAATCTAGACACTTTAACTTCCTAAGTCTTCACTCTCATCTTTATAACACTTTCACTTGCTTCCGGACCCGCTACTAGTATAGCCCGAATCCGAATCCGAACTATTTCCATCTCCTGAAAAATATTGGAAAATAAGTCATGAGCACACTTGCCCAGTAGGTATCTTCGCATCAACATGAAGGCACTATTTAAGTAATTATCATTTTAGCTCTAAAGAAATAAGGTAAAATCATGCGAATGCGAATCAATCATGCAATCAAATCAATAGAAACAAAATAACCATGTAAGGTAGAATGATCAAGAATGAACTAGCAAGAATATAACAAGAACATGATATTGGCCTTCCATGAACAAGAATGTAATGAGATTGTACTAGCAAGCCACATATTCCTCACTTTAGCATCTTCTGCTTAAGAGCAAGTGCTTCGTGAATTTCTATGGAATATCAAGCAAGAATGTCATGTTGTGCCGTGGATCTTCACTTATTTATAGAAATAGTACTCCCAGCGTAATGCGACGCCAGTAGCATCATACCCCATGGTTTATAAAATAGTATGTTTCCGGCAATCAACCGAGGGGACTAGCATAGAGCCCTTGAACACAATCAATGCTCGATCGCATCTTTAGTTATAAATTAAGCTACTTCCACGCAGTATAATAGTAACGTATGGCCAAGAATATAGCACTTCCAATAATTTCATGATAACTAAGATCAATGAATGAATGCTTCAACATAAGAATGTAGGAGTCAAGAAATAGACTTTAAACAATGTCATGCTCATAGAAATAAATCGACAGCATAACGGTATTTTCCTTAACTTCCATTTCTTTTAGATCAATTTAAGCAATATGACAAGTTCTAGATTATCAAAGTTTGTCTAGAATCATAGGAATATCAACCCTTGGTCAAACCTTGGGTTAACATAAACAAGCTATGTAACGGTCATTTGCTGGGCCGTTAGAATATGTAACGCGCCAGTAACAGGCCGTTAAAGTGATCCGAGTCCAGAAGGATAAAAATAGACTCAGAGGATTGTGACGGTCTGGCACTGGGCCGTTATGTAAGCCTGACGGTCCAGTTCAAGGCCGTTACATTTCAAGAATCAAAAACCACGATAGAGTGTTCTAATTAATGGGCTTTCATTGGTACAACCAACTCGGCATCCTAGTGGGAATCCCAGGCTCGCGGAGAATTACGGAGGCCTTGAAACAATGATTTCCTAGTCCATTGGAAGGAATATCCAATAGAGAGGTCCTCATGTCCAAGATTGTGTTCCTATAGTGCAAAGTGTGAACTAATGACAACATACCGGAATATGTGCCATGTACGTATAGAATTGACTCTATTGACAGAGAGAGATATGTATAATCAATGTGAACATCATGATAAAAACTCCGTCAATACAATGTTAAAAAGTCATGCTTTATAGTACAAAACTATAGAATTTTGGCATGAAATTAACATATCCTTAAAATATCACTAAGATATCAAAACATGCAATACCTATCATGCACAATCAGATATCCTAAAAATCATGTAATCTGGTTAAAACTCAAGTAACTATGCTTAATCAATAAATAATATTGGCAAGTTATTTTCTGTCTTAGGGTTGACAGAACGCAGGATATAACGGTCTTAAGAGGGGGCGTCACAGTGAAAGTGACGGTCATGATCAAGCCGTTACATGAATTTAACGCGTCTGTCCATGCGCGTTAGAAACATCCGTGCAATTCAAATACTACAGAGTTTGTAACGGTTTGTAGTAGGGCCGTTACTTGAAAGTGACGGTCTTATGCTAGTGCGTTACAGTATCTGCTAACAGAAAATAATCATAGAAACTAAGAGATCAACTCACATCATGTCTTTTATCAAAACATGATGAGTTTCTAGTCATGTTAACGAAGTAAGGCCATCTACATGCATAGGTGATCATGAATAGATGAATAGTCATGCTTTAATTTCTTAATTTGGCTAAGAGGTGCATGATGTGCATAGAACAAATAAAACATGAAATCAATGCTCTATAATGCATGGAATTCAATCAAACCAGAGGGCTTTTAGTCCTATCATGCTGTTTTTGCCGTTCATGAGATAACCTACCTCTTGCTTAGACTGTAGTTTCTGAATTTGGTTGAAAACCTTGCCCTAGATCCCTTCCTTCTCTTGTGACTTTTTCAGCAACTTCTTTAGGCTCTAACTCCACGCCCTCTTGACCTAAAGATGTGAAATTCGGAGGGGTGTTAGTCTAAAGTATTGTAAATAAATTATTCTAAAGAACTTACCTGAGATAATGACTCCTTACCTTGCTTCTTTACGCCCAAAAAGTAAGGGTCGCAAAGTTTAGAACTATGCCCTATTTATAGAGTTTAGGCTAGGGTTTGAGGATTAGATCGAGTTTAGAGTCCTTATTTCATCAAATCCTAATCTCTAAGAGTCCTTAGAGTTTTTACAATCCTTCCCAAGTCGATCCATAGTGGATAGGAACATCAAGTTCCAATATTTTCATGAGTCCCTTCACTTACGGAACTAACAGGATGTAACGGTCGAGTGCCCATGCGTTACATGTATGTGGCGGTCTTACGATAGACCGTTACAGTCATCGTAGCTTAGAGTTTCAATTTATAACAACTCTTTTGTTAATTATCTAAATAATTATCTTATATTATTAGTATTTATCCTTAATATCCGTGGATAGGCTTAAATACCTTCTAGAATATGGGCCAAACCTAATGGTCTAGGTCCTAAACCCTTTTGGACTTCAATTAAGTGGGTTGGGTTAATTGATTAACATAGTTTTGGCCTTATATTGATTATTTAGCCCAATTAATGCCAGAATATTATTTAAATATCTAGAAATTACTTTTATAAATTTTGGGGCTCTACAGGGGCATTTATTGACACACAAAATATGATTAGGCAATAATCATGTGCCCGAAGGAGTCAACCAAAAGTCAAAGATAGGCCCACTCGGACCACTAAAACTTCAGGTCACCTTACAAGAAGTGTCGGGGACTCAACATCTCGTCATCTCGGGTTTACACATCTACCACAGCTCGCTTAAGGCCTATTGATGGTCAGAGCCATTGAAACTGGCATCGAGATGATCGTGCCGGATATACATCCATACCCAGTCTGACAAAGATGAGAATGTAACAAGTGGCTCCCGCTTGATGAAGAAGTCTCCCCGAGATGAAGAAATACGCCTGGCCCCTCAGAATAGGGAGCCGAAGGTAGTATCAGCGAAAAACTCGGGTCACCCGATAAGGACACATGGAATTCCGAAGTGGTCCGTAAGCGACCGAAAGGTGAATCTAGAGGAATGAAAATCTCTGAGACGAATGCCCATCTAATGAAAATTCTTCACGCGAGCATGAGGCAGGCCTAGAGGCCCAAATACGGGAATTTCATTGACACACGCGGAATACGGAAGGATCCGTAAATGGCCTTAATGATGTCCAGCCTGGGCGAAAATCCTTCCAGGGGTGGCCCTTCCAGTGAAGAAGTCCCACGCGCCCTCCAGAGGAAGTTAGCAGCACGAATTGACGTGTCGAATGTCAAATCAGCACGAAACTCAAAAAATTAGTACGAGTTCGACACGTCCCAGAAATCTGCCAAAGCCCCAAATCAACACTTCAAAACATATTCTGGGGCCACTGCACTAACTCCAGAGCTACTCCGGGCAACGAGCTCTCACCAGGCTCATGTCAGAACCAAAAGCTGAAATTACATAAATACCCCTACAAACTGATTCGGTGGCACCTTAGGGATTAATCGGTGGAGTTGGTAAGGCTTGAAGTGGTGGCGGCTGCTAACACTGAGCCGGTGGCACATAAGGCTGAGTCGGCCACCCCCTGCGCGTTGAGTCGGTGATGCAGCCGGGCGCGCTCGAGTCGGCAGTAGCCCCATCCCATCGGTGTTCCGGTGCCCTATTTTGGGCATTCACCTATAGAAAGGGCCCTTGGCCCTCAGAAAAAGGAGGACGGAGAGAAATCAATCGAAGAAAGAGATTGAGATGTGTTAGTAGAAGAAGTCAGGGAGAAGAATCAGAGAGAGGAAAGAGAAGGTGGGTTCCGTAAGGGGCTTTGCGTGTTCTTTCTGCTCTGTATTCTTCCCCCTTCAATTTTCCTCTTTCTTTCGACTAGTTCTTTTCATCCTCTCCCCGATTCCCCGAACATTGTAATCCTCTTTTGTATTCTGCTACAATCAGAGAGGAAACAGAATAAAAGGCAAGGCTCGAGCCTCGTTGTGATTGCCATTCTATCTGTAATTTCTCTATTGTACCGCTTTCGCTATTTTGCTTCGAATTCCCTAGCTCTTCCCAAGCGTAAGGAGGTTTCCCCCCTCAGGGGCTAAAGCTCCCATTGATCCTGGGATCGCTCGGGAAAGAGGAAAAAGGGCATGTGATGAGTCAATCCCGTGATAATGGCTTGTAGCCATGCCCTCGATGGGCGACAGTACACCCCCTCCCCAGAGCCTTTTTCCCCTCTCATCGTTTAACGTGGTTCAACATTGTATCTTTGATGATGTTCGTCTACTCTTTGTTTCACCGAAGGATTGGCTAATGAATGAGAGGCTACTGGGCGCTCTTTCACTCGCCTCCGTCAGTTGTATGGGTGCCAGTGTACTCCAATAGTCGATGCCACAGTTGTCTGTCTGTTTCCTTCAAAGTCACTATATATATGCACCCTTCTTAGTGTTCGATGGTTTGTCTTTGAAAGGTGAGGTCTCTCTCTCAAACTATTCTATTGAGATAAGTGATAATCGCTGTCAGCGACCATGACTGCTTTCAAATTGGAGCTTACCTCGTGGCGAAGTAGAATGATATGGGTTGTCTCTGCGATTGTTGCCAATCGATGTGTGGTTTCTTCGATTATTTCTAATCGCCCATGCCAGGGGAGGGGTATAGCCATTTACTCGGTTTGTTTAATTTCTACGAATTAACATCACTCCGGGTTCCAGGGGGTCTGTCGTCCCGTCACATGTTCCCCTGGAAGCCCTTTGCACTGAGTGATCCAATGAAATTGCCATTGATATGGCTACAATAAGAGACCCACTACACCCCTAGATCATCACGAGTCTCTAGTAGGCTGGCCCTCGAGACTCAATTCCTGATGACCCCATGAACTAAGGTAGTCCACCTGGGATCTTCAGTGTTTACGGCTTGGCACCGGTTTGACCGTGTGTCAGCCACTTGTTTAATTGAACATCTCCCTATACGGGGGAGATGCTGCCAAAATTTTTAGACGAGGTTGCAGTTTCACGATGATTTTCCTCATCTCTAACAGATTATAATGTTGTTGGTGTGTTTAGTTTTGACACTCATAAGGGTCTATATATATGTCTGCCTTGTGCTCGAGTAGGAACCTCGCACAGGCAAGACTAAAGAATGCTGAATGAATGAATAGTTGGACAATCATATCCTAAAAACCACCTAAATAACCATGAGAAAGCTTAATTATGGGATAAGTCATTTAAATTTTCCTTTATGTACTCTGGCTGAGCTCAAGATTGAAAGATCGCTGCGATTCGGTGGCGTCGCCACCGACTCGTTGGCCAGTGGATTTGATTCGGTGGCGACGCCACCGAATCGACACCCTTCATCTTTTGATTCGGTGGCGTCGCCACCGAATCACCTACCTATGTGCTTTATTGGTGGCAACGCCACTGACTCGAGGCATTTAACACCTTCGCGCCACCGACTCGCATGTGCGAATATATATACATATATATATAATAAAATAATAATAATAATAATAATAATAATATTGCAATTATGCCAATGCCGCCTATGTTTCATGCATTCGGTACATAAAAATTCCTAATCACCCATGTCATGAGTATAGTGCCTGCTTGCATGTATGACCAAACTTCAGTATATAGAATGGCGCTCAACAGAAGGTCGGGTCACGCCGGACTGGAAGTGTCGCTATGCATGATGATGGTCTTGGGACATAAATTCTCTGCCTCGTATCGAAGTTCAGATGTAATAAACCTTAACTCCTCTTGCATGAATAAAAGGAAGCATAGAAGCTTGCATAGCTTCGTGTTTATTTCACTTTTCATACATCGTTATTATTTGGCCTCGAGTGGCGCTTATCTTGGCAATTAATCAAGGGTTTTCCTCCTCAGAGGATGTAATTAACGCTATGGCCTTTACGGTATAGCAAACTTTCAGTCCCGACCCGAATCTCACATTCGTCTGACCACGTCAGAACGAGCGCACAATAATCTATCACACATGTGACTGGCACGCCTCAATGCCATCTAAAATTGTTCCACCACCCCTCCATCGCCTTCACTTCGTCCTCACCCAAGTCGTTGCGCATCGGATGTTCGGGCCGTGGCCCTAGAATCCCCATACTTTGGCCAACTTCATGCTCCCTAGCAGTGAAATACTGCTCCGCCATTGCTGAACAAGAAGAACATGGGGAAGAGGAAGAAGACGTCGGCTCGGGTGACTCGGGGGGAGATGGAAGCTGGCGAACCGCCACCGCCGCGGCCTCTATCACATCCGCAAAACCCTCTGCGATTATCTGCTCCTCCTGACCCCCCTTACGGCACATGAGCTTTTTTGAGTACAAAATGACGGGGAGACAAAACCCTAAATAAAAGAGGACAGGGATGAAAAAACCACGCGATATTCGTACTCCCAGCGATGAAGTGGGAGGCGGCGCGACGTTCCACACTCTGAGAAGGGACTCCTCGCATCGACTTGACAGAGTCATCATCATGGGCATACTCCCAGGATAGCCACATTAATTGGCCCATGCTGGAGGGAAACCCCCACCCAATTTGCGCCACCAATATCGCCTCGACAAATGTTACTCGTCTGTGCCCAATTTCTGGCTCGGGAGTAGGGGGGACAAGGGGAGAGGGGGAAAATATATCACCCAAGAGCATGGCGGAACTAGGTCTAATTTGACCCAACTAGGCCCAGCTCCTCAAAGTGACAGCCCCATTCTGGGCCCACTTACTCTAAACCCAAAAGCCCTCTCAGATCAGCACTTCCTAGGCGACCACTTGGTCCGGAAGTCCGAGCGACAGGTCGATCGGGAAAGCCCCTACAAGGGTCCAGCGCACCCCGTCCGAGCTATGCCTCCCTCACCCGGAAGGACTCTCAGCAGGCGTCCCGAGCTTGAACCAACCGTCGAAAGCACATCTAAGCATCTGTTACCCATCCTCCGGGAGTAGGAAACTCTAAGGGATAAGGGAGAGCGAGAGTCCTCATGCTATTAAAAGCCCACGACGAAGACATAACCTCCCCGGAATCCCCTTGGCTCCCTGGACTCTTACGCTAAAACGGACTGCTATATAAACCCCAGGAGAGCCCTCCGAAAAGGTAAGAAGAAGCATCCGGAGAGAAAATCACCACACCTCTTGGTGGAGAATAATCTCGTGCCCTTTCTTTCTCCTGCCTCCTCTCTTCGCATCTATGCTCCATCGCACTTGCTGACTTCAGTATCGGAGGGTTTTCCCCTGGGTTCCATCCCTGGGCACCTCTGACCTGTTTCCCCTCTTGCAGATTATACACGCGTGTTGACCGTGACCAAACATTCCCCCGAGATCTCACGGCTTAGGAGCTGCCCGAGATTACCCCTCTTCAGTTAGAATTTCAAATTGAAAATTTTATATTTCTTTTTAAGAGCAAAATTTGATGAGTTTGTTTTGAGATTTTTGAAATTTAAATGAACATAAAAATAAATCTATCTAATGAAATTGGAGGGTTAAGAGGGAAAGAAAGAGAGAGAGAGAGAGAGAGAGAGAGAGAGAGAGAGAGAGAGAGAGAGAGAGAGAGAGGAAGGAGGAGAGAGAGGGAGATGAGAGAGAAAGTAAGATCTAGAGAGAGATAATTAAACTAATTTTTTAATTGGAAGAAAAAGTATAATATCAAAATATGAAAAATAAAATTTTTAATTCTCAAAAATAAATGCTAAATAGAACAAAAGATGAAGAGCTATGGAAGAAGATATAACCGTGATGAGGGAGATGATGGCGTCGTTGCCCTCCTTGAGCCTTTGACTCAGAGCCGCCCTTGTAACTCGTCGCCTGCACCGGATTAGACACTATCTTGGAAGAGATAAAGAGGAGAAACATAGAAGAAGAAGAGGAAGAGATGGCGATGGGGATAGATAGAAGAGAGTAGGAGAAAGGAAGAAGAAGAGGAGAAGACGTTGGAGAGAAAGATGGAAGAAGAAGAGAGAGGAAGAGAGAAATCTAGCTACTACTCCAAGGAACAACTAAAAAAAAAAAAAGTCTTTCGCAGTCAGCCATATGAGGTCCCTCATATACCCTCTCAAACACCCAACGTCGCCGCCTGTAACTTTCCATGGCCCAACACGCAACATTGGAACCCTTCTCATGTTAAATCACTCGTTGGCATGCATGCACCACTTCCCTTCGTAACAACCAACCAGCCCATGCACCTTCCACGCATAGCAGCCTTCCATGCGGCAAGTTCCCATGCATCTAAGGAACCCAACATCATCGCTTGCCATCCTTCAAGCTTTCCACGCAAAAACACCTAGCATAGCATACGTCTCCTCAGGCAACTATGCACTCGAACCCAACGTTCCACGATCCACACGCTGACTTCCTCATCCGATTGCACAGCGCACGTACCCAGCTAGCCAATGCATGAACTACTTCTGTTATGACTGCCAATTGGGCACTGGCCCAATTGAGTATAATTCGGACCCATGAACTCAACAAACTAGAAAATCTAGAAAGATTATTAAGGAACCCTTAGAAAATTTGTAACTTAACCTAGGGAGATCAGAATTAGGTGAAACCAAGGCCATAATTCCGAGTGGGATGTTAGCTATAACTTCTACATTGAGGTCGAGGCCAAATACTGCCTGAATGCTAGAGTTATATTCGAATTACCTCGGGCCACCAAAAGGTCACAATTGGAATGAGGGAGAATAAATGATAATATTGCAAAAGTCATAACTCGGACTAGGAATGAGGAAATTCGATGAAACTACATCTCAAAGTTAGATCTCAAAGTCCTCTTAATTTCATCTGAAGACATCCCAAACCAAATCTCAACATAAGAGCACGCCCACTCACATTTATGACTAGGTAGACGAAGGGTCGTGACTGGAACAGAAGGAAAATAATGTTAATATTGCAAAAATCATAACTCATGCTAGAGTTGATGAAATTCACTAAAACAATGACCCCAAGTTAGATCTCGAAGTCCTCTTCATTTCATATGAAGACATCCCAACCTAATTCCCAACAGAAAAGCGCGCCCACTAGCACTTATGACCAGCGATCGAAGGGTCACACCTGTTCAAACCGGAAGGGGTGCTTAACATTAACTCTCCTTTAAGCCAGCGACCTTGGGGGCTGGACTGAGCCTTATGGGTCATGAGAAGAACCTAGGGTGGCTTGAAAACTATATAATGTGGTGGGTTTCAAGGGTGGTAAGCCTTTAGCAACCATTCCCATCAACCCTCTGCAATCTTCTACCCTTTTTGAGTAAGAAAGAAAGGTGAGGGACCGTGGCCTTGCGAAGGAGGGCAGGCCTACAGTACCTTGGGCAACGAGCATGGATCTGGGGTGTGGATCTCATCCTCGGATCAAAAGGTGAAAGCTTAGGAGGATCTGGGGTGTGGATATCATCCCTGGATCAATTGGTTGAGCATTCCAAAGGTAGGCACCTAACCTCAAATTTTAGGGGTCAATGATGCATTAGAATGATTTCAAATATATTTTCTACATTTTAAAGAGGGACTTAAGGGCATGTGGGGACCACCACCATGTTCATTTTTGTTTTTTTGGTTTCACCAAGATTTGGGCTTCCATGCGTTTCCTCTGAGTCTCTAAGGTTAGTACAGTCCCTGGGAAGGTCAGCGTTTGGGCAGGGTCAGTACACCTTTGGAGTTGGCCAGTCAGGTCGGTGCACATGAAGAACAAGTCTGTGCACCTGTGTTAAAGTCCATGAGTAAGATCTGAACACATGTAGGTAAGGTCAGTGCACGTGAAGAACAAGTCAGTGCACATGTGTTAAAGTCCAGGAGTAAGGTCTGAGCACATGTAGGTAAGGTCGGTGCACATGCACTGTAGCCTTTGGACAGGTCAGAGCACATGTAGAGTAAGGTCGGTGCACGTGCACTGTAGCCTTTGGTCAGGTCTGAGCATATGTAGAGTAAGGTCGGTACACATGCATTGTAGCCTTTGCACAGGTCTGAGCAGGTCCAAGGTAAGGTCGATGCACATGCACTGTAGCCTTTGGACAGGTCTGAGCACATGCAAGGTAAGGTCGGTGCACATGCACTGTAGCCTTTGGTCAGGTCTGAGCACAAGTAGAGTAAGGTCGGTGCACATGCACTGTAGCCTTTGGTCAGGTCTGAGCACATGTAGAGTAAGGTCGGTGCACATGCACTGTAGCCTTAGGATAGGTCTGAGAAGGTCCAAGGTAAGGTTGGTGCACATGCACTGTAGCCTTTGGACGTCTGAGCACATGCAAGGTAAGGTCGGTACACATGCACTGTAGCCTTTGGCCAGGTCTGAGCACATGTAGAACATGTCCGTGCACATGCGTTGAAACCCTTAAGCCAGGTCGGTGCACATATGTTGAAACCCTTAAGCCAGGTCGGTGCACATGTGTTGAAACCCTTAAGCCAGGTCTATGCACATATATGTCTATGCCTGCTTTGGGTCTGTGCACATTTTAGAATTCAAGGTCTACGCACATGTTAATGTCTGTGCACATATAGGTCAGTGCATATCCAGGGCCATGTCCCAGTTTTCAGAAACTAAGAATAAGAGAATTTTGAGGGGTCATTCTAATTTAGAAAAATCTGAAAAATTAGGAAAATGATAGAAGACTAAGGTAGTACCTCACTATAAAGATTTCATGCTCCCAGAAAGTCCTTACTTGTAGTAATAAGTCACTTTCTATGCATGTGTAGCCTAGAAATAAACTTGCCCTCTGTTATACAGTAACCTGATCATGCTCTATTCTTCATCAAGTAAGTTATGATTACGATTTGTCCACTTAAACCATTTGGTAGAATACTTGTTATGATAAAGTATCATACTAATATTTGTAAAATGAGTATAAATGTGAATGCGAATATGATGTGAATGTTATGAATGGAAAACAGTAGCATTCGTTGAGGTTGGACTTCGGTCCCTTCTGCGGGACGGCGATACGTAATGCTGCGAAGTAAAAGACCCCAGGGGACGGCGATACGTAACGCCCTGGTCAAAAACCTATCGATTTGGCTGGTTCGTTCTGTGGGACGGTGATACGTAACGCCACAGAACTCGGGGGATGGTGATACGTAACGCCCCGTGTAGCAAGAGTCTAGGTGGGAGTTCGCTCTTGGGCCTACGTAGTACTCTTTCATTCGTTGTGTGTGTGGACCTCCCGTGTTTGCGATAGCTGTTCGGTTCCATGAATAACAAAAATGTGAAAACTCATGAAAATGGGATAATGCATAATCTGCTCATCCACTGAGGACTTGTTGCATGCATGGGTACCTTATATGTTAGTTAAAGAATATGTATTTTCCTTATATGTGATCCCTCCCATCACATCCCATGCCTACCTTCCCATGGTGCTAGACCTCCCCATGGTACCCTTCTCCCCCTATCACACCACAATCCAATCATCCTACCAAGTGGAGACCTTAGGGGACCTTCTCAAGGGCTTAGCATGGCAATTAGAGTTGACTGGCATGTTGACCCCCATGACCGAATAACCTAGGAGCCTTGACCTCCTACACCTATGTGTTGGGTCTATCATCTCAATATGCACCATTGGTTGCTACACTAGTGACCTTCTATTATTCCTCCCCACACCCGATGAGCCCGACCTTCTCCTCAAATTAGAGCTTCTTATCTCGGGTAGAAAGCCAAGCCATCCCCTCACGGCCGATCTACCTCCCAAGAACTTTGGCCCAATTATTTCATTAGAGGAGCATGACCCACCATGTATGGACCTTGTAGACATAGAGTTCCTTCCTCTAGGAAGCCCAATCCACGACCCCTTTGATCCCTTCTAATGGGAGCCTAGTTACCCATGTGACCCACCCACCTTACCCACAACCCACCTTTCTCTACCCCAACCAACCATGTTGGACAAAGTCCACCTCTTCCAAGACTCGGGCCACACAAAGATAGCCATCGCCATAGGCAACATATGCCTAGGAAGCAAGGAAGAGCTCCTCTCTATAAAGCCCACCTTCCTAGATTCCTTTGACCCTTTCACTTGGAAGTTCAAAGGTTGTCCCACACCTATACACATCGAAGTCATCTTTGGGATATGAGTGCATAAGTCTTGGCACAACACACCACTTGGCGTGATTAGAAAGTCGGGTCAATTCATTCACATCACCCACATGTCAAGTAGGAAGCATGAGTGGTCCCTATTTGGGTATAACGGTCCTCCCCAATTCAGCATTGGTCTTATGTATGCTAGGAACCTTCATGGATGTCCGGGTCCTCCGGCATTCATCACACCCATGCATTAGAGGGACACCTATGGATGCCCCGATCCTCCCAAATCATTCAAAGTCTTCATAACATCAATGCACGATAGGTCTATATGTGATTTTCCTGGGCCACTCTTGCATACCACATATTTCCCACTCACACTGCATCATAGTACATGGCATGAGCGTCTAAGCAAGCACCAAGCAACGGCGGTGAGATTTACACAAGGCGGACAAAAGCTCGTGAGCGCCACTTGGTACTCCAAGAAGGCAAAATTGGTGATGATGATATTGGAGTGGCTCTACCTTTGGGTCACATCCAAATCGTGGGCACAAGGACTTGGACCTTCCCGAGTTCTGAGTGGCATTGGCAAACATGCTTTTGGTCTGAACTTACCAAAGGATTCTGGGATACACCCAACTTTTCGTGTGGCGGATCTAGTACCCTATGAGGGCCCCGCGGTGGAACCTAGTAAGCATCTCGAGCCTACACTTACCTTTGTGAGTGACACCACCGGAGAGCCTCCACATATCAGCCCGAGAGCCCGACGTGAGCACATGAAGGCAAAATTGGACAAGCAAGGTACCATCGCAAGGAAGAGGGTGTGCCCATGCTATCCTGAGAAGTGGAAGAGCCATCCCTCGGCTACGGATGCAGGGTTGAGTTGGGAAGACGTTCTTCGCCCGGATACGCTTTGGTGTACTGCTACCCCGGTGGACCCACACTCGACGGGGTCGAGTTCTCCCCACCCCTGGGGTATGATGGGGACATCCCCAGTCACTTAATCTTTTTCGAGACTCCGGTTGCTCGCCATCGGCGCATCATCATCTCCATCACTTAATTTTGAGCAGTAGCATGTAATTTTCATTTTATTTGAGTCATAGATGTGTAATCTTTCTTTATTTGAGTCAGTTAATAGGTTAATGGGTCAGTTTGTTTGTCAATTGGGCCCAACTAGTGGGCTAGGCCCAGGGGCGCCCCTCCCTTGGACATGTCTTGTCATTAGTGCATTTGGTCAAGGTTAGTTTGGTCATATGGAATTATGTAAGCCTATAAATAGGCCCCCACTCCGCTCATATGTAACAACTTTTGATGAATCATTTGAATAGAAGAAAATTCCAAGTCTATCTCTCCTCCACAAAGTTTCTCTTCTCTCTCCCTCTCATTACCTCACTCTCTCTCGCTAAGGGGTTCGCCCCATTCTCTCTCTCCTCCCCCTCCCAACCACTTTCTCTCACTTCCCCTCCCCTAATAACTCTCTCCCAAGTCCCCACACCCCTCCATTACTCCACCCCAACCCCAAGAGATTCTCCACCAATCCTCACCCCACCTCCCAACCCCCAACTACCCATTTCCCTTCCCCAAGCATATCTCCACCTTCCCAAGGCTGAAGCAGCCCCTCCCAAGGCCAAATTTTGAATTTTCCCTCGCCTCTCTCATCCCCCATACAATAGGTTGACCCAAGGAGAGCCCCCTTAGGGCTGGCCGCCCCCCATCCTCCATCTTCATTCATCCTTGAGCTTCTCCCACCTCCCCTCCTTCTCCACCTTAAGCAGAAACCATCAGCCTCCCATCTGCATCCTACCCTCTTCCTGCCCTTCCATCTCTACCCTAGCAACCTTCCACACCTCCCCCACATCTCCTTTCCTACCACTCATCCAGTCCCCTTCACCTATCAACAACCCTCTTCCCATTTCATGAACACTTGAGAGCTACACCAAAGGTTCTGTTCGCAGCTGAGGACCTACAGGGAACCAACGTCTTGCAGATCCGGCCACGACTTCATCCCGGGGTCCCTGGAAGCACATGTGGTACCATCAGAAGCGTCTCCATGTCCTCTTCACAACAGCGGTGGTTTCATCCCATTCTGAGTTAGTGGCTGCCCCGAGGAGCCGATCTCCCCAGACTGCGCATCTGCTTCCTAACAGTCAACCTGAAGCGAGTTGCAGAGGCTCCCACGGCCAACTTCCTGAAGCTCTGAAGGTGGGCCTTGGCTGAGGGTTTCTACACCGAGTCTGCCTCTAGCATAAAGAAGCGGAACCCCGTTCGGCATCCGGATCTGTGTTTTCTCATTTTTCTTCCCCAGATGCGCAGTTCTATCTCCTCTAGGACTGAACCGACCATAGTCCACTGTTCAGAGTCTCCCAATCTGCTCCAACATTCTCTGGTGTCCCCGTGGGTCTCGTTTCTAATAGGACTTAACAACGATTCCAACGACTCAAGCCACGCTTGAATCGGAGTTCGGGAGCGCCCGTGGTGACCACTTCTTCCTGCTGCATTGGTGCTGAGACAGTCAGAACCAGAGAACAGAGTCTCTGCTCATGGCCCCGCCCCGACCAACGCCAGCCACCAGAATTCCTACAAAAATTCAGATGTCCTCCCGGGCCAACCCTGGAGGTTTTGCCACTGGTCTCGTCGACAACGGAGCTTGGGAGCGGCCACAGCAACAGCAACATCACTTGTCTGTCCCCTGTTCTAGAGAGCAGGCAGAACCGACATCCGCCGTCCGTTTAGTTTCTAGTTCAGCTCTTCCCTCCCCCGCCTAGCCGGATTACAACCCCTCTCTGCGTGGAGGTAGTGTTTGGATGTACTTGGCTTCCCCTCCCCTTGTTCCACCCCCTTGCATGGGGAGTAGTGTTGTAATCCCTTAAACAGGTTGAAGCGGCATCGACGCGACGTGCGGGTGCGTACCCACGCCTCCCCGCTCGCCCTCGTCTTCGACCGGGATCGGTGTTATTACACCGATCAGGTGAGCTCTGGGACACATCCCTCGTTGGTTTACTTTTTCTTATTTAGTATTGTCTTTAGCTCCGCAGGACGATAAGTGAGCGCCCGATCCAAATTTCCCACCAATTGAGTGGCCACCGCGGAGTGGGGTGAGATCGACCCTACAACCCACGCCTTTGGTGTGCTGGCTGCCCATGAAATTGGGTATCCCAGCCCCTTAGGGGGTCAGCCATAATGAGGCCAAGCCTCGGAACGTCAAGGTCCCGCTTTGGACCCTCCCCACCATCGCCAATTTGCCCACGGGCAATAGTGACCGCTACGCGAGTGACCCCGTCCGAGTAATTTCATCGTCAAAGTTGCTTGCTTGCAAGTCATAGGTCCAAGGTGCATTTGACCTTGTGATTACCACCCCAAGGTGGTGTCACATCAGGACATGTACTATCTTTTAAAAATTATGTATGGTTGAGATGCTGTTTACATTTCTTGTAATTGTGATTTCTCTCTCTCTCATGCTCATTTATGCATGTTTATATATTGTGCTTCCGCGATACGTACGAAGTAATGTCTCGGGGTCCGATGGAAGAAAAGAAAAAAAATATGCCCACAAATTGGGACTCGAAACCCGGGGCGTTACATAGTGGTATCAGAGCACGAGAGACAAATCATGGTTACAACCATTCCAAATGTCCAAGTAGTAGGAGAAGAGATAGGCTAGAGTGGGGAAAGGGTAGAGTATATCTGAAACCATTTAAAAACCCTCTCACTTAATAATTGTTTATTTCTAAGAATTATGCCACCGAGAAGGCAAAGAGATCTTCCCCAGGCAGATGAGAGGGGATCGGGGTAGATGACCCAAATGGGGTGAATGACAGGGCTATCCATGCTCCGGCAGTTGGCGGCGAACAGGTGCCCAATGCGGGAATTAATCTGGAGGGGTTCATGCAGAGCGTCCAAGGGCTGATGCAGGCCATGCAACAACAGATGCTGCAAAAGCCCGCGCCTGCACCACATCATGACATGCTGGCACTTGATCGGTTCCTGAGATTGGCGCCTCCTACTTTTAAGGGGGAGAGCTGTCCAGAGGTGGCTGAGTCGTGGCTCAGCGAAATGGAGAAGAAATTTCATGCGATGCGATGTCCCGAGAAAGAGGAGGTAAATCTAGCGGCCTATGTATTACAAGATCAAGCTGACTTGTGGTGGAAGGCCTATGCAGTTAGGAGGGAGGCGAGACAAGGGAAAGGTGGCACGCCAAGAGCCAATGCCTAAGAACGGACCGGGGGTCCCATTTTGTGTCCATTGTGGGCACAACCATCCAAGATAGGAATGCTGGAGGGCAAAGGGCAAGTGCTATGAATGCGGCGAGGCCGGACACATTACGAGGAACTGTCCTAAGAAGGCCCAGCTTCCCCAGCAGGAGAAGATTCAGTACAGAGGGCGAGTCTATGCACTTATGTAAGAGGAGGCAGACAATATCCCTACCGTTGCTGAAGGTACGCTCTTCATGGATATTGTTTATGCAAAGGTCTTGTTTGACCCAGGAGCTACTCACACATTCATATCTACTAGTTTTGCTAATCAACTGAAGAACAGACCTCAAGCCACATTCTTTGGGGAAATGATAGTTAGCACACCAACCGGGAAACAAGTCCACACCAAGCTTGTAGCGCCCCACCCTATACCCGGTCCAGTATATCACTCTCATCGGATATAGGAGGCAATGCCACAGTGGGAACCACCCAACGGAACAGAGACGTGTTGAGATTTATACAAATAAAAGTGCAGAATTCACACCGGAAGAACAGTGTAATACATCAGCGAATGTCCAAATACCAACAGCACAATAGTCCAATAGAAATAAAGTTCCAACTTGCTATTACAATAACAACCAGAGTTCACAAATTCAAGTCTCAACTAAACTCTCACAAGCTATCTCAAATGACAGAAAAAGAAAGCTATCAACGATCATGCACGGGCCTCCGGCTCGGACTCACTCAGCTCTAAGTCCTCACCCTCGCCAGTGGACTCGCCTGGAAAATTATCAAGTGAAGCCTACAAAGAGACTTAGCAAGATTCAGAAACTCAAGCATACCCCTTGCACAAGCATAATACATTTGACCATCATTTAACCGGTACAAATCCCTAAGGCTTACCAAGTTGCAGAAAATAAGCACATGGTTTCAGAAACAAAATACATTTCAGAATACTGAAAACACCTGATGTGACACCGACTTAGAGAATGCAGCATCTAGACCGAGGGTCCTTGGACTTACCAAGCAAGCACAACGCACAAGAGTAGAGAATTACGCAAGTTGCCAAACCACCGTTGCGCACACGGTTCCCGGGTGACTCGGCGATGCCGAGTGGAGGTAGTGGAACAAAGCCCTTGCTGGTAGAGGACCAGCAAAGCTATGGTCGCCCTCCCAAGGGTACGGTGCCCACAATCAAAGGGCTGGCTAGGTGCCGAAAGGGCACAGGGTCGCTCTCTCACAATCACACGATGATCACTCGTAAACTGGGAGCTTCGGGGTCGGGCGCTCTATCACCGTCAACAGAGCAATTCCATGGATATTATATGAACAAACTACTGATATGAGAGCAAGGGATAGAGCTTACCTGGTTGGTTTGAAGAAACCAACCCCGTTCGGAGACGAGGGCGAGCGGGGAAGTGTGGGTTCCCCCGCACACTGCGTCGATGAAGCTTGATCCCTGCTAATTATTTACATGCACTACGCCTCACGCAAGAGGGTGGATCTCGGGGTGGGGAAAAGTGGATTACACACAAACACTACCTCCACACAGGGAGGGGCGGTAAGCCGGCCAGGCGGGGAGGGGCGTGAAGCTAAGAACGGAGCCGGATTGCCCTCCCGGGGTTCTGTCCGCCGGTTCTGCCTGCTGATAGAAACTCTCTGTCGACTCTGCTGTGATCGCTCCTGGACTCGAAAGTGAATGATACCAGCGCCAAAATGTTGGTGACTGACCCGGGATGAAGCCTGAATTTTTTTGGCACCAGAAGTTATCGACGCTGGCCGGGACAGACGTTGGACCGGCGCTGCTCTGCTCTGCCTTGGACTGAGTTCAGGTTGTTGCAGCAGGTTGGCGACTTCACCGCGATCGCTCCCGTGATCCAATATAGACAGGATCAGGACGGTTGCGAGTGTGGTCGAATCCTCTTCAATCAGCAACCAAGATGGGCACCAGAGGAGGTCGGAGCAGGGAGGTGGAACCCAAAGAGTGAGAGGGGGTCTGATCAGTCCCTGATAGGACTGACCTGCACACCTGGGGAAAATAATTTCGAACGGGGATCTCCGAACTCCAAACGAGGTCCCTCTTTCTGTGTTGGATAGAGGACTGGTGGATCTTTGCTCTGGTCAAGTGGCACACCAAGTGGAGCACCGGTGTGGTCGCAGTAGCTTCTGAATGGAAGCTCTGGTTTTTGGCCTGACTGGTTCTGCGCAGTCGGTGAAGAATGGCTCTCCCGGACAGCTCCGAACTTGAATTGGGGCGGGATCACCTCACCTACGAAGAGGATTGGAAGAGCTTTCCGTCAATGTATAATACGTCTCCAGAAGATGTCCGGTGAAGACGTGGTTGACTCTGCAACTCGACCCTTGACTGCTGCCTGCGGACTGAGATGAATAGGGTGATGATAGGTGATGGGAGACGGAGTAGATGGGTGGGAAATGGGGTGGATGGGTGTGGGGGTGGCACCTGACTATGTGGGGGTCTGTTAGGGGGTGATACAAGGTGTGGGAGGGGCAGAAAGGGGGTTGGGAGGTGGTCTAGCAAGTGGAGGAAGGGGGAGCTGCGAATTTGGGTTGGGAAGGAGAGAGGGAAGAGAGATCTCTCCTTTGGTTTGAATGGTGGGTTAATGTAGGGGTTAATGGGGGCCTAGGGAATGGGAAGAGTTGCCTTGGGGAGGGGAAGGGGTGCTTGGGAGAAGGGATTCTCCCTTGGGAAAATGAAAGGTTGTATGGGGAAGGGGAAAGGTTGCTTGGGAGGAGGGAGAGGTGCCTAGGAGAAGGGGATTCCACCTAGGGGTTGGAGGGGAATTAAATGGGAGGTATGGGGAAGGGGGAGGGGTCTTAATGAGAGGTGAATAGGGAGGAGAGAGAGTAAATTTCGAAATTAGGGTGGGGAGGAGAGAGAATGGGGTTCGCCCCCATTAGAGAGAGAGAGAGAAAGAGAGGGGAATCCACCCCTTAGAGAGAGAGAGACACACACACAATTCTTGTGGAAATTTTCACTTAATACTTCATTCATTCATTAGTTCTCCATGGAGGGATTGAGGTCCTATTTATAGGAAACCCTCAATTTATAAAAAGTCCTTACCTTTTGGACTATTGACAAATGACCAAGGGGGGGAAGGGGGGCACCCATGGGCCAAGCCCATTGAAGTGGGCCCGTTAACCCACTAGGCCACCTAATGATACTTAGACTTAGATAGATGACTCACTAACTTAGGTACTTGACTCAATAAAAGGAAAATTACATGGTTAAGACTCAAGGAAAGATATGAAAATTACATATCTAGACTCAGAAAATCAAGATGAACATAATGGCGAGCATCGGGACCCTTGGAGAAATGGGAAGTGGTAAGCGATGTCCCCATCATACTCCCGGGGTGCAGAGAACTCGACTCTGTCGATTAAAGATCCATCGTATGCGGAGGGAGCCACGACGGGGTTGCCCACAAGTCTACCAAAGGTAGCTGGTCCTTTCACCAAGCGAGGTAGCGCCCATACCCTTTGCTCCAGATGACAGTGACCTGTTCATACAATATCCGTTCAACATGCTCATGCTGGTCTCTCTGGGCTGGTAGACTTCTCTCAAGGGTAGGTGCTCTCTCAAGGGAGGGGATGAGCTCAATTTCCTCACTGGGTGTCACCGTGGGACCCATGTATGGCACCAGGTCAGCCACGATGAAAGTGGGGCTTACTCTGTATTCCTCAGGGAGGTCTAACACATAAGCATTAGTGCCGATGTATCTCAGGACCTGGAAGGGACCTGTTCCACGAGACCTCAGTTTTGAGACGTTCTCAGATGATAGTCTCTCAGTCCTCACCATCACGGAATCACCAAACCAGAATTCTTGGTGGCAGCGGTTAGAGTTGGCTAATTGTTTGTTCACCTCATTGCTCTTGTTGATGTGCTTGCGAGGGTTGCCATGCAATGTCATAAATGATGATCCTCTAGGGATGAAGGGAGGGCCTGGACAACCAAATTTAGTCCTATCAAGTGTTACATTGATTTTGGTGGACTTAGGAGGGCCTGGGCATCCATATGTAATCCAATCATGCATGGGGATGACAAATGCCGGGGGACCCGGACATCCATGAATGCTCCTATCATGCCTATGACCCATGATGAATGAAGGAGGACCGTTACACCCAAATATGGACCACTTATGTTTCCAACTTGACATGTGGGTGTTATGAATGAAAGGACCCGACCTACTAATCATGTCAAGTGGTGGGAGATGCCAAGACAGAGGCATTCCTACTCCAAAGATGATTTCTATGTGAGGGGTTGTGGGATGACCTTTGAGCTTCCATTTGAGAGGATCGAAGGGATCTAAGAAGGTGGATAGCACGGAGTGAGACACTTCCTTAATCCCTATGTGAATATTGCCCAAAGTCATGGCCCCTATGGTGTAACCCGAGTCTAGGAAGGGGTGGATTTGGTCCATTATGGTTGGTTGGGGTAGGGAAAGGTGGGTGGTGGGTAAGGTGATTGGGCCACTTGGGTATCCGTACTCCCATTGGAATGGGTCAAAGGGATCATGGTAAGGGCTACCTAAAGAGAGGAACTCCATGTCCCCAAGATCTTTACAAGGTGGTGAGTCATCCTCCTCCAAAGTGATCGGTCCAAGATCTCTAGTGAGTTGATCATTTAAGGCATTTGGGGTGTCAATGGGTAGGGAGTGGACCGGAGTGGGTTCTTCCTCCAAGGGGAGAAATAGAAGAATCTCAACAGTGCAATGCCCACTCGTGCAAACGGAAGTGATGGAGCCAATGGTGGGGTGGGCAAAGTTAATAGTGCTAGGCTTCGAAGGTTCCATGGCAAGCAAGCCGGTCAAGTGGACTTGCCAATATAGGCAATCCACTAGGTCTCCCAAGTCTCCCGTGAAGTAGAAGGTTTGTAAAGTGACATGGGGAGACCGGGTGGGAACAATTTGGGATTGATATCCCAATGGTGGTGATCTGAGGAGGGTGGGACTTTGCTTGAGCCATTGGAGTATGGACTCATCTATGGTGACGGTGTGCGGCTCATGAGGACCCGGACTAGGAGGGGTGGGTAAGTTTTGTGGCTCCTCCTCCTCAACGGTGTAGGCTTGGGTTTCCTCGAGGGTCAGGAGGGGGTCTAGGTCAGTCTTACTTCCAAGGGAAGAGGTGCTTACTTCCAAGGGATCAGGTGTTTGGATCATGGGCTCCTCTTCCAAGGGGAAGAATGGGTCTTTTGGTGGAGGAGTGGAGATAGCCGGTTCATGGTACTCCCGGGGTGGTGAACACGGACGGGCTTGGGTTGGGATTGATAGGGGAAGTCCTTGGGTTGGAGTTGGGGGTGGAAAAGTGGTTGGTTGAGGAGGTCCGGATTGGGGTGCGTAGATCTTTCTAAGATCGGCCCTCATTTCAACCCAAGATTCAATGGGTGCTTCCCCTTTGGCTTCTCTCAAACCTACAATGTACTCCCATTCTTTCCTAGCTTGGCGCCAGAGCAAACTCTTGGCATAGTTGACTTGGATAGGTCCTGACAGGGTAAACCTCCCAAAGTGTCGGTCTATGGACTTCTCCCATTCTAGATATATGCTAGGGTGGGTTCCGTCAAACACAAAGGCTTCTAATGGGACTAAGAGTGGCGAATATGCCAAGTATGAGGTAGTCATGATGGTGGACAAGGATGATGCATGCAATGGCCCTAGGACAAGACTTAGTAGAGACAAGTCTAGAACTTGCTCTAATACCAAGTTGATGTGACACCGACTTAGAGAATGTAGCAACTAGACCGAGGGTGATGGGGACATCCCTTGCCCCTCCACATTTTCTGAAGCTCGGATTGATCATCGGTGTACGCCATTATGTTCCTCATGTGTTAGTGAGTCAAGTCATGTAATTTCCTTATTTTTATTTGAGTCTTAATCATGTAATTTTCCCTTTATTTGAGTCATGTACCTAGGTTAGAAAGTCATTTTCCTAAGTCGTGTGTCATTATGTTGGTTCATTAGGCTATTGGGCCTAAATAGTGGGCTAGGCCCAAGGGCGCCCCTCCCTTGGAGTATTTGGTCATTATGTCAGTTGTCAGGGTCAGTATGGTCATGTGAAATGTCTTGTACCTATAAATAGGCCACCCCACTCCTCATATGTAAGAACTAATGCACGAATATTAAATTCCAGATATACTCCAAATCCCTCTAGCCTTCTCTCTCAATATATATCTCTCTCTCCCTCCACCCCAATTTTCGGAATTTTCTCTCTCCTCCCCATTTACCTCTCATTAACTCCCCTCCCCTCATTCAATCACCTTCCCAACCACCCCATCTCCCACCTACCCCATTTAAACCTCTCCCCTTCCCCATAACCCTCTTTATTCCACCCCCTAGTCCCAAGAGAGCTCCACCCAATCCCCACTCCACCTTCCAACCCCCAACTACCCATTTCCCTTCCCCAAACCTCACTCCACCTTCCCAAGACACCTCTTCCCATCCCCAAGACCACCATTGATCACTCCCCATCAAAGAAAATTCAAACTCACATTCCCTCCACCCACTTGTGCCTCCCTCACAGCCCAAATTCGTAGCTCCTCTCTCACCCTCTGAAAACACCCCATTCCAGACCCCATTCTCCCTCTCCCACACCTTAGAACACCCCCTCCTAGGCCCCCTCACAACTAGGGGTCACTCCCACACCAATTCACCCCCATTTCCACTTCCACTTACCCCATTTCTCCCACCACCTTCCACCTACAGTTCGCAGGTTGCAGGTGGCAGAAGTCCAGCGACTTGCAGAAGGTGTCACATCGTCATCCTGAGGCTTATGAAGGTGCTTCATACATCGTTGGAATCATCTTTGAGTCCTCTTTCCAACAGAGGTGGTCCCGCATCCATCCGAGCTCGGAGCTGTGCGGTGGAGCAGATCTTGTGCGACTGTGCAATCTGCCCCAGGCTGAAGACCAGAGAGCATTTGGAAGTTTCACCACGACCAACCTAGCAAGAATCAGAGCTTGGTTTCTTCATCAAAATTCTTCTTCTCTGAATCCTCTTTCATGACCACAAAGCAGAGCTCCATTTGGCGTTCGAATCTGGGAGATATCATTTTTCTCCCCCGAAGTATACGTTCTATCCTCCCACAGTCTGCAGCGACCCTTTACCGGTGATCTGAGGCTACCGGCCAACCTTGGCATCGGTTAGCTTCCCCGTTAATGTTTCTGCGTAGAAGACTCGACAGCTGAACCAACGGCTTTGACGGCGCTCGATTTGGAGTTCGGGAGCGGTCGTGGCATTGCTGTCAATCTGCTGCTGGGAAACTGTTCCTGTCCGAACCAGAGACAGAGCTCATGTTCAACTGTTGACCTCGGCCAGCTCGTGAGGGATCGGAGCTCCAATTTTGGAGGGCTGAAACTATTACCAGTTAGCTGTCATCTCCAAGAAGAAGGACCTCATTCGGCCTCCGAAACTTCCATTTACCATTTTCTTCGTCGGGGTGTGTCGTCTGCCCCCTGTGGGTCCAGGTTTGACCTGCCCCTACTCATCTGGCTACCTCGTTCTTATCCGACCTCCGATTGGGGCCCCGTCGATTCCTGCTCGAAGCTACTCCGATGATGATCATGTCAACGCCAGGCTCGTCTCATTTGGAGTTTAGGAGCGTCTGTGGTGCCTTCTGCAACCTGCTGTACCAGTTCTGCACCAGCCAGAGGAAGAAGCTGCTGACCTGTTCCAGTCGCTGGCCCAACCAGCCCTGAGTTCCAAAGCTCCTGACAAAATTCAGACATCATCCTCAACCTGTTAGTAAGCTTTTGGCGCAAGTCTCATCAGATTCTGAGCTCGGTGGAATTATTGGCAGCATCGACATCGACCCTCTGTCCAGAAATACAGAAGCTAGGCAGAATCGGCGAAGCTCGGGAAGTCGGTTATCTTTGCATATCTCCCCACCCCGCTTGGCCGGCTGAAGGCCCCTCCCTGCGTGGAGGTAGTTTTGGATGTATTAAGCATAATCCCCACCCCAATATCCCCCCCTTGCATGGGGTGTAGTTCATGTAATTATTAAGTCGCAGGTTTGAAGCTTCAATCGACGCGGCGTGCGGGTACATACCCTCGCCTCCCCGCTCGCCCCCGTCTCCGGCCGGAGTCGGCGTCTTCACGCCGGCTAGGTGAGCCCCGGTCCCTCTCTTACTGGTCTAATCACTTGCTTAGCTTAATATTGCTATAGTTACTCCGTCGGCGGTAAGAGAGTGTCCGATTCTACATTGCCACCAAATTGAGTGACCACCGCGGGCGAGTTGAGAGTGAATCCACTTAACCCACACCCTTGGTGAGTTGGCCGCCCATGATTTGGGCATCCTAGGACCATTTTGGGTTCTCCCCAAGCTTGCCAACCCTTGGAGCCTCATGGTCCCACCTCAGACCCTCTCCAACATCGCCTAGTTGCCGTCGGGCCCTAGTGTGTGCCATACGGGTGAGCTCGCTAGTGTGAGTCCGCTGCTCAAACTTGAATGCTTGCAACATAGGTCCAAGGGTGGTGTCACATCAAGTGGTATCAGAGCAAGTTCACAACTTGTCTCTATCAAGTTGGTCCTAGGGCGTGTCTATGCATTTAGAGTCTTCGGTTGCATCTCTTTTGTCCACTAGCATGGCTACTTCATGTAAGTCACATCTATCTCACTCGGCCCTCCGCAAAGGTCCGATTGACACCCCTTTGGGCATAGTCCTATTTGAGGACCTTATCTTTAATGGATACCACCCTAGTGCATATTTAGAGTGGGAGGAAAATATGGACAAATACTTTAAGAGGAATCCAATGACTGAACCCATGAGAATCTACCTTGCCAAGAGTCGACTTGTGTACCATGCCGAGGATAGGTGGAAGTTCATTGAATAATTTAGGAAGGTTATTAGGCTAGAGCCTATTAACACATGGGAGAACATGAAAGCCGAACTTAGGAAAGTCTACACTCCCCGACCTCCTCCCTCCTACCCGGGTTACCAAAACTCAAGGGGCACTCCCACTCCTCCAACCCCACCCGTCCAAACCCTTACCACTAGAACCCAAGTGTCCAAGGCCTCCACCTCCCCACCTAACCCCATGAGGGCCCCCACACCCCAACCAAAACCCCCTTCCCTAACCTACACTAGTCAAGCCCCTTTAGCCCCCACTTCCACCCCAAACGATCCCAAGGGCAAGAGACCCCTAACCGAGACCCAATTCCCTCCATGATGACCACCACTCATCCAACCCTCACCATTCAAAACCAAGTGGACACCGTGTCCACCCCTCCACCTAGGCCCATAATGGCCACCACCCCCAAACCCAAAACCCCTCACCAAACCCGTATCCCACAAGCCCCCTTGACCACCACCCCAAACCCACCATCGTCCCCAAAAAGGGACACATCTCCCAAAACAAATCAACCCAAAACCCCTCACCCAACTCACCTCCCACTTCCTACACCAATCTTTCCCCAACCTAGGCTTCCACTACTTCCCCTCCGTATCCAAAACCAAGTTTCCCATTACCCACCACCCCGGGTACACCATGCACCAACCATCATCATCCCACCCTCGATAGACCTTCCCATTCCCTTGAGAAAGGAGACCACAACCATCCACATGGGAGTAGATACCATTCCGGAACCCATCCCCATCCTTGAGGAAACTAAAGTTCATACCTATGGTGAGGAAGAATCACAAATGTCCCCTCCACATAGCTTGGACCCCCAAGAGCCACAAGCCTTCACAAATAGCACCGTAATCATAGATGGGCCCCTAGCTAGATGGCTAAAGGAGAGACCAATTCACCCCATCATGTCCTATGTTTACCCACCCATGGAGCAAAACTTTCCCATTGTACCCTTCCACTCCTATCACACCACAATCCAATCCTACTATGAGGTAGAATGTTGGGATGATCTCCTCCAAGGTCTAGAGTGGCAATTAGACTTGACTTCTTTGTTGACCCTAGGGGCGGACCGACCCAAGAGCCTTGACCTCATCCATCCATGCATTGGGTCTATCACCTCGATTTGCACTATTGGTTGCTACACTAGTGACCTCCTTTTCATTCTCCCCATAGTGGAAGAGCCCATCCCGGTCCACTCCCCTACCATTGTGATTCCTAGAACCTTTACCAACCAACCCACCCCATACACCAGCCCAACCATTTCATTAGAGGAAGGCGACTCCCCACCATATGAGGACCTTGAGGACATGGAGTACCCCTATCTAGGTGACCTTTACCATGATCCCTTTGACCCTTTCCTATGAGAGCCTAGATCTCTATGTAACCCACTCACCTTATTCACCACCCACCTTACCCTATCCTTACCGCCCATATTAACCCAAACCCCTCCCTTCCTAGAATCGGGTTACACCAAGGCAGCATTGACCTTAGGCAACATAAACCTTGGGATTGAAGAATTGTCCCACCCCATGATGCCTCCCTTCTTAGATCCCTTTGGTCCATACGAGTGGAAGCTCAAGGGCCACCCCACACCCATGCACATGGAAGTCATCTCTAGGATAGGAGTGCATGAGTCTTGGCACAACACACCACTTGGCATGATTAGAAAGTCGGGTCCATTCATTCACAACACCCACATGTCAATTAGGAAGCATGAGTGGTCCCTATTTGGGTGTAACGGTCCTCCCCAATTCACCATTGGTCTTATGAATGCTAGGAGCATACATGGATGTCCGGGTCCCCCGACATTCGTCATACCCATGCATAAAAGGTTCATCTATGGATGTCTCAGGCCCCCTAAGTCTATCACAGTCCTCATGACATCAAAGCATGATCGAACTACATTTGGCTGCCCCGAACCACCTTTACATATCATACATTGTCCCCTCCCACCGCATCATAAAGCATGGTATATGCATCCAAGCAAATATCAAGTAGCAAGCGGTGAGATTCACAATAAGCAAGCAAAAACTCGTGAGCGCCACTTAAAACTCCAAGTTGGTAACTTGACGATGATGATTTTGGAGTGGCTCTACCCTGGGGTCACCTCCAAATTGAGGGCACGAGGACTTGGACCTTGCCAAGTTCCGAGTGGCTTTGGCAACCCGACTTATGGGTTGAACTTTCAAAAGGGTTTTTGGGATTCTCCCCATCTCTCATGTGGCGGATCCAGCACCCTCTAGGGACACCACGGTGGATCCTAGTGAGTGCCTTGATCTTACATCTATCCTTGCGAGAGACACCTTCGGAGTGCCACCACAAATTAGCCCGAGAGCCCGACGTGAGCATACGGCAGCAATACTAGGCAAGCAAGACATCATAGCCAGCATGAGGGTATGATCGAGCCACTTTGTCGAGCTGAAGCGCCGTTCCCCGACTATGGTCGTGGGTTGAGTATGGAGATCGTGGATCGCCCAGAGCCGCAGTTCGGTGTGCTACTTCCCCCGGGGACCCATACTCGACAGGGTCGAGTTTTCCCCACCCCGGGGGTATGATGGGGACATCCCTTGCCCCTCCACATTTTCTGAAGCTCGGATTGATCATCGGTGTACGCCATTATGTTCCTCATGTGTTAGTGAGTATAGTCATGTAATTTTCTTATTTTTATTTGAGTCTTAATCATGTAATTTTCCCTTTATTTGAGTCATGTACCTAGGTTAGAAAGTCATTTTCCTAAGTCGTGTGTCATTATGTTGGTTCATTAGGCTATTGGGCCCAAATAGTGGGCTAGGCCCAAGGGCGCCCCTCCCTTGGAGTATTTGGTCATTATGTCAGTTGTCAGGGTCAGTATGGTCATGTGAAATGTCTTGTGCCTATAAATAGGCCACCCCACTCCTCATATGTAAGAACTAATGCATGAATATTAAATTCCAGATATACTCCAAATCCCTCTAGCCTTCTCTCTCAATATATATCTCTCTCTCCCTCCACCCCAATTTTCGGAATTTTCTCTCTCCTCCCCATTTACCTCTCATTAACTCCCCTCCCCTCATTCAATCACCTTCCCAACCACCCCATCTCCCACCTACCCCATTTAAACCTCTCCTCTTCCCCATAACCCTCTTTATTCCACCCCCTAGTCCCAAGAGAGCTCCACCCAATCCCCACTCCACCTTCCAACCCCCAACTACCCATTTCCCTTCCCCAAACCTCACTCCACCTTCCCAAGACACCTCTTCCCATCCCCAAGACCACCATTGATCACTCCCCATCAAAGAAAATTCAAACTCACATTCCCTCCACCCACTTGTGCCTCCCTCACAGCCCAAATTCGTAGCTCCTCTCTCACCCTCTGAAAACACCCCATTCCAGACCCCATTCTCCCTCTCCCACACTTAGAACACCCCCTCCTAGGCCCCCTCACAACTAGGGGTCACTCCCACACCAATTCACCCCCATTTCCACTTCCATTTACCCCATTTCTCCCACCACCTTCCACCTACAGTTCGCAGGTTACAGGTGGCAGAAGTCCAGCGACTTGCAGAAGGTGTCACATCGTCATCCTGAGGCTTCTGAAGGCGCTTCATACATCGTTGGAATCGTCTTTGAGTCCTCTTTCCAAAAGAGGTGGTTCCGCATCCATCCGAGCTCGGAGCTGTGCGGTGGAGCAGATCTTGTGCGACTGTGCAATCTGCCCCAGGCTGAAGACCAGAGAGCATTTGGAAGTTTCACCACGACCAACCTAGCAAGAATCAGAGCTTGATTTCTTCATCAAAATTCTTCTTCTCTTAATCCTCTTTCATCCCCAGAAAGCGGAGCTCCATTTGGTGTTCGAATCTGGGAGATATCATTTTTCTCCCCTGAAGTATACGTTCTGTCCTCCCACAGTCTGCAGCGACCCTTCACTGGTGATCTGAGGCTATCGGCAAACCTTGGCATGGGTTGGCTTCCCCGTTAATTTTGCTACGTAGAAGACTCGACAGCCGAACCAACGGCTTTGATGGCGCTCGATTTGGAGTTCAGGAGCGGTCGTGGCATTGCTGTCAATCTGCTGCTGGGAAACTGTTCCTGTCCGAACCAGAGATAGAGCTCCTGTTCAACTGTTGACCTCGGCCAGCTCGTGAGGGATCAGAGCGTAAATTTTGGAGGGCTGAAACTATTACCAGTTAGCTGTCATCTCCAAGAAGAAGGACCTCATTCGGCCTCCGAAGCTTCCAGTTACCATTTTCTTCGTCGGGGTGTGTCGTCTGCCCCCTGTGGGTCCAGGTTTGACCTGCCCCTACTCATCCGGCTACCTCATTCTTCTCCGACCTCCGATTGGGGCCCCGTCAATTCCTGCTCGAAGCTACTTCGACGAAAATCACGTCACCGCCAGGCTCGTCTCATTTGGAGTTCAGGAGCGTCCGTGGTGCCTTCTGCAACCTGCTGTACCAGTTCTGCACCAGCTAGAGGAAGAAGCTGCTGACCTGTTCCAGTCGCTGGCCCGACCAGTCCTGAGTTCCAGAGCTCCTACCAAAATTCAGACATCATCCTCAACCTGTTAGAAAGTTTTTGGCGTAAGTCTTATCAGATTCTGAGCTCGGTGGAATTATTGGCAGCATCGACATCGACCCTCTGTCCAGAAATACAGAAGCTAGGCAGAATCGGCGAAGCTCGGGAAGTCGGTTATCTTTGCATATCTCCCCACCCCGCTTGGCCGACTGAAGGCCCCTCCCTGCGTGGAGGTAGTTTTGGATGTATTAAGCATAATCCCCACCCCAATATCCCCCCCCTTGCATGGGGTGTAGTTCATGTAATTATTAAGTCGCATGTTTGAAGCTTCAATCAACGCGGCGTGCGGGTACATACCCTCGCCTCCCCGCTCGCCCCCGTCTCCGGCCGGAGTCGGCGTCTTCACGCCGGCTAGGTGAGCCTCGGTCCCTCTCTTACTGGTCTAATCACTTGCTTAGCTTAGTATTGCTATAGTTACTCCGTCGGCGGTAAGAGAGTATCCGATTCTACATTGCCACCAAATTGAGTGACCATCGTGGGCGAGTTGAGAGTGAATCCACTTAACCCACACCCATGGTGTGTTGGCCGCCCATGATTTGGCCATCCTAGGCCCATTTTGGGTTCTCCCCAAGCTTGCCAACCCTTGGAGCCTCATGGTCCCACCTCGGACCCTCTCCAACATCGCCTAGTTGCCGTCGGGCCCTAGTGTGTGCCATACGGGTGAGCTCGCTAGTGTGAGTCCGCTGCTCAAACTTGAATGCTTGCAACATAGGTCCAAGGGTGGTGTCACATCAGAGGGTCCTTGGACTTACCAAGCAAGCACAATGCACAAGAGTAGAGAATTACGCAAGTTGCCAAACCACCGTTGCGCACACGGTTCCCGGGTGACTCGGCGATGCCGAGTGGAGGTAGTGGAACAAAGCCCTTGCTGGTAGAGGACCAGCAAAGCTATGGTCGCCCTCCCGAGGGTACGGTGCCCACAATCAAAGGGCTGGCTAGGTGCCGAAAGGGCATAGGGTCGCTCTCTCACGATCCCACGATGATCACTCGTAAACTGGGAGCTTTGGGGTCGGGCGCTCTCTCACCGTCAACAGAGCAATTCCACGGATATTATATGAACAAACTACTGATATGAGAGCAAGGGATAGAGCTTACCCGGTTGGTTTGAAGAAATCAACCACGTTCGGAGACGAGGGCGAGCGGGGAAGTGTGGGTTCCCCCGCACACCACGTCGATGAAGCATGATCCCTGCTAATTATTTACATGCACTACGCCTCACGCAGGAGGGTGGATCTCAGGGTAGTGAAAAGTGGATTACACACAAACACTACCTCCACACAGGGAGGGGCGGTAAGCCGGCCAGGCGGGGAGGGGCGTGAAGCTAAGAACGGAGCCAGATTGCCCTCCCGGGGTTCTGTTCGCCGATTCTGCCCGCTGATAGGAACACGCTGTCGACTCCGCTGTGATCGCTCCCGGACTCGAAAGTGAACGATACCAGGGCCAAAATGTTGGTGACTGACCCAGGATGAAGCCTGAATTTTGTTGGTGCCAGAAGGTATCGACGCTGGCCGGGACAGATGCTGGACCGGCGCTGCTCTGCTCTGCCTTGGACTGAGTTCAGGTTGTTGCAGCAGGTTGGTGACTTCACCACGATCGCTCCCATGATCCAATCGAGACGGGATCAGAACGGTTGCGAGCGTGGTCGAATCCTCTTCGATCAGCAACCAAGATGGGCACCAGAAGAGGTCGGAGCAGGGAGGTGGAACCCAAAGAGTGAGAGGGGGTCTGATCAGTCCCTGACAGGCCTGACCTGCACACCTGGGGAAAATAATTTGGAACGGGGATCTCCGGACTCCAAACGAGGTCCCACTTTCTGTGTTGGACAGAGGACTGGTGGATCTTTGATCCGGTCAAGTGGCGCACCAAGTGGAGCACCGGTGTGGTCGCAGTAGCTTCTGAATGGCAGCTCTGGTTTATGGCCGGACTGGTTCTGCGCAGTCGGTGAAGAATGGCTCTCCCGGACAGCTCCGAACTCGAATTGGGGCGGGATCACCTCGCCTACGAAGAGGACTGAAGGAGCTTTCCGGAAATGTAGGATACGTCTCCAGAAGATGTCCGGTGAAGATGTGGTTGACTCTGCAACTCGAGCCTAGACTGCTGCCTGCGGACTGAGATGAATAGGGTGATGATAGGTGATGGGAGACGGAGTAGATGGGCGGGAAATGGGGTGGATGGGTGTGGGGGTGGCACCTGACTATGTGGGGGTCTGTTAGGGGGTGATACAAGGTGTGGGAGGGGCAGAAAGGGGGTTGGGAGGTTGTCTAGCAAGTGGAGGAAGGGGGAGCTGCGAATTTGGGTCGGGAAGGAGAGAGGGAAGAGAGATCTCTCCTTTGGTTTGAATGGTGGGTTAATGGAGGGGTTAATGGGGGCCTAGGGAATGGGAAGGGTTGCCTTGGGGAGGGGAAGGGGTGCTTGGGAGAAGGGATTTTCCCTTGGGAAAATGAAAGGTTGTATGGGGAAGGGGAAAGGTTGCTTGGGAGGAGGGAGAGGTGCCTAGGAGAAGGGGATTCCACCTAGGGGTTGGAGGGGAATTAAATGGGAGGTATGGGGAAGGTGGAGGGGTCTTAATGAGAGGTGAATAGGGAGGAGAGAGAGTGAATTTGAAAATTAGGGTGGGGATGAGAGAGAATGGGGTTCGCCCCCTTTAGAGAGAGAGAGCGAGAAAGAGTGAGGGGACTCCACCCCTTAGAGAGAGAGAGAGAGACACACACAATTCTTGTGGAAATTTTCACTTAATACTTCATTCATTCATTAGTTCTCCATGGAGGGATTGGGGTCCTATTTATAGGAAACCCTCAATTTACAAAAAGTCCTTACCTTTTGGACTATTGACAAATGACCAAGGGGGGGAAGGGGGCGCCCATGGGCCAAGCCCATTGAAGTGGGCCCGTTAACCCACTAGGCCACCTAATGATACTTAGACTTAGATAGATGACTCACTAACTTAGGTACTTGACTCAATAAAAGGAAAATTACATGGTTAAGACTCAAGGAAAGATATGAAAATTACATAGCTAGACTCAGATTATCAAGATGAACACAATGGCGAGCATCGGGACCCTTGGAGAAATGGGAAGTGGTAAGCGATGTCCCCATCAACACCCCATGAGTGCAACGTCCATTGATATATAACTGTGGGCAGGGTATGTAACAATGCAATGTGCTAAACTCAATCATGTAGTGAAGATGCATAGCAAATCTTGAAGAGGATACCTATGCCAAGTCTTAGTGAAACCCAAATAGAGATAACATGCATCTATGTGTATTCTTAAGGAAACAGAAATCAGAACTGGGAACAGAAATCAGAACTAAATGGAACAGGTATGCACAAAGGAGTAGGATTCAGATATTACAAGTTAGTTTCAATGGTCAGCTCAGATCTAACAAAACGAATACATATGCCAAATAACATATAACAGAGTCAAATGGGCATAATCTGATCAAAATTTATCGGAAGTTTTGAGCTGAACGGAGGACCCAGACACATTGCCCAAACCACAACTAGAAGGTCATATACGGATATCAAATCACCTAGGCACTGACGATGAGGTCTTGATTAACTGCGCAGAATCGGTGGAAATTTTTCCCCACCTTAACCAGTGGAACTTGTCCACCTCCAGGATTTCACCCCCATGACATCAGGGTCATAAACATATTGAGCCTCCCCACAGGAACATTTCTATAGTTTGGCTCCAAGCCCTTCTATGGCAACAGTGTCCTTTTGGTCCATGATTTATCTCATAGCATAAGAGGTTCACAATGACAAGGAGTAATATGTTGTGCAATGCCAATGGATAATATGAAACACAAGAACAAGGACTAATATGTAATGTAAGGACAATGAATAATATGCAATATAAGGAGAGCATTAAAGGTTAGCAATGAATTTCCAAAATGTGCAACTATGCAAGAAAGATGCAATAACAATTGAACTTGGGAAAAGCTTTCATGATGGAACTAGATCAGTTGAGTAACACTACTGATTTATAAATTCTTAGCATGCAACGTAGGGGTGATGCGGGATGACTACGTGACTCAACTCGGACGGGTTGCGACCTTGGACTCTAAAGTACGATGCGACCAACAAGACAACGTGACCAACAACAACACTATAACGCGACACCGTACGAGCTCCAGAAGTGGCGATCATGCCCCAAACAAGAAGCACTAACTTACAATCATCCCCAGTGAGTGAAGCGTGACGATCTACACGGTTGGGAAACCGACTTTGAGTCTCGGGTGGCCAGCTCACTCTCGTGCTCGGAATAAGTCACGTGACGGGTTCCACTCTCACAACTCACAGCGGTGATTAATATTTAACTAGCTAATAAAATATCCTACTCACATGCAGCAGCATCTAGAACGCATACTAGCTAAGCAAATACAACAAAGCGGGGAAAAGCGAGTGTACCTTCACGCTCGGGGCGTGGGGAAGACTTCCAGGCCGAGATCCGAAACCCCCGGTGGTGCGGACACCAGAGCGAGCGAGAAGCACGAACCGGCGAGCTGTCGGTACCGTACACCAAGCACCACTCGAGCTACATCAGCTTCTCTTTGGCTCGGAGATAGTCTGAAATCTCCGCCTTGAGTCTTGGACAGTTTTAGCATTTACTTGCATTGTTTTAGCATTTGTTTGCATTGTATTTGGGCTTGTAATATGTGTTTTATTTGGGTTTTTCATTTTGGGCTCATTGTAAGGCTCTTAATAAGTCATTTGGGTTAGGCCCTTTAGAGTCTATTAAGGGGTGATTGCCATATTGGGCTATGAGGCTTCATTAAGCTTCATATTGGGTTCTTAAGCCACTTAAGGCCCAATTAAGCTTCTTTCTCTCATGGGCCACCTAAGTTGGAATAGAGTGGGCTTGTGGATGGGCCTTGATGGTCTTGGATCATAGTGGCCCAAGAGAGGCCCATGAAGGGGGCGCCCCCTCTTTTGGCTTTAATGGGCTTGTTGATTTATTTTATTTTCTTTTCTTTCTTCTCTTTTGACCACATGGGAGAAATATTTTCCTAGCATTCCCAAGATGCCCTCATCAACCCTAGATCTGAGGGCATGCAAGGTCATTTGCCATGGGAGGTCAAGTCATATAAAGAGTTGTAATTTTCATTTCTTAGACAATTAATGCCAAAAAAAATCAGAATTTTTGTTGGAGCCTCCAAGCTTGGTGCGCACCCCTCCTCTCTCCTCCCTCTTCTTGCAGCTATGAAGGCTGCTTCCAGAGGTGTGAAGCCTCTCCTTCAAGTCTCTTCTGAGTGGGAAGCTCAGATCTATCGCCGCCGCCGCTATCGAGCCGCCGTCCCACCGCCACCGCCACCTTATCGGAGTTCTGTCTTCATCCAACAGCAGCCCCTTCCACGAATTTTAACTCTCCGATCTGAAATCTTATGAGTGCCAAAATTTCAGGGTGAGCTTTAGTGATCCAACCCACATTCCATAAAATTTGGTTTGGCCTTTAGATTCCGATTTCCATTTTTCCATTTTCATCCATCTTTTCCTTCCAGATCTGCAAGGTTTCTATCTACTGTGAAAGCAACCCTGATCTTCCCATCTCCGGACCACCTTTTAATTTTTTCTGGAACCCCCAAAATTACTGGAGGTTCTACCTACCATCCCCTCTACCCACAAATTTTCTTGGAATTTCATAAGGCCTTCACCTATTTTCTAAAAATCATTTTCATATCCCCTTCAGTTCTATTTGCTTCTGTCCAGATCCGACCACCCGCCAGTATAAAATAGCTTTTCCCATTCAAATCTCCACCCAATCAGTCATAAGAATTATTGCCGTTTTCCTCTCTCTCCCCTCTACAATTTTTATGAAGAGCTTGAGATCTGAATCGGAGGTATACCAATGCCAACTCTTAGGAAATTCAGTTTCTGCCCAGTCAGATCTGAAACTAAGAATAGGCCGGTTCTAAAATCGCCCATCAGAAGCACAGCTCCGGTGAATTTTTATGAGCTGTATAAAGTCGAAGGACTTCAAGAGAGCTTTGCAACGGTACCTCTTGTGCATCGATCCGACGTCGGGAGTGATCGTAGTAGCCGATCTTACCGGCTAACGCGCCTGAAAATAGAAGCAACCAGTCCGTGGGCAGCAACTCCAAAGCTTGGAGATCGGAGCCGATCGGCCTCCGACCAGCGTTCCCGCCCGACCGCCTTCCAGGGAGGTGCGCCACCAGGGGTCTCCATCACAGCGGGACCCACCCCATCAGACTCGGAGGATAGAGTGGTCCGTGGGCCCCACGAACCCGTAGATCGCACCGTCCGGACAGCACTAAAACGCGGATTCGGCACCGCCGAAGCGACATCAAGATGCTGCCCGTCAACCTAATTCTCGTGACTCCCGGGCCCCACATGTGACCTATTACCTCCCTGCATGGAGTGGGTGAAATTTTTTGTACCACGGTAAAACTTTGTTAACCGGGAGTCCGGATTTGGCCAGGGTTGTCTTCCCCACGCTGGGTGCGTGGAGGTACGATCGTAACTTCTTGGCATTACTTTGCTTAGCTAGTATATGGCCATATGCCACTGTGAGAGCGTAGGATTCTAGCCCCTGACTCCATGTCACCTCTGTGCACGAGAGAGTGACCCGTCCCGTGACTCGATCCGAGCATGGAAGTGAGTCACACTACCCTTAACTCTGCCGGTTCCTCAACCGTGCACGATCCGCGTTTCCCTCACTTGGGACGACGAGTGAGCTTGAGTTTCTATTAGCTACGTATAGCCCATAGGAGCTCTTACTGTCGGGCCTAGTGTCTCTCATGCTCGTATGTTGCTGGTCGTGTATGCATTTAGAATCCGAGGTCCATATCACTTAGAGTCGGTCCTCGTGTCCGTCCCGCATCAGTTTGGTATCAGAGACAGGTTGAGTCTAGGGTAGTCGTTGCATGAGTCTTCCATGGTCTAAGTCGAGTCTAGGATCATCATTATTTTTAAAAATAAAAAAAAAGAATGTTTTAAAATTGTATTTCATCCCGATAATTCGGTATATTAAAAGGTGTTGTCCGAACGTTAAGCTACGCCTATCAGGAAGGCCGCATACTTGCGGGAGTGATCTTCGGATCGATTAACTCCGCCACATACCGGATATTGGCTTAGGTCTAGGTGCATTAGTCGGTGTTTGCATCAATTTATGTCTCCTAGTTCGTGTGTCTTTGCATGCCCACCCGTCGAGGTACCCAATACTCGCCACCACCACCTATGCCGGATTCCCGAACCCGTAGCTCCGATGAGCCTTTGACGGCCGAGATGTCCCGAGCTCTCATGGATCGTCTCGATACGCGTATGGATGGCCTTAGTACGCATCTAGATGGCGTAGGAACGCGTCTAGAAGGGAGGATGAAAGCCCTCGAAGATCGGGCCGAAACTTCAGACCAGTCCATCCAGGGTCTTGTAGGGAGGATTGCCGTCCTCGAGAGGGCCCCAGCGGCGGCGCAACCCGCGCGGACCAATGGTCAACAAGAGCCGGCCCAGCAACCTGCTGCGCCAAGAGCTCAGGCGGTAGATGTTGGGAGGCAACAGGTGCATGTGGTGGATGATTATGCATCTGATAATGAGCAAGGGGGTTACGGTCGTCGGAATCAATGATAGAATCGTGATGACGATGATGACGACCGCATTCTTAGGGGCGTGCGTGCGGACCCTCCAACTTTTAGCGGGTCCTTGGACCTGAAGGTATATTTAGACTGGGAGGCCAGCATGGTCTGGTACTTCGAGTGGTTTGAGATGACGGACCACCGGAGAGTTCGATACGCGAAGATGAAGCTGCATGGGTAGGCCCAAACTTATTGGGCCAATGTGGAGAGCCTGCTAAATCAGCGACGTCAACCCCCGATCGGCACTTGGGATGACATGAAAATGAAATTGAGGGAGAAGTACCTTCCTGCCTCATATCGCCAATGTCTCATAGACAAATGGCAAAGTCTCTCCCAAGGGAACCGATCCGTGATCGAGTACACTGCCGAGTTTGATAAGTATTATTTGTGGTGTGGAGTTATGGAAGAGAGCACCATGACCATATCATGCTTTCGAAGAGGTCTGCGGCCCAACTATCAATATGAACTTTTTCATCGCAATGCGACCACTTTTGAGCAATCGTATCAGGTTGCCCTCGAATTGGAGCAATTCAAGGCCGAGTTCGAGTCTCCCCATCGGTTGGGCTCCTTTCCCCTTCGTAGTTTCGAGCCCCGTGGCTCTTCTTGCACATATCCGAGGGCCCCCATGGCCTGACCTCAGGAGCCCACTCGTCCCGAGCCTTTCGCTTCTAGGCCTCGCCCTCCACCCCCGAGGGACCTTCCTTGTCCCCAACATCTTACGGCACCCACAGCCCGTCCACCGGCACCCGCACCTCCGGCCCGTCCTTTGTTGCCTTCACCTCCTATCCGTCGAGAGGATAAGGGGAAGGGACCCATGATTGGGGAGCCTAGTGGATCACGGTAGTAGTGTTATCGCTGCAATGGGTTTGGCCATTTTGCCAACCAGTGCCCCACCCGCCAATCTCTTGTCCTTGGGGACACACAGGCCGAGGATACCACCCCTACGGACCTCGAGTTAGTCAGCTATGAAGCATATCCGGAGCTAGCTGACGAGTACTATGAGGCCGAAGGTAATGGCCAGGATGCCCAGCATCCGGACGATACCCACTTGGGGGTCGTCAGGTGTATTCTCACCTAGCCACAGGCCAGTGATGACTGGCGATGGACCACTATCTTTCATACATTCTGTAGGCTGGGCAAGCAAGTTTGTAAGGTGATCATCGATAGTGGGAGTTGCATCAATGCAATCTCCACGGGCACTGTATCCAGTCTTGGTCTTACACCCGTAGATCATCCTTGCCCCTATCGAGTATCATGGGTGGATTCCACCTCCATTCCGATCAGGCTGTTGTGTCTGGTCCCACTGCAGTTCCGTGCCTACCGTGACAATATCTGGTGTGATGTCCTCCCCATGGAGGTGGGCAGCATTATTCTTGGTAGGCCGTGGTTATTTGATCGGGATGCCACACTCCATGGCCGGTCGAACACATGTACCTTCGACCATGCTGGTCAACGGATTACTCTCCACCCCCATCAGCCTAAGAGCCCATCAGTTAGGGGTCCTACTGGCCCTAGTACTCCGGAGCCTTCCGTCCCCGGGCCCAATACCCCATTCCCATCTCGGGCTATGATCGTTATATCTGGCCCAAGCGAGACCTTGACTTACAGGTTAATGATGATTAGCTCCCGGGAAATGGAGCGGGAGGCTAGTCGGGGCTACCCTGTATTTGCTATTACGGTCCGAGAGGTGGAGACGAACTCCGAGGGTGAACTCCCACCCGATGTCATTCCTATTCTGTAGGAGTTCGCTGATATTTTTCCCGAGGAGCTTCCCGAGGGACTCCCACCCATGCGGGATATTCAGCATGCTATCGACCTGATTCCGGGCTCCTCATTGCCCAATCTTCCTCATTATCGCATGAGTCCCACGGAACATGCCGAGCTAAAACGGCAGGTCGATGAGTTGATGCAGAGAGGGTTTGTTTGGGATAGCATGAGTCCATGTGCTGTTCCCGCATTACTCACCCCGAAGAAGGATGGCACGTGGAGAATGTGCATTGATAGCCGTGCCATCAACAAAATCATCGTGAAGTACAGGTTCCCTATTCCCCGCCTGGATGACATGCTAGACATGATGGCTGGTGCCACTATCTTCTCGAAGATTGATCTTAAGAGTGGCTACCATCAGGTGAGGATTAGGCCAGGTGATGAGTGTAAGACCGCATTCAAGACCAAGGATGGTCTTTATGAGTGGTTGGTTATGCCCTTTGGGCTGACCAATGCCCCTATCACTTTCATGCGGCTCATGACTCAGGTCCTTCGACCTTTCATTGGAGTCTTTGTGGTAGTGTACTTTGATGATATTCTTATCTATAGTCGAACCACGGGAGACCACTTAGACCACCTTCGGCATGTATGTCTACTTCTTAGGCGAGAGCAGCTGTATGCGAACCCACAGAAGCGTACCTTCATGACACCTCAGATTACCTTCTTGGGTTTTATTGTGTCTAGTACTGGGGTCTCCGCCGATCCGGAGAAGGTCCGGGCCATTGTTGAGCCGCCGGAACCCCGTACGGCCCATGATGTCCACAGCTTCCATGGCCTTGCGACGTTCTATCGTCGTTTCATCCGTAGATTTAGCTCCGTCACTACCCCGATCACGGACTGTATTTGGAAGGGCACATTTGTATGGACGAAGGCCGCAGCTGCTACCTTCAAGGACATCAAGGAGCGCATGACCCAGACACCTATCCTTCGATTGCCAAATTTCTTGAAGGTGTTTGAGGTCTCTTGTGATGCGTCGGGTGTTGGGATAGGAGGAGTGTTGAGTCAGGAGACCCACCCGGTCGCATATTTTAGTGAGAAGCTGAATGATGCGAAACTGCGATACTCCACTTATGATAAGGAATTCTATGCAGTTGTTCAGGCTCTTAGGCATTGGAGGCACTATCTATTACATCAAGAGTTTGTCTTATACTCCGATCATGAGGCTTTGAGGTACCTCCATTCATAAAAGAAGCTTAATGCGCGTCACAGCCGTTGGGTTGAGTATCTCCAGCAGTTCACATTTATGCTAAAACATAAGGTTGGAGTGGAGAACAAGGTGGCCGATGCCTTGAGTCGGCGAGCGTGTTTGCTTACCACAATGAGTTCCAAGGTCATAGGGTTAGAGAAGATGAGAGAGGCCTATGTTGACTGTCCTGACTTCGGTCAGATTTATACCACTCTCCAGGTCGGACCCTCGAGAGATCATGATGATTATGTGCTTCAAGAGGGTTACCTCTTTCGAGGAGGCAGACTTTGTGTTCCCCGAGGGTTACCTCTTTCGGGGGTAAAGCTCGGGCCTTTATACACCTCTTCCCATGCCTGATGCTCCGTGGCATGATGTTAGCATGGACTTTGTTTTGGGATTGCCACGTACCTCTAGGAAGCATGATTCGGTCTATGTGGTTGTTGACCGATTCTCGAAGATGGCCCTTTTTATTCCCTGCTCGAAGACTTCGGATGCTTCGAGGGTAGCCCGCCTGTTCCTTACTCAAGTGGTGTGCATGTTCGGGTTGCCTCGTACCATAGTGTCTGACCGCGATGTTAGATTCACCAGTTATTTTTGGAAGACACTGTGGCATATGTTGGGTACTCACCTCAAGTTTTCCACTGCATATCATCCCCAGACAGATGGTCAGACCGAGGTGGTCAATAGGAGTCTGGGTGACCTTTTGAGGTGTCTTGTCAGGGATCGTCTAGGGGATTGGGATCTCATATTATCATTGGCAGAATTTGCATATAATGATTCGGTTAACAGGTCTACCGATATGTGTCCATTCGAGATTGTCACGGGTCGTAGGCCTAGGAAGCCAGTGGATCTTGTTCCCATGCCCATCCATGCACGAGTGTCAGAATCTGCCGAGTCATTTGCTAGGCATGTTAGGAGTCTGCATGATGACATCCATCGTCACATTGAGGCCAGCAATGCACGGTATAAGGAGTTAGCCGATGCCCACCGACACCACCGAGAGTTCCAAGAGGGTGAATATGTCATGATCAGGGTTAGACCTGAACGGTTTCCCTTTGGAACCATAAAGAAATTGCAAGCTCGTGGAGCCGGTCCATTTAGAGTATTGAAACATGTTGGATCCAATGCGTATATTGTGGACTTGCCCGAGGAATATGGAATAAGCTCAACTTTCAATGTGTCGGATCTAGTTGCATATAGGGACCTAGAGGTGATCCCTAGTGAGCCTTTTGAGCTATCTCCTCCCATTGAGAGTGATCCCACACCTGAGTGTCCACCACCAGCCACATTTTCACAGCAGCGAGAGCATATCGATCATATACTGGATGAGCATGTGACAGTTACTAGGAGCGGATCTTACCCGCGCTACCTAGTGCGTTGGAGAGGGTGACCCACCACCGAGGATACTTGGATCACCCGTGGAGAGTTGCAACGGATATATCCGGACCTATTGGAGCGCTACTTGAGTGATGCAGACCCTTACTCGACAGGGTCGAGTTTCTCCCACCCGGGGAGAATTGGTGCGGACACCAGAGCAAGTGAGAAGCACGAACCAGCGAGCCGTCGGTACCGTACGCGGAGCACCACTCGAGCTACATCAGCTTCTCTTTGGCTCGGAGATAGTCTGGAATCTCCGCCTTGAGTCTTGGACACTTTTAGCATTTACTTGCATTATTTTAGCACTTGTTTGCATTGTATTTGGGCGTGTAATGTGTGTTTTATTTGGGTTTTTCATTTTGGGCTCATTGTAAGGCTCTTAATAAGCCATTTGGGTTAAACCCTTTAGAGTCTATTAAGGGGTGATTGCCATATTGGGCTATGAGGTTTCATTAAGCTTCATATTGGGTTCTTAAGCCACTTAAGGCCCAATTAAGCTTCTCTCTCTCATGGGCCACCTAAGTTGGAATAGAGTGGGCTTGTGGATGGGCCTTGATGGTCTTGGATCATAGTGGCCCAAGAGAGGCCCATGAAGGGGGCGCCCCCTCTTTTGGCTTTATTAGGCTAGTTGATTTATTTTCTTTTCTTTTCTTTCTTCTCTTTTGACCACATGGGAGAAATATTTTCCTAGCTTTCCCAAGATGCCCTCATCAACCCTAGATCTGAGGGCATGGAAGGTCATTTGCCCTGGGAGGTCAAGTCATATAAATAGTTGTAATTTTCATTTCTTAGACAATTAATGCCAAAAAAAATCAGAATTTTTGTTGGAGCCTCCAAGCTTGGTGCGCACCCCACCTCTCTCCTCCCCCTTCTTGCAACTGTGAAGGCTGCTTCCAGAGGTGTGAAGCCTCTCCTTCAAGTCTCTTCTGAGTGGGAAGCTCAGATCTATCGCCGCCGCCGCTATCAAGCCGCCGTCGCACCGCCACCGCCACCGCCACCTTATCGGAGTTCTATCTTCATCCAATAGCAGTCCCTTCCACGAATTTTAACTCTCCGATCTGAGATCTTCTGAGTGCCAAAATTTCAGGGTGAGTTCTAGGGATCTAACCCACGTTCCAATTTTTTTGTAAATAAACGATACCTGTGTGGGAGCTAGGGAGAGCACACCCCTGCCTCAGAGAGGAGAGATGGAGCCACTCCACCCGGCACCCCCAAAGGCACTAATTTCCATTAATCAGAGTAATGTGGTACAAAGACAACCACCAATGCCTAGACATAGACTACCACCAAGGCCAAATAATAGCGGCCAGAACACATGCCAACAATGAGATATGAGAGAACAAAAGCTAATGTGCTTGCCGGAAACTGGGGAGACCTATTTTATCCACTAAGACTGCCCCTCTAGCATTACAAGGGAGTTCCCTGACATTGCAATAGACCCTCCTGGCGCTAGGTTCGCAAGCATTCTTGGGAAAATTGTCTGCCACCGAATTGCCTTCGCGATAAACATGCATAATTGGGCAATGAAACTGCTGAAGCATCCGAATGATCCCCCTCCACCAGGGATAGATTGACCAATGGGGGACAGCATCCCTCTGAACCGCCTGAACTAAAGCATTGCAATCGGACATAACAATAGAAATATTATAGCCCAACTCCATAGCTATGCTAAGGCCATCATGCAGCGCCCGTGCCTCTGCCAACAAGCTTGGACCAATGCCATAGTAGAATGAAAAACCAGCAAGGAAATCACCTGTCGGGTTCCTAATGCAACCTCCACCCCCACTTTGGCCTGGATTACCTTTGGAAGCGCCATCAATATTCAAACAAAAGCCAAAGGTGGGGGGCTTCCAAATAACAGTGATTGGTTGGCGAACCTGCACCATAGGCCGAACATTAAAAGTGCTAAGGACAAGAGCTTCACTGTATTGAATCTGCTGATGGAAAGTGACACCCTTGAAAGCAACAGCCAGATTATTAGTAATCCAGAGTTTAATCTTCTCCTTGTCAGGTGCTACACCTTCAAATCGAGTTGCACATCTTGCTTTCCAAATCTCCCATATGAGAAGCATGAGCGTATACAACGCGGCAAATTGAAAAGTAGATTGCATAGATGTTACTTCAATAAAGCTCCAGCAGCGTATGGTAATCTGACTGCTCATATTAACCTTCGGTCCGATTAAAGGCGCCATCCAGGCCCAGAGGGACTTTGCAAGATCACTAGTTATGAACAGGTGGTTTAAATCTTCTAGGCTAGCAGAGTGGAAACATTCACACTTAGAAGCAAGATAAACACCACATTCACCAATTCTGGAATCAACTTCGATTGCCCAATGTATCATCTTCCAAGTAAAAATGGATGCTCGAGGGGAGAAGGTATTGTGCCAGATCTTATTCCATGCCCACCGCTGAATACCCTGTGTAACTGCAAGTTTGTATGTAGAGAAGGAGGTGAATTCGCCAAAGTTACTACCAGTCCAACAGCAAACATCCCGAGTATTAGTCAGCTGAACTTGTAAATCTTCAGCCTTAAAAATGAGGCATTGCCACAGTAGATGATGGGGGTTAAGCATCATCTCCCGAACCATAAAACGTTGGTGAATGTTGAAGCAACTAGCATCGTTCAAAAAGTGCAGGAGAGGCCGGTCTCCAATCCAGATATCACAGAAGAAATCAATTTCTTCCCCACTACCAACCATCCATCTAGAATGAGAGAGAACAATTTCCTTTGCTTTGATAGAATTGGTAGTAGAAATTCCACGGGGAAAAGGCTTAACAACGTCCATGAGATGTATATTTAGGAACCATTGTCTAGCATACCTAGACCAAAGGGAGCTACCATGCAAAATATTCCATAACTGCTTAAATGTAAGACACAGTTGTATGTCCTCCAGCTTTTGAAATCCCAGACCACCCTCAACCTTAGGCTTCTGAACATTCGACCAAGCAATCCAGTGCCTCTTTTGTCTATCGTTGGTGCCACACCAGAGAAAATTGGCACATATTCTGTCAATCTGCTTGCATATAGTTGCAGGGATAGTCACAGAAGAAGCAAGATAGATTGGCATACTCCTAAGCACAGAATTGATCAAAACAGCTCTGCCAGCTTGGGATAGTAGTTTCGTGTGCCAACCAGCCAACCTCGTGTTAATCTTGTCAATGAGTTGCCGAAAGTCCGCAGTCACTAGCTTGCCGGCCTTGAGAGGAACCCCCAGATAGGTCATAGCTCCCGTGAGCTACTTGTAGCCAGTGCGTCGATGGATCCTTTGCGCAGTATTTCTTGGCGCCTTGGAGGACAGCATAAAACAACTTTTCCCAGCATTAACTGATTGCCCCGAACTGTCTTGAAACCGCTTCAAGAAGCAAAGCAATTGTCTGATATTCCTGTCAGCCGCATTGGTGAATATCATCGTATCATCATCATATAGAAGGTGGGACACCGCAAGACATCCACGCGGCGAGTGGAAATATTGGAGTGTACCATTCAAATAAAGCTCCTTCAAACCTCTGCTAAGAACTTTAGAGGCAATGATGAAAAGGATGGGGGCCAACGGGTCACCTTGTCGAAGCCCCCTGGATGACTTAAAGTAACCAGTGATACCCCCATTAAAGGAGATAGAGAACCAACAATTAAGGATAAGCATACCGATGTAGGAGATAAATCGATTACAGAAACCAAACCTCCTCATCACCTCAAATAGGAAATCCCATTCCAACCTATCATAGGCTTTGGTCATGTCCAGTTTAAAAAGAACATTATGTCCACGAACCTTCCTATTGATGTCTGCAACTAGCTGGCGAGAGAGGGAAACATTATCAAGGATGAAGCGACCCTTAACAAAGGCGCTTTGTTCTTCAGATATAAACTGGGGTAAAATGTGGTTTGGCCTTTAGATTCCGATTTTCATTTTTCCATTTTCGTCCATCTTTTCCTTCCAGATCTGCCAGGTTTCTATCTACTGTGATAGCAGCCCTGATCTTCCCATATCCGGACAACCTTTTGATTTTTTCTGGAACCCCCAAAATTACTGGAGATTCTACCTACCATCCCCTCCACCCACTAATTTTTTTGGAATTTCAGAAGGCCTCCACCTATTTTCTAAAAATCATTTTCAGATCCCCTTCAGTTTTATTTGCTTCTATCTAGTTCCGACCACCCGCCAGTATAAAATAGCTTTCCCCATCCAAATCTCCACCCAATCAGTCATAATAATTATTGCCATTTTCCTCTCTATCCCCTCTACAATTTTCATGAAGAGCTTGAGATCTGAATCGGAGGTCTACCTCGCGGTCAACACCAACTCTCTTTAAATTCAGTTTCTACCCAGTCAGATCTGAAACTAAGAATAGGCCGGTTCTAAAATCGCCCATCAGAAGCACAGCTCCGGTGAATTTTTATGAGCTGTATAGAGTCGAAGGACTTCAAGAGAGCTTTGCAACGGTACCTCTTGTGCATCGATCCGACGTCGGGAGTGATCGCAGCAGCCAATCTCACCGGCTCGCGCGCCTGAAAACAGAAGCAACCAGTCCGTGGGCAGCAACTCCAAAGCTTGGAGATCGGAGCCGATCGGCCTCCGACCGGCGTTCCCACCGGACCGCCTTCCAGGGAGGCACGCCAACAGGGGTCTCCATCACAGCGGGACCCACCCCATCAGACCCGGAAGACAGAGCGGTCCGTGGGCACCGCGAACCTGTAGATCGCACCGTCCGGACAGCACTAAAACGTGGATTCGGCACCGCCAAAGCGACATCAAGATGCTTCCCGTCAACCCAATTCCCGTGACTCCCGAGCCCCACATGTGACCTATTACCTCTCTTTGTGGAGTGGGTCAAATTTTTTATACCACGGTAAAACTTTGTTAACCGGGAGTCCAGATTTGGCCGGGGTTGTCTTCCCCACGCCGGGTGTGTGGAGGTACGATCGTAACGTCTTGGCATTACTTTGCTTAGCTAGTATACTGTCATATGCCACTGTGAGAGCGTAGGATTCTAGCCCGTGAGTCCATGTCACCCCTGTGAGCGAGAGGGTGACCCGTCCCGTGACTCGATCAGAGCACGGAAGTGAGTCGGACTACCCTTAACTCTGCCGGTTCCTCAACCGTGCACGATCCGCGTTTCCCTCGCTTGGGACGACGAGTGAGCTTGTGTTTCTGTTAGCGACGTATAGCCCATAGGTGCTCTTAGTGTCGGGCCTAGTGTCTCTCATGCTCGTATGTTGCTGGTCGTGTATGCATTTAGAGTCTGAGGTCCATATCACTTAGAGTCGGTCCCCGTGTCCGTCCCGCATCACCCGGTACAGAAATAATTGTTAATTACAGAATTGATTCTACAGCCCACTCCATGCAGGGAGGTAATAGACGACACGTGGGGTCCGGGAGCAGCAATCTTGGGTTGACGGGCAGTAGTCGATGGCGCTCGGGCGGACGCGGTCGGCCAGTTCAGCTCGGTTCACTCGGGTCCGCAGGATAGCACATCGGACCCACTGCTGGTACGGCGACGTCCGAGGGCGCCTCCAGGCTGCAGCGATCGACGGGGCGTCTCTGGAGTGTCCCAGGTCGATCTCTGGGAGCGGAGGTCACTGGGGTGGAGTCGGGCGATTTCTTGTGATTTATTTCCCAAGGCTATCCCGCAGCGCAGCTTCTGGCAAGATCTGCACACTCAGATGAGAATGGCTCATACTCCCAGCTCCGACGTTGGATCGTGACGCAGTGGGTACCGTTGGAAAGAGAACTCAAAATCCTACGACATACTAGAAGCGCATACCCATCCAATTGCAGGATTGAAAATTAAAACTACTGTAAACCGACTGATCACTCTGACCCGAAACTCAGAACAGACAGGGCAGAACACAAACTCCCTGATCAAGCGCTTTGACCAAGGATCAAATAAACGAATTAGGACCTGGTATTTTTATGGTGGGTATAGGAGAGGGTGACGGTGACGCACATAGTTTTTTTGTGAGTTTCTGATAACATTTGAAGGGTGATAAAAATCGGCTACCAAGATCTATTGCGCAGATCTGCACACAGGCAGACTTTGAGAGGGAAGAACATGTGACTGGGAAAAGGGGAAAATGGAATTTGATCGACCTAAAACTTAAATGGGGAATGGCCTATGATGGGGGAAACTTACTCTCAAAATTTCATCATGATCCAACGGTCGGATCGCCCGTACCAGTCCTTTCACCAAGCTGCTATCCTGAAACTCCGAATTTCGGGGCAGCAGGTGGTGACCGGAGTGTGGAGGCTTGATGGCGGCACGAACGGCGGCGGCGGCGGCGGCGGCGGCGGCGGTGAACGGTCACAAGAAGATGGAGGAAGAGGGGAATATGAAGAAATTTTAGGGAGATAGAAGATTTAGGCTCATATCTGAAGAAGATTGGAGAAAGAAGAGGGAAGAACACCAAGAACACAAGAGAGAGAGGGGGGCACCCAAATGCAATTTCACACAAAATTCTTCATTATTTTCCACCAAAATACAACAAGAGACATTATATATCACAACCCTAGACCTAGCCAAATGACTTAGAATACCCTAGGTCAAGGGGGTATAATGGGGAAGGGAGATTAAACTAGCATAAAATAATCACCCCACGAAGGACAAAAGAGGGAGTGCCCCTCCTTAATGTCAACATAAGGGGCTTTGGAATTAAATAATCCCTGTTGAACCCCCTCCTCATGTAAAATGCCTTATGGTTTTGATGTTGACCAAATTATTTGCAAACTGAAAATGTGTTTTTCTAACGTCTTGGATTTCAACTCATCATACGAGGTTTTGGCGTGTTATGAAAGCTCAAAGCAATCTTCTTCAGGGTAAGTGAGTTAATTTGGCATTTTGGATGAAAGAACTAATTGTGAGTTATTTTGACAGGCCAATCTACAAGGACAAGAATTTCAATGCTCTGGGACGTTTGGTGAGATCGACTTCAACTTTGATATTCAATTCTATGGTTGAAGTTCTTTAAGATGGTCTCATATTTGTAAAATATCTAGATGTGTTCTTGGACTTAAAATAATGGTTTGTGATTGTTGTGGAGCATGGGTCGACTCATCGGGGTGATCCCCAAGCCAATCGGAGCAATTTAGCAAGGGTTCTTAACCCCTGCTGAAAGGGTCGACCCCAAGGGTCGACCCCCAGCTTCAAGGGTCGACCCAAAGGGTCGACCCCTGGCAATCAATTAAAAAAACCCGTCGGCCCTTTTTCAACCCAACTGAAAGGGTCGACCCCAAGGGTCGACCCATGCCCCGAGGGTCGACCCCAAGGGTCGACCCCTACAGGAACTCTTGCTATTTTTTGTTGAGCCAGACCCTAGTTTTGAGAGGGTCGACCCCTAGGGTCGACCCATGACTTCTGGTCTTCTAGCACAGTACGAGGGTCGACCCCAAGGGTCGACCCCTTCAGTTCTGGGCCAAGCCGTGATTGTTGACTCTTGGGATTTCGACCTCATGGGTCAAATGTATTAGGTTGGGAGCCCGTGTTTAGCTCCATGTTTTGTGGATCTGGTCCCTTGACCATCCCTATAACTCTCTTGGCCTATATAATATCGTTAAGTTGATGAAAACCCTAGGGGAAAAATCGTATGTTGAGCTGTAAGCCTTCTTTCTAAACCTTTGTGTTTGCAGGTTGAAGCAGCCACCTCCCGACCGTGTACCAGCTTGAAGATTGCGTGAAAGTGAAGGGAAGGAGAAGGAGAACTACTTCCATACAAGCCATAGCTGCTGGATGCGATCCAAATCAACTTGAAGCTTCATTCAAGCCAAGATCATCACTGTGCTGCACAAAGTGATCGATTAAATTCATGGAAGAGAAAGGGGGAGCTCCAACTAGGATAATCCAACTTCTTTTCATTCATCTCACTCTGAATACTTTGAGTTTGACTTCATCATTTGTTTGTAGTCCGTAAATCTCAGATTTGTGTGTGTGTGTTCGTGTTCGGCAACACGAACGTGTGTGTGTGTGCTTGCTGTTCTACACAGCCTGTGTGTGTGTTTGCTGTTGTAAACAGCGTGTGTGTGTGTGTTTCACTGTCTAGTGAAGGTTAATCCTCCGTGTCAGGGGTGGACGTAGGGGACACGGTGTGTACCCGAACCACCTAAAAATTCCGTGTGTCCATTGTGGTTTGATTTTTCGCTTTATTTCGTGTGGGCTTCACGGTGAGGAGAGAATTCAATTTCTTGTTAATTAATCACACCATCATCACGCATCCACGTGTGTGTTTCTGTTCGTGCTAGATTTGAGTTCATTGTTTATCTTGCTTGCTCCCGTGTAGCTAGTTTTTTTTTTTTTTTGGCCATCAATTCACCCCTCCCCTCTTGATTACCACCCTCCGGGACTCAACAATTGGTATCAGAGCTTTGGTCTCTGGTTGATTTACGATCTCACGGTCGTCAGAGCAGATCCCGTTAAATGGCAAACAGAGGGATGATGCCCGAAGGGCATTCCATTTAAAGACCTCCGTTCTTTGATGGATCGAACTACCCTTACTGGAAAAATAGAATGTATGTTTTCCTACGTGCCCAGGACTATGATGTTTGGCGTGTCATAAGTAAGGGTCCATATGTTTTATCTGAAAAAGAAGAAGAATGGGATGAAGAAGATATAGAGAAGTGTTCAACGAAATTTAAGGCTATGAATATAATTCAATGTGCCGTCCATCCTAACGAATACTCACGAATATCTATGTGTGCCTCTGTGCAGGAGATGTGGGATAAGCTGCGGCTTATATATGAAGGAACATCGCAAGTCAAGGAAACAAAGGCCAATCTCTTAGTTCGGGACTATGAGTTGTTCGCAATGAAGCCAGAAGAATCAATTTCTGATATGTTTGCAAGGCTAACAGAAATTACAAATGGTCTAAAGGCGCTTGGCAAAGAATATTCAAACAAGGAGCTCGTAAGAAAAGTTTTGAGATCCCTTTCTTCACAGTGGCATACAAAAGCCACTGTAATTGAAGATTCCAAAGACCTCAACACCCTAACTCTCGATGAGTTGATCGGCTCGCTGATGACATACGAAATAAACATCAAAAGAAGCGAGGAAGATCACAAGAAAAAGAAGGTTGTCACACCACTGGCCCTAAAGGTGAATTCACCGGATTCAGAGGGCAGTGAAAATGATTCTATTGGCAACACAGAAGATGAAGAACTGGTTGCCATGATCACATGACGAGCAAGAAGGTTCGTCAAAGGAACAAGGAGGTTCGGTGGTCAGTTCAGGAAGGGTCCAAGAGGGCAAGGACCAAACAAAGGAGAAAGTAGCAAGAAGAAAGAAATAATTTGCTACGAGTGTAAGAAACCTGGCCACATGCGAGGTGAGTGTCCCGACCTCATCAAGAAAATGAAGAAAGGTAAATTCAGGAAGCCCAAGGCCATGATGGCCACATGGAGCGACGAGGATGAGGATGACTCCGGCATTGAGGAAGGACTTGACGAGCTAGTTCAAAAGCTATGCCTCATGGCCAATGATGATGAAAAGGTAGATTCTGAACCTGAAACTCTCACTTGTGAGCAATGGCAAATCGCATATGAGTCTATGTATGAAAAATGTAAAAGATACAAATCTGAAAACAGAAATTTGAAAAAGAAAATTGATCTTCTTGTTCATACAAACAAATCATGTGAAGAATGCCATCCTTTAAAATCAGAAAATGAAAGCATGAAACATCAAAAGGAAATTCTTGTTTCAAAGATTGAATTGTTTGAGGAAGAGATTTCATGCATGAGAGAAGAACAATCTACATTTCTGAAAATGCATGAACACTTAAAAAATGAATTGGAATAAGAAAAGCTTGCAAGTATTGCTTGCAAAGAAGCCAAGGTGAAGGCTGAAGAAGAGAGCCAATCTCAATTGATTCAAATAAAAGAACTTGAGGATGCTCTTGTCATTCTTGAAAAATCAAAAATTCAAACGACCCATTGGGCTCCCACAAATTCAGCTTCCTCCAAAACCAAGAAACACATGCATAACTCCTATTCCAATGTTGGCAGGAGGAAAAGAGATGAAAATATCATTTGCTTTTATTGTGGAAGAATGGGTCATGACATGTATGACTGTAGAATTCTGAAATATGATGAAGAAAAGTTTGCTAAAATCAGAAACAGATCATATGTGCATCATGCTTCTAACCACCATGGACCCAAGCTTGCTTGGGTACCAAAATCTCCATAAGCACTTTGGTTATATTGCAGGTCCACACGAGAGCTCAGAAGAACAAATGGTACTTGGATAGCGGGTGCTCTCGGCACATGACGGGCAACAAGGAATGGTTTGTGGACTTGCATAAAAAGGATGGTGGAATGGTAGCATTCGGTGGTAAGGATAAAGGAAAAATCATCGGAGAAGGTAAGATTGGTAAGAATCAAAATCACACCATTGAAAATGTGCTGCTTGTGGAAGGTTTGCATCACAACCTTTTAAGCATAAGTCAACTTTGTGATAAGGGATGCAATGTTGTTTTTGATTCTAATCACTGCACTATTTTGAACGGACACACTCATGAGGTTAAGTTCATTGGTTTCAGGTATAACAATGTCTATATGATAGACTTAAATGATGCTTCTCATGAGGGTTTGTGTTTGATTGCAAGGAACAAGGATGATGCGTGGCTATGGCATCGCCGGCTTGGACATGCCAGCTTCAGTGTCTTGCTGAAATTATCAAGGAAAGATTTGGTGATTGGACTGCCCAAGTTGAAGGTCGTCGAAGACGGAGTGTGTGGGGCGTGCAGCATGGGAAAACAGACAAGGACGTCATTCAAAAGCAAGAATGATGTGACCACATCGAGGCCTCTAGAAGTCATCCACATTGATCTCTTTGGTCCAAGCAGGACACATAGCTTGGGTGGTAAACTATACGGCTTTGTAATTGTGGATGATTATTCTAGATTTTGTTGGGTTTACTTCCTTTCACATAAAAATGATGCCTTGACGAAATTTGAAGCATTTTACAGGGTGGTACAAAATGATAAAGGGGTTTGCATCAAAACCGTGCGGAGTGATCACGGCAGAGAATTTGATAACCATGAGTTCAGCGATTTTTACAGGGCTCAAGGCTATTCTCATGATTTCTCCGCACCAAGAACCCCCGAGCAGAATGGCGTTGTTGAAAGGAAAAATAGAACCCTGATTGAAATGGCAAGAACGATGCTAAATGAGAATAATCTGCCAAGGTACTTTTGGGCTGAAGCAGTGAACACGGCCTGCTACATAATCAACCGTGCCATGGTAAGACCATTATTGAAGAAAACCCCCTATGAGCTGTACAGAGGTAAGAAGCCAAACATTTCACATCTTAGACCGTTTGGCTCAACATGCTACATTCACAACAATGGTAAGTTAGACCTGGCGAAATTTGATCCCAAAAGTGATAAAGGTATTTTTCTTGGGTACTCACCGAGCTCAAGAGCATATCGAGTGTATAACTTGAGAACTCTTATTGTTGAGGAAAGCCCCCATGTTATCATCGATGAATCATCTCCAAATAAAACTAATGACAAACTTGTCTTGCAGGATGATCAGTTGGATATTGAAGATATCGAGAACAAAGAAGGAAAAGTGGAGAAACAAGAAGAAGATGAAGATCCACATGAAAATGATGAAAAGAAACAAGAAGAAGAACCACAAGAAGTTGAGGCTAATCCGGGAAATCAAGCTGAACGGCAGCCACCAATTCAATGGAGTTTTCGAAAGGACCATCCGTCGGTCTATGTAATGGGCGATGTTGAAGAAGGAGTATGGACACGAGCCTCATTCAGGGAAGTTGAAAATCAAGACTATATTGCCCTGCTCTCTCAATTTGAACCCAAATCCATAGAAGAAGCCTTAGGTGATGAGTCATGGATTTTGGCCATGCAAGAGGAATTACACCAGTTCCAAAGGAACAAAGTGTGGTTCCTCGTTCTATGTCCTAAGAATCACTCCGTGATCGAAACAAAATGGGTTTACCGTAACAAAACAAATGATCAAGGAGTGGTTACTAGGAATAAGGCTAGGCTTGTTGCCAAAGGCTATAGCCAAGAGTTGGGTATAGACTTTGATGAGTCTTTTGCTCCAGTAGCAAGACTCGAGGCTGTGAGGGTTCTTTTAGCATTTGCATGCTGTCATAATATCAAGTTATTTCAAATGGATGTTAAGAGTGCGTTTTTGAATGGCTATATCCAGGAGGACGTGTACGTGGAGCAGCCACCGAGGTTTGAAGACACAACGCATGCAGACCATGTATACAAGTTGAACAAAGCTCTTTACGGTCTGAAACAAGCACCCCGTGCATGGTATGAACGATTAAGCGATTTCCTTGCCCTAAATGACTTCAAACGAGGTAACATTGATCAAACCCTTTTTACAAAATTGAAGGGTAAGGAAATCTTAATTGTTCAAGTTTATGTTGATGATATTATCTTTGGCTCCACTAATGATACTCTTAGCAACGACTTTGCAAAATTGATGCAAAGTGAGTTTGAATTTAAAAAATGAGCCTCATGGGAGAGTTAACTTTCTTTTTGGGATTGCAGGTACATCAAACGGTGGACGGGTTGTTCATACACCAAAAGAAATATGCAATGGAGTTGCTAAAAAATTTCGATTTGGCATCAACAAAGCCACAACCAACACCCATGTCTTCTTCAGTGAAGATTGATCAAGATGAGAAAGGTACATCAGTGGACCAAAAACTCTTTAGAAGTATGATAGGTTCACTATTATATCTAACTGCCAGCAGGCCCGACATACAATTTGCTGTTTGTCTATGTGCAAGATTTCAGTCAAATCCAAAAGAATCTCATTTGTCGGCTGTGAAACGGATTTTTAGATATATTGCTGGTACAGTTAACTTAGGATTGTGGTTTCCACGGAATTCATGCTTTGAACTAGTCGCTTATTCTGATGCCGATTACGCGGGCTGTAAGATGGATCGGAAAAGCACGAGTGGATACTGCCATTTTCTTGGGGGTTGTGTGGTCTCATGGGCCTCCAAGAAACAAAATTCAGTGGCATTATCAATAGCCGAAGCCGAGTTTGTGGCTGTCGGTAGTTGCGTTGCCCAAGTGCTATGGATCCAACAGCAAATGATTGATTATGGCATTTCCTTTAAAAACACCCTAATTCTTTGTGATAACACATCCGCCATAAATCTGTCCAAAAATCCAGTTCATCACTCTCTTACCAAGCATATTGAAATTAGACATCATTTCATTAGAGACCATGTGAGTAAGGGTGATATTAACATCAGTTTTGTTGAGACAGATCGTCAAATTGCCGACATTTTCACCAAACCTCTTAGTGTAGACAAGTTCACATCATTTAGAAGGGAACTAGGGGTTTGTAGGATAGATCAATCTGAGTCTTAATCATGTGCATCAATGTCATCGCATTGCCTGTAGTGTGTCATATATTTTTGTCATGCATGTGCATAGTCGTGCTTGAAAAACAAAAAAAATTATTTTGCATGAAAACCTTGATTGCATGGTATGCATGTTCTTATTATAGAATATAACCATTGGTTTTGCAATTTCTATGGCCGATAGCTCCTTGAATTTTCTTAAGGCCAGCAAAAGAGCAATTGACATCAAAATCTGAATTTTAGGAGACGGTAAACAATGAACGCCTTCTATGGTCTAAGTCATTCTTGAAGCAAGTTCCCCAGTGTGTATACCCATTTAAATAACTCAAATTTCTTGATTCCAACACAATATGATCACTGGGGACTCGAGCCATATCGTTCGATTCTTTGAAATTCCATTTTCATCAGCTTTTGCAGCAAACCCTGGAAGGGTCGACCCCAAGGGTCGACCCTCGCTATCGGGTAATGTTCTGGGGCGGGGTTTAAAAGGGGACGACCCATAGGGTCGACCCGTCCGAGTCGGGCGGCTTCGCCGCATCCGAACCGGCTCCAATAAGGGAGGAAACCCTAAGTTTCCCCCCTCCCATCCATTAAAACCCCTCCAGCCCCCTTCTAGGCTAAGCCACCACCTTCTCTAAGCCCTAAAACCCTCGTTGGCATCCCCCATTGTGCCCTAGCGCGGTCCTCTTGGTGGCTACCCGCGCAGATCGTTCTTCCGACGCTAGCACGCGTCTCGTGGTTTTTCCTTGCACTGAGGTAAGTTCTTGATGTGTGGAGGATCCCCATTTTCTCTCGTGGAAGCATTTCTCTCCAAGTTGAGCCATTTTGATCTACTCCCTCATCTCCGATTCCGTCGATTTGTGGTTAGATGGCCCCAAAGAGGCAAGCTTCACACAGCCGTGGAGAGTCGAGTGCGGCCCCAGCACGACATGGTCAGGCGGGCGCCCGAGGCAGAGGACCGGCGCCGCCACCCAAAGTATTGGATAGAAAAGTCTTACGGCCATGGTCGATATCTTTTGTAAACTTGCATCGTCATCTTCCGGGACTAGTTGATGTGTTATGCAGTCTGCCGAATCTAGATTATTTCATGTCTGCACATCAGCGTATCTATCCCAACTTGGTACATCAGTTTTATGGAAATTTTATCATGTCCGGGGAGCACCCAACTACAATGGTTCATGGCCACCGGTTAATTCTCACTACCGAATTTTTGGGAGCAGCATTTAATCTCTCGACTGAAGGTTTTATGCTTGGAGATATTGAAATTCCTGAAGATGTAGTGTTTCAAATGATGAAAGGTGAAGAAAGGGGTAACCGTTCTGTGGCAGGGCTGAATGCCAATCATTTTCCACCTTTGAAACACATTTTACACAGAATGATCACCACAATTTTACTTCCAGCGACGGTCATGACAAGGTCACTGAAATTCACATGTTTCTTTTCTACTGCATTTTCAGCGACATTCCTGTGAATTTCCCAGCCATGATTTTATTTCATATGAGCAATAGCATGAAGCACAAGAACCGCACCATTCCATATGCTGCTGCACTCACTGCTGTGTTTACATACTTGGGTATTGATCTCTCTCAAGAAACCTCACAAACCATCCGAGAGGCTGACATTTTCACAATTCATTCCATTTGCCATAATATGGGATATGAGCTGCTTGATAGAAATTTAGTTCGCACTTTGAAAAGTACTGAACTAGAGATCAGTTCTGAGGATGAAGATGATGAATATGAACAGGCCCCACCTGCCGAAGATGTGCCTTCCTCGGAGGTTCAGCTACTCATGGATCGGCTGGACTCGATAGATGACTGATTAGACAGTTATGGGGAGACTTTGGAGGGCATGCAACACCAACTTGCGGATCTGAAGCTTAGTCATCAAGTGCACACCCAGTATGTTCAAGACTCATTTGATCATCAATCCAACTTGCTTGAGGAAATCTTGGGTTATATGAGGCGTCCGCACACCTCACCGCCTTCCGATGAAGATTAGATGACATTGCTCTTGCAGCTTGGACTTTACCCCCTACTTATTTCACCCCCTCCTTTTTGATGTTGCCAAAGGGGGAGAAAAAGACTATTTCGGCTATTTATATGTATGTGTGATGAATGCTTGCCTGCATGTGTACTCATTTTCAGTTGCCTTTCCGTTTGCATTTTAGAGTCATGGCATATTGTGTGCGTCTCAAGTTCTATTATGTCTCATTGTAATTGCATTTGAATCCTTCCTATTTCCCCTTGTTGTCGGCACACCTAGTGGTAATGCTACTCAATCTCACATATTTTGTCAAGTTGCCCTTGATATCGGTTCAGTATGGTGATTTCAGTTCAATATTGGTGGTTGATATGTTTCATGATTATGTGATTTCACTTATTCTTGAATGGTGGATTACATTGATCAAAAATGCAATTTTGATTAAATTTTGTCATCATCAAAAAGGGGGAGATTGTTGAACCCCCTCCTCATGTAAAATGCCTTATGGTTTTGATGTTGACCAAATTATTTGCAAACTGAAAATGTGTTTTTCTAACGTCCTGGATTTCAACTCATCATACGAGGTTTTGGCGTGTTATGAAGGCTCAAAGCAATCTTCTTCAGGGTAAGTGAGTTAATTTGGCATTTTGGATGAAAGAACTAATTGTGAGTTATTTTGACAGGCCAATCTACAAGGACAAGAATTTCAATGCTCTGGGACGTTTGGTGAGATCGACTTCAACTTTGATATTCAATTCTATGGTTGAAGTTCTTTAAGATCGTCTCATATTTGTAAAATATCTAGATGTGTTCTTGGACTTAAAATAATGGTTTGTGATTGTTGTGGAGCATGGGTCGACTCATCGGGGTGATCCCCAAGCCAATCGGAGCAATTTAGCAAGGGTTCTTAACCCCTGCTGAAAGGGTCGACCCCAAGGGTCGACCCCCAGCTTCAAGGGTCGACCCAAAGGGTCGACCCCTGGCAATCAATTAAAAAAACCCGTCGGCCCTTTTTCAACCCAACTGAAAGGGTCGACCCCTACAGGAACTCTTGCTATTTTTTGTTGAGCCAGAACCTGGTTCTGAGAGGGTCGACCCATGACTTCTGGTCTTCTAGCACAGCACGAGGGTCGACCCCAAGGGTCGACCCCTTCAGTTCTAGGCCGAGCCGTGATTGTTGACTCTTGGGATTTCGACCTCATGGGTCAAATGTATTAGGTTGGGAGCCCGTGTTTAGCTCCATGTTTTGTGGATCTGGTCCCTTGACCATACCTATAACTCTCTTGGCCTATATAATATCGTTAAGTAGATGAAAACCCTAGGGGAAAAATCGTATGTTGAGCTGTAAGCCTTCTTTCTAAACCTTTGTGTTTGTAGGTTGAAGCAGCCACCTCCCGACCGTGTACCAGCTTGAAGATTGCGTGAAAGTGAAGGGAAGGAGAAGGAGAACTACTTCCATACAAGCCACAGCTGCTGGATGCGATCCAAATCAACTTGAAGCTTCATTCAAGCCAAGATCATCACTGTGCTGCACAAAGTGATCGATTAAATTCGTGGAAGAGAAAGGGGGAGCTCCAACCAGGATAATCCAACTTCTTTTCATTCATCTCACTCTGAATACTTTGAGTTTGACTTCATCATTTGTTTGTAGTCTGTAAATCTGAGATTTGTGTGTGTGTGTTCGTGTTCGGCAACACGAACGTGTGTGTGTGTGCTTGCTGTTCTACATAGCGTGTGTGTGTGTTTGCTGTTGTAAACAGCGTGTGTGTGTGTGTTTCACTGTCTAGTGAAGGTTAATCCTCCGTGTGAGGGGTGGACGTAGGGGACACGGTGTGTACCCGAACCACCTAAAAATCCCGTGTGTGCATTGTGGTTTGATTTTTCGCTTTATTTCGTGTGGGCTTCACGGTGAGGAGAGAATTCAATTTCTTGTTAATTAATCACACCATCATCACGCATCCACGTGTGTGTTTCTGTTCGTGCTAGATTTGAGTTCATTGTTTATCTTGCTTGCTCCCGTGTAGCTAGTTTTTTTTTTTTTTTGGCCATCAATTCACCCCTCCCCTCTTGATTGCCACCCTCCGGGACTCAACAATCCCCTTGGACCATATTAATCCCCCTTTGGACCAAATTAAATCAAAAATATAAATACATAGTCAATTATTCTACTATTGACCCAATATAAAAACTCAAGTTAATACAAGCCAAATACAACCCAAATAAATGTTAAATACACACCAAATACGACCAAATACATATACCGTACAAATACGTATAAAAATATGTATTGAAATATCAGTGCTCCGGCGGTGACTCCAGACTGTCCCCCAGCCACAAAGAGGTCAGTGTCGACCGAGTCGTGCTGCGGGTCCGGTACCGACGGCTCGCTGAGTCGAGCCGTACTCGTGCTCTGGTGTCCTCACCAAAGGGTGGAAGAAAAAACCAAATAAAATAGTTAGTAACGGGAAGCAAAACGGTGGTACAGCGAAAAAGATAGCTTTTATGAAGCATAGGACTACATTCCCCCACGTCCGGAACATGCTGAAACAACCCAGGCAGGGCAGAGGTCGACTCTGACAGGGCCAAGAGTAGACTCAGGCCGGCAGACAGAAACTAGACTGGGCAGATTCACAGGAGGTGTTGACACTTCAGGGGGTAAGTGTCAACACTTGCCTGCAGATAGAAACTTGTCACGCCCCGAGTGCGGAAGATTACCCGGAGGCGTGACGCGTCTATATAGATCGTGTCAATCATGTAAATATCAGAGTGCGCAAATAACTAAGATTTAACTCAAAATTTAATACAAATAGTACGAGCTGACAATTGTCACAATTAATCAAAGGACAATTACATGTGTTCCCAGAGTCCAACGACTAGGCTTCAAATCTTGAGCAGTTCTAATCAAGTTGACTAATACAAATGACATAGATGAATTGATACAACTGACATAAGTGAACTAATACAATAACAAAAGGGACATGACAATTTGATAACTTCACTCTAACACTCATCACTCAGTCTCATTCCCTTCCGTGTGTTGGTTGGCATCCAAATTACCTGAAAATATTAGAAAACATCTAGATGAGCGAATCGCTCAGTAGGAATTACATCTCAAGATTTAACAGGCTTTAAGTGGTTTACAAACTCAATTAATGTCAGTAAAACTATGCATGTAGATGAGTAGATATCAAGGATTGTAAAAATCGACAAGAGCAGTGAAGGAATAACAAGTGAGAGTATAAGGATTTCAACTTCAATGCAGCAATAGCAAGAGATTCAAGCAAGTAATAACTGGAATTAACGAAATCTTTCCAAGAGAGTAAGAACTCATGTCAAGCAAGTAATAGAAAGTAATATAAATTCAAGCATGTAAAATTGGAATTGGCTATTTATCAATTTCATTCAAGCAAAATTTTACCCTTCTGCGGGTCTCAAGTCCAATCAATCAAGTAATATCACGAGAATGAGTGGAAAGTCTAAAGCCTAGCAAGCAAGTACTTCGGTGCAATGCCAAACACCGTGGTCAATAAACTCCCATGGGCACAAGTACCTTCGGATGCTCCTCCCAGGACCAGATCGGGCCCTATATGCACAACATTAATCATGTCTGTCGACATCCACTCTCATTTATAGCCAATATAGAATTTCAAGGTTTGACCAGTATGATATATAAGGTAGAATTATGGAATGGAATCCAAGGGCGCATTAATGTGTACGGATGAACTAGGAGTGGAAACCAGTAACGTTTGATACACGAAAAAAAACTAGATAAGAGAGGTGCCTTATGGGCCACCTGACAATTTTAGAAACGACACCCTCACTGTGGGATGCCCTTCCTGGGAATTATACAGGGTTTAGAGGACCCTGTCAGGAGTTAAATATCACCTCTCAGGCTGCCATCTATCAGTGGAGATGGCAAAAGCGAAAGCCTAACGATCAGGTTAATGCAATGAGCCAGCTGTAGTTCATCGCGTTAACCCTGCAGGTCATCGCGTCAACCCTGCGAACAGGCTGGGTCGACTCATCAGGTCATCGCGTCAACCCTGCGAACAGGCAGGGTCGACTCATCAGTTCATCGCGTCAACCCTGCGAACAGGCAGGGTCGACCTTGTCAATAGGCAGGGTCGACTCTGCCAATAGGCAGGGTCAACCTTGTCAACAGGCCGGGTCGACTCTTCCGTTCACTGCATCAACGCGGTGAACAGGTAGGGTCGACCCTGTCAACAGGCAGGGTCGACTCTGCCATTCACTGCGTCAACGCGGTGAACAGGCAGGGTCGACTCTGCCAACAGGCAGGGTCGACCCTGTCAACAGGTAGGGTCGACTCTGCTGTTCATCGCGTCAACGCGGTGAACTGGCAGGGTCGACTCTGCAGTTCAAATCTGCTCAAAATGGCTTAAGGTTTTAATCTTTGATTAAGCTAGGGTATTAACCTTTGATTTAAGTTTATTTAGGTAAAACTGATGGATAGATAGAGAAAACTATAAGGATTAGAGATCTTTATTTATGCACTCGTTTCATGCTTTAGTTGCTTAAATATCAGTTTTTTTAACATGACGTATCATACAAGTTTTCATTTTTAAAGGAACTAAATGGAAACAAGATTTCTAGATAGGCTACCTAACAGATTAATTAGGTATATTAATTAGTTAGTAGATCAACTAACATGTTAATTAGGTATGTTAACAAACTAATAAGTTACGTAAAAACACGATAAAACTTGCGTTAGACGGATATATCGTATGGATATGAAGCTAATACATGCCAACTACCCTAGATTGAAGCTAATACATGCTAATCAATGCTAATCATCTTGGGTATAAGGCTACTACATGCTAATTATCTTAGGTACGAGACTAATACATGCTAATCATCCTAGATTTAAGCTAACACATGCTAATTATTCTAGGTATGAGACTAATACTTGCTAATTATCTTGGGTATGAAGCTAATACACGCTAATCATCCTAGATTTAAGCCAACACATGCTAATTATTCTAGGCATGAGACTACTACTTGCTAATACATGCTAGTTATTCTGGGTATAAGGCTAATACATGCTAATTATCTTAGGTATGAAGCTAATACATGCTAATCGTCCTAGATTTAAGCTAACACATACTAATTATACTAGGTATGAGACTAATACTTGCTAATACTTGCTAATACATGCTAATTATTCTGGGTATAAAGTAAATACATGCTAATTATCTTAGGTATAAAGCTAATACATGCTAATCATCCTAGATTTAAGCTAACACATGCTTTATAAACACTAAATATCGCATGAAAATGAGCCTAATACTAAATGCCTAGACTAATCATCCTACATTAGCTACTAATTTAGTTAAAAGTTGAGAACACCTACCTGTTGGAAGATCGTAGTAGCAGAACCCTTCCCTGCAAAGCTTTGCCCCAACCTTAGCTAGCCTAGAATGGGGGTAGCAAAGGGGTATGTTTATAGGGTCTGTCATGAACGAATGGGAGGCAAGATCTGAAATAATGGGACTTTACAGCTTGTACAGGCTGTTGGGGATAAGGGAATCGAAAGGTTGTCTGGTGGATTGTAGCTCCTATGAGAGGGTGGTTTATTTATTTTAAACTTCCCACTTAACTTTCATGATTTTTATCTTTAAAATTTGATGGAGTTAGTTAATGAAATTTCATGGATAAGATCCTTATATTTTTCTCTATTTTTACATATAATTATTTTTGAAAAATTCTTTTTAAATAAAAAGTGATACTATTCATGGCACTATTCACGTATGAAAATGACAGATGCCAACGTAGGTTTGTCTAATTGCTAGCCTATCGTATATAATTATTTAGCACAAAAAGTAAATTGTGGATGTTAGGATTTGAACCCTGGTCATTGGGTTGAAAGGGAAGTTACTTAACCAACTACACTAGAAAGTCACACTCATTAAGTGAATAATCTTTACATATGATAACTTCGTGTTCTCACTTCTTACATAAACTCTCTAATATTAATTTTTTTTATTTGCAAAATATTAATAATAATAATAGTTTTTTTTAATCATTTTTTTTATACGGGGTGCTACACCCTCCCCTACTTAAAAGAATTTGGTCCCCAAATTCAATTGTATAAGGGTAATTTCAACTACATAAGGATACTGTAGAAAGTATAAGATACTTGCCGACTAAAATAGTTCTGGATATCTTCTCTTCATAGATTCCTCGGTCTCCCAAGTTGCTTCTTGCTCCGAGCATCGATTCCATTGGATTTTTACCATAGGGATCGTCTTGCTCCTTAGAACTCGAACTTCGCAGTCGAGGATCTGCATCGGCCTTTGTTCATAAGTAATATCTCTTTGAATCACCAATTCAGCATGATTGATGACGTGCGAAGGGTCGTGCACATATTTCTTCAGCATAGATATATGAAATACATTGTGCACTTCCGAGAGTTGAGGAGGTAAGGCAATGCGATAAGCCACCTCGCCCACTCTTTCCAATACTTCAAATGGACCGATAAACCTTGGTGTAAGCTTGCCCTCAACACCGAATCTTCTAATACCTCGGCCGGGAGATACCTTGAGAAATACATGGTCACCCGCTTGAAATTCCAAATCTCTCCTTCAGTTATCAGCATAAGATTTTTGCCTGCACTGAGCTACCTTAAGTCTCTCTCTGATAAGGTGTATCTTCTCAGTCGAATCTCTAACCATATCTGGGCCTAGAATTTATCTTTCACCGACTTCTTCCCAGCATATTGGAGAACGACAACTCCTGCCATAAAGCGCCTCGAAAGGAGCCATTTGAATACTAGGTTGATAGCTGTTATTATATGCAAATTCGGCTAGTGGTAAGTGGTCATGCCAGCTTCCGCCGAAATCTATAATACATGCCCTTAACATATCTTCAACAACCTGATTTGTCCTTTCAGTCTGACCATCTGTCTGGGGATGGAAAGTAGTGCTGAAATTAAGTTTCGTCCCCAGATAGTATTGTAGACCCTTCCAAAAATGAGAGGTGAAGCGTGGGTCTCGGTCAGATACGATCGAGACGGGAACTCCATGCAATCTAACCATCTCCTTAATATACAGGGCAGCAAGTACGTCAACTGACCATCGACTTTTGATGGGTAAGAAATGGGACGATTTAGTTAACCGGTCGATAATTATCCAAATTCCATCATATCCGCCCCTAGACTTGGGCAAACCCATGATAAAGTCCATGCCAATGTCTTCCCACTTCCACTTGGGAATATCCAGCGGATGTAGCCTTCCGGCGGATTTTTGATGTTCCGCCTTCACTTGTTGGCATGTGAGGTAACGAGACACAAAATCTGCTACCTCCCTTTTCATATTAGGCTACCAGAAAGTTCTTTTCAAGTCTTGGTACATCTTAGTAGCTCCAGGGTGGATTGTGTACCTCGATCTATGAGCTTCTTCAAGAATCTTCTTCTTCAATTCGGGACAGTCGGGCACACACGTCCGTGCATGAAATAGTAATCTGCCATCAGGATCCAGCTTGAAATCCAGTCTCTCGTCCAGCTTGCTCTTTATCTCCACTAGCGAGGGATCCTCTTCTTGTAACTTCTTGATTTCATGTAGCAAATCTGGATGTAGGCTCATATGAGATAGAATAATACACATGTTCTTCTCATTTGTGCTGATATCAAGCTCAGAGAATTTCTCCAGCAGTTTCCATTCTTGTATCATGCAATTGGCCAATATTGTTCTCGGCTTTCGACTAAGGGCATCAGCTACGGAATTACCCTTACCAGGATGGTACTATATAGTGAAGTCGAAATACTTGAGATACTCGAGCCAACGCCTTTGCCGCATGTTAAGCTCCTTTTGGGAGAATAAGTACTTGAGGCTTTTATGATCGGAGTACACAGTAAATTGTTCTCCGTAGAGATAGTGCCTCCAGATCTTTAAAGCGAATACTACTGCGGCCAGTTCTAAGTCGTGGACTGGGTAGTTCTCTTCATGTTTCTTCAATTGTCGGGAAGAGTATGCAATGACTCTCCCATTCTGCATCAATACACATCCGAGGCCAATACCAGAAGCATCGGTATATACCTCGTATTTTTCTCCTTCCATTGGTAATGATAAGACTGGAGCAGTGGTCAAGAGATCCTTCAAAGTTTGGAAACTCTTTTCGCAGTCTTCCTTCCACTCATAAGGCACTTCCTTGCGGGTTAACCTGGTCAGGGGAACAGTAATTTTGGAGAAGTCCTTTATAAAACGCCGATAGTAACCAGCTAGACCCAAGAAGCTCCGAATCTCAGTTATATTTGTGGGTCGTTCCCAGTTCTTCACGGCTTCGACCTTTGATGGGTCAACAACAATTCCGTTTTTCGAAATGATATGGCCTAAGAAGGATACTTCATCGAGCCAAAACTCGCATTTGCTAAATTTGGCATATAGCTTGTTTCCCCTTAATATCTGCAATGCCTTCTTGAGGTGTTCTTCATGATCCTCTTCGGTCTTTGAATAGATCAGAATATCATCAATAAAGACCACAATAAATTGGTCTAAATAGGGCCTAAAAATGCTGTTCATTAACTGCATAAAAGATGCGGGGGCATTTGTTGGTCCGAAAGGCATAACAGTAAATTCGTAATGCCCATACCTGCTTCGGAATGCAGTTTTATGAATGTCTTCTTCTTTGATCTTCAATTGGTGGTAACCAGAACGAAGATCAATCTTGGAGAAATATAAAGCTCCAGATAGTTGATCGAAAAGCTCATCAATCCTTGGCAGTGGATACTTGTTCTTGATTGTAAGGTGATTTAGCTGCCGATAATCTATGCATAATCTCATCGACCCGTCCTTCTTTTTGATGAATAGCACGGGTGCTCCCCATGGGGAAGTACTCGGCCTGATGAAACCCTTGTTCAATAACTCCATTAGCTGCTCTTTTAGTTCCTTCAGCTCAGTAGGGGACATTCTGTATGGTGCCCTGGAAATAGGACGAGCACCAGGGACAAGGTCGATTGTGAACGACACTTCACTTTCCGGGATTAAGCCAGTTAAATCTTCCGAAAAAATATCGGGAAAATCTCGAATTACACGGATGTCTTCAAGTTTAACCTTCTCGACTTCCGTGGCAGTCACGAATGCTATGAAAGTCATGCATCCCTTATTCATAAGTTTACTAGCTCGGAGTGCTGATATAAGAAGTGATTTACTCTGAGGGCTATTGTAAACTAGCTCTGGGAAATCTACGAAAGTTACCTTGCCATGCCGGCAATCTACAATTGCTTGGTATGTGGATAGCCAGTCGGCACCTAGTATGACATCATAACCCTTTATATCTAGGCATATCAGGTCAGCAGGTAAATTATTTCCCTTAATCATCACTTCACAGTTTGGATAGTGATAAGTGATATCAGACTCATTCCCAAGAGGTGTAGATATGACCAAATCTAACAGTTCATGTTTCTTAGAAAATGAAGCAGCAAAGTTCTTGGAAACGAATGAATGAGTTGCTCCGGTATCGAATAAAACTTGAGCAGTTTTTGAACAAATAGTGAGAGTACCTTCCACAATTCCACCTTTAGTGGGTTCCGTCTCTTGGAGAGCTTGCAGACGGCGTTGTTTCTTTACCGAACGCTTCTCATCTTTGGTGTCTTGTTCCTTCATCAGTGGGTAGTCTGGAATCCGATGCTCTCGACTCCCGCATCGAAGGCAAGCTCCTAACTTTCTCCAGCATTCCTCGGTCTTATGACCAGCTTTATCACAATACTTGCAAAGCTCCTTTGATGGTGTGGTGGTGGAGAATGGCCTGTCATTCTTCTAGAATTTCTTTGCCTTGGAGGGCTTCCCTCCCATGAAGAATCGCTTCTTGTTGAAGGATTGTTTGAATTTTCCCGGGCTTGTAACGGGTTCCTTCTTGTCTCTTCCTTGGATTCTCTCAGATAATTCGGTGGCATCTTCCAACAGTGGAGCACGCCGAACCATCTTCGAATAGACTTGGATGTCCATCGGGGCAAGTTGTATGATATAATGGGGCCGAAGCCCATTGAGGAATCTTCTCACCTTCATCTTTTCTGTACACACCAAGTGGGGTGCATACCTAGACAATCTGGAGAACTGGGCCTCATACTCGGCCACTTTCAAGCCTCGTTGTTTTAGAACGGCGAATTCTGTGGCCTTCTTTTCCTGGATATGATCGGAGAAGTACTTATTGTTGAAATGCTCCGTGAATTCATCCCATGTAACATGGTATTCTGGCAGTGTTGCTTCTATGGATTCCCACCAGCATCGAGCGTCCCGCTCAAGTTGGAATACAGCCAGTAAAACTTTCTCCTCGTCCGTGCATTGCATTACACGGAAGATTCGTTCCATCTCCTTTAGCCAATTCTCGGCATCCTCGGGGTCGGACGAACCCGTGAACCTCGGTGGGTTCATGTTATGGAAACTTCGGTGGAGATCTCCCGCTCCACGATTTGCTCTGCCTTGGGCCACTTGCTGTAGTGCCTGTGTGAGGCCTTGCACGGTGCGCTGCATCTCGTGCCATTGTGTTCTTTCTGCAGCCATGATCCTACAAAATAGTTAAGTATGATAAAGATCGGATTTACTTGTAAGGTCGAAAGTCATTGTAGAACTTATCCCATGGCTCTATCCATCTCACCGGGTAAGGTATATCTATCCTTGAACTTGGGTTTTACCTATCCTTGGACTCAAGTTTTTACTTAGATTTCAATTTCTAACCGTTTATTTTTTTCTAGTTCCCTAGGTTTGAAAACCTGGCTCTGATACCACGAAGATTGTCACGCCCCGAGCACGGAAGATTACCCGGAGGCGTGACGCGTCTATATAGATCGTGTCAATCATGTAAATATCAGAGTGCGCAAATAACTAAGATTTAACTCGAAATTTAATACAAATAGTACGAGCTGACAATTGTCACAATTAATCAAAGGACAATTACATGTGTTCCCAGAGTCCAACGACTAGGCTTCAAATCTTGAGCAGTTCTAATCAAGTTGACTAATACAAATGACATAGATGAATTGATACAACTGACATAAGTGAACTAATACAATAACAAAAGGGACATGACAATTTGATAACTTCACTCTAACACTCATCACTAAGTCTCATTCTCTTCCGAGTGTTGGTTGGCATCCAAATTACCTGAAAATATTAGAAAACAACTAGATGAGCGAATCGCTCAGTAGGAATTACATCTCAAGATTTAACAGGCTTTAAGTGGTTTACAAACTCAATTAATGTCAGTAAAACTATGCATGTAGATGAGTAGATATCAAGGATTGTAAAAATCGACAAGAGCAGTGAAGGAATAACAAGTGAGAGTATAAGGATTTCAACTTCAATGCAGCAATAGCAAGAGATTCAAGCAAGTAATAACTGGAATTAACGAAATCTTTCCAAGAGAGTAAGAACTCATGTCAAGCAAGTAATAGAAAGTAATATATATTCAAGCATGTAAAATTGGAATTGGCTATTTATCAATTTTATTCAAGCAAAACTTTACCCTTTTGTGGATCTCAAGTCCAATCAATCAAGTAATATCACGAGAATGAGTGGAAAGTCTAAAGCCTAGCAAGCAAGTACTTCGGTGCAATGCCAAACACCGTGGTCAATAAACTCCCATGTGCACAAGTACCTTCGGGTGCTCCTCCCAGGACCAGACCGGGCCCTATATGCACATCATTAATCATGTCTGTCGACATCCACTCTCATTTATAGCCAATATGGAATTTCAAGGTTTGACCAGTATGATATATAAGGTAGAATTATGGAATGGAATCCAAGGGCGCATTAATGTGTAGGGATGAACTAGGAGTGGAAACCAGTAACGTTTGATACACGGAAAAAAATTAGATAAGAGAGGTGCCTTATGGGCCACTTGACAATTTTAGAAACGACACCCTCACTGTGGGATGCCCTTCTTGGGAATTATACAGGGTTTAGAGGACCCTGTCAAGAGTTAAATATCACCTCTCAGGCTGCCATCTATCAGTGGAGATGGAAAAAGTGAAAGCCTAACGATCAGGTTAACGCAATGAGCCAGCTGTAATTCATCGCGTTAACCCTGCAGTTCATCGCGTCAACCCTGCGAACAGGCTGGGTCGACTCATCAGTTCATCGCGTCAACCCTGCGAACAGGCAGGGTCGACTCATCAGTTCATCGCGTCAACCCTTCGAACAGGCAGGGTCGACCCTGTCAACAGGCAGGGTCGACTCTGCCAATAGGCAGGGTCGACCCTGTCAATAGGCAGGGTCGACTCTGCCGTTCACTACGTCAACGCGGTGAACAGGCAGGGTCGACCCTGTCAACAGGCAAGGTCGACTCTGCCAACAGGCAGGGTCGACCCTGTCAACAGGCAGGGTCGACTCTGCCGTTCATCGCGTCAACATGGTGAGCCACCAATATCCTTGTCAGAGCAGACTCCTGGCGAGCACTCGTTCCCCAACGTGGTTGTCACAGAGCCCTTCGTGGACTTCATGGATAGCTTGCTCAACCTCACTAAGGAACATACACTTGAGAAGGGGCAGGGAGAGTGAACACTCGTAGAGGCATTCGTTGAAGAGTGTGAAGTGAGCACCCCGTGTCCTCACCTGTTGCTTTTGAGTGATCTTCGAAGAGTTGCTGTCGACACAGGTAGTCCAGGATAGGGTCCATCTAGGATGGGGTCCAATGAGCCCAAGACATATTCTAAAGACTGAAACAAATGAAATCTATCAAGTGTAAAGCTCTCCCTTTTCTAGATGATCTGATTCTTCTTGGTTCGCAGATAGATGATCACAAAGTTAGCATCATCTTGCTCCTCTCTTCAATCCTCTCCTTTTTCTCTTCTTCCACGAGCTCCAAAAATGCCTTAAAGTAGATGAAATTAACTTCCCATGTTCTCCTTCTCTCCTTCTTCCCTTTCTTCTCCTACAAGATAGCAAATGTTAGCTCAATAGCATATTTTCTCTCAAATTCGGAATAGATGTATTTATATGGCAAGAAGTGGCCAAAAGACCCATCTACCCCTTCTAAAATGTGTTAAAAACACCCTCATAAGTCTAGGAAGCTTTTGGAGGCAATTTGGTAAAGTTTACAGGGCTAAATAATGAGTTTTAGGCAATTTTGCAACCCCCGTCTGGAAAGGGTCGACCCATAGGGTCGACCCCTGAGCTTTCTTTGCTCAATACTGCCCAGACAGCAGTTTGGACAGTATATGGGTCGACCCCTGTGCAACTTTTAGCAAAAACCCCCTAAAATAGAATGCATGGATAGGGGGGGCGACCCCTGTGCAACTTTCAGCAAGAACCCCCTAAAACAAAATGCATGGATAGGGGGGTCGACCCTTGCAGTATCTTGCCCCTCAAACCCCCTAGACAAACTATGGTCCAATGAGGGTCGACCTTATGGGTCGACCCCTGCCTGATAGGGTCAAAAACCTTCACGAAACCTCCATTTTCTCAAGGGTAAACAAGTGATTAGATATTACCATTTTCTCTTAGATTTGAGAGGGTTTAAAGACCATCCTTGAACCTATAAAATCACGAGAACATCAAGTTAGTATATGTTTCAAAATTAAAGACTCCTAGGATTTAAACATGATTCTTACACATAAAGGTCCATAACTTCATAACTATCAAAAAGCGCATTTCACCAAGAGATGTTACCAAAAAGATAATTTCACTCTTAGCTTTGATGCCAAATACAAAGGCAGGTCGACTCAAATTAAATTCAGGCCAACTCAAAGTAAGCCAGCCTTGGAGAGCTGCGTCGACTCAGCTTGAGAGCAAGTCGACTCAGCTAAAACAATCAAGGTAAGTGCAAGGTCAACTAATTTTTCTTGAAGGTCGACAAATTTTAGTCAATTGAATTGAAATGCATTCAACTGAGTTTTTCATGTATTTCAACCCTAGCAAGACTTAATAAAATATAAAACAACCATTCAATTTTGCATTAGCCAAAGTACACATACACATCATGAGGCTCACTTTGACATGTTCACACAGTTCAAGTTCAATCAACTTGAAAAAGAAGAAGTGTGGACCAGCATGGTATTCTTGAAGTGTGGACCATCAGATATTCATGCATCACACACATATTGATGCAGGACGGATGACGACTGGGCTAAGACGTACGACTGACTTGATGTGCGGCCAGCACTAACACGCTAAAGACAAGCCGGGTGGCTGACCACCGTGGTGTTCTTTGGGTGGAGACGTATGTAAACAGCACTCTAACTAGCCTGATGATCGTCCCTTGCGAGGGAAACGTGGGGATCGCAGCGGTTAAGGAACCACCGTCGCCTAGGGTGGTGCAGTCCGAGCTCGGTGCTCGACTGGAGCTAAGGAACGGGCGCTCACAACTCATAATCATGGTGATTTAGAACTAGCTATCGGCCCTAATCTCACAAACACAGCATATATGATAATATACTAAACCAGCAAAGTGAGAGAGGAACGAAGTGCATACCTCCACGACTAGGCGTGGGGAAGAATTCCCGGTCGAATCCGACAACCCCAATAAACATATGCAATAAGATTACAATTTCAGAAATATTTGTCCACTCCACGTAGGGAGGTAAAGGGCTACAAAGACCACTTTTGGGGTTGCTGGAACCCGGGTTGATGGGCCACACTCGCAGGAGGCGAGGGACGCAAGTCGGAGCCGATCGGGTGAGCCGAATGGAAGTCGACTCGGTTCTATCCGCGCTGGTCACCCTATGCAGCAAACTTGCGGAGGCCGGTACGCCAAGATCCTATAGCGGATCGAAGTGCCGTTTGTTGGAGAACGTCAGAGATAGGATGTAGTTTGTCCACTCCGAAGGGCGCACACAGATTCTTTCATATCTGGGCGCAGCAGTAATTACACTCAGCTTCTGGTTTTGTGCACCCAGAACTGCACAGTAAGATAATTAATTATAGGGAAAATTGGTTGCCGATGTCGGATCGAGGCGCCGTTTATGGGAGCTCATCGGCGACGTCCAGAGGAAGACGTAGTCAAAAGAGCTCACACAGATCTGGATGGGATGAGGTGGGGCAGACTCTGGAAGTTGGCTCTAGTTCTGAGTCGGGTCTGCACAGATCAGCTCGCGCGATCCCACGAGAATCGTCGCCACGATCAGCACAGATCTTGGATCGAGACTAGATCGGCGGCATCGTGAAGAAGACTAAAAATCATACAATCACTCCGAAAGGCAGCTCCGGATAGATTGAGAGGAGATCTAGGGAAATTTGTAATCAGGAAATTCCAGATCTGGACAGCAGGCTCGGGCAGATCTGCGCGCCGTCACAAAAAGAATTGATGCCGGCGATCCAGTACTCCAATCGACGCGAAACCACCTCTAAAATCTTTCTGACTCGTAGAAGTATCACTGGAAATTTTGGTGGAAGTAGATGATAAGAGGATGGGGAGGATATGGGGGTGAGTCACACGCTCAAGATCAGTCCCGTCACAGGACTGGGCAGGGTATCACACCCAAGGGGGGGGGGAAGAGAATCACTCTCTTAACTCAAAATCCTTTCACAAAAACTTCATTAACCTTTGCACTAACATAATACAAGTTTTTATATAGTGGTTTGGCAAGGGGAGGGGGCTGGAGAGTTCGATGGAACAAGGGGAAGGGGGAGAGGTGTGCACCCCTTTGACAATGAGAGGGGGGGACAAGGAGACATAGACTCACCTACCTTCACCTACCTTTGAAATTCAAAGGGGAGGGGGGGGGGGTAGGTGGCAGCCATTCTTTTGGACCAGCAGCCATTTTCCATGTCCCTTGTGATAAATGAGGGAGGGAAGAAAAGAAAACAAAAAAAATCAGCCTAATACAAACAAATAAGGGGGCGCCCCCTTCATGCGCCAAGAATGGGCCAAGTTGGTCCAAGGCCACCCTTAAGCCCATTCCATCAAGCAAGGATTATGGTCTTTCCTATCTAGATGGCCCATGAAAGAAGGAAGCCCAATTGGGCCTTACATGGTTTATGGATCCATCATAATGGTCCAAGGCCACTCCTCCTTAATGGATGCTAAAGGGGCTTTAAACCAAATGACTTTTAAGAGCCTTACAATCAGCCCAAAATGAAAACCCAAGTAAACATACATATTAGAAGCCCAAATTCAATGTAAACAAAGGCTAAAAGTATCCAAACTCAAGCCAAACTATCTCCATTTCGAAGGAAAGCCGATGTAGTCCGATTGGTGCTCCGCGTATAGTACCATCGGCTCGCCGGTTCATGCTACTCGCTCGTTCCGGTGTCTGCACCACATATATAAATATGTATTCATGTTTCCACAACCATCATCACCATCATATGCAAATGTATTAAAACTCATCACAATATACTTGAAGTAAGCCCAATTCTTCAAACAAGCATTAAGCAAATCCATACATCATAGCAAGAAATGAAGAGGTTCTGGGACATGAAGGAAATTCGAACAAAGACCAAGTTGACTTCCCAAAGAGGCAAGTCGACTTGCATCATGCTCCCAGAGACAGAAAGTGAAGCAGGCCACCACCAAGTTGACTTGGACCTTCTGTAAGTCGACTTGGTCTCTCAGACATAAGCTAGGAAATCACAGGCTCCTGCACCAAGTCGACTTGGTCAGCTCTGTAAGTCGACTTGGTCTCCCTAAAACCAGCTCTTCACAACTTCAAAACAACAATCACTCCAATGATAAACACACTGAAAAACCTATTGTAGCCAGCAAATAAATGCACTATAAAACCTTTAGAAAACAATTAAAATCACACTAGAATAACATTTAAAATCACATATGAATAATATTTTGTAATCATCAAAATCACACACTCAACAATCTCCCCCATTTTGATGATGACAAAATGTTATACATATAGCTCTTTCTCCCCCTTTGGCATAATCAAAAAGTGGGGAGAACCAAAGCAGAACATGAAACATCAAAACCAAAACATGTCAAAATCGGACTTGCTCAACCAAACTTATTAAAACTCGTTGCAAAATGCTATGTGCATGAATCAGCAAGCAAAGCTATGCACAGGGGAAAAGGGTGGCACTATCAATATGCAACATGCGATGCAAAATGGCATTAATCTCATGAATCTCATGATAAAGACGCATGACAAAAGTGCTATGCATATGACAAAAATGTGTGGTCATTCTAGAATTATGCAATAAACCTCAATTGCGCCTATACACAAAATCACTACCTCTCCCCCTTTAGTCATCAACAAAAGCCAACTGACGGCGGGGTTGTTAAGAGAGTGATATGTACAAGAGTAACCTAAAGATGTGTATAGAATATGCAGAATTTGATACCCAATTATTGAATATGAAACCAGATGGGTGTTGAAATATGAAGATGTGAAAATATGTTCAAAGAAGCAAGCAAGCATAACTTTCAAGTGTGCATATAACAATATATCTCCCCCTAAATGGGGCAAAGGATAGAAAATTGGCATGTGATTCAGAATCAAAAAGATATAGCATGAGGCATGACTAAGAGAGTTGTGCATGCATATACTAGAGGCACTGCATAAACCATTGTTGTACCTGGATAATTTCCCCAGTAAAATACCCAGAAATAAGGGTTCGGAAATATCCTCGAACACCTTCAAGGCACGGGCTACCCGACCCCTCTGGAAACCAAGTGGGCCCGACCAACGGCCCCGACCCGCTAGCCGAGGTATACGGCGGCACTAGCAATCAATCAGGACCACTCCCGACTCCTAAGTTACGGACTTTGCCCGCATTCCACACGACCACCCGGGCCATCTCAGGGACACTCCAACTACAAGCCACGCCACGTGGCACCCAGTGAAAAGGCTAGGGGCCTAACCCGGGATGCCTTTTTTAAACCCTCCAAGGTCAAAGGGAGACCCAAATAGGTCAACCACAGGCTTGGGAGGCCCGCAGTACGTGTATACGGCTCACACACGTGTGTTCGGCATTCTGCCGAACACCTTGTGGGCGCACATGTTTCAACCCTTCTACACCAACCCACGGGCCACCCCGTGGTTCCAGTACGCTAATTGGGTCCTACAACGACACCCCAGTAAGCCGGGGCTACCCCCGACCCTCAGACACGTGGCAATATGCCACTCAACTTTAGCTTTCGGGCCAACCCGAGGATACCCTGCCAACCCGCCGTACAACATGGCACGTAACACGAGGCCAAGCCCGTATACCCAAGGTGTCTCCTCCAAGCCCCTATGGACTTCTACCCTCGGCCCTAGGCCAACTCTAAGGCCCGTCGGTCACCTACGCGGCTCGTTCAGCAACCCGGAGTGTGTCGGGCATTCCCCTAAACACCTTACGAGCAGCTACTATGACTCGAAGAACAACGGCCCCCATGGGCCATCTCGATATCCCGAAACTCCATGTCCTTCAAAGGACATTCCCAGACGATGAAAGAAGACCCCCGAGGGCCATCCCTTGGGGTTGCGGCTCGCCTGGGGCCAGTTCGCCCTAGGCCGTGGCCGCGCCCCCGAGGAGGGTGAACTCCCCGAGGGCCGCACCCTCTCCTCAGCTCGGAGGCCCGACGGCCCTCCCCAGTCCCAGTTCATGCAAATTCCTAATCTCACTGTAATACCCCTATTTCTTTATAAATTAATTAGAATAATTCCTTAATAAATAGAATAAGTTATATTTCAACTATTTTGTAAAAATTCAAAAAAATTATATTCTTGTAGAGAATAACACGTTTAACAAACTTATCTTCTGTGGCCAACCCAAATAAAATCTGGAAGTAGGCTGAATTAGTGGATTAAGCTCAAATTGAACACTTAGTTAACTGATAAGTGTCCATTTCTTATGACAAATCATTACATGTACACCATTTTATGTGCATATAATTAGGTAATTATGCATATTTCATAGTTAACATCAACTCCGCATTTAAATTGGAGCTTTCACGTAAATTGATTAATTCGATTGTCTTATTTAATAATAAATTAAAGTTGAGGACCATGAGCATTAATTCTCCATTACATAATCATGAGCATTTGAGATTGATGTGCACATTGTGGTAATTTTTATGGACTAAAGTGCAATTATGTGTGTGTAGGACACCGAAGGTAATTACAAAAGAAGCCGGGGGCAAAAGGGTCATCACCATTTTGACCAAGTCAAATAAAGAATTCAAATTATTTTGGTTGGAGGGAAAGGAAAGTTCAAAATTTCGAATTCAAAGTTTGAAAAGGGGGAATCCAAACTTTAAGTTTGGAAAGGAGGAAAATGACATTCAAAGTTTGAATTAAAGGAGAGACATGATGAGCCTTGGGAAATGGGGTGCCTAAAGTCCAAGAAATGGGGTGCCCACCTACTTTTACTCTTCCCCATGCATCATATTCCATTTGAATCTCAGCCATTCATCTCCTTTTGATATAATCTCCACCCTCTATCTACCAAACTTTCCCTATAAATAGCCCATGGCAAGGAGGAGAGGGGAGTCTTTTTCTTTGAGCAATCTTTCACTCTCCCTCTTTCTCTCCTAACCTTAGGCCTCCGATTTCTCCCATGTAAGTTCGTTTTCTCCTTTTGTGTTCTTCATAAAAGTTCTTCATTTTTAAGTCCTCTACAATTTCTTCTTCTTGCTCATCTTCTAATTCCTTCTGGTTTTGAAGATATTTCTAGTTTTACAACTTGCTGTCCTGTGTTTTTACTGTTCATCCGAGGTGCTAACTTCGGTTATGTCTCCATTTTGAAGCTCTTCGTCTCTTCTTTTCTCTCTGAGTTCTTCATTAAAGTTTTTCCTCTCTTCCCCCTCTTCAACTTCTTCTTCTTGGGCATCCCCTAATTCCTCTTGGGTTCAAAGTTATTCACCCTCCAAAGGCAGCTTCAACGACAAAGGCGACTTCCTCCCGGTGTAGACGACATCTTCCACAAGGTGGTTCGTGATCCAAGGCCAAGAGAGGACGGCGCCGTCATTACCATTGCGGCTACCATCTTCACATCTCAGGCTCCTCTTGTTGCTATTGCTTTAGTTTCATTTTACTTCATTGTAATCTCGTCACATCTTTATTGTAAGCTCGTCTTGCACTTCATGTAATCGTTTCTTTATGTTAATGAAAGAAGTGTTCATTTGATCTAGAGTTTGTTCATCTTCCCTCTCTTCCTACTTTTTCTACCTCTTCTTCTCAATGTTATGCAATTATTTCCCATGGCATAGACTCATAATCATAGGCATTTTGATTTAATTGTTGGAATCATTCTTTGTTTAATCATTCTCTTCAAGCTACAAAAAATCACAAACATTTTCTAAAAAATTACAAGGTTTTTTAACTCTAAAAGTATCTTCTTCCCTGTGGATTCGACCCGTGCTTGCCATAGTACTACGTTCTCCTTTGATCATTTTGTGCGAGTTCGGTTTTAAGATTGTTATACGCGTGTTTTAAACGACAAACTTTCGCGTAATCAATTTTTGGCGCCGTTGCCGGGGAAGAATGATGATTTTTGACTTAATAACTTTATTTTCCTTGTGTTTATAGTGTACTAATAAAGTTCTCTTTTTTTTTTGCAGGTGAAAAAAAAAAGGGAGAAAAAGCAACTTGAAAACTCAAAAAAATTAGAGGTAAGTTTGCCTTTCTTTCTTTCATCTTTGTGATTTAGTCATTCATTTCAAAAAAAAAAGGGAACGAGGGAACGCTTTTCAAGTAAGTATCCAAACTTTTCCTCTTTTATTTCAATTTCATTTCTCTACATTTCATACCTTATGGTTAGATAGGTTCATTAAATAAAAACAAAAAAAAGCATCACTTGAACTTCAATAAAAATGTCCATTGCAAGAGTAGAACCCACACTTCCATGTTTTAGGTCATGCATCATTTAGGATAGACTTTTTTATTCCTTGTTGTTTAATTATTGTTAATTACATTATTGAAGATTGCGGGAGGCAATGTGAGTACTCTAATTTTTTCAAAAGCATGCTCATGCATTTCCATGCTTGCATAGAACCCCTTGTTTGAACTTGGTTTGTTGCATATCATTTCTAAAATATTCTAAGGGCAACACCCATAAACAAGATAAGGTGGGGATTTCATCACCCTTCCTTAGCCCACAAACCATAATTCCCTTGCATCTTTGCATCACCTAGACCTTAAATAAAATTCAGTAGACATTGGCCCTAGGTTCACACTGTGGTTCTTGTGTTATTTGGGCTTACCCTCTTGTGAAAACCGGTGCCTAAGGCAAGACGGTCGGACGGCAAACGCCTTAAGCGGGATAGTGGTTTGGCATAATTAGGTCCCTACGAAAGTAGGGGGAACCTCCCACTTCCCCACCCCTTACCTGGCCGGTGGAAACATTGGGGGTGAACTTAAGTTTCACTTTAATCATTTTGTGAAACCCAATTTATAGGTCTAGGTCACATCTAGGTCATTAGAAAATTTGTGTGATAACTTGTTTGTGATTACATAAAAAAAAAATTAAAACAAAAAATAAAAAGTAAAAAAAAAAATTTTTCTCCTCTTCTCTTTCCTCATCCTATTTTGTGTCAAAAAAAAAAACAAACAAACAAAAATCAAAAAAAAAATTCTTTCATTTCTCTCTTCGTCCTAGTTAATGCAAGGTAGAAGATCTCAACATCCAAACCTACTAGGACCCATTCAAGAAATTGAGAGAGTCTTGTATCCAGGGAACGATCTCCAACAAGATCTCATGGCCGAAAATCAAGGACCTCACCACCAAAATCTAATGGCCGAAAATCCCAATCCTCCAAAGCAAATGAAGGATTATTTCTTGCCCAATCAATACCAACCATCCTTCTATGTCCAAGCACCTCAGAACCAGGCGGTTCATTATGAAATCAAGTCTAGTACCATCCAAATGTTACCGTCTTTCTATGGAAATCCTAATGAAGACCCTTACAAACATCTTGATGAGTTCCTTCAGATCTGCTCAACTGTTAAAATCCAAAATTTCTCTGATGATGCTCTTAGGCTAACTCTCTTCCCATTCTCTCTCAAGGATAAAGCCAAATATTGGTTAGGAGCCTTGGGTAGAATCATTGATACATGGGCGGAAATACAAAAAGAATTTTTGAAGAAGTTCTATCCCATAGGGCGGACCAATACCATGAGAAGAGCAATTACTGGATTCACACAAAACTCAGGGGAACATATCCATGAAGCATGGGATAGACTAAAAGATTTATTGAGGAAATGCCCCCACCATGGGTTATCAAGATGGCAAATTGTACAGGCATTCTATGAGGGTTTGGCGGAGAATTATAGACAGATGGTGGATGCATCATGTGGGGGAGCATTCATGAGTAAGAGCGAGGATGAGGTTTATGATTTATTTGAAATGCTTAGTGAAAATTCCATAAGCCATACCTCGCTTTCATCATATGAAAGAATGATAGGGCCTTCTAAGAGGGGTGGACTTTATGAAGTTAAGAGCCAAGGTGAGTGTGAGAACAAGATAGATATTAATGCCATAACCCAAAAGTTGAATAAAATGGATTTGTTGGCGCAAAAGATAGAGAAGGTCGATATGGTTGCCCAAAAGCTAGACCAGTTGTTGTCCATGTCTAGACAGGAACCCTCTTTCCCTTCTGCCTCTCAACCTCAACAAATCTCAACCCCAAGTCAAGAAGAAATTTGTGCTTTGTGTTCTAGCCCTAGCCATTCTGTGAGTGAGTGTCCCACAGCATCCCAACTTCCCCCATTTATCCAAGAACAAATCTTTGCTGCTCAAGGTGTCTCCAAGCCTGCATATGACCCTTACTCAAACACCTACAATCCAGGTTGGAGAAATCACCCAAATTTTTCTTGGAAATCCAATCAAAGCCCATCCACCCAACCTCATCCCTCACACCATTTAAATCAAAAACAATCTTTTCCAATGCCAAGTCAATCTAATCCAAATCACTCTTATTCATCTCCTTTTCTCCATCAACAATTCCAGCAACCTCTTTTCCATCAAGCTCAGGCCCCATGTCCTCAAGCCCAATTTTCTCAGGGCCAATTTCAACAATTTCCTTCACATCGTTCCCATCAGCTACATTATCAGCCACCTCCTACTCAGCCCACTTTTGATGACAAGTTTGAACAACTCCAACAACTTATTCTTACCCAAGCACAATCCATTTCCAAGTTGGAGAACCAGATAGGGCAACTTGCTGCCAACAACATGAGAAGAGAGGTAGGCCAGCTCCCTAGCCAACCGGTGGCCAACCCCCGCAATCAACAACCTCCAGGCTTCCCTCCAAGAGCTCCATTTCTTCCTCAACCCAATCATCCCAATCAACCTCAGCTGCCCCCTCCTGTAGGTCCCCAATTTGAGAATGCAAAGGCAATCTCTTCTCTTAGGAGCGGGAAGGTTTTAGATAATCCTTATAGGATTAAGGAAGTTGGCAGTAGTTCGGGTCAAGATGCCCACATAGAAAGTGATAGTGAGGATGAGGAGCCAGTGATTGTGCAAGAGAAAAAGAAGTCGGAGGGTAGAGAGAAGAAGTTGGATAAAGGAAAGGCAAAAGTCGATGAAGGACCTCAAGAATATGTGCCTAAGGTCCCATTCCCTGATGCATTGCAGCCTAAAGCTCAAAAGAGAAAGCAGGTCCAACAAGAAGAACTAATGGAATTGTTTAAACATGTAAACATCAATATTCCACTATTGGATGCAATCAAACATGTGCCGGCGTATGCAAAATTTTTGAAAGAGCTATGTACACCAAAAAGGGAACCAAAGGCGGTAACACAAAAGGTCCGCTTGTCTGAAGATGTCAGCGCAGTTGTTATGAATCATTTGCCTAAAAAATTGAAGGACCCCGGAGCTCCATTGATCTCTTGTGACATAGGTGGAATTACATTTGATAGAGCATTGCTGGACCTTGGAGCCAGTGTGAACTTGTTACCCACCTTTATATATGAGCAATTTGATCTAGGGGAGTTGAAACCTACATCTATAATCCTTCAACTGGCAGATCGATCTGTAAAAACTCCAAGGGGACTATTGGAAGATGTGATTGTGAAGGTGCATGAATGTTATTTCCCGGTGGACTTTCTCATTCTGGATATGGCCTCGTCCCAGGAATTAAAGCACACACCTATTATTTTGGGACGTCCGTTTCTTGCTACGGCCAAGGCCAATATAAATTGTGCCACGGGGATGATGGATATTTCCTTTGGAGGAGAGAAGGTTTCTCTGAATGTATTCAAAGCATCTCAATATCCAGACCATGAGGAGGAATGTAATGTCATTGATGTTTTTGAAGAACTAATTGAAGAAAGTCTAGAAGTTAATGAGGAATGTCTAGAAGAGGGTAGCATGCTCCAGGATTCTCCACTTTCTAGTACACCCCACTCTAGAGTAGAGCCACTCCCTCCACTTCAAGTTGAACCTATTCTTCCATCTTTGGATCAGCCGCCCAGTCTAGAATTGAAGGCTCTACCAGATCCTTTAAAGTATGTTTATCTAGGTCCTAACCAAACTTTACCCGTAATCATTGCTTCCAACCTCACTGCTACTCAGGAATCCCAACTCCTAGATATCCTTCAGGAGCACAAGAGGGCGATAGGTTGGTCTGTGGCCGATTTGAAGGGTATCAGTCCGGATGTGTGTATGCATTACATTTACTTAGAGGACAATGCCAAGCCGAGCAGAGAGATGCAGCGTCGGCTGAATCCAAGTATGAAGAGGTGGTGAAGAAAGAAGTGGTCAAATGGTTGGATGCCGGGATCATATATCCCATTTCTGATAGCAAGTGGGTGAGCCCAACTCAAGTTGTTCCCAAGAAGTCAGGGCTAACAGTTGTAACAAATGAGAAAGGAGAAGAAGTTCCTATACGATTACCAACAGGGTGGAGAATTTGCATTGATTATAGAAAATTAAATTCAGTCACAAAGAAAGATCATTTTCCACTACCATTCATAGATCAGATTTTGGAGAGACTGGCAGGGCAGAAGTATTATTGCTTTTTGGATGGCTATTCCGGGTACAACCAGGTTGCTATTTACCCGGAAGATCAAGAAAAGACAACGTTCACATGCCCATATGGCACATTTGCTTTTAGAAGAATGCCATTTGGGCTGTGTAATGCTCCTGCCACATTCCAGCGGTGTATGATGTCCATTTTCTCTGAAATGGTGGGAGAATGCTTGGAAGTTTTTATGGATGACTTTTCAGTGTTTGGTGATTCATTTGATGATTGTTTGGGAAATTTGACTCGGGTATTGAAAAGATGCATTGAGTCAAATCTAGTGTTGAGCTGGGAGAAGAGCCACTTCATGGTAAGGGAAGGGATCATTTTAGGCCATGTAGTTTCAGAGAGGGGAATAGAAGTTGACAAAGCAAAGGTAGATTTAATTTCTAATCTTCCTCCCCCTTCATCGGTCAAACAGATCCGTTCCTTTCTTGGCCATGCAGGATTCTACCGCAGATTCATTCAAAACTTCTCCACCATTGCTCGACCACTCACACAACTACTTGCCAAGGACACTCCCTTTCATCTTGATGAGTCCTGTCTAAAGGCGTTCAACTCTTTGAAAGCATCCCTCACACAAGCTCCTATTCTCCAATCTCCTGATTGGTCGCTCCCTTTTGAGATCATGTGTGACGCCTCAGACTATGCTGTAGGAGCTGTCCTAGGTCAAAGAGTTGAGAAGAAGCCTGTGGTGATATATTATGCGAGCCGCACCCTCGCTGATGCCCAAATGAACTACACCACCACGGAAAAAGAATTGCTAGCTGTTGTGTTTGCCCTCGAAAAGTTTCGATCATATCTGTTAGGGGCGAAAGTCATTGTTTATTCTGATCACTCAGCATTAAAATTTTTGATGTCTAAGAAGGAAGCCAAACCCCGTCTCATACGGTGGATTTTGTTACTACAAGAGTTTGATTTGGAAATCAGAGACAAGAAGGGGTTGGAGAATGTTGTAGCTGATCACTTGTCAAGGATTGTAATTCCTGAAAGTGCCCCTATGTCTGACTCCTTCCCTGATGAGCAAATTCTTTCCATCTCTCATACAATAACCCCTTGGTTCGCTCATATAGTCAACTACCTGGCAGTACGACAGATCCCAGAAGGGTGGTCTAGACAGGAGAAGGATCGATTCTTTTCAAAGCTAAGGCACTATTTTTGGGATGACCCGGAGCTGTTTCACATGGGTCCAGATCAATCATTAGAAGATGTGTCCCCGAGGAGGAACAACAGTCTGTTTTGAACTTCTGTCATCATTCTGCTTGTGGGGGACACTTTCTCAGGAAAGAAAACTGCAGCAAAAGTGTTGCAAAGCGGATTCTATTGGCCCGCATTATTTAAAGATGCTTATGAATTTTTCAAAACATGTTTAAGGTGCCAAGCCGTGGGAAACAATTCAAAAAGAGATATGATGCCGCTCAGTCCCATTTTGGTAGTAGAAATTTTTGATGTTTGGGGAATAGACTTTATGGGACCATTTCCACCTTCATTTGGCAATGAATACATTTTGGTGGCAGTGGACTATGTTTCAAAATGGATTGAAGCTGTTGCTACTAGGACAAATGATCACAAAGTTGTGATGAAGTTTGTGAAGAAACACATCTTTTCTAGATTTGGTTGTCCTAGAGCTATCATTAGTGATGGGGGCTCTCACTTTATTCATTTTCAATTCCGAGCTCTACTTCGCAAATATGGCATCACTCACAAGCTCGCTACACCCTACCATCCCCAAACCAGTGGCCAGGTAGAAGTGTCAAATAGGGAGATAAAAACCATTCTGCATAAGACAGTTCGGCCAGATAGAAAAGACTGGTCCGAGAGACTAGATGATGCACTCTGGGCCTACAGAACTGCATTTAAGACTCCCATTGGCATGTCACCTTATCGCCTCATTTTTGGAAAAGCATGCCACTTGCCTGTAGAGCTTGAACATAAGGCATATTGGGCCATCAAACATGTCAACTTTGATCTCATTCAAGCCGGGGCCCAAAGAGCTCTACAACTCAATGAATTGGAGGAATTAAGAAATGAAGCCTATGAGAATTCAAAAATCTATAAAGCCAAAATGAAAGCCTTCCATGATAAGCATATTCAAAGGAAAACTTTTCAACCAAATCAGAAAGTATGGCTTTTTAACTCTAGGCTACGCTTGTTCCCTGGAAAGCTCAAGTCCAGATGGGACGGACCGTTTGTAGTTGTCAAAGCTTTTGACCATGGTGCCGTCAAAATTTTGAATCCTAAAAATGGTCAAATTTTCACTATCAACGGTCAAAGATTGAAATCTTATGTGGAAAATGATCAGTTGCAAAAAGAATCCATTGTTCTAAGTTGTCTGGAATAAAATCTTCATGAGCTCTCATGCGTCTGACTGAAGACGTAAAACTTAGCGCTTCTGGGAGGCAACCCAAAGTTTTTTTGTTGTTTTGACATTTTATTTGAGTGTGTTTTAGTAGTCAGGTTAAGGCCAAGGAGAGGAAGTCATCGCCGCCTATGATATTGATGGAGGTTTCGTCCCGCATATCCGATTGTCTCTTTTCCACTCAGAAGTATTTATTGATACATTATTCTTTTGCTTTCAATTCTACATGCCATTGAGGACAATGTCATTCAAGTTGGGGGGGGGGGAGAGAAATTTTCATGCTGCATATAGTACAATCTGATAGGAGTTCTGTCTTGCATAAAGATGTAAACCCCATTTTGAGTTTCATGATTCATGCTTAAATTAAAAGTAATTCTGGAACAGAAAAGGCTAGGGAGAAGGATGATGGAAAATTTAGTCAATCTAGCCATGGAAAACTGATATAAGAATCCCTTTAAAGTTCATGTGCACTAAAAAAAAAAAAATTTATTTACATTACACACTAATGAAACAAGCAAGATAAGCCCTCTGCTATTTTAGGTATATTGTCTAATATTCTGCACTTCTTAAGAAAAGAGATCTTTATACAAAGTTTTCTGCCAAATTATCTATCAAATAAGTGCAATGGCACTATAAAAAAAAAGAGAAAAAAAAACACACATGAAAAATGCCCCTAATCTTAGTAACCGGGCCTACTTCACCTAAGACGTGTTGAGGTTCGCGTAAAATGGAAAAGGGAACCTGGATTTGTGAAACTGGGCATGCTTCTCCTAAGGCAAGAGTCGAGGTTCACGTTGAGCAGTGAAGGGTAGTGCAGCATCATGTGTAGTATAAAAGATCCCAAAGGGATAAAATAATAAGGCAGACAAAAGTGAATATACTTAATGCTCTGATCTAAGAGGTGCAGAGTTGTAAGACATTTGCTTGGAATAACGAATGGGGGATGGAATTGTCTAAAGCTGTGGATTTGGTAGTTACACATGCACAAGTGCTATTGAGCTTTAATTTGAATTCTTAAATCATGTACAAGTAAGTTCCTACATAAGGCTAGTGTGCATTAATGATTCCGGATTCCTAATCTTTGGTTGATTCTATGAAGGGATAACTAGATATGAGAGCATGAATTTTGTAAACTCTTGTTAGTCCTAAAATTTCATTTATTGGTATTGCTAAGGGACTAGCAATGAGTAAGTTGGGGGGTGTGATAAGTGTCCATTTCTTATGACAAATCATTACATGTACACCATTTTATGTGCATATAATTAGGTAATTATGCATATTTCATAGTTAACATCAACTCCGCATTTAAATTGGAGCTTTCACGTAAATTGATTAATTCGATTGTCTTATTTAATAATAAATTAAAGTTGAGGACCATGAGCATTAATTCTCAATTACATAATCATGAGCATTTGAGATTGATGTGCACATTGTGGTAATTTTTATGGACTAAAGTGCAATTATGTGTGTGTAGGACACCGAAGGTAATTACAAAAGAAGTCGGGGGCAAAAGGGTCATCATCATTTTGACCAAGTCAAATAAAGAATTCAAATTATTTTGGTTGGAGGGAAAGGAAAGTTCAAAATTTCGAATTCAAAGTTTGAAAAGGGGGAATCCAAACTTTAAGTTTGGAAAGGAGGAAAATGACATTCAAAGTTTGAATTAAAGGAGAGACATGATGAGCCTTGGGAAATGGGGTGCCTAAAGTCCAAGAAAGGGGGTGCCCACCTACTTTTACTCTTCCCCATGCATCATATTCCATTTGAATCTCAGCCATTCATCTCCTTTTGATATAATCTCCACCCTCTATCTACCAAACTTTCCCTATAAATAGCCCATGGCAAGGAGGAGAGGGGAGTCTTTTTCTTTGAGCAATCTTTCACTCTCCCTCTTTCTCTCCTAACCTTAGGCCTCCGATTTCTCCCATGTAAGTTCGTTTTCTCCTTTTGTGTTCTTCATAAAAGTTCTTCATTTTTAAGTCCTCTACAATTTCTTCTTCTTGCTCATCTTCTAATTCCTTCTAGTTTTGAAGATATTTCTAGTTTTACAACTTGCTGTCCTGTGTTTTTACTGTTCATCCGAGGTGCTAACTTCGGTTATGTCTCCATTTTGAAGCTCTTCGTCTCTTCTTTTCTCTCTGAGTTCTTCATTAAAGTTTTTCCTCTCTTCCCCCTCTTCAACTTCTTCTTCTTGGGCATCCCCTAATTCCTCTTGGGTTCAAAGTTATTCACCCTCCAAAGGCAGCTTCAACGACAAAGGCGACTTCCTCCCGGTGTAGACGACATCTTCCACAAGGTGGTTCGTGATCCAAGGCCAAGAGAGGACGGCGCCATCATCACCATTACGGCTACCATCTTCACATCTCAGGCTCCTCTTGTTGCTATTGCTTTAGTTTCATTTTACTTCATTGTAATCTCGTCACATCTTTATTGTAAGCTCGTCTTGCACTTCATGTAATCGTTTCTTTATGTTAATGAAAGAAGTGTTCATTTGATCTAGAGTTTGTTCATCTTCCCTCTCTTCCTACTTTTTCTACCTCTTCTTCTCAATGTTATGCAATTATTTCCCATGGCATAGACTCATAATCATAGGCATTTTGATTTAATTGTTGGAATCATTCTTTGTTTAATCATTCTCTTCAAGCTACAAAAAATCACAAACATTTTTTAAAAAGTTACAAGGTTTTTTAACTCTAAAAGTATCTTCTTCCCTGTGGATTCGACCCGTGCTTGCCATAGTACTACGTTCTCCTTTGATCATTTTGTGCGAGTTCGGTTTTAACATTGTTATACGCGTGTTTTAAACGACAAACTTTCGCGTAATCATTAACTATACCTTGAAACGTCAAATTTGAGCCCAATACTCCATCAAATGAGCCCAAATTGGTGGCAAATGAAAGGCCAGGATGAGAGGATCATTTATCCTCTCTTAATCTCTCGAAAACCTAACCCTAAGAGATGCATTCGGCGGAGTTTGGATCGAGTCAACTATTACGGCGGCGTTCACATCAACCCGACTTGCGTGGACAAATACTCCACGCATAGAACCCTCCAGAAGGTGTGTGACCTATTAAAATGAAGCTCTCTAACCCTAGAATCGTTTAGAACCAGCGGCGGCTGCAGAGGAGTTAGATCGAGGGAGATCTCCAGCGATTAGTGGCTGCATGTACCGGCATCTTTGGTTTTCTTTCTCCTTCCTTCTTCATCCGATTCAGGTAGGTGATAGCAAGCCAAACCCTACAAAAAATATATGTTTAGAAGCAGCATCGTGTTAGCTTTTCATTGATGTAGAAAGCCTTAAATTTCATCAAGTGTTCTACGAGAATTTTAGGTTTTAGTAGAAGCATATCAGAACTAGGGTTATAATTGTTCCCTTTTGATTAAGTAGTGATTTCAGGCTGTAAACATAAAATTTATTCAAACATATTGTATAGTTTTTTGTGCTCTTTCTTTGGTAGTAAAAGCCCCAAATTCCATGTTTTATATCATGCGAATTTCATGTTTTAGTTCTGACCCTAAAAACCTCACCGGAGTCGGGCAAGGTGAAGGGGCAGCGACCTGTCTGGACTTGTGCGGCCACATGATAGACCGCACAACCAAGATAGGCGGCACTCTGTTGACTGTTTATAGCTTTCGAACCCTGATCGTGTCCCTGGAATGTGCGGCCGAACCCCAACCGCATATGTCACCTGCGGCCAGTTCCAAACCGCACATCCTTCCCAGTGGCACACGATCGACCGTCCATCTCCAGCAGGCCTTCGGACCGGGAGGGTTTGTATGGCCAGTCTGTAACCATTCAAGGGGATGTAAGGTCCAGAACCGACCGCATATCTATAACAGAACAGATTAATTATCATTACAACATGTTATGTTAGTAGATTAGTGGTTATTTGCATGTTAGCAACGCACCTAATAAACTGTAATTCATGACAGTAAATAACTCTTACTGATTTATTTAATTTGAGCTTGATCTTGATCCATCTTTCCAATGAATGTCAATTTTAATTGTGAATTCTTGATAATTGAAATGGCTATTAGGTTTACATTGTTAACCTTAGACCTGAACCGTTAATCTTGAACCTTTATTATTCCCTAGAATTGATTTAGACTCAATCGAACTGTTGTGATTTGAGTCTTAGTCCGAATTGGACTAACAGGGACTTGCGCGGCCATTTGGGGACCGCATATATCCCTGAACGGCCCAATAGAGACTATTTATCCCTGGCTTATGCCAATTAGTTTGGCCGATTATCCTTGATCCATCTTCGGCCAATCCCTGATTTGATCAGTCCAGTAGACCCTAGGCCGACCAGCAGATAGTGGGCTGGACTCTGGTTCAGTTCCACCCTGCCTATGGTAGCCCGGGAGCCCACTTGGGCTAAATTCTAACTCATGGTTAGGTCCTGTGTTGTGCGGCCAGTAATGGACCGTACATCTTACAGGCGGCCCTGAGTGGACTGTTCAACTAATGAGCGGCTCTGTCAGGACCACATATCATGACCTCGATTTTATAAACTTCTGGCCTTGTGCGGCCCAGTGCTTACCGTTCATATATAAGAGCGACCCTTTATCAGCCGTTCAACCTTGACCCCCGAGGTCTAAACCTCAGCCCAGTTGCTGTTAGTGCGGCCCAGTGTCGACCGTACAAGTCTTAAGCGGTCCAGTAGGAACCGCATATCATCCAGAGACTAGTTTTCTATGTGTTTTATGGTTTTGAATCCAAGAACATGTTGGTTCTTGATAATTTGAACTCCTGGATAGAAATTCTGGACAGTATCTCTTCAACTTAGCCTTGGGATGTTCCGAGGTAAGTTTGTACTTGATTATAATTGGCCATTTTAACTTGATTAAAGTCTAGACGGAACTTGGGATCTTGGATCTAATAAATCAATGCCAACGCATCATAGGGGCCCGGTCTGGTCCTAGGGAGAGCGCCCGAAAAGTACTTGTGCCCATGGGAGTTTATAATGACAGGGTGAGGCATTGCACCGAGTGCATGACTAGCATGATGTCTATGACAATGATCTATTATCTCTTACTTGAATAGTGTTTGACTTGGTTACATTCTTGCTTGTTGGCCAATTTCCTGTAATTTCCTGTTATACATATTGTTCTTAAACTGCAATTCTTGTAATTATATCATCTTGTCATATTGTTATTCCATTCCATTCTTTAGCACTTTCTGTTATTATGTTGTTTCATCCGATCGCTATTGTGAGCGACGTCACGCGGTTCGGGGAGCGAAGAAGACGCGGAGCGCGCGGGCTCCTTTTATTTGCTGCAACACAGAAATAAGAAAAAAGAGAAGGGGCCACCACGGGAGATTGTTCCGGCGGGGCGAGCAGGACAAATGTAATATAGCAAGATATGGGGGTTAAACGGCCATAGCGGGAAGTGATTCGCCGCGGCCTCGGGGGGACGGGAGTGGTGCAGAAATCAAATAGCAAGAATTGAAACGGCCATTAGGGAAGTGACTCGCCGCGGTCTCGAGAATATGAGCAGATAAGAATATAACAGAATATAAGGAGAATATAAAGAACGGGAATTTAAACGGCCATTGGGGAAGTGACTCGCCGTGGCCTCGAGAATATGAATAGATAAGAATATAACAAAATATAAAGAGAAAATAAGAATGGGAATTTAAACGGCCATTGGGGAAGTGACTCGCCGCGGCCTCGAGAATATGAGCAGATAAGAATATAACAGAATATAAAGAGAATATAAGAACAGGAATTTAAACGGCCATTGGGGAAGTGACTCTCCGCGGCCTCGAAAATATGGATAGATAAGAATATAACAAAATATAAGGAGAATATAAGAACGGGAATTTAAACGGCCATTGGGGAAGTGACTCGCCGCGGCCTCGAGAACATGATGTGATCGCCAGGGGCCAAAAGACCCCAAAATAAAGAAAGTGATCGCGCCTACCTCAAGAGCGGGAGACGGCGGGTTGTTTCTTCCTCCCCCTTCGGCCGGCCGACGGAGAAGGCTTTCCTTGGGTACCCTTGCAAAACAACGACAAACTAGTAACGAGTGGATTAGAAAGATGAAGGTGTAGTATTCAAATCCTTGCGATAAAAATAACGAAATGATGGCAAGACACACACCTGGTTGGTGTTGTCTTTTAAACCCCTCTCGGACTCGAGTAGGAGAAAAATGAGATGATGGATGCAAGAAGTATATAAGAAGAGGCGCCCTTATGAAGGGGGATAGAGGATGCGAGATGATGAATGCAAAAGAACTACGAAGAAAAGGAAAGGATGGGCTTATTGGATGTGCTGATGGTGAAATCTGGCGGAGCTCCGGCAGCGTAGGGACGACGTGGAAGCGCGGTGGATGATGACGACCTTCCTCTCGCGAGCGTGGGCACCCGAGAAGCCGGCGGAACCTCCACCTACAAAAGACCCCACGGGTTAGAAATGACTTCGGTAGCCTCTGGGCTCCGGCAGCCAATCGGATCTCTTAGAAGCTCTCCTAGAACTGAGGGGGTGGGCCTCTATTTATAGGGCTCCGGAGGGTGGAGGCGTCCAGGACCCTGGACACCTCTATCAGGGCAAAAAAGATATTTTATTCTATTTTTATTCATTTTTTCTGAATATTTTCATGGAGGCGTCCAGGGTCCCGGACTCCTCCATAAGTCCCACCGAACTCCGCCGAAAGTCGCACGCGGTTTAACACAACGCGTGGTTCTGGAGCGGCGACCCTTGATTTGGAAATGGGCGCGTCCAGCCATCTGGACGTCTCCACAATTTGGATTCTTTCACACACGACAAACCGTCGATCGGTGGGCGGGGCCCCGTGAGTGAGTTGATGGAGGCGTCCAGGGGCCTGGACGCCTCCAAGAAAATATATTTTTATTTTTTTGTTCTATTTTTTTATGCCAACTGGCATTTTATATTTTATATTTTTGTTTTAATGGAGGCGTCCAGGGGCCTGGATGCCTCCATTAATATATATATATTTTTTTTCATTTTTTTTGGGTTTGAAAAAATAAATAAAAATAATGGGGGCGTCTAGGAGCCTGGACGCCCCCATGAAGACCCGCCTGGGTCCTCAGACAAGGCATTGGCAGCCGCCCGGCAGACACCCTTCCTGGTTTCGGAACCTTCCGATGCGTCTGACTGGTGTTGATGCCGTCCGAATGCTGCGACGAGACGATTCCGGATGCCGAAAAAGGTAGAAGAAGACCCAAGAAAAGGAAGCACTCAAGTGATTCAAAATGCGAAAGCCGCCGCGGGGCGTTGTATAGTGATATGAGATTGTTTAGGAGACGTCAGGAATGGCGTGTCTACAGCTGCCCCGCCTTGGTGTCTGCTTTGCAAGGGAGCGACACGTAGTGGAATGGTATCGAAGTGGAGTGAAATGAAGTGGGAGCGGACTAATAAGTTGATGCCAAGGTGTGATGAGACACGCTTTTGACGTTACCGTTTGGAATCTTTCCTGAAGTTTTAATGAGGCGACCTTGAAGAAGGTCTTTCAAATATTGACGATTGCTTGGACGGAGATCAAATAAGGGAGGGTGAGATGTGTGCTCAGGCACAAAAAATAAAGGAGACAAACTTCTCGGTGTGGAAGTACCTGGGTCATAAACCCGCAGGTTTCACCTTTGGTGAGTGGTTACCAGCCAATGTGGAAGTGCTGCGACCAAGGTGGGTCAAACAAGGTAAAAAGTAACGAAATATCTGAGAGTCTGTCCAAACAAGGGTCTCCTTTGGAAGAGCAGCGTAGGGCCGTTTCAAGGAAACTCAGTATTTCATTCGGAGTGGAATATCTCATATTTGTAAGAATTGAAGCACAGCGGCTTTCGCAATCGAATCACTTGAATGATCTTCCTGCAATAAATCAAAGTCCTATATGAATGCATGCTGGGCTTAAATAAAAATTTAAAACAAACTAAAATAGAAAATAGCCAAGGATAATATTGTCAACTTGTTAAGAACGGGTCAGGATACCGATCCGGTGAGTCGACACTAGGCTGGGGCCCATTTATCCGCGCACCAACTCACTGAATGGAACCGTCGTCCCCATGCCACCACAAATTAACGGCCTATCTGTACAACCCAAATTCCTCTGGGATCATCACCATTTTTGTTGAAGGGGAACTCAGATCCCAGATTCGTTCGGGCCGCAAGGTCCTTGACATATTCTAGTAACGTATGTATCATATACTATGATGCATGACATGGTGGGACCAACCAATGAAAGGTGGGACATGAGATAGGACAAAGACATCCGTTAGTAAAATCTGCACAGGCCAGCATGGATTAATAACATCAGAAAGTAACAGAATCGTAACAGAATCGCACCACAATGGAAAGGAGATCTAGCCAAAATCCTGACACTGACAACTGATGTGACATGTTCCGTCCTGTAGCGCCCTACCCTTCCTATAAGAACTCCCCTTAGGCTAGTTCATTCAAAAGCATCAAGGTGGGTTTTGGAAGCTCAGGAGAGGAAGGAGAGGAGAATCTAGAGATCTCAGGATGGAAGGAGAGTCTTCCCGTGTTATGAAAAGGAGCAGGCCTGGCCGCGAGATTGGGCGACTCTCCGACCTCGAGGGTCATCTCAGCGGGATGATCATGTCGCATATAGTAAGTTGATTCATTTCAACTTTTCTCCTCTTGAACCTTCTTCTTACTTGCTCCCTTCCTCCTTCTTTCTTTTCCTTTTTCAGCCATATCCACTCTTCCCGGGCCCGAGGAAGTTTTCCAAATTGCCATGGCTTTCAAAGTTAACTTGCAACATATCCATCGGCATGAGGGCCATACTCTCAAAGTGGCATCTGCAGGGGCTCCTTATTTACGCCAAACACTACGAGAATATTTGTATGGACTGGGCGGCTATGGGCGCACTAGTGGAGATCTGGCATCCCCAGACCCACACTTTTATCTTCCCGACCTTCGAGGCGACCATCCTCCTCGAGGAGGTGGAACTTCTGCTCGGATTGAAGAAATTCAAGAGTGACGGGAAGGTGAAGGCTATGCGGATGCTGACACGGGGGACTTCTGAAAGCGTCCTTGGATGCTTCATGCCGCCCGACGCAGCCCGAAAGGTTCGTACTCAAAAGGGAATTGATTTGCAAAAGCTCGCGGAATGGGTCATGGAGGCCCTGAGAGGGTTACCAGACGATGACTATTTGGAGGGAATCATGAAAGGGTTCACCATTTGTCTGGCGGGTGCTCTCTTGTTTCCTTATACCGACAACATGCTGGAGGAAGACCAACTGAGTGCTTTTTGTGGGATCTGGCGTGGAAAGAGGGTGGGACCCGCTGTCTTTGCCTACCTATATAGTGGCCTTACTGCCTCGAGCATGGGTAAGCCTCCTTTTGGTTGTGCACTTGTCCTGAATTGCTGGCTGGATTTGCATTTCAAGTTTGATCACCGTGAGGGAATGCCAACCGCTTCGAAGCTCTTCCAACAAAGCCCCCTTTATCATATAGCCGACGTGTTAGGCTTCGGTGGCACCGTGGCGAACCGTGTTCCGTGGCTAAAGAGATGTGAAGACTGGCGGTCTCACTTTCGAACCGTGACACAAAGCTTCTTCTCTTGCGCACCGGCATGTTTACTTCTGCTTGAGCTCCTCATGAGGTCTTCTTGTGAAGTTGATCTCCAACTGATTGGTGCGACCGAGTTTGTCATTTACAACGCGCATCGGTGCTGCCTCCAGATCGGCATTCCACGTCATTCGTTCCCACCACCGACTGGCATCGTTCCTTTGAAGAAGAGAGAGTTGGGCACTGAAGCGGATGCGAAGGAAGCGAAGGCCGTCAAAGCACCCTGGAAGACAAGTGTTGCGGTAAAGGCCTTAGCGCATGTGGGGGAAGAATGCGAGCTGTGGAGAGCTTATGTAACCGAACTGGGGAAGTTAAGGCCTAAGGCGCCTAAGCCCCTGATGTAGCTCGTTCTGCTTTCTGATGGAATAAAATCTGGCATTTTGATGTTTTGGACCATGTTCCATTTGTTATGATTTTTATTTTTCCGTTTTTTTGTTTTTGTGTTTTCTTTCTTTTTATGTACCTATTTATTCATAATATGATCATATGTAAATATATATATTAAAAAAATTATTTTTAATGGGGGCGTCCAAGGGCCTGGACGCCTCCAATTTTTTATTTTTTTATTTATTTTTTATTTTGGGGGCATCCAGGGGTCTGGACGCCCCAAAAAAAGGGATTTTCTTATATAAGGGGGGCCTCACCCCCCTTTCACTTCTACTGTTCATTCTGACGACTCGTTCACTCTAAACGACCCATTCCCAATTCCAATGGAGCAAGGAGGCCCGAGCCAGGGTGGGGAGAAACAGAAACGACGGGCTCGTCGTCCGAGGAGGTTGAGAGATGACGCCGAGGAGGCTGTCGTGGCAGAGGAGATTGCCGTGGAGGAGGCGGCTCCTCTTTTGGCCGTGGAGGGCCCTGCGGGCGCTGGTGACGCGGGAGAAGACGAGCACGATCCGATAAGCCCCTTAGACTTCCATTCTATTGGTTCACTGGGCTAAACGGGCGGACGAGAGGCTGTGTGGAGAAGGCCAGGGAGTGAGGGAAGGAGGCTGGACGCCTCCAAAAAAATTTATTTTTATTATTTGTTCTTTTTTTTTGGGGGGGGGGGGGTTATTACGTAAATAAAATAAAATAAGGTAAGGAGGTGTCCAGGGCGGTGGATGCCTCCACGATAATATATATTATTTATTTATTTTTGTTTGATTTTTGATTAAAAAGAAAAATAAAAATAGGAAGGGGGCGTCCAGAAGGTTGGACGCCTCTAAAATATATATATAATAAATATTATGTACAGTGTTATTGTTTATTATTATCCATGATTCTGATGTGTTGCCCTATTGGTTTTGTGGTGTGCAGGGCGTGATGAAGGGCCGGATCAGCTGGTCTCTAGTGGTGGAAGCGTACCGTGGGCTGCCAGACTTCCAGAGGGCGCGTGTGGACGCCATGGGCTTTGGAGCCTTCCTCAGGATCGAGCCCTTCCGGCTTGACCTTCCTCTTATCCAGGCATTGAGGGAGCGGTGGCATGCACCGAGTCGGGCATTTCTGATGCCCTGGGGGCACATGGTGCCGACGCTTGAAGACGTAGCTCGGATCACCGGGCTACGAGTTGACGGAGAGGCGGTCAGTGGGGTCACCTACCCCGACTACCGAGAGAGTGCCCTGGACCTGCTGTGGTTAGAGACGAGCGTGACCGACAGAGACAGCAGGGTAGTCGGCCGAGTGGAGATTATGGAGGCGCTCGGATTCGTCGACCCGCGCCAGCGGGTTAGCGAGACTGGAGCGGAGTTTCTAGCACGACTAGAGGGAGATGCACGTGCAGCTTTCACCCAGGACCCGAGCCAGCGGGAGCTGGTGGATCTAGACCTCCGGAGGTTTCTTTTCTTCTTCCTGGGCCGCCTTCTGCTGGGGATGAAGGGTGACGGCATCCACTGCCGCTTCCTCGGGATCCTGGCGGACCTTGACAGAGTGGGGCACTACGCGTGGGGAGCGGCTCTGCTTGCCCATTTGATTACTGATCTCTCCCAGACTTCAGAGAGGGAGACGACAGTCAGCGGCTTCGCACCTTTTCTCCAGGTACACAATTTATTTATGCATTTTTCATAGTTAAATATGTAATTACTCGTGCTAATGATGTATGATGGATGCAGGTGTGGAGTTATTACTACTTCCCGATGGGGAGGGCCAGGCAGGGGAACAAGAGAGCCGTTCCTCTAGCGCGACAGTGGAGGCCGGTCGTGGTAGCGGCACCACACAGCTACCAGCTGGCGTCACTTCGTCAGGAGTTGAGCGAGTACCCCGAGGCTATGGTATGATGCGTATGATTTCTTTGTATTTTTTTATGCATGTGACTGAATGGTAACTAACATGATGTATGTATGGTGATGTAGGTGGTGTGGAGGCCCTACTTGGGTATGGCCAACGCTGGCCAGCCCTGGGTTGTAGCGGGTCTTCCTCGTTTCTGGCGGGACGTGTGGGTCCATTACCTGAACGAGATCGAGCCGCTTCGGCTGAGGCTGGTTATGAGGACGTTGGGGCTGGCCCAAGAGTGGGTCGATGTAGATGAGTTGGTCCGCATCGGGCGGAAGACCAAGGGGAAGGCGAAGATCGTGGACTGGCGCACGCGCTTCCCAGCACAGTACCAGGACTGGCAGCAGGGCGGGGTCCCAGTGGTGTCCCATGTACAGGACAACACCGACTACATGAGATGGTATCGAGCTACGTACGGGGACCGCCTCTCCCTCGGTGGTATGGAAGGGGTAAGCGTGAAATGAAAATGCTTCACTCTTTTATACGTATATGTATGTGACACTAACTTATATGCAATGCAGGATGCTCGTGACGACATGATCGCCGACCTGCGGGCCCAGCTGGCGGACGCCAGGCGGCAGTTAGTGGCCATCCGACAGGAGTTGGAGATCCTGGTGAGTCTATGCAATGCATTTTTGTGACCTGGATGTTTGATACTTGGCCTCTGACTATCGTTTGCTCTGTGTTTTAGCGGGCCCACCAGGCAGCGGCAGCCGGGACGGCTGGTGGAGCGGGTTCCAGTTCATGGGGCCCTCCCCCGGAGGTCTCTGCCCTTCAAGAGCAGCTGGCGTATGCGGTGGCTTGGGCTGAGGAGGCCGAGCGTGACCGCGTGGCTCGAGTGAGTGTCTGCCTGACCCCGACTCTCCTTCTAGCTACTTTCCTTCTATCACTGCTCTCTTACGGTGCATGCGTGCTTCGACAAGTGGCCGAGATTCGGGAGGCCCTGGCCCGTGCTGTTCGTGCCGAGCAGGAGTGCGATGCCTGGGCAGCAGAGCGTGACGCCCGGATTGCGGAGCTAGAGGAGGAGCGGCGACGGGAGGATGAGGAGCTTCCTCGCGACGTGGTGGATCTATGGATCGCCCTCGAGCTGTTGAGGAGAGAGGCGATGAGAGAGAGAGAGAGGAGAGGGAGAGGGATAGGGAGATCCTAGAGAGAGAGAGGGAGAGGGATAGAGAGATCATAGAGAAAGAGAGGGAGTACAGGAGGGCAGAGCGACATCGAGATTAGGACGAGAGGAGGGCTCTGGTGGCCCTGGTGTCAGAGCTCCGACTGAGTCTTGGCACGGCGGAGGGGAGACTTTGGGAGAGTGAGGAGTGGTATCAGAGGGCGAAGGAGTGCGGGGCCCGACTTCGTCAGTTTGGTTCCTTTTCTGTGGGCAGCTTTCTAGTTTCTTCGACCGAGGAGCGTCGCCGCACCTTGGAGGCTAGCATGGTGCCACCTGGGGAGGCGAGCACGGCTTCTTAGGGTTCACAGAGGTCGCAGAGGCCCCCTAGGGATCCCCGTCAGAGGAGGGAGGAGAGAGATGACCGGTGATGGCGAGAGTTAGAGAGTTGCTTGTACACTCCACCCTCCTTACTACATGATGTACTTTCGACTATTATATGAAATAAAAATGGTTTTCTTATGTTGTGTGTACCTTTCCTCTCTCACTTTTCTGCTGCACCGAGTTGTTTCGAGGCATGCCTTACGAGACTTTGCCCTGAACAGCGGGGAACTGCGCTTTGCACGGGGGATTCTGTTTCCTTTCTCCCCCTTTTGGGTGCGTCCAGGCGCGAGGATGTGTCTTAATCCTCGAATTCAAATTTAAAGCGACGGGTGGCCTTTCTTCTCCCGTGCCTTACCCGCAAACGAGCCCGCCTTTCGCCGAAACTCGCTCGCCCGTCTTTGTCTTCTTCCCCTCGATCGATGGAGTTCGGCGGTCTGGACCATGGCGAAGGTGGAGAGGGACACGGGACCCCTCGCCCAAGGAGGGACGCGCCAGAGCACGGAACGGCGTCCATGGAGGAGGATGGGCCGCTTCGGGCCCCCGAGGGACCCGAGGGGCCCAATGGCGCGGAAGGAAGTGAACACGGCTCGGTGAGTGCTTCAGTTTCCCCTTCTTTGATCTATTTTGAGTTTTAAAGCGAGGCGTGCGAGGGGGGAAAGGGTTCGGCGAGTGTTGCACTCAAATGATGGACGCGTCCTAGACAGGGGACGCGTTCTTTGTTATGATGCGAGACCCTTCTTTCTTGGTGCAGGACATGGCGAGGACCCTGGGCCTGGCCGATGAGTGGGCGAGTGCAGACGAGCCGAGCCGCGTCAGGAAGGAGAGTCGCGGCAAGGTGAAGCTTGAAGACTGGCGCATACGTCTCCCTAGACAGCAAGGGAGCGTACTGGTGCAGGATAGTGCCGACTTCCTGCCGCAACAGAGAGAAAGTTATGTGGGTCTTCCCCAAGCCGGGGATACGCGCGACGTCAACGGCTCTCGTGCCCAATTAGCCGAGGTCAGGCGGCAGTTGGCCGCCACTCAACAGGAACTGTCGCTCCTGGTAAGCTAAGTGCTGCATTTTCTTTTTTTAAATGTGGAGCTTAGATGACTGCTGTTGTTTGTTCGTTCCAGCGTGCCCAGTAGACAGCGATGGTGGGAGTGGCTGGTGGCACATCTTCCAGTTCCTCGGCCCCTTTTCTTGAGATTGCCTCCCTCCGGGAGCAACTTGCCGGTGCGGTGGCTCGGGCTGCCCGGGCGGAAGAGGAGCGTGATGCCTGGGTGGCGACTGTAGCAGAGCTGCGACATCGCGGTGAGGAGAGACCTTCTCCAGACATCCTGGAGTTAAGGGTTCTTCTACAGATGACGAGGAGAGAGGCAGAGATAGAGAGAGTCGAGAGAAGGGCCGAGCGTCAGCGGGATCAGACTGAGAGGAGGGCCTTGGAGGCCCAAGTGAGGGAGCTCCAGCTGGGCCTTCAGGCCGTCGTGCAGAGGCTAGGAGGGATGGAGACGCGCTATGAGAGAGCGCGAGAGTTCGAGGAGCGACTGCGCCAGTCTGGTCGCTTTGCCGCTAGTGACTTCTTCGCCATGCCAGGGGAGAAGCAGCGAGTCATTGCTATGGAGTCGGCGCAACGAGGCGAGGCGGGTGCTACTGCACGGGGATCCAGGAGGCTTCTGAGGGACCCTCACCTCAGGGGAGAGGAGAGGGACGTCTAGAGGGACGAGCATGAAGATAATGGCAAGAGTTGGCGAGCTAGTGGACCCGCCTCCTCTCTATGATTGTGATGTTTATGACAGCTTATGTAAAATTATGAATGGAGTGATTTGATTTTCTGCTACTTGTTTGTTCTCTTGTGCGTTCCTTCTTCCCTACACTTCTTCTCCTTTGCACTGTTCCCATGTGATGGGTCTGCCAAGACTCCATCCCAAGCGGAGAATCGCGTCTTGTTGTGACCATTTTCCATGAGAATCTGCCGTCGAAGTCAATAATGACGGCCCTAGTTCCTTCTCCCGGATGTTGTGTCAAGTTTTGCGGACGTCCTCCAAAACATGATAGGGTATCCCTAGACAACATAGGGGGCTAGTCGTCATATTCTTCGTCCAATCAATCACCATGTGCGAGCGGTGAAGTGACTCACGGGACCGCATGGCAGGTGCCTCATCGCGAGGGCTATCATTAAAAGGTGATGGAGGTAATCTTGGCCCGCACTCCTTCCATTTCTATAAATTCTTGTCCCTTTTATCCTCCCAGGTATATCGAGAGCTAACTCGAGGAGCACAAGTTCTCACGGGAGAGGAGGAGTTCAAAATTCTGAGAGTTGGATGGAGGGCGAATCTTTCCACTCCTTGAAGAGAAGCAGGTCCAGTGGTAGTAGTTCCAGGAGGCTTTCGGACCTCGAAGGGCATTTCAGCGAACGGGCCCAATCACAACTCGTAAGCTGAGCTTTCCTACCCTTTTCTCATTCTTTCTTCCTTCCTCTTGACAACACCCTTCTCCATTTCTTATGCACGCACAGAGTGTGATGAAATCACACATTTCATGGGAGTTAGCAGTGGCCGCATACAGGGGTCTCCCGGATTTTCAGAATGCCAGGCTAGACGTGATGGGATTTGGTGCCTTTCTTCGGATCGAGCCGCTCGAGCTTGACCTGGTCCTGATCCAAGCCTTGTGTGAGAGATGGGACCCAGTGAGTCGGGCATTCCTGATGCCCTGGGGGCACATGGTGCCCAGTTTGGAGGATGTTGTCCGGATCACAAGCCTGAAGGTGGAGGGTGAGGCAGTGACCGGGGTCACTTATGCGGATTGCCGAGAAGGTGCTCGGAAGCTACTGGGTTTGGACCTAGATGGTCGGAAAAACAGGTCGGTAGCTAGGGCGTCCCTCATGGATGCATTAGGGCTCACCGACACTCATCGGCGGGATGACGAATCCTCAAAAGAGTTCATGGAAAGGATGAAAATAGGATGCCGTGCCGTGTACGGCACAGATTTCGACAACTGGGAAAGATGCAACATAGATTTGAGGAGATTTCTCCTCTTCCTTTTGGGGAGATTGGTACTGAGCTCGAAAGGGGATGGTATCCAATGTCGCTTCCTGGAGCTGCTATCAGACCTTGAAAGAGTAGGATACTATGCCTGGGGAGCTGCCATGCTGGCACACTTGTTTGCAGGCCTGTTCCAAGAAGCGGATCGTGAGATGGCTGTGAGTGTTTTCACACCATTCATCCAGGTATTTTTGGTTTTGCTTGTTTTGTATTTTTTTTTTGTGTTTTTGCAAGGTACTGATGACCTGCGCCGAGCAGCTATGGAGCTATTATTACCTCCCCATGGGGAGAGCTCGGTATTGGCGACCCGCGATGGTGCCGCTAGCCAGGCGGTGGGAACCCATCATGAGTGCGGCACCCTTAACCTACCAACTGATGGTGCTAAGGCGGGAGCTACAGGAGTTCCCTGCAGCGATGGTAAACTGGAGACCCTACTCAGACATGGTCGATGCCGACCAGCCGTGGGTTCTAGTAAGTCGTGCCTGGTTCGGACGGGAATTGTGGATACACTGCCTGAATGAAATCGAGCTGCTTCGGCTACGATTGGTTATGAGGACTTTGGGACTGGCTCAAGAATGGGTGGATTCAGCTGCGCCACCTTGCGTTGGGAGAGAGACGCGAGGACCGGCGACCTGCATTGACTGGCGTGTGCGATTCCCCGAACAGTACGAAGATTGGCAACGGGGTGGCATAATCGTGGAATCGCAGGCACGGGATAGCGAGGATTACTTGCGTCTATACAAGACAAGGTACGCAGAGCGGTTCCAACCTCGGGGACTTGCGGAGGTAGGTCTCCCCTTTTTCTCTTTTCTTCTTTCTCCCTTTTTTTTGGTTTTCTGGTGAAAATGCTGACTCGTATGGCTGCAGGATGTCCGTGATACGATGATAGCGACTTTACGAACTCGCTTGGTAGAGATGGAGCAACGGTTGGGCGATGCCCGCGGAGCTACGAGCGCCTTGGTAGGTGTACAGTGCGCGTTCCTAATTGAAACCCTAGATTCCAGGTGTTGGCTGCTAACTCATGTGGTTATAGCATGCCCAGATTGACGCGGCTTCCTCAGCGATGGGAGTAGGCGGTGCCTCTTCCAGCTTGTGGATTCCCACCTCAGAACATGACTTGCTTCATGAGCAACTTGCTCACGCCACGCAGCGTGCTGCGGAGGCAGAAGGGATGCTCTGTATACAAGTAAAAGTTTCAGTGTTGAGTTCTCTTTGTTTATGCCTTGCCGTGTATCTTGAGATGGTACATCTGGCAGGAAAAGGAGACGGAAGACGTGCTTGCCCAAGCTGCGCAGAGGGCGGCTAGGATAGCAGAGCTGGAGGGGGAACTGCAGCGTCGTCTAGATGACGACTCTTCCAGGGATGCTATGGAACTGAGGATCACTCTCCAGTTGGAGAGGGAAGACCGTGAGAGAGAACGGGCAGAGAGAGAAAGAGACGCAGAGAGAGAAAGAGCCAACAGATTGACTGAAAGGGAGGAACGAAGGGCCATGGGGGCCCAGTTGTTCGAACTCTGAACCAGCCTTGGTTTTGCTGAACAGTGGCTGAGAGATGGTGAGGAGCGCTACCGAAGAGCACGAGAGCGTGGCTTTCGTGTTGGTAGCTTCTCTGCTGTTTCCGGGGATTAACGCCGGTGTGTGGGAATAGGAAGGGGAATACAGAGCGGTAGGAGTACTGCTTTTCGTAGTTGGGTAGCACCCTTGAGAGCGTTTTGCCCGGAGAGTAGTGGGACAAGTGATGCAGAGAGAGAGGGCGGAACTTGATATAAATTTTTTTGGTTTTTTGGAATAAAATACAAGGTTTGGTTTGTTTGGTTTTCACCTTTGCTTCTATTGCCTGAATCCATGCACACATCACTGAAACAAACAAATCAGAATTTCTGTTCTGACTTGGCCCCTTGCTCAATAAGCAAATGGTCACTGTGACTGTCCTTGATAACTGGTCAAGGGGGCAAGCCTTTATTAACGAAGGCAAGGGAAAGATGTGGTGATGATGGATGCAACAGACAAGTATGCGAATGCAAACGATATTAAAGTGAAATGCTGCATACTAATGCAATCATGTAGAATTGATTTATTTTTCTTTTTATATTTGGAATTTTTTTTGTTTTGTCATAAAAAAGATTTTTTTTATTTGCAAATATGTACATTTTCTCTTTTCCATTTTTTTGTTGCTTTTATTATAATTTTTTTTTTGTTGCTAATGCCTGGCAAGCACCCAAATGGCACCTAACCTACGTGAGAATAGGGGTTTCTTACTAACCTCCCAGGTATCCTAAGTGCACATCTAGGTTGATTTGGGCCTCTAGACCCCTCGAATGATGATCCCGCCGGCTAAGACTTACCCTGATGATAATACCGTCATGCCATGCTTAGGCTCCCAGTCGCTTCCGACCACAAGGATTCACCCAAAAGGTGTTTGAGGTAAGAGATTTGCCTGACCCGGGTCTGTTTCCTCACAACTCTAGATGGTATATGATGGAACACCCTGGAACCCCAATGACCAACCGCGCGATGCTGACCCGGAATCAGACGCCATCACACCCATAGGTGACGCGCTCGCATTGGCCTAAGCCCGAGGTTAAACAAGAAGACATCAAGGTGGTAAACAGGGGTCTTGACCAGCCAGAAATACGGAGACTCCTTCGTAGCGATAACTTTTGCTTTTCAAAGTAGGCAACCAAATGTGTATATTAAAATAAGGTCGCAGAGCCTGGGCAGTTTTCACCCTTCAGAAACTCCATCAAACCTTCATCTTTAGAGGGAGAAGGAAGAGTGTAAGGGATAAACCTCCTGAGAGGACCGGCAAAGCCGTTAACCCGACGAGCGAATAAGGGCCCATTAACTCTTTCCTTTCGGACAACTTCAGACCAAATCTCGAGCATTTACATTCCATAGCCCCCCCCTTTTGTGGATTCAAACTTTTACTTTGAGGGGTTCCATTTATCGCATCAAGCACGGTCACGACCAGGCTCTCGATTTTGATTTTGTATTTCTTTTTGTGAGGGAGATATAGTCGTTTGACATTTGTGGGCTCCCTTTCGTATGCCTGCGGGGACACTGCCCTCTTCTCGTGCTCTGATCGATGCTCGAGGAAATGGATCTTACTCTTGCCCTTGGGGTTTGAGTTTCGGTTTCTCATGCTCAGCGTTTTAAGGGCGCCGACTGTCTCATTTGGTCAAAGAGAAAAGAATAAAGATTACAGCTTCCGGAGATCTTCTGGGTGGGGCCCCACCGTAGGTGATGCTACCGACCCCCCCTTTTTTTTTTAATAAAATACATAAGTGAGCACATGTTAGCTTCCTTCGAGCGAGCATAGGCCGACGTGGCCGGACAGGGATCTCCACGGTTCTGGCAAACCAAGACCCGGTGCCTACCAAACCTTAATGGGCCCTATCCTAACATGAAGGTTAGATGCAGTGACTTGACTACATGGTGACCACCAGGCATTGGCATTTTGAATTTTCCATATTTTTTAGTGGTTTTCAATATTTATTTGTTTTTGATGTTTTCCATCTTTTCATCATTTTTTTTCGTGCTAAGGGTAGTATTTCTTAAGATAAAGCCCATTCCAAGGGTGGGATAACTCGGTCCCTTTGGCGTTGACTAGCTTGTAGGCGTTGCCAGGGTACACGGCTTGAATTACAAATGGTCCTTCCCAATTGGGTTGGAGCTTAGAACGCGGCCCTCCAGGTTTGACAAAAATTCTTTGTACGACCATCTTACCGACTTTGAATTTTCTCTCAATGACTTTCTTTTGGTAAAAGCGAGCGAGTCTATTTTGATACACACGCGCGTGTTCGGTAGCGGCCAGCCGCTTCTCATCCAAGAGTTCCAACTGGGCGAGGAGTGAATTACGACGATCGTCGAGAGAAAATTCCTCGTCCAATTGTACCCTGAGAGAAGGGATCAGAGTCTCGTACGGGACTATCGCTTCCATACCATAAGTAAGGGTAAATGGAGTCTGCCTGGTGGGGGTACGAATTGAAGTGCGATAGGCCCATAGGGCTTCGATAAGTTTTTCTGGCCAATCTGAAAACTTACTAGACTCACAGGTTTTTTTGATGATTTTGAGCAATGTTTTATTGGTGGCCACCGCTTGGCCGTTACCTTGTGGGTAATAAGGCGATGAATGATGCAATGCAATTGCGTACCTTTTACAGAGGTCGTATAGGTCCCGAGAAATGAACTGTGGCCCATTGTCAGTGACGATTGTGCTTGGGACGCCGAATCTGGCGAGGATGTTCTTCATGATGAACTTGCAGACTGTTGACGCCTTGATTTCTGCGTAAGCTTCGGCTTCGGCCCATTTGGTGAAGTATTTCATCGCAGTAAGGATGAAAGATTTCTACTTGGTGAGGGAATTGGGATCACCTAGGGGAACGATGATGTCGAATGCCCACATGGAGAAAGGCCACGGGGAGGATATTGGATGAAGTGAGGAAGATGGTGAATGGATTTTATCGGCGTGAAGTTGACACTTGACACACCTACGGACATAGACAGCACAATCCTCTTCCATAGTGGGCCAATAAAAGCCTTGGCGAATGATCTTCTTGGCGAGCATCTGACTATTCACGTGGCCACCGCACACACCCGAGTGCGTCTCCTCTACACATTTCCAAACCTCATCGTCACCAAGACATCTTAACAGAATACCAATAAGGCTCCTCCTATAGAGTAGACCTCCAACCAATGTGTATTTCTGAGCCACCCTTCTTATGGCTTTCTTGTCCTCTGTGGTGGCCCCTTCAGGATAAGACTGATCTTGGCAGTATTTGATGATTTCATAGAACCATGGTTTATCTTCATCAGCCAGTTCTTCTTCAGCCTCTGCCAACATGATTTCCCTCTTCTCAAAGATATCTTCTTGCAGGATCTTCCTTGCTATCCTGTCTTTGATATTTACGTAGGAAGCATCATCGATTGCAGGGGCGTGAAGTTTGTAGATGGAAATGGACTCAAACCATCTTCATAGAGGGAACCTTATGAATGATGCCAACGAGGCGAGGGCATCGGTGAGAATATTCTGATGACGAGGGACATGAACAAAGATCAGTTTGGTGAACAGTTTGGCAAAGGCAGCAGTGAGTTCTTGGTATGGCTTGAGTTTGGGATCGCGAGTACGATATTTAGTGAGCACCTGGCGAAGGATGAGTTGACTATCACCTACGACTCGCAACTCAGTGATACGAAAAGAATAAGCGAGTTCTAGGCCAGTTAGAAGAGCTTCATATTCGGCTATATTATTGGTAACTGGAAATTTGAGCTGGTATGCCAATGCGAATGTGAGGCCTTCAGGCGATAGGAGGGCGACGCCGATTTCTCTCCCTTGAGAATTCAGAGCTCCATCAAAATATAGTGTCCATATTGGCTCATCTGATTGGTTGACGGACATTAGTTCTTCATCTGGAAACTCTGATTGAACGGGATCGAACTTGGGAAGAGGATGGTGAGCGAGATGCTCAGCTATGGCATAGCCTTTAATCGCCTTTTGCTGGATGTAGGTGATGTCGAACTGAGAGATAAAACTTTGCCAGCGTGCTAGCCTATCCGTAAGGACGGATTTCTCCAGAAGGAATTTGATAGGATTCATTCGAGCAATCAAGTGGACCTCATGAGCCAAGAAGTAGTGCTTCAATTTCTGCACTACCCAAACGAGGGCAGCACAGGTTTTCTCCATGACGGTGTACTTCTACTCACAGGGATTGAGAAGTTTGGACAAGTAATAGGTTGCCCGTTCCTTGCCTTCTTCATCAGCTTGTGCGAGGATGGCTCCCACGGAGTCATCCAAGACTGAGACGTAAAGGATCAGAGGTTTTTCTGGTTTGGGTGGAATGAAAACGGGTGGACTAGCCAGATATTCCTTCAACCCTTCAAAAGCTTTCTGACATTTAGAATTCCAGTGGAATTCTACTCCTGGCTTGGTCAACTCATAGAGAGGTCTACACCTTTGTGAATGTTGGGACACAAACCGACGAATAAACTGCAGCCTCCCGATTAAACCTCGGACTTCCCTCAAATTCTTGGGAGGCGACATATCCCTGATGGCCTTAGCTTTGTCGGGATCTATCTTGATCCCTCTTTTACTCACAATGAACCCCAGCAATTTACCCGACGACACACCGAACACACACTTTTTCGGGTTCATTTTCAATTGGAACTCCCTTGACCTCTGGAAGACCTTAGCCAAAACTTCTGGATGTTCCATCCTGGTCCTTGATTTCACCAACAAGTCATCCACATACACTTCCAGATATATGTGCATCATGTCATGAAATATGGCCATCATAGCTCTTTGGTAAGTAGCTCCAGCATTCTTTAACCCAAACGGCATGACCACGTAACAATATGTTCCCCAAGGGGTAGTGAATGACGTCTTCTCCTGGTCCTCTTCTGCCAAACGAATTTGATTATATCCTGAAAATCCATCCATGAATGAGAGGGTCTCATATCCTGCTGTGTTATCGATCAACACATCAATGTGAGGCAAGGGAAAATCATCCTTTGGACACGCGCGGTTAAGGTCCCGGAAGTCGATGTAAATCCTGACTTTCCCATCTTTCTTCATGACCGAGACAATGTTCGCCACCCATTGAGGATAAAGGACGACTCTAATGAACCTAGCTTTGTGGAGCTTATCGACCTCTTCTTTCATTTTCAAAGCCATCTGAGGGTGGAAACTCCTTAACCTTTGTTTTACTGAGACGGACCCTGGTTTTAGGGTTAAACGGTGTTTGACCAAGGTCGAATCTAGACCCGGCATATCCTCGTAGCTCCATGCAAACGTGTCCTTATATTCCTTGAGAACTTCAATTAATGCCTTTTCTTCAGAGGGTGGTAGATTGTCACTTATGAGGATGATCCTAGGGTCTTCCTCAGTTCCCAAGTTGACTTCTTTGGTGGATTCTTCTATGGCGGTTGACGGCTCGTCGAATCTCTTTATTCCACACGCATATGCGCCCGCTGCATCCTCATATTCCTCACCCTCATCTTCGGTAGGGTATTCTTCATCCGTGATCTCGTAGACTCCGTACCCTTCATCAAATGCACCGTCGCCCTCACATTCTATTTCCGATAGCTGGATGGGATTTTCTAACAACTGGGGGATGGCAAGGAGGGCTTGACACCTGGCGGCTAAATCTAGAAGGAATCGACGAGGGATCTGCCTACCCTTGGATTTCTTCCTAGGTACTACCCTTGACCTATCATTCCTAGATTGACTGATAATATTTACAGAAGAAGAGGAAGACGAAGAGGATGGTGTAGAATGTACAGGAGAAGACCCCTCAGAGGAGGGGTAGAAAAGGTCACTCATCGGACCTTGGACGGGTGGTCCGCAAGGGGGGACGCACCCGTGGGAGATGTAGGAGGTTTCCTCAACGAAGATGTGTTGTTGGGGAGTTTGAAAATTGACATTTTTTTTCATTTTTATTTTTGATGACAAAACAGTGAAAAGAGATCGGAGGAGAGAGAAAAGTGGTTATGGCTAGAGGATTGCGAGGCTCATAGAGTAGATCATGGTTGAAGACCTGGCGCGGGTTGAGAAGCCCACGTAGGTATGTAAGCAGAGAAGGGGATCTGGGAAGATCATCAGATAATTGTCTGGCCCAAGAAGAAGATATCAGCAAAGGCTGAGACGAGTGGATGGAGAAGATGGCGGCTAATGAGCCATCGACGGCAATGTTGAGGACGGATGAAGATCCGTCGATGACAGGGTCCTTATGGCGAGGACGAGGATAGTTTGGAACCTTGGCAAGAGTGGTAATATTCTCTGGTATTCCGGAGATCAATGGTGGTCCTTCAAGCTGCGGAGACGAGAACATCCTTTCTAGTGCAACGAAAATGTCCCGTATGTCGAACCATTTGTCCCACTCGCATTCCGGATCTTTGATCTTGCCTCTTTTGGTGATCCTCGAACATTTTTCAGCCAAATATACAGCATGTGATCCCCCATATGCTTCTCGTGGGTAATCTCCTGTCTGAACAACAGGCCCTCTGTTGAAGTGGTTCGATAGAGTCCATGTGAGGGGCTTCCAATCCGCCTTGAACGGTCCTTTGAAGCCTACGCCAAATCTGTGGTTCGGCCTAATTTCCTTTGGCGGTTTGAGTCTACCCTGTAACTGTGCGACCAGACCTTTACCCTGTTGATAGCCGATGTTCCTCATAATCTCCCAACCTTTGGAGTGAAAAGGGAGACATGATGTTGCGGTTGCCCTGACCGGCTCCTTTGGTGCTAGTGGAACGTGAGATGAATCACGTACGTCCAGTAGTGACAATATGGGCCGATGAGATGGCCAAACAGAAGGCAAAGAGGTGTTGATAGCATCCACTCTGTGAAGGACAGGAGTGCTGACCACTTTAATAATCCTCCCATTGTAAGGAAAGTTCAGGCACTGATGGTTGGTGGAAGGCACAGCGTCCATGGCTTCAATGTAGGGGCGACCCAGTATAGCCTTGAATGTGGGGTCCATGTCGAGGACATGGAATTCCGTGAGAACTGACATAGGGCCTAGTTCTGCCTTCAGAATAATTATCCCCTGCGGCGTCCTTTTTCTATTGTCATAAGCCGTGACCGTGATCGAGGAAGGTCTTATTTGTTCCTCGTTGACCCCACACAACTGAAGGGTGTCCATGGAGATCACATTTATAGACGCGCCTGTGTCAACAAGACACGGGTTTATGGATACCCCATTAATTTTTATTGAAATGCACAATGCATATTTCTGAGCTTCCGTGGGAGATAGCTCGTAGTTGTAGAACATGATGGCCGGTTGTGTGTCTGTTGGGGTCAGGACGGTCGAAATCTTCTCCACTTCTCCACGGGGAGGTCTTCATTAACCATGACTTTTTGAAGATATTCCATCAAGGCCGCCTGGTGGGATGTGGATCTTTGAAGTAGCTCCAGGATGGAGATCCGAGCAGGTGTCTTGTCCAAGTGTTTCAATAGATCATACTGTGTTCCAGGGATAGCTCTTTCTGGTTGTTCTCCATCATCCTTCTCTGGCTGAGATTGCTCAGGATTTTGACTATTGTGGGGAAAACCCTGTGGAAAATCCTTCCACTCCGGAGCACCATTGCCTGCGGCTTTTGTACCTCTGTGGGGGTAGCAGTGGGTTTTAACAGGGATTTGAGGGGTAGTGGTGGAGGAATGGTTGATGAAGCAGGGGTGATGATGGGAGCATGGATTCTGATGAGGGGTTTGTTAGGTGGAGGCATGGTGGAGGTAGAGGGGATATCACACGGATTATGAAGGATAAGGGGTCTGGAAGGTGGAGGTGGAGACGAAGTAGAAGTGGGTAGGGCTTGAAGCGGGCAATGATTTTGAGGTGGGTGATGGGTAATGAGTGGTTTTGAAGGCATTAGTGGTGATATAGTTGAGAAAGATGGGGTTATGTATGGTTGACGGATGATAAGGGGTTTAGAAGGCGTAGGGATAAATGTGGTAGAGGTGGATGGTAAAGTGGGGGAGTGAGAGAAAATGAGAGGGTGTGAAGGCGTAGTGGAGAGTGTCGGTTGATAGGAGATCGGGGTGCAGATGAGAGGGCGTAATGGTAGTGGAAATGGTGAAGGCGATACTGACGCGGGTTGATGAGAGAGAGGTGCTACCCGGGCAAGGCAAGGGTGTTGCGTGATGATAGGATTGGCGGTAGAAAGAATGGAGGTACTTTCCGGGTGCCACACCTGCTCTCTCCCGACTTCTGGGAAGGAGGAGATGGGGTTAACCTGATGATTGGGATGTTGGTGCTCCGGTAATAGATTCTGGATTGCCCATGTTGGGCTGTTGTTGTGGGGCCTGCTGAGGCTGCTGTTGTTGTTGTTGTGGTTGCTACTGCTGCTGCTGTTGTAACTGTTGCTGTGGCCTATGAGGAGGTCTCCTAGCCTTGAGAGAGGTGACGTATCGTCTCATTTCATCCCAATCTATTTGATGTTCATCATTCATATTGTGGATGTAATCTTTGAAATGGAAGCAGTAATCTACTGTGTGTCCTGGCTGCCTGTGGTAGGCGCAGTATTTGGAGGTATCAACATTCGGGGGCCACACGGGCCTTTCCCTGGGTAGCACAAGTATGTTTGAGGCCATGAGGGCGTTGAAAATATCCGCCAGAGTTTCTGGCAACGGTGGATAGTAGGATCTCTTGGGACCGACCGGCCTCCTTTGTTGCTGTTGGGGACCATAATTCCCCGGGGGTGGAACTTGGTTGTACTGAAGTGGAGGTTGTTGTTGCTGAGGTTGTGGTTGTTGTTGCTGGGGTTGACGTAATGGAGGCATATTATCCTGGGGTGGATTATTTTGGGGTGGAGGACGAAGAGGGAAAGGACCTGGCTGGAGGGGAAGTCGGGGCATTTGTGGAGGCCTTGGGTTGACTGCATAGTTGGCATTGTTGACCGCACCCACTTGCTCATTTGTCACGACCCCTTCTGTGGCTCCGCCTGGGACACCAGCGCCTGTCTTTCTGACCACTTTGGACTTCGGCGACTCAAACATGTTCATAATGGGGGAGTCTTTTAACTGGGTTTGGATGTACCGGGCCCTTTCATAGAGTTCCTCCATTGTAGTAAGTTTATTCATGGCCAGGACGTGTCTGAACTGTGGGGTTTCATTAGACACAATCATCTTCACTTGTTCGAGCTCGGAGAGGGTATCCCTTATTCTTTCCGCCAGAGACCTCCATCTATCAGCATAGCGGATAAAATCCTCGTCGAGCTTCATCTTTTCGGCCACTAGGTCGGTAATGGAGAGTGAGGGACCGACCCTATCCCTATATTTCTGCAAGAACCTTCTCTGGACTATTTCAAAATTCTCAGCCTCGCGGGGCTCCAAAGAATAGAACCACTCTAGCGTGGGACCATCCAATGATCTCCGAAAGAGGTATGCCAGGGACCTCTGATCGTTTTGCCAATAGGAGGACTCATACATGAAATCCTTGAGGTGAATGAAGGGGTTGTCGGTACCATTGTATCTGTGGTACGTGGGCATTTCAGAGGGAGGAAGATGAATGACGGGAAGGATTGGCAAAGCAACCTCCGGGGTGGCTTTCACGTCCACCATTCTTCTAAGATTTTGAAATTGCTCGTCCATGCGATTGAACCTATTGAGGAGCGATTGGGCGAGCTCCTCTGGAGGTGAAGGTGGCACTTGCCACTGGGGGAGAAACTGTCTCCCGGAGACTTGAGGGGGGAACCCGAATGAGAGGGAGCTGCCGGACCGCCGACAGTCGGCCCCGGCTGAAGCGGTATGTGGGGAACAACGGGAGTTTAAGATTGTGACGGGAACTGGAATGAGGGTGGTTGTTGGCTCGCTTGTCCTTGAAGCGAGGGAGACTGGATGGCTTACGCCAATGAAGGAGATGGAATGGCCTGCACGGACTCATGGAGAGGTGCGATGGCCGGAGTTGATTCCTAGGGCGTGGGGGAAACAGATTTCCCCTTCAGAATGGCGTGGAAGGCCCGGAGCTGTTCAGAGGTAAGCTCCGTGTTGGCGAGGACGCCCAGTAAGGAAGAGATATCCTGTGGGGGGGACGTGTCCCCGGTAATAACCTGCACCTCATGCGAGGGCTCATGAGAAGGACCCGAGTCCATAGCATAGACTCGCGGGTCAGTTGACAAACCACGACTAGGGTGGTTCTCCTCAAAAGACTCGTAAGCCATGCTCACAGTTTTCCCAGAACGTAAAAACATACACTAGCAAGCATGTAGCAGAGATTATCAAACAAGTGGATGCCTTTACGCTTTTTTTGTGTTTTGATTTTGAAGATTTTTTTATGTTTTTAGCGAGATCCGAAGTTCACACAAAATAGGGACCCTAGTTTATTTTTGTTTCACCGCCGTGTCAGCTAGGGTCTCTCGTCTCACCACGAATGGGATGACTAACTCCGGGGAACTTCAATGGTACAACCAGCCCAGTGAACGAAGAGGAGATTCTTCGATGTCGGGGACTTACGGAGGTCCCAGGGGAGGAGATTCTAGTCCGTTGAGAGGAATTCTCAAACGGAGAGTCCTTCCTTCACCGGGAAAGGGTGATCCTTAGAAAAAATGAAAAAGGATATAAAAAGAGGGATGGATGTATGCAATGGAATGCGGACAAAGATATAGAGTAAGAAAACAACAGAAATAACAAACATATTATGAACACCCAACCAATCACAACTGACAGTGCTGCCGTGAGCACAACGGGGGTGCGCGAGGGCGCCAAGGTGGAGAGGCACGGACGGTGCCGAACTTGCAAGGGTAGCCAAAAAGAAGCAGTAGAGGTCCCACCGTGATCACCAATCTGTGAGCGACGTCACGCGATTCGGGGAGCGAAGAAGACGCGGAGCGCACGGGCTCCTTTTGTTTGCTGCAACACAGAAATAAGAGAAAAGGGAAGGGGCCACCATGGGAGATTGCTCCGGCGGGGCGAGCGGGACAAATGTAATATAGCGAGATATGGGGGTTAAACGGCCATAGCGGGAAGTGACTTGCCGCGGCCTCGGGGGGACGGGAATGGTGCAGAAATCAAATAGCAAGAATTGAAACGGCCATTGGGGAAGTGACTCGCCGCGGCCTCGAGAATATGAGCAGATAAGAATATAACAGAATATAAGGAGAATATAAAGAACGGGAATTTAAACGGCCATTGGGGAAGTGACTCGCCGCGGTCTCGAGAATATGAATAGATAAGAATATAACAAAATATAAAGAGAATATAAGAACAGGAATTTAAACAGCCATTGGGGAAGTGACTCGCCGCGGCCTCGAGAATATGAGCAGATAAGAATATAATAGAATATAAAGAGAATATAGGAATGGAATTTAAACAGCCATTGGGGAAGTGACTCGCCGCGGCCTCGAGAATATGGATAGATAAGAATATATAACAAAATATAAAGAGAATATAAGAACGAGAATTTAAATGACCATTGGAAAAGTGACTCGCCGCGGCCTCGAGAACATGATGTGATCGCCAGGGGCCAAAAAACCCCAAAATAAAGAAAGTGATCGTGCCTACCTCAAGAGCGGGAGACGGCGGGTTGCTTCTTCCTCCCCCTTCGGCCAGCCGACGGAGAGGGCTTTCCTTGGGTACCCTTGCAAAACAACGACAAACAAGTAACGAGTGGATTAGAAAGATGAAGGTGTAGTATTCAAATCCTTGCGATAAAAATAATGAAATGATGGCAAGACACACACCTGGTTGGTGTTGTCTTTTAAACCCCTCTCGGACTCGAGTAGGAGGAAAATGAGATTATGGATGCAAGAAGTATATAAGAAGAGGTGCCCTTATGAAGGGGGATAGAGGATGCGAGATGATGAATGCAAAAGAACTACGAAGAAAAGGAAAGGATGGGCTTATTGGATGTGCCGATGGTGAAATCTGGCGGAGCTCCGACAGCGTAGGGACGAAGTGGAAGCGCGGTGGATGAAGACTACCTTCCTCTCGCGAGCGTGGGCACCCGAGAAGCAGGCGGAACCTCCACCTACAAAAGACCCCACGGGTTAGAAATGACTCCGGTAGCCTCTGGGCTCCGGCAGCCTATCGGATCTCTTAGAAGCTCTCCCAGAATTGAGGGGGTGGGCCTCTATTTATAGGGCTCTGGAGGGTGGAGGCGTCCAGGACCCTGGAAACCTCCATCAGGGCAAAAAAGATATTTTATTCTATTTTTATTCATTTTTTCCGAATATTTTTATGGAGGCGTCCAGGGTCCCGGACGCCTCCATAAGTCCCACCGAACTCCTCCGAAAGTCGCACGCGATTTAACACAACGCGTGGTTCTGGAGCGGCGACCCGTGATTTGGAAATGGGCGCGTCCAGCCGTCTGGACGTCTCCACAATTTGGATTCTTTCACACACGACAAACCGTCGATCGGTGGGCGGGGCCCCGTGAGTGAGTTGATGGAGGCGTCCAGGGGCCTGGACGCCTCCAAGAAAATATATTTTTATTTTTTTGTTCTGTTTTTTTATGCCAACTGGCATTTTATATTTTATATTTTTATTTTAATGGAGGCGTCCAGGGGCCTGGACGCCTCCATTAATTTATATATATTTTCATTTTTTTTGGGTTTGAAAAAATAAATAAAAATAATGGGGGCGTCAAGGAGCCTGGACGCCCCCATGAAGACCCGCCTGGGTCCTCAGACAAGGCGTTGGCAGCCGCCCGGCAGACACCCTTCCTGGTTTCGGAACCTTCCGATGCGTCTGACTGGTATTGATGCCGTCCGAATGCTTGGACGAGACGATTCCGGATGCCGAAAAAGGCAGAAGAAGACCCAAGAAAAGGAAGCACTCAAGTGATTCAAAATGCGAAAGCCGCCGCGGGGCGTTGTATAGTGATATGAGATTGTTCAGGAGACGTCAGGAATGGCGTGTCTACATCTATTTCTTTTCTTTCCGTTTCATACATGTAATTAATTGGTTAATCACTTACACTTGCCTGTTGTTACCTACTGAGCGTTCACTCATATAGTTATTTCCCCCCTTTCCAGGCAGCTCAGGTGAAGACTCACAGATGGATGGGAATGGGCAAGAGTGATGACTTGGAGTGTATCAGCTAGTCATTATGTTGAGATTGTTATAGTTGTTTTACATCTAGCTATGCCTTAGAATTTGTGCTAGTTATTGTAACGGAGTCGAGTAGAGATTATGTTTGATTATGTTTAAGTCAGTTTGTAAGACATTTTGATGGTAATTGTAATAGATTGGAGTTATTCTGTTCATGACGTTATGTTAATTCTTAGCTTAGCTTGTTATCTTTACTAGCGTTTTCTACTGCCGGTCCCGATATTCCACGTCGGGGCGTGACAGTTTGGTGGTATCAGAGACTAGGCTTTCTAATATCCCTAGGTTCTCTAAGTTCTAGGATCCTAAGTGATACCGTAGGACTTATAACCTTGTTATAAGTCTAAGGACCCAACCTGGTGAGAGTTGGGTAGAAGACTGGGGTTGAGTTAATAATCTCATTGCACGATTATCCATTCTTAATTGAACATAATATAACCTATTCCACGTGTAGGCTTTTGCAATGGCAGGAGAACGCGCAGAATGGAGGAACTTGCAGCGTACGGTTCAAAGACTTACTCAGGCTTTGCAAGAAGTGGCCCAAGGAGGAGCTGCAAACCATGGCACTGGTGACCTTTATCGGAACTTTCGTGGGATGAATCCCCCGCGATTTGGAGGCTCGACTGACCCTGATGAAGCCGAGCACTGACTTGAAGAGATAGGGATGATTTTTGAAGTGATGCAATGCATCGATCAAGAGCATGTCCTCTTGTCGACCCTTCAACTTGAACGTGATGCGAGGACATGGTGGGACGCAGTAAAGGCTACCCTTGGTGAAAGACAAGTCACATGGGAAGAGTTTGATGAATTCTTCAATGGTAAATATTTTTCTGATAGAGTACAAGAGAAGAAGGCGGCTGAGTTTGCTACTTTGAAGCAACGAAATCTATCCGCAGCTAAATATGAAGCTCAGTTCTCTCGACTATCTCGTTATGCTACTCACTTGATATCTACCGAGAAGATGAAGGCTAAGCACTTTCTTAATGGGCTGAAGCTATAGTATATCAACCAGTTGGCACCAATGGAAATTCCAACTTATTCCGAGATGGTGAGAAAGGCTCAAGTGTTGGAAGATACTTTTGAAATGACGGAGAGAATCCGTGGGAAGAGTGTTAAGATTGAACAACACCATACTGGTTCTGGGAGTATCAGGCCTGATCATGGCAGGAAGAGGCCCATTAGTGGGTCTGGTTCGTGGAAGGGCAAGATGCCGAAGATTAAAGACAAGAAGCCTAGCCCTATTATTCCATTCAAGGGCGTATGCAAGTATTGTGACCATCCAGGTCACAAGATGGAGGAGTGCTGGCGCAAGCTGGGTGCCTGTTTACGTTGTGGCAGTAGGGACCACCGTATTCTCAAGTGTCCCTTTTTATCTGAGCGAGCTACCCCGGTGAAACCGTAAGGAATCAAGAAGCAGCAAGGCAAGCTCCAGGCTCTACAAGAAGATGAGACAGGACCCGCCGAGGAAGGTGGACTTGTCGAAGGTACTCTTATTATACATGATAAATCAGCTTTTGTTCTTTTTGATACTGGTGCCACACATTCTTTTATTTCTCGGAGATTTGCGAAGTCTTTAGCTATGAAGCCAGTTTTGATGAATTCTCCGTTAGAGATTTCAACTCCTTTTGGTTTCGGATCAGCAATTAAGTATTTCTATCCTTCCAGTAAGGTCATGATCAATGAACTAAACCTGCCAGCTGATTTAGTTTGTATGGACATGAAGGATTATGACGTAATCCTAGGAGCAGATTGGTTGGCTAAGTATGAGGCCAATGTTCAGTGCAAATCTAGTTTTGTGTCTTTCACTGGACACCCTGGACTTTCTTTTATAGGAACTAGACACCATAAGTATGTTCCACTTATTTCGGCTCTTCGACCAGATGAGGAGAGGATGTAAGGCTTTTCTAGCCCTTGTTTCTGTGACCCGTGAGCAGAAGATTGAGATTGAGGACTTTTCTGTTATCCGAGATTTTTCAGATGTCTTTCCTGAGGAACTACCAGGACTCCTTCCTGAAAGGGAAGTTATCTTTTCTGTTGATCTAATTCCTTGTGCGACCCTAATTTCCAAAGCTCCTTATCGTATGTCTCCTGTGGAGCTAAGGTAACTAAAGTAGCAGTTGATGGAATTGCTTGAGAAAGGGTTCATTCGTCCTAGTACTTCCCTGTGGGGAGCCCCTGTATTATTCGTCCAGAAGAAGGATGATTCGATGAGGTTGTGCATCGATTATCAACAATTGAACCAGTTGACTATCAAGAACAAATATCCATTGCCAAGGATTGATGAGTTATTTGATCAGATAGTAGGAGCTCAGTATTTTTCTAAGTTCGACCTTCGATCTGGATATCATCAGTTATGAATTAAGGAAGAGGATATCTATAAACAACCTTCCGCAGTAGGTATGGGCATTTTGAATTTGTAGTAATGCCTTTTGGGCTAACGAATGCACCTGCAGCTTTCATGCAGCTGATGAACGATGTGTTTCGGCCCTATCTTGATCAATGGGTCATGGTGTTCATTGATGACATCTTGATTTATTCTAAGAGTGAGGAGGAGCATGCTGAACATTTGAGGATGGCATTGCAACTATTGAGAGATCATCAGTTATATGCCAAGTTTAGTAAGTGTGATTTCTGGCTGCAAGAGGTGTCCTTTCTAGGGCATATCATCACAAAAGAAGATATTTCTATTGATCCTTCGAAGGTAGAGGCAGTAAAGAATTGGGATAAGCCTACTAATGTGACTGAAGTGAGAAGTTTCCTAGGCCTAGCAGGTTACTACAGAAGGTTTATTCAATATTTCTCCAAGATTGCGGTACCTCTGACAAGATTAACCCGCAAGGAGATCAAATTTGATTGGTTGGAAGATTGCGAGCGAAGCTTTCAGACCTTGAAGGAATGTTTGACTATTGCACCTGTTTTGGCTTTACCTTCTGGTGAAGGAGATTTTGTGGTATACACTGATGCTTCAGGTATTGGTTTGAGATATGTACTCATGCAGCACGGGAAAGTGATAGCCTATTCTTCTAGGCAGTTGAGGAAGCATGAAGAGAATTATCATGTTCATGATTTGGAGCTAGCAGCAGTGGTGTTCACCTTGAAGATATGGAGGCACTACTTGTATGGAGAAGCATTCACGGTGTTTTCAGATCATAAGAGTTTGAAATACTTATTTTCTCAGAAGGAACTCAATATGAGGCAGTGAAGATGGCTGGAGTATTTGAAGGATTTCGATTTCTCCATTGAGTATCATCTTGGAAAAGGTAATGTTGTGGCAGATGCTTTAAGCCGCAAGCCTATAGCTAAGTTCTCAAGCCTCATGTTACAAGAATGGAAATTGTTGGAGTAGTTAGCTAGTTTGGATCTTAATGTTGACAAGGATCGGATTATTATTGCTCAGATTCAACTTAAGCCCGAATTATTGATGGAAATCAAGTCTCTACAAGATGATGACCCAGAGATGGTAGAGATCAAGGGAAGCTTGAGTAACAGACCTGACTTCATGATGGCTGATGATGGAAGATTGTTATTTCAAGGAAGAACTTGTGTACCTGATGTAGCTGAGATAAAGAGTAAGATCCTCGAGGAAGCTCATAGATCCAAATACACCATTCATCCTGGAGGTATTAAAATGTTCAAGGATTTGAAAAGATCTTTTTGGTGGCCGAATATGAAAAGGGAAGTTGCGAACTTTGTAGGTAGACGTTTGGTTTGTCAGCAAGTCAAGGCGGAGCATTTCAGACCAGCATGAAAATTGAAACCCCTTGATATACCCCAATGGAAGTGGGAGAGTATTGGCATGGATTTCATTATGGGTCTACCTAGTACTCGTAGTGGATTTGATGCAATTTGGGTGATTGTCGACAGATTGACAAAATCGGCTCATTTCTTATCCATTAAGTCTAAATGGATAGTTGATGTTTTGGCTGCTTTGTATATGAAGGAAGTGGTAAGACTACATGGTATACTAGTCAGCATTGTGTCTGATAGAGACCCCAGGTTCACTTCTCATTTTTGGAAAGGATTGCAAGAGTCCTTGGGAACTCGTCTGAATTTCAATACTACTTTCCATCCACAAACAGACGGACAGATTGAAAGGACCAACCAGATAGTAGAAGATATGCTTAGAGCCTCCATGATTGACTTTGGAGGTAGTTAGAGTGATCATTTGGCATTGGTTGAATTAGCCTACAATAATAGTTACCAGTCCAGCATTCAGATGGCTCCATTTGAATCTTTGTATGGTAGAAGCTGTCGATCCCCATTATGTTGGGATGAGGTAGGTGAGAAGCAATGGCTGGGATCAGATCTCATTTCCGAATCGTCCAAGAACATCCGTATTATCAGATATCAGTTGCAAGTAGCACAATCAAGACAGAAGAGTTATGCCGATACCAGGAGGAGAGCATTGGAATTTCAGGTTGGTGAGCATGTGTTTTTAAAGGTTTCTCCTATGAGAGGAATTCGAAGGTTTGGTATTCAGGGTAAACTGAGTCCAAGATACATTGGTCCATTCGAGATACTAGAAAGAGTGGGGGAGGTTACTTACCGTTTGGCACTACCACCTCAGTTATCTGGAGTACATAATATTTTCCATATGTCTATGTTACAAAAATATGTGTATGATCCCACTCACATTATTCAGCATATGGACTTCGAATTGAAGGAAGATCTGACTTATGAAGAAAGACCGATCAAGATTTTGGATCGAAAGCAACAGCAACTCAGGAATCGTTCCATACCGATGGTTAAAGTGCAGTGGAGTCGGCGTGGAACTGAAGAAGCTACTTGGGAATCAGAAGACACTATACGGAGATAGTACCATGACTTATTCTAGGTGAGCTGTCTCGCTCCCTCTTTTTATTAAGTGCATTGAATTTGGAGGACCAAATTCCTTAAGTGGGGGAGGGTGTAATACCCCGATTTCTTTAGAAATTAATTAGAAATTAATTAGAATAATTCCTTAATAAATAGAATAAGTTATATTTCGACTATTTTATAAAAATAAAAAAAAATTATATTCTTTTAGAGAATAACACGTTTAACAAACTTGTCTTCTGTGGCCAACCCAAATAAAATCTATAAGTATGCTGAATTAGTGGATTAAGAACAAATTGAACACTTAGTTAAACTATACCTTGAAACGCCAAATTCGAGCCCAATACTCCATCAAATGAGCCCAAATTGGTGGCAAATGAAAGGCCAGGATGAGAGGATCATTTACCCTCTGGCAAATGAAAGGCCAGGATGAGAGGATCATTTACCCTCTCTTAATTTCTCTAGACCCTAACCCTAGGAGATGCATTCGGCGGAGTTTGGATCGAGTTAACTATTGTAGTGGCGTTCACATCAACCCGACTTGCGTGGATGAATACTCCATGCATAGAACCCTCCAGAAGGTGTGTGACCTATTAAAATGAAGCTTTCTAACCCTAGAATCGTTTAGAACCAGTGGCGGCTCTAGAGGAGTTAGATCGAGGGAGATCTCCAGCGATTAGTGGCTGCGTGTACTGGCGTCTTTGGTTTTCTTTCTCCTTCCTTCTTCATCCGATTCAGGTAGGTGATAGCAAACCAAACCCTACAAATAATATATGGTTAGAAGCAGCATCGTGTTAGCTTTTCATTGATGTAGAAAGTTCTAAATTTCATCAAGTGCTCTACGAGAATTTTAGGTTTTAGTAGAAGCATGTCAGAACTAGGGTTATAATTATTCCCTTTCGATTAAGTAGTGATTTCAGGCTGTAAACATAAAATTGATTCGTGCATCTTGTATAGTTTTTCGTGCACTTTCTTTTGATAGTAAAAGACTCAAATTCCATGTTTTATATCGTGCGAATTTCATGTTTTAGTTCTGACCCTAAAAACCTCGCCGGAGTCGGGCAAGGTGAAGGGGCAGCGACCTGTCTGGACTTGTGCGGCCACACGATAGACCGCACAACCAAGACAGGTGGCACTCTATTGACCGTTTATAGCTTTAGAACCCTGATCGTGTCCCTGGAACGTGCGGCCGAACCCCAACCGCATATGTCACCTGCGGCCAGTTCCAAACCGCACATCCTTCCCAGCGGCACACGATCGACCGTCCATCTCCAGCAGGCCTTCGGACCTGAGAGGGCATGTGCGGCCAGTCTGCAACCGTTCAAGGGGATGTAAGGTCCAGAACCGACCACACATCTATAACAGAACAGATTAATTATCATTACAGCATGTTATGTTAGTAGATTAGTGGTTATTTGCATGTTAGCAACGCACCTAATAAACTATAATTCATGACAGTAAATAACTCTTGCTGATTTATTTAATTTGAGCTTGATCTTGATCCATCTTTCCAATGAATGTCAATTTTAATTGTGAATTCTTGATAATTGAAATGGCTATTAGGTTTACATTGTTAACCTTAGACCTGAACCGTTAATCTTGAACCTTTATTATTCCCTAGAATTGATTTAGACTCAATTGAACCGCTATGATTTGAGTCTTAATCCGAATTGGACTAACAGGGACTTGCGTGGCCATTTGTGGACCGCATATATCCTTGAACGGCCCAATAGAGACCGTTTATCCCTGGCTTATGCCAATTAGTTTAGCCAATTATCCTTGATCCATCTTCGGCCAATCCCTGATTTGATCAGTCCAGTAGACCCTAGGCCGACCAGCAGACAGTGGGCTGGACTCTGGTTCAGATCCACCCTGCCTTTGGTAGCCCGAGAGCCAACTTGGGCTAAATTCTAACTCATGGTTAGGCCCTGTGTTGTGCGGCCAGTAATGGACCGTACATCTTACAGGTGGCCCTGAGTGGACCGTTCAACTAATGAGTGGCTTTGTCAGGACCACATATCATGACCTCGATTTTATAAACTTCTGGCCTTGTGCGGCCCAGTGCTTACCGTTCATATATAAGAGCGACCCTTTATCAGCCGTTCAACCTTGACCCCCGAGGTCTAAACCTCAGCCCAGTTGCTGTTAGTGCGGCCCAGTGTCGACCGCACAAGTCTTAAGCGGTCCAGTAGGAACCGCATATCATCCAGAGACTAGTTTTCTATGTGTTTTATGGTTTTGAATCCAAGAACATGTTGGTTCTTGATAATTTGAACTCCTGGATAGAAATTCTGGACAGTATCTCTTCAACTTAGCCTTGGGATGTTCCGAGGTAAGTTTGTACTTGATTATAATTGGCCATTTTAACTTGATTAAAGTCTAGACGGAACTTGGGATCTTGGATCTAATAAATCAATGCCAACGCATCATAGGGGCCCGGTCTGGTCCTAGGGAGAGCGCCCGAACAGTACTTGTGCCCATGGGAGTTTATAATGACAGGGTGAGGCATTGCACCGAGTGCATGACTAGCATGATGTCTATGACAATGATCTATTATCTCTTACTTGAATCGTGTTTGACTTGGTTACATTCTTGCTTGTTGGCCAATTTCCTGTAATTTCCTGTTATACATATTGTTGTTAGTGCGGCCCAGTGTCGACCGCACAAGTCTTAAGTGTTGCATCCCTACGGTTTTGATGATGTCTCACACTATAAATCAATATGTTTCTATCTTTAGATTAATTCATGCTTCATCACTTAGGACAGTACAGTTCATGTGGTTGTCATATAGACATGCACTACTTGATCAACTCTATACACTGCCAGCATACTCGTTCAAAGTCTCTGCATTGTAGTCTGTACATTGGCCATGTCTGTATAGAGTTGTTTGCATCAAGTCTACACATCCTGTTTGGTCACACTTCAAAGTCTGCACATTGCACAGCTGCAGGCTCTTCAAAGTCTGTACACTGCACAGCACGCAAGACTTCAGAGTGTATACATCTCACAGCATGCAGTCCTAGAAGTCTATACATTGCATCATGTCTAAAGTCCATACATTGTCTCAGCGTCTCATACTTCGTCTACACTGTCTAGCACACACATTGCATATAGGCAAAGTCTACACATTGGTAGAGTCTATACATCAGCCTGGCGCTCGCTAAGTCAATTCATCGCTCAAAGTCTGTACAGCCCAAGTCTGTACATCCATCGTCTCACTCAGCGTCTCATTCAAGTCTATACATCACAGAGTCTATACAGAGTTTGCACAAGTCTGCATGCTTCTAAGTCTATACATCGTTTATGAAGTCTGTACAACAGTGCATTCCTTGAAATCAAGTCTATACATTGCGTTGGTTGCAAGTCTATACATTGGGCTGTAGCTTGCACGAAGTGAAGTCTATACATTGTCCTTCGTCTCATGCATCATCTTTCAAAGTCCATACAGCCATTTCTAAGTCTGTACGTTGGATCATCTTCCAAAGTCTATACATTGTCACCTTTACCTACGTTCAGAGCCCTAAGTCTATACATCGCAAAGTCTGCACATCGCAGTGTTCAAGCCTTCCAAGTCTATACATTAGTTCAGGGTTTCCAAGTCTGTACATTGGCCTTCAAGATTCTCAAAGTCTGTACAGCCTGCTTTGTAGTTCAGAGTACAAAGTCTATACATCGTGGGGCGTCGAGTCTTTAGAGTCTGTACATTCTTCAAGGGCCAAGTGTATACATTATCTCGCTCTCTTCTTCAAGGGTGAAGTCTATACATTGGATAGGGTTGTGCATCGTGAAGTCTATACATTGTTTGTGTGACTCAAGCCTTTACATCAAAGTCTATACATTGGTTAGACTTGTTCATGCATCATTCTGCAAGTCTGTAAACTGAGGTCGCTTGAAGGGCTTCAAGTCTACACACTCCCACATTGTACACACTTGCTTAATTGCTGCTTCTAAAGTCTACACATTCGATTGCTTCATGCTTTACACAGAAGTCTACACATTCCACTCTGTTATGTTAATGCATCATTCTGCAAGTCTGTACACTGAGGTCGCTTGAAGGGCTTCAAGTCTACACACTCTCACATTGTACACACTTGCCTACTTGCTGCTTCTAAAGTCTATACACGTTGTGTTAAGAGCCTGAACTAACTAATTGCATTCTTTGTCTCTGCCTACAGATGAGTCAGGTTGATGATTGGGCACGTGAACCGAGGATGATGCCTGGCACGTGATCTGAGGATACTCTGGAAAAGGAGGGAACGAGCCCCACTAGTGTGAAGTCCTGGAATTCAGGTCTGATGCCATATAAAAAAGGAAGCCTTCTACGAACAGGAAAAAACAACTGGAGGAAAAAGCTGAGCAGAAGAATCCCCGAGCAGAAGAAGAAAAGAGAGAGCCTCCACGTTCCAGAGAGAAGATAGAGAGAAAAGATTTGAGAGTATTGTTCTGAGAGAAAAGTCTGAGTGAGAGAGTAGTGTTTAATTTGCTTCTTCGGAAGCTACATTGTTTTTGTTTTCAGAAACGATTGTCTTCACCGATTGTCTTGTTTTCTATTTCTTTCTTCATATTTCTGATTTCGAATTGTTACCCTCCAGTGTTTGGAGGAAGGGAGAGTTACTCCGGTTTCCCTCTGGGCTGCAGAGGAAGAGAGATATGTGATCTCTGATTTTGCCAGTGACAGGTTGTCACTAGTAGGTTCCCTCCGGGTTGGAGGAAGGGAGATCCATCTCCGGTTTTGGTCTTGCGGGTAGCAGGTCCAGGTGTCAAGCTCTGTGGGTAGCAGAGTTTGGGTTGAGGGATTTATTTCCCTTGGTTTGTCAAGCTGTGTGGCAGCATTTTGTTCGTAGACTGAGTCTGCTATTTCTAGCCGTGGCTAGTGGAATCCTCACTCTGGTTTGGAGTGAGGGGTGGATGTAGATTGTAGACTACAATCGAACCACCTTAAAATTTCTTGTCTCTTCTATGGTTTGCTTGCTATTGTTGAGTTGCATTTCCTCTGCTCGTCAAATTGCTTCTCTGTGAACAGACCTTTCAATCGCACACTTATTCTGTCCCGGTTATTGATTGCTTTAGCTATACTCTTTCGTTGCATCTGAAGGGTTGTGAACTGTAGAACTGATTTTCGCTGAAGTTTTAAAATCGGGAGTGATCTATTCATCCCCCCCTTCTATATCACTCTATGCTGCGCATATCAATTGGTATCAGAGCAGGTTTGCATCATGTGGGCAAACGGTCAGGGAAATGCTAATGGTCCTCAAAGTTTCATGCCTGAAGGTCAATCCATTAGTCGCCCTCCATAGTTTGATGGTAATAACTATCTCTTTTGGAAAAATAGGATGGAGGTGTTCATCAGGGCACAGAGCCACAAGCTGTGGAGGGTAATCACTACTGGGCCGTATGATCTGCCACCGAACGAGGACGCGTAGACAGATGAGCATGTCAAGCTATCCTCACTCAACTAGACGGCGCTGAACATCATCCAGTGTGCTGTTCACCCAGATGAATACGCCCGCATATCTGCCTACAAGACTGCCAAGCGAATGTGGGATGAGCTGCAACTAATCTACGAAGGTACAACTCAAGTGAAAGCCTCGAAGGTAAATCTTTACACCTCTAAGTATGAATTGTTTAAGATGAATGCAGAGGAGAATATTACTAAAATGTATGCCAGGTTGTCCTTGATCACGAACACTCTTAAGGGGCTAGGGAAAGAGCTAGCTGAGGCAGATATAGTCAGGAAGATTCTTAGATCTCTATCCCCAGCATGGCACACTAAGGCCATCGTGATAGAGGAGTCAAAGGATCTGACGACTTTGATAGTAAATGAACTCATAGGATCCCTCATGACCTATGAGATGAATTTCAAAGGAGGTGGTGAAGGAAGTGACAGGAAGGGTAAGAATGTAGCTCTCAAGGCATCTCGCAACAAGAGTAGAAGCAGCAGCAGCAGCAGTAGTAGCGGTGAGTCCGATGATTTTTCCGATCTCAACCAGAAGGAGCAGGCAATGCTCACTCGATAGTTCAGTAAATTTTTAAGGAAAAGGGGGAAGACCTTTAGGAGGAAGAAGCCATACTCCTTTAGTAAGAATGTTGAATCTAGCAATCATAAGGATAGAAATAATAAGAGACTGACTTGTTTTCATTGTAACAAACATGGACACATGAAAGGGGAATGCCCAGATCTCTAGAAGTTGGGCCCCTACGTTCAGAAGAAGAGCTCAAAGGTGCAGAAAAGAAGAAACCACAAGCAATGGTCTGCACGTGGAGCGATGAGGAAGAAGATCCGGAAAGCACTTCCTCAGAGGAGTATGAAGAAGGAATTTGCCTAATGGCAAACAGCGAAGAGGAGGTAACAAATGTTTTTGAAAATTTTTCTATTGATGACTGGGAAGATGCCTATGCTGAATTATTAGATAAGTTCAATTCACTTAGTAAAGAGCATAGGGTTCTGAAAAGAAAATTCAATACCACTGTTGAAGAACAAACCCAAATCTGTGTAGAAAATCAGAAACTAAAAGAAGAATTGGAAGAAGTAACTTCCCTAAAAAAAGAAAATGAAAAGCTCAAGGGAGAAAACCAGGACAGTCAAAACCCGCTCAATGAACTCAAAATCAAAATTGAAGAAAGCCTGAATGAAAGTAGAGTGAACTCAGAAAAATATGAAGCTGTTAAGAAAGTCAATGCTGAACTTCTAAAAAACTCTGAGTCTCTTCAAAAAGAGCTGGAAGACAAACAGAAAGTTTTGGAAAAATTTGTCCAAGGAAAAACTAGTCTGGATGCTATACTAGGGACTAGGGTTAACTTCAATAAGGAGGGTCTAAGCTATGACCCAACTAACAAGAGACCCTTACAATTCAAAACCATTACCTTCTGCCCAGAGAAGGGAAAAGAGAAGCTGGACACACCATCCAGCTCAAATAGCAGTCAAGGAGCTCAATGTCAGAAGGAAAGTTCTAAAAACAGTGATGGTCAACCATTTAAAATGGGAATGAATTTTATGAAGAACTTCACTAAGCCCACTCATCAGAACATAAATGGTAGATGGACCAAGCAAGTGGATTAGAAGAAAAGCTGGAATTACTACAATCAGATGGGTCCAAACAGGACCTACTGAAGAAATAACTATCATCTTCAAAAATCTATTAATCAACAAGCTTACAGGAGATATCCTAGGAATGGGAAGCCTAATGAATGGAATAGAACTTACTTCTCCAGACCAGCTGGACATAACCCCGGCTATAATTTCAATAAACCAGAAGTAAAGGTGCCAGAGAAAACCATGTTGAAGCAAATCTGGATTCCTAAACATTTGATCACAGATTTGAACAATGTCTTTGGACCCAACTCATCTTGGGTTCCAAATCACTTTGCTTGATGTTATTTGTGTAGGTCGGCCTGGCAGCTGAAGACAACAAGTGGTACCTCGACAGTGGCTGCTCCAGGCACATGACAGGAGACCGATCCAAGTTCAGCAAGATAGAGATGAAGGTAGGGGGTCTGGTCAAGTTTGGAGGAAAGAACAGAGGTAAGATTATTGGAGTTGGCACAGTAGGTAAGTTTTCCACAAACTCCATTGAAAAAGTTCTACTTGTGGAAGGTCTTCAACACAACCTGATCAGCATTAGTCAGTTATGTGACAAGGGTCACAGGGTTGTGTTTGATGATAATTCATGCAAAATCTTTGAAATAAATTCTGATGTGGTTAAATTTGTAGCCAACACGATTAATAATGTCTACATGGTAGACTTAGATGCAGAATCTGAATCAAATCTTTGTTTATCTGCTAATTCTAAAAATGATGCTTTTGAATGGCATAGACGTCTAGGTCATGCTAGCTTCTCTACCTTAAATAAATTGGTCAAGCATGATTTAGTTAGAGGCATGCCTAGAATTAAATTCAACTCTATTTCAAAATCATGTGATGCCTGTGCTCTAGGCAAACAGACCAGGAAATCCTTCAAGCTAAGATCTGAGCCATTGTCCACTAGACCAATGGAACTTCTCCATATGGACCTCTTTGGTCCTACTAGAACTCAGAGTCTTAATGGGAATAGGTTTGGCTATGTGATTATTGATGACCATTCTAGATATTCATGGATCTTTTTCTTAGCTAATAAAAGCGATGCTTTTCAAAAGTTTAATCAGTTTTTCAATAAGGTCAAACAAGAAGGAAAACACAAAATTTGCTCTATTCAATCTGACCATGGAGGTGAGTTTGAAAACTCCATGTTTTCTGATCTTTGTGAAAGAGAGGGACTAACACACATGTTTTCTTCTCCCAGGACACCTGAGCAGAATGGAATTGTGGAGAGAAGAAACAGAACTATTGTGGAGATGGCCCGAACCATGCTGATTGAAAGTCAATTACCAAGGAGGTTTTGGGCAGAGGCGGCCAATACAGTAACTTACATAATCAACAGGGCCATGGTAAGACCTATTCACAAGAAAACACCCTATGAGCTACTAAAAGATAAGAAACCAAACTTATTTCATTTCAGAATTTTTGAAGCTAAATGCTTTATTCATAACAATGACAAGAAAGATTTAGATAAGTTTGAAGCTAAAAGCTCCCCTAGAATATTTTTAGGATACTCTGAAGTGTCTAGGGCATATAGGGTCTTTAACAAAACAGACCAAAAAGTTGAAGAGTCTCCACACATCATTTTTAGTGAAAAGAAAGGTGTTTCTAACATTGAAAATTTTGACAGGGATTCCAATCACGATGGGGAATTCCTAGAAGACCAAGAAGAAGAAAAGACTCAGCTGAGTGGAACATCAAATCCTCCCAACCAGGAAGGGCCAAGAGAAACAGGTGAGTCTTCAGTAAATGTTAGATTTCTTAAAGATCATCCGATAGATAATGTCATAGGTAATCCTGAAGATCCTCTTCGGACTAGGTCTCATTTTAAGAATGAATAATGAAGACCTAATTGCTTTAGTCTCACAAATTGAACCCAAATCTGTAGAAGAGGCCTTGGCTGATCAAGCTTGGGTCAATGCTATGTGTGAGGAATTAGGCCAGTTCGAAAGAAATAATGTCTGGGAGCTTGTTCCAAGACCAGATAATGTTAATATCATAGGAACTAAGTGGGTGTTCAAAAATAAAATGAATGAAGATGGAATCATATCTATGAATAAGGCCAGACTAGTAGCCAAGGGCTACTGTCAGGAATTTGGTGTGGATTTCGATGAATCCTATGCACCTGTTGCTAGGATGGAAGCAATAAGAATGTTGCTTGCTTTTGCATGTTCAAAGAATATAAAACCCCAACAAATGGATGTTAAAAGTGCCTTTTTAAATGGAGTCATTAAGGAAGAGGTTTTTGTTGAACAACCCCCTGGATTTCAATTCTCTCCTCAACCTAACCAAGTTTTCAGGTTAAACAAAGCCCTGTATGGTCTAAAGCAGGCTCCTCGAGCATGGTATGAAAGATTGACTGAATTTCTGATCAGCAAGGGCTACAAAAGAGGTAAAGTTGATCAAACCTTATTTACCAAGGGTAAAAATAAAGATCTCATCATAGTTCAGGTATATGTAGATGACATTGTATTTGGATCAACTAAGTATGAACTATGTGATGAATTCTCTAAAATGATGTCTGCTGAATTTGAGATGAGTATGGTCGGTGAACTAAAGTATTTTATTGGCTTGCAGGTACAACAGTCAGAGGATGGATGCTTCATCAACCAGACCAAATACACAATGGAACTATTCAAGAGGTTTGGTATGGAAAACCTGAAGCACATTACAACACCCATGGGTACCAATACCTCACTGGATACAGATGAGACAAGTAAAGAAGTAAATGCCAAGCTCTATCGAGGTATGATTGGATCTCTTCTTTACTTGACAGCTTCTAGACCTGATATACAGTTCAGTGTAGGAATGTGTGCAAGGTATCAGTCTAGACCCACTGAATTACACTTAGCTGCAGTGAAAAGAATTTTCAGATATTTTTCAGCTACTCATTCTCTTGGTTTATAGTTTCCTACATCACACACACTTAACTTAGTTGCATACACAGATGCTGATTATGCAGGATGTAAACTAGATAGGAAAAGCACTAGTGGTCACCGTGAATTTTTGGGTGGGTGTTTAGTGTCTTGGGGTTCCAAGAAACAACATTTTGTGGCCCTCTCCACTGCAGAAGTTGAATATGTAGCTGCAGGGAGTTGTGGTACACAAGTCATTTGGATTAAACACCAGCTTTAGGACTACCAAATAGACCTGGGGTGCACACCTATCTATTGTGATAATACCAGTGCCATCAATCTTGCCAAGAATCCTGTTTTGCATTCACGCACCAAATACATAGAGATAAGACATCATTTCATAAGAGATGAGGTGTCTAAGAACAAATTTGAACTGATTCATGTAGACACTGATGATCAGATTGCAGACATCTTCTCTAAACCTTTGGATAATGAAAAATTCACTACACTGAGAAGAGAATTAGGCTTATATAAATTGTCTTAAATGTGAAGTCTGTTCTTTTTATGAGGGGGAGTTCTGTATGTCTGATGGTTAGCTTTTTGTAATGCTATGTTTGAGGGGGAGCTGGTTGAGCCATGAGAGGGAGAGTTCTTTGACAGATTCAAAAAGATTGACTAGATGTGTGTGATTGCTGGTTTTCATGACTGATCTTGTGTGGTTCTCTTAGACAGTAGAATCTCACTCATCTCTTAAGTCTATAAGTTTGTGATACTAAAGTCCAGCAAGAATCTTCCTTCTGGTAGTCTATCAGAGATCTAAATTAATTGTTAAAGTTTATCTTCCTACATTGTCAGTGATTTCAGTTCAGGCCAAAACCTGTATGTCTCGATATCTGACCAAAACAACTTGAAATCTAGACTTCAAGATTCACTTCAAGAAATAGTCCCTCTGGTATTGTTTTCAATCATTCCATCTTCTCTACACAAGGGATAATCTGAATTAACAAAGGTCTTGATTTGTTCACTGAGAAACTGGGAGCTTCATCAATAAAATGAAGTTTTCTCCTATGTCATGAGGTGTCAAACGCTTATCAAAAAAAATGACATTAATATTCTGACCTTCACAGAGCAATGGTGGCTTGATGGTGAGTAATTGGGGACTCTAGCCTCTAATCAAGGTGTTTCCTCATGTCAAAAGTCACAGTTACTAACTCTGTTCCTTTTAAAAAAAAGGGGGAAGAGGTAATGAGGTACTCGCACTGAGTAACTGGGGATTCAGGCCTCTAATCAAGGTGTCTCCCTAATGTCAAAAGAGTGAATTACCAACTTACTCATTGATCTTCTTGAAAATCATCTCAAAATCTCTTGTAGTTCTGCACTAATGGATTGCTTGTCCTCAATACCTTGAGAACACCTTCTCTGACTTTGTCTCTTGTTGTCTTTTGGGATAGTTTCCTGTTCAGCTAAATCATGCCATACTTGTTAACTCCTGCTCTAAATCATACACTATGTATGTTGATAAACTTTTCTATCATTCTATTTCTCTACTGTTTACTGGAGTTCAAGAATCTTCACTTGAGTTTAGCACCTCACTTATTCTCTTACGACTTGCTCGTGCCTTTCTGCACTAAGAAGTTACTGTACTTCTTCTTCATATCTCCAGCACTTTCATATATTCTGCCTTTCCTTTTGCTGATGTCAAAGGGGGAGAGAGGCTTTGTAATATCAGTAGATCATGAGCTGTGGGGGAGAATAGCTTGTCATGGAAATACCTGAGAGTGTGTTGTGGGGGAACGGTTTTGGAGAAAGAAGTGTTTCAGCAGTAGTGTTTAATTTGGCTCTACATGCATTTGCTTTGAATTTACCTTGAGTGTTAAAGCTACTATTAATTTCTTGTGAAGCCTTGATATTGCTTGATTCATAGTGTTTCCATCATCAAAAAGGGGGAGATTGTTGCATCCCTACGGTTTTGATGATGTCTCACACTATAAATCAATCTGTTTCTATCTTTAGATTAATTCATGCTTCATCACTTAGGATAGTACAGTTCATGTGGTTGTCATATAGACATGCACTACTTGATCAACTCTATACACTGCCAGCATACTCGTTCAAAGTCTCTGCATTGTAGTCTGTACATTGGCCATGTCTGTACAGAGTCGTTTGCATCAAGTCTACACATCCTGTTTGGTCGCACTTCAAAGTCTGCACATTGCACAGCTGCAGGCTCTTCAAAGTCTGTACACTGCACAACACGCAAGACTTCAGAGTCTATACATCGCACAGCATGCAGTCCTAGAAGTCTATACATTGCATCATGTCTAAAGTCCATACATTGTCTCAGCGTCTCATACTTCATCTACACTGTCTAGCACACACACTGCATATAGGCAAAGTATGCACATTGGTGGAGTCTATACATCGGCCTGGCGCTCGCTAAGTCAATTCATCGCTCAAAGTCTGTACAGCCCAAGTCTGTACATCCATCGTCTCACTCAGCGTCTCATTCAAGTCTATACATCGCAGAGTCTGTACAGAGTTTGCACAAGTCTGCATGCTTCTAAGTCTATACATCGTTTATGAAGTCTATACAGCAGTGCATTCCTTGAAAGCAAGTCTATACATTGTGTTGGTGGCAAGTCTATACATTGGGCAGTAGCTTGCACGAAGTGAAGTCTATACATTATCCTTCGTCTCATGCATCATCTTTCAAAGTCCATACAACCATTTCTAAGTCTGTACATTGGATCATCTTCCAAAGTCTATACATTGTCACCTTTACCTACGTTCAGAGCCCTAAGTCTATACATCGCAAAGTCTGCACATCGCAGTGTTCAAGCCTTCCAAGTCTATACATTGGTTCAGGTTTTCCAAGTCTGTACATTGGCCTTCAAGATTCTCAAAGTCTGTACAGCCTGCTTTGTAGTTCAGAGTACAAAGTCTATACATCGTGGGGTGTCGAGTCTTCAGAGTCTGTACATTCTTCAAGGGATACATTGTCTCGCTCTCTTCTTTAAGGGTGAAGTCTATACATTGGATAGGGTTGTGCATCGTGAAGTCTATACATTGTTTGTGTGACTCAAGCCTTTACATCAAAGTCTATACATTTGTTAGGCTTGTTCATGCATCATTCTGCAAGTCTGTAAACTGAGGTCGCTTGAAGGGCTTCAAGTCTACACACTCTTACATTGTACACACTTGCTTAATTGCTGCTTCTAAAGTCTACACATTCGATTGCTTCATGCTTTACACAGAATTTTACACATTCCACTCTGTTATGTTAATGCATCATTCTGCAAGTCTGTACACTAAGGTCGCTTGAAGGGCTTCAAGTCTACACACTCTCACATTGTACACACTTGCTTACTTGCTGCTTCTAAAGTATATACACGCTGTGTTAAGTGCCTGAACTAACTAATTGCATTTCTTTGTCTCTGCCTGCAGATGAGTCAGGTTGATGATTGGGCATGTGAACCGAGGATGATGCCTGGCACGTGATCTGAGGATACTCTGGAAAAGGAGGGAACGAGCCCCACTCATGTGAAGTCCTGGAATTTAGGTCTGATGCCATATAAAAAAGGAAACCTTCTGCGAACAAGGAAAAAAACTGGAGGAAAAAGCTGAGCAGAAGAATCCCTGAGCAGAAGAAGAAAAGAGAGAGCCTCCACGTTCCAGAGAGAAGATAGAGAGAAAAGATTTGAGAGTATTGTTCTGAGAGAAAAGTCTGAGTGAGAGAGTAGTGTTTAATTTGCTTCTTCGGAAGCTACATTGTTTTGGTTTTCAGAAACGATTGTCTTCACCGATTGTCTTATTTTCTATTTCTTTCTTCATATTTCTGATTTCAAATTGTTACCCTCCTATGTTTGGAGGAAGGGAGAGTTACTCCGGTTTCCCTCTGGGCTGTAGAGGAAGAGAGATCTGTGATCTCGGGTTTTGCCGGTGATGGGTTGTCACTAGCAGGTTCCCTCCGGGTTGGAGGAAGGGAGATCCATCTCCGGTTCTGGTCTTGCGGGTAGCAGGTCCAGGTGTCAAGCTCTGTGGGTAGCAGAGTTTGGGTTGAGGGATTTGTTTCCCTTGGTTGGTCAAGCTGTGTGGCAGCATTTTGTTCGCAGACTGAGTCTGCTATTTCTAGCCGTGGCTAGTGGAATCCTTATTCTGGTTTGGAGTGAGGGGTGGCTGTAGATTGTGGACTACAATCGAACCACCTTAAAATTTCTTGTCTCTTCTGTGGTTTGCTTGCTATTGTTGTGTTGCATTTCCTCTGCTTGTCAAATTGCTTCTCTGTGAACAGACCTTGCAATCGCACACTTATTCTGTCCTGGTTATTGATTGCTTTAGCTATACTCTTTCGCTACCTCTAAAGGGTTGTGAAACTGTAGAACTGATTTTCCGCTGAAGTTTTAAAATCGAGAGTGATCTATTCATCCCCCCTTCTATATCACTCTACGCTGCGCATATCATTAAGCGGTCCAGTAGGAACTGCATATCATCCAGAGACTAGTTTTCTTTGTGTTTTATGGTTTTGAATCCAAGAACATGTTGGTTCTTGATAATTTGAACTCCTGGACAGAAATTCTGGACAGTATCTCTTCAACTTAGCCTTGGGATGTTCCGAGGTAAGTTTGTACTTGATTATAATTGGCCATTTTAAATTGATTAAAGTCTAGACGGAACTTGGGATCTTGGATCCAATAAATCAATGCCAACGCATCATAGGGGCCCGGTCTGGTCCTGGGGAGAGCGCCCGAAAAGTACTTGTGCCCATGGGAGTTTGTAATGACAGGGTGAGGCATTGCACCGAGTGCATGACTAGCGTGATGTCTATGACAATGATCTCCTATATCTTACTTGAATCGTGTTTGACTTGATTACATTCTTGCTTGTTGGCCAATTTCCTGCAATTTCCTGTTATATATATTGTTCTTAAACTGCAATTCTTGTAATTATATCATCTTGTCATATTGTTATTCCATTCCATTCTTTAGCACTTTCTGTTATTATGTTGTTTCATCTGATCGCTATTTCTTTTCATTCCGTTTCATACATATAATTAATTAGTTAATCACTTACACTTGCCTGTTATTACCTACTGAGCGTTCGCTCATATAGTTGTTTTCCCCCTTTCCAGGCAGCTCAGGTGAAGACTCACAAATGGATGGGAATGGGCAAGAGTGATGACTTGGAGTGTATCAGCTAGTCGTTATGTTGAGATTGTTATAGTTGTTTTACATCTAGCTATGCCTTTGAAATTGTGCTAGTTATCGTAACGGAGTCAAGTAGAGACTATGTTTGATTATGTTTAAGTCGGTTTGTAAGACGTTTTGATGGTTATTGTAATAGATTGGAGTTATTCTATTCATGACGTTATGTTAATTCTTAGCTTAGCTTGTTATCTTTACTAGCGTTTTCTACTGCCGGTCCCGATATTCCGCGTCGGGGCGTGACACTCACGGTCTGAGGTTCGGGCAAAGTTTTGTTTGTCGTACCCGTATGTGGAAGAATTCGTGAAGACGAAGCCCCGGGATTACGTTGAGTCACACACGTCAATCCCCCGGTCTACGTACACCAGCAGCCAGTCAACCAGTCCAAGCCCGTATCCTTTGTCTTCTCGCGTTCAAACTGAGTCAAAGTGGGGCTAATATTAACTAAAAAAATCAGATTTTATAGAGGTGGGGCCACCCCCCCTTTCTCTTCCAACCTGGTCCGCCCAACCACCCCTGGGGAGGGGTTTAGGCGGACCAGCCTAGCCCCCCAAGCTGGTCCGCCTAAACCCCTAGATAATAAAAAAATGATTTTTCAAAATAAAAAATAGGACCATTTGGTCCGCCCAAACCCCCCTGGGGAGGGGTTTAGGCGGACCAGCCTGGACCCCAGGCTGGTCCGCCTAAACCCCATCTATTATTAAAAAAAACTTTTTTCTCCGAAGAAGGGGTTTAGGCGGACCAGATTAGCCCTTGGGGCTGGTCCGCCTAAACCCCCCCTGGAGGAGGGGTTTAGGCGGACCAGACCAGCCCCTTGGGCTAGTCCGCCTAAACTCCATCTCCTCCACTCCGATACACACACAAAACACACATAAAAAATATAAAAAATAAAAAAATGATACTGTTTGGGGGGTTTACCCGGACCAAGTTGAACCTTCAACTTGGTCCTCCTAAACCCCCCCACCCCTTCAACTTCCTATAAATTTCCCCCCTTAGAAGCTCAAGGGACAACAGCAACGGACGAACTCCCCCGGCCTAATTGTCGCACCCTCGGATCCCCGAGGCCTTCGGCAAGGGTCGGGAACGCAAGAGGACAAGTGTGCGCACGGTTGGCTTGCTAGTCGGCTCACACACGCCGAGAGTATGTCACGTATACTTCCCTCACATGGTGTTTAGCCATCTCACACTAAGTCCATCCTCGCGACATGAAAGATGACTACGCCAACGGCAAATACACCCGCATCTCGGGTCTACCTGTGTACGCCAACTTACGACGGTGATGAAGGGCACTCTGTAATGCCGTAATGGATCCCAGCACAGAACCCCGTGCCCACCGTTCACCTCCGAGTCGGCTGTTCGCCCCTCAGACTAACAAATCAAGTCTAGTCAGACCTTTGGCTAGGGAATCATAGTCCCGGGGCTGACCTCGACTCCCCAGTGTTGTGCCCCTGTGGTCATTTGAGTCATCTTGTTGTCACTTGGGTCATTCGACATCATCCTGTGGTCATTTGAGTTATTTGATATTCTTGGTTTTGATAATGGCTAAACACTATAAGTCATTGTTATTTTCCACTCTCATATGACTGACATACGTGATGTTTTGTTCATGACAGATAAGCCAATGAATGGATAAGGAATGGAGTGGAGATGACAAATGTGAAAGCCTAATGATCGTACCCAAGCAAGGATGGAAATCCTTTCAAATCATGATCAATCAAATGATCAAACTCATGGCAGTCGCCTGGCAAACCAAACATGTGGATAAGCATCTTGCCTCTCTACCATTCAATACATGTGGTATATGTCATTTACTGTCAAGCACCATTGGTAAGATTCTTACCTTGTCATAGCCATCAATCTCACCATGGGTATTCCATATACCTCTCATCTCTAAACTTCATTCATGATAATTGAGGTTCACAATGATAACTTGGTTTGATAACTTACAAGTTCACTCTTCAAATGCATTAGTTTGTCATTCCAATCATGGTACCATGCTCAAATGGTCTTGATGTTTCCCATGCATAAACCAAGTGAAATCCAACCCCCAAATGTATGAAATAAACATTTACTTAAAGTCATTGATATTTGGAGGTATTTCATTGGGATAACACTTCAACTTTACAGGACTAGGTCATTCCGGTCAACCAGAATCGCCAAACGCGAAAAGTCTCATACTGTAGAACTGGCGGTCGACCGCCCCAGGTCGACCAGCAGCAGCGGTCGACAGCCCCAGGTCGATCGAAAATTCTAGGGACTAAATTTCTACAGTGATTCTCAGTAGCGGTCGACCGCCAGAAGCTTCCAGTCGATCGCCAGCCCAGAGCCATCAATGTTGACTTTGTTTTCCACTTCGAGAAGAGCCTCTTTCCTTGTAATTATTTAATCCTTAAGTCACCTAATCACCCACAAAATGTGGAACTTGTCTCGAGGGTGTCTATGGACCATTCAAAGTCTATAAAACACATACAAGAGGGTTAGAAACCCTAATGCTTCAAGAGGAACAAAGGAGAGATCTAGAGAGGCTGTTAGGGTGCTAGGCCCGGATACAGAGGGGGGGTGAATGTATCCTGGTACGAATAATGCCCAAATAAAAAACTCAGATGCTAGGCAAGTTCCAGAATTAAGCTAATTCGATTGAACATAATAACAAGCAGTAGGAGCGTGCCTATCCAAGCATCTAGCGGAAGCAAATCAAGCAATCAAACCACTGCTCAATAGATTTTTTAGGTGGTTCGGTCCTCCAGACCTACATCCACCCCTCACTCCCAACCGGAGTGAGGCTTCACTAGCAAATGCTAGAACCAAGCAGACTCAGTCTGCGAACAAGGTGCTGCCACACAGCTTGACCAGGGGAACAACCTCCCCTCTTCCTCCCAACCGGAGGGACACCCCAAGTGACTCCCAGCCACTTGGAAACCAGAGACCGAAGTCTCTCTTCCTCCAGACCGGAGGGACCCCTGGACTTGCTAGCCACAAGCCCAGAATCGGAGACAAGTCTCCCTTCTCCTGAATCCACAGGAGGAACCCGATCCCCAGCAGGGCAATCGGAAGAACAAGGCTAACCAAAGAAACAAAAGAAAAAATAAAGAAACATAAAAAGCACAGCAACAAAAGCTGGAAATGAAACACAAGAGATGTAGCTCTCAATGAGCATAGTCGTTCTGGATTTGATCCACGAACAGACTGAACTGATCTTCAATAGACTCTCTCCTCCTCTTCTTTTCTTCCTCTTCTTTCTGCTTCTCTTTCTTCTCTCTTTCTTCTCACTTCTCACGAGCACTATCTCTCTCTTTTCCTTCTTCTGCTCTCTTTTCTTCTTCTTCTCTATTCTCTGTATCGTGGAGGCACTCTCTGCTCTTCAGCTTTTCTCGATGGCTCTCTGCCTTTCGATCACTCTCAGCCGATGGAGGAGACTCCATATATATACCAGCAGCAGGCAGCTAGGGCTTATGCTCTTTTCGATTCCCGCCCAAGCTTCAGTGGTCCACGTGTCAGCATTTCAGCCTCTAGGATCACGTGCAAGTCTTGATGGCCTCATCCATTAAACCTGTCAGAAAATCAGTTGAATAACCTGTCAGTTAATCAGTCGAAGACAGTATCAGCTTAAGGCAATGTTCAGACTTCATTCAGCGAGCAAGGCACACATAGACGGCTGTATAGACTTAGTTAGTTCAGGCCGCTAACAACGAGTGTATAGACTTAACGAAATAGTGAGTGTACAGACTTTAGTAAGTAGAGAGTGTATAGACTTAGTTAGTTCAGTGCAATCCATAGCAATGTATAGACTTAGGCGTTCTGTTCAAGACAAAACCAATGTACAGACTTCATGTTGTACAGACTTGATGTTGATCAAAAGACCTTTGGACATCAGCCCAAGGCGTCAACGCTTCCATCGTGCAACGTCGCCTCAGCTCCTCAAGCGAGATGCTCACGCCCTTGGCAACTGGCCAATGTGTCAACGCATCCAGTGTCAGCGTCGACGCAGTGAACAAGACAGAAAGCGAAAGACGCACAATTGCGTCTACGCAGTCAGCCAAGTGCGTCAACGCACTAAAAGCACAGAACCCATGAAGACAGACAGGCTGTACAGACTTTGATGCTCAGAGACGATTGTATAGACTTTGCCTTAGAAACGAGTGTATGGACTTTGAAACAACAAATGAATAAGTATGTACACTGAGTCGAAGAGGCCGGCTGTATAGACTTGGAGTTTAACATGCATGAAAAATGTACAGACTTGCTATCCTCACAGCTGACGACTCTAGTGTATAGAATTGCTGAGGGAGTGACTGTACAGAGTTTGGAATGTTAGAGCCAATGAATAGACTTGTACAGTGCAGTGAGTGTACAGACTTTGAGTGTTAGGGCCAATATATAGACTTGAACGTCCACTGTGGATGTATAGACTTGACGACCCTGAGCCAATGTGTAGACTTTGCGCTGTACAGACTTTAGGCTTTGAACGCTTGAGCTGAAGACAATGTGCAGATTTAGCGATGTATAGACTTGGCCAGTAAAACGTAGGAAAAGGTATGAGTGTATAGACTTGGCCAAGCGTAGGAAAATATGTGGAGTGTACAGACTTGGTGAAACAAAGTCCAGTGTATAGACTTGGTGAACTGGCTCCAATGTACAGACTTGCAGATGCGAAGCCGATGTACAGACTTGGTTCCTGTAGCAGTGTATAGACTTGAAAGTCTGAAGGCGATGTATAGACTTGGTGAACACTGCAACATCAATCGGTTGTATAGAGTAGGGGCTGCACATACTTTGGCAATGTGTAGACTTAGAAGACATATGAATGTGTAGACTTCGAAGGATTGAGATGAACTGTTCACGCTGTACAGACTTGGTGAAAGGTGAAGGAGCGAGCGATGTACAGACTTCACCAACAAGCTTGAACACGAACAGGCTGCACAGTGCACTATATAGACTTGGACCAAGCCATGAACAGTGGAAGCTACAGTCCAATGTATGGACTTTGAAGGATTTGAGCGTGAGACTGTATAGACTTGGCCCCTTTCCGGATGTATAGACTTTGAGTCGAGAAGAAAAATGTGTGGGCTTACTATAAAGAACAATGTTCTGATGGGTCGACGCATCAGCAAGGGTGGGTCGACCCACCACTGTCCATACTATACAAACAGAGTGTAGATAGATGAAGATTGAGGCCGTTGTACAGACATGGGGTTCAGCTGAGGATGTATGGACTTTGACGAAGTGAAGCAGTGTACAGACTTTGAATCAAACCGATGTATAGACTTGAATGGGCATGGAGTGTATAGACTTGAGAGATTGAACTGAAGAGTCGACGCATCAGCTCAAGGAGTTGACGCACTGCTGTGGAGACTGTGCAGACAGAGTGTAGACAGATTTAAGTAGAGCATGTTATCTGACAGCCCTAAGAACTCCATACATTTACATGATAAAACATGAATTTATCGTGCATATAAAAGAAAGCATTATGATCAGAGAATGACTGAATAATAGCATGATGACACACAGCAAGATGACTCATAGTGATTAACTCACATCAAAAACCAATCATCAAAACCATCATCAAAACCACAGGGGCACAACAATCTCCCCCTTTTTGATGATGGCAATACTACACTGTGAGTAATGCTGATGACACAAACTATTCTCCCCCTTTGACTTCATCAAAAAGAAAATAGTTTGAGAAATTATAGCATGTATAAAAATTCAGTCAATTTCTCCCCCTTGCAAGAACATGATTCTCCCCCTTTAAGAGTTTCAGCAAAAGCATGAGTTAGAGATGATCAAAAGGAACTTGCATGCACTGATTGAATGATATTCTCCCTCTTTGGCAAACAATCTCCCCCTTTGGTATAATCAAAATAAACCATGGGAAGGGGTATGAATGTAGATGCAGATACCAGAAATATGAATGCAAGAGCACAATTCTTCTCCTTCTATGCAGCATGATGCATATGACAAGGAGGATCCCCCTCAATAAATGGAACCTTATGAAATGAATGAGAAGGAGACCACAGGGGCAAACAAGGAGAAGTTCAGGTCAATGAGCAGAAGAGGTTCAATTAGCAGATTTGTAAAGAAGCTCCAATCTCAGAAAATTCAGTCAGATTTTTAGAGAGATATCAATCTCATAAATCCAAAACATAAGTTTTTCAAAGTCTTCCATTATAAGGGCTTATGAATGAGCTTTATTGAACATCATGGTTTAAACATGATGTATGTAGAGTTTATCAATAAAATTATGTATTGATATCTAAAACCATGGTTTAATAAAATAGAACCAAGCTCTCATATTTAGCTTGATAAAACTCCATTTCTCTTACACAATCAAATTTATTGACTTCTTTCGAAATTACATGCATCAGTATTGAAATCAAGCAATTATGAAGTCATATGATTTTGTCTAGGGTTGTAGCAATTTGATTTTAGCATCAATATTCAGATATTTCAATTCGTTCAACAATTTTACATGCTACAAATTTTACGAGCACTCTAGTTCAGTGCACACCTTGTAACTAGAGGATACACCTTGATCAGAGGCCAATATCCCTAAGCACTTAGTGTGACTAACTATCATGCTTTATATGAACAGAGATAGCATTTACACATCATGACACACTGCAAATCATTTCTTGATGAGTGAGTTATATTTCTCAGTGTGCATGCCATTGCTCTGCCTGAATTTCAATTATTCTTAATCAGAGTTAACTATGGTACCTCATGACACAGTCCTTTGGACATGTGTTTCTCAGTGACCAAGGTCATTGCTCTGACTAGTTATCCTTTAGACATTTCAGAAAGTTTATTTGCTTTAGGTCAATATTAATCTCATGTACTTAACCAAATAAAGTCATGTATTCAATAATGCAGATTTCGGATGATTTTACAAGACACAGCATGAAATAGATGGTTAAGGTTTATTAAACATGCTTCAGATATTTTTAAGAGATTTTAAAGCCAAACTCATTGAATACATTAAACTTAAACCACATGAGTTATTTCAGTCATTCATAAAAATGTATAATAGAAGATTTCTAGTTCAAGAGTTTTCAGATTTATGATCGAGATAGTCCCATTGAAATCTTCATGCAGGACTGATGGAATTCTGAAGCCAAATGATACCAATTGATAGGAGAGATTTCGAGGCTCAATGATTTCTGATATTATCAAGGTCTGTCAACTAAGATCAATGATGAAGGGTATGCAATGAATTCTCACAAGAGTATGCATTTGACAACCTATATGCTATGCATTGACTCCCCCTAACACTATGCATTCAGACAATCTTTTTGGCATTTTTCATGAAATGCAATGCAATTAACTACATGCATGCAAAGACTCAACACTGAATGCTATGCAAAGATATGAAATTAACTCCCCCTGAAGACATGCAATGTTTGCACTGAAAACTGAACATATGATTTTGATTCATGCACATTCAGACTGTCCTAACCAGCAAGGTGACCCATGGTACTAGGTGGAGCACTTGGTCTAAAAGACCACCTCACACATAGTAAGAACCTCCAGACAGACTTCCCTGCCTTTTGGTACCTTACCATTTATATACCATTGAGGTCAACCATGATAATTCAACATGGGCAACATGCATGGATCAAATTTCAGCTAATCAGATTTTTCAGAATGCAATGGATAGATTTTCAATGAACTATGCAATAGACAAATTTCAAGCCACATTCATAAGCAGTTCAGATTTTTCCAGAAAATTCGGAATGCAATTTATTTTCAGAGGTTATGCATTTCAACAATTATCAAACAACTACAAATGGCAGATATGCAAGAATTTCAAAATAGGAGATGCAGAGAAATTACCTGAAAATTTCAGAAGGGGTTTTTCTTTGAGTGCCTTGGTTAATTTCCCCCTTTTTATTCCTCAGCTTCCAAGGCACACCTGTAGCAGACACATCATTTTGATGTAATAGGTACCCAAGAAACCTTGGGTCCTGGTTTAGCAGTGACACTCCTAGCAGGTTTTCTCAACAGATTTTTCGCATGTTTATCATCATAATACATTATATGACAATTATACATGGAATGCCCTACCTTCCCACAATGATAACAAGAAATAACAGATTTCATGTTCTCCTTGTATACATCAGCATTGGCGTGAACATGGTGTGAGTGAACATGATTAATTCTGTTATTGACATGAAAATTTTTCTTTTCATAATCGGCCAGCCAACAGTTAACAGCTCTGTGGCCTGGCTTTCCACATTCAAAACATACAGTGTGTTTGCTTCTAGAACCAAACTTCTTTCTATCAATAATGTTTTTATTAACAGGGAAATTAACAAATCCAGAGTTAGTTTTCTTTCCCTGAGCATGCCAGCAGAAGGCAGCAATGTGACCAAACTTCCCACAACAATAGCATTGAATTTTCTTTTCCTGATCAGTAGAATGTTTCCTAAGATGATTTCTAGGATACTTTCTAACAGCATTTCTTTCATCATTTATCAATGCTACACAGTTATGCATAATATGGCCAACTTTCCCACAATAGTGACATGTTATAGCCTTTTTATTCACATTCACTTGTTTGACAAGATTGATATTCTCATGAGAGTGTGAATGTGTGTGTGAGCAGTGAGCAGCATGCACATGTAAATCAGAGACATATTTGGACTTATTCAAATCAACATTTTTCTTTTGTTTTTGAATCTTTTTCTGTTTCTTATCTGAATTTTCAGCCTTCTTAGCAGTGAATTGAAAAATAGAAGAACTAGATTGATTAGCTTGTTCAGAGCTTTTCACGAATACAGTTGACTTCTTCTTTTCATTCACTTTCTTATTAACATGCACATACCCAAGTCCTTCTTTCTGAAAATTTACTTTAGAACCAAGCAGCTTATTCAAATTATCTTTTCCTTTAACGAATTTTGACAAAGATTTTTTCAGATCTTCAATCTCAGAATTCAATGAAGCAATACTCACTTCATACTTGGATAGCTCAGATTCACAAACAATCAGCTGTTGTTTCAAAGCATCATTCAGGTTCTTCAGAGTTTCATTTTCTTGTTGAACCATTATTTCAATGTTGTTCTCATTTTCCTTCACAACAGTTTTCCCTTTTTCAATTGACAACCATCTTTCAGAGAAGACAGTATTAAGAACCATTAGCTTTTTATTTTGATCTTTCAAGTAGATATTTTCTTCTTTTAAAGATTTGATTTGTTCTTTTTGAAAACTGTCATCAGAATCAAAATCAGTAATCATGTCTTCGAGAATGGCACATGTTTTGCAAGAATTATTTTCACCGATGAGTTTGTTTCTAATATTCTCATTTTAAGATTTCAACCTGTTTAACTCATCTTTTTCTTTAATCATGTCAGATTTCAAGTTTTCATTTTCAGCTTTCAGACTTCTGACTTCAAAATTTTTCTCTTTTCTTAATTTTCTCTTTTCTGATTTAACTCTTTCATATTTTTCCAGTAGATGCTCATGCATGGCAACTAAATCATCATGACTAATATCCTCGGTCTCAGAGTTTACCTGGGATGAGGACTCATCTGATTGATCACTCCTTCTTGCCATGAGACATTCTTCTTCCTTTCCATTGTGGATGCGAAGCAATTCATCCAATATTTCCTTTGCCGAGCTACAACCTGAGAAAGAGGAAAAATCATCAGAACCGATTGCAGCCTTCATTAGATTTAGAGCTCTCACATTATCATCATTTTTCAACTTGTGAACATGAGTCCACTTGGATTTATCCTTAGGAAGTTCATGTGGACTGTGAGAGATAACCTTCCACAATTGTGGATTAATAGAGTTAACATGCTTGTGCATACGATATAGCCAGAATTTAATATTTGAACTACTGAATAGTGGAGGATGAGCCATGAGAACACAACAGATTAATGCAACAGGAATATTGATGCACTAAAAACAAACTAGCACCGAAAACCAGAGATCGAATCTGCAGGTCGCTGGACCTTGTATGCAGACACCGCTCTGATACCAACTGTTAGGGTGCTAGGCCCGGATACAGAGGGGGGGTGAATGTATCCTGGTACGAATAATGCCCAAATAAAAAACTCAGATGCTAGGCAAGTTCCAGAATTAAGCTAATTCGATTGAACATAATAACAAGCAGTAGGAGCGTGCCTATCCAAGCATCTAGCGGAAGCAAATCAAGCAATCAAATCACTGCTCAATAGATTTTTTAGGTGGTTCGGTCCTCCAGACCTACATCCACCCCTCACTCCCAACTAGAGTGAGGCTTCACTAGCAAATGCTAGAACCAAGCAGACTCAGTCTGCGAACAAGGTGCTGCCACACAGCTTGACCAGGGGAACAACCTCCCCTCTTCCTCCCAACCGGAGGGACACCCCAAGTGACTCCCAGCCACATGGAAACCAGAGACCGAAGTCTCTCTTCCTCCAGACCAGAGGGACCCCTGGACTTGCTAGCCATAAGCCCAGAATCGGAGACAAGTCTCCCTTCTCCTGAATCCACAGGAGGAACCCGATCCCCAGCAGGGCAATCGGAAGAACAAGGCTAACCAAAGAAACAAAAGAAAAAATAAAGAAACATAAAAAGCACAGTAACAAAAGCTGGAAATGAAACACGAGATGTAGCTCTCAATGAGCATAGTCGTTCCGGATTTGATCCACGAACAGACTGAACTGATCTTCAATAGACTCTCTCCTCCTCTTCTTTTCTTCCTCTTCTTTCTGCTTCTCTTTCTTCTCTCTTTCTTCTCACTTCTCACGAGCACTATCTCTCTCTTTTCCTTCTTCTGCTCTCTTTTCTTCTTCTTCTCTATTCTCTGTATGGTGGAGGCACTCTCTGCTCTTCAGCTTTTCTCGATGGCTCTCTGCCTTTTGATCACTCTCAGCCGATGGAGGAGACTCCATATATATACCAGTAGCAGGCAGCTAGGGCTTATGCTCTTTTCGATTCCCGCCCAAGCTTCAGTGGTCCACGTGTCAGCATTTCAGCCTCTAGGATCACGTGCAAGTCTTGATGGCCTCATCCATTAAACCTGTCAGAAAATCAATTGAATAACCTGTCAGTTAATCAGTCGAAGATAGTATCAGCTTAAGGCAATGTTCAGACTTCATTCAGCGAGCAAGGCACACATAGACGGCTGTATAGACTTAGTTAGTTCAGGCCGCTAACAACGAGTGTATAGACTTAACGAAATAGTGAGTGTACAGACTTTAGTAAGTAGAGAGTGTATAGACTTAGTTAGTTCAGTGCAATCCATAGCAATGTATAGACTTAGGCGTTCTGTTCAAGACAAAACCAATGTACAGACTTCATGCTGTATAGACTTGATGTTGATCAAAAGACCTTTGGACATCAGCCCAAGGCGTCAACGCTTCCATCGTGCAGCGTCGCCTCAGCTCCTCAAGCGAGATGCTCACGCCCTTGGCAACTGGCCAATGCGTCAACGCATCCAGTGTCAGCGTCGACGCAGTGAACAAGACAAAAAGCGAAAGACACACAATTGCGTCTACGCAGTCAGCCAAGTGCATCAACGCACTAAAAGCACAGAACCCATGAAGACAGACAGGCTGTACAGACTTTGATGCTCAGAGACGATTGTATAGACTTTGCCTTAGAAACGAGTGTATGGACTTTGAAACAGTAAATGAATAAGTATGTACACTGAGTCGAAGAGGCAGGCTGTATAGACTTGGAGTTTAACATGCATGAAAACCAGTGTACAGACTTACTGTCCTCACAGCTGACGACTTCAGTGTATAGACTTGCTGAGGGAGTGACTGTACAGAGTTTGGAATGTTAGAGCCAATGAATAGACTTGTACAGTGCAGCGAGTGTACATACTTTGAGTGTTAGGGCCAATGTATGAACTTGAACGTCCACTGTGGATGTATAGACTTGACGACCCTGAGCCAATGTGTAGACTTTGCACTGTACAGACTTTAGGCTTTGAACGCTTGAGCTGAAGACAATGTGCAGATTTAGCGATGTATAGACTTGGCAAGTAAAACGTAGGAAAAGGTATGAGTGTATAGACTTGGCCAAGCGTAGGAAAAGATGTGGAGTGTACAGACTTGGTGAAACAAAGTCCAGTGTATAGACTTGGTGAACTGACTCCAATGTACAGACTTGCAGATGCGAAGCCGATGTACAGACTTGGTTCCTGTAGCAGTGTATAGACTTGAAGGTCTGAAGGCGATGTATAGACTTGGTGAACACTGCAACATCAATCGGTTGTATAGAGTAGGGGCTGCACATACTTTGGCAATGTGTAGACTTCGAAGGATTGAGATGAACTGTTCACGCTGTACAGACTTGGTGAAAGCTGAAGGAGCGAGCGATGTACAGACTTCACCAACAAGCTTGAACACGAACAGGCTGCACAGTGCACTGTATAGACTTGGACCAAGGCATGAACAGTGGAAGCTGCAGTCCAATGTATGGACTTTGAAGGATTTGAGCGTGAGACTGTATAGACTTGGCCCCTTTCCGGATGTATAGACTTTGAGTCAAGAAGACCAATGTGTGGGCTTACTATAAAGAATAATGTTCTGATGGGTCGACGCATCAACAAGGGTGGGTCGACCCACCACTGTCCATACTATCCAAACAGAGTGTAGATAGATGAAGATTGAGGCCGTTGTATAGACATGGGGTTCAGCTGAGGATGTATGGACTTTGACGAAGTGAAGCAGTGTACAGACTTTGAATCAAACCGATGTATAGACTTGAATGGGCATGGAGTGTATAGACTTGAGAGATTGAACTGAAGAGTCGACGCATCAGCTCAAGGAGTTGACGCACTACTGTGGAGACTGTGTAGACAGAGTGTAGACAGAATTAAGTAGAGCATGTTATCTAACAGCCCTAAGAACTCCATACATTTACATGATAAAACATGAATTTATCGTGCATATAAAAGAAAGCATTATGATTAGAGAATGACTGAATAATAGCATGATGACACACAGCAAGATGACTCACAGTGATTAACTCACATCAAAAACCAATCATCAAAACCATCATCAAAACCACAGGGGCACAACAGAGGCTAGAGAGGAGGTTGGAAGAAGAGGTACTGTAGCCGTGAACAATACTCCGTGCAGAAGTTCTACATCCACTACAAGTGATTCAAGCTTAGATCTGAAGCAAGCAACCTCCAGGGAAGCTAGAAGCAAGCAAGCTCTCAAAGGTGATCAAATCTTCATCCATAAATCTCTTCATCAACTCAAGGGGATCAAAAGGAAGATCAAAGCTTTATCCATACACTTCTTCATCAACTCAATTGAATCCAAGGCATCAAGGGAGATCAAAGGAGGCTTGGAAGAAGATGTACTGTAGCCATAAACAGTACTTCGTGAAGAAGTTCTTCATCCATTCCGAGGTGTTTCAAGCTCATATCAAAGCAAGCAATCTCCAAGGAAGTGTAGAAGCAAGCAAGGCTATCAAGGTGATCTAAGGAAGCTGATTTCACAAGGTTTTCAAGGGAGATAAAATCCGCATCCTTTATCTTCTTCATCAACTCAACAAGTGATCATTTCATAAGGAAGAAGATACCATTGAAGCATCAGATTCAAGCTCCAACAATCTCAGACAAGATCTTTTCTCTTTGATCATATTATATATCTTGTTTGAGTGTTTTCACATCTTGTTATTTTTCCATTTCATTCAAACATTTGAAACTGAAGATTGTCCCTACCGGTGGTTAGTAGGAAGGTAATCGGAAGTTGTCCGATCTGCGGTGATTGACGTCCCTACCGGTGGTTAGTAGGAAGGCAATCGAAAGTTGTCCGATCTGCGGTGATTGATATCCCTACCTGTGGTTAGTAGGAAGGTAATCGGAGGTCTTTCCGATATGCGGTTTGGTGCGCTGCACTAGTGAAGCCTCACCAGGTTTAGTGTGGGGTGGACGTAGGACTGGGGATTCAGTCCGAACCACCTTAAAATCTCGTGTGTTGTGGTTTACTTGTGTGATTACTTTATGCTAGATGCATGCTTAGGCATAATCTTTATATTACTTATTCATCTTGCTAAAGAAATCGTTGTGTGCTACGCTAAGCTAGTTATATTCCGCTGTAATACTTTTTATCTAGCTTTAAAGAGGGGTGTTCTGCGAAAAGAGGGGCAGATCTATTCACCCCTCTCCTCTAGATCCGCCATCCACTACTCAACAAGTGGTATCAGAGCCTGGCTCTGCCATTCCCAGATCCTACGATCTATAGGGAAAGATCCCGGTGTATTTTATTTAGATGGCTTCATATGCTACACATGCTTCGATGGTTTCTCCACCCATTTATGATTGTTCAGATTTTTCTACATGGGTAGGGAGAATGGTCATCTACGTTAGCTCCACAGATCCACAATTGTGGACTCTTATATACGATGGTCCTCATGAGCTGCCATCAAATTCAATTGATTGGTCAGCCGAACATGAGACCAAACATAATGATAATCTTACTGCATATAACTTTAGTATAGCTGCAGTTGATCTCAGACTAACTCATCTTGTGTCCTCCTGCAGCACAGCCAAGCAAGTACTGGACAAGTTGGCAAAAATCCATGAAGGAAAGGAACAAGAACAAGAATGCTTCATGGCCGACCGTGCAGAATAGTCCAGCAATACATCCTCATCACAGGTAAACTCTGACTCTGAGGAATTCACTTTTGAAGAGCTTATGGAAGCCTATGATGAGTTGATTACACAATACAAAAAGGTAAAATCAGAAAACAAAAATTTGAAAAAGGATCTCAAGAAAAATAACCAAACTGAAAGCTTGGTTTGTAAAAAGTGTTCTGTTTTTGAAGAGCTCAACGACACTCTTTCTTTTGATCTAGATACGCATAAATAAAGCATTGCATGTCTAAGGGATGAAAATGAAAATCTTCATGATAAAATCACTAGGTTGGAAGAAATTGTAATAAAACTTCAAAACCAACCTAAGTCAATCTCTAATGATCAAACTATGGCTAATGAGCTAATCTATGATGAGAGGTTGATTGAAGAAAATAAAAATTCTGTTTCATGCTCTGCTAATTTTGCATGTGAAAAATATTCATTCTTGAGAAACATAAATGTTGGTCTCCATGATGATCTTGAATGGCAACAAAATCTGATTGATTCTATGAAAGAAGAGAATAGAGAGTTGTTGGAAAAGAAAATTGAACTTGAACAAGCTGAAGAAGAATTGCATGAAAAATTGGCTACACATGAAAAAGGCAAATCTGTCATTGATGATCACTCTGAAACATTGCATGCTTTAGAACAACAAAATCAAAATCTTAAAGTAATAAATGCCATGCTCAATGAGCAATTGGCAGCATGCAAAGAGGGTCTTGATGAATCTAAACAACATATTTCCTCACTTGAAAATGAAATTCAAGGTCTGAATGATTTCATGTCTTTGTTTGCCCAAATTCAAGATTCAGGCTCACCGGAAGCCACCACCTCCTGTGGTCACCAAAAAGGGCATACTGCTCAAAAGAAATGCAAAATTCAGCATGCTCATCCAAACATGCACCACAACATGTCTAATGCTAAATACCATACTTTCCACAAAATGAATGTCCATTATTATTATTGTGGTAGATATGGTCACACTGTGCATGATTATTTCATCCTGAGAAATGATGAGCTTAGAACAGGACAACAAGTGAAAGGGCAAGGAAAGAAACAGGTCAACACTGGCAGAGGGCCTGCTCAGCAGAACTCTACACAGAATCGCATGGAGAATCAGAAGTGTCGACATTCTCATCCAGACAGGTCGACACTCCCCATGGTCTTCAACAAAAATGCTTCTCTTTGTTGCTTTCATTATGGTAAGACTGGTCACACTGACCAAAAATGCTGGCATCTGAAAGAAAGACACCACCCTCATACCATGAAAGGTAAAAATCACTCTCACTCACAAAAGCATAGTCCACATGGATACGCACATGAACATAAAAAGAATAATCAATCTTTTGTGCGTTGTTTCTATTGTGGAAAAAATGGGCATGAGATATATGATTATCACACAATGAGGGAGGATGATGTGATTGCCCTGAAAAAGAGGAGCCAAGATGCTAAACATGTTGCTAACCCACAAGGACCCAAGAAAGCTTGGGTACCTAAAAATTCCAAATGAGAATTTTGGGTGTAGGATACCTTGGAGCTGAGAAATGAATGGTCAGGTAAATAAAAGCTCAAGGCACATGTATGTAAATAATATTTTTTTATTTTGCATGTTTAGTCTTGACATTATCTTGAAATATCAGATAGTGCATCATAAGTTTGCTCATTTTGTTCAATAAAATTCTGCAAACTGAATTGCTTATTTGAATGATGATTTATCCCCCATGGTGTGAAGATGAACACATGAGCTAGATTAATTACTCACACCCTACTTGACCTCTGGTATTTCAAATGGTCTAGAGTTGAAAGGCAAGTCATGCTTGCCCAGAACTCTTACTATCCGTGAGAAGGATCTAAGATCAAAATCTCCGCCGTGTACTAGAGATCAATTATTTCAGCTATTTAATTCATGAGAAACTTGTTATGCTGATGAAGTTGATGTGATGATGAGTTATTTGGTACCTGATATTAGCCACATGAAATTCTTGGATTTTGGTTTTGATGATGCATATCATGGCTGCATTTTTAACTCGTTATTCATGTTAGCATTATTCAAAGGGGAGTCTAGCAATTGACATCATCATGTGGCATTCAGTTCAAAATCAATTGTGAATGATTTGTGTTTGCATCATCTTGTGATCTCATATACTCTAATGCAAATCATGTTTAGGAAAATAAAAAAAAAGTGCAATCATCATGCAACATCTTTATTGCATTGTGCATTCACATAAGTCTTAGACTGCATAGTTCATTGCCAACCCATGCATGCTTTCAGTGGGAGTCAACATCTAAAACCAAGTTGCATGCTCCCTTAGAATGAAGTTGTATCAAATGGATGTAAAAAGTGCTTTCTTGAATGGTTTGTTCAAGGAAGAAGTCTGTGTGGAGTAGCCCCTTGGCCTTGAGAACTCTAACCATGCAGATTTTGTATACAAGCTAGATAGGGCACTTTATGGCTTGAAGCAAGAACTAAGAGCTTGGTATGAGAGACTAAGCTTGTTCCTCATTGAGAAAGGGTACACACGAGGCAAGGTAGATCAAACACTTTTCACCAAGAAGCAAGGTAAGAACATCTTGATTGTTCAAATTTATATTGATGATATTGTGTTTTGTTCTACTAAATCTAAAATGTGTGAGGAATTTGCTAACCTCATGACTAGCGAATTCGAGATGAGCCTAATGGTAGAACTCTAATTTTTTCTCGATTTGCAGGTCAACCAAGGAGAAGATTGGTGCTTCATAAGTCAAGCCAAATACATCAAGGAGCTGCTGAAAAGATTTAACATGACAAGTAGTAAAATAATTGCAACTCCTATGAGCACTACAACATCACTGGATTCAGATGAAAATGGTAAATTAGTAGATGTAAAAATCTATAAAGGTATGATCATCTCCTTGCTTTATTTGATTGCATCCCGACCAGATATCCAGTTTAGTGTTTGCCTCTATGCTAGATTTCAAGCTAGTCAGAGAGTAGACCAAGCATATTGAGATTAGGCATCACTTCATTAGAGATGAGGTCTTTAAGAAAAATTTTGAACTGTATTTTATTGATACTCTAAATCAGATTGCTGACATCTTTACCAAGCCCTTGTGTAATGACAGGTTTACTACACTCAGAAGGGAGCTTGGTCTTTGCAGACCTCAGGCCACTAAAAATTGAAATGATGATCCTCTTCAGCTTGGTTATGTGTCTTGAAATTTGGCATCCATGCATTGTTCATATGTAAATATGTCATCTTGCATCTGATGTAGCATTGCATGTAGTCACGATGCATAATAAAGTTGAATTCATGTTCACGATGCATTACATGTGGTGTAGCTTTATTCTTGCATGGCCATGGTATATCAAATGTTGATGTATAGAAAGGCATGTTATGCTTGCCTAGAAGCACTCAATATGCGTGAGGTTTCACCTCCGCCAAGTACCATGCGTCACTGTCGCATATAGGCCATATAGTAAGGGGGAGTAGTCTCTTTGCAGCATTCATGCATATATTTCATCTTCATTCTGTTAAGTTTAATAAGTGTACAACCATGTGTTGGGTCATGCATTTGTCAATCTCTCCTTGACATTCGTCATTCCACTTGATTGCCAACATAACTCCTTGAGTGCATTCACTGCATATCCTTAGGGGGAGTACTGCTGCTATTCTTAATCTCTTGCAATCTGAAGTTCATGGCTTCTAGTTTGAAAATGAGATCATGAGACCGACGGAACTACGGTGTAAGAGCTTTCTATTATATGCACTGATGATTATCCATCAAATGAAAATGATTCAGATTTAATGATTCCCTTGAAGTTCTGATATATCTTTTGAAATCATCTATGTTCTGTGGTTCTAATAGATCTTAACTAGAGGTTGCATGTTGTGCATTGAATGACTATCCCAAAATCTGAAAATTCAAACTTCATGACAACCTTGGTGATACTCTAGAGCTATGTATTATTTTTAAACATCTTGATGAGCTGAAATTCCTGAAAATCAATTTGACAGAGCAATGATATTATTGCACGGAGAAATATGTCACGTCATCAAATCAAGTGACGAATGATATGTCATGATGTGCCCCTGTTATCTCTGTCTTAATTATATTTGGACTCTAGACAGAGCACTGATATAATTGCTAAGAAATATATCTTCTCATCAAAGAAATGAGATTGGATATGTCATGACATGACTTTGCTATCTCTGTTCATTCTGAAGCATAACCGTCAGTCTTGCCAAATACCTAGGGGTATTGGCGTCTAAACAACGTGTATTCTTACGGGTAGGAGGCATGTACTAGACTCGACTGCTCGTAAAATATGAGTCATGTGCTTTCAAATTCAAAAGATACTTCCAACTGAAAATATGGTGCAATCATAAAATTCCATGCTTTAGTCATGATTGTTTAGCCTCAATACTAGTTTTTGTGTTATTCCCTTTGTAGTTATTGAAAATGGATTTATAAGACAAGGGAAGGTTAAACACTGCCATGCCATGCGCTTTTGGTTCATTTCTATTAAAACATGGATGTAGATGCTTTTCGAACTCTATTGCTGATCTCAGATTTCATTAGCTTTGAACCATGTATATTACTCACGACATGTTTCCGGTTTGCATATAATGACTTGCTCTCAACTCCTTTCAGCTCTGGTCTCACAGACATCTGTCACCTTCTCTTCCTTATCCCTCCTTTTTGCTGCTGTCAAAGGGGGAGAAAATGCCTTGTTGTGAGTTGCCTTGTTGTGAGTCCCTTATGAGAGCTAATATTGTCCGTCCTTTGTGCGGCCTTTGTGAGTAGTCAAAGGGGGAGAGTGAATTGTGAAGTCCACGGGGCAGAGAACCTCGTGAGCTTTGAGTTTTCATATGTGATGAGGGTTTGTGCATAGCATTCACATACACATGCTTTGATCATCCATGTATTCATATCCGCATTGTGCATAGCATTCACATTCACATGCTTTGATCATCCATGCATAAATATCCGCGTTCACATGCTTTCACTATCATGGATCTTGAGTTGCACATGTCGCATATGTCATAAACTTTGACATCTTGGATATTACTGCCACATAATGACTCATAGTGTTGCCATCATCAAAAAGGGGGAGAATGTTGTGCCTCTGTGGTCATTTGAGTCATCTTGTTGTCACTTGGGTCATTCGACATCATCCTGTGGTCATTTGAGTTATTTGATATTCTTGGTTTTGATAATGGCTAAATACTATAAGTCATTGTTATTTTCCACTCTCATATGACTGACATACGTGATGTTTTGTTCATGACAGATAAGCCAATGAATGGACAAGGAATGGAGTGGAGATGACAAATGTGAAAGCCTAATGATTGCACCCAAGCAAGGATGGAAATCCTTTCAAATCATGATCAATCAAACGATCAAACTCATGGCAGTCGCCTGGCAAACCAAACGTGTGGATAAGCATGTTGCCTCTCTACCATTCAATACATGTGGTATATGTCATTTACTGTCAAGCACCATTGGTAAGATTCTTACCTTGTCATAGCCATCAATCTCACCATGGGTATTCCATATACCTCTCATCTCTAAACTTCATTCATGATAATTGAGGTGCACAATGATAACTTGGTTTGATAACTTACAAGTTCACTCTTCAAATGCATTAGTTTGTCATTCCAATCATGGTAACATGCTCAAATGGTCTTGATGTTTCTCATGCATAAACCAAGTGAAATCCAACCCCCAAATGTATGAAATAAACATCTACTTAAAGTCATTGATATTTGGAGGTATTTCATTGGGCTAACACTTCAACTTTGCAGGACTAGGTCATTCCGGTCAACCAGAATCGCCAAACGCGAAAAGTCTCATACTGTAGAACTGGCGGTCGACCGCCCCAGGTCGACCGGCAGCAGCGGTCGACAGCCCCAGGTCGACCGAAAATTCTAGGGACTAAATTTCTACAGCGATTCTCAGTAGCAGTCGACCGCCAGACGCTTCTGGTAGACCGCCAGCCCCGAGCCATCAATGATGACTTTGTTTTCCACTTCGAGAAGAGCCTCTTTCCTTGTAATTGTTTAATCCTAAAGTCACCTAATCACCCACAAAACGTGGATCTGATCTGGGGGGTGTCTATGGACCATTCAAAGTCTATAAAACACATACAAGATGGTTAGAAACCCTAATGCTTTAAGGGGAACAAAGGAGAGATCTAGTGAGGCTAGAGAGGAGGTTGGAAGAAGAGGTACTGTAGCCGTGAACAGTACTCCGTGCAGAAGTTCTACATCCACTCCAAGTGATTCAAGCTTAGATCTGAAGCAAGCAACCTCCAAGGAAGCTAGAAGCAAGCAAGCTCTCAAAGGTGATCAAATCTTCATCCATAAATTTCTTCATCAACTCAAGGGGATCAAAAGGAAGATCAAAGCTACATCCATACACTTCTTCATCAACTCAATTGAATCCAAGGCATCAAGAGAGATCAAAGGAGGCTTGGAAGAAGAGATATTGTAGCCAGGAACAGTACTTCGTGAAGAAGTTCTTCATCCATTCCAAGGTATTTCAAGCTCATATCAAAGCAAGCAATCTCCAAGGAAGTGCAGAAGCAAGCAAGGCTATCAAGGTGATCCAAGGAAGCTGATTTCACAAGGTTTTCAAGGGAGATAAAATCTGCATCCTTTATCTTCTTCATCAACTCAATAAGTGATCATTTCACAAGGAAGAAGATACCATTGAAGCATCAGATTCAAGCTCCAACAATCTTAGACAAGATCTTTTCTCTTTGAGCATATTCTATATCTTGTTTGAGTGTTTTCACATCTTGTTATTTTTTCATTTCATTCAAATATTTGAAACTGAAGATCATCCCTACCGGTGGTTAGTAGGAAGGCAATCGGAAGTTATCCGATCTGCGGTGATTGATGTCTCTACTTATGGTTAGTAGGAAGGCAATCGGAGGTCTTTCCGATCTGCGGTTTGGTGCACTGCACTAGTGAAGCCTCACCGGGTTTGGTGCGGGGTGGACGTAGGATTGGGGATTCAGTCCGAACCACCTTAAAATCTCATGTGTTGTGGTTTGCTTGTGTGATTACTTTGTGCTAGATGCATGCTTAGGCTTAATCTTTATATTACTTATTCATCTTGCTAAGGAAATCAGTGTGTGCTACGCTAAGCTAGTTATATTCCGCTGTAATACTTTTTATATTCTGCAGAGCAAGCAGGACCGTCAGGCAAGGACGAGCCAGCCTGCCAGTCACACCCAAAAGAGCCATCATTGGCATCCCTGTTCCAGCAGTCCGCTGGCAATCAAAGTCAGTCTGACCCCGATGGTAAGGGCAAGGCAGTGCAACTTTCCGATGGGGAGCAGCACAGCAGCTCGCAGAAGGCTCAGCCTGACATACTACCCTCTCTGGAGGATGCTTGATGTGAAACGGGATTGGGAGGGGGTGGCCTTCTTCTTCCTTCTGCCCGAGGTCGCGCTATATCTTCCGAGTGCGTTCATGAAGAACGCACTATATCGTCCTAGCACGTTCTCAGGCAGCAGCAGAACGACGATCTTTGCCTTTGGGGCGCCCGTGGAAGACTCCGGGGGAGTGAATCACGGTGGAGAAACACTTTAGAAGATGGGTAACACACGATGAAACTTAACAAACACATGAGGGGCCCTAAACATATATTAAACTAACCTAATACTAGCTAGGATAACTTGGTGAAGGTGGATGCGGGGGTGGGCGATGGGGGAGAAAGGGTGGCGTGGCAGAGCGTGCTAGGACCGGGAGGGAGTTTGGCTGGGGCCTCTCACCCGATCCCATCTCAGGACCGGTGCAACCGAGCTCCGTCTTGGCATTGGCAGCATCATTGGCAGTGGTGGAGAGTGGCGATCGTTGGTGGAGGAAGAACGGAGCCCCGAATGGGGCCTCACACCCAACCCCGTCTCAGGGCCGATGCACCCGGAACTTCGAACGTCCTCCATTGAAGGGGAGATAGGGAGGATTAGAAGAAGAGCATGGGCATCGCACCCGAAGAGGGGAGGAGGGAGGGGATTCCAAAGATTTGGGGGGAGATAGCCATGCTATACTCAAACTCTTTCAAACATTCATTTTTTTCTCTATTACTTAATCAAACGAGATGGGGGTACATATATAGGGAAAGGGGAAGACAAAATGATGCAAGAACATTGATTACATCCATGGAAAATAGTGGGCATTGAAGACTTTCGGAGTTCCAAGCGTCGGGAAGTTGGACCGTCTGCAGTCGAGCTTCTGGCTGAGATCGTGCTAGGGACACCTAGCGCCTTCTTCAGGTCGCGCTACCCAAAGGTAGCGCGTTCATCAACGGCGCAGCATCTTCCACGATCAGCTTTGGCCTGGCAGATCGCTTGATTTCCATCAAACCCCTCCACTTTGGAAGGTACATCCTCGAACCTAGTAGCTCAAGATCCCAGTCTGTGAGAACAGGCTGGTTCCCTAAGCTCTGATACCATTTGAAGTGAAACGGGATTGGGAGGGGGTGGCCTTCTTCTTCCTTCTGCCCGAGGTCGTGCTATATCTTCCGAGCATGTTCATGAAGAACGCACTATATCGTCCTAGCACGTTCTCAGGTAGCATCAGAACGACGATCTTTGCCTTTGGGGCGCCCGTGGAAGACTCCGGGGGAGTGAATCACGGTGGAGAAACACTTTAGAAGATGGGTAACACACGATGGAACTTAACAAACACATGAGGGGCCCTAAACATAGATTAAACTAACCTAATACTAGCTAGGATAACTTGGTGAAGGTGGATGCGGGGGTGGGTGACGGGGGAGAAAGGGTGGTGTGGCAGAGCGTGCTAGGACCGTGAGGGAGTTTGGCTGGGGCCTCTCACCCGATCCCATCTCAAGACCGGTGCAACCGAGCTCCGTCTTGGCATTGGCAGCATCATTGGCGATGGTGGAGAGTGGCGATCGTTGGTGGAGGAAGAACGGAGCCCCGAATGGGGCCTCACACCCGACCCCGTCTCAGGGCCGATGCACCCGGAACTTCGAACGTCCTCCATTGAAGAGGAGATAGGGAGGATTAGAAGAAGAGCATGGGCATCACACCCGAAGAGGGGAGGAGGGAGGGGATTCCAAAGATTTGGGGGGAGATAGCCATGCTATACTCAAACTCTTTCAAACATTCATTTTTTTCTCTATTACTTAATCAAACGAGATGGGGGTACATATATAGGGAAAGGGGAAGATAAAACGATGCAAGAACATTGATTACATCCATGGAAAATAGTGGACATTGAAGACTTTCGGAGTTCCAAGCATCGGGAAGTTGGACCGTCTACAGTCGAGCTTCTGGCTGAGATCGCGCTAGGGACACCTAGCGCCTTCTTCAGGTCGCGCTACCCAAAGGTAGCGCGTTCATCAATGGCCCAGCATCTTCCACGATCAGCTTTGGCCTGGCAGCTCACTTGATTTCCATCAATGCTCGAGCTCGAGCTGACAGGAAAGTCCTCCACCAGATGAAGCGCTTCCCTGCCAGTATTTTATTTTGGGAAGCCATTGCTCGGAGTAAGGACCTAAGAGAAACTCTTATCAAAATACTCCAAGAGCCGGAAGTTTATGAAGCACATGCTGCGAAAATGAAGGCGGCTGCCTATGGAGCCTTCGCGGCCGCCATCTCCTTCACGGAGAGAGACATGCTACTTTCCCCTCCGTGCCACAACCGTTGTAGACACGCCAAAATTGACGCTATGTTGATCAAATCTCATGTCACTATGATGACGCCCCGAAGTGAACTTCAATATATTCATAATATGAAGTTTTTCTATTCTTGTGTGTGGTTTTGATTTGTTCTTGCTTTTTTGTGATTCGCGACCTGAAGAGGGGCGTGTTTTATATAGCGACCTTATCTAGGGCGTGTTCAAAGAAAGGACGACCAAATATCAGGGCGTCAATTCCTGGTATTATCCGGTTTCAAAATAAATTCAAAATAAATTCAAATTATTGATTAACGTCCTTCCTCAGGGCGTGGTTTCAATTAACGCCTTCATCTCAGGCGTGTTCTCATAGTTTTCAAATGAAGTAAGTTTTATTGCCAAAATTAAATCCAAGAAGTGACGCCCTTGATCGTGGTCGTGTTTTGAGTAGCGTCTTGATGTAGGTCGTCAATTTGTGATTTGACGCCCTTCTGAAGGTCATGTTTAATCCTTCGGTGTCGTGTTTGAGTATGCCTTTCCTGAGTAGTTCCCTGCCTCCGATGGTCTCCTTGCTCGAATTGGAGTTAGAGTCCTGCCTTCTTTGATCATTGCCTATCCTTATCTTCCCAAATTTGAGCTCATCTTCGATTGAAATCCTATAAAAGGATGCTCTGGTCGATCTAGACAAGGGTTGACGGGTCAGAGAGTTCATAGGTTACGATCAAAGGTTTACGGGTTACGAGATCAGAGTTACAGAGCTTCATCTTCCTCCTGTGCGATCGTTTAGAAAGGGCTCTGCTTCCTCTACTTCCGGTCAACCGCGTCCACCTTGGTTCCCCTTTACTGTCGTCAGGGACAATAGGGTTTTTCTTTTATTCTGTTTGTGTTGCTTCGTCTTCATCAATCGTTCATCACGTCCACTGTGTTGTTTTCTTCTTTTTCACAGTAGCTTCATCATCACTGTGTTCTTCTTCTTTTACGTTTGCATTAGCTTCATCATATCTCCTCTTTCCCTATTTCTTTAGGGGTTTTTAAAACAAAAAAATAAGGTGCGCATGTTTTGTTCTTTTCTCATCTTCATATCATCTTTGGGATTGATACTACGTTCACTCGGCTGATCCACTTCTTTTGCTTGTGTGTTTTGTCTCTTTTGCAAGGTAATCAATAAAGGAAAACCCCCTTCATCGGCCGGCCGATTGAAGGAGGAGGAGGAATTCACAATCTATCCCGCGTTCTATTTTTCACCAGGTATTCGCGATCTTCTTTGTTTCTTCTTGAGGTAACCCCTCTAGCGATCACTCTCCTTAGTAGCACCACGTGCTTCTTTTCCTTATTATTATATCATCTCCCCTTATTTTTATTATGCTTTCTCATATTTAAACTCCTCTTCTTCATGTGTGGATTTATCACAATCTACAAATTGGCGATCACGGTGGGACATCCATTATTTTTCTTTTGATTACCATCTCCTATTGGCACCCACGTGTGCCCTTTCCTATTGGCACCCACGTGTGCCCTTTTCCCTTCGGCACCCACATGTGCCCTTTCCCCTCGCTACCCTCGGTACCCCTCCTTTTGTGCCCCACGGGCACCCTCCATCGTGCACGCTGCACACTCCCGGGATCAGCCAGTTTGTGATTGTTTGATTATTTTCCTGAATTAATGCCTCACCCAGAGGCGCTTTTTCTTTTCACGCCTTCGTCTAGGGCGTCTATTTTCTGTGTTACGTCTTCCCATAAGGCGTCTTTTATCATATCTGTTGTCTTCTTGTTCTGTTTGATAATTCACGCTCTACGCTTTGGGCATCTTTTTATTTGCCAGCGCCTCACACCAAGGCGCGTGTTTCCTCGACCGTGTGCACCACTGATATTTGACGCCCTTTCGTAGAGGCGTCCTTTCATATTACGCGCCTCACACCAAGGCGCGTGTTTTGCACTACCTGTGGGCCACCACAGTGATTCACGACAATGACCCTGTCGTCTCTTTGGTTTATAGCGACCTGCCCCAGGTCGTCTCTTTCCTGCGTTTTTACAGAAACCTGCTTCCTGTTGCTGTCTGTGATTGTTGGATTGATTATTGCATTGCTTGCCTATATTGCTGTGATCTGATTATATTATTTTGCATCTTGCGGCATTTGGTTGAGAGACCTCCTCTCTCTACACTAGGATTCCGCACACCTCTCTTGGAATCGGGACAACCCTCCATTGAGCACTCCGTCTCTTTGGACCGGAAATCCCTTTTCCAAGACCTCCGTAAGTCCCCGCACCCGTGGATTCCCTCACGGACGCCGGGCTGGTTGTACCCTTGAAGTATCCGGAGTATAGAGAACCTATCGTTGGTAAAGAGAGAGAAAGAATCTAGTTAACCCGGAGATCACACTTGGATAAACTAGGTTTCACTTTGCAAAAGAGGGAAATTCTGCAATTTAATCCACTCTAATCTCAAGCGGAACACTAAAATCTTGCGTTCATCTCAACTTGGTTGTATAAACTCGTTTGGGTTGATTTGGCTTGCTTGGATTGAGTGGGTTTTGTTTGATAATTCCTTTATAAGGCAGTCTATCCTCTTAAACATGCAACTCCGTTCAGGTAAAATCATCAACATGGCAGGCTATGGATATTCTTATGATGATGAGGATGAGAATATTTTTGGTCAATATGAAACTCCCCTCCAAGATTCCATCTATCATGAGGGAAATTACCCTCCTCCTCAGTCTCATTACCCTCAAGTCCATGTGGTTGATACCACTCCTCAAGAGGTTGCGCCCTCTTCTCAGACTTTACCCTCCAATACTTCGGGGAACCCTTCCCCATCCTTCAATGTCACGGATTTAATTAATGCACTATCTCAGTTGGATGATTCCCAGTGGCAGGCAGTTCAGGCCGCCTTGAAAGGAAAGTCTGTTCCTTCTTCGTCTTCCAATCCCCCTCCGGCCGAGAGTGGCCATCACCCCGTTAATGACCAAGCGGTCCTGCATAAACCTCCTTCCCGTCCACCAACGCCCGGTACGGCCATGCCGGCCCAACAGGCGAGCCACTCTGCGGTTAGGCACCAATTTCTTCAACCTCCTCGAATTCTACGGACGCCTATACCGCATTCTTTTATTCAAAATCCGGCCCCAGTCGAGTCCGACACTAATGTTCTACTGCTTCAGAAGTTGGCAAGCATGGAAGAGCAACTGAAGAAGGTCACTATGGCTAAGAATGCCCCGGAGATCTCGCTCCCTACATTGCCAGTCTTCCACTTACCACCATCTGAGATGCCAAACTTCCGGCGATATAATGGGACTAGTAACCCTTTTATTCATTTGAAGGATTTCATGTACGAGACCTCCTTTTGGCAAGACAACAAGGCCTCTTTGGCTTACTTATTCAGGAGATCTCTGGAGGGGCCAGCCCTTGAATGGTTCTATTCATTGGATTCTGCTGATGCCGGTGACTTTGACATCGTTCAGAGGAAGTTCTTGCAAAAGTACAGAGACCGGGTCGGACCCTCCCTCTCACTCACGGACCTGGTTGCGGAAAAAATGAAGCCCGAGGAAGACTTCATAATGTTTGCTGATAGATGGCGGTTGATGGCCGAAAAGCTGAAAGATACACTGTCGGAACAAGAACAAGTCAAGATGATAATTTCCAATGCAACTCCTCAGTTCCGGCATATCTTGGCCATGAACAGATTAACCACCATGGAGGAGCTCTATGAAAGGGCTCGTTATATCCAGACGTAGATGAAGGATTCGCCCATTATGGGCATGTTTGAGCCGAAGCCACGGCTATTCAAGAAAACCACAACTGTCAACAACAGCGGGCCCACGACAGAGGGCACTATTGCAAATGAGCAGGTTGGTGTAGTTGGCCACCCCCACCAAGCTAACCCACGTCCTAACCTTCCTCCACCACAAAGCCCCCATTTCAACTCCACTCCACAACGCCAATTCGCACCCCAACATTCCTTTGCTTCACCACCAAACCAAGCGCCCTGCGCTAACCCTCCAGCTCCGCAACAGTACCACCAGGTACCACCACCTACCAACTATGGCCAACAACAACAACGGAGACCACCACTTGGCCCCAAAAGGGACCACTACCCTCCATTACCAGAAAGTCTCCCGGATATTTTCAATGCCTTAATGGTCGCCAATTTGCTCATATTACCAAGAGAAAGAACAGCGTGGCCCGCTAATGTTGACACATCCCATTACTGCGCTTTCCATCGTGCACCTGGTCATAACCTTGATCGTTGCTTCCACTTCAGAGATTACATTTATGACCTAAATGACCAAGGTGACATCAATTGGGATGAGATGAGATAATTCATCGCCACCATGAAAGAAAGAAGGTCTCCTCGGCAGCAACAAGCTCAGCAGCCACAGCAACTAGCTCCACAGCAGCAACAACAAGCTCCAGCACCTCAGCACAATATGGGGATCGTCCACAATCCACTACCGGAGCACCCGCCAAACCAGCACGTAAACCCTGTCACGTCTCTCTATGAGGTGGAGAGAGAGCAGGGATGGCATGAAGAAAACGCCTCTGTCGGGGCATTTTATCATAATCAAAATCAACCTCCGTGCCTCTTGCGCACCCCTTCTTCTTCTCCTACCCCTCAAGTGGGCCGATCTCTTCTGCACCCCGTTAATCCACCTACCTCCGCCAATTCTCCAACCTTGCCAGTTCGCCCCCTTCTTTCACGCGTACCACCTCCGCAGCCTACGCCACAACGAAACCCATCCACCACCAGCCCTTCGCCATTGCCATCAAGGCCACTCCTCATCCGCCCATCGCCAACGCCCGCTGCACCCGCCACCACTACTCCTTCACCGGCAAGGATCCCCCCACCATCGGTTCCGCCACCTTTTGTACCCAGAACTCTTCTCATTCCACCCCCACCAATTCCCCCCGCATTCGGGTATCCCTTTCTACTCCTACGCCTCCTACCAGGGCACCAACACCCCCTACGGGGATTCCCTCCGTGGGAACTCCCACTCCGCCACTTCTTAACACCAACACACCTTCTTCTTCTTCTAATCCCCCTCCCACACTTGCCCCGACAGAGGCACGTCAAGGCGTGGCGCCGCTCCGCAGTGGACGGATGTTCCACCGTATTTTTCCACAGAGAGAGTTAGAGCCCGTGCAAGGGCCGCAAGAGCAAGAACAAGAACAAGAGTCAGTGCCAAGGACTCAGTATGATTTGATAAAGCACTTGGACCGAACACCAGCAAGGATTTCAATCCTGGATTTAATTAAAAGGTCCACCACTCATCAGCTAGCTTTGAAAGAATATCTGCAGAAGGTGATGGTCAATGAGGACATTCCAGTTGAGCAGATAGTCACGGTTTTAACGCCCGCTAGCAGTCAGCCGGCAATTACTTTCCATGAACATGAACTGGCGCCACTCCCAGCAAGAAAGTACGCTCTATGCATCACAGTTGACATTAATAAGGTGGCTGTTAAGCAATGTCTGGTGGACACTGGGGCATCCATCAATGTCTTGCCACCTAGCACCTTGAAGTTGTGTGGCATTCCGGAAAGCCAAATTCGGCCGTCTACTATCACAGTCACTGCATATGATAACACGAAGAAATCTCCTATAGGCATGATTACGTTAAAAGTAAGTTTGGGTCCTGCTGCCATCATAGCAGATTTCCATATTCTGGATATGGATCCGACATTTAATGGCATTCTGGGACGCCCCTACATTCAGCAACTCGATGCGGTGCCCTCCACAAATCACCAGTGTCTTAAATTCCCACACAAGGGCAGCATTATTAAAGTTACCAGTATGCCGATTTTGCCAGAGGAGGATATTCATGTGGCTTCATCAGTTCCATCCATGTGGCCGGCCAACAAGCCACTATTATCTATGCTGGACGTCCCTTGTCCACGACCAATGCCAGAAAAAATCACAACAGTGGCTATGACACCCCTGCCCGCCAAGGGGAAAAAGAAGAAAACAATGATAAACACCTCTGGCTGGAACATCTTAATGAAAATGGGGTATCAAAATGGCAAAGGTCTGGGTGCCAATTGTCAAGGCAGGATTAGGCCTGTTAAACCTCAGAAGCTGATTACACGAGGTGGCCTAGGTTACAAAGGGCCAAGCAAAAACAAAGATGAACCATGGGCATTTATGACATCCACATTAAAAACAGATCGCCAACCGCTCACTTGGACATTGAAAACACATTTTGTCACGGGTGGCTTTCAAAATAATGAGCAAACTACCATAATTACTTCCATATTAGACTGTCAGGATGTTCATGCTAGACAGTTTGCTCGTCATATTGCCCCGTTGGCCACATACAAAGCCCTGGAGTCCTTAAGGCCTGACAAAAGAAGAAAAATGGATGATCCATAATGTGACTGGTACAGGTGGTTCGATATGCAGGATATTACTATTTCTTTGAGCCGCCTCTTCATGCCGACTGACCCAGAATGGCCGCCACTTATTCATGAATTGATTGAGATGCCAGCTGCAATTACAGATAAGAGGCAGCTGCTGAGTGACTACACTGATACTGGAGAGCCAGATGTTCCGTTTGAAGAAGGATTCACTGTGGACAGGCTGTGGGCCGGCCTCTTTTCTCTCACTTCCATGCATCCATCGGTGCTTGCTTCTCTATATTCTCATCGGTTTGGTCGCGTGCCAAGACCACCTCCGATTATAATCAATTTATCTCCAGATTCAATCCAAGTTTCACTCCCAATTCCTTCTTCGCTCCTCGAGCGATTTTCTAAACTCTCCATCACGCCCCCGCACGGGCCATCACTGATTCAATCTTTCTCTGATCTGGCAATTTCCACTCCTCCTGCTATTCTCCCTTCACACTGCTTTCTTCTTGAAATAGAAAATAAAAATGAAGAAAAAGATAAAAATGAAAAAAAAATGCCAAATTCCCAAATTTCCAATCCTCCATTTTTGTTGAGGAGACCTCCTATTTCTCTTCTGAGTGCGTCCCGACCCAGGGGCCGCTCTTTCAAGATTCATTGCTAAATCTTTTCTCCCCCTCTGATGAGGGGACTTCCTCTGTATTACCTCCTGTATCCACTTTTTCACCACCTTCTTTTTCTTATTCTAGTCAAGCTAGTTGTTCTTCTTCTTCTAATAAAATTCATGGGGTAGATTCTCATAAGAAGTCCAAGGGTAAGCAGATTCCTCGTAGGTTTCTGTTGGAATTAGCTATCAGATGCCAGGCTTGTTTAGCTCTTCCTAAATTTATAGAGAATCCAATCATCCTGCCAGAGTCAGAATATCAGGATGCTGTTGTTTCTTATGAGGGTTTGGGTGTCTATGAAATTATGAATGATGAAGACCCTATTGAAGAGGGGGATGAAAGTTATGAAGAATATGAGGACGAGGCTGATGCTTTTGCTAGTGGCATAAGATGATTTGACGAACCATCAGCCTCCGTAGAAGAGCCTACCAAAGAAATTAATTTGGGTACCGAGGAAGACCCTAGGATTGTCCTCATAAGCAAGAATTTACCGCCCTCCGAAGAGGAGGCACTCATTTTGGTCCTGCAAGAATACAAGGACACGTTCGCATGGAGTTATGAAGATATGCCTGGTTTAGACCCTGCGCTCGTTGAACACCGCCTTACACTTAAGCCAGGGTCTGTGCCGGTCAAGCAACGGTTGAGGCGTTTTCACCCTAATATGGCTTTAAAGATGAAAGAAGAGGTCGACAAGCTCCATAAGACTAGATTTGTTAGAGTTGTCCTCTATCCCAATTGGGTGGCTAACATCATCCCGGTTATGAAGAAAGATGGAAAAGTTTGGATTTGTATAGACTTCCGGGATCTCAACCGCGCGTGTCCCAAAGATGACTTCCCCCTCCCTCATATTGATGTTCTGATTGATAACACGGCAGGATTTGAGACTCTCTCTTTCATGGATGGCTTTTCAGGTTACAATCAAATTCGTCTGGCTGAAGAAGATCAAGAGAAGACATCATTCACTACACCATGGGGTACTTATTGTTATGTGGTCATGCCTTTTGGACTCAAGAATGCTAGAGCCACCTATCAGAGGGCTATGATGGCGATTTTTCATGATATGATTCATATTTATATTGAGGTGTATGTGGATGACCTGGTTGTGAAATCAAGGACAAGGATTGAACATCCTGGGGTTCTAGCTAAGGTCTTGCAAAGATCACGAGAGTATCAGTTGAAGATGAACCCCAAGAAGTGCGTGTTTGGCATTTCTTCAGGGAAGTTGCTTGGTTTCATTGTTCGCAAGAGGAGAATTGAAGTTGATCCCAACAAGGCTAAGGCCATTAGAGATATGCCTCCTCCCAAGAATTTGAAGGAAGTTCGAGGATTAATCGGGAGGTTGCAATTCATTCGCCGCCTCATTTCCCAGCATTCACAAAGATGTAGGCCGTTTTACGAGCTTACTAAGCCGGGAGTCAAGTTTAATTGGGATGACAAGTGTCAGGCAGCCTTTGACTGATTGAAGGATTATCTGGCCAATCCTCCTGTCCTGAGGCCGCCAATTCCAGGCAAACCGCTTATCCTCTATGTTTCTGTCCTGGATGACTCCGTAGGTGCTGTCTTAGCTCAAGTGGATGAAGAAGGTAAGGAGAGGGCAGCATACTACTTGTCTAAACTTCTTAACCCCTGTGAGCAGAGGTATTCAGCCATGGAGAAAACTTGCGCTGCTTTAGTCTGGGTAGTTCAGAAGTTAAAGCACTATTTCCTAGCTCACGAGGTTCACCTCATTGCTAGCATGAATCCGATTAAATTGCTCCTTGAAAAATCTATCCTCACTGATCGATTAGCACGCTGGCAAAGCTTCCTCTCTCAGTTTGATATCACTTACATTCAGCAGAAAGCTATCAAAGGCTACGCCATTTCCGAACATCTTGCTCACCACCCTTTACCCCGTTTTGATCCTGTCAATTCGGAGTTTCCAGATGAAGAACTAATGTCCATTAATCAACCCCACGATCCTATGTGGATGTTACATTTTCATGGAGCTCTAAATTCCCAGGGAAGAGGGATCGGCATGGTTCTTTTAACACCAGAAGGGGTCACCATCCCATTTGCTGCTCGGCTCACTTTTCCCGCCACCAATAATATAGCTGAGTATGAAGCTCTTTTGGCCGGTCTTCAAACTGCTCATCGATATGGTGTCACCCATTTGAGGATTGTGGGTGATAGTCAGCTTATTCTGCGCCAGGTGCTTGTCAAGTGCCGCACTATCAATCCTAAGCTCAAACCCTACCAGGAACTTGCTTCAGCTTATGCCAAACTCTTCACCAAATTGATCTTCGTCCATGTTCCTCGTAGCCAGAATATCTTGGCCGATGCCCTTGCTTCTTTGGCCTCTGCTTTAGTCTTCCCTCCTGAGCGTGATTTTCATGTTCCTCTAATTCATCAGCGTGACACTCCAGCTATTAAGGATCGTGCATTCCTCGATATTAGGGATAAGGTGCTTGAGAAGGACAAGCAGAAGGAATCTCTTAAAGGCAAAGAGGTCATGCTTTTAGACTGGGAAGAAGAATTGGCTGACGAAGAGAAGCCTTGGTATTATGAGATTGCAAGATATTGCAATGATCAGTCCTATCCTGAGGAAGCCACTGCAGAAGAAAAGAAAGCAATTAGAAAAGTGGCTCAACGATATGTTTTGGTTGGAGGTATGCTCTATAGGAGAGGGCTCACCGGTGTTTTATTAAGATGCCTCGACGATGATGAATCATGGAAAGTTGTGGAAGAGGCGCATTCTGGAGTGTGTGGTGGTCATGTGAATAGCCAGATGTTAGCTAAGAAGATCCTTAGGCTAGGTTTCTATTGGCCAACTCTAGAAGAGGATTGTTCCATCTATGTTCGAAGGTGTGTTAAGTGCCAACTGCACGCCGACAAGATTCATTCTCCTGCTTCTTCACTCCATCCTACATCCTCCCCATGGCCTTTCTCCATGTGGGCTTTTGATACCATTGGACCTCTTGGTGATTCGAACCTCCTGACCAAGTAAAAATCGTTCATCCTCACGGCAACGGAGTACTTCACCAAGTGGGCGGAAGCGGAAGCTTACGTGGACATCAAAGCGTCGACCATCTGCAAGTTTATAATGAAGAACATCATCGCAAGGTTCGGCATCCCGAGCACCATCATCACCGATAATGGACCTCAATTTATCTCTCAAGAAATCAAGGATCTCTGCAACAGGTATAACATTGCATTGCATCACTCTTCTTCCTATTATCCGTAGGGCAATGGCCAAGCAGAGGCAACTAACAAAACTTTGATCAAAATTGTTAAAAAGACGTGTGAGGCTAATAAATTTTCGGACTGGCCAGACAAGCTAGTTGAAGCTCTCTGGGCCTATCGCACTTCCATTCGAACCCCCACTGGGCAAACCCCTTTCGCCCTTACTTATGGAATGGAGGCGGTAGTCCCTTATGAGATTCTCGTTCCCTCTCTGCGAGTACAATTGGATAAGGAATTTTCTATTGATGAACGTCGTGATTCACTCCTTGCCCAATTGGAACTCCTAGACGAGAAGCGTCTGGTCGCCGCTGAGCATGCGCGCGTTTATCAAAACAGGCTCTCGCGTTTTTATCAAAAGAAGGTAATTGAGAGAAAATTCAAAATCGGTGAGATGGTAATTAAAAGAATTTTCGTAAAGCCGGGTGGCCCCCGCTCAAAACTCCAACCCAATTGGGAAGGACCGTTTGTTATAAAAGATGTTTATCCTGGCAATGCTTATAAACTGATTAATGCTGAAGGGGAAGAGTTAACTCACCCTTGGAATGGTTTGTATCTTAAGAAATACTACCCTTGATTCAACAAAAATCCAAGAAAAATATATATCTTCAAAATCCAAAAAAATGATGGAAATTGATTTAGAAAATCCAAAACAAAGTGGAATATTTCCAAAAACCAAAAAAAATAGAAATTCTGAAAAGTAAAAATAAGATAGAAGAGATCAAAATTGGTGCCATGGCACACGAAGGATCAAGGTCCGAAAGGTCAAAATTCAGAATTCATTCATCAGTCTTGCTAACTTAAAAGGGGGTTGATTCCCACACACACTACACGCTTTATTCTTGAACTCAAGCAGTGCAAAATCCGATGGAAAGTCAAAAACCTGACTAAAAGTGAAAGACAATACCCGTTCTTTTCTTCTTCGGCCCATAAGGGAGGAAGGGAGACCTCAGGGTAGACACGCCAAGCCTATCCGCCGCCCTAGTAGGTGGAAGTCAGGGACCAAAAGAGAGCAAATGCCACGAAAGCCCAAGTACAATTAGGTTTTTATTCATCAATGCAAATCAATTCCAAAGTGAAAGTCAAGTTATGAAAAGAAAAGCATGTCAAGAGGGCAAAGTCCCCGCAAGGAAAACCTTGGGCGTATGCGTGCAATATAAAGAGGCAAAAAGGCAACAAATTTCCCTACGCCAAAGACCGAACCCCAACAGGCATAGGGTAGGGGAGGTAACTTTGCCTTGAGCATCTCAAAATCCCTTATGGGCTTCCCTTATATTTTCTTCCATCCTTTCTATGTGGTAAGTCATGAACTGGTAGGATGGTCAAGACGGACTTAAGAAATTGCACTGTGCGAAATCTCGAATACAAGTCAACTATGATCACGTCGACCCCCTTTTAATTACTCAAGAAAGGTTAATGAATTTTAGATGGTGACCGTGTAGGACCCGTGGTCTGGATAGCCTTGTAAACCTTTTTTGCGGAATAATTCAATTAATGCCTTTGGCTAAGGCGCTTTTTATAGAATTAACGTCCTTGATTAGGTCGTCTATTTCCTAATAACGTCCCTGCGCAGGTCGTTACTTTTTCAAAAATCAGATTTCCTTTTCAAATTCACGTCGTCTTCTAGGGCGTCTTTATGCGAACCACGACCTACTCTAAGGCGCGTTTTTCAAGAAAAATAACAAAAAAAATATATAAATGAGTGAAAAAAGAAAAATGCATTTCTTCACGATATATGCTTGCATTCTTTTGCATGGGCATCTTTTATTTATGGTTTATATATGCGTGCTTTGCATGATGCATCTCCCCGCTATCAGCTATTTTATTTTACCTTATTTGATTAAAGGCTTGGCCCCTTGACCCATCATTAAGGTCGAAATATTGCTACCCCTTGCTTATTGGGCAAGGGGCCAAGTCGAATAGATGAATTAACCTGTTTGTTCAAAGTGTGGATTACAGTCGCAGAAACAGGGCAAAGCAAAACGTGGAAAGAGCAAAGTACACAAACACAAAGCCACGACTACACAAGTGCTCAGGTAACAAAAGCATGTCAATCTCATATATATATATACATCATGAATGTCTATCATGTACAAGTGTGAGGGTGGAGGAGTACAAGTAAGTCGCTCAGCTCTCGCCTCCGCCCTCCTCTCTCCTACTCTCAACCTCCTCCTCGCCGTCTCGAGCTGGCGCTGGTGGAGGAGGCATGGGCCCCCATGAAGAAGCTGGAACCCGACCCTGACCCCCTGCCTCGCTTCTCTCTCGGAGGGAAGAGCCCGCCACGAAGGTGGAGCTGGTGAAGGAGTACCCCGCGGCCCGTGCTCGCTCACGCCCTCGCTGGAGACGCTCCTCAGACACTCGTAGCCGCTCCTGAGAAAGGATCAACTGGGTCCTCGAATCTGCCAGCTCTCGCTCGCGTGCTGCTACCTGCTCCTGGTACCGAGCACGCTCCGCCTGGTACTCCTCTCGCTCACGAGCACGCTCCTCGCGCTCCCGGGCACGCTCCCGTAGTCTGAGATCCACTGATCGCGGATCGCCAACTCGGTACGTACCGCCTGAAGCTGAGTCATCTGCAAACAGGTAAAAAAATCATCAATTCCACAATTAAATGCAATGATTCAGTAATCTAGCAATACAAGCAATACATGATTGAACCACTCACCTGTGTGCTCGTCGCACGGAAGCCCTCATCAACGCAGGTAAGAGCGGCTCGAAGCTCCTCAGTCTGTAAAATGAATTTCATCAGTGCATAATTATATAATCAATATTTGAATGGATTTGTGTTTTGGAATTTACCCGTGAAACGAGATCACGCTCTGCTGCCTCGGCTCGTGCGATCGCTCCGGCTAGCTGCTCTGCCAATACAGTCACCTCTGCACTGGGCCCTCTCGAGCTGGAGGCCTCTCCTGGGTCTCTCCTCACTGCTCCCTGCTGGGCACGCTGCATTCATTGAGATCGTCAGTGGCTAATCATCAATAACTCAACAAAAAAGATATACATGTGCATATAGGAATAATTTAAACACTCACCAGGATCTCTAGGTCAGCCCGTGTGGCGGCCAGCTGGTCCTCCAGGCTGTGTAGGTGGGCCTGGGCATCCATCGCCGCTATGTCCCGCGCATCCTGCATTCATTACATATTAGTCACATGATAGAAACATAAGCATTTGCATTCAATTTAGAAATAAGTGCATTCATACATACCCCTAAGACCCTCATCTGGGGTCGGCCGGCGTATACCTCCCAGTAGCGCCGGAGGTACTCGGAGCTGTTAGTCGCGCGAGAGGTGACTCTAGTCCCGCCTCGCTGCCAGTCGGCGTACTGCTCCTCGAACCGCACTCTCCAGTCGGTCACCTTCGTACGACCGCGCGTCTTCTTCCCAATGCCGCATGGCTCACCTACCTCTACCCACTCCTGGTGGAGGCCCAGTGTCCTCATCACCAACCTAAGCCGTAACGGCTCGATCTCGCTCAGGCAATGAACCCAGAGCTCATGCCCAAAACGAGGACGGCCCGCTACGACCCAAGGCTGGCCCTCGTCTGTCATCCCCTCATAGGGTCTCCACTGAACCTGCATTCATAAGCATACATGTCGTCATTTCATCATCATCATAACAAATACAAAATAAATGCAAAAGAAAGATGCATAACATTCATGCATACCAGCGAGGGAGGGAAGTCACGGAACTCTCTCCGCAGCACCCACAACTCGTAGCCGAGTGGGGCTCCAAACACAATCGGCAGCCAGCGCCGTGCTAGAGGGAAAGCTCCCTCACCTCCAGGCCGTGGGTCAGCGCGCCCCATCGGCATGTATAGATGGCTCCAAACCTGCATCCATGCATTATATTAGTGAAGCATTCACCAGCATGATAAAAATAAAAGAAAAGAAAAATGAAAAGTGCATACCTGAAGAAAAGGTGAGAAGCCACTGACGGTCGTCTCTCGACCTGTCCCGGTGGACAAGTCGGCCATCATGTGCGCCAGCAGCGCCGCTTTCCAGGCGTAGCTGCCAACTGCCTCCAGGTCCTCGAGTATCCCCAGGAATCGGCAGTTGATGACGTCGCCCTTCGTCCCGAGCAATAGCCTCCCCAGTAGCAGCAGTAGAAACATCCTCAGGTCTCGGTCCGCTCTCTCCCTGTCAGCTGGGTCCTGGCAGTAGACTGCCCTAGCCCCGTCTATCAACCTGTGAGAGAACTGCTCTAGGGTCTCCCCGGACCTATGCCTAGCATTCCCTAAGCCCATCACTGTAGTAAGGTCGGTGCGGAAGATAGTCCTACACTCGCTGGGTGTCTCGTAGACCATCTCTAGCCCTAGCAGCCTCTGGGCGAACTCAGTGTAGTCAGGGTAGGTGATCCCACTCACAGCCTCACCGTCTACCCTCAACCCGGTGATCCTAGCCACATCCTCTAGGGTGGGAACCATATGCCCCCATGGCATCAAGAATGCCCGGCTGGACCTGTCCCATCTCTCCCGTAGAACCTGGATAAGTGGTAGGTCTGGCCTAACTGGCTCTATGCTAAGGAAGGCCCCAAACCCCATAGCATCTACCCTCGCTCTCTGGAACTCGGGGAGGCCGTAGTATGCTGCCCGGACCATAACCCAGGAGATCCGTGTCCTCATCAGTCCCTGCATGTAAAGAAAAGAATTTTCACTTAATTATTTTGATTATTCATGCTGAATCTCATTTTGATTACCTTGGGTTATATTGGTGTTTGATTTTAATTAACGACCATCCTCAGGTCGTGGTTTGTTGAATTAGCGCCCCTAAGGGGGGCGTGGTTCTTGAGTGTGTTTTGAATTTGCGACCTATCCTAGGTCGCTGTTATCTAAGAAACGCCTCTATGTTGGGCGTGATTCTATGGTTAATATCTGAAATTCCTAAAAAATATTTCAAGTCACGCCCTTGAGTGGGGCATTTTCCAAATGGGTCCGTTAATTTAATCAGGAATTAATGAATGGACGACCGCTGGTTTGGTCGTCTGTTGTTGAATTAACGCCCTAGTGGGGGGCGTTGTTTTCAAGTTTTCAGAAAATAAAAATAACAGCATGCGAATAATTCATGGAAAATAATTTAAAGCATGGAATTAATGGAAATTAACAGCATGATATGAATTTAAATGGGCGACATGCTTTAGGGCGTGTTCTCATGGGGTTAATTATTTTTTCGGAAAATAATTTAATTAACGCCCTTGGGTTGGGCGTTTCATTTCTAAAACGTGACGCCCCTGAGGGCGTCTTCTTTCTGGGTTGCAGGGTTTATACCCCGAGAGCTATGGAAATTACAGGATAAAAATAAAAATAAAAAAAATGGGAATAGGGTTTGGGGGTCTACCTTCTTGTGCTTTGGCTCTGCCGGTTGGGGGCGTGGCTGCCTGGGTCACCGGAGTTGGCCGGCAAGGGGGAGGGCCGCCGCCGTGCGCAGTGGTTCGTCATCACCTCCGTCCTCTTCTTCTTCCTCACCTTCCTCTCCTCCCTCTTCATTTCCTTCACCTTCTTCCTCGTCTTCTCCGTCTTCTCTGTCTTCACCGTCGCCTTCGCGTTCTCCTCCGACTTCGTCACCGTGCTCCGCCGCCGGTGGATCCCCTTCGGCCATCACCGGAGGAGCTTCCTCCTCGGCATGGGCATCCTCGCCCAAGTCCACCACCTCAGGAGCCGCCACCCTCTGCCTCTTCAAGCCTCCGCCGGCCATAGCTTAGGGCTAGGGTGTAGAAGGGAGAGAGATAGAGAGAGAGAATGGGAGATGGGGGAGGTCGGTTTGGGTTGCAGAAGAAAGAGAGAAAGAGGGAAAGAGAACAGAGGAAGAAGAAGAAAGGAGGGAAAGTTAAGTCGAACGGTCAAAAAGAATTAACGACTTAAGGAAGGCCACGTCTTGTGGAATCAACGACGGACATCAAGGCGTTTCTTAATAATTGACGACATTTCTTAAGGCGTTATTTTTGTTTGCATGGGGAATGATAACCGTCGTCAGACGCATTTAATGGCAATTGATTGATTTGATGGGAATAATCATTACTGTTTTTGAGTAACGACTACGATTGAGGCGTTATTTATATGAAACGTGACTGTCCTAAAGGCGTTACTTTTGGAATCTCAACGAATATATTTTGGAATATGAATCGAATTAACGCCTTGCCCTAGGACGTTTTTCAGTTAACGCCCATTGGTGAAGGCGTCAGTTATGAGCGATCAATCAGGGAAGATGACCTGTGGTGAAGGCGTCCTTTTATGAATTCACGATATTGCTTGATGCGTTATTTGTAACAGAATCACAGAACGTTGGAAGAGTTGATTAGAAACGCAGTAAGATGGCTCAATACAGGAAATATCATTGATTTATTGGAAGGAAAAGATTACAATGCTTAATGAGTCATTTTGGGCCTCATTTTTCTCAGGGCTATTACATAAGATTTCCATTCATCTCTGTCTTCTTCTAAGCTCTCCACAGGTTGATGAGCCTTATTGATTTTCCATAGAGCTTGAATAGTTGTGCATTCTTCTCCATCTTCATTACTGCCAAGGTCCCGTGTCTTGATTGGAGGAAGGTGAGATGGATTCTTGAATACTTGCCGTGGAAGCCCGAGTTGAGGAAGGCACCGATGTGAGTTGTATAGCACGAATTCTGAAGCGCCTATGAGACGAAGGTCCGTGCCGGGAGAAAATCTTGCATGGAGCTCTTGAGTCTTGAGTATTCCCGGGGCGCAAGTGAAGAGATTCTTTGGCATTGCTTTGAGGTGCTCTCTACATTCCGCTCTCTTCTTGATTTGAGGAATCCGGTTCGTCACTCTATTGCTTAGCCCAAGTGCATCGGTCATATAAGAGAGTGGGCTTTTTGAGAAGATTCTTGAGGATTGTTGGGTTTCGCCACATGGATCAAACTTGAAGTGGAGGTCTACCCAACTAGAAAGTGCTAGCATGCATCCGTAGATGGGCCTTCCCATCGCCGCCGAGGTAAGTCCGCTATAGAGATAGGCTAGAATTGCCGATCCAACTCTATCTTCTTCCCATAAGCTCTCTATGGCGCTTAACTGGGCCTCTTCTAGAAAGTCCTCCGTGGATGGGAATAAGAGTGCTCCTGCTAAGCACACCACGAAGGCCTTTGCTACCCGTTCTATCTCTTCATCTTCTTTAGCTTGATCCGCTCTCTTGCACACCCATGAGGCGAGCTTTAGAAGATTGATTCCTTTAGTGGCTTTGATTTGATTCACTAAGTTTGGGCTAGATATCAAGCTTGTTAATAGCTCATGAGAGGCAATTGGTTTTGGCATGATGGCCACCTTTTCCTCATCTCCTTGCTTCGTTCTCTTTAAGCCTAAGATTATCTCCAATTCTTCTAATAGGACGGTGGCTTCAAAAGTAGAGAAGAGAAATGTATGGGTGGAAGGATGCCATATCTCTACAAGAGCCCCTATAGCTGCCCAATCAAGATGAATTTGATCATAATGTTTGGCGTGGGTGACTAGACCCAGAAGGTGCCATCTTGTTAAGTACACTCTCATATCTGAAGAAAATTTGGAGAGTATAAGAGGGAGCCACTTGATTTTTGTGAATCTCCTTGCTCCTGGGACATTCGAGTAATCCTGTGGAAGGAAGAAAGGAAGAACAATACAGAAAGAAGAATAAATGAGCATGCAGAAGAGAAGAACATTTAAGACAAGTGGAAAAGAACAGAAGGATTTTATCTTTACCTGGTTCATGGAGATTCTACTGCTGATGTGCCCATTAATCTCGGTTAGCCTGGGAGTTGATGATTTGGATCTCTTAATCACCCTCTCCATCTTCGGTTTAAGCTCGGACGGTTGCGATGCCTGCAGAAGAACAGGAGAAGAAGCAGCAGAAGAACAAAGCTCCGAAGGTTGCTTTGATTGATTTGAGGAATTGCCTTCCCTTTATAGGAGTCCGGGGAGTCTTAAGGCTGTTCGGAGTTAGCAAGTTGATTGCCATTAGGACTGGGTTTAGTTTGCGAGTTGGAAACGGAAGTTCGTGCTTAATTAACGCCTTCTGTTAGGGCGTCAATTATTGAATTGACGACCTGACTGAGGTCGTGTTTTGTGTAACGCCCTTTCCAGGGTCATTTTCTTGTTGAACCCTTGGTGCATTTAACGCCTCAGTGAAGGACGTGTTTATCGTTTTGACGCCCTCTTTATAAGGCGCCTTCCATGTTTTGACGACGTTCGTTGCAGGCGTGAATTTGTGAATTTATGAATTTCCTTCCTTACATGCTCTGATGAACTTAAGTGCTATTATTTCGTTGGAATTCTATTTTATTAAGCACTTATGATCATGTCATACTTTGAATTGAAGATTATTTATATTGAAATTTTGGGAGAACTAATGAACTTTTGAGTGCAAAAGATTGCAGGTTTCGAGATGCCCGAATTAATGTGGAAGTAACATGTTCTTATAAGCATTATTACTATATGGTATCTACGCTATTATAGCATATCAGGGACCTTGTGGTTCTGATGAACCTGGAATTTGAGTTCCCCTTCATCAAAAACAGTGATAGTTCCAGGAGAGTCTTGATCACACGGATAGGCTGTTGAGTCGTTGAAGGTCTGGGACGATGGTTCCACTTTCTGAGTTGATGCGCGGACAAACGGGCTTCGGCTTAGTGTCAGCTCAGAGATCTGGGTTCTTGACCAATCTGGATGGCTTGGCAATATTATCCTTGATTATTTTCTATATTTTTAGTTTGTCTTATATTTTCCTTTTAGCCCAGCATGCATCATGTAGGACTTTGAGCTTCATGCTGAAAATCTTCATATTATGGCAGTAATGAAGGTCACTCGCTCTTGATTGAGTTGACATGAGACATTCCATTCCAAATTAAGTACTTTGTTCTCTTTGGAGCCGCTTAGGCTGATTACTTGAAAATGTCCCTTTGCTGGGTTTCCATCTCAATTCCCTTTATTTTTCTACAAATCCACCTTGGTTGTAGCACGTCCACGTTGGCTGGTAACCGCTCTCCAATGGTGTCTCCTTATCGTGCCATGCGCACATTTTTACTTGTTTAGTTTAATCTCCTTTATCCAGCAAATTGATGCTTCCTTGGAATCACTCGGAGTTGTTTCGCTCAGAATCTTGGAAAGATTTCCAATGCTTAGTGTCTGAGGCGTGTCACATCACACCTTGGCATCTACTTATCAGTTCGCTCCACTTCATTCCGTTTGTTGCACTTTCACTCCATTTCGTCTCACTCCTTTGCAAAGCAGACGCCAAGGCGGGGCAGCTGTAGACACGCCAAAATTGACGCTATGTTGATCAAATCTCATGTCACTATGATGACGCCCCGAAGTGAACTTCAATATATTCATAATATGAAGTTTTTCTATTCTTGTGTGTGGTTTTGATTTGTTCTTGCATTTTTGTGATTCGCGACCTGAAGAGGGGCGTGTTTTATATAGCGACCTTATCTAGGGCGTGTTCAAAGAAAGGACGACCAAATATCAGGGCGTCAATTCCTGGTATTATCCGGTTTCAAAATAAATTCAAAATAAATTCAAATTATTGATTAACGTCCTTCCTCAGGGCGTGGTTTCAATTAACGCCTTCATCTCAGGCGTGTTCTCATAGTTTTCAAATGAAGTAAGTTTTATTGCCAAAATTAAATCCAAGAAGTGACGCCCTTGATCGTGGTCATGTTTTGAGTAGCGTCTTGATGTAGGTCGTCAATTTGTGATTTGACGCCCTTCTGAAGGTCATGTTTAATCCTTCGGTGTCGTGTTTGACTATGCCTTTCCTGAGTAGTTCCCTGCCTCTGATGGTCTCCTTGCTCGAATTGGAGTTAGAGTCCTGCCTTCTTTGATCATTGCCTATCCTTATCTTCCCAAATTTGAGCTTATCTTCGATTGAAATCCTATAAAAGGATGCTCTGGTCGATCTAGACAAGGGTTGACGGGTCAGAGAGTTCACAGGTTACGATCAGAGGTTTACGGGTTACAAGATCAGAGTTACAGAGCTTCATCTTCCTCCTGTGCGATCGTTTAGAAAGGGCTCTGCTTCCTCTACTTCCTCTGCTTCCTCTACTTCCGGTCAACCGCGTCCACCTTGGTTCCCCTTTACTGTCGTCAGGGACAGCAGGGTTTTTCTTTTATTCTGTTTGTGTTGCTTCGTCTTCATCAATCGTTCATCACGTCCACTGTGTTGTTTTCTTCTTTTTTACATTAGCTTCATCATCACTGTGTTCTTCTTCTTTTACGTTTGCATTAGCTTCATCATATCTCCTCTTTCCCTATTTCTTTAGGGGTTTTTAAAACAAAAAAATAAGGTGCGCATGTTTTGTTCTTTTCTCATCTTCATATCATCTTTGGGATTGATACTACGTTCACTCGGCTGATCCACTTCTTTTGCTTGTGTGTTTTGTCTCTTTTGCAAGGTAATCAATAAAGGAAAACCCCCTTCATCGGCCGGCCGATTGAAGGAGGAGGAGGAATTCACAATCTATCCCACGTTCTATTTTTCACCAGGTATTCGCGATCTTCTTTGTTTCTTCTTGAGGTAACCCCTCTGGCGATCACTCTCCTTAGTAGCACCACGTGCTTCTTTCCTTATTATTATATCATCTCCCCTTATTTTTATTATGCTTTCTCATATTTAAACTCCTCTTCTTCATGTGTGGATTTATCACAATCTACAACCGTCTTCTCTACATGATGGGGAAGATCAACCGGCATGATGTGAACCAAATCCTGGTGGACGCAGGTGCCGCTGTTAAAATCATGTCGCTCAAGATATTCAAGTCTCTATATCTGACCCCGTACCTCCAGAAGGTTCAGGCGGTCAAGATATCCGACTTCAACCAAAACATCGAGGACATCCTCGGTCGGGTGGACGTCGACCTAGTGCTCGATGATTTCACCTCCAAGGCGACATTCTACATCATCGACTCCAACACATCTTATAAGATGCTACTGGGTAGACCCTGCCTCATTGAAAATTGGGTCATCCTGTCAACTCTACACCAATGCATCAAGTATGCCAAGGACGGGGAGCAACATACTGTCTTTGCAGACCTGTCGCCGTTCACACCAGTAGAATGCAACCTGGCTGACGATGTGCTCTACTTCAAGGGGATTAGTCCATACCCCGTGATTAAGAGCAAAAGCAACGGTTGGCTCTCAGAGGAAGACACTGATGACCTCTTCTCTGTTGACGAGGAAAAGGCCAAGCTTCACCGGCTGCGCCTCAGCTACAAGTCAACCCCAGATCGCCCTGAGAGGCGTCAGATCGACTTTGAGGCTAATCTTATTAGCTAGGCTATCGACAAGAGTATATGCTTGCCACCTGGCTGCATCCAGCTTCCGTGTGCATCTGAGAAGCACGGCGTCGAGTCGCTGACAACATTCATTGTCACCTTCAAGCGACAACGTCGAAACAAGAAGAAGGCTAACAGGGATAAACCTATTGTCTTCTATAAGGGAGACATGGTCCCTCAAACCCCGCCAGATGATGAATTCGGCTGGTCTAGGTAAGCCTATGATGCCCCTTAAGCAGTTCAGGTGTGGGGTGATATGTCGCCGCATATTCAAGAAATGTGTCTGAAGCAACGCATTCCCCTGTGGCAAACTTCTGCACAACAAAGATACTTTCGTCAGCTGTGGACCCCTTCCCAGGTCCGGGGGCAACCCCCGTCCTTCTACAAGGATACTAGGGGACTTGGCTACAACCAAGACCCAGACTTTAGCATCCACTATGCAGTTAACGTCATAGGCTTGGCACAACCAGCCGACGACAGAGCTAGAGTCGAAGCCAAATTCGACAGCTCCGGGGATGAGGAAGAGGAAATTCTAACCCCGATCCCCGTCGAAGCCGGCACCCCAGCTCAAGCCATCAAGGAACCTTCCTCGCCTCCCTACCAAGACAAAGGGGGAGAAGAAGCTCCTCCGGTCTCTCAGCCAATCAAAGGACCCAGTTCAACAAACCCTCCTGAGGGGGGGAATATCTCTGGTGCTAACTGCGAAGGATCGTCAGCTTCGCCAGGCAACCCCGGGGAGATCTCAGTAGCCCCAGTTGATAACTACTGGCCAAGAACTGGTGGTCCAGATCAATCCTCGATGGGTCCCAGCAATAACGACTCTCCAGTCCCATCGGCGTCAACCAGTGGCTTCAAGAACCAAGAGATGCTCGAAGCCGACACCGATGATGAGGATTTCATCGACTTCCAACTCGCTCCTCCCGAGCTGGAGGATGGCGGCCAGGCGACCGTCGATGATCTTGTGGAGATCAACCTGGGCGAAGAAGAAGCCTCCCAGCCTACATTCATCAGTGCTCTCCTTACCGAGGTAGAGAAGCAGGACTACAAGCAACTCTTACTTGAGTACAAAGACTGCTTCGCCTGGACATACAAGGAGATGCCAGGGTTAGACTCCTCCGTAGCGGAGCACGAGCTAGTTATTTCTCCCTAAGTCACTCCGGTCAAGCAACCACAACGGTGCATGCGCCATGAGCTGGAGCTCCAGGTTTCGGCCGAAGTCCATAAAATGGCGGAGGTCGACTTCATCGAGATGTGCATCTACCCGATTTGGCTCACCAACATAGTCTCAGTCAAGAAGAAGAGTGGTCAAGTCCACATCTGCGTCGACTTCCGGGACCTCAACAAGGCTTTCCCGAAGGACGACTTCCCAGTCCCCATCACAGAAACGATGGTCGATATGACCACCGGTCATGAAGCCTTGTCTTTCATCGACGGGTCATCGGGTTATAATCAAATCCAAATGTCCCTTAAAGACAAGAATCATACAGCTTTTAGATCCCCCAGGGGGATTTTCAACTACAAGCGCATGCCCTTCGGTCTAAAGAATGCCGACGCTACTTACCAAAGGGCCATGACCAAAATATTCGACGAGATGCTGCACAACACCATCGAATTCTATGTGGACGACCTCGTCGTCAAGACCAAAAGGCGCGAAGACCATTTGTGGGACCTCCACCAAGTCTTCGAGCGTCTCCGACAATGTGGGCTCAGAATGAACCCCATGAAATGCGCCTTCGGCGTATCCAGCGGCAAATTTCTCGGCTTTGTCATCCGGTACCGAGGAATCGAGGTGGATCCAGTAAGATCAAAGCAATCCGGGAGCTTCCTCCACCCAACAACATCACCGAACTTAGGTACTTCCAAGGGAGGTTGGCCTATATTCGGAGGTTTATCTCTAACCTCTCCGATCGGTGCGTGCCTTTCGGCAGGCTGATGAAGAAAGACGCCCCGTTTACATGGGACTCGGAATGCCAAGCGGCTTTTAAGCAAATCAAGGAGTACCTCCTTACTCCCCCAGTGTTGGGGGCACCAATCAAGGGTAAACCCCTCATCCTTTATATTGTTGCCATGGATGCTTCGTTAGGAGCTCTGTTTGCGCAAATCAATGAGGAAGGTAAAGAGCAGCCCCTCTACTACCTCAGTCGAAAGCTAATCGACGTCGAGTACCGCTACTCTCCTATGGAGAAGGTTTGCTTGGCATTGGTGTTCACAGTTAAGAAGCTGCGGCATTACCTCCTGTCCCATCGAGTAGAGCTTATATCCAAGCACGACCCCCTGAAGTACCTCCTTCGACGACCTGTCCTCTCAGGCAGACTGGGAAGGTGGGCTCTCCTGCTGATGGAGTACGACATCACTTATGTCCCCAGAAAAGCAATCAAGGGACAGGGCATGGCTAAATTCTTGGCAGCCCATCTAGTACCAGACAACTCACCCTTCAACTCGGATCTCCCGGATGAGAAATCCCTTGCTGCTCAATCACAACAACCGGTTGAACAGAGTGGAGATGTCTTGCATTACTGGCAGCAAAGCACTCTCACAACCATTGTTATTCAATCACAACAACCAGTTGAACAGAACGGAGATGTCTTGCATTACTGGCAGTAAAGCGCTCTCACAACCAGCGTACCTTGTTGGGAGCTCTACTTCGATGGTGCTTCCCGAGGGATCACCCGGAGCAACTAGGATCCAGCCACCACGGCAGGCGTCGGCATTGTTTTCCTGACTCCTCAGAGCGGAGTTTTGTACAACTCCTGTGCCCTCATGAAATCCCTGACCAACAATGAAGCCGAGTATGAAGCTCTACTCATTGGGCTCCAGATGGCTCTCCACATGGGCATTAAATGTCTCAAAGCCTACGGGGACTCCCAGCTGATAGTCCGGTAGGTCCTCGGCATCTATGACGTGCTGAAGCTAGAGTTGGTTCTATACCATACCACCATCACCAGATTAACCTAGAAGTTCTATTTCTCTAAAATAGATCATATTCCTAGAAGCAGCAACGCTCAGGCGGATGCCTTAGCAAAATTGGCTGCGGCCATCAAGCTTCTGCCCGAGGGTGAGGTCGACATCATCATCAAACATAGAAGGCTGATGCCGAGCTCTTTCGAAGGCAACACCGGTCTCGCCATTTACGAGGTCCACGACCTTGACCATAGTACGCCTCCAGGAAAGGATGATTGGCGTGCGCCCATCATCAAATTCAAAAAGGGGTGGCTCCCCCCTGACCGAGCTCAAAGGATCCAGCTACACCGCCAAGCAACCTCGTACGAGTTGATTGGTGACTCTCTGTACAGGCTCGTCCATGAGAAGGACAAGTCAATTCTCCTGAGATATGTCTCCCTCGCCGAGGCTCGAGCCGTCATGCAGGAGGTCCACTCCGGGTTGAGCGGCGCACACCAGGCTGGAGATCGGATGAAGCACAGCATCAAGCTCAAAGGTTTCTACTGGCCAACTATGTATGTGGACTACATCTAGTATGCCTGTACATGCCAACAATGTTAAGCCTTTGGCCCAGTACCCAGAAGACCTCCCAATCCATTGCGTCCTACAACCCCCACCTGGCCATTTGTCGAGTGGGGCATGGACATCGCGGGACCATTCCCGCCATCTTCCAAGGGCCATAAATACATCTTGGCCGCCACTGATTATTTCTCTCGCTGGGGAGGCTCTACATTTACGAGAGGTCACCGGGGAAATCATTGCCAGATTCGTCCGGCACAACATCATATACCAATTCGGTACTCCCAGTCGCATAGTGTCCGATAATGGGACACCATTCAAGAATAAGGCCGTATACCAGCTAGCGGCCAAATTCCACATCGACTGGAGAACTTCTTCGGTCTACAACCCCCAGGCTAATGGTTTGGTGGAAGCCTTCAACAAGACCCTCTGCAAGCTCCTGGCTATGATGGTTAGCCACCGGAAATGCGATTGGGGTGAGAAGGCCTTCGAAGCATTATGGGCCTATCGGACGGTCTACAAAACACCCACGGGATGCTCGCCGTTCTCCCTTGCTTATGGGACAGAAGCAGTTATTCCCATCGAAGTCCAGTTAGCCTCTTATCGTGTGGCTATCCACACCGGCCTTGTCAGCCCTGACGAAAGTGAGTACCAGAGAAGGCTAGAAGAGCTCGCCGATCTAGAAGGTAAGCGACTCGAAGCCTACAAACACCTGCAAGTATACCAGGCCCGCATGGCTCGGGCCTACGATAAGCTCGTCAAGTAGCAAGCTTTCAAGCAAGGTGACCTTGTCATGATCAAGGAAAGGGAAGTCATGGCAGGGTGCTCCAGCGAAAAACTGCAGCCAAATTGGCGAGGTCCGTATATTATCCAGAATGTCTATGAGGGTGGGGCTTACACGGTCGTTGATCATAAAGGTCACAGACAGTTCCCGCCTCTCAATGGCAAACATATGAAGCTATACTATGCACCAGAGCATGAGTTCGCACGCCAGCCAGATTAAGGCGCACGTCCCAGCTACCACCAATGAGGCCGGTCCTTCCCCGAGAAGGATCTAACCGGACAGTCTTCCCAGTCTTCAATTCCCAGTCAAGTAGCTGGCCCAGCTCCCCAGAACAACCACCATGCATCCATAGAGACTAATCCCCTGCCCTCACTCCCGTCACCATGAGAGCACGGGCACTTCTGCACCGGTACCAGCCTTGCCGCCTGGCTCCCAGGTAAGTAAAAATAATAATAAAAAAATGGGGTTAAAAATGGAGATACCCCGGCAGACCCAATCACCCTCATCGCAAGGGGGCAACTGGGGGCAAAAAGGCCAGTAACCCGACTGAGGTGGAAACCCGTAAGGGCACCTCAGGCAAAATTGGGAAACCCCTCGACGTGAAAACCCGCAAGGGCGCGTCGAAAAAAGTTAAAGGGGGGTCGGCTCTGGCGAAAACCCGAAAGGGCGGTAGAGCCGATAACGAGAAAAAAAATTTTCCTCTCCCCACCAATCAGAACAACCTTCCACCCACTCCTCTGTGGGCCGTTAGCCTCACCCAGAGCCAGTCTTCAATCAGTTTAAATTGCTAGAGCACAAACCCTATAATTCCCAGTTAGCCTCACCCAGCACTCACTAAGTTCGGCCAACCTTCGGCCCTTGCTTTGACACCGCAGGTCAACTAGTCCCTGCAACAGTCGAGCTCCCAGTCACCATCCCAGTAGACTTTCATCCCAGAACATTCCCAGACACCTGTCATTCTATGCCACTACATCCTATGTCACACCCCGAGCCTTTATTACAGCAGAAGACTCGCTCGGGGAGCGCGAACAGCCGGCATGGTAAGCCTCTTGCAAGCAAGAATCAATCAGAGCGTAAGACAATCACACAAGTAAATGCAATTGCACAAGATTTTTAATCAAACTTCAACTTTATTTCATAATGCTCAATATTCAAGATACAATCACTAATTTGATTTCCATTCTACTAGACTCAAGAAATAGGAAAATTTCATTGACTCAATCTAGACACTTTAACTTCCTAAGTCTTCACTCTCATCTTTATAACACTTTCACTCGCTTCCGGACCCGCTACTAGTATAGCCCGAATCTGAATCCGAACTATTTCCATCTCCTGAAAAATATTGGAAAATAGGTCATGAGCACACTTGCCCAATAGGTATCTTCGCATCAACATGAAGGCACTATTTAAGTAATTATCATTTTTGCTCTAAAGAAATAAGGTAAAATCATGCGAATGCGAATCGATCACGCGTTTAAACTAAAGTAACAAGATAATCATGTAAGATAGAATGATCAAGAATGAACTAGCAAGAATATAATAAGAACATGATATTGGCCTTCCATGAACAAGAATGTAACGAGATTGTACGAGCAAGTCACATATTCCTCACTTTAGCATCTTATGCTTAAGAGCAAGTGCTTCGTGAATTTCTGTGGAATATCAAGCAAGAATGTCATGTCGTGCTATAGATCTTCACTTATTTATAGAAATAGTACTCCCAGTGCAATGCGACGCCAGTAGCATCATACCCCATGGTTTATAAAATAGTATGTTTCCGGCAATCAGCCGAGGGGACTAGCATAGAGCCATTGAACACAATCAGTGCTCGATCGCATCTTCAGTCATAAATTAAGCTACTTCCACGTAGTATAACAGTAAAGTATGGCCAAGAATATAGCACTTCCAATAATTCCATGATAACTAAAATCAATGAATGAATGCTTCAATTTTGAATATACGAGATCAAGAATGACATTTAAACTAAGTTATGCTTATAGAATAAATCGACAGCATAACGGTATTTTCCTTAACTTCCATTTCATTTAGATCAATTTAAGCAATATGACAAGTTCTAGATCATCAAGGTTTGTCTAAAATCATTGGAATATCAACCCTTGGTCAAACCTTGGGTTAACATAAACAAGCTATGTAACGGTCATTGGCTGGGCCGTTACATTATGTAACGCGCCAATAATGGGCCGTTATATTAAGCTGAGTTCAGAAAGATAAAATTAAACTCAGATGAATGTGACGGTCGTCCATTGGGCCGTTACATGTGCCTGACGGTCCAGTGGAGAGCCGTTACATTACAAGAACCAGAAAACTAGATAGTGTAATCTAGTTAATGGGCTTTGATGGTACAACCAACTCGGTGTCCTAGTGGGAATCCCAGGCTCACGGAGAATTACGGAGGCCTTGAAACAATGATTTCCTAGTCCATTGGAAGGAATATCAAATAGAGAGGTCCTCATGTCCAAGATTGTGTTCCTATAGTACAAAGTGTGAACTAATGACAACATACCGGAATATGTGCCATGTACTTATAGAATTGACTCTATTGACAGAGAGAGATATGTATAATCAATGTAAAAATCATGATAAAAACTCCGTCAAAATACAATGTTAAAAAGTCATGCTTTATAGTACAAAACTATAGAATTTGGTTTAACATAACTTAAGTAGAAGTGATGACAAAACATGCAATACCTATCATGAATAATCAAATATCCTTAAAATCATATGATTAGGTTTAAAAACTTAGGTAACTATGCTTAATCAATAAATAATATTGGCAAGTTATTTTCTGTCTTAGGGTTGACAGAACGCAGGATATAACGGTCTTAAGAGGGGGCGTCACAGTGAAAGTGACGGTCATGATCAAGCCGTTACTTGAATGTAACACGTCTGTCCAAGCGCGTTAGAAACATCCGTGCAATTCAAATACTACAGAGTTTGTAATGGTCTGTCATAGGGCCGTTACTTGAAAGTGACAGTCCTATGCTAGTGCGTTAAAGTATCTGCTAACAGAAAACAATCACAGAAACTAAGAGATCAACTCACATCATGTCTTTTATCAAAACATGGTGAGTTTCTAGTCATGTTAACGAAGTAAGGCCATCTACATGCATAGGTAATCATGAATAGATGAATAGTCATGTTTTAATTTCTTAATTTGGCTAAGAGGTGCATGATGTGCATAGAACAAATAAAACATGAAATCAATGCTCTATAATGCATGGAATTCAATCAAATCAGAGGGCTTTTAGTCCTATCATGCTGTTTTTGTCGTTCATGAGATAACCTACCTCTTACTTAGACTGTAGTTTCTGAATTTGGTTGAGAACCCTGCCCTAGATCCCTTCCTTCTCTTGTGACTTTTCAGCAACTTCTTTAGGCTCTAACTCCACGCCCTCTTGACCTAAAGATGTGAAATTCAGAGGGGAGTTAGTCTAAAGTATTGTAAACAAATTATTCTAAAGAACCAACCTGAGATAATGACTCCTTACCTTGCTTCCTTACGCCCAAAAAGTAAGGGTCGTACAGTTCAGAACTATGCCCTATTTATAGTGTTTAGGCTAAGGTTTGAGGATTAGATCGAGTTTAGAGTCCTTATTTCATCAAATCCTAATCTCTAAGAGTCCTTAGAGTTTTTACAATCCTTCCCAAGTCGATCCATAGTGGATAGGAACATCAAGTTCCAATCTTTTCATGAGTCCCTTCACTTACGAAACTAACAGGATGTAACGGTCGAGTGCCCATGCGTTACATGGCTGTGGCGGTCTTACGATAGACCGCTACAGTCATCGTAGCTTAGAGTTTCAATTTATAACAACTCTTTTGTTAATTATCTAAATAATTATCTTATATTATTAGTATTTATCCTTAATATCCGTGGATAGGCTTAAATACCTTCTAGAATATGGGCCAAACCTAATGGTCTAGGTCCTAAACCCTTTTGGACTTCAATTAAGTGTGTTGGGTTAATTGATTAACACAATTTTGGCCTTATATTGATTATTTAGCCCAATTAATGCCAGAATATTTTTTTAAATAACTAGAAATTACTTTTATAAATTTTGGGGCTCTACACCCTCCCCCACTTAGAAGAATTTGGTCCCCAAATTCAGTTCATGGATTGAGGAGAGTGTACTTACAATTAAATAATTCCGAGAATCTTTTCTTCATAGCTGATTCGATTTCCCATGTTGCTTCATAAGGCCATGCTTTCTTCCATTGAATCTTAACCATAGGAATGACCTTATTTCTGAGTTGGCGTACTTCTCGTTCCAAAATCTTCATTGGCGTTTGTTCATATGTCAAGTCCTTCTGAATCTCCAGATTGTCATAAGTGATAATGTGATCTGGATCATACATATACTTCTTCAGCATCGAGTCGTGAAATACGTCATGAACTCCTGCTAACTGTGGTGGCAAAGCCAATTTATAAGCCACTTCACCGATCCTTTCGAGGATTTCAAATGGACCGATAAATCTTGGAGTTAGCTTTCCTTTAATGCCAAATCTTCGAATACCATGACCCGGAGAAACCTTTAGATATACATGTTCTCCTACTTGAAATTCCAAGTCGCGCCTTTGATTGTCAGCATAAGATTTCTGCCTATCTTGTGCCATTTTCATCCTTTCCTGAATGAGCTTGGTTTTCTCTGTAGAATCCCTGATTAAATCGGGGCCTAGAAATTGCCTTTCCCCTATTTCATTCCAACATATTGGTGATCGACAACTTTTCCCATATAGAGCTTCAAAAGGTGCCATTTGTATGCTTGCTTGATAGCTGTTGTTATATGCAAATTCTACCAAAGGCAAGTGATCATGCCAACTTCCTCCAAAATCAATGACACAAGCCCTGAGCATATCTTCTACCACTTGATTTGTCCTTTCTGTTTGACCATCAGTTTGTGGATGGAAAGCGGTGCTAAAATTCAATCTAGTCCCAAGTGAATGTTGTAGGCTCTTCCAGAATTGTGATGTGAATCGGGGATCTCTATCTGATACAATAGCGACAGGGACTCCATGTAACTTGACAATTTCTTTTATGTATAGTGCTGCTAGAATATCTACAGACCATCGACTTTTTATTGATATGAAATGTGCAGATTTAGTCAATCTGTCTATAATTACCCATATTCCATCATGTCCACCTCTTGTCTTAGGTAGTCCCATAATGAAATCCATTTCTATGCTCTCCCATTTCCATTCCGGGATACTTAAGGGATGTAATTTACCTGCGGGTCTGAAATGTTCCGCCTTCACTTGTTGACATGTGAGACACCGAGATACGAAGTCAGCTACTTCCCTCTTCATATTGGGCCACCAAAAGTTACTTTTGAGATCCTGATACATTTTTGTACCTCCTGGATGAATGGTATACTTTGATTTATGTGCTTCTTCTAAGATCAATATCTTTGTATCTTCATGATCGGGTATACACATTCGGCCCTTGAATAGCATTCTTCCATCTTCGGATATAAAAAAATCCGATCTTTGTTCAATGTTGGCCTTAATTTCTAGTAAAATTGGGTCATCCTCTTGTAACTTGGCCAAATTCTCAATCAATGTTGGTTAAGCTCGGATATTTGCCATGAAACAATTATCTTCCTTAATGTCAACATCTAGATTCAATTGAGTAAATTGAGGAACAAGGTTAGTCATACTAATCATGAGACTTGATAACATACCAATTGGTTTCCTGCTGAGTGCATCTGCTACAGCATTTGCCTTGCCAGGGTGATATTGAATAGCGAAATCAAAGTCTTTAAGATATTCTAACCATCTCCTCTGCCTCATGTTAAGCTCTTTTTGAGAAAATAAATATTTCAAACTCTTATGGTCCGAATAGACAGTGAACTTTTCTCCATAAAGATAATGACGCCAAATTTTCAAGGCAAAAATAACTGCTGCTAATTCCAAATCATGTACAGGATAATTTTCTTCGTGACGTTTCAATTGTCTTGAAGAATAGCAAATCACCTTACCATCTTGCATAAGGACACACCCTAAGCCAATTCCAGATGCATCCGTATATACTTCAAATCCAGCACCCTCTATTGGTAGTGACAAAACAGGGGCTGTTGTAAGATGATTCTTAAGATTTTGAAAACTCTTTTCACAGTCCTTCGACCAGATAAAAGGATTTTCTATTCTGGTAAGTCTAGTTAAAGGAACCATGATCTTTGAAAAGTCCTTTATGAATCTTCTATAATAACCTGCTAGACCGAAAAAGCTTCTAACTTCAGACATAGTTGTTAGTCGACTCCAATCTCTGACAGCTTTTACTTTAGAAGGATCCACAACAATACCTTCTTTTGAAATAATGTGGCCTAGGAACGAGACTTCCTTGAGCCAAAATTCACACTTATTGAGTTTGGCATAAAGTTTACGTTCTCTAAGTGTTTGCAAAGCTATCCTTAGATGTTCTTCTTGTTCTTCTTTTATCTTGGAGTATATCAAGATATCATCGATGAAGATGATGATGAACTGATCTAAATATGGCTGGAAGACACTGTTCATAAGTTGCATGAATGCTGCTGGGGTATTAGTTAACCCAAATGGCATTACCACGAATTCATAGTGGCCATAACGACTTCGAAAAGCCGATTTGTAAATGTCCTCTTCTTTGATTCTAAGCTGATGATAACCTGATCTTAGGTCAATCTTAGAAAAATATTCTGCTCCCGAAAGTTGATCGAAGAGCTCATCAATACGCGGCAATGGGTATTTGTTCTTGATTGTAAGTTGATTCAATCATCGGTAGTTAATGCATAACCTGAGAGAACCATCCTTCTTCTTGACAAATAGAACCGGCGCACCCCAAGGGGATGTGCTAGGTCTAATAAAACCCTTGTCTAGAAGTTCCTGTAATTGCTTCTTTAATTCCTTATTTTTTGTGGGGGACATCCTGTAAGGGGCTATAGAAACAAGTGCCGCACATGGAATGAGTTCAATGGTAAAGTTTACTTCCCTCTCGGGCGGCAAACTAGGTAGTTCGGATGGGAACACGTCAGGGAATTCATTTGCAATAGGAATGTTTGCTAGGATAATTTCCTTAGATTCGGTGACAATGACTGAAGCAAGAAAAACTTCACATCCTTTCGAGATAAGTTTGCAGGCGTGAAGAGAAGATATAATGGTAGGATGCTTCTTATATTTATGCCAAGAAAGGAAAATCTTGGAAGACCGGGCTTTCGGAAAGATATAATTCTTTTTCGGCAGTTGATGTAAGCATCATAGTCTACAAGCCAATCTACCCCTAAAATGGCATCATATCCTTTCATGTCAAGGCATACTAAGTTTGCGGGGAGATTGTGTCCTTCTACCACTACCTCACAATCAGGATAATAGTTGGTAAGCTTAGTTCCAGATCCTAAAGGTGTAGTAATAGCGAGATCTGAAGGTAGGGGAACTGATGCAGTTGGTAAGGTTTTTGTAAAAGTGGTGGAGATAGAAGAATGAGAAGCACCAGTATCAAATAGCACGAATGCAGGACGAGAATAGATTTGAAGAGTACCTTCCATGAGCCCATCATTTTGATCCCTGGGCGCTTCTTCTTCATCTATAACTGCATTGAGGCGAGCCTGCCTCCTACGTCCTCCATTATTTGGTTGGTCTTTCATAAGGGGGCAATCTGGCACACGATGCTCCCTACTTCCACAACGCAAACAAGCACCTAGGCGCTTCTAGCATTCTTCAGCCGAGTGGCCAAATTTCTCACAAAAGGTGCACGCCGAGGCGACTTGCTCCTTTTCTTCCTTCACCTTTTTACTACTCTTTGGAGAACTTCCACCGTTCCCATTCCTTGATCTTTTCTTATTATCACGGCTTTTGTATGGTTCCGTGATGCTGAACTTCTCCTTCTTATAATGCCGATCAGAGCGCCGGCTAGATTCTTCTCCCTTTCCTTTCAACCTTCTCTAAGGTCCTCTCGCATAAATATGCCCTTTGAACCATCTCCGCATAAGTGCGGATATTCTGTGTCCCCAGTTGTTGAATGAAACTGGGCCGTAACCTGTCCATAAATCGGTTTGCTTTTAATATGTCTGTACTAATCAAATGTGGTGCATACGGTGCTAGCCTTGAAAACTGCAACTCATATTCTGCCACGGACATCATCCCTTGACGAAGGGAGGCAAACTCCATAGCCTTCCTTTCCTTTACATGCTCGGAGAAATATTTGGCACGAAATAAAGTGAGAAAAACATTCCATGTATGTGGCGCATCGGCTGGAGGTGTCGGAATCGATTTCCACCAAGTGCGAGCATCCTTGTTTAATTGGAACGTAGCTAGACGGACTTTCTCCTGATCAGTGCATTGAATAACATCAAATATCCTATTCATCTCGTCGATCCAATTTTCTGCTTCGTCTGGATTGGAAGATCCATAGAAACGCGGAGGATTTAGACTCCGGAAATTGCGATGAAGGTTTCCTGCCCTTGCCCCCGTACCACCTTGTGCTATAGTTTGTAGTGCCTGGGTGAGGCCGGCAACAGTTTGTTGCATACCGTCCCAATCTACGCGATGAGCCATGATAAGAATAATAAGGTACCTGAGAGAAAATAACAACTTGTTATTTCTCATGAATATTGGAATAAGCATAATAAATCTTAAACGAATTAGCTATCTTATCCCGGGCTCTACCCAATTCTCACATGGGTGTGGAATTTTTCTTTAGTTCATAGGTAGGGGTCCTTAACCTTGGACTTATCCTATGACATGACTCTTTTCCTTAAGTCCTGAGACTTAGGCTCTGATACCAACTTAACTGTCACGCCCCGAGCCTTTATTAAGTGGAAGACTCGCTCGGGGTGCGCGAACAACCGGCATGGTAAGCCTCTTGCAAGCAAGAATCAATCAGAGCGCAAGACAATCACAAGTAAATGCAATTGCACAAGATTTTTAATCAAACTTCAACTTTATTTCATAATGCTCAATATTCAAGATACAATCACTAATTTGATTTCCATTCTACTAGACTCAAGAAATAGGAAAATTTTATTGACTCAATCTAGACACTTTAACTTCCTAAGTCTTCACTCTCATCTTTATAACACTTTCACTCGCTTCCGGACCCGCTACTAGTATAGCCCGAATCCGAATCTGAACTATTTCCATCTCCTGAAAAACATTAAAAAATTAGTCATGAGCACACTTGCCCAGTAGGTATCTTCGCATCAACATGAAGGCACTATTTAAGTAATTATCATTTTTGCTCTAAAGAAATAAGGTAAAATCATGCGAATGCGAATCGATCACGCGTTTAAACTAAAGTAACAAGATAATCATGTAAGATAGAATGATCAAGAATGAACTAGCAAGAATATAATAAGAACATGATATTGGCCTTCCATGAATAAGAATGTAACGAGATTGTACGAGCAAGCCACATATTCCTCACTTTAGCATCTTATGCTTAAGAGCAAGTGCTTCGTGAATTTCTGTGGAATATCAAGCAAGAATGTCATGTCGTGCTGTGGATCTTCACTTATTTATAGAAATAGTACTCCCAGCGTAATGCGACGTCAGTAGCATCATACCCCATGGTTTATAAAATAGTATGTTTCCGGCAATCAGCCGAGGGGACTAGCATAGAGCCATTGAACACAATCAGTGCTCGATCGCATCTTCAGTTATAAATTAAGCTACTTCCACGTAGTATAACAGTAAAGTATGGCCAAGAATATAGCACTTCCAATAATTCCATGATAACTAAAATCAATGAATGAATGCTTCAATTTTGAATATACGAGATCAAGAATGACATTTAAACTAAGTTATGCTTATAGAATAAATCGACAGCATAATGGTATTTTCCTTAACTTCCATTTCATTTAGATCAATTTAAGCAATATGACAAGTTCTAGATCATCAAGGTTTGTCTAGAATCATTGGAATATCAACCCTTGGTCAAACCTTGGGTTAGCATAAACAAGCTATGTAACGGTCATTGGCTGGGCCGTTACATTATGTAACGCGCCAATAATGGACCGTTATATTAAGCTGAGTTCAGAAAGATAAAATTAAACTCAGATGAATGTGACGGTCGTCCATTGGGCCGTTACATGTGCCTGGCGGTCCAGTGGAGAGCCGTTACATTACAAGAACCAGAAAACTCGATAGTGTAATCTAGTTAATGGGCTTTGATGGTACAACCAACTCGGCGTCCTAGTGGGAATCCCAGGCTCGCGGAGAATTACGAAGGCCTTGAAACAATGATTTCCTAGTCCATTGGAAGGAATATCCAATAGAGAGGTCCACATGTCCAAGATTGTGTTCCTATAGTGCAAAGTGTGAACTAATGACAACATACCGGAATATGTGCCATGTACTTATAGAATTGACTCTATTGACAGAGAGAGATATGTATAATCAATGTAAAAATCATGATAAAAACTCCGTCAAAATACAATGTTAAAAAGTCATGCTTTATAGTATAAAACTATAGAATTTGGTTTAGCATAACTTAAGTAGAAGTGATGACAAAACATGCAATACCTATCATGAATAATCAAATATCCTTAAAATCACATGATTAGGTTTAAACACTTAGGTAACTATGCTTAATCAATAAATAATATTGGCAAGTTATTTTCTGTCTTAGGGTTGACATAACGCAGGATATAACGGTCTTAAGAGGGGGTGTCACAGTGAAAGTGACGGTCATGATCAAGCCGTTACTTGAATGTAACGCGTCTGTCCAAGCGCGTTAGAAACATCCGTGCAATTCAAATACTACAGAGTTTGTAACGGTCTGTCGTAGGGCCGTTACTTGAAAGTGACAGTCCTATGCTAGTGCGTTAAAGTATCTACTAACAGAAAATAATCACAGAAACTAAGAGATCAACTCACATCATGTCTTTTATCAAAACATGATGAGTTTCTAGTCATGTTAACGAAGTAAGGCCATCTACATGCATAGGTAATCATGAATAGATGAATAGTCATGTTTTAATTTCTTAATTTGGCTAAGAGGTGCATGATGTGCATAGAACAAATAAAACATGAAATCAATGCTCTATAATGCATGGAATTCAATCAAACCAGAGGGCTTTTAGTCCTATCATGCTGTTTTTGCCGTTCATGAGATAACCTACCTCTTACTTAGACTGTAGTTTCTGAATTTGGTTGAGAACCCTGCCCTAGATCCATTCCTTCTCTTGTGACTTTTTCAGCAACTTCTTTAGGCTCTAACTCCACACCCTCTTGACCTAAAGATGTGAAATTCGGAGGGGAGTTAGTCTAAAGTATTGTAAAAAAAATATTCTAAAGAACTTACCTGAGATAATGACTCCTTACCTTGCTTCCTTACGCCCAAAAAGTAAGGGTCGTACAGTTCAGAACTATGCCCTATTTATAGAGTTTAGGCTAGGGTTTGAGGATTAGATCGAGTTTAGAGTCCTTATTTCATCAAATCCTAATCTCTAAGAGTCCTTAGAGTTTTTACAATCCTTCCCAAGTCGATCCATAGTGGATAGGAACATCAAGTTCCAATCTTTTCATGAGTCCCTTCACTTACGGAACTAACAGGATGTAACGGTCGAGTGCCCATGCGTTACATGGCTGTGGCGGTCTTACGATAGACCGCTACAGTCATCGTAGCTTAGAGTTTCAATTTATAACAACTCTTTTGTTAATTATCTAAATAATTATCTTATATTATTAGTATTTATCCTTAATATCCGTGGATAGGCTTAAATACCTTCTAGAATATGGGCCAAACCTAATGGTCTAGGTCCTAAACCCTTTTGGACTTCAATTAAGTGGGTTGGGTTAATTGATTAACATAATTTTGGCCTTATATTGATTATTTAGCCGAATTAATGCCAGAATATTTTTTTAAATAACTAGAAATTACTTTTATAAATTTTGGGGCTCTACATCCTACATTCCCTGCAAATCCATAGCCTTCAAGTTTCATCAGGGTCCCATTTCTCTCCTACAATCCCTGATCCACCAGCCATAACTCCAGCCGTATCTCGCCATGACTAAGTGGCCCTTCGCCACCATGGCACGAGAATGTATGAAAACCCTTGATTAGTGGCGGAACAATATCTGACCGCCCACACCTTCCAGTTCCAGGTCACGTCCCCTGACAGCAACATGCTGTGGACGGCAGTCTCAAATATATATATATATATATATATATATATAGATATATAATATGAAAAAAAGAATGGGGTGAAAATGAAGATACCCCGGCGGGCCTGGTCGACTCCATTACAGGGAGGCGACTGGGTGCAAAAATTGCCACCAACCCAGCTGAGGTGAAAACCCGAGAGGTCGCCTCAGGCAAAATCGGGTAACCCCTCGATGTGAAAACCCGTAAGGGCGCACCGAAAAAAGCAAAAGGGGGCCAGCTCTAGTGAAAACCCGAAAGGGCGGTAGGGCTGGTAAAGAGAAAAAAAACTCTCTCTCTCTCTTTCCTCTTCACTTACGAAAGCCGTCGGCTACGATATTCCCCGATGGCGAGGTTAAGGTTACTCCACAATAATGGTGGCCAATACACCCCCGAGGGTCGGTCATCCTGAGTGCCAGTTCTAGTCCCAGTCTCCAGTCCCAGTTTCGGCTACAACGCCTTCACAGGCCAGCCGCTAGCTCCCAGTTCCAGTTTCGACTTCAACGCCTTCACAGGCCAGCCGCCAGTCTCCAGTTCCAGTTTCGGCTACAACGCCTTCACAGGCCAGCCGCTAGTCTCCAGTCCCAATTTTGGCTACAATGCCTTCACAGGTCAGCCACCCAACTTCCAGTTCTCGTTTTGGCTACAACGCCTTCACAGGCCAGCCGCCAATCTCTAGTTCCAGTTCCGACTACAACGCCTTCACAAGCTAGCCGCCCAGCCTCCAGTTCCAGTTTCGGCTACAACACCTTCACAGGCTAGCCGCCCAGTTTCCAGTTACAATTTCCGCTACAACGCCTTCACATGCTAGTCACCCAATCCCCGGTTGCAGTCTCGGTTGCTATGCCTTCACTGGCTAGCCACTCGGCCTCTAGTTCCTGTGTCGGCTACAAGGTCTTCACAAACTAGCGGCCAGTTCCAGCTCGCAGCTATCACACCTTTCTAGATCCCCAGTTGGCTTCAGCTCCAGTCCCCATTTCCAGTCATAGTCCCAGTTTCAATTTCCAGTCCTCCTCCCAGTCCCGGTCTTGGTTGCCATGTCGCCCTAGGCCACCCACCCAGCTCAATCCCAGCTTCCCAAACACGTGTGAATCACATTTTTAGGCTCACGGCATAATGCTAGCCAATACTCCACCATCCAATTCAGGGTCAATACACCCTCCAGAATCACCTCTACAACCTTAAACCATGTAAATTGCCTCGTTCTTGCAGGCCTACGTTGGTTCTATAGTGTGCAGGTTTTCATCCTCCAAGGAGATTGGCCCCACATATAGCCTTTTCTTTCCCCAACTACCCAGTGCTCAGCCTCTAGTTTCTTACATCAGGTTCTCTGAACCCGGTCCCAGCCATCCCCTATCACTCATGCCAGTGCATCATAGAACAAGCAAGCATGACTAACGATAAGTGGTCGTCAGTTCACGCACCTCACTCCATTCCATAGAAAAAGGAAGGGAACAACCCAGTAAACAAAAGATCTGGAGTTTGTCATTAATACTCTATAAAAGGAGCCCAAGACATGCCCTTGGGGTGACAAAATCCATACACTCCGGATATCACAAACAAACAAAAAGAGAGAAAGATACAATCAGGTCTCAGGCTCAGTCCCCTCCAGCGCCGCAAGGTGAAAGTCCGCAGCCGTAAGCTCCGCCTTCAAGGTGGACAAGAGCTGGGCACTAGCTCCGGCTGTCACCTCGGCCGCCTGCCACTCAGCTCGGACACGCTCGATGACTGCCTGCTGCTCCTCCCAGGCCTTCCTCAAGGCCTCAGCCCGGCTCTCCACCTCCCTCAGCTGTGCGGCGCGCTCCTGAGATGCCAACGCAGTCGCCTCGGCATGGCTCCTCTGCTCAGCTACGGCTGACACAAGCTGAGCCTACTGCTCCTGTGCCTCTCGAATCGCCGCTAGCCTCCAGGTCCTCTGCCCCTGGGCCTCGTGGAGTCACAGGTACTCGGCCTAAATTCCAGCTAACCCGGACATTCAGAGCTCGCGTGGGAAGCCGAGCGCGTGGTAGCCCTGGGTGTACTCCCGCAGCCACTGCCTCAAAACTTCTGGAGAAGGAAGAGGGTTGCTCTGCGAGTAGCCTCGCGCCCGCTGGAGCAAGGCTGCACTTGCACTCCCCTCTAGCAGTGGTTTTGACGAAGAAGCAGAAGTAGGCCACTCGACCCCTAAATCCAGGGAGAGGTCTCCAGACGCGGCCATCACTCCAGTGGAACCTGCATAGTTCCGACAAACACCAAAGGGGGTGAGCAATACACGTAAGACTTCCTTCGACTGATAAGGTGAGAAAACCTGAGAAAAAAGAAAGGCAAGCCTTGACTCCTTACCTGAAGCAAGTCCAGTAATCCCTGTGGTATCATCTGCCGGGGTCAGGGAAGGCAACCGCTCCTCCGCCTTAATAGCACCACCTGTCGGCGTCGTAGAGGGCAGTGACTCCTCCACTGTCAGGTCATCCCCAGCAAGCACGGGTGGAACAGGGGGCTCCTCATGTCTGCCCCCATCAGGAGCTGACGCGTGCCCCTCTCCAGGATCTGACGCTGCGGACAACCCAAGAATGTCAGCACTTCGGCATATAGAGCTGACAAGCATCAAATAAGGACGTGAAGAACCACCATATACCTCCAGAAGTGGTCCCCGTCGAAACCTCCCTACCAGCAGAAACCCTGGAGGATGAGGAGCTCGAACTTGAACTCTCCTCTATCTCCATCTCTGAGTTTCCGTCATCCAGAGAGCTCGATGAGGCCCCTGACGAACTCCCGGAGGTGGCCAAATCGGAAGCTCCTGCAAGCCAACGAAGCAAACAAGGTCACCACAGGGCCCAGCTTCGTACAAGGGCGGCTCTCCAGCTAAGAGTTGTAAACAGAAAACTCACCAGCCGAAGCACTCCCCTCTGAAACCTTTTCGATGTCGACGATCTCCTCGTCGCTCTCAACAGGAGCCACTTCCGTGGGCCCCTCTTCCACCATTTCAGCCCTGTCACGGGGTAGCTCACCTTCTTCTAGAGGCGAAGGAGCACCTGTAAACAATGCCAACAGGATCTTAGCACTATAAGATAATCAACACAAAGGGCTTAACAGAAATGATTAAGTCCCCAGCTACGTACCTGAGGGTCCCATGCTCGAATACCCAACCAGCCCCACAGTATAGGCTGACACTACGGCTGGCAGGGAAACTTGCTCCACCCCTGCCAACAGCTATGGTAACAAGCTAGATGCTTCTTCAGCCACGGACAGTATTGAAGCACTCCTCCCTTCAGGCTCCCCCTCAAAGGAGGGAAGGGATACTAATGGGCCGACACGGACCAGCTCCTGAATCATCTCCAAAGTAGCAGCTGGATCCTCACCTAGCAAATAGCAACATAATAACAGTCAACGTCTGCAGCCCAGCAACTGTACAATGCGAGGGCAATTCCCTCTGTAGTGGTTCAATACTTACCCAAGCCATCTTGGGTCGCTGCAGGCTCCTGCCCGTCAATAGATGGAGGCACCTCGCCTCGCATCTCAGAGGGATCAGCAGTCTTTGATGCCCCAGTCACCTCTGTATAACACCAGCAACTATGTCAACTCCCAGAATCAAAGACAACCATAAACACAACATGCTCAGTCTCAGAATTATTTACCTGGCTGGGCATCCTTTGAAACATTCCATGACTCAAAATCGGGGAAGGTCTCGACATTGGGGGCAGTTTCATCTATCAGACGAAGGAGCCTTTCCATATCTATCTCGTAATCGACCCCGTCGTCAGGTAGCGGGTCGACCACCTGAGGTGGCGAGAAGGCCGCGTTAGTCCCGGCCTCCAGTGGCGCTGTGAAAAGCAAACCCAATTACACCAGGTTAGCCGATCATGAAGGCTGAATCAATATAAAGCAAGCAGGTGGGTATATCACTTACCCAGAGCCGGTTCCACCTTAATGTGTTCTCTAGCAGCGGGTCCCCGAGAGGACTCACGGACCTCCCTGACTCCAGTCTCTACCCAAGGGCATTTCCGTTGGGGCTGAAGGGCACTGTCACCATCCCCAGAAGACGTCCCCGTCGAGGGATGATCCCTGCCCGCCATAGAACCTGCCAATAAACACGACCACATGAGATGCCTCAGCAAGGTACCCTAGAAAACAACAAAGTGGGGGTAACAGGCTAACAAAGAGGTCTCACGTGAAGCTACAAAGGGGGTCAACGACAAAGGAACCAACTGCTCTGGCTTCAAGCCTACCACTCGTGTAGCCTTTGTGATCGCCTTCTTCATGTCCCTCAGGGTGTAGGCGCACTTGACGAGAGACACGAGCTCTACGGGTCCAGCCGACCCGATCACATGGGTGATATGATGCCTCCAGTCATCAATCGTTGTGTCTACAAAACTCCCCTGAGGGAGCACTCGGTCCAGCGACCCCCTCTGCTCGAACCCACAATCAGCTAGGAATTGGGTCCACCAAGTCCTCGATGCACCGGGTCGAGGCATCGCCGCTCCAGTACCTCTGGGCACCGCCCGCGCCTGCTAAGGGGCTTCAGTGCCCCGTTGCCTCTCCGCCCCGCAGACAGTGAGCCTCGACTCCCCCGGGGCCCCGGCTGTGCCAGCCGCTCCACCTCCCGGCAGATCCGAGAGAAGTGAGTCCGTAGGTACCCATTGTCTAGTGCGATAAGAGGCAGATCCTCCCTTAACAGACAGGTCTCCTTGGCTTTTCGGACCGCCGAGGCCTTCTACCGATAGTGGTGACTGTGCTCGAACCACCACCTGGCATAGTGGACGTCGAACTTTCCCCTGCGTCCCGGCACCGGCGTCGATAGTCGCTCTGGCTCTCGGCGACAGTAGAAGTCCCATCACGCTGCAGCTAGCAAATGTGTGTCTCGGGCTTTGTACTGACGACCCGCCAAAGGGAACTCCTAGTTCGGCGGGATCCCCTTGTCGTACCTGAAGTTTCGAGCGAACCTGTACGGGTAGTATGACTCTAGGAAGTTCATCACGGACTGGCGTAGAGGCAGCACCGTTGGCCGGGTGCTCATCACCCACTCTGTGTACAACGTCGCATCCGGCTCCTGCTGGTAAGGAAGGGCACAGGCTGCCCCGCCATTCGAAGGCACCAGAATCAGGTGGGAGTCCCTGGTGGCACTGTCAAAGGGAATCCCCTACTCACCCCTACCGGGCAAGTATTATAAGACTCTCCTGGCTTCTTCCAGCTGTACGACTGCATCCCCGTCCGGCTGCCCGATAAAACTGAACAACAATGGTGCTGCCTGGTTCGCCATGGACCCACGAGATACCAACCCCGAAAATCGTAGGCCAGCCCACACACAGAGGTAGTGGGTCGGCAGAAGCAGACTTCGCTCACGTGGCACCGGGTGCGCCGCCAGTACCCCCAGTCCCTTGTAAACATTGGCCAAAGTCGGCAGGGCTAAGGCCAACCTTCGTCCCTCTGCCAGTTGGCATGCAGACCACAACAGCTCCACCCTTAGCTGGCCATCCTCCCCTTGTGGGACCACGAACGTCGCCAACCAATATGCCAAGTACGCGGCCAGGTGGGTCACGTCTGGCAATCTATGGGGGTTCCACCCCTCTTGTGGTGCGTAGATGTACCTCGTGTATGTCCGGAAGCGTAGCTCCACCTCTGTGTACTCCTCCCAGGGGGTCTGGTCTCTCACAAGCTCTTGGTAAAAGCCGAAGGGTCCATTGTAGAAGTGGCGGACCCACACATTCAGCGACACCCTAGGAGTCTATGCTACTCTCTCTCTCCCGGCCAGGGCTAAGTCCCTCCAGGTCTTCAGAAAATACCGATAGCTGTAAGAAACCCAGTATCTCTCATGTCCGTCAGTGTGGCTACGATGGAGGTCATCCAGTACTACCTCCTCGTACCCCTCGCCACTGATCGGCAGCCCAGAGATCCTGTACAGAGACCACAGGTCTAACGAAGTCTCTCCCTCAACCGTCGCCACAGTATTCCACCTGCGGTTGAAGCGCTCTGCCAGTGCCTGTAGAAGCCCCGTGTAGCAGGGGTACCCGTACAAGGTCGCAGTCACACCATATCTGATATCTGCTTGGTCTAGCAGCACCCGATAGTGGTGTACTATGCCCATCAACCACTCAGTAGCTCCCTGGCGGTATCTGTGTGATGAAATCATTGCCCAGCGGCCATACTAGCTAACAACACTCTGTCGCAGTATCCCGGATAGAAGGCTGTGGTCGTCATAGCCTTCCCAGGCATACTCCAGCCCTGATGGCTCCAGTGCTAACCCTGGACTACCCTCTGTCTCTGCCCGATGGTGTCCGTGCAAATCCCAGGAAGCGGGACCCATCACTCCAGTGCGGACTCCGAACTTATCTGCCCTGCTGAAGAAGCCCAGACACTCAACATTGGGAAACTGACACTATCTCCAGTAGTCCCCGGAGAAACTCAGAAAGCCGCAAACGATGATTCCGTGCAAACTGTCTCGGCCCACTAAGATCGCTCGCTCCAGTCGACGACGGGCTCCAGCAACCCGAGAGTCACTCTCCTCCATGCCTGGCGGGACAAAGCGCCTAATGAACTCGAACAAGTGGCGGTCCAAAGGGAACTCCACCGGGTAGACGCCACTGTGATCATAAGTGTAAAGCTCGCCCGCCTCCGCCGTGCGGGCCAACTCTACAGCCCCAACTGTGCTACCGTGCTCGCCAACGAGGCCCTCTGCCACAGCTGTGTGCCCCCAGTCGAGCTGCTCCACATTAGCCGCAGTGATGATTGGCGGTCCCAAAGGGGGCATGAGCTGAAGTCCCGAGTTTAAATGGCACCCAAGAGGGGGGTGAATTGGGTGTTAAAAAATTAATGAAGATTTTATTCTTTTTGTATAAAATATGTGATAGAATGCTATATGAGAGACAAGGTTAACAGAGACCAAAAAACAAGGCAAGATCTAAAAGGTGATAAATGGATTATTCAGAATAAACGAGAATAAAACTGAACTGGAAATCACACATGCAATTTGCACAGAATGGGGATAGAAGAAAAGGAACAAACCACACGGCGACAACGATTTTTAGGTGGTTCGGATGCCACAAAGGCAACCTACGTCCACCCCTCACGGACTGTGAGGATCCACACACTATCTTGTAAAAAGTTACAAGATCAACCACACACAACACTTACACACTCGGAAGAGGAGTTCCCGCGAAGATGTAAGAACACCTTAATACACACACAGCTACACGGGAGGACACACACAAACACACACACACGGATCTAGGAAGATCCACACACACCGAAATATTTTAACAACTACAAGATCCACATATGAAGCTTAAGAAGGCAAAAAGAATTTAGAACACAATAGAAGAATCTTGATTTGCTCCCCCTTAATGGATGGTTGGATGCTTTGGATGCAGCTTGAATCCTTGGGCTAATCTTCACTTGACTTAATGAAGAAGGATGAAGAACTTCTCTCGGAGCACTGTTCACGTCTACAGTGCCAAATCCCTTCTCTTCCTCTTGGCAGCCTCCCTTTGATCTTCCTTGAGCATTAGGGCTTTCCAAACCCTCTTGTATAAGTTATATATGTTCTTGAATGGTCCAAGGCCTCCCCCAGACCAGATCCACAATATCTGGAGAGTTTGGTAGCTTAGGGATTAAACAATTCCCATGAGAGTGGCTTATCTCGAAAGGTGAAAAAGTCAACAATTGTTGGCAGCTCGGGGCTGGCGGTCGACCTGCAGGGGCTGGCGGTCGACCGCCACTGAGAAACTTGCAAGTGGCCGGTCCCTGGGAAATCCGGTCGACCGGGATTTGAGGGGCGGTCGACCGCCACTGTGACAGACTGTAGAGAATTGCATTCTGTTATTTCAGGTCGACCGGGGTCATGCTGGAGGTCGACCGGACTATCAAAAAACCTGAAAAATAAGAGTTTAGCCCAGAGAACCATATCCACAAGATCGAGACATGAATTGGATGCATGTTTATGGGAAATGTCAAGTTCATTTGAGATCTGAGAAAGCCCATTCGGAAGGCTAAAACCTTAAGCAAAAGCATGAAAAAATCTGGCCTTGAAAACGTGTGAAAAACACTTGGGTCAAGGATTCCAAACAGGAGAGCTACCAAAGGTCCTTGGTTTTGTTATCATCAAAAACACTGAGATAGATATACAACATGAGCCGCTCGGTCCTCCTCACCCAGTGGTCCTCCTCTCAGACCACACGCCTCGGGACCCTCTCGTCCCTGCCAAATCATGCCATAGCTGCAAGATAGAACACCAAAAATGGTCAGCATGCCAGAAATTCAACACATGCAATACAATAAAGCACAAGTATATGAAGCGTCAAAATGCAACTACAACAACTCAGAAGGAGAGGTTCACGGGCCGTACGCCCACATCTCCGCCTCCGACGCACGACCCGTGGGGGGCATTTGTTGTACCCGGAAAATTTCCCCAGCAAAATACCCAGAAATAAGGGTTCAGGAATTTCCTCGAACACCTTCAAGGCACAGGAGACCCGGCCCCTCCGACAACCCAGTGGGCCCGACCAACGGCCCCGACCCACTAGCCGAGGTATACTGCGACACTAGCAATCAATCGGCACCACTCCTGACCCCTAAGTTGCGGACTTTGCCCGCATTCCACACGACCACCTGGGCCATCCCGGGACACTCCGACTACAAGTCACGCCACGTGGCACCCAGTGAAAAGGCCAGGGCCCTACCCCGGGACACCTTTTTTCAACCCTCCAATGTCAAAGGGAGACCCAAATAGGTCAACCACAGGCTTGGGAGGCTCGCAGTACGTGTGTACGGCTCATACACGTGTGTTCGGCATTCTGCCGAACACCTTGTGGGCGCACATGTTTCAACCCTTCTACACCAACCCACGGGCCACCCCATGGTTCCAGTATGCTAATTGGGTCCTACAACGACCCCCAAGCAGGCCGGGGCTACCCCCGACCCTCAGACACGTGGCAATATGCCACTCAACTTTAGCTCTCGGGCCAACCCCAGGCTACCCTACGAACCCGCCGTACAACGTGGCACGTAGCACAAGGCCGGGCCCATATACCCAAGGTGCCTCCTCCCAGCCCCTATGGACTTCTACCCTCGGCCCTAGGCCAAATATAAGGCCCACCGGTCACCTATGCGGCTCGTTCGGCAACCCGAAGTGTGTCGGGCATTCCCCCGAACACCTTGCGAGCGGCTACTACGACTCAAAGAACAACAGCCCCCATGGGCCATCTCGATATCCCGGAACTCCGTGTCCTTCAAAGGACATTCCCAGACGACGAAAGAAGACCCTCGGGAGCCATCCCTCGGGGTTGCGGCTCGAGCGGGGCCAGTTCGCCCAAGGGCGTGGCCGCGCCCCCGGGGAGGGTGAACTCCCTGGGGGTCGTGCCCTCTCCTCAGCCCGGAGGCCTGACGGCCCGCCCCAGTCCTAGTTCATGCAAATTCCTAATCTCACAGTCTGAGGTTCGGGCAAAGTTTCATTCGTCGTACCCGTACGTGGAAGAATTCGCGAAGACGAAGCCCTGGGATTACGTCGAGTCACACACGTCAATCCCTCATTCTACGCGCACCAGCAGCCAGTCAACCACTCCAAGCCCGTATCCTTTGTCTTCTCGCGTTCAAACTGAGTCAAAGTGGGGTTAATATTAACTAAAAAATCTGATTTTATAGAGGTGGGGCCACCCCCTTCTCTCTTCCAAGGGGGGTTAGGCGGACCAGCCTAGCCCCCCAGGCTGGTCCGCCTAAACCCCTGGATAATAAAAAAAAGATTTTTTTAAAAATAAAAAATATGACCATTTGGTCCGCCCAAACCCCCCCTGGGGAGGGGTTTAGGCGGATCAACCTGGACCCCCAAGCTGGTCCTCCTAAACCCTCTAGGGGAGGGGGTTTAGGCGGACCAGCCTGGACCCCCAGGCTTGTCCGCCTAAACCCCGTCTATTATTAAAAAAAAGTTTTTCTCCGAAGAGGGGGTTTAGGCGGACCAGACCAGCTCTTGGGGCTGGTCCGCCTAAACCCCATCTCCTCCACTCCGATACACACACAAAAAACACATAAAAAAATATAAAAAATAAAATAAAATGCTACTGTTTGGGGAGGTTACCCGGACCAAGTTGAACCCTCAACTTGGTCCGCCTAAACCCCACCCCCCACCCCTTCAACTTCCTATAAATTTCCCCCCTTAGAAGCTCAAGGGACATGATGCATGAAGGGAGCAAGGACAACAGCAACAACAGCAACGGACGAACTCCCCTAGCCTAATTGTCGCACCCTCCGATCCTCGAGGCCTTCGGCAATGGTCGGGAATGCAAGAGGACAAGTGTGCGCGCGGTTGGCTTGCTAGTCGGCTCACACACGCCGAGGGTATGTGACGTATACTTCCGTCATGTGGTGTTTATCCGTCTCACACCAAGTCCATCCTCGCCACATGAAAGATGACTATGCCAATGGCAAATACACCCGCATCCCGGGTCCGCCTGTGTACGCCAACTTACAACGGTGACGAAGGGCACTCCGTAATGCCGTAACGGATCCCGACACAGAACTGCATGCCCACCGTTCACCTCCCAACCAGTTGTTCGCCCCTCAGACTAACAAATCAAGTCTAGTCGGACCTCTGGCCTGGGAATCATAGTCCCGGGGCCAACCTCGACTCCCCAGCATGACGACACTCGTGGTCTGAGACCCGGACCCAACCGCTCACCTCGAGCCTCGGTCGACCTCTACCCTGCGCCAGTCTGCGTCCACTTTGGCCACTAAGGCAGTCGGGCCCACACCAATCCCTCTGTAAAGAGTTCCCATATGACACGCAGATACCTGCCTCATTACGCAATGACCCGAGGACTGACCCACGTGTCGGAATTGTCCCGCGGCTTGAGCCCATTGTACTTTGGCCACCTAGGCCCATATGTAAGGTCCATGTGGCCCATCATAAAGCTAGTGAAATATAAGTGCCCGCATTCGAGCCCCGAGCTTCCGACTTACACCACTCGACATCCGTGCCTAACATCCTAACCCCAATAAACACCCCCCAGTCGAAAGCGCACCCATAGCTGTAGAATGCCCCCGGCCCTCCACCCACGGTTTCAGACATATATACAGACTTTTCTTCAGCTCAGAATGAAGGTATTCGAATTCAATCCGATGTAAATAAACATCGGTTACTTGCGGCTGATGGGGAAAGACGTCCAGTACATGATTCCTACAATCGCCTACGCACTCGCACCCACGGGAACCCTTCTCTCCACGTGTCGCCCGATCGCCCAAGCCCACGTGCCGCGCCCTAGTGGCGCTTCCTCGGTCAACCCTTGGTTCGATGGGTGATTGTCGAGAGAGATCGACTGGCACGCCCGCACCCTATCCGGTTAATCCGTACCCTGACATTTCCGTGCCGTTCGACCCCTTTTCGACTTTCCGTAAAAGGAGAATGCCCGATCCCGCCGTGAGAGGTATGCAACTGTAAGGAGGATACCCGAGATACATCAAACTCCCGTATTTTTATTCCCCGATGTATCCCTTCCTTCACCCCGGTTATTCGGCATAAAAAACCCGCGCAACAACCATGAATGTTAACAAATGCACAATGTACATCCATCACAATCAGACCCAAGTGTGAAAAGTGAGTCAATGAAAAATGGACTTCAAAATATATGGATATCCAGATTTTCTTAAGAACACTGGAAGGTTATCTCCTCTCTACACTTCCATTTTAGATCCTCGACTATCAGTAGCTTCGCACATCCCCAATTTTATTATTTTGAAATAGACTCCACCGTTTTACATGAGTTTCTCCATTTATTTCAGTGGAGATTCCCGATTACTAGGATTCGTCATTTATTACATTTCTTGTGGATTTTGCTTCACATTTCACGCAAGTCTCCTCATTTGTTTCAGTGGAGATTCCTGGTAACTAGGATCGGCATTCCACTTATTCATACTTTTACAGGATAGGCAGCTTTTTCCTCACGATTACTCTTAATGTCTATGTAGAGATTCAAGTTCCCGTTAAAGTGTTGGAAAGAATATCTAAAATCCTTATTAGTCAAAATCATTTGTATCATTGTATACAAAGTGTGGGGGTAATTGTTTTGTATGTATAAGGTGAATTTGTCAAGACATAGCTATGACTCACGCTAAATGTATACACAGATGGAAATGAGTCATCCCCCTTAGTATATGTCATGTTCTACAAATGATCAAAATCACCGCATTTTTATCTAAGAAGGAGGCAAGGTCTTAAAAAATTCCAAAGAGAGGTTTTGTAAAGTATATACATACAAGCAAATAGAATGTAGCAAGATATTCAAATAATGTGATTTCTAGTACAAGGCGGAGAACGTAGATCCGAAGATCACCTCACGCATAGTGGAAGTTTCCTGTTGAACTTAATCAAACCTTCTACTAACCACCATTTTATATACCAGATAATCTGATGAGGGCATCTCTCATCACTCCCTCTAGCTAGGGTCGCCCGCACATCCATGATGAAGCTCGACGGTGATCGTCTCATGTTATCTTTATTTTCATGTCTTATTTATGTAATTTTTCTTTATTGAGTCATGTGGTCATGAGTCCAATTTCCCTTGTTTTGTATTAATTGGGCCTTCGTATCCTAGTTTGGGCCCATATTGGTTGTTTAGGATAGCTTTGGTCTTTTGTATAAATGCCAAGGGCATTTCGGTCATGTAAAGAGTTGGGTGCCTATAAATAGGACCCAACCCCATTCCATTTGGAAGATTGATGCTTGAGACATACAAATCCTATTTGAGTGAATTCCCCTCCCCCCTCCTAGTTGAGTGTGAATTACCCACATTCTCTCTCTCTCTCTCTCTCCCTCCCTCCAAGAGAAGCCCCCCATCTCTCTAATCTCCCTCCCCAATTCAAATTCGAATTCCATCCCCCGCTTCCCAAGACAACTCCCTCCCTCTTCCCAAAGTCTCCTCCACCCTTCCCTAGGCACCCCTCCCACTTCCCAAGGCCTCCTCCACCCTTCCTTAGGCACCCACTAACTCCCCACCCCCTCCCCAATTCAAAATTCAAATTTCATCTCCCGCTTCCCAAGGCAACCCCCCCTCTTCCCAAGGTCTCCTACACCATTCCCTAGGCACCCACTAACTTCCCACCCCCTCCCCAATTCAAAATTCAAATTTGTCTCTTCCCCCATTCCCGCTCCCCAAGACCCCCTTCCCACTTCCCAAGAGAACCCTCCCTCTTCCCAAGGCATCCCCACCCTTCCCTAGACACCAACTAAATCCCCTTCCTATCTCCAATTCAAATTTGAATTTCATCCCCCACATCCCAAGATAGAACCCACAAATCCCCAAGCCACTTTCCAACTCCAACCACCCACTACCCTTCCCCAAGCACAAACCCACATCCTAAGGCTAAAGGGGCATATCCCTAGGCAAAATTCAAATCTCCCTCTCCCTAACTCCCCATCCCCTCCCCAATTCAAATTTTGAATTTCATCTTCCACCCTTCCCTAGACACCCATTATATCCCTTTCCCATCCCCAATTCAAATTGGGGTTTTCACTTTACCCCCCCTCCATTGACACCTTGTCCCCTACTCCTACTCTCACAACCCATCACCCTACCCTGCACCAGTTCGTAGGCAGCGGTCAGGGGATGGTTTGCAGAACCTTCTACGTCATCATCGTGCATCTTCTGGGGGTGTATCCAATATTGCTGGAAAGCTCTTCAAAGCAGCTTCGTAGGTGAGGTGGTCTCACATCCATCCGATGTCTGTGCATCACGGGAGAGCCATTCTCCCTCAACTGCGCAGAGCTACTCTAGCAGGGAACCAGAGGCCAAGAAGAGAAGTGACCACGGCCGCTCCAGGGAGAATCTGGACATGATTTTTGGCTGAGGTCTTCTTCTCCAAGCCCTCTGTCAGCACCAACAAGGAGGGAGCCGTTTGGACCCCGGAGCACGGAGTTTCGAATTTTCTCCCCGGAGTGCGCAGGTCAGTTCCCCCCAATTCAGATCCGACCCCCTCCCACCCTTCTGGTTCCTGCCATCTGCTCCGACATCCTCCGGTGACCCCGTTGGTCTTTGATCAAAGTAGACTCGTCCACGATCGCAACGGCTCTGGTCCCGCCCTCATCGGACCCTGAGAGTGATCGTGGCGGCCACTTCTTCCAGAAGCAGCAGTTTTGGGACAGCCAGAGCCAGGTCTGACCAGCCCTGGTCCCGACTCCGCCTCGGCCACCGTCGGCATCAGAATAATTTCCAGAAATTTGGGCGTCTTTGTCAGGCCCTAGAATTTTTATAAATTATTTTTGGTATATTTAATTATTTTCTGGGAATTTTAAAAACCCAAAATGGATTAATAAATAAATATTAGGTTAAATAAATCATTATAAGGCCCAATTTATGATAAGTAATTAATCTAGCTTTTATAATTGAAACCCAATAGGTTAAAGGACCAAGCCCATTAAGTTTGGCCCATATTCTATAAGGTTATTTAACCTATCCACGAATTTTAAAGATAAATACTCTTTTATATAGATAATTAGAGGGATAAACGAATAAAAGAGTTTTATTAAATTGAAACTCTACACACGTTGGTGTAACGGTCTATCGGGCGACCGCTACAGCATGTAACGCACTAGTCCTAATGCGTTACACCCTGACAGTTCCGTGAATGGAAGAACTTGCAAAAAGATGGGATCTTTGGGATCCTATCTGCAAGAGACCTAATTAAGAGAACATGTAAGGTTACTAGGGACTCTTAGGGATCAGGTTTTGGCCAACTAAGGACTCTAGAATCGATCTAATCCTCAAACCCTAGCCAAATCCCTATAAATAAGACCCAGTTCTGAACTGAGCACCCCTTACTTTTGGCTCGTGAAGAATCAAGGTAAGGAGATAGAATTTCGGGTAAGTTCTTTAGAAGGTTTTGTTTATAATACTTTAGACTAATAGCTCTCCAAATTTCGTGTTAGGAGATCAACCAAACAACGAAATTGAAGCTTCCAAAGTTGTTGGTCGGACCTTAGCAACCTAGGAAATTGAACGTAAGTCCTCTGAAGATCAAGAGATTAGGACATCTAAACGAGGTAATTAGAGTTCAGTTATTTAGAACTTTTTGTTCCCCGTAGTCTCATCTTCTTACCCTCAAAATTTCACGTCCTTAGGTCAAGAGGCTGAGGAGCTAGAGTAGCATGAAGTTGCTGGAAACTCACTGGAAAGGGAGAACTAGGGCACGTCTTTCAGACTCAAATTAGAAGTTTAAAGCCCAGTTAAGCAATAGGTCATCTCATGATTGGCAAAAACATCTTGTTAGGCATAAAAGCCCTCTAATTGTGTTTGATTTCATGCACTATAGATCATGGATTTCATGTTTTAGTAGAGTCGTGCATACATGAGTATTCTTAGCCCTAATTAAGTTAAAAAGGAACTTTCTTGTCAAATTCACAGAAAACCCATGCATACTAGTAGCTTAGCCTTCATTTTATCATTTGGAAGTTTATATATGATTTCCAGACATGATGTAAGTTGAAACCTTGGATCTTTTTATCTATTGCTGTCAGCAGAAGCTCTAACGGATTAGGGTAGGACCGCCACAACACTGTAACGGCCTTACGATAAGCCGTCACACCCTCTGTTGCATTTTAATTCCTCTGTTGTCTCTGACGCACCATAACAGGAGCGTTACACTACTGTAACGGCCCCTCGATAAATCGTCACAGGTACTGTGACGCGCTCTTGTTAGACCATCAGACCCTTGTGTTCGGTCAGCCCGAGGCAGAATGGTAACCAGTTAAGTTTACTTATAAATAAGCTTAGATAGCTAAGTTTGGACCTGTTAGAATGACTTTTAAGTTTATCTACTGATTTATAATAGGAATTGCATGATCTTGAGTTATTTTAAAGCATATGTTAATTTTATTGACTAACTTTATAGTTTTGTATTTAAATCATGATTTTTCCAATGTTGTATTGACGGAGTTTTATTTTGGTTTCACATTGCTACACATTCTCTCTCTATAAATAGAGTCATTTTCTTTAAGTACATGGCGCATATTCCGGTATGTTGTCCATTAGTTCACACTTTACACTATAGGAACATTATTCTTGGACATGAGGACCTCTCTATTGGATATTCCTTCCAATGGACTAGGAAATCTTGTTTCAAGGTCTTCGTAATTCTCTGCGAGCCTGGGATTCCCACTAGGACGCTGAGATGGTTGTACCATGAAAGTCCAATCATTAGAAAACACTATCGATGGTTTCTGGTTTCTGGAGATGTAACGGATCAATGTTGGACCGTCAGGCTCATCTAACGGCCCAATAAACGACCGTCACATTGTACTGAGTCCAATTTCTTGTTTCGGGATTCAAATCATTGTAACGGCCCAATACTGGAGCGTCACGTTATGTAACGGCCCAGTACAAGACCGTCACAGTTCTATATTTTGTTAACCCGAGATTTTACCAAGGGGTTGATATTCTAAAATTCTTAGATGAATTATTGATGGTCTAGGACTTGTCATATTATCCAAAGAAACTTAATTTAAATTATGAAAGATAGCGAATATACCGTTATGCTACCGAATTATTCCCATGAGCATAATATCATCTTAAGTCATTCTTGATCTCTCATATTCTTAATTGAAGCATTCACTCTTTGATAGTTGTTGTCATGAGCTTATTGATTGAAATTGTTATATTATTGGCCACGCTTTATTGATATACTCATGGAAGTAGCTTGATTTATACGTGAAGATACAGTTCGGGCGCTGATTGTGTCCAAGGGCTCTATGCTAGTCCTCTTGGCTGATTGTCAGAAACATACTATCATAAACCAAGGGGTATGATGCTACTGGCGCCGCATTACGCTGGGAGTACTTTCTTTATAAATAAGTGAAATCCATGAGCACTCGTGAAAATCTAGTGAATTGCTATGTGATTGACGTTCTAGTGCGTAACCTTTATGGTTATGAAAGTGAAAAGTGAAAGTGCATTCTTGTTATATTCTTGTTCATGAAAGGCCATGCAACACTCTTGTTACATTCTTTCTAATTCATACTTGTTCATTCTATCTTACATGATCATCTTGTTACTTTGGTTTAATCGCGTGATTCATCGCATTCGCATGATTTTACCTTATTCCTCTTGAGCTAAAATGTTAATTACTTTAATAGTGCCTTCATGTTGATGTGAAGATACCTACTGGGTAAGTGTGCTCAGTACCTATTTTCAATCTTTTTTAGGAAATGAAAGTGATTCGAATTCGGATTCGGGTTATACAAGTAGCGGGTCCGAGAGCGAATAAAAATCATATCAAATTGAGAGTGAATGAAGAATGAGTGAAGACTTAGAAAGTCTACGTTGTTTAGATCGAGTCTATGTAATTTTCTTATTTCTTGAGTCTAGTATGATGGAAGTTGAATTAGTGGTTGTATTTGAATATTGGATTTGATTATTATTTGGAAGTTGAAGTTTGAGTAATATTGTGCAATTACTTTATGTGTGATTGTCTTGCGCTCTGATCGTTCTTGCTTGCAAGAGGCTTACCATGCCGACTGTTCACGTTCCTCGAGCGAGTCTTCCGCTGTAATAAAGGCTTGGGGCGTGACAGTTAAGTTGGTATCAGAGTCTAAGCCTCATGACTTAGGGAAAAGAATCATGTCATAGGATAAGTCCAAGGTTTTAGGACCCCTACCTATGAACTAAGGAAGAAATTTCCTCACCTATGTGAGAATTGGGTAGAACCCGGGATGAGGTAGTTATATAGAAATTATCTTAGGATAAATCTTCCTGACTCTAAGAAACTAAAATGTCCATGATTCTCAGGTACCTTGATTTTCAATGGCTCATCGTATAAATTGGGACGAGATGCAACAAACTGTTGCGAGACTTACTCAAGCCCTACAAACAGTGGCCCAAGCTGGTGGAAGGGCTGACGCGGGTAACTTACGTGACAATTTTCGAAGTTTAAATCCCCCACGATTCACTAGATCTTCTAACCTAGATGAAGCGGAAAATTGGATCGACGAAATGAATCGAATATTCGATGTCATGCAATGCACCGACCAGGATAAAGTTTGACTTGCCACGTTCTAACTCAACATGGATGCTCGTACCTGGTGAAAATCCATTCCGGCACCACTTGCAGATGCACCTCATACATGGGAGGGTTTTCTTACACTTTTCCGAGCCAAGTACTTCTCCGAGCATGTGAAGGAGAGGAATGCTATGGAATTTTCCTCCTTAAAATAGGGCACGATTTCCATGGCAGAGTATGAATTACAATTCTCTCGACTAGCACCGTATGCTCCTCACTTGATAAGCACAGATTTTTTGAAAGCCAACCGATTTATGGATGGTTTAAGACCCGGATTCATCCAACAACTTGGAACTCAGAATATCCGCACCTATACCGAGATGGTACAAAGAGCGCATCTATGTGAAAGAACCATGGACAAAGTGGAGAGGCTCCGAGGAGAAAGGTCAAGCCGAAAACATGACAGGCAAGAAGAGAAAGAAGTGGATGAGGGTGAAAACCGACACATTAAGAGGTCCCGTAATGGGAACGGTAACAAAAAAAGAAATGGAAATGGAAACGGAAAGATAAGAAAGTTAAATAAGAAGATAGAATGCAAGTCTCCACGGCCTGCTCATTTTGTGAAAAATTTGGGCACTCGTCAGAAGAATGCTGGAAGCGTCTCAACGCTTGTCTTAAGTGTGGAAGCCGGGAACATCGCTTGCCCGTATGTCCTCTCATCAACGAACAATCTTCAAGGAATAACAACGGACGTGGGAAGCGAGGTCGATTAAATGCCATTCTAGACGAGGAATGTGAGATGATTAAAGGTACCCTCTTAACCCATTCGCCGTACGTTAATTCTTAATACATTAAAATACGTACTCTCCGTAAAAACTCATATATATTGAATTTGGGGACCAAATTCTCTTAAGTGGGGGAGGGTGTAAGGCCCCAGAATTTTTATAAATTATGTTTGCTATATTTAATTATTTTCTGGGAATTTTAAAAACCCAAAATGGATTAATAAATAAATATTGGGTTAAATGAATCATTATAAGGCCCAATTTATGATAAGTAATTAATCTAGCTTTGATAATTGAAACCCAATAGGTTAAAGGACCAAGCCCATTAAATTTAGCCCATATTCTAGAAGGTTATTTAACCTATCCATGAATTTTAAAGATAAATACTCTTTTATATAGATAATTAGAGGGATAAATGAATAAAATAGTTTTATTAAATTGAAACTCTGCACACGTTGGTGTAACGGTCTATTGGGCGACCGCTACAGCATGTAACGCACTAGTCCTGATGCGTTACACCCTGACAGTTCCGTGAATGGAAGAACTTACAAAAAGATGGGATCTTTGAGATCCTATCTGTAAGAGACCTAATTAGGAGAACATGTAAGGTTACTAGGGACTCTTAGGGATCAGGTTTTGGCCAACTAAGGACTCTAGAATCGATCTAATCTTCAAACCCTACCCAAATCCCTATAAATAAGACCCAATTCTGAACTGAGCGACCCTTACTTTTGGCTCGTGAAGAATCAAAGTAAGGAGTTAGAATTTCGGGTAAGTTCTTTAGAAGGTTTTGTTTATAATACTTTAGACTAATAGCTCTCTAAATTTCGTGCTAGGAGATCAACCAAACAAGGAGATTGAAGCTTCCAAAGTTACTGGTCAGACCTTAGCAACCCAGGAAACTGAATGCAAGTCCTCTGAAGATCTGGAGATTATGACATCTAAACGAGGTAATTAGAGTTCAGTTATTTAGAACTTTTTGTTCCCCATAGTCTCATCTTCTTACCCTCAAAATTTCACGTCCTTAGGTCAAGAGGCTGAGGAGCTAGAGCAACGTGAAGTTGCTGGAAACTCACTAGAAAAGGAGAACTAGGGCACGTCTTTCAGACTCAAATTAGAAGTTTAAAGCCCAGTTAAGTGGTAGGTCATCTCATGATTGGCAAAAACATCTTATTAGGGATAAAAGCCCTCTAATTGTGTTTGATTTCATGCACTATAGATCATGGAATTCATGTTTTAGTAGAGTCATGCATACATGATTATTCTTAGCCCTAATTAAGTTAAAAAGGAACTTTCTTATCAAATTCACAGAAAACCCATGCATACTAGTAGCTTAGCCTTCATTCTATCATGTGGAAGTTTATATATGATTTCCAAACATGATGTAAGTTGAAACCTTGGATCTTTTTATCTATTACTGTCAGCAGAAGCTCTGACGGATTAGGGTAGGACCGTCACAGCACTGTAACGGCCTTACGATAAGCCGTCACACCCTCTATTGCATTTTAATTCCTCTGTTGTCTCTGACGCACCATAACAGGAGCGTTACACTACTGTAACGGCCCCTCCATAAACTGTCACAGGTACTGTGACGCGCTCTTGTTAGACCATCAGACCCTTGTGTTCTGTCAACCCGAGGCAGAATGGTAACCAGTTAAGTTTACTTATAAATAAGCTTAGATAGCTAAGTTTGGACCAGTTAGAATGACTTTAAGTTTATCTACTGATTTATAATAAGAATTGCATGTTCTTGAGTTATTTTAAAGCATATGTTAATTTTATTGACTACCTTTATAGTTTTATATTTAAATCATGATTTTTCCAATGTTGTATTGACGGAGTTTTATTTTGGTTTCACATTGCTACACATTCTTTCTCTATCAATAGAGTCATTTTCTTTAAGTACATGGCGCATATTTCAGTATGTTGTCCATTAGTTCACACTTTGCACTATAGGAATATTATTCTTGGACATGAGGACCTCTCTATTGGATATTCCTTCCAATGGACTAGGAAATCTTATTTCAAGGCCTCCGTAATTCTCCGCAAGCCTAGGATTCCCACTAGGACGCCGAGTTGGTTGTACCATGAAAGCCCAATCATTGGAAAACACTATCGATGGTTTCTAGTTTCTAGAGATGTAACGGATCAATGTTGGACCGTCAGACTCATCTAACGGCCTAATAAACAACCGTCACATTGTATTGAGTCCAATTTCTTGTTTCGGGATTCAGATCATTGTAACGGCCCAATACTGGAGCGTCACGTTATATAACGGCCCAGTATAAGACCGTCCCAGTTCTATATTTTGTTAACCTGAGGTTTGACCAAGGGGTTGATATTCTAAAATTCTTAGATGGATTATTGATGGTCTAGGACTTGTCATATTATCCAAAGAAACTTAATTTAAATTATGAAAGATAGCGAATGTACCGTTATGCTACCGAATTATTCCCATGAGCATAATATCATCTTAAGTCATTCTTGATCTCTCATATTCTTAATTGAAGCATTCACTCTTTGATAGTTGTTGTCATGAGCTTATTGATTGAAATTGTAATATTAATGGCCACGCTTTATTGATATACTCATGGAAGTAGCTTGATTTCTACGTGAAGATGCAGTTCGGGCACTGATTGTGTCCAAGGGCTCTATGCTAGTCCCCTCGGGTAATTGCCAGAAACATACTCTTATAAACCATGCGGTATGATGCTACTGGCGTCGCATTGTGCTGGGAGTACTTTCTTTACAAATAAGTGAAATCCATGAGCACTCGTGAAAATCTAGTGAATTGCTACGTGATTGACGTTCTAGTGCGTAACCTTTATGGTTATGAAACTGAAAAGTGAAAGTGCATTCTCATTACATTCTTGTTCATGAAAGGCCATGCTACACTCTTATTACATTCTTTCTAGTTCATACTTGTTCATTCTATCTTACATGATCATCTTGTTACTTTGGTTTAATCGCGTGATTCATCGCATTCGCATGATTTTACCTTATTTCTCTAGAGCTAAAATATTAATTACTTAAATAGTGCCTTCATGTTGATGCGAAGATACCTACTAGGCAAGTGTGTTCATTACCTATTTCTAATCTTTTTTAAGAAATGAAAGTGATTCGAATTCGGATTCGGGTTATACAAGTAGCGAGTCCGAGAGCGAATAAAAATCATATCAAATTGAGAGTGAATGAAGAATGAGTGAAGACTTAGGAAGTCTACATTGTTTAGATTGAGTCTATGTAATTTTCTTATTTCTTGAGTCTAGTATGATGGAAGTTGAATTAGTGGTTGTATTTGAATATTGGATTTGATTATTATTTGAAAGTTGAAGTTTGAGTAATATTGTGTAATTGATTTATGTGTGATTGCCTTGCGCTATGATCGTTCTTGCTTGCAAGAGGCTTACCATGCCGGCTGTTCGCGTTCCTCGAGCGATGTAGTGCCCCAGAATTTATATAAATAATTTTCAAATTTTAAATAATTTTTTAGAATTTTTAAAGGTCTAAATATATTACAGAATGGATTATTAGATTAATAAGTCATTAGAAGGCCCAATTAGGTTAAATAATCAACCAAGCCTATTTACACAAAATCTAAAAGGTTTAAGGACCAAGCCCATTAAGTTTGGCCCATATTCTAGAAGGTTATTTAGCCTATTCACGCATTTTAAAGATAAATACTAATTATATAGATAATTATATAGGAAAAACGAATAAAAGAGTTTTATTAAATTGAAACTCTATACACGTTGAATGTAACGGTCCATCGTGCGACCGTCACATGCTTGTAACGCACCAGGCTAGATGCGTTACACCCTGTTAGTTCCGTGAAAGAAAGAACGAGTAAAAAGATTAAAACTTTGGGATCTTATCCACTAGAGATTGACTTGGGAAGAGTTATAACATTACTAAGGACTCTTGGGGATTAGATTATGGCAAATTAAGGACTCTAGAATCGATCTAATCTTCAAACTCTAGCCAAAACCCTATAAATAGGACCTAATTCTGAACTGAGCAACTTTTGGCCCGTGAAGAATCAAGGTAAGGAGTCATAATTTCGGATAAGTTCTTTAGAAGATTTTGTCTAATATATTATAGACTAATAGTTCTTCAAATTTCATGCTAGAAGATCAAGCAACCAAGAAGATAGAAGCTTCCAAAGTTGCTGATTTAACCTTAGCAACCCAGGAATCTGAACGCAAGACCCCTGAAGATCAAGAGATTAGGACGTCTAAACGAGGTAATTAGAATTCAATCCTTTAGAACTTTTTGTACCCGATAGTTTCATCTTCTTACCCTCAAAATTTCACGTCCTTAGGTCAAGAGGCTGAGGAAATAGAGTAGATTGAAGTTGCTGATTTATCACAAGAAGTACAAGGGTCTAAGGGTAACATCTAGCATCAATTTTGAAGTTTAAAGGTTTTAGAAGAGGTAGGTTATCTCATGAACGGCAAAAACAACATGTTAGGGATAAAAGTCCTTTGATTTTGCTTGAATTACATGCACTTTAGCTCATGAATTTTATGTTTTAGTGGAGACATGCATATATCTATATTCTTAGCCCTAACTAAATTAAAAAGAAACTTCCTTGTGAAATTCACAGAGAACCCATGCAGGATATTCGTTTAGCCTTCATTCTATCATGTGGGAAGTTATATGTATGATTTTCAGACATGATGTGAGTTGAAACTTAGGTCATTGTTATTTATTGCTGTCAGCATAGGCTCTAACGGATCAGGGTAAGACCGTCACATGATATAACAGCCTTACGACCGACCGTCACACACTCTGTTATGTTTTCATTTCACTATTGTCTCTAACGCACCAGGACAGAAGCGTTACATTACTGTAACGGCCCCTCGATAGACCGTCACAAGCACTGTGACGCTCTCCTGTTAGACCGTTAGACTCTGTGTTCTGTCAGCCCATGACAGAATAGTAACCAGTTAAGTTAACTTATAAATAAGCCTAGTTAGCTGAGTTTTGACCTGTTATTATGATTTTAAGTTTACTTACTAATTCATATTGGAATCTGCATGATCTAGGCATCTTGAACTATTTTAAGTTATGTTAATTTCATTAGCCAAAACTCTATAGTTTTGTATTCTAAATCATGATTTGCCAAATATTGTAATGACGGAGTTTCCTCATGGTTTCACAATGTTACACATTCTTCCTCTATCTATAGAGTCATTTTCTTTAAGTACATGGTACATACTCCGGTATGTTGTCCATTAGTTCACTTTGCACTATAGGAACATTATTCTTGGACATGAGGACCTCTCTATTAGATATTCCTTCCAATGGATTAGGAAATCTTGTTTCAAGGCCTCCGTAATTCTCCGCGAGTCTGGGATTACCACTGGGACGCCGAGTTGGTTGTACCATCAAAGTCCATTGATTAGATTACACTATCGATGTTTTTAGTTATCAGTAATGTAACGGCTCTATATTGAACCGTCAGGCACAAGTAACGGCCCAATATACAACCGTCACATTCCACTGAGTCTGATTTCTAAATTCTGGATTCAGACTAATGTAACATCCCAATACTGGAGCGTCACATCATGTAACGGCCCAATACACGACCGTCACACTGCTTGAGTATTTTAACCCAAGGTGGACCAAGGGTTGATATTCCAAGGGTTCTAGATGGACTATTAATGATCTAGAATTTATCATATTGATCAAGAAACCTAATATAATGAATGGAAGATAAAGAACGTATCGTTATGCTGCCGATTTATTTCCATAAGCATAACCTTGCTTAAGTCATTCTTGATTTCTCATAATTCTTATTGAAGCATTCATTCATTGAATTATTGTTATCATGAGCTTATTGAACTTATTACATTCTTGGCCATATTTTATTGTTAACATGCGTGGAAGTAACTTGATTTATACTTGAAGATGCGATCGAGCACTGATTGTGTTCAAGGGCTCTATGCTAGTCCCCTCGGCTGATTGTCGAAAACATACTATTTTATAAACCATGGGATATGATGCTACTAGCGTCGCATTACGCTGGGAGTATTTTCTTTATAAATAAGTGAAAATCCACGGCACGACATGACATTCTTGTACATGACTTTCTTGCTTGATATTTCACAGAAATTCATGAAGTATTGGCTCATAAGCAAAAGATACTAGAGTGATGATTATGTGGCTTGCTAGTACATTCTCGATACATTCTTGTTCATGAAAATATCATGTTCTTGTTACATTCTTGCTAGCTTGTACTTGTTCTCATTCTAACTTACATGATCGTCTGGTTACTTTGGTTTAATCGCATGATTGATCGCATTCGCATGATTTTTACCTTATTCTTTAGAGCTAAATTGTTAATCACTTTAATAGTGCCTTCATGTTGATGCGAAGATACCTACTGGGCAAGTGTGCTCATTACCTATTTTCAATCTTTTCAGGAGATGGAAGTGATTCGAATTCAGATTCGGGTTATACAAGTAGCGGGTCCGAGAGCGAATGAAAGTATTGTCAAGATGAGAGTGCAGACGTAGGAAAGTCTATATTGTTTAGATTGAGTCTATGTAATTTTCCTATTTCTTGAATCTAGTGCATAATGGAAATTGAATTAGTGGATGTATTTACATATTTGATTATCAATGAAATAAAGTGAGAGTTTGAATATATATATTGTGCAATTGCATCTTTATGTGTGATTATCTTACGCTCTGATTGTTCTTGCTCCCAAGAGGCTTACCATGCCGGCTGTTCGCGCTCCCCGAGTTAGTCTTCCGTTGTAATAAAGGCTCGGGACGTGACACGAGTCTTCCGCTGTAATAAAGGCTCGGGGCGTGACATTTTGGCACTGGTCCCATCATCACCTGAGTCGGGGGACTCCGTGGCGGTGCCGTCAATGACTTCCTATTCTGCTGTTCCAAAAGCGGACAGAATCGGCTTAGCTCGCCAGTTCGACTTTTCGTTTAGTTTCCCCCACCCCGCCTGGCCGGCTTAAAGCCCCTCCCTGCGGGAGGTAGTATTTGCATGTAACCATTCAATCCCCCACCCCTAGTCCAACCCCCTTGCAAGGGGAGTAGTGATTGTAAATTGTTAATTTAGGTTGAAGCTTCATCGGCGTGGCGTGCGGGTAAGCCCACGCTTCCTCGCTCGCCCTCGTCTCCGACCAAGTTTCTTCAAACCGATCAAGTGAGCGCTTAGTTACCCTTCCTGACATTTCATTTGCTTGCCTCATATCATATCCTACTACCTATCGGACGATGAGTGAGTGCCCGTTCTCCATTCCACTCAAGTGTGTAGCCCACCGCGGAGAGAGTTGTGAGTGCCACCCACTAGCCCACGCCCTCGGCGTGCTAGCCGCTCATGAATGTGGGAGTCCCAACCTCTCAAGGGGGGTCATCCCTGGCATAGCCAAGCCCTCGTCACAGCAAGGTCCTGCCCTGGACCCTCACGATCATCCCGAGTCACCTTCAGGAGAGAGTGCGCCGATATATCGAGTCCGCTACTACTCCTTGTGTGTTTGCGAATATAGGTCCTAGGTGCATCGTGTCATCCCATGGCATACTTGGCTGTGCCACATCAAGTGGTATCAAGGTAGTCATAGGCTTGTTCCCACAAGTCTAGTCCTTGGGCACTTTCACTTTAGGTCGCACATAGGTTCACACCCGTGCATAGCCAACCGGTTGTTTCATGAGCACGCGTAGTGGGACCCATTACCAGCCCGACCCATCTTCTTCAAACCCTCCCATGGATCCCAATCCCCAAGGGAACCCTTCTGCCAACGAGCGTGAGCTCTCCGACCAAGTCACCTTCCTCTTGGAGGCCATTACCAATGTCTTAGGGCGGCTTGATGACATAACGGTCCGACTCAACCACATGGAGGAGAATAGGCCCGTCCCAAGGGTGGATGATAGAAGGGCACTTCAAGGACATGAGGAACCAGCCATAGGAGAGTTAAACCCCGACCATCCACCCGAGCATGGAAGGGATCCACCCCCTAGGGGAAATGATAGGCACCCCCGGGACAACCCGGATGATCACCTCTTGAGGCTTGTAAAAGTCGATGCCCCCACCTTTGATGGATCCTATAACCCAAGTGTCTACTTAGATTGGGAGGCTTCAATGGATCAATACTTTGATTGGTATCCTATGTCCGAGGATAGGAGGGTTCGGCTTGCCAAGATGTAACTTACCAAATTGGCCAATACCCATTGGTTGAACATTGAAGGGTTAAGGATGGTTAGAAGGCAAGCTCCCATCACCACATGGGGGGGCATGAAAGAGCAACTTAGGCTCAAATATGTTCCCCCCTCCTACCACCAAACCCTAATGGATGAATGGCAGGCTCTAATCCAAGAGGGGAGGTCTGTGATGGAGTATATTGAGAAATTTGACTATTACTTCCTCAAGTGCGGAGTCCAAGAGGACCATGCGGTCACCATATCCCGATTTAGAAATGGGCTTCAATTCCACATAAAAAAATAGCTCTTCATGCGTCATGTGACCACCCTAGAACAAGCCTATCAAATAGCTCGGGACACCGAGAAATTTTCTCAATATGCCCGAATGACTCCTCCTCGTATGTCGGATCCCAAGTCGATGGTTCCTCGAACCAACACACCACCCCCTCAACAAGGCATCCTTCCCACTCCTATGGGAACTCCTCCCGTTCGAGCAGCCCCTCCTAGTGGGACCCTTCCCTCTCGGCCCACAAATGGCCCTCCCAACGCCACTCCCAATCGTCCCAACCCAGGACCTGCTCACCGGCCCCTCCCACTAGAGCTACCCCTAACCACCATAGCGGGCAGCAATGCTTTAGGTGCCTTGGGTATGGGCACTTCACCAACCAATGCCCCACCAAGGGAGCATCCAATTTGCTCATTGGGGAGACTAATCTCCTACCCCAAGTTGGGGTTGAAGAAGAGGCTGAGGTTCACGAGGCTTCTCCCGATTAGGAGGAAGAGTATGAAGCCTACTGCATCGAGTCCAACCAAGAGCAACCATCCCAATCCACCGACCCTCACCTTGGAGTGGTTAGGTGTGTTCTCACTCAAACCCAAGAACAAGATTGGCAAAGAACCACTATCTTCCAGACCGTCATCCGGATAGGAGGCCATGCCCGGATGGTCATCTTGGATAATGGGAGTAGTGTAAATGTGGTATCCCCCGACACTGTCAAGCTTCTAGGCCTAACCATCTCCTCACACCCGAGCCCATATCGGGTAGCTTGGATTGATACCACAACTATACCCGTTAACACTCTGATGTGACACACCCTTGGACCAAAATGAACAAGCACAATTTGCAATTCAAACGGACCGATAATGTCGACCGCTCACCCGATGCTCATTCAAGACCCGGGGTAGCTTGGAAATGCCAAGGAGAGGTTGTGAGGGCTGGGCCCTTGCTGGTAGAGGGCCAGTAAGGCCTAGGTTAATTCCCAAGGGTAATGGCAGCCCAATTCAAGGGAGCCGACGAGGTGCCAAGGCGCGGGTTACACTCCTCACCCCACGGTGATCTCCTGAAGCAAGGAGCTCAAGGATCGGGCTCTCACTCTCACAGCCAGCGGAGTTTATAAACTAATATTAGAAAGAATAAGCACTAAATGGAGCTAGGAGTGGAGCACTTACTCGACCGGTTCCCGCTCGGAGACGTGGGCGAGCGGGGAAGCGTGGGTTCCCCACACGCCGCGCCGGGGTAGCTTGACATGCTCAAATTGTTACAACACTACACCCCATGCAAGGGGGGGATCTAGGGGTGGGGGTCAACTGATATTACATCCAAAACTACCTCCACATAGGGAGGGGCCTTTAGCCGGCCAAGCGGGGAGGGGTGACACCGAACTAGCGATGAACAAGGAAGCCGACGTCGGTTCTGTCCGCTGTCTGTGCTTTAGGACTGACTGATGGTTATCATGATGCTGTGGCCACTCCAGAATTTTTCCGATGACGAGACCACTTGGAAGATTCTTCATAGCTGGATCGGGATGATGCTTGAATTTTTTTGATTTCTTTGGGCACCGCTTCTGGTCGGGGTAGGGGCTTGAACAGGGTGGTAGACCCTCGGTTCTGATAGCTTCAGGTTTCCAACAGTAGGAAGAAGAGGATGCCACGACCGCTCCCGAACTCAGAATCAGGTGCCGCCAGGGCCGTTGGAACCACTGACGGGTCCTCTTCGAAGCAAAACTAGCGGGAGGGCCAAACGTTGTCAGAGAAGAGCAGTGGGCTCTGAACTCTGATGAGAGGTCGGTGTAGACTGTGGGGAAGTAGAACAGCGCACCCAAGAGAGAAAATTGATAACTCCTGGTTCTGGACGCCAAACTGAGCTCTGCTTTTTGGAGAAGAAAGAAGACTCGTAGTAGAAGCTTTTTGGAGAAGAACTCTTGATTGGATTCCAAGCAGGACCGTCGCAGTCGGGCTTCCACTCCGGATCTGGTCTCCTGCCAGGGAGGCTTTGCGCAGTCAGGGAAGAATGACTCCCCTGGGCGATCACAAACTCAGAACGGGATGGGACCACTGCTGTTGCGAAGAGGACTGGGAGACGCTTCCAACGATGGCCCTTGATCCTTCAGAAACGTCCAAAGGAAACCGTGGTCGCCTCTGCAAGCTGCTACTCTTCTGCAGATCTGTAACTGGAAACTGTAGGTTGAAGATGATGGGGGGGAATGGGGTATATGGGAGGGGAAATGGGGGTGGATGAGTGTGGGGAAAGCCCGGGCTGTGAGGGGGTCTAGGAGGGGGTGTTACAAGGTGGGGGAAGGGAAGAATGGGGTCTGGAAGGGGGTCTAATAGGTGGTGGGAGGAGGAGCTACGAATTTGGAAAGGTGGGTGAGAGGGAAAGGGTATTTGAAAATGGGTTTAAGGGTGGGATTAAATTTTGGTCTTGGGGGATGGGAAGAGGTGTGTGGGGATGGTAAAAGGGGGCTTGGGGAGTGGGAATTCTCCCTTGGGAGATGAGAGGGTGCTTGGGGAAGGGGAGTGGGTGGTTGGTGGTTGGAGGGTGGAGTGGGGAGTGGTGGAATCTCCCTTGGGGCTGGGGTGGAGTTAAGGTGGGTTGGTGGGGAGTTGGGGATGAGTTATTGGAGGGGGGGAAGAGAGAGAAAGGTGGTTGGGAGGGGAGGAGAGAGAAAGGGGCGCAGGTTTTAGAGAGAGAAAGTGGAGGAGAGAGAAAATGACTTATTAGAGAGAGAGAGGTAGAGAGAGAGGGGGGATAGGGGGAATCACTCCCAAGAGTTTCTCACCCAACTAATGGAATCTCTCCAATAGGAAATTTGAACTCTCAAATGGCAATTTTCATTCATTGATTCATTCATTAAGTTGAAATGGGGGGAATGGGGTCCTATATATAGGCAACCCACATTTCTACAAAAGTCCCTGACTCTTACTACAATGACCAAAGACCAAGGGGGTATAGCCCAAAGAATTGGGCCCAATAACTATTCTAAACAATCTAATGACACTTAACCTAGGTAAATGACTCATTAACCTAGGTACAAGACTCAAATAAAAGGGAAAATACATCAAATGACTCAAATAAAAATTACATAGGACTCAAATTAAATAACTAGACCATGCCGGATGCAACCGGGGCGAGGAGACGAGTTGTGAACGTGGGCATTGGAGGTGATGTCCCCATCACACTCGTTGCCTTGTCCCCATCACCTTTCAATCCTACCATGGTCAAGTTTGGTGTGACATTCTACCCATGGAAGTAGGGAGCATACTTCTAGGACGGCCCTGGATATATGATGTAGATGCCACCTTCCTTGGGAGGACAAATGCTTGCATTTTCACCCATGAAGGGAAGAGAATCCAACTCAACTCTTCACCTCCCCGTTCCCTTCCCAAAAGGTGACCACCCTCCCTAGAAGGTCCCACTGCCCCCACCTCCATCCCAAACCCCACCCCCTCGAGTCCTAGCCCAAACTTGACCCTTGGGACTACTAGGAGCCTACACCTTATCACCCAGCGAGAGCTAGAGGAAGAAATCAATCAAGGGTCCCAAGTATGCGCCATTGTCATTTGTCTTGGGGAGTCCACCCCAACGGACCAACACTCGGTGGAAATCCAACACCTCCTTGAAGAGTTCCACGATGTGTTCCCCGATGAACTCCCGGATAGACTACCACCCATGCGCGATGTGCAACATGCCATCGACCTTGTCCCCGGAGGCACCCTACCCAACCTCCCTTGCTATCGCTTCAACCCCACCGAGCATGCCGAACTTAGAAGGCAAATTAAGGAACTCATCAAGAAAGGTTTCTTCCGAATCAGTAAGAGCCCATGTGCCATCCCGGCCCTCCTCACACCCAAAAAGGATGGAACATGGCGCATGTGTGTGGATAGTCCGGCCATCAATAAAATCACTATCAAATATAGGTTTCCCATCCCCCAGCTAGATGATATGCTAGATATGATTGCTGGAGCCACAATCTTCTCCAAGATTGACCTCAAAAGTGCCTACCATCAAGTTCGGATTAGGCCCGGGGATGAGTGGAAGACCGCTTTTAAGACCAAGGACGGTCTCTATGAGTGACTTGTCATGCCCTTCGGGCTTTCCAATGCACCAAGCACTTTCATGCGCCTCATGAACAAGGTCCTCTGCCCCTTCATCGGTGTCTTCCTTGTCGTCTACTTTGACGACATCCTCATCTATAGCCAATCCGAGGAAGCCCACCTTGATCACCTCACACAAGTTTGCACCACTCTTAGGAAAGAAAGCCTCTATGCTAATCCCGGGAAGTGTCACTTCATGACCAACCAACTTGCCTTCCTAGGATTCATTGTCTCATCCCAAGGGGTATCCATGGACCCTGTGAAGGTCCAAGCCATCCTTGATTGGCCCGAGCCCAAGACCCTCCATGATGCCCGAAGCTTTCATGGGCTAGCCACCTTTTATAGAAGGTTCATCCGTGGGTTTAGCACCGTGACCGCCCCTGTCACGGATTGCCTCAAGAAGGGGACCTTTGTTTGGACTAGGGTAGCCTCCAAAGCATTTCAGGAACTCAAAGAAAAGATGACCCAAGCCCCGGTCCTTTGCCTCCCTGACTTCTCCAAAGTCTTTGAGGTCACTTGTGATGCCTCCGTGGTAGGGATTGGAGGCATCCTTAGCCAAGAAGGCCATCTCGTAGCCTACTTTAGTGAGAAGCTTTGCAAGGCTAGAACAAGGTACTCAACCTACGATAAGGAATTCTACGCTGTGGTCCAATCCCTTCGGCATTGGAGACACTACCTATTGCCCAAGGAGTTTGTGATCTTTTCGGACCACGAGGCATTGAAGTACCTCAACTCCCAACAAAAACTTAATACCCGTCATGCCCGCTGGGTTGAGTACATCCAGGCCTACACTTTTGTCTTAAAGTACAAAGAAGGTAGTGAGATTCGTGCTACCGATGCGTTAAATAGACGGGTAACCTTACTCTCCACTGTCCAAGTAGAGGTCACAGGGTTTGAGCGAATCAAAGAGGATTACCCTAGTTGCCCCGACTTTGGGAGTCACTACACCATCCTCTCCACCCAGCCCAACAAGGAGTGTGAGGGATTTTTACTCCAGGATGGGTATCTCTTCAAAGGGACTAGGCTGTGTATACCCCAGACTTCCGTTCGGGACTTCTTGGTTAGAGAATTACATGGAGGTGGCCTTGCTGGTCACTTTGGAGTCCAAAAGACCATTGAGTTAGTCGAGAGACAGTTCAATTGGCCAAGTCTTAAGAGAGATGTCACCAAAATTGTGGGTCAGTGGCGCACTTGCGCCTCGGCCAAGCAGGTGAAGCAAAACACCGGTCTCTACACACCCCTCCCCATCCCAGACCTACCTTGGCAAGACTTGAGCATGGACTTTCTCCTGGGCCTCCCTAGGACCCTTCGCAAACATGATTCTATCTTTGTGGTGGTCGATAGGTTCTCCAAAATGGCTCACTTTATCCAATGTTCCAAGACCACAGATGCTTCTAGGGTAGCCCGCTTATTCTTTTATGAGATAGTCTGACTCCATGGTCTACCTAAAACCATCGTGTCCGACCGGGATGTGAAATTCACTAGCTACTTCTGGAAGACCCTCTGGCACTTAATGGGCACCCTCCTCAAGTTTTCCACGGCCTACCATCCTCAAACCGATGGCCAAACTGAGGTTGTCAACCGAAGCCTTGGGAATCTACTTCGTTGCTTAGTTGGGGACCATCCCGGTAATTGGGATCTTCTCTTACCCCAAGCCGAATTTTCCTATAATGATTCCGTCAATAGGTCAATAGGCAAGAGTCCATTCGAAGTCGTCCATGGTTATAGACCTATGAAGCCCTCTGACCTTATTCCCCTTCCCCCACATGCTAGAGTGTCTATCTCTGCTGAGTCCTTCCCACAACACATCAAAGAGTTGCATGATAACATTTGCAAGCACATAGGGAAGAGTAATGATGCTTACAAAAAGTGGGCAGATGCTCACAGGTGATAAGTGCTATATTTTACATCATAATTTATATCACATCCATCATCTTTGAGCATTATTTGAGTATATTTGTGCAACATGAGCATTAATTACATTCTCACACATTATTTGAGTCTTCATGCATTTTATCATCTTTTTGAGCTTAAAAGACCATGTGAGAAATATTTAAATATTGGCACAATTATTTTGGAATTAAATAGATTGATATTTTAATTTTCAGGAAAAAGTGACCTAGATCAAGGCGCTATTTAAATAACGACAGATGAAAGAGCGCGTCTTCAGCAAGAAGCGACAGCTCCAAGGGCGTCAATTCAGTTGATAAAAGAAAGTGGAAAAAGAAAAAAAAAGAGAAAAGAATTAGCGCCCGAGAGGAGGTCGCTAATCATTGAAAGGACGCCCAAAGTGAAGGTCATCAATTCCTATTTTACGAAAAATGTGGAAATAGCAAATGAGGAATTAAGTAAAACTGACGCCCGAGATGCAGTCGCTACTTCAAGAAAGGACGCCCTAGATTAAGGCGTCGTTTAAAGAAAAGACGCCCCAATATAAGTCGCTATTCAAAGTTGAACCAGAAAAGGCAACTGCAGGCTCCCGATCGAACTGTTATTCCATGTTTGCTCTTATCTAAGCAACCTTTTATGGAAAGGAGGAGTTTAATGATGGAAAGGAGTCTAATGGATCAAGTTGCATTGCTAAAAATCTGGATTTGAGTGGATTTGGGAAGTCCACGATCGTGAGAGACCAAAAACCCTATAAAAGGATGCCATGGTCGCAGGGTTACGAAGAGAGCAGTTTGGAGATCTGCCTTAGGGTTTAATTTCGAAGACTTTCTTTTCATCTTTTGCAGTTAAGTTCTTCATCAAAGTTCTTCGTTTTTAAGTCTTCTCCAACTTCTTTTTCTTCCTCTTCTCCTAAATCTTTCCCATTGTTATGCTATAATTAGTTTTATAAAGCTCTGTCTACGGTTTTTACCGTTCTCCCGATTTTCATACTTTCTGTTCTTCATCGTTTTTCTCCCTCTTCTGATCCTCATCTCTTTCTGCTGTCTTCACAAAAGTTGTGCGTTTTTGAAAGTTCTTCAACCTTTTCTTCTACCTCATCTTCCAATTCCTCACCGTTTTAAAGCTATAGTCAATTTTCTAAAGTTCAGATTTTTAGAGTTCTGCACTGTTCATCCGCGACCACCTCCTGTTCATCCTCAGTTTTCTCCATCTTCCTCTCGTTTTTAAACTCTGAAGTCTTCATCAATCTTCTTCATATTCTCAATCTATACAACTTTCTTGTTTTCCACTTTTCTTTAATTCCTTCTGATTTTAAAGTTATTCTTCCTCCAAATCACGCTCTGTTTTCAATCTAGTTTTTCACTGTTTCTTCTCAAAACACACCAACACATATACACCATTTTGCATTGTTTTCAAATTTCCTCCATCTATTTCTTTCTTCATTTATTAACCTCTCATTTCCCAAGGCGGATCTTCATCTATTAGTCTTCTCACGGCGTCGGCATCCAAGGCGAGGCGATCTTCATCCAAGGCTTGGCAAGGAGGCGGCGTTATTCTTCATGTATTGGCTATATTTTCTTATCTTTTCTCTTTGATGTTCCTATGTTGTAATTCTTATTTTTCTAGTGTGACTTTCCACTATCATCTTAATGAAATTCATCATTTGTGAAATTGTGTTTCTCTCTCTATCTCCTCTAATTTCTCTTCTTAAGCCCTCTCATGTTCTTTAAATAGTTTTCATGCAATTTATCTTTCCTTAGATTAATCTCACTCAAAATTCGATTTTCAAAGCATATGGTGTTTTTCCAACTTGATAAAATAAGGATTTTTCCTCCTCGTGGGATCGACTCCGCTTACCACTATATAATTTGATTTTTCAATTTTTTAAAGTGAGTGAGTGTGAATATTTTAAATTGTGGCACGACTTTCTTAACGACACTAGTCGGTGCGCATCAATTTTTGGCGCCGTTGCCGGGGAAGGAAATTAATTTTTATGTTGGGAAATTCCTTGTGTTTGATTTTGTATATAGTTTTACTTATTTTTCTATTTTATTTTACAGGAAAAAATCAAAAAAATCAGAAAATCAGAAAATCCAAAGAAATTCGGACCTGAAATTCCAAGAAATAAAATCTGTCACAGGAAGCGTCGCTAAATCCCAGATCTGTCACAGAAAGTAGAAATTCAGAAAAATATGAGAAATTCAAGCGTCGCTGAAAGGTCAGAAACGTAGGTAAAGCCATTGTTTTGCTAATTTCTGAAAAATCTCGAAAAAATTAGAAAAATTTTGAAAAATTTCAAAAAAGTCAAAAATTCAGAAAACAAAAAAAACATGCTTTTAGATTTTATTTTACAGTAGTTTTGCATATTGTGTGGTATTTTTAGTTTATAGACTATTTCATTCATATCTCTATTTGAAAATTGAAAAAAAAATCTAAAAAATTCTCTAAAAATAAAATAAAAATCAGAAAACATAAAAAAAATTTCATCATGCTAGCATATCTCCATCTTAGTTGCATTACTTTCATGCATTTGTGCATTTAGTTGCTCTTTTTGTTTTTCATTCTTTATTTACAACATCTTTTGAAAAAAAAATTTCTCATCTATTTCCCCTCCTTAAGGGCATTAGGATCTTTACACCCCTCTTGGATTTGGAAGGACACTCCATTGAGAATTTCGTCTCTTTGGACTTGAAATTTCATTTCTAAGACCTCCATAAGTCCCCGCACCCGTGGATTCCCTCACGGACGCCGGGCAGGTTGTACCACGAAGCACCTTGTAGTTAGAGTGCCCTTAGAAGGTTTTCCAAAAAAAAAAAATCATCATCAATCATTCATTGCATATCAAAAATTCAAAAAAAAAAACCAACGTGTTGCATGCATTATTCATATAGTTAAAAAAAAACCTTAAAAAATGGGTGAGAAATTCATGTTTTTGAGTTGGGCTTGCAGGTTCAATAAGGCATACCTTTTGGCCCACTTTCTTGATCCATTCTTTGGGCTATGAATCCAAACTCTTTTATGCCATCTTATTATCAAGATCATAATCATATGTGGGCCAAGCCGACCCATTATGTTGCCAACGTTCCAACTCAATCTTTTTCATTCACTCACAATGGTTTGGCCCATTATGATAGCCTATCCTCTTGGCCAGCCTATAATGGAAGTCCTTCTTATAATGACATTCCGTTCATGGGGCCCCAATTTCATTCTTCTACTCAAAGTCATATTCAAAATACTCAGTCTTTTCCTAGGCCATATGACTCCACTCTAATCCAAAAGCAAGTTTGTATGACTCAAAATCCCTCCCTATCTTCCTATGATTTTTGTCCACAATCTTCAAGCTCAAATGGGAGAGTGCAATCAGAGTATTCTTGGAATTCTATGCAAAGGTTGGCCCAACATCCTTTACATCAAACTTCTCAGAATTGGGCTCCATATTCTAATGATTGTTATGATCAAGGTCAACACCAAGATGGATGGTCTATGTCCTCTTCAATTGATCACTCTTCCCTTTGTTATCCCTTGGAATCTCAGTCTTAATGTTCATCTCCTTCATCCTCAAATCCGAATTCAGAGGAGAAATTCAATCAATTCTATCAATCAATCATGCTGCAAAATCAATCTCTCCAAGTGCGAATTGATAAGATGACTGGGGAAATTAAGAGGATAGAGGAAGAACAAGTGCTTAGCTACTCAGGTTCCACTCTTACTGATCAAATTCCTTATGATAACTATGATCAATCTATGATTCCTCAAGAGTCTAACACTCAACTCAATTTGAAGATGAAGAGATTATGGAGAGGTCTGGTCAGGAGACTTTAAGTGAGGAACCTAAGAGATTTGAGGGGATCAAGGAATTTGATGACATTACATGTGAGAAGGAAGATGCTAAATTACTTGATGATCATATTTCACTTATGTCCCTTCCTAAAGTTAAGAGTGAGGAGCTTGCGCTTACCTATGATTATGAGGAGGATTTTCAAGAAATCAATAATCTCGAGTTGGGGGGAGATAGTAAGATGCAAATTTATGATCAAATTTTACCACTACCCATATTTGAGAAGAGCATATTCCAAGTAGAAGAGGACAAAGAGGTGACTGCAAGAAATGATTTGAGTGAAGTTATAAAACAATTGTCTTGGGTAAATAAAGAGGTGGGTAACTCCGATGACCTTACTCTCGATTGGACATCTCTAAATCAAGGGGAGGATATTGATTTGCTATCTATTTTTGATACTGGTAATTCCATGGTGGATATTTTCATGTTAGCCGATATGTCTGATTCCATTAAACCTTACAAGCTTCATGATGTTGAGGAGTATGCATCTTTCACTGTTGATTCTCCTAAGCTCCTTGACACTGATCCGTTGCTTGAAACTCCTCTCCCTTTGATCCCTTCTCACCTCACTCATGATCATGAAATCTCTAAAAGTGAGGAAGAGCATGACATTTTGATTGATAATAAGGTCTTCATTAATGTTTTCAACACATATAAAGACCACAAGTTTGAAGAAAAATTTTTGATTATTAATCAAGGGGATCCTTTTGGCCTAACTAATTCATCATGGTTTTTACCTCAGGCCACCTCATTAAGAGTTAGGTTGTTAATTCATACATTGCATGATCAACCGAATTGTGATAACAACCACTATAGCCCCTATACAATTATGCTCAATCTCATCTTCTTGTGGTACAATGTTTGATTTTTCAATGACGATGAGATAACGTGGTGGATCATTCTTAAATCCACATGTTGGTTATAAAGTTTGCACTTTTGAGATTTCATACGTCTGGCTGAAGACGGAAAATTTAGCGCTTCTGGGAGGCAACCCAAGGTTTTTGTTATTTAATATTTTTGTTTAAGTATGTTTCAATAGCCAAGATAAGGTCAAAGGAGAAGAAGCTGTTGCCGTCTATTGATGGAGTTCTGCCCCGCACACCAGGTTGTCTCTTTCCTACTCATTAAACTTTACTGTTACATTGTTCTTTCATTTCAATTTTACATGCCATTGAGGACAATGTCATTCAAGTTGGGGGGAGAGGGCAGAAAATTTTCATTGCATATAGTACAATCTGGTAGAGATTTAGCATGAATTCTTGCATATCATTTTTTGTAAACTTACATGAAAGTGAAAAGATGAAATCCCCGACTGAGTTTTATTGTTTCATGCTTGAATTGAAAGTAATTCTGGATTAGAAAAGGCTAGGGAGAAGGTTGAAGGAAAATTAAGTTCGATCTAGCCATGGAAAACTGATATAAGAATATCTTTAAAGTTCATGCGCACTATTAGAAAAAAATCTTCACTATGCACTCTGATAAAGTAAAATAAGACAAGCCCTCTGTTATTTTGGGTACTGTATCTGATACTCTACATTTCTTGAGGAGGAGATCTATTTCAAGAAAAAACTTTCTGCCAAGTTTTATAGAAAAAAAAAGAAGAAGAAAATGCAAAGGCATATTGTTGAAGAAGAAAGAAATGATGAAATAGAAAGATCACGCCATGAAAAATGTCCATGATCTGAGTAACCGGGCCTACTTCACCTAAGACGTGTTGAGGTTCGCGCAAAAAGGTGAAGGGTAGTGCAGCATTATGGTTGTGCAAATGAGAAAAAAAAGTTCCAAAGGGACAAAAGAAAAAGGCAGACAAAAGTTAGTATGCTTAAATGTTCTGATCTGAGAGGTGTAGGGTTGAAAGGTACTTACTTGGAATAACAAATGGGGGATGCAATTGTCTTAACTGCAGATTTAGAATTACACATGCACAAGTGCTATTGAACTTTGATTTGTATTCTTAAGTCATGTGCTTTAATTTCCAATCTAAGGCTAATATGAGCATTAATGTTCTGGATTCCTAATCTTTGGTTGATTCTATGAAGGGAGAGCTGGATATAAGAGTATGATCTTTATGAATTCTTGTTGGTCCTTAATTTTGATTTAATTGCATTGCTAAGGGTCTAACAATGAGTAAGTTGGGGGGTGTGATAAGTGATATATTTTACATCATAATTTACATCACATCCATCATCTTTGAGCATTATTTGAGTATATTTATGCAACATGAGCATTAATTACATTCTCACACATTATTTGAGTCTTCATGCATTTAATCATCTTTTTGAGCTTAAAAGACCATGTGAGAAATATTTAAATATTGGCACAATTATTTTGGAATTAAATAGATTGATATTTTAATTTTCAGGAAAAAGTGACCTAGATCAAGGCACTATTTAAATAACGACAGATGCAAGAGCGCGTCTTCAGCAAGAAGCGACAGCGCCAAGGGCGTCAATTTAGTTGATAAAAGAAAGTGGAAAAAGAAAAAAAAAGAGAAAATAATTAGCGCCCGAGAGGAGGTCGCTAATCATTGAAAGGACGCCCAAAGTGAAGGTCGTCAATTCCTATTTTACGAAAAATGTGGAAATAGCAAATGAGGAATTAAGTAAAACTGACGCCCGAGATGCAGTCGCTACTTCAAGAAAGGACGCCCTAGATTAAGGCGTCATTTAAAGAAAAGACGCCCCAATATAAGTCGCTATTCAAAGTTGAACCAGAAAAGGCAACTGCAGGCTCCCGATCGAACTGTTATTCCATATTTGCTCTTATCTAAGCAACCTTTTATGGAAAGGAGGAGTTTAATGATGGAAAGGAGTCTAATGGATCAAGTTGCATTGCTAAAAACCTGGATTTGAGTGGATTTGGGAAGTCCACGATCGTGAGAGACCAAAAATCCTATAAAAGGATGCCATGGTCGCAGGGTTACGAAGAGAACAGTTTGGAGATCTGCCTTAGGGTTTAATTTCGAAGCCTTTCTTTTCATCTTTTGCAGTTAAGTTCTTCATCAAAGTTCTTCGTTGTTAAGTCTTCTCCAACTTCTTCTTCCTCTTCTCCTAATTCTTTCCCGTTTTTATGCTATAATTATTTTTTCAATGCTCTATCTACGATTTTTACTGTTCACCCGATTTTCATACTTTCTGTTCTTCATCATTTTTCTCCCTCTTCTGATCCTCGTCGCTTTCTACTGTCTTCACAAAAGTTGTGCGTTTTTAAAAGTTCTTCAACTTCTTCTTCTACCTCATCTTCCAATTCCTCACCGTTTTAAAGCTATAGTCAATTTTCTAAAGTTCAGATTTTTAGAGTTCTGCACTGTTCATCCACGACCACCTCCTGTTCATCCTCAGTTTTCTCCATCTTCCTCTCGTTTTTAAACTCTCAAGTCTTCATCAATCTTCTTCATCTTCTCAATCTCTACAACTTTCATGTTTTCCACTTTTCCTAATGCCTTCTGATTTTAAAGTTATTCTTCCTCCAAATCACCCTCTGTTTTCAATCTAGTTTTTCACTGTTTCTTCTCAAAACACACCAACACACACACACACCCTTTTGCATTGTTTTCAAATTTCCTCCATCTATTTCTTTCTTCCTTTATTTTCTTCTCATATCCCAAGGCGGATCTTCATCTATTAGTCTTCTCACGGCGTCGGTATCCAAGGCGAGGCGATCTTCATCCAAGGCTTGGCAAGGAGGCGGCGTTATTCTTCATGCATTGGCTATATTTTCTTATCTTTTCTCTTTTATGTTCCCATGTTGTAATTCTTATTTTCTAGTGTGACTTTCCACTATCATCTTAATGAAATTCATCATTTGTGAAATTGTGTTTCTCTCTCTATCTCCTCTAATTTCTCTTCTTAAGTCCTCTCATGTTCTTTAAATAGTTTTCATGCAATTTGTCTTTCCTTAGATTAATCTCACTCAAAATTTGATTTTCAAAGCATAAGGTGTTTTTCCAACTTGATAAAATAAGGATTTTTCCTCCTCGTAGGATCGACTCCGCTTACCACTATATAATTTGATTTTTCAATCTTTTAAAGTGAGTGAGTGTGAATATTTTGAAATTGTGGCACGACTTTCTTAACGACACTAGTCGGTGCGCATCAACAGGCGCCACTTAGAATTCCAAGTAGGCGACTCTGTGATGGTGAGAACGGAGCGGCTCTTCCCCGGGGCTGCCTCCAAGTTGAGGGCACGAGGGTCTGGACCTTTCCAAGTTCTGAGATGATTTGGCAACAATGCTTATGAGCTGGACCTATCGGAGGGCTATGGGATACATCCCACTTTCAATGTAGCGGATCTAACAACCTATAAGGGCCCCGCGGTGGAACCTAGTGACAATCTTGAGCCAACACCTATCCTTGCGAGAGACATCACCAGTGAGAATCAACCTTTCAGCCGGAGGGACCGACTAGAGCAAGTGGAGATGATACTGGACGAGCAGAGCACCGTCACCAGGAACATGGTGCACCAACGCTATCTTGTGAGGTGGAAGAATCATCCTCCGATAGAGGACACGTGGCTGAGCCGGGAGGACCTGCTGCGTCTGGACCAAGACATTTTGGAGCGCTACCACAGTCAGGTGGACCCATACTCGACAGGGTCGAGCTCTTCTCACCCCGAGGGATTTGATGAGGGCATCTCTCATCACTCCCTCTGGCTAGGGTCGCCCGCACATCCTTGAGGAAGCTCGACGACGATCGTTTCATGTTATGTTTATTTTCATGTCTTATTTATGTAATTTTTCTTTATTGAGTCATGTGGTCATGAGTCCAATTTCCCTTGTTTTGTATTAATTGGGCCTTCGTATCCTAGTTTGGGCCCATATTGGTTGTTTAGGATAGATTTGGTCTTTTGTATAAATGCCAAGGGCATTTCGGTCATGTAAAGAGTTGGGTCCCTATAAATAGGACCCAACCCCTTTCCATTTGGAAGATTGATGCTTGAGAGATACAAATCCCATTTGAGTGAATTCTCCTCCCCCCTCCTAGTGGAGTGTGACTCTCTCTCTCTCTCTCTCTCTCTCTCTCTCTCTCTCTCTCTCTCTCTCTCTCTCTCTCTCTCTCTCCAAGAGAAGCCCCCCCATCTCTCTAATCTCCCTCCTCAATTCAAATTCGCATTCCATCCCCCGCTTCCCAAGACAAGTCCCTCCCTCTTCTCAAGGTCTCCTCCACCCTTCCCTAGGCACCCCTCCACTTCCCAAGGCCTCCTCCACCCTTCCTTAGGCACCCACTAACTCCCCACCCCCTCCCCAATTCAAAATTCAAATTTCATCTCCCGCTTCCCAAGGCAACCCCCCCTCTTCCCAAGGTCTCGTACACCATTCCCTAGGCACCCACTAACTTCCCACCCCCTCCCCAATTCAAAATTCAAATTTGTCTCTTCCCCCATTCTCGCTCCCCAAGACCCCTTCCCACTTCCCAAGAGAACCCTCCCTCTTCCCAAGGCATCCCCACCCTTCCCTAGACACCAACTAAATCCCCTTCCTATCTCCAATTCAAATTTGAATTTCATCCCCCACATCCCAAGATAGAACCCACAAATCCCCAAGCCACTTTCCAACCCCAACCACGCACTCCCCTTCCCCATGCACAAACCCACATCCCAAGGCTAAAGGGGCATATCCCTAGGCAAAATTCAAATCTCCCTCTCCCTAGCCCCCCATCCCCTCCCCAATTCAAATTTTGAATTTCATCTTCCACCCTTCCCTAGACACCCATTATATCCCTTTCCCATCCCCAATTCAAATTGGGGTTTTCATCTTAACCCCCCTCCATTGACACATTGTCCCCCACTCCTACTCTCACAGCCCATCACCCTACCCTGCACCAGTTCGTAGGCAGCGGTCAGGGGATGGTTTGCAGAACCTTCTACGTCATCATCGTGCATCTTCTGAGGGTGTATCCAATATTGCTGGAAAGCTCTTCAAAGCAGCTTCGCAGGTGAGGTGGTCTCACATCCATCCGATGTCTGTGCATCACGGGAGAGCCATTCTCCCTCAACTGCGAAGAGCTACTCTGGCAGGGAACCAGAGGCCAAGAAGAGAAGTGACCACGGCCGCTCCAGAGAGAATCTGGACATGATTTTTGGCTGAGGTCTTCTCCTCCAAGCCCTCTGTCAGCACCAACAAGGAGGGAGCCGTTTGGACCCCGGAGCATGGAGTTTCGAATTTTCTCCCCGGAGTGCGCAGGTCAGTTCCCCCCAATTCAGATCCGACCCCCTCCCACCCTTCTGGTTCCTGCCATCTGCTCCGACATCCTCCGGTGACCCCGTTGGTCTTTGATCAAAGTAGACTCGTCCACGATCACAACGGCTCTGGTCCCGCCCTCATCGGACCCTGAGAGTGATCGTGGCGGCCACTTCTTCCAGAAGCAGCAGTTTTGGGACAGCCAGAGCCAAGTCTGACCAGCCCTGGTCCCGACTCCGCCTCGGCCACCGTCGGCATCAGAATAATTTCTAGAAATTTGGGCGTCTTCCTGGGCCAACCCAAGACATTTTGGCGCTAGTCCCATCATCACCTGAAGTCAGGGGACTCCGTGGCGGCATCATCAACGACTTCTTGTTCTGTTGTTCTAGAAGCGGATAGAACTGGCTTAGCTCGCCAGTTCGACTTTTAGCTTAGTTTCCCCCACCCCGCCTGGCTAGCTTAAAGCCCCTCCCTGTGGGAGGTAGTATTTGCATGTAACCATTCAATCCCCCACCCCTAGTCCAACCCCCTTGCAAGGGGAGTAGTGATTGTAAATTGTTAATTCAGGTTGAAGCTTTATCGGCGTGGCGTGCAGGTAAGCCCACACTTCCTCGCTCGCCCTCATCTCCGGCCGGGATCGGTTACCCTTCCTGGCATTTCATTTGCTTGCCTCGTATCATATCTTACTACCCGTCAGACGGTGAGTGAGTGCCCGTTCTCCATTCCACTCAAGTGTGTAGCCCACCGCGGAGAGAGTTGTGAGTGCTACCCACTAGCCCACGCCCTCGGCATGCTGGCCACCCATGAACGTGGGAGTCCCAACCCCTCAAGGGGGGTCAGCCCTGTCATAGCCAAGCCCTCGTCACAAAAAGGTCCTACCCTGGACCCTCACGATCATCCCGAGTCGCCTTCGGGAGTGAGTGCGTCGATATATCGAGTCTGCTACTACTCCTTGTGTGTTTGCGAATATAGGTCCTAGGTGCATCGTGTCATTCCATGGCATACTTGGCTATGCCACATCATAATCATGGCATTTAAGCACGCAAGAGTGTATAGTATATGCTGGCATATGCATGTGGATGAGAAAATGATGTCAAATTGAACAATGATATCATAGTGAAAATTTTATTTCTATTCACAATATGTGCAAAGTCTAGCATGAGTTGTTTGCAATGAAAGTATGTGTATTTGCATTTCTAAAGGTTTTTGAAAAGTAATGATACCAGATGGAAAACTCTATGTGCAATTGAACCTATGGAAATTTGAATTTATTCAAAGTAAATGCCAGCTAGAGTATGAAGATTGTGCATGTGTAAAACTCAAAAACCAAAGAGAAACTGATTATGACCAAGAGAGAACTCACAGTGACTGTCTAAATTCTAAAGAGGAAGGAAGTAATAAGGTGAAAAACAATCATAGAGTGCAATATGCCAAAGTGACCATGATTTTCACATATCAAAGCTTGTGACCCTTCTTAAGCAAAGATATTCTTGAATGTAAGCTGTAAGCATTGCAATTCATTAGCGAATTGATTCCATTTAGAATAAAAGCTTCCTCATAAGCCAAACCTATTAAATTTTTGAATTTTGGTACCAAGCAGAGAACTTAGGTTCGAAGACCACCTCATGCATAGTGATAGCTTCCTGACAGACTTAATCTGTCATTTCACATATCACCATTTGATATACCAAAAATTCATTCAATGAGACCTTGTATGGCTTGTGAAGAAATGCATTTAAAACATAATAGAGTAGTAGAAGGAAAATATCAAAATCACCAAGTTTGACAATAAGGATAAGCAAGTTAGGGGTTTTACCGAATGAGTGTATCTTGTTCATTTTTATTGGAACCCCTTTTATTCTTTATTTCTTTCAAGGCACACCTGCATGAAAACTAACTCACATGATAGATTTACGTACCCAAGCCTTCTTGGGTCCCCGGGGGTTAGTTTCATTACTACCGAACAATTTCTTCCACATTTTCATTACTTCCACATCACCATTTTTCATGATTTTACAATCCTCAATCACATGTCCATAGTTTCAACAATAGAAGCAATGTGGAGGAGCAACTCTAGTACTATAGGACTTCTTTACATACCCATGAGGTTTCACAAAGTAGTTTCTGTTATTTACAAAAGATCTAGATTTATCAAAACTAAACTTTCCATACATCTTAAAAGCACGAAAATCATCATTTTTCAATGATCAACAATCTTTCACAACATGGCCATACTTCCCACAATGAAAACAACAAGGAGAAGTGGATCTATTGAATGATTTTTCATTATATGCATGAGTTTTTCTAAATAAATTTCTCTTATAAGATGAAAACTTTTGTCCATGAAAAACATGTTTGTTATAGAGCTTTCTTTGAGGATCATATTTAGTTTTCATAGCATGAGAACCATCATGTTGTTTTACAAAATAATCTTCTATGACATGGCTAAGTTTGCCACAATAAAAATATTTAACCACAGATTTCATTTTCTGACCTTCCTGGGCTTTTTGAACTTTGTTCTGCATGGTCAGTATGATAGTTTTCTTTTTCTCAAAGTCATTTCCAGAACTTTTCATTTATGCATTAGGAGGAGGTGCTTTGGAGGTCTTGGGCATATCATAAGCATGAACAAATGAGGTTTTCAGTTTATATTCAAATGACTTTTTATTCACTGACATATATCTATGACCCTCTTGTTGAAAATTCATTTTCACACAAAACATTTTATCCAATGTTTCCTTACCCTTGACAATTTTTGATAAACCATTCTTCAAGTTTTTTATTTGTTCTTTCAAGGTAGGAATTTTATCATTTTCCTTGCAATTCATGGTTTTGAGCACTTCATTTTCCTCCAAAAGATTCTTGTTTTCAACATTTATAGATTGCAGTTTTCTGTTAACTGTTCAAGCACCTTTTCTGTTTCATCAAACCTTGAAGTCTTTTTAACCAACCATTCATTTTGAGACTTCAACAATGTAATTTCCTTTTCAAGTTTATCAACATTCTTCAAACTACTTTCAAGCAAAGAAATATGTATTAACATTGCACTTTCTTTATTTTTAAACGCCTCAATCTCAGCTCTACTCTTCTTATTTTTAATTTCAGTATCAAGAAGTTTTTCAAATATTTTTTCATCGTCGGACAATGAATCTTACTCATTTCTAAGACATTTTCTTATTTCTTCAAGGAACGAGATTTTAGACAACAAAAATTTATTTTTCTCATGTAATTCATGACACTCATTTTCAAGTTCCAAAGATTTATCAGATTTTTGTGTCATTTCACGCTCTTCATTCATGCAGTTAATTTCATCTGAAAATAATTAAACTTTAGATTCTAGAAGTTCATTTTCTTATTTTAGATTCTCAATCTTCGACTCTTATAACTTGCAATTTTCACAAGAGAGATTATCATGCACATTCTCATTAATTTTATTTTTCAATGTTATATTTTCAGACTTGAGTTTCTCATATCTTTCCATCAACACATCATATGCGACAATCCATTTCTCAAGAGATAGTTCATCAGGGTCAAATGTTACCTCATTAGAATTCCCATCTTCATGAGCTATCATACAATGTCCCTCTACCATCTTCTCATACCTGAATTTTAATTCATCCCACAACTCCTTAGTTGACCTACACATTGGAATTTGTGAAAGCAAATCAGATTCTATGCTATTCTTCAGAAAATTTAATGCACTAACATTTATCGCATTTTTCTTGATGTATTTTTTATTCCATTTGGTTTTTTTTGGAGGGAGTTTATATGAACCTTCATAGATAATTTTCCAGATTTTAGGTTCATTAACTCCAAGGTAAGCATATATTTTATTTATCCAAGAAATGTAGTTATGACCATTAAAGCAAGGAGGAAGGGAAATCAAGTAGCTATCTGCCATGATGCTCAAGATTATCGTTGATAGGGATCACTCTATAGGTCGCGAGACCTCAAGACAAATAGTGTCGAGGCTCGGATACCAATTTTTGGCCCGGTGATAACGGTAATCAAGAGGGGGTTGAATTGATTGGCCCACTAAAAATTAATTTCCAAAAGGATTAAGACCAATTTTGATGATCGACAGATAGATGGGAAATTAAAACCTATAATACTAGACGGACAATGAAGATAATATATAACAAGTTAAAACACACACTCAAAACTCACTCACGTGTGATTAGAAATGATGTGAATGTGTGAGAGAATGCTACTGATGTGACACAACCTAGGACTTAACAAACAAGCACATTTGGCAATCAAGACGGACCGATAACGGCGGCCGCTCACCCATCACTCACCCAAGCCCAGGGTGACTTGGCGATGCCAAGTGGAGGATGTGAGGATTGGGCCCTTGCTGGTAGAGGGACAGCAAGGCCAAAGTTTATTCCCCAAAGGTGTGGAGGCCCAATTCAAGGGGGCCGACAAAGTGCCGAGGGCACCGGCTTCACTCTTCCCCACGGTGATCTCTCACAGCAACGGGGCTTGAGGATCGAGCTCTCACTCTCACGGCCAGCGGAGTTTATGAACTAATATTAGAAAGAACAAGCACTAAATGGAGCTAGAGTGGAGCACTTACTTGACCGATTTGAAGAAACTGGTCCCGCTCGGAGACGTGGGCGAGCGGGGAAGCGTGGGTTCCCCACACGCCGCGTCGGAGAAGCTTGACCTGTTCAATCTATTACAACACTACACCTCTCGCAGGAAGGGGATCTTGGGGTGGGGATTAACTGATATTACATCCAAAACTACCTCCACACAGGAAGGGTCCTTCAGCCAGCCAAGCGGGGAGGGGCGGGACCAAACTAAAGATGAACTAGGAAGCCGATGTCGATTCTGTCCGCTGTCTGTGCTTCAGGACTGACTAACGGAATTGTGAATGTAGAACCTACTCTGGAATTTTTCTGATGGCAGGACCAGTGGGGAATTCTTTGTAACTGGATCGGGAAGTCGTCTGAATTTTTTCGATTTCTTTGGGCACCACTGCTGGTCAGGGTAGGGGCTTGAACAGGGTGGCAGACCCTTGATTCTGGCAGCTTCAGGTTCCCAATAGAAAGAGAAAGAGGGTGCCACGATCGCTCCTGAGCTCAGAATCAGGTGCCGCTAGAGTCGTTGGAACCGTTGACAAGTCCTCTTCGATGAAAAACTGGCGGAGAAGCCAAACGTTGTTGGAGAAGAGCAGTGGGCTCTGAACTCTGATGAGAGGTCGGTGCAGACTGTGGGGAAGCAGAACCGTGCACCCGGGGGAGAAAATTAATAACTCCTGGTTCCGGATGCCAAATTGAGCTCTGCTTTTTGGAGAAGAAAGAAGACTCGTATTAGAATCTTTTTGAAGAAAAACTCTCGATCAGATTCCAAGCAGGATGGTCGCAGTCTGGCTTCCACTCTGGCTCTGGTCTCCTGCCAGGGAGGCTTTGCGCAGTCAGGTAAGAATTTCTCCCCTGGGCGATCACGAATTCAGAACGGGATGGGACCACCGCCATTGCGAAGAGGACTGGGAGACGCTTCCAACGATGGCTCTTGATCTGTCAGAAACGTCCGGAGGAATCCGTGGTCACCTCTGCAAGCTGCTACTCTTCTACAGATCTGCAACTAGGAACTAGTTCGCCGATGGAGCTTTAGCTATCAACCAAATATGATGAAGAAGTTGTGAATGGGGAAGGGAGAAGTGATGGGTGGTGGGAGGGGAGTGTGGGGTGGTATGGAGGGTGACTATTGGTGGTGGAGGGGTTGGAGAAAGGGGGAAAGGTTGCAGAGGTTTGCTGGTTTCAGCCAAGGTGGAGGGAGGGTGATGTAGGTAGTTGTTCTTGGTAGGGTGGAATGGAGGGAGGTGAAGGGGGTGACCTAACCAAAGGGGAGGGGGAAGGGGGCGGCCAAGGCAATGGAGGGAAGGGGTTTTCAAAATTCAAATGGGCCTAGGGAGATGGATGGTTGCATGGGGGAGAGGGAAGGGTGCTTGGGAAAGTGGGTAGGGTAGTTGGGGGTTGGAGGGTGGCTTAGTGATTGGGGAATGCTCTCTTGGGACTAGAGGGGTGGAGTAATGGGATGTGTGGGGAAGGTGAGTGGCCTTTAATGGGGGTAGGTGGGAGTTGGAGGTGGTTGGGAGGAGGAGGAGAGAGGGAGTGGGGCGAACCCCATAGTGAGGGAGAGAGAGAGAGAGGAGGTGGGTGGGGATTCTCTCCCCTAGGGTTTCTCACCCAATTGGATTCACTCCACTAAAACTAAGTATTTGAACTCTCAAAGGCAATTCTCTATTCATTCATTCACTCACTCAAATGGAGGAAATGGGGTCCTATATATAGGCAACCCACATTTCTACAAAAGTCCCTCACTCTTACTACAATGACCAAAGACCAAGGGGGTAGGGGCGCCCCGGGGCCTAGCCCAAAGAATTGGGCCCAATAACCATTCTAAACAATCTAATGAGCCTAATGACACACAAACTTAGCAAAGACCTAGGGACATGACTCAAATAAAAATTACATAGGACTCAAAATTAGATAACTAGACCATGCCGGATGCGACCGGGGCGAGGAGACGAGCTGTGAACGTGGGCATGGGAGATGATGTCCCCATCATACTCCCGGGGTGCGGAGAACTCGACTCCGTCGAGTAAGTGTCCTTCCCTCCTCGGAGGGTGTAGAAGTGGTACTGCCCTCAAGTCTTCCGAACGAGACCGATCCATCCACCTGCCGAGATAGCGCTCGTATACCTTGCTCCTGGTGGTAGTGACCTGTTCATCCAATATTCGTTCAATGCGCTCACGCTGGGCTCTCTTGGCTGGTAGTCTCTCCTCACGGGTGGGTGCTCTCTCAACGGAGGGAATAGGCTCAATATCCTCACTAGGTACCACCGTGGGTCCCTTATATGGCACTAGGTCAGCTACATTGAATGTGGGACTCACTCCATACTCCTCGGAGAGATCTAACTCATAGGCATTAGCCCCAATGCGCCTCAGGACCTGGAAGGGACCAGCCTCACGTAGCCTCAATTTGGAGATGACTCCCGGGGAGAGCCTCTCCTTCCTCACCATCACAAAGTCACCCACGTGGAATTCTTGGTGATGCCGAAGGGAGTCAGCCTGCCTCTTATAGATCTCATTTTCCTTGCTAATGTGCTTGCGAAGGTTTTCATGCAATTTTGTGAATGTTGACATTCTAGGGGTGATAGGTGGACCTGGGCAACCAAAAGTAGACCTATCATGTAATGATGCAGTGTAGACTTTGGTCAGCCTAGGTGGGCCGGGGCACCCATAGGTGGCCCTATCATGTAAAGTGGTAATAAATATCGGGGGATCCGGACATCCGTAGATGCCTTTGACATGCTTAAGACCTATGATGAATGAAGGTGGACCATTACATCCGAACATGGACCACTCATACTTTCTTCTTGACATGTGGGTGATATGAATGAATGGACCCAACATAGTATTCATGCCAAGTGGTGTGTTGCCCCAAGATTTATGCATTGTTGTGCCAAAGAGGTCTCCTACGTGTGGGCTTTTGGACTTCCATTGGAATGGGCCAAAGGGGTATAGGAAGGTAGATATCATGAAGTGGGGTACTTCCTCGATCCCTAGGTGTATATCGCCCAAAGTCTTGGCTCTCATGGTGTAACCTAGGTCATGGATGAGGTGGGTTTGGCCCAATATGGTGGGTGAGGGTAGGAAAGGGTGGGTGGTGGGTAAGATGGTTAGGCCACATAGGTATAGGAAGGGGTCAAAGGGATCGTGGAAATGGTTACCTAGAGATAGGAACTCCACATCCTCAAAGCCCCAAAAATATGGGTCATCCTCCTCCGAGATAATTGGGCCATGGTCGTTAGTGGGTTGGGCGACCAAAGCACTTGGGATCTCAATGGTAGGGGAGTGGACCGAGATGTGTTCTTCCACCATAAGGAGAAGGAAAAGAAGGTCGCTAGTGTAGTAACCAATGGTGCAGACCGAGGTGATAGAACCATCACAAGGGTGGATGAGACTAAGGTTTGCTGGGTGGGCCGTCCCTAAGGTCAACAAGCAAGTCAGCTCTAACTGCCATTCTAGGCCTTTAAGGAGGTCATCAAAACCCTCTACTTCGTAGTAGGATTGGATTGTTGTGTGAGGAGTGTGGATGGGCACTAGATGGTGATCTTGCTTCATGGGTAGATAGGTATGGGTCATGATTTCTCTAATCAAGCTCTCCCTTAGCCACCTAACAAGGGACTCTTCTAAGATGAATTCGGCCTTATCTAGAGGGGGTGGTGTAGGGTGAAGATCCTTGTGCGAGGCTTCCTCTTCAATTGGAACATGGGTGCTCTCCATGGAGGGGATAGGTTCCCGAGGGGTATTTGTCTTCATGTGGCAAAGCGGGTGGACTACTTCTTCCAAAGCTAATGGAGTGGGAAGGTTCTTTGATGGTGGGGTGATGATGGCCGGAGTATGGTGCACCCGGGGTGGTGAACAAGGGCTGGATTCCCGCGGGTGGGAGAATACAAGGTTGTTGAATTTAAAGGTTCCCGAAAGGTATGGCGGATGCACTCGGCAAGTCCGACGTGTTGGGTCAATGTCGGCATTTCTTTCATCTAACCATTTCTTACCTAGGATTATACATGGACCCGCTAATGTTCCCTTTTGACACCAGGTCCCATCCAAATACTTAGTCTTCCCGAACCATTTATGGAATTCAATAAAGACTTGGTCTCCATTGTGCACAATTTGTCCGATCCTACAAAGAGAGGTAATGATATCGGGGGACACCCAATTTTCAGATTCTAGGTCAATGAAATCAATTTCTACGGGCTCTCCATTAGGTAAGCATGCATGGGATATGATTGGGAGAGGGGCCATGTGACCCAAGACTCAATGTTAACAATGAGGGGTTGACAATGCACGGTTTGGACAAGAATGCAAGCATGCCCTAGGACTTGACTTGTAGAGACCAGTCAATGACTTGTTCTGATACCAATTTGATGTGACATAACCTAGGACTTAACAAACAAGCACATTTGACAATCAAGACGGACCGATAACGGTAGCCGCTCAACCGTCACTCACCCAAGCCCGGGGTGACTTGGCGATGCCAAGTGGAGGATGTGAGGATTGGGCCCTTGCTGGTAGAGGGCCAGCAAGGCCAAAGTTTATTCCCCAAAGGTGTGGAGGCCCAATTCAAGGTGGCCAACAAAGTGCCGAGGGCACCGGCTTCACTCTTCCCCACGGTGATCTCTCAAAGCAACGGGACTTGAGGATCGAGCTCTCACTCTCACGGCCAGCGGAGTTTATGAACTAATATTAGAAATAACAAGCACTAAATGGAGCTATGAGTGGAGCACTTACTCGACCGGTTTGAAGAAACCGGTCCCGCTTGGAGACGTGGGTGAGCGGGGAAGCGTGGGTTCCCCACACGCCACGTCGGAGAAGCTTGACCTGTTCAATCTATTACAACACTACACCTCTCGCAGGAGGGGGATCTTGGGGTGGGGATTAACTGATATTACATCCAAAACTACCTCCACACAGGGAGGGGCCTTCAGCCGGCCAAGCGGGGAGGGGTGGGACCAAACTAAAGACGAACTAGGAAGCCGATGTCGATTCTGTCCGCTATCTGTGCTTCAGGACTGACTGATGGAGTTGTAGATGCTGAACCTGCTCTAGAATTTTGCTGATGGTAGGACCAGTGGGGAATTGTTTGTAACTGGATCGGGAAGTCGTCTAAATTTTGTCGATTTCTTTGGGCACCGCTGCTGGTCGGGGTAGGGGCTTGAACAGGGTGGCAGACCCTTGATTCTGACAGCTTCAGGTTCCCAACAGCAGGAGGAAGAGGGTGCCATGATCGCTCCCGAGCTCAGAATCAGGTGCCTGTGGAGTCGTTGGAACCGCTGACGAGTCCTCTTCGAATCAAAACTGGCGGGGAAGCCAAACGTTGTTGGAGAAGAGCAGTGGGCTCTGAACTCTGATGAGAGGTCGGTGCAGACTGTGGAAAATCAGAACCGCACACCCAGGGGATAAAATTAATAACTCCTGGTTCCGGATGCCAAATTGAGCTCTGCTTTTTGGAGAAGAAAGAAGACTGGTATTAGAATCTTTTTGAAGAAAAACTCTCGATCAGATTCCAAGCAGGATGGTCGCAGTCTGGCTTCCACTCCGGCTCTGGTCTCCTGCCAGGGAGGCTTTGCGCAGTCAGGGAAGAATGGCTCCCCTGGGCGATCACGAATTCAGAACGGGATGGGACCACCGCCGTTGCGAAAAGGACTGGGAGACGCTTCCAACGATGGCTCTTGATCTTTCAGAAACGTCTGGAGGAAGCCGTGGTCGCCTCTGAAAGCTGCTACTCTTCTGCAGATCTGCAACTAGGAACTAGTTCGCCGATGGAGCTTTAGCTATCAACCAAATATGATGAAGAAGTTGTGAATGGGGAAGGGAGAAGTGATGGGTGGTGGGAGGGGAGTGTGGGGTGGTATGGAGGGTGACTATTGGTGGTGGAGGGGCTGGAGAAAGGAGGAAAGGTTTCAGAGGTTTGCTGGTTTTAGCCAAGGTGGAGGGAGGGTGATGGAGGTAGTTGTTCTTGGTAGGGTGGAATGGAGGGAGGTGAAGGGGGCGACCTAACCAAAGGGGAGGGGGAAGGGGGCGGCCAAGGCAATGGAGGGAATGGGTTTTCAAAATTCAAATGGGCCTAGGGAGATGGAGGGTTGCATGGGGGAGAGGGAAGGGTGCTTGGGAAAGTGGGTAGGGTAGTTGGGGGTTGGAGGGTGGCTTAGTGTTTGGGGAATGCTCTCTTGGGACTAGGGGGTGGAGTAATGGGATGTGTGGGGAAGGGGAGTGGCCTTTAATGGGGGTAGGTGGGAGTTGGAGGTGGTTGGGAGGAGGAGGAGAGAGGGAGTGGGGCGAACCCCATAGTGAGGGAGAGAGAGAGAGAGGAGGTGGGTGGGGATTCTCTCCCCTAGGGTTTCTCACCCAATTGGATTCACTCCACTAAAACTAAGTATTTGAACTCTCAAAGGCAATTCTCTATTCATTCATTCACTCACTCAAATGGAGGAAATGGGGTCCTATATATAGGCAACCCACATTTCTACAAAAGTCCCTCACTCTTACTACAATGACCAAAGACCAAGGGGGTAGGGGCGCCCCTGGGCCTAGCCCAAAGAATTGGGCCCAATAACCATTCTAAACAATCTAATGAGCCTAATGACACACAAACTTAGCAAAGACCTAGGGACATGACTCAAATAAAAATTACATAGGACTCAAAATTAGATAACTAGACCATGCCGGATGCAACCGGGGCGAGGAGACGAGCTGTGAACGTGGGCATAGGAGGTGATGTCCCCATCAGTTACGCTGTGCTGAGACCCCGAATAGTGAAGAACTAAAACATTGGAAGCGCAAACCACAATCAACTCACAAGCAAACCACAAGACACATAGATTTTTTAGGTGGTTCGGCTACACACCTTTGTGCACCTATGTCCACCCCTCACCAAACTGGTGAGGCTTCCATTATCTTGTAATTTCCCTACAAGATAGCACACACGGAGCGACGCTCTAACACACACGCCGGCAACCACCTGCACACACATGGGAGATAACTCTCAACCACACACGGGGAACAACCCCCAAACCACACGCAGAGATCCTCCGCACAAAACGATGCACAAGCATCAACACAAACACACGGAGATCAAATCTCTGAACACTCACACATAATATTCATTCAGAAATTAACAAAGTGTGCACAAGTGGATACAATGAGCCCAAGACATATTCTAAAGACTGAAACAAATGAAATCTATCAAGTGTAAACCTCCCCCTTCTTTAGATGATCAGGCTCTTCTTGGTTCACAGATGGATGATCACGAAGTTAGCATCACATTGCTCCTCTCTTCAATCTGCTCCTTTTTTCTCTTCTTCCACGAGCTCCAAAGATACCTTGAAGTAGATGAAATCCCCTTACCTTGTTCTCCTTCTCTCCTTCTTCCTTTTCTTCTCCTACAAGATAGAAAATGTTAGCTCAATAGGATATTTTCTCTCAAATTCGGAATAGATGTATTTATATGGCAAGAAGTGGCCAAAAGACCCATCTACCCCATCTAAAATGTGTTAAAAACACCCTCATAAGTCTAGGAACCTTTTAGGGGCAATTTGGTAAAGTTTACAGGGCTACACAATGAGTTTTAGGCAATTTTGCAACCCCTGTCCGAAAAGAGTCGACCCATAGGGTCAACCTCTGAGATTCCTTTGCTCAGGACTGCCTAGACAGCAATCTGGACAGTGGGGGTCGACCCTATGGGTCAACCTATAACGACCCAAGATCCGGATACCGGGAATAACCCGATACCATTCGAATCCTGGCCAGCCACCCACGAGCCGAAGGGCTCGGAAGGGCTAAAAGGTGTGTGGAGGTACAAAGAAATATGAAATCAAGCAGGATAATTCAACAATTAACAAAAATTAAACAAACTAACTACAGAGTCCAGTCCAAATAAAGTACAGTATAAGGCAAGGAAACGTACTCTTTTTCTGAGTGAACACTCGGCCCGACGAGCTGGCAACTAAGAACCTCCGCGTAGCACCCTCGAACCCCGAGGAAGAACAGCCGCACCTAAAAAGTAGGGGTGAGCCTCCTATCACTAGCTTAGTAGGGGTCCCGCGGAACCCCAACCGTAAACAACGGCGGTAGCGAAAAGCTGTAACAACAGTAGGAATAGCAAACACGGTGGCCGGTAAAACCGCGGCTCTACGGCTACTCCTACTGGAACGGAAACCAACTCCCCGATCTCACAATCGGGCGACCACCGAATTAACAGAAAAAGCCCTGGCTACACTGCAAGAAGAAATGCCATGATAGCTCTGTCCTGAAGGCCCGCCCTCATAGGCGATGACCCACCCAAGACCAAGCGGTCCAAGGTAAACAATCACGACCACACAGTCGTGAACCCTACACTGTCTATGGGTGAAACCTAGGTAACTCTACCAGAACTCCTAGACCTCTACATCGGGAAAGCACCCGAAACTACACGCAAAATCACGTCTCGCAGATGGGAAACATAAGCTCGAGTCATGAGAATCCCACATTACGTGACAGGAGTATTGCCCACTAGAAGCAAGGTCGGATGCGTCCACTGATGACTTAGTCCGCGCCCCAGGTGTCTCCCTACATGCCCCAGGTGGAAACTGAGACACTGTACAATAACCAGGAACACCGAAAAAGGACTAGCTAGGGTCAGGCACGTCAGCGCGGGCCTGTAGCCCCTAGCCACGTGTGCACACACAGACTATGCACTCTAAGTCAGGTCCTTTAGCTAGTTTCCCCCCCAGCCCAGACTCAGGCTGTATAGACGAGGCACCTTACGGTAACCAGCCTAAAAATCGTCTCTCTCGGGTAAGCCGCTCCACCACTCCCAGGTGGGTCTACACAACGCGTGCCGTAAAAAGGCTACGACTAGTGGGAGTCACAAAACGTGAACACGGAAGGTCACGCATGCACCCATTGCGAGTAACACGGAGTACCTGGTGGATCGGGGCCACCAGACTCTAGATGGTCCACTAAACCTACTAAATCCAATAGTCCTTGAGTCACGAGACTCGGCTCAAGACCGTTGTACCGAGACGACTCCATGTCGTTAATCTGACTTATCCCTAGGTCAGAAACCACAGTAGAATAATTTACAAGGCGGCTCACGACCGCCAAGTTTGATCCTCTTAAAAAGAGAAACCCCAGAAAGCCCCCAGCTCCAGGCTGGGTCATAAGACTCATGCTTCATAGGCCATATGGATGGCCCACATGAAAACCGCTTTTCGAAGAAGCTACAGCGTGCGAGAACTGCCCACCGCACTCATACCTATACACAATGACTCAATCTAACGAATGCACGGAAGCCCGAGAACACATGGGGTTGTCCGGACCCTAAGAAAACTCACGATGACTCCAGATGGGGAAAACACCCTCTACAGACACAAATTCCCACTAGGATGGCCCATGATGACCCACACAGGAAGCCCGGATCATGAAGAGTCGCACGAGCACCTCTCCTGTAAAATCATACCGCATACGGACACCTCAAGACAAGGGAACGTGAAACACGGCACCCCGGTGGCTGACTATGCTGGGCGGCCAAACTCTTGGCCGCCCAAAGACCTGGGCAGCCACACCTGTGGCTGCCCAGCACCAAGGCTCCCCTTGGCCTGGGTGGCCACACCCTTGGCCACCCAGAGGGCTGGGCGGCCATCGACCTGGCTGCCCAGACCTAGGCCATGCAAGGTGAGGGAGGTCAGGGTCATGGCCGCCCAACACCCCTAGGCAGCCAGACCTTTGGCTACCTAGTGACCTGGGCTGCCAGGGTCGTAGCCACCCAGACTAGGGCACAAACGGCCACCTATGTGGCAGTCTCCTGCGTTTTCCAGAAGATGGACCGAGCTCTGCCCCGAGATCGGTTCCACGCCCTATTCACCTCTCTGCGAAGGGGAAAACAAGGGGAATTCATCCCCGGGCATTCCTACCATCGAAAAATCAAATTCAAACCACAATCGGGGCCCTAATCGACCGAAAACTGACGCTCACCCCAAACATGCGATTTTGACCTTGGCGTGAAATAAACCCACTCTCGGCCTCACATCGGCTTATAAAACTCAGGGAAAGGAAGTACAAGGGCTAAGGATCCATCCCCCTACCTCCACTGAAGATCACGCGCGCCATGGACGCCGTTTCCATGTGAAATGCCTCGCGAACCACCGCTGGTGCCGCGATCCCGCGGATGAACGCCACCGCGCCTCCACCACCTCGATCCTCATCCCGTCCACACCTCTCCTTGCCTCCCGTACGTTGCCGCCTTGCCCTCGTCCATCTCTATCCGTCGCCTGGAGAGAAGAGAGGGCGAGAGGAGAGAACGTGAGAAGAGAGAGGGAGAGGGAGAGAAAATGAGAGATGAGGAGAGAGAAAAGGGGGTGGGGGTTTAAATAGGAAATCTGGGATTTTATAAATCTAAATAATACAAAATTAGGGAAAAATACTCCCCATGATCCTCAATAAATGCACTATGCGCCTGTAATATCTCAAGGTTGGAAAACACAGCGGTTCACCCTACACAGGGTTCCGCAGGCTCGACAGCCAAAAACCCTAGTAAATCACAAAACACGATCTAGGACCCACCAAACGATCCAAAACCCACGGATCCTAATCCGAAAAATATCCAAACAATCCGGGGCGTTATAGACTTCCCCCCTTACAAAAATTTCATCCTTGAAATTTGAGGCAACCACAACTCATAGGGGAAGAACAAACGCCCAGCTGGCAATGCTCCTAGAGCCCCAACAAAATCTTGATACCGCGGAGACGCGGTTCCTGAGGGACACAGCCAGATCTTGATCAACATCAAATGCCTCTCTCCATACATAACACACATCGATTATCTGAGTTGGCATAATACAAAAGGAGATAAGTCTGGCATCACGTCAGCCTCTACGAAGATCCAATCATGGCTTCGCTGCCACCATCTCGCTCACTAAGGAGACGCAATCCTCGTCATGAGAAACAGCCACCGACGAGATCCCATACTCGGTAGACAAATCAAACACCAGCTTCACAACTAGCTGATCGATCTCACGCCCCACACCAGGGACAACCGATCCAGAACTTCAACCAGCTCAGATAGTCATCTGAACTGACTGTCGCAAATCTGTCGACTCTGCACCATGAACCATCACACATGCCTGGCAAGCCGAACGCCAATACCAGCACTAGCCCAGCTCTGTCAGAACTTAAACTTCTACCAAATCCCAGGTCCAATTTCTGGGGAAAAGCACATCTCGCAATCGGCAACCAAGGGCCTCACTTGCACACGGTACTCGCCGTTCTCAGCTCGCTACAACCAGCATCTTCTATATGTGAAAGACCATTCACTGGTCACAAATTACTCATCAATGGGAAACCGTCACTTGCACAACTTCCCCACACCTGACCAGCACTATAACACCCTGGAATTTTCTAGGATTTTCTAAGAGTTTTCAGGAATTAAAAATCACTTATTATCATTTAATGGGTTATTAAGAAATTACTGGCTGATTAAATTAATTTAAAGGCCCTATATTAATCAAAAGGTATATCCCACTTAAAGTAGGCCCAAGGACCAATTTCCAAACCCTTTTGGCCCAAGCCCATTACTAGAAACGTAATTTGGGCAATTTACGGATTTAAAATGTGATATATATACCAATTAGGGGATGAATAGGAGATAAAGTAGAAAATCTGAAATTTTCGGAATAAATGCCAAATGGCGGTCTATCGCCAGATCTCCACTTACAAGAAATGGTACCAACTGGACTGCTATTAGGTTCCGTGATCGGAAGAAGAAGAAACATGGAAAAATGGGATTTTTCTCATCCCAATCCCCATGAATCGAAGTGTGTAGACATGGAAACATGTCTAGGACTCTTAGGGATCGATCCTACCCCAAATAAGGACTCCAAGTTCGAGCTGATCCCTTAAACCCTAGCAAACCCTATAGATAGGTCCCAGGTTCAACCTGCACGAACCTTACTTTTGCTCGCCTGGTTCGACGGTAAGATGATAGAATTTCATGTAAGTTCTTTAGAAGAATTTATTCCCCTTAGTGCTGTCTAACATCTCTCCAAAATATCGTGCTAGGAGATTAATGTTGTGCAGGTGGAATGGCGGTCTAGAGGGGGGGGTGAATAGATCCGCCCCCAAATTCAAAAACTATTGCAGACTTATGTAAACAATTTAAACTATGCGGCTTAAGCGGAAATTAAAGCGTATACTCTATGCATAACAAAGACGAACCTAGGCATGCATCTAGCGGAGATCACAAACAATCACACAAAGGAGACAGGGATTTTTAGGTGGTTCGGCCAGACATCCAGTCTGCTTACATCCACCCCTCACCAAACCCGGTGAGGCTTCCTTCCGCTGACTCATAGCTTGAAGACTCCGCTGACTCACAGCTTGACACGCTGACTCACAGCCTGGTTAACAGAACAAAAGAGAAAATGAAATATTGAATAGACAACATAAATACAGATCGAGTGTAGAATGCTCCTGATGATTGGGTATCTCGATCTGCAGATGGAGTTCACCATGCTTCTTCTCTGATTTCAGATCTTGGCTGATCTTGTGTCACTACCGGTGCTTCTCTTGCTACTGTTCTTCTCCTGCTGCCCTTTTGATGTTGCTCTTCTGCTTGCAGAGGTTGTGCTGCACTCTGATCTCCTGGGGCTTTTTCTAGTTTTCTTCTTTTCTTTCTACTTCTTGATCTAGGTCACACAGCCCCTTTTTCTCTCTTCTTTCTAGGAGTTGCAGCCCCCTTCTCTCTAGATGCAGCGCTTCTCTTCTTTCAGCAGCCTCTCTATATGTAGCCCCCTTTTTTCTTTCTGCCCAGAAGATGCAGACTTTTTCTCTCGAAGTGCAGAGTAGTTCTTTTTCCAGCAGCCTCCTCTTTTTAGTTCGTGGCTCCTCTCCTTTCTCTGCCTTCCCGCCATCGCTTTTCTTATTTTTGAATAACTCCACGATATCTGCTGGTTCAGTTGGAGAATCGGTGGGAAAAGCTCCTATTTTTCAGTGAGGAAGTTGAAGACCAAGTCAAAACCATGAAAAGAACCACAATCTGGCAAAGACCCATGTTTCCTGGCTTATCTGGACCCTCTAGGTGCGTGCCATAATGGATCCAAGCCTTGGGTATCGGATCTCACATGAAACGGGTCCATTTTAGGGCTTACAATTCGCATCTCCCCCGTGGTCGACTTTCAGGGCCTCCGTGGTCGGCTTCTGAACAGAACCAGAATTCCCTGGTTTCTGTCTGCCTTCAAGTGTCGACTTCGGAGCCCTCAGGTGTCTGCTTCTGAACAGAACCAGAATTCCCTGGTTTCTATCTGCCTTGAAGTGTCGACTTCGGAGCCCTCAGGTGTCGGCTTCTGAGCCAGTCCAGAACCTGTTTTGGAGATCTTGAAGGGCTAAGCTTCTGAATTGAGTTTGGTTCATCCTTGACCTTTGGATGGCCTATTTTAATCATCAATATACCTGCATTGATCATTTAGATATTAAACATTTGGCATGTGCATATGGTAAAGACAATGAGATACAACTTGTCATCATCAAAACAAGGGATGCACAACATTCTTCCCCTTTTTGATGATGGCAACTGTAGATCATTGTGAACTATGCATGAAGAGTATTCATGATAGATAAGTCATTATTATGAATGAGTCATATGATGAATGGACAGACAAGACAGACTTGACACTCTCTCCCTCTTTCATATCTCTCTCTACATCTCCCTCTTAACAATCTCTCCCCCTATATGCAATACATTGACATTCTCACAATGACACTCTCTCCCCCTTTGACATCATCAAAACAAGATTTGGGAGTTTAGAGGATGAGAGATAAAACTAATATCAGGGATTGAGGAAAGATGTGAACTAAGCTGTTAGGGATGAGAGGAAGTAATGGCATGAGCAAAGCTGTGCAACATGGTTCACATGAGAGATTTCACCTGAGAGTTGAAATTGAGAAACACTCATGAATTTTCTTAGAGGCTAAGGTAACTGGCTTTATTGTTGCCAATGGTTCAAGACATATAAGCCTCAAATCTGAAGTTAAAAAACCAAGAGCAATTTCATTCTAGCACATATAATAGTGTTAAAGCAACCTCTTCAAACCAGTTCCCGTCCAAGCTCTTTTGATCGTCAAGATGATTTCATTAGTCACCTCTCGGAAGGGTTTTCACTAGTATTGTGGTTAAACTTGCATAAGTTTTGATATTTGCCTTGGGTCAACCATTTTTACAATTTTCTCCTCTCCCTTTTTTTTACTGTAATAAGCAATCAAGTTCAGCATGGCTTTTCAGTGCGAGGAAACATGTTTATCAGACACCAGAGTCCCCGATTACTTCGCACAACTGACCATTTTGCCTCCTTTTGGACAGAGTTAACATTTCATATCATGACACTGTCCTCAGCACTTCATTGGTGCAGGGACTTCGTTTCTCAATGAAATATGCCATTGCTCTGCATTTCCCTTTTTTTCATTCAGAATATCTTGTAGAAATTTAATGGCGTATTCCCCTTTGGCTTTTTCAAGATACACGTTAAAAACAATACTAAGTTAAAACCATTCAACTAGAGTTGCCTCACTACTATCAAAAATTCAATCTCAAGAGAAGGTGAGGACATAGTTCCCTTAGGCTGATTCAAAACAATTATATGAACACAGATCGAAATTTTCATAGGCATTTAATTTCAAATTTCAGAGGTTTATAGACCCCAAACCATTGACTTATTTCCATGGGTCAATTTCAATAGCTCTCTAAGAAATTAGAAGAGTATTTGCCCATTACTCCCCCTGAAATCATGAACCTGTGTTGAATTCAAATGGGTTGGAATTATTGCAATAAGGATGTAAGAATGATGATATAAATTGACGACAGTGAATTGAGGAATTTTGCAAGGGTTCTTGATAAGATAGGGGCAAATGCATGAACAACGTTTAGAGCAGTAGGGACAGAAAGATATAAATGTATTGAGCTCCCCCTCAGTCAAATTGGGTGACTCAATATGCATGCATGACATGTAATGCACTTATTGACCTTTCCAAAGCTCTTGCCTACATGAATTTTGGACCTTTGGTACTTGGCGGAGGAAAATCCTCTACGCATAGTGTGGCTTTCAGACAAGCTTAACATGCCCTTCCACCAATCACCATTTAATATACCACAAGAATCCATGCTATGAATGCATGACAACTGCATAAGCAAACTCAGATATGAAAATGTATGCATGACTCATGCAAAGGACCTATACCACATGTGCAACTCCCCCTCACTATGATATGCAATTAGTGATTGAGTTCAAAAACTATTGCAGCACCACCATAATATCTATCAATGGACCAATGCAGTAGATTTCAGAATTTCATCCAACCATGCAGTGTTTGGCAGCAGCATTACAAGTTTCCAATCAATCAAACATAGCAGAGTATAAGTTTCAATTTGAAGGATTACCTGATTCCGTGCAGGCCAGGCCAGTTAAGAAGGTAAACAAAAACTTACTTTTCAATCAAACAACAATTTGCATTTGTTCCTCCTTTGACATGCCTTGGACAGCCATTATCATGATGCCATTTGATATATATGGCTGCAAGGCTTAGATGCAAGCAAGTTAAACTGCCAATGTGGGAACCCAAGTAGCTTTGGGTCCCTTTTGAGTATTTAACTTTTTAAGACATGACGGTATGTCTTTTGGTATCCATAGTTGCCTTACTTGCTTTAGATGTCCATTTGGTCTGCATGAAGAATTTTTCACCACATCAGTAAAGACATTAGAGAGGTTCGCAATTTTTTGCTTCCTTACAAGATTCATATTTCCATCCTTCCAATAAGTAGAGGGTGATTGAGACTTACCATTAACTCTGGATTTACCTGCCCATTGACATTTATGATGATAGTATGATCCATGATGCCCATGTATTGACCCATGGAAGGGCAAGCATCGACTTTGAGGGGCTTTATATGTTCTGTTGTAGCCAAAAGTCGACTTTGGAGGGAGTCTAAGTCGACTTCTAACTTCCCAAAAATTTAACCAGTTTCTGTTTCTGGCTGTGGTCAACACTTGAGGGGGTCGTGGTCGACTTCGGTTCTGCTAGAATCCTGCATTTTGTCTAGCAGTGCATGTGGTCGACTCTGGGGGGTTTCTGAGCCGACTTTCCTGATTCCAGAATTTTTTATTTCTTGCTTTGAACGACTTGATTGAGTTTGTTTCCTTATTAGATGATTGGCCTTGTTTCAAGAAGAACTTTTGAAAGTTTTGGTCTTTTATTCTTGAGTTTTCCAACTCATTTTTGTTAGAGCCTTTTTCTCTTGCATTTGTGTCACTTGACTCTTCAATTTCATACATATTTATGAGAGGTTTCTTTCCTTTTGGATCTGTACCGGCCACAAAGGTAATGGTTTTCATTTGGAATTCCTTTTTGGCATTAGGATTATATCCCAAACCTTCCTTTTGATAATTGACTTTTGTTCCGAGCATGGCATTCAAATTTTCTTCCCCTCTTACCATTTTCTCTAGACTCTCTTGTTTATCTTCCAATGCTTTTTGAATTCTTTTGATTTCTTCCAAAAGCTTGTTATTTTCTTGCTTAATCGTGTTAGCCTTTTCATGAGTCAATTTTGTCTCTTACTCACAGCTTTGCACTTTTAATTTTAGTTCATCAATCAACTTTATTAAGCCATCATTCTCTTCTTTTAGTCCCTTTGATTCACCTTCTTGCATCTTCATTTTCAGATAATCAATTTCATCTCTCAGATTTTCATTCTCATCTTCCAATTGTCTTAATTCAGATTTGTAGATCTCTAAGTCATTAACTTGTCTCTTCGGATTTGAAACTTCAATTTGCAAGCATGCATTTTTATCACTTGAAGTTGTATCATGAATCATGGCATTCATTTTCTTTTTCAAGGCTTTGTTTTCCTTTCTAAAAATATCACATGTATCAACCAATTTGCCATATGCTTCTTGCCAATAATCTATAGTGAAATGCTCAAATGACGAAGAGTTTTCATTTACCTCATACTGACCTATTGCCATAAGACCTAAGTCTTCATTGGTTTCATTAGATGAACTCTTCCCTTCACTTTCCCCTTCATCACTCCATGTGCCTATCATGGCTTTCTTCTTGTCTTTCATCTTGGAGTGTGTTTTCTTCTCATTGTGTGGACATTCAATCTCGATGTGTCCGGGCTTGCTGCAATTGTAACAAATAAGATTGTTAGATTTTTTCTCAAGTGATTCAGATTTGAACTTGGATGGCATTCTTACCTTACCCTTTGGATTCTTGAAGTTATTACCTTCCATTTTCAAGAACTTTTTGAATTTTTTGGTTAACTTGGCAAACTCACCCAAATCCTCCTCGGTGCTGGATGACTCACTATCATCTGAGGACGCCTCGCTAGGATCTTTAGCCTTTAGTGCTAACGGCTTCCTCTTTGATGTTTCTTCCTCATTTCTCTTCAGGTTAAGCTCATAAGTCATCAATGAGCCTATCAACTCATCAACAGTCATAGTAGATAAGTTTTTAGAATCCTCAATCACTGTTGCTTGGGTATGCCAAGTAGAAGTTAAAGATCTAAGGACTTTCCTCACAAGTTTATTATTAGTGTAGTTTTTCCCTAGACCTTTTAAGCTATTAGTTAACTGAGTTAGTCTAGCATACATTTCAGAAATGGATTCATGTGGTTCCATTTTAAACATTTCATAATCGGAGATAAGCATATTGGCTTTAATTTCTCTTACCTCAGAAGTGCCTTCATATATTACCTCTAACCGGTCCCACATTTCCTTGGCAGTGGCACATGAGGAAACCCTTGAAAATTCTGTTGGGTGAAGCGAGCATTGCATAATATTCATTACTCCCCAGTTCTGATTTGACTTCTTTATCTGCTCTCGTGTCCAGGTGTCTTCATCTTCAGGAAGTTGATGTGGCCCTCGGCTTACAACTCTCCATGTTTCATGGTCCTGCGCTCTGAGAAAGACCTGCATTCGGTTTTTCCAATACGGGTAGTTAGTACCATCAAAATATGGTGGCCTAGTCACCAAATGACCCTCTGCCAATAATCCTTTGGCGTCCATTCCACTAATCTATCCGGGTCGTTGGACCTCTTGAATGGATAACCCGCTCTGATACCACGTGTTGTGCAGGTGGAATGGCGGTCTAGAGGGGGGGGTGAATAGATCGGCCCCCAAATTCAAAAACTATTGCAGACTTATGTAAATAATTTAAACTATGCGGCTTAAGCGAAAATTAAAGCGTATACTCTATGCATAACAAAGACGAACCTAGGCATGCATCTAGCGGAGATCACAAACAATCACACAAAGGAGACAGGGATTTTTAGGTGGTTCGGCCAGACATCCAGTCTGCTTACATCCACCCCTCACCAAACCCGGTGAGGCTTCCTTCCGCTGACTCACAGCTTAAAGACTCCGCTGACTCACAGCTTGACACGCTGACTCACAGCTTGGTTAACAGAACAAAAGAGAAAATGAAATATTGAATAGACAACATAAATATAGATCGAGTGTAGAATGCTCCTGATGATTGGGTATCTCGATCTGCAGATGGAGTTCACCGTGCTTCTTCTCTGATTTCAGATCTCGGCTGATCTTGTGTCACTACCGGTGCTTCTCCTGCTACTGTTCTTCTCCTGCTGCCCTTTTGATGTTGCTCTTCTGCTTGCAGAGGTTGTGCTGCACTCTGATCTCCTGGGGCTTTTTCTAGTTTTCTTCTTTTCTTTCTACTTCTTGATCTAGGTCACACAGCCCCTTTTTCTCTCTTCTTTCCAGGAGTTGCATCCCCCTTCTCTCTAGATGCAGCGCTTCTCTTCTTTCAGCAGCCTCTCTAGATGTAGCCCCCTTTTTTCTTTCTGCCCAGAAGATGCAGACTTTTTCTCTCGAAGTGCAGAGCAGCTCTTTTTCCAGCAGCCTCCTCTTTTTAGTTCGTGGCTCCTCTCCTTTCTCTGCCTTCCCGCCATCGCTTTTCTTGTTTTTGAATAACTCCACGATATCTGCTGGTTCAGTTGGAGAATCGGTGGGAAAAGCTCCTATTTTTCAGTGAGGAAGTTGAAGACCAAGTCAAATCCATGAAAAGAACCACAATCTGGCAAAGACCCATGTTTCCTGGCTTATCTGGACCCTCTAGGTGCGTGCCATAATGGATCCAAGACTTGGGTATCGGATCTCACATGAAACGGGTCCATTTTAGGGCTTACAATTCGCATCTCCGCCCGTGGTCGACTTTCAGGGCCTCCGTGGTCGGCTTCTGAACAGAACCAGAATTCCCTGGTTTCTGTCTGCCTTCAAGTGTCGACTTCGAAGCCCTCAGGTGTCGACTTCTGAACAGAACCAGAATTCCCTGGTTTCTATCTGCCTTCAAGTGTCGACTTCGGAGCCCTCAGGTGTCGGCTTCTGAGCCAGTCCAGAACCTGTTTTGGAGATCTTGAAGGGCTGAGCTTCTGAATTGAGTTTGGTTCATCCTTGACCTTTGGTTGGCCTATTTTAATCATCAATATACCTGCATTGATCATTTAGATATTAAACATTTGGCATGTGCATATGGTAAAGACAATGAGATACAACTTGTCATCATCAAAACAAGGGATGCACAACAATTAAGACGTTGGAGAGATAGAATCCCCCGAAGTTGTTGTTCCTCTACAGAGCATGCAGGAAACAGTGTGTCGGTCCAAGGAAGAACGTAAGTTTGGAAGCCCTAATCAAGGTATTCTTAAGCTCTTCCTTTAGAATGATTTGTTCCTCTTTATATCTTCTCCTTACCCTCCAAATTTCATGAGTTTAGGTAAAGAGGCAAATGAGATAGAGGGACGAGATATTGCTAGTTTGGCACAGGACGCACAAGAAGTAGGTTGTCCTTCTAGCAACAGAGTCGAAACCTAGAGCCGAGTTCAAAGGTAGGTTATCTCATGAACGGCTTAAATATCAAGTTAGGATTAAAAGTCCTCAATTCTCTCATGATTTCATGCATTATATATAGAGTATTTTACGTTTTCCTATGATTGTGAATGCATAGTCTTCATAGCATGTTATCCTTGCACCTTAAGAAGGAAAGATGAAAACTTTGGCTTAGTTCATGCAAACCCATGTTTTTCCATGATTTAAATTTGTCATAGCATATTTTATATCTCAGCCTAGCATGTTTACCATCCTTAGTTTGCCCTAGATTAGCTCTGTACCTCAGTTTTCATTTTTTTCTGCCACAGACAGAAAATGGTCCATCAGAGACCGCTACCCTCAGATAGCGGCCACGCGATAGACCACAGCTTGATGATTGCGGCCTCATCAAGACCGCAACTTGTTTCCTGTATCCAGTTTATATGTATATATATATATCCTTAGTCTACAATGATAGAAACCATACCTTAGTCCTATTATTTCTTGCATTATATCATGGTTAGAAGTGATTTCATGATTCTTACTACATTTTGTTTTATGTTAGCATGTTTTAAACTTTATTTTCATGTATATTAATTTCATGCCCAAAAATCATATAGTTTTATATTCAAACTAATCTTACATGGGTTATACACTTGTTTTATGGATGTATTGATCGTTGTTTTCTACACGATTCCATCGCATCTATGAGTCTTTCTTAAGTACATGACCCATATTCCGGTACGATGTCATTAGTTACATTTTGCACTTATAGGCACACTTTCTTAAACTTGTGAACCTCTCCACCGCATATTCCTTCTATCAGACTAGGGGATCATGTTTCAAGGCCTCCGTGAGTCTTCGCGAGTCGGGGATTCTCACTAGGACGTCGAGCTGGTTGTACCCTAAAAGCCAAATGGATTAGAAAGCACATATCATACCGACGTTTTTCTACAACGTGGCTAAGTTGCGGCCATCAGGAGACTGCCACTGTTAAGTAGCTGCCATCCCATGACCGTCTTCTACCGGGATTGATCATTGCATCGAATCTATTCTTTTCTGGCGTCGACCCCATCATGATTACGGCTAGCCTAGGACCGTTACCTTCAGGTTGCGGCCAGGCTGTGACCGTTACTTACAGAAATGGCCCAAGCATGACTATTTTATGTTCCGGTGTTCTTAACCTGAGGTTTGACCCACGGGTTGATTTTTCTATGTTCCTAGATGGTCTATTGATTATCTAGAACCCAACACTTTGTCAAAAAAGCTACCTAATGAATTATGAAAGCTAATGAATGTACCGTTATACTGCCGGATTTCTCCTGTGGCTTAACCTTGTCTTTAAGTCATCCTTGATCTCATGTTTCTTATTTGTTGCATTCTTACCTTGATATTGTTATCATAAAACTATTGTTTGAATTGTACATTATTGGCCGAAACTTTATTTATTTCTCGTAGAAGTAGCTTGATTTATAACTTGAAGATGCAAGTCTGGCACAGATAGTGTCCAAGGGCTCGACACTAGCCCTCTCGACAGATAGTCGGAAACTTACTATAAACCATGGGGTATGATGAACACTGGCGGCGCATTGTGCTGAATGTACTTTTTTTATAAGCGGGTAAAATCCACGAGGCCATTACATGCTTTCTAGTACATTCTTGTTACATGACTGTCGCGGGGTTTTTTTGTTTTTTTTGCCGATGATCGGAGTGAAGGTAGGAATACAGCGGGGGAGGAAAAAAAGGGAGTTTGATGTATCTCAGGTATTCTCCTTCATGACCATAGGCCTCTCATGGCGATATCGGGCACTCTCCTTTTTACGGAAAGTAGAGAAGGGACGAATGGCACAGAAATATAGGGGTGTAGGTTAGATGGACAGGATGCGGGCGTGCCTGTCGATTTCTCGACAATCGCCGATGGAACCAAGGGTTGACCGGGGAAGCGTCGCCAGGACGCGGCACGTGGGCTCGAGAGGTCGGGTGACACGTGGATCGAAGGGGTTCCACGGGTGCGAGTGCGCAGGCGATTGTGGGAATCGTGTGCTGGACATCTTTCCCCACCGACCGCAAGCGATCGGTGTTTATTTACATCAGATTGAATCCGAACACCTTCGTTCTGTGCTGAAGAGAAGCTTGTATGTGTCTGAAGCCGTGGATAGAGGGTCGGGAGCATTCTACGGATGCGGTCGCGCTTTCGATTGGGGGGTGATGGCTGGGGTCAGGGGTACTAGGCACGTGTGCCGAGTGGTGTACGTAGAAAATTGGGACCCGCATATGGGCACATATATTCAACTAGTTTTATGCTATATGAGAGCCACTTGGGCTTTACAAATGGGCCGAGGAGGCCAGAGTACAACTGGCGCAAGCCGCGGGACAATTCTGACGTGTGAGTCGATCCTCGGGTCAATGCGTGGTATGGCGGACATCCGCGTGTTTTACAGGGGGCTCCCTATGGGGAGATTCAGACATGCCCGACTACCTGGGTGGCATAGGCGGTTGTGGGCTAGCGCCTGACGGAGGTAGGATGCTTCTCAAGGTGAGTGGTCAGGTCCGGGCCTTGGAGGCGAGCGGTAGTCACGCGGTTCCGTATCGATCGTAGGTGCGGCATCGTGTCGTGTGTGTGGCCACCGTGGGTTGTCGCGCACGGGCGGACCCGAGATGCAGGTATGTTTGCTGTTGTCATGACGCCTTACGTATGACGGGAGCGGACATGTGTACTATTGCTAGACGCCCCGTGATGTGACACAACCTCGGACTTAGTCAAACAAGCACATCTAAGCATCCAAATGGGCCTTAATGGGTCACCGCTCTCTTCGTTGCACTCTATTCCCGGGGTGACTATGTGATACCAAGGGTGACTTATGGGAATGGACCCTTGCTGGTAGAGGGCCAGCAAGGCCAAGAATTGATTCCCCAAGGTTGGTTGCCCAATTCGATTGGGGCCGACAAAGTGCACTCGGGCACCGGGTCACACTAACCCACGGCGATCACTCTAAGTCATGGACTTGAGGATCGGGCGCTCCTCACGAATTCAGCGGTGCATGAATCAAATATTGAGAGAGCTACACTAGGTGAGCAAGGAAGAGACACTTACTCGACCGGTTTGAAGAAACCGGTCCCGGTCGGAGACGAGGGCGAGCGGGGAGGCGGTGGTTCCCCACACGCCGCGGCGGTGTCGCTTGACCTGCCAAACCACTTACAAAACTACTCCTCTCGCAGGAGGGGGGATCTTGGGGTAGGGGTTAATATGATACATTCAAACACTACCACCACGCAGGGTGGGGCCTTCAGCCGGCCAAGCGGGGAGGGGTTGGTGGACCGAAACGAAGAGAAATGAGAACTAGGGAAGTTGCAGCTTCAATCTGGAATTCTGGACAGGGGGTCGCTGTGATGGCTATGCCAGACTTGTCCGGACTCCAAATTGATCGAAACCAGCTCCTGCAGCTTCCTGACTGGAATAGGTGGACTCCAGAATTTTTGGGGAAGCTCAGACGGTCGGAGGTGGCTGCACCAGCAACAGGAAGTAGCCTCCTCTGTCTGGCCGCAGGTACTGTCTGGACTGTAACAGCAAGTTGCAGAAGTGACTGAGCGCCCTCCCGAGCTCCGATCAGCACGAAACCAGCGGCATCATCTTCGTGGTCGAGGTAGCTTTCAGCAGGAGGTGACGGAGATGCATTCAGAGGTCGAGGATGGCCGGGGCACCCAGAAGAGTGGGTACTGGTCGGAGTAGACAGCAGAAAACAGAACTAGATAGATCGGGGGAGAAAATTCGTAACTTCTTCCTCCGGTGGCCGAACAGGGTTCTGTTTCTTGATCTTGAAAGATGACCGGTAGAGGAAGAACTTTGATGAAGGGGCTTCAGCCTGAATCCGCTAGGGTTTGTCATGGCAGAAGTATCTTCCACGCTCTGGTCCAGGATGAAGACCTCTCTACGCACTGTTGGGAGAATGGCTCTATCTGGCAGCTCCGAGCTCCGATCGTGTTAATTCCACCTCGCCTGCGAAGTAGACTGGAAGGCCTTTCCAGAAAGGTAGGCCACGCCTTCTGAAGAACTAGGATGAATCCGTGGTTGACGCTGCAACAAGGGCTGTTCTGCAGATCTGCACAGCTCCAACCTACTAGAAGAAATGAGAGGGAGATATGGCTTCTTTGGTGGAGGGAAATGGTAGGAATGACCTAAGGGAGAGTGGGGGCTCTTGTGGGGTGGAGAAGGGAGCTAATGGTGATGGGGAATGAGGTGAAGAATGGCTGGAAGTAAGTGCTAGCAGGTGGAGGAGGAAGAGCTACGAATTTGGGGAAGGTGGGTGAGAGGAGAAGGTGAGGGGGGCACAAGTGAGTGGAGGGAAGGGTGGATTTCAAATTCAAAAGGTCTTGGAAGGTGGGTGATTATGTTGAGAAGTGGAGTGCTTGCATTGGAATGGGGTAGATTTGGTTGGAAGGTGGAGGGAGGTGTTGGAATGGGGAGACTTCTACCTAGGAACTAGGGAGTGGAGTAATGGAGGCCATGGGGAAGTGGAGGGCATTAAAGGAGGTGGTTGGAGGTTGGAAGTGGATGGGAGGAGGGAGGAGAGAGAAGGAAATTCGGATTTGGGGTTGGAGGAGAGAGAAAGAGGGGTGAAATAGAGAGATTAAGAGGGGAATGGGTGGGGAATCTCTCCCCTAGGGTCTCTCACCCAAAAACTAGAGGAATCACTCCAATTTGAACTCAAATGGTAAGTTTAACTCAAAAGGATGTAATCATTCATTAACTTCAAATGAGGGGAGTGGGGTCCTATATATAGGCAACCCACTCTTTACAATAAGTCCCTGACAAAATAAACAACTACAAATAACCAAGGGGGTTGGGAGTGCTAATGGGCCTAGTCCAACGAATGGGGCCCAATAGCTTACATTAGACATCATGATGATACCAAACATAGGAAAATAAGTGCTAGACTTAGGGAAATGACTCAAATAAAATGGAAATACATCAAAATGACTCAAAGGAAAACTACAAAATGGATAAGGGGCCTTAATAGAGTGAGGCCCAAACTCAACTAGCTCCCGAATGTGAAGAAGTGGACCCGAGCCAAAGGGAGTCGTGGGTGATGCCTCCATCAAATCCCCTGGGCCGCAAAGAGCTCGACTCCGTCGAGTAAGGGTCCATCCGGCTAAGGTACCGCTCGAGGAGATCTGGATCCAATCGCTGTAGGTCCTCCCGACTTACCCATGAGTCTTCCAACGGAGGCCGATCCTTCCACCTGACGAGATAGCGCTCATAGACCTTGCTCCGGGTGGTAGTGACCTGCTCATCCAATATTTGTTCAATGCGATCACGTTGAGCTCTTTTGGCTAGTGGACTCTCCTCTCGGGTGGGTGCTCTCTCAAAGGAGGGAGTGGGCTCGATCTCCTCACTAGGTCTCACCGTGGGGCTCTTGTAAGACACTAAGTCGGCGACATTGAATGTAGGACTTACCCCATAATCCTCGGGGAGATCTAATTCATAAGCATTCGCACCAATACGCCTCAAGACCTGGAAGGGCCCAGTCCCACGTGGTCTCAACTTGGAGTTGGCTCCTGGGGAGAGCCTCTCCGTCCTCACCATCACAAAGTCACCCACTTGGAACTCTAAGTGACGCCGGTGAGAGTCGGCCAACCTTTTATACGCCTCATTTTTCATGCCAATGTGCTTGCGGATTTCCTCATGCAACTCTCTAATATGTTGTGCAAAAGACTCGGCAGAAATGGACACTCTAGCATGCTGGGGAAGGGGAATGAGATCGGATGGCTTTCTTGGTTTGTACCCATGCACTGCTTCAAATGGACTCATCCCTATTGACTTATTGACGGAATTATTGTATGCAAACTCAGCCTGTGGTAAGATGAGATCCCAATTTCTGGGCCGATCCTCAACAAGACACCTAAGGAGGTTCCCTAGACTCCGGTTGACCACTTCAGTTTGGCCATCCGTTTGGGGGTGGTAGGCAGTGGAGAATTTGAGGAGGGTACCCATCATGTGCCAAAGAGTCTTCCAAAAATAGCTAGTGAATTTGACATCCCTATCGGAGACTATGGTCTTGGGTAGCCCATGGAGGCGGACTACCTCATCAAAGAATAACCGGGCTATATGGGAGGCATCGGAGGTTTTGTAGCATGGGATGAAGTGGGCCATTTTGGAAAATCTATCAACCACCACATAGATGGAGTCATGCTTCCTAGAGGTCTTGGGTAAACCTAGCACAAAGTCCATGCTCAAATCTTGCCATGGGCGGTCGGGAATGGGAAGTGGGGTGTATAGGCCGGTGTTTTGTTTTACTTGTTTGGCCGAAGCACATGTGCGACATTGACCCACTATTTTGCCTACATCCCTCTTGAGGCTTGGCCAATAAAATTGACCCTCAACTAAGGCAATGGTCTTGTGGACCCCAAAATGACCGGCTAACCCACCGGCATGTAATTCCTAAACCAAGAAGTCTCGAAGAGATGTCCGAGGAATGCAAAGCCTTGGTCCCTTGAAGAGGAACCCATCCTCTAAAATGAATCCTTCATGCTCCTTGCTAGAATAAGTGGTCAAGTTGGCATAGATTTGTCCAAAGTCGGGGCAACTAGGATAATCATCCTTGACCTTGTCAAAGCCAATCACTTCCACTTGGATAGTGGATAACAAGGACATCTTCCTACTAAGGGCATCCGCGGCCTTATTCTCACTCCCGGCCTTGTGTTTGATGACAAAGGTGTAGGATTGTATGAACTCAACCCATCGGGCATGTCGGGCATTCAACTTTTGTTGGGAATAGAGGTATTTGAGTGCCTCATGGTCGGAAAAGATGACAAACTCTTTGGGAAGTAAATAATGTCTCCAATGTCAGAGGGATTGGACCACGGCATAGAACTCCTTGTCATAGGTGGAGTATCTAGTCCTAGCATCACATAGCTTCTCACTAAAGTAGGCGACCGGGTGTCCCTCTTGACTAAGAATCCCTCCTATCCCAATCCCGGATGCATCACAAGTGACCTCAAAAACTTTAGAGAAATCGGGAAGACATAGGACCGGGGCTTGGGTCAACTTTTCCTTAAGCTCAAGGAAGGCTTTAGAGGCGGCTTTGGTCCAAACAAAGGTTCCCTTTTTGAGACAATCAGTTATTGGGCTGGTGATAGTGCTAAACCCCCGAATGAATCTCCTATAGAATGTGGCCAACCCATGGAAACTTCTAACCTCATGAAGGGTGTGGGGTTCAGGCCAATCAATGATAGCTTGGACCTTGTCGGGGTCCATGGAGACTCCTTTGGTTGACACCACATATCCTAGGAAGGTGATGGTAGTGGTCATGAAATGACACTTTCTTAGGTTGGCAAATAAGCTCTCTTGCCGGAGGACGGTGCAAACTTTCCTAAGGTGTTCGAGGTGGGCTTCATGGGTGTGGCTATAGATGAGAATATCATCAAAGTATACCACTAGAAAGTTCCCAATGAAAGGCCTAAGTGCTTCCGTCATAAGACGCATGAAAGTACTTGGGGCATTAGAAAGCCCAAATGGCATGACTAACCACTCAAAGAGACCATCCTTGGTCTTGAAGGCCGTTTTCCACTCATCCCCGGGCCTTATCCTAACTTGGTGGTAACCACTCTTGAGATCTATCTTAGAGAAGATGGTGGCTCCAGCTAGCATGTCCAACATGTCATCAAGCCTAGGGATAGGGAACCTATACTTGACGGTAATCTTGTTAATGGCCCGGCTATCCACACACATCCGCCACGATCCATCTTTCTTGGGGGTAAGGAGGGCCGGGACGGCACATGGACTCTTACTAATGCGGATGAAGCCCTTCCTAATGAGTTCCTCTATTTGCCTCCTAAGTTCGGCATGTTCCGTAGGATTGAGGCGATAATGAGGAAGGTTTGGAAGGGTGGCTCCCGGCACTAGGTCGATTGCGTGTTGCACATCACGCATGGGAGGGAGTTGGTCCGGGAGCTCTTCCGGGAACACATCATGAAATTCTTCCAATAGTTGTTGGATCTCTATGGGATGGGGATTAGAAGGGGTAGGTTCCCCTAAGCATATGACAACCGCACACAAAGGCACCCCTTGAGCAATTTCCTCTTCAAGCTCTCTCCTAGTGATGAGATGAATACCCTTGGTCAACCCCGTGGTTCTACTTTATTTTGGGGTTTGGATAAGGGCTTGAGTTGGAGGGGTGGAGTTCCCCGAGACTTGTGGAGTGGTGGGGTGTGATCCTTGAGGGAGAGTGTCCCTCTTGGGCATGGGACGAGGTGGGGAAGGGTTAAGACGGATAGTCTTACCCTCATGCTCAAAGGTGCATATGTTGCTTCTTCCTAGAATGGTGGCATCCACATCATAGAGCCAAGGTCTTCCTAAAAGGATGCTACCCACTTCCATAGGTATGACGTCACACCATATTTGGCCATGGTAGGAAGAGAAAGTGAGAGGCACTAGGCATTGGGTGTTGACCGGGATGGAGTTGTTGTTGATCCATGAGACCCGGTATGGACTTGGGTGGGGAGTGAGAGTAAGCCCAAGGAGCTTGACGGTGTCGGGTGACACGGCATTAACACAACTACCACTATCCAAGATCACTTTCCTCACATGGTTTTCTATCTTGACAAAGGTGTGGAAAATTGAAGTCCGTCGCCAATCCTCTTCTTGAGGTTGGGTGAGAGTGCACCTAATGACTCCTAGATGGGAGTTGTTTGAAGGAGTGGAATGATCTAGACCCGACTCTAGACATTGGGCTTCATACTCCTCTTCCCAATCTATTAAGGCTTCATGCTCCTCAATGACATTTTCTTGTTCCTTTTGGGGTTGGACTTCTTCCTCAATAAGCAAGCTAGATAGCCCCTTAGATGGACATTGCCCCGCAAAATGACCATACCCATGACACTTATAGCATTGTTGGCGCCCACTTCCCGGGGTGGCTCCTACACTTGGGCCTTTGGGGTTGTCATCCTTCCGTGGAAGAGGGTGACTAGGAGCGGGTTTGTTTGGAGTGATGGGTGGGGGAGGGTTGTAGGACCTTAAAGGGGCATTCCCACTTGGGCTAGGAGCTCTCATGGGGGTGGGTGGAATGGGACGTGGTCCCATGTTTTTGGGGTCGGTGGGTCGGGGAGGGATAAATCGGGAACTCCTAGAAAACCTTTCCACATCTCTAGCAATTTGGTAAGCTATCTCAAGGTTATCCACATCTCTCATGAATAGTTCCCTCTTGATGTGGCTTTGAAGCCCATTCCTAAAGCGGGATAAGGTGACATCCGCATCCTCATGGACTCCACACTTTAGAAGATAAGAGTCAAATTTTTCAATGTACTCTACCACGGTCTTTCCTTCTTGGGTGAGGCTTTGCCATTCATCTAGGAGCATTTGGTGGTAGGTTCGGGGAAGGTATTTGTTCCTAAGTAGATTCTTCATATCCGCCCAAGTGTTAATAGGCTCATCCCTCCTAATCCGCCTTAGACCCTCTTGATTTAGCCAATAAGTTTTGGCCAACTTAGTGAGATGCATCTTAGCCAATCTAACTCTTCTTTGGTCGGACATGGGGTACCATTCAAAGTATTGGTCCATGGCGGTCTCCCATTCTAGGTAAACACTAGGTTCATGTGAACCGTCAAAGTTTGGGGCCTCTACCTTGATCATCCTTAAAAGGGGGTCATCCGGATCATCCCGTGGACGCCGGTCATGGTTTGATGGGGGCGAGGTATCTCATGCTCATAATAATGGTCATAGTCCATTTCATCCCTATAAAATTCAGCATGTGGGTGATGGGCTCTTGGGTCGTTGTTCCTTGGGTGGAACTCATCCCTATGAGGCTCTATATGTAGAGGGTGGACTCTTGGGCCTTGGTTCCTTTGGGGAAAACCATTCCTATGATAATCACCATGTGGTGGAGGGACTCTTGGCTCATTGATTCTTGGGTGAGGATCTTCCCTATGAGGTTCATCTTGTGGAGGGGGAATTCTAGGCTCATTGTTCCTTGGGTGGTACCCTTGGTCTTCTAACCGAGCAATTCGGTTGGTAAGGGACTCTAGTTGGGCAAGGATGGTTGTGAGGGCAGCCTCTACCCTTTCTTGGGGTTCCTCCTTAGGAACATCATGGTTGAGTTGGTGAGGATTGGGATCCATGGTTGGAATCGAAGATGAAGAACCGGGTTGGTAGCTAGTACCACTACGGGTGGACATGCAAGACAAAGGGCCAAAGTGGTTGGACACACAATGCAAAGGTCCTAGGACTTAGACTTGATAGAGACAAGTCAAGGACTTGCTCTGATACCACTTGATGTGACACAACCTCGGACTTAGTCAAACAAGCACATCTAAGCATCCAAATGGGCCTTAATGGGCCACCGCTCTCTTCGTTGCACTCTATTCCCGGGGTGACTATGTGATACCAAGGGTGACTTATGGGAATGGACCCTTGCTAGTAGAGGGCCAGCAAGGCCAAGAATTGATTCCCCAAGGTTGGTTGCCCAATTCGATTGGGGCCGACAAAGTGCACTCGGGCACCGGGTCACACTAACCCACGGCGATCACTCTAAGTCATGGACTTGAGGATCGGGCGCTCCTCACGAATTCAGCGGTGCATGAATCAAATATTGAGAGAGCTACACTAGGTGAGCAAGGAAGAGACACTTACTCGACCGGTTTGAAGAAACCGGTCCCGGTCGGAGACGAGGGCGAGCGGGGAGGCGGTGGTTCCCCACACGCCGCGGCGGTGTCGCTTGACCTGCCAAACCACTTACAAAACTACTCCTCTCGCAGGAGGGGGGATCTTGGGGTAGGGGTTAATATGATACATTCAAACACTACCACCACGCAGGGTGGGGCCTTCAGCCGGCCAAGCGGGGAGGGGTTGGTGGACCGAAACGAAGAGAAATGAGAACTAGGGAAGTTGCAGCTTCAATCTAGAATTCTGGATAGGGGGTCGCTGTGATGGCTATGCTGGGCTTGTCCGGACTCCAAATTGATCGAAACCAGCTCCTGAAGCTTCCTGACTGGAAGAGGTGGACTCCAGAATTTTTGGGGAAGCTCAGACGGTCGGAGGTGGCTGTACCAGCAACAGGAAGTAGCCTCCTCTGTCTGGCCGCAGGTACTGTCTGGACTGTAACAGCAAGTTGCAGAAGTGACTGAGTGCCCTCCCGAGCTCCGATCAGCACGAAACCAGCGGCATCATCTTCGTGGTCGAGGTAGCTTTCAGCAGGAGGTGACGAATATGCATTCAGAGGTCGAGGATGGCCGGGGCACCCAGAAGAGTGGGTACTGGTCGGAGTAGACAGCAGAAAACAGAACTAGATAGATCGGGGGAGAAAATTCGTAACTTCTTCCTTCGGTGGCCGAACGGGGTTCTGTTTCTTGATCTTGAAAGATGACCGGTAGAGGAAGAGCTTTGATGAATGGGCTTCAGCCTGAATCCGCTGGGGTTTGTCGTGGAAGAAGGATCTTCCACGCTCTGGTCCAGGATGAAGACCTCTCTGCGCACTATTGGGAGAATGGCTCTATCTGGCAGCTCCGAGCTCCGATCGTGTTGATTCCACCTCGCCTGCGAAGTAGACTGGAAGGCCTTTCCAGAAAGGTAGGCCACGCCTTCTGAAGAACTAGGATGAATCCGTGGTTGACGCTGCAACAAGGGCTGTTCTGCAGATCTGCACAGCTCCAACCTACTAGAAGAAATGAGAGGGAGATATGGCTTCTTTGGTGGAGGGAAATGGTAGGAATGACCTAAGGGAGAGTGGGGGCTCTTGTGGGGTGGAGAAGGGAGCTAATGGTGATGGGGAATGAGGTGAAGAATGGCTGGAAGCAAGTGCTAGCAGGTGGAGGAGGAAGAGCTACGAATTTGGGGAAGGTGGGTGAGAGGAGAAGGTGAGGGGGGCACAAGTGAGTGGAGGGAAGGGTGGATTTCAAATTCAAAAGGTCTTGGAAGGTGGGTGATTATGTTGGAAAGTGGAGTGCTTGCATTGGAATGGGGTAGATTTGGTTGGAAGGTGGAGGGAGGTGTTGGAATGGGGAGACTTCTACCTAGGAACTAGGGAGTGGAGTAATGGAGGCCATGGGGAAGTGGAGGGCATTAAAGGAGGTGGTTGGAGGTTGGAAGTGGATGGGAGGAGGGAGGAGAGAGAAGGAAATTCGGATTTGGGGTTGGAGGAGAGAGAAAGAGGGGTGAAATAGAGAGATTAAGAGGGGAATGGGTGGGGAATCTCTCCCCTAGGGTCTCTCACCCAAAAACTAGAGGAATCACTCCAATTTGAACTCAAATGGCAAGTTTAACTCAAAAGGATGTAATCATTCATTAACTTCAAATGAGGGGAGTGGGGTCCTATATATAGGTAACCCACTCTTTACAATAAGTCCCTGACAAAATAAACAACTACAAATAACCAAGGGGGTTGGGAGTGCTAATGGGCCTAGTCCAACGAATGGGGCCCAATAGCTTACATTAGACATCATGATGATACCAAACATAGGAAAATAAGTGCTAGACTTAGGGAAATGACTCAAATAAAATGGAAATACATCAAAATGACTCAAAGGAAAACTACAAAATGGATAAGGGGCCTTAATAGAGTGAGGCCCAAACTCAACTAGCTCCCGAATGTGAAGAAGTGGACCCGAGCCAAAGGGAGTCGTGGGTGATGCCTCCATCACCCCGTGAGGGGAGTACGGACATACCCTCGGCATGTGCAAGCCGATCTACAAGCCACCAACTTGCACACCTCGCTCCTTGAGTTCCCGACCCTTTCCGAAAGCCTCGGAAGCCCGAGGGTGCGATAGTTAGATCGGGTTGTATTCCTGTGTCCGCCCCTGCGTGTAAGTTCTTGCCTGTGTGCATATGCCCCTTGAGATTCTAAGGGGTGGAATTTATAAGAAGTTGAAGGGGCAGGGGGAGGGTTTAGGCGGACCAAGTTGGAGGTCCAACTTTGTCCAGGTAAACACTAAGAAAAGTCTCTTTTTTTTGTTACGGAGTGGGGATGTAGGGTTTAGGCAGACCAGCCCAAGGGGCTTGTCTGGTCCGCCCAAACCCCTCCCTAAGGGGGGGGGGGGGGGGGTTAGGCGGACCAGCCCAGAGGGCTGGTCTGGTCTGCCAAAACCATCCACGGAGGGATTTTTTCTTTTATTAAAAAAAACTTTCTTTTTTTTGGGGGGGGAGGGGTTTGGGCGGACCAGCCTGGGGGTCTAGGCTGGTCCGCCTAAACCCTTGGGTTCGGGCAGACTGGGTAGGCTGGTTTTTCTATAAAAAAAACTTTTTTTGTTTGTTTAATGGGGTTTAGGCGGACCAGCCTGAGGGGGCAGGCTAGTCTGCCTAAACCCCCCCTAGGGGGTTTAGGTGGAGCAGAGTAGGGAGAGAGGGGGGCAATCCCCACCCCCTATAAAATCTAGATTTTTGGTATTTTTGTCTTAAATTGGCCAAGAAGAGAGGACAAAAGGATACGTGGCTCGAACTGGTTGGCTGGAAACTGTGGAGGTTGGCTCGTGTGCTTCCACGTGGCTTCGGGCTTCGTTCTTCGTGACTCCTTTTCACGCAAGGGTACGCTGACAAACCTTGCACGAATCTCACGAACTACGAATATAATTAAGAGTAGCTAGGACTGGGAATGGCCATGGGGCAACTGGGATGGGAGGAGGGCACGCTCCCCAAGGGAGTTCGCCCTCCCCGGGGCGCGACCGCTCCCCGTGGCGCTACCGCACCCAGGGTGAGTCGCAACCCTGAGGGGTGGCCCTCGGGGGTCTTCTCTTGGTGTCTTGGGGTGTCCTTTGAGGGGCAGAGGGCTCCGGGATGCTGGGATTAGCCCATGGAGGCTTGTTGTTGTGAAGTCGTAGTTGCCGCTCGCAAGGTGTTCAGGTAAATGCCCGACACACCCCGGGTTCTCGAACGGCCTGGGTAACTAGCTGAGAGGCCTTGGAATGGGCCTTGGGATGAAGGTATGAGCTCGTGGGAGCTGAGAGGAGGTACTTGGGGCACTTGGGCCTAGCCTCGAGGCGTGTGCCATGTTACACGGCTAGTCAGCGGGGTAGCCTTGTGTTGACCCGAGAGCTAAAGATAAACGGCTCGTCGCCATGTGTCTGAGGGTCGGGAGCAGTCTCAACTTACTGGAGGGTTGTTGTGGAACTCGACTGGTGTGCTGGAGCCGTGGATTGACCCGTGGTTTGTTGTAGAAGGGCTGGGACATATGCGCCCACAAGGTGTTCGGGGAAATGCCCGATACCCGTATGTGAGCCGTTTACACATGCTGCAGGCCTCCAAAGCCTGGGGTTGACTTAGTTAGGTCTCCCTTTGACCTCAAAGGGCTGAAAGAAGGCTTCTCGGGGTAAGCCCCTGGCCTCTTCACTGGGTGCCACGTGGCGTGGCTTGGAGTCGGAGCACCCCCGGGTTGGCCCGGGTGGCCGTGTAAAGCACTGGTGGCACCCATAACCGGGTGGCCGGAAATGATCCTGGCTAGTTGCTGGTCTGACCGTATGTCACGGTTAACTGGCTGGGGCCCTTGTTCGGACCCCCGGAGTCGTAGGAAGGGCTAGGTAGCCCACGCCTTGAGGGTGTTCGGGAAAATTCTCGAGTCCTTATTCCTTGGTATTTTGCTGAGAAATTGTCTGGGTACAACAATGACTTTCTAGTGCATGACCTTCATGGTTATGAAAAGTACATTCTTGATATATACAAGTACATTCTCGTTACATGAAAGGCCATTTTATATTCTTTTTTGATCATGCTATCATTCTACATAAACATTCATATCTATATGATTCCAATCTTGCTACTTGTGATATTACCTTGGTTTTATCACACGTTTCATCGCATTTCATTTACCTTACTTTCTAGAGCTAAAATGTTAATTATTTAAACTTGCCTTCATGTTGATATGAAGATACCTACTGGGCAAGTGTGCTCATTACCCTACTTTTTCAATCTTTCCAGGAAAGTCTAGTGGATCGGATTCCGAGTATTTTGATGATGGATCCGAGAGTGGTGGTTAAAGGCCCGAGAGAAGACTTAGAGTGCCATAAGTCCTTATGTTAGTTTGGAGTCATATCATGTAATTTTTACTTTATTGAGTTAGATTCTGTAATTTTCTTTTTTATTGAGTCTAGTAAGATGTTATGTCAACAAGTCAAGTGATGGGGACATCTCCGACTACATATTTTTCCGAGGATCCCGATGCTCACCAGCTGTGCTTCATCTTGTTGGCCACTTTCTTTTGAGTCATATGATGTATTTTTCATTTTGTTATCATGTAATTTTCCGTTTATTTAAGTCCAGTACCTAGGTTAATGAGTCATTTATCTAAGTCTTGAGTCATTATGTTAGTTTGATAGGTTAATGGGCCCAATTCAATGGGCTAGGCCCATGGGCGCCCCGCCCTTCCCTTGGTTTCTTGTTATTAGTCCAAAAGTCAGTGACTTATGTTAAATTATGGGATTCCTATAAATAGGACCCCAATCCCCCATTTGAGAAGAAATGAATTATTGAAAGAAAATTTGAAATCCACCAAAATTGTGTGAGATTCTCTCTCTCTCTCTCGAAGGGGTGGATTCCCCTCTCTCTTTCTCTCTCTTCTCTCTCTCTCTCTAAAAGGGGAGACCCCCCTCTCTCTCTAGGGCACAACCCTCTCTCTCTCCTCCCCCCTGCCACCTCATCCTCCACATCAGCCCCAACCCCTCATCTTCCCTAGGTCCATTCAATCCCACCATTATTCACACCAAGCCCCAAGCACCCTTTCACATTCCAAGGCAACCCTTCCTCTTCCCAAGCCACCCCTCCATCTCCCAAGGGAGAATCCCATTCTCCCACACACCCCTTCACCAACCCCAAACAACCTTTCCTCTCCCCAACACACCTTTTCCCATCCCCAAGGCCACATTAACCACCCACCATTAACCACCCATTCAAACCAAGGGAGAGAATTCTCCCCCTCTCTCCCTCTCCACCTAGGCAACCTGCGCACCCCACCTCTCCCCCTGCTAGCTGCGACCCCAGCACCCCCTACCCCCTTCCATCACCCCTAGATCCCTCCATTCCCCTTCCCACAACTCCCATTAGCAACCCCTTGCAAGTTCCTTCCCCTTTCCCACCTCCACATACACTCTACTCTCTCACTCTATTCTCAGGTCACCAGGGATTGAGGATCTACATGTTTCAGGGTCTGCCCCATCCTCATCTCCAAGCTCCAGAAGGCACACTATATATTTTCAGAAATATCTTCAAAGCGGCTTTACAGGCGAGGTGGCCTTGCATCCGTCCGGCGTCTATGCTGACCGAGAGAGCCGTTCTCCCTCGACTGCGCAACTCAACTCTTGCAGAAGACTAGAGGCCCAGTTAAAGTGCGACCATGGCTGTTCTAGGATGAGTTTGGACGTGATTCTTTTTCTGAAGTCTTCTACTACAAGTCTCCTAGCATCGCCAAGAAACAGATCGCCATTTGAAGCCCGAAGCACAAAGTTCTGATTTTTCTACCCAAGGTGCGCAGGTCTGTCCTGTCAGGGCCTGACATACACCTCTTCACTCTACGGGCTCTATCTCTCTGCTCCGACCTCTTCTACCTTTTTTCTGGTTGCTTATCGAAGAGGACCCTCCCACGGTGGTATCGATATAAGCTACGTTGCCTTCGGAGCTCGGGAGTGTTCGTGGCAGCTTCATCCTCCTGCTGCAGTGTCCTGGAGTCAGTCGGAGACAGAACAAGGTGACCCAGTCCCAGAGCCGGCCCCAGCCCTTGACGACGTCCGGAAGTTACACCAAAATTTAGGAGTCCTCCCGAGCCAGTGAGAGAGGATTCGACACAAGTTTCGGTGACTTCTGAGTCCGGTAGAGCTCGTGGTGGCGTCAACATCGACCACCTATCTAGCAGTTCTAGAAGCAGGCATAATCGGCGAAGTCTTCATTCGGTGACTCCTTTAGCTCTCTGTCCGATCTCGCCTAGCCGGCAGACCGCCCCTCCCTATGTGGAGATAGTTTTGGTTGTAATTGGGTTATCCCTACCCCTAGTCCACCCCCTTTGTGAGGGCGTAGTCATTGTATTAGCAGGTCATCGACTGAAGCTTCATCGGCGCGGCATGCGGGTAGTCCACACTTCCCCGCTCGCCCTCGTCACCGGCCGGGATCGGTGTCTTCACACCGATCAGGTGAGCCTCTGGTTGCACTACTCTACTGGAATCGCTTTGCTTGTTTAGTATTGCATCTTAGTGCGGTCGGTAGGTGAGTGAGTGCTCGATCTTAAAATATCATCGATTTGAGCAACCACCGCGAAGGGAGTTGAGAGAGCGACCCTACAACCTACGCCCTTGGTGTGCTGGCCGCCCACGGAATTGGGCATCCCAGGCCCTTAGGGGTTCATCCCAAGCTATCCCAAATCCCCGGAAAGGCGAGGTCTCACTTCGGACCCTCTCCACCATCGCCGGTCCGTCTACGGATCCGAGTGTGCGCTACACGGGTAAGTCCGCTAGAGTGGGTTTGCCAACTTGTTGCTTGCTTGCGAATATAGGTCCAAGGTGCATTGGTCAAGTGGCTGCCACCTTCAAGGGGTTGTGTCACATCAATTTGGTATCAGAGCAAGTTCTAGACTTGTCTCTACTAAGTCTTATCCTAGGGCGATTGCATGCATCACCCTTGTCCTCCATCATGACTACCTCATACTTGGCATATTCGCCACTCTTAGGCCCATTAGAAGCCTTTGTGTTTGATGGAACCCACCCTAGTATATATCTAGAGTGGGAGGACTCCATAGATTGACACTTTGGGAGGTTCATTCTATCAGGGCCTATGCAAGTCAACTATGCCAAGAGTTTGATCTGGCGCCAAGCTAGGAAAGAATGGGAGAACATTGTATGTTTGAGAGAAGCCAAAGGGGAAGCACCCATTAAATCTTGGGATGAAATGAGGGCCGATCTTAGAAAGATCTACGCACCACAATCCAAACCTATTCAACCAACCGATCTTCCACCCCCAACCCCAACTCCAACCCAAGAACTTCCCCGACCAAGCCCAACCCAAGTCCACCCATGTTCACCACCCCGAGAGTACCATACACCGACCATTATCACTCCCCCCACCATAGACTTTTCTACCCCATTATCCTTGGAAGTTGTGGCCCACACACATACCCAAGTGGAGATGGATGCCAATCCGGATCCACCTCCCACCATAGAGGACATCCTAGACCCCCCACTTCCACCCACCTCTCCTAGTCCGGGTCCTCATGAGCTACACACCCTCACCATGAATGAGTCCATACTCTAATGGCTCAAGCGAGGCCCCACCATTCCTAGCTTACCACCCTACCTCTCACCCTTGGGGTATCAAGCCCAAATTGTGTCCACCCGATCTTCCCATGCCACACTTCAAACCTCCTACCTTGTGGAAGACTTAGGGGACCTAGTGGACTGCTTACAATGGCAAGTCCACCTGACCGAAATGCTAGCCATAGGACCATCAGAGTCTAGCACCATCTTCCTAGCATACCCCACCACTGGTTCCATCACCTCCATCTACACTAGTGGCCATTATACGAGTGAAATCCTCCCCTTTCTCCCCAAGGATGAGAAACCCATCTTGGCCCACTCCCCACCCATTGAGGTTCCAATTGATTTGATTGGCCAACCCACTAGAGACCTTGACCCAATTACCTTGGAGGAGGATGACTCACCATTTGAGAACCTTGAAGACATAGAGTGCCTCCCTCTAGGAAGACCTTTCCACGACCCCTTTGATCCCTTCCTATGGGAGTCTAGTTCCCCATGTGACCCACCCACCTTACTCACCACCCACCTTACCTTACCCCCACCCACCATGTTGGGCCAAACCCCTCCCTTCCAAGAATCAGATTATACCATGGGAGCCATGACTTTGGGCAATATACACTTAGGGATCGAGGAAGTGTCCCACTTCATGATATCCACCTTCCTAGACCCCTTTGACCCATTCCAATGGAAGTCCAAAAGCCCACACATAGGAGACATCTTTGGTACAAAAGTGCATAAGTCTTGGCGTACAACACCACTTGGCATGATTCTTAAGTCGGGTCCACTCGTTCATATCACCCACATGTCAAGTAGGATTCATGATTGGTTCATATTCGGGTGTATCGGCCCTCCCTCATTTAACATTGGTCATACACATGTCAAAAGCATCTACGGATGTCCGGGTCCCCCGATATTTATCACCACTTTGCATGATAAGTACACCTACGGGTGCCCTGGCCCACCTAGGCCGACCAAAGTCTACACGGCATCATTGCATGATAGGTCTACATATGGTTGTCCCGGTCCCCCTTTGCATACCACACACTTCTCACCCACACCACACCGTAGCTCATGGCATACTCATTCATGCAAGCATCTAGCAACGGGCGGTGAGGTTCACAAAAATCGGGCAAAGACTCGTGAGCGCCACTTGGAGTTTCAAATAGGCAACCTATCGATGGTGGCATTGGAGTGGCTCTACCTTAGAGCCACGTCCAACTTGAGGGCACGAGGACTTGGACCCTGCCAAGTTCCGAGTGACTTTGGCAACCCGGCTTACGGGTTGGACTTACTAATGGGTTTTGGGATACACACCACTTGCGGCATGGCGGATCTGGCACCCTATATGGGCACCGCGGTGGAACCCAGTGAGCACCTTGAGCCTACCCCCACCTTTGTGAGTGATACCCTCGGAGAGCCTCCATATATCAGCCTGAGAGTCCGACGTGTGCACACGGAGGTAATACTAGGCAAGCAGGGTACCATCGCTAGCAAGAGGGTGTGCCTGGGCCACCTTGAGAGGATGAAGAGCCGTTCCCTGGCTGAGAACGTGAGGTTGAGTTTGGAGGCCGTGGCTCACCCAGAGCTGCAATGGAGGACCTCTTCCCCGGCGGACCCATACTCGACGGAGCCGAGTTCTTCGCATCCCGGAGGTATGATGGGGACATCTCTGACTACACATTTTTCTGAGGATCCCGATGCTCGCCAGCTGTGCTTCATCTTGTTCGCCACTTTCTTTTGAGTCATATGATGTATTTTTCATTTTGTTATCATGTAATTTTCCTTTTATTTAAGTCCAGTACCTAGGTAATGAGTCATTTACCTAAGTCTTGAGTCATTATGTTAGTTTGATAGGTTAATGGGCCCAATTCAATGGGCTAGACCCATGGGCACCCCCCCTTCCCTTGGCTTCTTGTTATTAGTCCAAAAGTCAGGGACTTATGTTAAATTATGGGATTCCTATAAATAGGACCCCAATCCCCCATTTGAGAAGAAATGAATTATTGAAAGAAAATTTGAAATCCACCAAAATTGTGTGAGACTCTCTCTCTCTCTCTCTCTCTCTCTAAGGGGTGGATTCCCCCCTCTCTTTCTCTCTCTCTTCTCTCTCTCTCTCTCTCTAAAAGGGGTGACCCCCCCTCTCCCTCTAGGGCGCAACCCTCTCTCTCTCCTCCCCCCTGCCACCTCATCCTCCACATCAGCGCCAACCCCTCATCTTCCCTAGGTCCATTCAATCCCACCATTATTCACACCAAGCCCCAAGCACCCTTTCACATTCCAAGGCAACCCTTCCTCTTCCCAAGCCATGCCTCCATCTCCCAAGGGAGAATCCCATTCTCCCACACACCCCTTCACAACCCCCAAACAACCTTTCCTCTCCCCAACACACCCTTTCCCATCCCCAAGGCCACATTAACCACCCACCATTAACCACCCATTCAAACCAAGGGAGAGAATTCCCCCCCTCTCTCCCTCTCCACCTAGGCAACCTGCACACCCCACCTCTCCCCCCTGCTAGCTGTGACCCCAGCACCCCCTACCCCCTTCCATCACCCCTAGATCCCTCCATTCCCCTTCCCACAACTCCCATTAGCAACCCCTTGCAAGTTCCTTCCCCTTTCCCACCTCCACATACACTCTACTCTCTCACTCTGTTCTCAGGTCACCAGGGATAGAGGATCCACAGGTTTCAAGGTCTGCCCCATCCTCATCTCCAAGCTCTAGAAGGCACACTATATATTTCCAGAAAGATCTTCAAAGCAGCTTTGCAGGTGAGGTGGTCTTGCATCCGTCCGGTGTTTGTGCTGACCGAGAGAGCCGTTCTCCCTCGACTGCGCAACTTGACTCTTGTAGAAGACAAGAGGCCTAGTTAAAGTGAGACCATGGCTGTTCTAGGATGAGTTTGGACGTGATTCTTTCGCTGAAGTCTTCTCCTACGAGTCTCCTAGCATTGCCAAGAAATAGATTGCCGTTTGAAGCTCGAAGCACAACGTTCTTATTTTTCTACCCAAGGTGCGCAGGTATGTCCTATCAGGGCCTGACAGACACCTCTTCACTCTACGGGCTCTATCTCTCTTTTCCGACCTCCTCTTGCCTTCTTTCTGGTTGATTCTCAAAGAGGACCCTCCCACAGTCGTATCAATATAAGCTACGTTGCCTTTGGAGCTCGGGAGTGTTCGTGGCAGCTTCATCCTCCTGCTGCAGTGTCTTGGAGTCAGTCGGAGCCAAAACAAGGTGGCCCAGTCCCAGAGCCGGCCCTAGCCCTTGACGACGTCCGGAGGTTAGACCAAAATTCAGGAGTCCTCCCGGGCCAGTCATAGAGGATTCGGCACAAGTTTCGGTGACTTCTGAGTCCGGTAGAGCCCGTGGCGGCGTCAACATCGACCACCTATCTAGCAGCTCTAGAAGCGGGTAGAATCGGCGAAGTCTTCATTCGGCGACTCCTTTAGCTCTCTATCCGATCTCGCCTGGCCGGATGACCACCCCTCCCTGCGTGGAGGTAGTTTTTGTTGTAATTGGATTATCCCTACCCCTAGTCCACCCCCTCTGTGAGGGCGTAGTCATTGTATTAGCCGGTCATCGGCTGAAGCTTCATCGGCGCGGTGTGCGGGTAGTCCACGCTTCCCCGCTCGCCCTCGTCTCCGACCGGGATCGGTGTCTTCACACCGATCAGGTGAGCTTCTGGTTGCACTACTCTACTGGAATCGCTTTGCTTGTTTAGTATTGCATCTTAGTGTCGTCGGTCGGTGAGTGAGTGCCCGATCTCAAAATATCATCGATTTGAGCGACCACCGCGAAGGGAGTTGAGAGTGTGACCCTACAACCCACACCCTTGGCGTACTGGCCGCCCACAGAATTGGGCATCCCAGGCGCTTAGGGGTTCAGCCCAAGCTAGCCCAAATCCCCGGAAAGGTGAGGTCCCACTTCGGACCCTCTCCACCATCGTCGGTCCGTCTACGGATCCGAGTGTACACTACACGGGTAAGTCCGCTAGAGTGGGTTCGCCAACTTGTTGCTTGCTTGCGAATATAGGTCCAAGGTGCATTGGTCAAGTGGCCGCCACCTCCAAGGGGTTGTGTCACATCATCAAGGGTCTTTGTAAACTTATCATTATGATTCAATAAAGTCAAAGTTTTTGGAGTATATCTTCTTGTGTTCACTTTTATGTATGAATGATTAGCGCTCTGATTATATTGCTCGCTTGCGGCGTACTAGCCGGCTGTTCAGGTTCTCGATTTATTTTCGCTGCATATCTCGGGGCGTGACAGTTAAAGTGGTATCAGTGCCTAGGCATAAGTAAGTCCTAGGAAAATGTCATGTCATAGGCTAAGTCCAAGGGTTAAGGACCCACACCTATGAACTAGGAAAGAAATTTCCAACCTATGAGAGATTGGGTAGAGCCCGGGATAAGATAGTTATTTAAAAATTATCTCTAAAGTTAACTCACTTCAATTCCACAGGAATTATATACTTGTTATTTTCTCAGGCACTTCCCTCTTACAATGGCCGTGGAATGTGCCACTAATCGTGTGAATTGGGAAGCGATGCAACAAACATTTGTGGGTCTTACCTAGACCCTACAAATGGTGGCCCAAGCTTGCACGAGGGCTGGCGCGGGTAATTTGCATGGGAATTTTCGGAGTATGAATCCTCCGAGATTCTCTAGATCCTCCAACCCCGACGAGGCGGAGAATTGGATTGATGAGATGAACAGGATATTCGACGTCATGCAATGCTCCGACCAAGAGAAGGTGCATCTCGTCACTTTCCAATTAAACAAGGATGTGCGTACGTGGTGGAAGGATACTTGGGAGCAGCCGCAAAATGCTCAACCTACATGGGAAGAATTTCTTACACTCTTCCGTGCAAATTACTTCTCCGAGCACGTCAAGGAGAGAAAGGCTGTGGAATTTGCTTCCTTACGGCAAGGAAAGATGTTCGTAGCGGAGTACGAGCTTCAATTCTCCCGTCTGGCTCCTTATGCCCCTCCCTTGGTTAGCACTGACATGTTAAAAGCTAACCGATTTATAGACGGCCTAAAGCCGATTTTTATTTCTCAACTTGGACCGCAAAATATTGATAGCCACTAAACCTGTCATTGAAAAGTCGTGCCACAATTTAAAAATAACCGAACTCACTCACTTAAAAAGATTTGAATAAGAGTAAAGTGGTAAGAACGGATCAGTCCCACGGAGAAGAAATATTTTCAATTAAGCATGAGATGGAAAATTCTTATATTTGGAAGATGCGAATTTTGAGTGAGATTTAAACTAATGAAAAGGAAACTTGCATGAAAATAAACTACTTAAAGAATATGAGAGGGTTAAGGAAAGAAATTGGAAAGAGAGGGAGAAAAGAAGAACATAATTTTTAAAAATCTGAATTTCATTAATAAGAAAGGTGGCAAGTACAACTCTATGAAAATAAAAATTACAACTTGGAAATAAAAAGAGAAAGGGGAAGAATAAGAGCCAAGATGATGAAGAATAATGCCGCCGCCTCTGCCGTGCCGAGCCTTGGAAGTTCACCCCGCTTTGGAAGTAGACGCCGCCGAGAGGACTGAAGGAAGAAGATCCGTCTTGGGATGTGTGAAGAAATATGATAAGGGAGATATAGATAGAAGAAGAAGAAAAATAAAACAAAATAGGTGTGGAGATGAATAGAGAGATAGAGAGGGCTATGGTGGAAAAGAAAAGAAAACACAGTAAACTAAACTGAAAATAGAGGGTGATTAGAAGAAGAATAACTTTAAAACTAGAAGGAATTAGAAGAAGTGGAAGAAATGAAAGTTGTAGATCTATGAAAGAAGAAGAAGATTCCTGAAGAACACAGAGGGAGAAAACATATTGAAGATAGTGAAAAACTAGGAAGAATAGTGGTCTATCTGCACGGATGAACAGTAAAAGCTTAAAAACTGAACTTTGAAAAACAATTAATAACTTGAAAACAATAGAGAATTGGAGGAACATGAAGAAGAAGAAAATCTAGATCTAGGAAAGATGAAGAACGTTTATGAAGAGACTATGGTGAAAAGAAGAGCAGAAGAAGAAGCAAATGGAGGAAGAACTGAGTTGTGTGAAAACGGGTGAACAGTAAAAATGCAGAGACAGAGCATTGAAAAACAACTAATAGCTTGAAAACAGGAGAGAATTAAAAGAAGAGGAGGGAAAAGAAATTGTAGAGAACTTGAAAATGAAGAACTTTGTAGAAGAAAAAAACTTAAAAAGATGATCATAAAGGCATGAAAACTGGGCTAGAAGAAAAGGCTAACTTCTCATCGGTCTGCTCTTGGGAAGTTTATATAGGGTGCAGAGGAAACCCACGAAACTCTCTCCAGATTTAGCTTGAATCCATCTTATCAGTATCAAGGATTGATCAAAGTAGGTCTCTTACCATGTTTAGAGTCCTCCTTTCCTCAAACAAGAGGAGATAAGCTCAAAAAGTAGAAGATAATCACGATCGGGTTCCGTTTCTGGTTCAGACTGAAAATGGCGACCTCCACAGTGTCGTTTATTCCTTAATGAGCGGCTCTTCACTCTAGCGCACATTCTTTATTTCTTTATTTTAATATTTTTTTTAGTATTTTGACTTTTCTGTACATCAGGATTTAGCGCCCGTGTAAACGGTCGTAGTTTCTTCAATGGGCGACACTTCAAACCGTCACTCAATCTTTTCCTTTTCTTTCTATTTTCTGATCAAAATAAATGGGCGCCCGCCAAGGTGTCGCAGTTCATAGAATTTGCGCCCTTTCAGAAGGGTGTTCATTAAATAGCGCCTGGAGCTCGGTCGCTCATTCCTGTAAATTGAGAAAAATTTAAAATAATCAATGTTCTTGATAAAAATAGTTATACAATTTCTTAATTAAATCTCACATTGTCATTTTCACTCAAAAAATGATGGTAACATACATGCAGACTCAAAATAATATGAGAATGAGATTTGTTTATATTAATGCCCAACTATGCTCATTAAATGCTCAAAAGTGATGAATGTGATGCAACTTATGATATGAAATATAACACTTATCACACCTCCCAACTTACTCATTACTAGTCCATTAGCAACGCAAATTAAAATTTAGGACTAACAAGAGTCTGCAAAATCCATACCTTCATATCCATCGTTTCTTTCGCAGAATCAAACAAAGATTAGGAATCTGGAATCATTTATACACACTAGCCTTATATAGGAAATTTAGGTACATGATCAAGAATTCAAAATCAAAGTTCAATAGCACTTGTGCATGTGTAAATACCAAATCCATAGCTTAGACAATTACATCCCCCGTTTGCTATTCCAAGCAAGTGCCTTTCAACCCTACATCTCCTAGATCAGAGCATTAAGCATACTAGCTTTTGTCTGCCTTATTTCTTTATCCCTTTGGGATCTTTTATTCCACACATGATGTTGCACTACCCTTCACTGCTTAACATGAATCTCGACTCTTGCCCTAGGAGAAGTAGGCCCAGTTATACAGATCAAGGTTCTCTTTTCCATTTGACGCGAACATCAACACGTCTTAGTTGAAGTAAGCCCAGTTACTAAGATTCGGGATATTTTTCATGATATTTTTTTTCTTATTTTTTTTTCTTTTTCATGTTTTTTTCATTGTGCTTTTGAACTTATTTAATAGATAGATTTTCGCAGAAAGCTTGAAAATATCTCTTCTTTGAGAAGTGCAGAGCATCAGACAACATACCCAAAATAGCAGAAGGCTTGCCCTACTTGTTTCATTAGTGTGCATAGTGATTTTTATTTTTCTAAAGTGCACATGAACTTTAAAGAGATTCTTCTATCAGTTTTTCATGGCTAGATTGAAACAAAAAAATTTTCATCCTTTTCTCTAGTCTTTTCTATTCCAGAATTACTTTCAATAAAAAGTATCAATCAAGGAAACTTAATTGGGGATTCATCTTTTCATTTTATGCAAAAATACATAACATTATGATCATGCAAGAATTTCCATCAGGTTGTACTATATACATCATAAAATTGTTTCTCCCCCCCCAACTTGAATAACATTGTCCTCAATGGCATATAGAATTGAAAGTAAAAGAACAATATAACAATAAATACTTCTGAGTCGGAAAGAGACAACCTGATATGCGGTACGAAACCTCAATCAATATTATGGATGTTGACAACTTCCTTTCCCTGGCCTTGACCGAACTATTGAAACACACTCAAAAAAATATTAAACAATAAAAACCTTGGGTTGCCTCCCAGAAGCGCTAAGTTTTCCGTCTTCAGATGCCAGAAAGTTTATAAAGATTTTATTCCGGATCACTTAAGGCAATGGACTCTTTTAACAACTTTTCATTTTCCAAGTAAGGCTTTAATCTCTGACCGTTAACAGTGAAAACATGACCATTGGTAGGATTCAAAATTTTGATAGCGCCATGGTCAAAAGCTTTAATAACAATAAACGGTCCATCCCATCGAGATTTTAACTTACCGGGGAACAAGCGTAGCCTTGAATTAAAAAGCCAAACATTTTGATTAGCAGAAAAATTTTTCTGTGAATATGTTTATCATGAAATGCTTTGATCTTAGCTTTATAAATCTTGGAATTTTCATAGGCTTCATTACGCAATTCCTCCAGTTCATTAAGTTGCAGAGCTCTTTGGGACCCAGCTTGAGTTAGATCAAAATTTACTTGTTTAATGGCCCAATATGCTCTATGTTCAAGTTGTATAGACAAGTGGAAGGCTTTTTCAAAAATAAGGCAGTAAGGGGACATACCAATGGGAGTCTTAAACGCAGTTCTATAGGCCCATAATGGATAGTCTAGTCTCTCGGACCAGTCTTTCCTATCCCGCCTAACTGTCTTATGCAAAATGTTCTTAATTTCCCTAATAGACACTTCAACCTGGCCACTAGTTTGGGGATGATAAGGGGTTGCAATCTTGTAAGTGATGCCATATTTGTGGAGTAAAGCTCGAAATTGAAAATTCGTGAAGTGAGAACCCACATCACTAATCATAGCTCTAGGACAACCAAATCTAGCAAATATGTTCTTCTTTACAAACTTCATCACTACCTTATGGTCATTAATTGCTTCAATCCATTTCGAAACATAGTCGACCGCCACCACGATGTATTCATTCCCAAAAGAAGGTGGAAATGGTCCCATAAAATCTATTCCCCAAACATCAAAAATTTCTACTACCAGAATGGGACTGAGCAGTATCATATCTCTCTTAACATTATTACCCACTACTTGACACCTCAAACATGTTTTTGAAAATTCATAAGCATCTTTAAATATTGTGGGCCAATGAAATCCACTTTGTAATACTTTTGCGGCAGTCGTCTTTCCTGAAACGTGTCCCCCACAAGCCAGATTATGACAGAAGTTTAAAACAGAGTGTTGCTCCTCCTCGGGGACACATCTTCTGATAATCTGATCCGGACCCATATGAAACAGCTTCGGGTTCTCCCAAAAATAGTGCTTTACCGTTTAAAAGAATCGATCCTTCTCCTGCCTAGACCACCCTCCCAGAATCTATCCTACCGCCAGGTAATGGACTATGTAAGCATACCTGGGGGTTGAAGAGTGAGAGATAGAAAGAATTTGTTCATCGAGGAAGGAATTAGGCATAATAGCACTTTCAAGTATCACTATCCTTGACAAATGATCAGCTACATCATTCTCTAACCCCTTCTTGTCTCTTATCTCTAAATCAAATTCTTGCAGCAATAAAATCCATCGAATGAGACGGGGTTTGGCTTCCTTCTTAGAAAGTAAGTATCTCAAAGTAGAGTGATCGGAATAAACAATGACTTTAGCCCCTAACAGATATGATCAAAAATTTTCCAAGGCAAAGACAACAGCCAGCAATTCTTTCTCCGTGGTGGTGTAGTTCAATTGTACATCGGCGAGGGTGCGGCTCGCATAGTAGATCACCACGGGCTTCTTATCGATCCTTTGACCCAAGATAGCTCCAACAGCATAGTCTGAAGTATCACACATAATTTCAAAAGAGAGCGACCAATCAGGAGATTGAAGAATTGGGGCTTGAGTGGGGGCCGCTTTCAAAGAATTAAATACTTCTAAAAATGAATCATCAAAGTTAAAAGGAGTGTCCTTGGCTAGCAATTGTGTGAGAGGACGAGCAATGGTGGAGAAGTTTTAGATGAATCTGCGATATAATCCAGCATGGCCAAGGAAAGATCGAATCTGTTTTACAAAAGAGGGAGGAGGAAGATTGGAAATCAAATCTACCTTAGCCATATCAACCTCTATTCCTCTCTCTGAAATCACATGGCCTAAAACTATTCCTTCTCTTACCATAAAATGGCTCTTATCCCAGCTTAACACAAGATTTGAATCAATGCACCTCTTCAGCACCTGCGTTAGATTTTCTAAGCAATTTTCTAAAGAAGTACCAAACACTGAAAAATCGTTCATAAAAACTTCCAAAAATTCACCCACCATTTCAGAAAAGATTGACATCATGTATCGCTGAAAGGTGGCTGGGGCATTACATGGCCCAAACGATATTCTTTTAAAAGCAAACGTGCCATAGGGACACGTGAATGTTGTCTTCTCTTAATCCTCCGGGTATATAGCAACCTGGTTATACCCGGAATAGCCATCCAAGTAGCAAAAATACTTTTACCCTGCCAGTTTCTCCAAAATTTGATCCACAAACGGGAGTGTGAAATGATCTTTCCTTGTCACAGAATTCAATTTTCTATAATCTATTCAAACTCTCCACCCTGTTTGCAATCTCATTGGTACTTCTTCTCCTTTCTCATTAGTCATAACGGTTAGCCCTGATTTCTTAGGAACAACTTGCGTGGGGATGACCCACTAGCTATCCGAAATGGGATATACAATCCCGGCATCCAGCCACTTTACTACCTCCTTCTTGACCACCTCTTTCATGTTGGGATTCAGCCGGCATTGCATCTCTCTGCTTGGCTTGGCATTGTCTTCCAAATAGATATAATGCATACACACATCCGGACTAATGCCCTTTAAATTTGTCACAGACCATCCTATCCCCCCCTGTGCTCCTTAAGAACATCTAAAAGCTGAGACTCCTGAGCGGAAGTGAGGTTGGAAGCAATGATCACAGACAAAGTGTGGTCGGGGCCCAGATAAGCGTACTTAAGAGAATCAGGCAGATGTTTCAATTCCAGAATGGACGACTGATCCAAAGATGGAAGAATAGGTTCAACTTGCAATGGAGGGAGTGGCTCTATCCTAGAGTAGGGTGCACAAGAAAGAGGAGAATCCTGGAGCAAGTTACCCTCTTCTAGACATTCCTTATTATCTTCCGGACTTTCATCAATCAATTCCTCAATGAGATCAAGGACGTTTGTCACGCCCCGAGATTATGCATGGGAAACAATCGGGAACGCGAACAGCCAGCATGGTAAGCCTCAAGCAAGCAATATAATCAGAGCACAAGAACAATCACTGTCACGCCCCGAACCGATAGCAGCGGAACGTGTCGTTTGCTCGTAACGTGACAGTTAAAAAGTTGAGTCGATCAGAGCATAGCCATTCCACAAAACACAATTTGGACAAATTGCATTTCAAATATAAGTTCATTACAATTTGGACCCAATAAAATAAAAGACTCAATAAAGAAAAATTACAATGAGACATAAGACGTAAGATAACCAGACTAGACGGTTCATCTAGATGTCAGAGCTCTCTTCACTCTTGCCCTTGCCCATCATGTTCAGTCTCGTCGTCGCTAAGGTCATTACCTGAAAAACATTGGAAAACGCAGGGTGAGCGAACGCTCAGTAGGACTTAATATCTCATGCTCCAAGCGAGCTTTAAGTCAATTACAATTTATCATGCTCATGTAAATCATGCAAGATATAGAAATCAAGAACTATAATAGCACGAGTTATAATGATAAAGTGATGATAAATTAAAACCATAAAGATAAGTAAGCAAGATGCTAGATACATTCATGAAGTGTAGAGACAAAAGAGTACGGCAGGAACATCCATGACGGGATATCAAGTACCTTTCATAAGATAACTCAAGAACATTCACGAGGAAACAATAATAGTCTTTTCTCTATGACGAGCACTGTCACGAGAGATTTAATGTAACTAGCATAATCATCCCTCTATGACGAACACTATCACGAGAGCTTTCATGTAACCAGCACAATTATCTCTCTATGATGAACACTATCACGAGAGCGGTTAATGAAACTAGCACAATATTCTCTCTATGACGACATTATCATGAGAGCTTTCATGTAACTAGCACTACGAAGGATTGCCAAGACATTAAGAGGAAATCACGACGATATGATAGCCCCTCAACATGGCAACTCAGGATGTTTCACGATGAACACTAGATTACTATAAAGGATTGGCCAATGCACTAAGGAGAAAATCACGACAATATGACTGCCCCTCATGGAAATAGCACTAGGTAGTATCTGGTCACACAACTTAGGAGTTCTCACGACTGTATGATTGCCCCTAATTGCCGTAGACCGAGTTGGTGAATGCCAGCACCCGATCATCATGATACCGGTACACGTTTGGACTTTGCCTCGCCCAATAGGGTCAGATCAGGACCCGTAGCATGTAAAATGTCATTTTATTGGGACCCATAGCCCCTGACATTTTGTCTAGACTAATTCCATATTAATGGCCAAGAATTTCAAGGATCAAGCATGTACGAACAATAGGGTAGATTTCATTGAACAGAGATTCAAGATAGACTTCGACAAGTCTAGTACGATGGCACACAAAAATTGAGATAATTCGAGAAATCTGGGAGGTTGGTGTCTCGTCAGAGCACCGTATATTTAAGAAGTCACACCCACAGTGGTGGTCACTCAATCTCTGAACAAAGTATTGAAGAATTGGTGCCTCCATAATACGGTTGCTTTTACACTAAGCGTTCGCCAATAAGGTCACCCCTTCAACATGCTCATGACCGAAAACGGCGATAACCAATGTAGTCGCTAATCAAATTAGCACCTTATGAGTCAGATAGAGATAGATCTCTCACAGAATCGCCATAACATCGTTCTATGAGGGTCGGGTGTCATGTTTTCGTTAGAGTGACATGACTAACAGGGTTCTTATGGTACAACCAGCTCAGTCGGCCTTGAGGGAATTCAAGACTACGAGGAGACTTACGGAGGTCCCAATGACTAACTTGCCAGTCCGAAGGAACGAAATGTCCAACGAAGGGCTCGTATGTCACCGAGAGTTGTGGGTGTATCGGTAAACCAACGTGAAACGTGAGACTGCGTCTACGGACTGAGACGTAGTGCCAATATAATCCATGGTACAGATCAAATCTCGAAAAAAATAGAATAAATCACGTCCATGCAAGTAGATGTGAATTCATATCTTAATTTCTATTTAATCTAATAATTTAGAAAATAGCATCTCTTTAAAAGGACGGATACTATTTTTAGAACTAATTACATGATAATTAAGGGAAATTTACAAGGATCACGACTATATATATATTGTAATTTTTATCGACTTTGATCATAAGATATGAAATTTCTAGGATTTAAACATGATATGTAATTTTTAAATTGATCAAGATGAACAATAATATTTTTCAAATAAAAGAAAATTATCGGAACGAAATATATGATAATTAAGAGAAAAATCTAAGGATTCTAAATATATATATTTTATAATTTATTGTTACGTCATAGATATAGATTTTTAAAGATATAGTTAAAAGTTATATATATATATATATATATAAGAATGAGCGGTGGTGGCTGTTGATGCTATTTAAATAACGAAAATGTCAACTTCTTTAAACCTCCCATTTCTCGATGTAACCACGTCGGAAATGTGCATTCTCTATACCGAAATGAAGGGCTCAAAAAACTCTACGTAACCGGACGTTCAAAATAATTTTCACTTGAGAGACGGGGGATTTGAGATAGGAGGATCAAAAAATTGAGCTACCACCCTCACTACCTCAGTCTCCATCCTAATAACACGCAAATAAATTTTCATGACTAAAGGACACTCTGGCGCCCACGAAAAGGCCATCAACGTAAAATCCTACTAATACTGTGTTACAGAAAAAATCATGAATTCGCCGTGTAAATTTTTATACTTCATTTGTTTCATAAATTTAATTTCTAACTAATTAATATATCATATAAATACATGATAATTTAGAGAAAATCATGGAAACTCTAATAATATGAAATTTGTGATTTTTGGGCATATGATTTCATGTATAACCTTTTTTTAAAGCATGTTGTATTAATTATGATAAACATACAAATCACGGTTAAACATAAATCATGCAGACATTGAACATGACTAACTTCTAACGCATGCTATTAGAGATTTGTGTTTGGGAGATTGCCTACCTCTTGCGTCATCACTTTAACAGGGGAAGGAGAAAGTTGTAGAGGACGTAGGCAGAAGAATAAATAGAAGCAACTTTGATTCTTTACTACAACTGTACCGGCACGAGCAGTTCTCTTCCTCATACGATAACGGTAGTGCGGCTATGATAAGGCCTTCACGTACAGGGAAGAAAGACAAAGACCCATGGTAGCATCCGCTGCAACTAAGGTAGAAGAGAGGACGGTAGCTGCAATACGGCAGCAAGGAACTGCAACCCACAGCAACTTCAGCAGGGAAGATGACGGCCGATGCTAAACGTTGTTGCAGCAGATCGACAACATAGCAAGAGCGCGATGGCTCTGCCATCGCCGCGAGGGGTTGTATTTATAGGGATTTAATCCCTTTTCCTATTGGGGATCAAAGTTTCCCCTTTGTAGAACTAAAGTTTCCCTAGATCGATCCTTTCCTTTCCTCAACACAGCTGCTTCCTAATTTGTCTCAAATCCTTCCTCCTATGCAAAGCCATGATCGGACGTGAGTGGTTTACTAACCTTCTTATACTAATATATATAGAGAGAGATATTCTTTAAAGCCCATTAGTTTAGGCTTTGTACTTTGGGATTGGCCCATTATCTCAGCTAATGGCCCTATAACGTGGATATCCACATAACACCTAGGATTCTCTTTTGTATTAATGCCCATTTACTATATATGTATGTCCCAATAATAGCCCATTAATCATAGTTTTTCTTAGGTTGACTTTTAATTCACTTATGGATTTACATGATTTAAGCATTAAACCTTTATTTAAAGTTACAATAGGTTTTTAACTACTATATATATATAGACTCTATTTCCAAATATCTTTTAGCTATTTACTTATCCTTTTAATTTCTAAGGTTATCTTGGGTATCAGAGTCGGGTTCGATCATATAAATTTTACTCAATTATTTATTCGTATTTTCATTGAGGCCCATTAAACTCTAGCTCTTTAGTTGGGCTTGAAATCCCTTTTGAAGGGAATTTTATTCCTTCTTAATTAATTAAGTAAACCCATTATTTATTATTAATATTCTTATTTTCCATATTTGTTTTATGGCAATTATCAATATTTATTCTTTATAAATTTTCGGGGTGCTACAATCACACAAAGTAATTGCCCAATAATTTAATCAAACTTTCACCTTTATTTTATATCATATAATCATAATCCAAGTACATCAATATTCGACTCTTCTAGAGTCAATAAAAAGAAAAATTACATGTAAAGACTCAATCTAGACATAATTTGACATTCTAAGTCTTCACTCGAATCCATAGACTTTCAATCGCTCTCGGACCCGCTACTTGAGCAATCCGAATCCGATTCACTCGTATTTTCGGAAACATTGAGAAAGTATGTAATGAGCACACTTGCCCAGTAGGTATCTTCTTATCAACATGATTGGCAATGTTAAAGTAATTAATGTTTTAGCTCTAAAGAAATAAGATAAATCATGCAGATACGATGAAATAATGCGAACAAAGCCAAAGTAACAAGATATGATTAAGCTTGAGATATGGAAATATGATTGAGCAAGTATGATCAAGCAAGAATGTATTTATGGCCGTTCATGAACAAGAATGTACTTTTCATAACCATGAAGGCTATGCTCTAGAATGTCATGTAACAAGCAAGAATGTACTCATGTCCCATGGATATTTCACTTATTTATAAATAAAGTACTCCCAGTGCAATGCGACGCTAGTAGCATCATACCCAATGGTTTATATAGTATGTTTCCGACAATCAGCCGAGGGGACTAGCATAGAATCCTTGAACACAATCAGTGTTCGAACTACATCTTCAAGTATAAATCAAGCTACTTCCACGTTATAACAATAATATGGCCAAGAATGTACGATTTAAACTACAGTTTCATGATAAAGTAACCAAAAATAAGAATGCTTCAATTAAGAATAAGAGAATTCAATAAACGCATTTAATACTAGGTTATGCTATAGGAATAAATCGGCAGCATAACAGTACATTCTTTAACTCTCAAAATTACTTAGATATCTTTGGAATAATATGCCAAGTCATATATAATCAATTGGACCTTCTAGGAATATAGGAAAATCAACCCATGAGTCAAACCCCGGGTTAATCAATCTCATGACAATAGCGATTGATTACTGGACCGTTTCTTGATCATGGCGGTCTAGTTCAGGACCGTTTATGATAAGATAGTTCGAGATCCGAAACATAACCTCTGAAGCTTTAGCAGTCTAGTGGGGAACCGTTTAAGATCCATTAGCGGTCAAGTGAAGGGCCGCTAGCAGTCATTGGCGGTCAACCAGAAGGCCACTAATTCTAAAAATATAAAGCATCGGTATATGTGCCTTCTAGATGATTAGACTTTAATGGTACAACCAACTCAGCGTCCTGAAGGGAATCCCATGCTCACGGAGAATTATAGAGGCCTTGAAACAAGATTTCCTAGTCCATTTGAAGGAATATCCAAGAGAGAGGTCATCATATCCAAGATTGTATTCCTAATGTGCAAAACGTGTAACTAATGATGACACACCGGGATATGTGCAATGTACTTAAGAAAACGACTCTTAGATAAGAGAGAAAAATCGAAATAAAATAGTGATCAAATTAAATCATGAATCTTTTAGAAACATGTATTTAATTACAAGAGTATATGATTTTTGGGCATAAATTAACATAAGTTAAAATAATACCAATGTGCATGAAACATGAAATCTATCATGATAAACAAGTACATTAACTAAGTATATAAAACTAGTAATTAAACCAGGAATAAAAACGTAGTTAACTAAGTTTAACATATAATAATTATGACAAATCTGTATTAAGTCTCGGGTTAAAATAATGTAGAAATTCAGAAATAGAAAACGGTCAACTGGAAGGCCGTCACTTTGCTTTTAACAGTCTATCGTACGACAGCGACAGTCCTCTGGCGGTCCATAGGAAGACCGTTTCTTCCTGTCTAAAACCGAGTTCAATGGAAACAATACAAAATGCGAATCTAAGATACATCATGTCTGGAAATCAACATATTACAACTTCCATAACCATGATAGAACAAAATATGGCCAACAATATGCATAAGTTTGTGTGAATAACAAGAAAATTCTATTTTTACTTCGTTAAAGCTAAGAATTATGCTTGAATAGTAACCTAGATGCATAGTCTTAATAAAACATGAAGTTCTCAAGATATAATGCATGAAAACGAATGAAAGTAGAGGGCTTTTATTCCTGACACAAAGTTCAAGCCATCCATGAGATAACTTACCTTTAATAGTGCTCCTAGACTTCGAATTTCTGACTAGAATCAAGCCTAAGTTACTGCACTTTCTTGTACTAAGTCAGCAACTTCACGTCCCTCTATCTCTTGATTCCCCTGACCTAAAGATGTGAAATTTTGAGGGTATATAAAAGATATAAAGGAGAACATAAAGTTCTAAAGACACTTTTGGTAAATACCTTGTTTAGGGCTCCGAATTCCTTGATCTTCTTGGGTCGGATGCACTAATTCATGAGTTCTTAATGTAGAAACAGCAACTTTGGATGACTCTAACTTCCTGTAGGCTTGATCTCCTAGAAAAAAAATTAGAAAGTAGTTAGACCTAAGTATAATGAACAAATTTTTAGAAGAAACTTACCTCTAATTCGTCCTCCTTACTTGAGTTCCACCTGTGCCAAAAGTAATGATCGCACATGTCAAATCTGGGATCTATTTATAGGGTTAGCTAGGGTTTTATGGATTAGAATGAACTTAGAGTCCCAATTAAACTTTCAATTCGATCTACAATTCTTCTAGACCTATATAATTAGCTGATAGAGTCGATTCAAGATGATTTGGATGCTAAAAATCCAACATTTTTACGTTTTCCTTTTCTCACAGAATCTGCATTCGCTAGCGGTCATTGGACGACCGCTTACAGCCCGTTAGCGGTCTCGTGATAGACCGTTTTATGCTGTGAGCGTCGAATTTGAAATACTTCAAACTCTTTTGATATTATCCCCAATATTATCCTTTTATTTATATCCCAAGGAGTAATTATCTCTTTAATTCCGTGATTACACCTATTTTAAGTTTCTAGAACATGGGCCATGGTCCAAAACAACCTTTTTGGGCCTATTGGGTTTATTATTTGGGCCTAATCCTCTTGGATCAAATGTAGGGCCTAAATAATTAGATTTAATTCATTATAATTCAATTAATAGCCTTTTAAATGTTTAATAATTATATTTAAAATCAAAAAAATTCTTAGAAAATTCTCGGGCGTTACAACGTTACATTCTTCCTCATGGTCTGGGTACTGAGATGCCTTAAACACATTTAAAGAAACTTTCTCACCTCCGAAAGAAATATCCATCATTCCCATGGCACAATTTATATTGGCCTTCGCCGTAGCTGGAAACGGTCGTCTCAAAAAAATTGGAGTGTGCTTTAATTCCTGGGATGATGCCATATCCAAAATAAGGAAATTCACCGGGAAATAACATTCATGCACTTTTACAATCACATCTTCTAATAAACCCCTCGGAGTTTTCACATACTGATACACCAGTTAAAGGATTATAGATGTGGGCTTCAACTCCCCCAGATCAAATTGCTCATATATAAAGGTGGGCAATAAATTAACATTGGCTCCAAGGTCAAGCAATGCTTTATCAAATGTAACTCCACCTATATCACATGAAATTAGAGGAGCTCCGGGGTCCTTCAACTTCTTAGGTAAATGGTTCATCACGACAGCACTGACATCTTCAGATAGGCAGATCTTTTGAGTTATCGCCTTGGGCTCTCTTTTCGGAGTGCATAGCTCTTTTAAAAACTTTGCATACGCCGGCACATGCTTGATCGCATCTAAAAGTGGAATATTGATATTCACGTGTTTAAACAATTCCACTAATTCTTCCTGTTGAACCGACTTTTTCTTTTGAGCCTTTGAATTCAAAGCATCGGGAAAAGGGATCTTAGGAACATACTCTTGGAGCCCTTCTTCATCAACCTTTGCCTTTTCTTTATCCAGCTTCTTCTCTCTCCCCTCCAGCTTTTTCTTCTTGATGTGACACACTCTTGGACTTTAGCTAGCAAGCACGCACAATTCGCAATCGAAACGGACCGATAACAGCGGCCACTCACCCGACACTCACCCAAGACCCGGGGTAACTCGGTGATGCCGAGTGGAGGTTGTGAGGGCTGGGCCCTTGCTACTAGAGGGCCAGCAAGGCCAAGGGTTCTCCCGACTGTATGAAGGCCCAATTCAATGGAGCCGACGTTGTGCCAAGGGCACGAGTTGCACTCTCTCCCACGGTGGTCACTTGAAGCAATGGGGCTTGAGGACCGGGCGCTCACTCTCACGGACCAGCGGAGCTTATGAACTAAAATTGAAGGAACAAGGGTAGAGAACTTACTCGACCGACTTGAAGAAATCGGTCCCGCTCGGAGACGTGGGCGAGCGGGGAAGCGTGGGTTCCCCACACGCCGCGTCGGTGTAGCTTGAACCTGTTCAAACTTTTACACCACTACGCCCCATTCAAGGGGGTTGAACTTGGGGAAGGGAAGCTAAAATTACATTCAAACACTACCTCCCGCAGGGAGGGGCTTTAAGCTGGCCAGGCGGGGAGGGGAAAAGCTGAAATAAGAACCGAACGGATGGAAGATGTTGGTTCTGCCCGCTCTCTTGAATAGGGGACAGACAGTTGAAGTTGATGCTGCTGTGGCCACTCCCGAATTTTTTTATCGATGAGACTAGTGGGAAAATCTTCGGGGTTGGATCATGATGACGTCCAAATTTTTTGGAATTTCTTGGTTGACGATGCTGGTCGGGGAAGGGCCGCAAACAGGGACCCTGAGTTCTAGTTTTGACTGCTACGGTACCACAGCAGAAGAAAGACGAGCCCGCCACGAGCGCTCCCAATCTCTGAATCAAGCGTGGGTAGAGTCGTTGGAATCGTTGTCGAGTCCTCTTCAAAAAGAGACTCACGAGGAAGCCAGAGGATGTCGGAGCAGATTGGGAGAGCCCAAAGAGTGATCAGGTGTCTATTGAGTCCCAGAGTGGGCAGAGCAGCGCACCCGGGGGAGAAAAATAAGAAATCACAGGTCCGGATGCCGAATGGGGTTTCTCTTCTTGATACTAGAAGTAGACTCATTGTAGATGATCTCAGCCAAGCGCCGCCTCCAGATCTTTAAGGGGTTGGCTGAGGGAGCCTCTGCAACTCGCTTCAGGTTGACTGTATTGTAGCAGATGCGCAGTCCTGCGGTGAAGACTCCTCTGGGCAGCCACGAACTCAGAATGGGACGAGACCACCTCCGTTGCAAAGGGGACAGGGAGACGCTTCCGACGGTATCACTTGGGCTTCCAGGGATGCTAGGATGAAATTGGGTCCAGCTCTGCAAGTTACTGGTACTCTGCTGCCTGCGACCTAAGAATTGCAGGTGGTGAAAGGTGGTGGGGGAATGGGGTAGAAGGGATGGGAAATGGGGTGGATGGGTGTGGGGGCAACCCCTGGCTGTGAGGGGGTCTGGGAGGGGGTGTTCCAAGGTGTGGGAGTGGCGGAATGGGGGCTTGAAGGAGGTCTAGCAGGTGGAGGGAGGGAGAGCTACGAATTTGGTTGGAAGGGAGAGAGGGAAAGGGTATTTGAAAATGGGTTTAAGGGTGTGATTAATTTCTGGTCATGGGGATGGGAAGAGGTGTGTGGGGAAGGTAAAGGGGGGGCTTGGGGAGTGGAGAATTTTCTTTTGGGAGATGAGAGGGTGCTTGGGGAAGGGGAGTGGGTGGTTGGCGGTTGGAGGGTGGAGTGGGGAGTGGTGGAATCTCCCTTGGGGCTGGGGTGGAGTTAAGGTTGGGTGGTGGGGAGTTGGGGATGAGTTATTGGAGGGGGGGAAGAGAGAGAAAGGTGGTTGGGAGGGGAGGAGAGAGAAAGGGGCGTATGTTTTAGAGAGAGAAAGTGGAGGAGAGAGAAAATGGCTTCCTAGAGAGAGGGGGGATAGGGGCTTCTCACCCACTCAATTGGCTTCTCACCAAAAGAAGAAGATTTAAATTGGACATTAGAAAATTCAAATATTCACTCATTCATTAACTTCAAATGGGGGGAATGGGGTCCTATATATAGGCAACCCACATTTTACAAAAAGTCTCTAACTCTTGCTACAATGACAAATAACCAAGGGGTAGGGGGCGCCCTTAGGCCTAGCTCAATGAATTGGGTCCATTAACTAATCTAATCCACCCTATGACACTTAACTTAGGAAGATGACTCATTAACCTAGGTACATGACTCAAATAAAAGGAAAATTACAATGGTATGACTCAAATAAAAATGAGGAAATACAACATATGACTCAAGATAAATGACTAGACCATGTCGGACGGTTCCGGGACGAGGAGACGAGCCATGAGTGTGGGCACGAGAGGTGATGTCCCCATCATACTCCCGGGGTGCGGAGAACTCGACTCCGTTGAGTAAGAGTCCTTCCCTCCTCGGAGGGTGTAGAAGTGGTACCACCCACAAGTCTTCCGAACGAGACTGATCCATCCACCTGACGAGGTTGCGCTCATACACCTTGCTCCTGGTGGCAGTGACCTGTTCATCCAATATTCGCTTAATTCGCTCACGCTGGGCTCTCCTGGCTAGTGGACTCTTCTCACGGGTGGGTGCTCTCTCAATGAGGGGACTGGGCTCAATATCCTCACTAGGTACCACGTGGGACACTTATCCACTAGGTCGGTCACGTTGAATGTGGGGCTTACTCCGTACTCCTCGGGAAGATCTAACTCATAGGCATTAGTGCCAATGTGTCTCAGAACCTGGAAGGGACCAGCCCCACGAGGCCTCAATTTGGAGATGGCTCCTGGGGAGAGCCTCTCCGTCCTCACCATCACAAAGTCACCCACGTGGAATTTTTGGTGACGCCGTTGGGAGTCAGCCTGCCTTTTATAAATCTCATTTTCCTTGTTGATGCGCTTGTTATGGTTTTCATGCAATTTTGTGAATGTTGACATTCTAGGGGTGATGGGTGGACCTGGGCAACCAAAAGTAGATCAATCATGCTTTGACGCTAAGAAGACTTTGATAGAATGGGGAGGACCGGGACATCCATAGGTGATTCGGTCATTTATGGGGGTGACTAATGCCGGGGGTCCTAGACATCCATGAATACTCCTATTATGCCTACGACCCATGATGAATGAAGGAGGACCATTACACCTGAATATGGACCACTCTTGTTTCCTACTTGACATGTGGGTGATGTGAATGAATGGATCCAACATAGTGTTCATGCCAAGTGGTGTGGTAAGCCTAGACACATGCATGCTTATCCCAAAGGTGACTTCCATGTGCATAGATGTGGGATGATCTTTGAACTTCCATGTGAAAGGGTCGAAGGGATCTAGGAAGGTAGATATGGGGTGGGGCATTTCCTCGATCTCTAGGTGAGTGTTGCCTAAGGTCATGGCTCCTTTGGTGTTACATGGGTTATGGATGCGGTGAGCTTGACCCAACATGGTGGGTGAAGGTAGGAAAGGGGCGGTGGGTAAGGTGGTTGGGTCACATGGGTTCTACGGTTCCCATTGGAAGGGATCAAAGGGATCATGAAAAGGGTTACCAAGGGGGAGTGGCCTTATGTCCTCAAGATCCTCAAATGGTGGTGGGTCATTCTCCTATAATGACATAATTGGGCCGAAGTTATTCGTAGGTGGGTCGGCCAAGAGGGCATGGCTTGGCTTTCTACCCGATATTAGGAACTCCAATTCGAGGATACGGTCGGGTTCATCGGGTGTGGAGAGGAATAGAAAAAGGTCACTAGTGTAGCAACCAATGGTGTATACCTTGGTGATGGACCCGACACATAGGTGTAGGAGGTCAAGACTCCTTGGTTGGTTGTCCATTGTGGTCAACATGCTCGTAAACACTATTTGCCATGCTAAGCCTTTAAGAAGATCCCCTAAGGTTTCCACTTGGTAAGATGATTGGATGGTGGTGTGATAGGAGAAGAAGGGCACTATGGGAAGGTTTTTCCCCATGGGAGGGAAATCGTGGGCCGTGATCTCTCTTATTGGGCTCTCCTTTAGCCAACTAATAAGGGGTTCTCCTAAGATAAGCTCGGCCCCAACTAGAGAGGGTGGTGTAAGGTGAAAGCCACCATGTGAGGTTTCTTCTTCTACTTGGATATGGGTGGTCTCCATGGTGGGGATAGGGTCCGGAGTGTTCACCACTATGGGGTCGGGTATGGGTTCCTCTACCAAGGAGGTGAGAGGGTCTTTTGGGGTGATGATGGTTGGTGTGTGGTGCACCCGGGGTGGAGGGTAAAGGGAAACTTGGTTTGGGATAGGGAGGGGAAGTAGTGGAGACCTAGGACATGGGAGTTTTGGGGGAGGGAGTACGAGATGGGTTGGTTGGGGTGGCTTTGGTTGGTCGGTCTTGGGGGGAGTGTCCCTTGTAGGGGAAGATGGAGGGGTAGTGGTGGGGACCAAGGGGGCTTGGATAGTGAGGGTTGTGGAAGGGAGTTTGGGTTGGGGTGTGGGGACCCTCATGGGGTTAGGTGGGGAGGTGGATGCTTGGATCATTTGGGTCTTAAGGGAGATGATTTGGTGGCGAAGTGTAGTGATGATGGTTGAGAGGGAATTTGTTGGGAGTGGTGGGGGTGGAGGCCTAAGGGTGGTCTCAATTTGGTCGGGTGGGGATGGAGGAGTGGTAGTGCTCCTCAGGCTAGGGGTGTTTGAGTAGGAGGGGTGAGAATATTTGGGGATGTAGATCTTCCTAAGTTCTACCTTCATGTCTTCCCATGAGTGAATAGGTTCTTGTCTTTCAACCCTCCTTAAACCCTCTATTCTCCGCCACTTTTCCTTGGCTTGACCCCGAAGTCGTCCCTTGGCCTTGAGGACTCTCGCGGGTCCGTATACCCAAGTCTCTTCAAAGTACCTTTCTATGGTAGCCTCCCACCTAAGGTAATCACTAGAACATGATCCGTCAAACATAATATCCCTATCTAGAATGAAGTCCATGTGTGGCGAGTAGGCTAAGTTGAAATGGCCATGATGCACGGGGGGGATAAATACAATGGCCCTAGGACAAGACTTAGTAGAGACAAGTCTAGAACTTGCTCTGATACCAATTTGATGTGACACGCCCATGGACTTTAACAAGCGAGCATAATTCACAATCGAAATGGACCGATATCGACGGCCACTCACTCGACACTCACCCAAGTCCCGGGGTAACTCGACTAGCTTGAAGAAACCGGTCCCGCTCGGAGATGTGGGCGAGCGGGGAAGCGTGGGTTCCCAACACGCCGCACCGGTGTAGCTTGAACATGTTCAAAGCTTTACACCACTACGCCCCATGCAAGGGGGTTGAACTTGGGGAAGGGAAGCCAAAATTACATTCAAACACTACCTCCCGTAGGGAGGGGCTTTAAGCCGACCAGGCGGGGAGGGGAAAAGCTGAAATAGAAACCAAACGGATGGAAGACGTCGGTTCTTCCCACTCTCTGGAACATGGGATAGACAGTTGAAGTTGATACTGCAGTGGCAACTCCCGAATTTTGTTATTGATGAGACCAGTGGGAAAATCTTCGGGGTTGGATCAGTATGACGTCCAAATTTTGTGGAGTTTCCTGGTTAACGGTGCTGGTCGGGGAAGGGCCGTAAACAGGGACCCTGAGTTCTAGTTTTGACTGCTACGGTACCACAGCAGAAGAAAGACGAGGCCGCCACGAGCGCTCCCGATCTCTGAATCAAGCGTGGTTGGAGTCGTTGGAATCATTGTCGAGTCCTCTTCAAAACTGAATCAAGCGTGGCTGGGGTCGTTGAAATCATTGTCGAGTCCTCTTTGAAACGTTACTCACGGGGATGCCATAGGATGTCGGAGCAGATTGGGAGAGCCCAAACAGTGATCAGGTGTCTGTTCAGTCCCAGAGTGGATAGAGCAGGGCACCCGGGGAAGAAAAATAAGAAATCACAGCTCTGGATGCCGAACCGGGTTTTGCTTCTTGATACTGGAAGTAGACTCGTTGTAGATGATCTCATCCAAGCGCCGCCTCCAGATATTCAAGGGGTTGGCTGAGGGAGCCTCTGCAACTCGCTTCAGGTTGATTGTCTGGTAGCAGATGCGCAGTCCTGCAGCGAAGACCCCTCTGGGCAGCCACGAACTCAGAATGGGACGAGACAACCTCCGTTGCAAAGAGGACATGGAGATGCTTCCTATAGTACCACTTGGGCTTCCAAGGACGCCGGGATGAAGTCGGTGCCGGCCCTGCAAGCTGCTGGTACTCTGCTGCCTACGACCTGAGAATTGCAGGTGGTGAAAGGTGGTGGGGGAATGGGGTAGAAGGGATGGGAAATGGGATGGATGGGTGTGAGGGCAACCCCTGGCTGTGAGGGGGTCTGGGAGGGGGTGTTCCAAGATGTGGGAGTGGCAGAATGGGGGCTGGAAGGAGGTCTAGCAGGTGGAGGGAGGGAGAGCTACGAATTTGGTTGGAAGGGAGAGAGAGAAAGGGTATTTGAAAATGGGTTTAAGGGTGGGATTAATTTCTGGTCTTGGGGATGAGAAGAGGTGTGTGGGGAAGGTAAAGAGGGGGCTTGGGGAGTGGAGAATTCTCTCTTGGGAGATGAGAGGGTGCTTGGGGAAGGGGAGTGGGTGGTTGGTGGTTGGAGGGTAGAGTGGGGAGTGGTGGAATCTCCCTTGGGGCTGGGGTGGAGTTAAGGTGGGGTGGTGGGGAGTTGGGGATGAGTTATTGGTGGGGGGGAAGAGAGAGAAAGGTGGTTGGGAGGGGAGGAGAGAGAAAGGGGCGTATGTTTTAGAGAGAGAAAGTGGAGGAGAGAGAAAATGGCTTCCTAGAGAGAGGGGGGATAGGGGCTTCTCACCCACTCAATTGGCTTCTCACCAAAAGAAGAAGATTTAAATTGGACATTAGAAAATTCAAATATTCACTCATTCATTAACTTCAAATTAGGGGAATTGGGTCCTATATATAGGCAACTCACATTTTACAAAAAGTCCCTGACTCTTGCTACAATGACAAATAACCAAGGGGTAGGGGGCGCCCCTGGGCCTAGCCCAATGAATTGGGCCCATTAACTAATCTAATCCACCCTATGACACTTAACTTAGGTAGATGACTCATTAACCTAGATACATTACTCAAATAAAAAGAAATTTACAATGGTATGACTCAAATAAAAATGAGGAAATACAACATATGACTCAAGATAAATGACTAGACCATGTCGGACGCTTCCGGGACGAGGAGACGAGCCGTGAGTGTGGGCATGAGAGGTGATGTCCCCATCACTTCTCTTGCACAATCACCGGCTCCTCCTCACTATCACTCTCCTCGTGGGCTTCATGGCCTGAACTACTACCAACATCCTTAGCCTGATAAGGGTCATCTAGAATCTTCCTGCTCCTAAGGGTAGATATAGCCTTGGCGTTCTCAAATTGAGGGCCTACAGGAAGGGGAGGCTGAGGTTGGTTAGGTGAAGGAAGAATAGGAGGCGCGCTGAGGGAAGCATGAGGGTTGATTTCTGGGGTTAGCCATTGGTTGGCTAGGAAGCTGGCCTACCTATCTTCTCATGTTATTCACAGCCAGTTGCCCTATTTGGCTCTCCAACTTGGAAATAGATTGGTGCTAAGTAAGGATAAGTTGTTGGAGTTGTTCGAATTTCTCATCAAAATTGGGTTGAGTAGGAGGTGGCTGATATTTGGGTTGATGAAAATGATTAGAAGGATATTGATTATATGGGCCCTGTGAAAATGGAGTTTGATGATACGGGGCATGTGCTTGATGGAATGGAGGTTGAGGGTATTGATGTTGAACTTATTCAAAAGGAGATGGAAAATGTTGGTGAGACTGACTTGGCACTTGAAAGGGTTATTTTTGAATGGCTTGGTTCGAGGGATTAGCTTGCATAGGTGGACCTTGTTGAGACTTCCAAGAAAAATTGGGATGATTTCTCCAACTTGGATTATAAGTGTTGGAATAAGGATCATAAGCAGGTTTGGACACACCCTGAGCAGCAAAGATATGTTCTTGGATAAACGGGGGAAGTTGGGCCGATGTAGGGCAATCAGTGACAGCATGGTTAGGGCTAGAACAAAGAGCACAAATTTCATCATGATTGGGAGCTGAGAACGGTTGAGGTTGAGGAGCAGAAAAAGAAGAAGAAGGTTCTTGCCTATATAACAACTGATCTAACTTCTGGGCCACCAAATCAACTTTTTCCATCTTCTGCGCCAACAAATCCATTTTGTTTAATTTTTGAGTTATGGCATTGATATCCATCTTGTTCTCAAATTCCCCTTGGTTTTGAACTTCATACAGCCATGACCTCTTAGATGGCCCAATCATTCTTTCATATGATGATAGCGAGACATGGCTGATTGAATTTTCACTAAGCATTTCAAATAAATCATAGGGCTCATCCTTGATCTTACTCATAAATGCTCCCCCACATGAAGCATCCACCATGTGTCTATAATTTTCTATTAAACCCTCATAGAATGCCTGGATAATTTACCATCTTCATAATCCATGGTGGGGGTATTTCCTTAGTAAATCTTTCAATCTATCCCACGCCTCATGGATTTGTTCCCTAAGGTTTTGTGTGAATCCAGTTATTGATTCGCCCTATGGGATAAAATTTCTTCAAAAATTTCTTTTGCATTTCAGCCCAAGTATCTATTGATTTACCCAAGACACCTAACCAATATTTGACCTTATATTTGAGGAAAAATGGGAAGAGAGTCAACTTAAGAGCATCATCTGAAAAGTTTTGGATCTTGACAGTGGAGTAAATCTAGAGGAACTCATCAAGATGTTTATACGGATCTTCATTGGTATTGTCATAGAAGGATGGCATCATTTGGATGGTACTAGACTTAATCTCATACTGAACTGCCTAGTTCTGAGGTGCTTGGACATAGAAGGACGGTTGGTATTGGTTAGGCATGAAATAGTCCTTCATCTATTTGGGAGCAACTTGTTGTTGATTTTGATTCTCCATGAGGCTAGGTTGTAGATGAATTCTAAAATGCACTAACCTCTCAATCTCACTAATGGGCCCTAACAAATGTGGGTGTAGGGATCTCCTACCTTGCATGCAATGTAAAAGGGCTCAAAGAAATATAGTTGTTTTTGTATTTTTAAATTTTTTTTATTTTTTTTAAAATAAATGCGAATGCTAAACTAACTATACGAATTATGTATGCAAACAAAAATGATTGTTTTTTTAAAAGAAGAATTGATATTCACTACTTAATGGGTCAACTGGCCAGGTAAGAGGTGGAGTTGTGGGAGACTCCCCCTACTTTCGTAGGGTCCTAATTAAATAACCACAATCTCACTTATGCGTATGCCACAAAACCTCTAACCTTAGACACCAATTTTCTAAAATAGTAATAAATTTAACACTCACTTTTTTTTGTCAAACCTTCTAAGGGCAATCTACCTTCAAAGTGCTTCTTGATACAACCAGCCCGGCGTCCGTGAGGGAATCCACGGGTGCGAGAACTTATGAAGGTCTTGGAAAATGAATTTTCAATCCAAAGAGACGGAATGTTCAATGGAGGGTCTTTCCAATTGCAAGAATGGTGTAAGGAACCTAACTTGCCCTTGAGAAGGGGAAAGAGAAGAGAAGAGAAAGATTTTTTTCTTTTTCTTTTCAAATGATGATGCAAATAACTAAGCAATCAACTAAACTGCACAATGCATGAAAGAAATGCAACTAAGATAAAAGCATCATGACATGATGAATTTTTTTTCTATTTTCTGATTTCTGATTTTTTTAGAGTTATTTTTCAAAAAAAATTCTTTTTTCAAAAAGAGAGATAGATAAAGGACAAATACCAACTAAAAATACCAATCAACATGCAAAACTATTGCAAAATAAAGCCTAAAATCATGTTTTTGGTGTTTTCTGGAGTTCTGATTTTTTGGATTTTTTTAAAAAAATTTATTTTTTTTATGATTTTTTCAGAAATTAAAAAAATAGGACCTTTACCTACGTTTACTGACCTTTAGCGACGCTTGAATTCCCTAGATTTTCTGATTTTCTGTGTTCTGCTACAGTTTTAGGCTTTCAGCAACGCTTTCTATGATAATTTTTTTCCTGGGATTTTTAGGTCCGAATTTTTATGAATTTTTGATTTTTTTATTTTGATTTTTCCTATAAAATAAAAATAAAAGAATTAGTAAAACTATATACAAATCAAACACAAGAAATTCTAACTATTAAAAATAATTTCTTCCCCGACAACGGTGCCAAAAATTGATAGCCACTAAACCTGTCTTTGAAAACTCGTGCCACAATTTAAAAATAACTGAACTCACTCACTTAAAAAGATTTGAATAAGAGTAAAGTGGTAAAAACGGGTCGGTCCCACAGAGAAGAAATATTTTCATTTAAGCATGAGATGAAAAATTCTTATATTTGGATGATCTAAATTTTGAGTGAGATTTAAACTAATGAAAAGGAAACTTGCATGAAAATAAACAACCTAAAGAATATGAGAGGGTTGAGGAAAGAAATTGGAAAGAGAAGGAGAAAAGAACACAATTTTCAGAAATCTGAATTTCATTACTAAGAAAGGTGGCAAGTACAACTCTATGAAAATAAAAATTACAATTTGAAAATAAATAGAGAAAGGAGAAGAATAAGAGTCAATATGATGAAGAATAATGCCGCCGTCTCCGCCGTGTTGAGCCTTGGAAGTTTAACCCGCTTTGGAAGTAGACGCTGCCGAGAGGACCGAAGGAAGAAGATCCGCCTTGGGATGTGTGAAGAAATATGAAGAGGGAGATATAGATAGAAGAAGAAGAAGAATAAAACAAAATATGTGTGGAGATGAATAGAGAGATAGAGAGGGCTATGGTGGAAAAGAAAAGAAAACATAGTAAACTAAACTGAAAATAGAGGGTGATTAGAATAAGAATAACTTTAACACTACAAGGAATTAGAAGAAGTGGAAGAAATAAAAGTTGTAGATCTGTGAATGACAGAGAAGATTGCTTAAGAACATAGAGGGAGAAAACGTAAGGAAGATGGTGAAAAACTAGGAAGAACAAGGGTTTATCTGTGCGGATGAACAGTAAAAGCTTAAAAATTAAACTTTAAAAAATAATTAATAACTTGAAAACGATAGAGAATTGGAGGAAGAAGAAAAAGAAGAAAATCCAGATCTAGGAAAGATGAAGAATGTTTATGAAGAGACTATGGTGAAAAGAGGAGCAGAAGAAGAAGCAAATGGAGGAAGAACTGAGTTGTGTGAAAACGGGTGAACAGTAAAAATGCAGAGATAGAGCATTGAAAAATAACTAATAGCTTGAAAACGGGAGAGAATTAAAAGAAGAGGAGGAAAAAGAAATTGTAGAGAACTTGAAAATGAAGAACGTTGTAGAAGAAAAAAACTTAAAAAGATGATCAGAAGGGCATGAAAACTGGGCTAGAAGAAAAGGCTAACTTCTCATCGGTCTGCTCTTGGGCAGTTTATATAGGGTGCAGAGGAAACTCACGAAAATCTCTCCAGATTTAGCTTGAATCCATCTTATCAGTATCAAGGATTGATCAAAGTAGGTCTCATGCCATATTTAGAGTCTTCCTTTCCTCAAACAAGAGGAGATAAGCTCAAAAAGTAGAAGATAACTGCGATCGGGTTCCGTTTCTGGTTCAGACTTAAAATGGCGACCTCCACAGTGTCGTTTATTCCTTAATGAACGACTCTTCACTCGGGCGCACATTCTTTATTTCTTTATTTTAATATTTTTTTCAGCATTTTGACTTTTCCGTACATCAGGATTTAGCGTCCGTGTAAACGGTCACAGTTTCTTCAATGGGCGACACTTCAAACCGTCACTCAATATTTTCCTTTTCTTTCTATTTTCTGATCAAAATAAATGGGCACCCGCCAAGGTGTCGCAGTTCATAGAATTTGCGCCCTTTCAGAAGGGCGTTCATTAAATAGCGTCTGGAGCTCGGTCGCTCATTCCTGTAAATTGAGAAAATTTTAAAATAATCAATGTTCTTGATAAAAATAGTTATGCAATTTCTTAATTAAATCTCACATTGTCATTTTCACTCAAAAAATGATGGTAAAATACATGCAGACTCAAAATAATGTGATAATGAGATTTGTTCATATTAATGCACAACTATACTCATTAAATGCTCAAAAGTGATGAATGTGATGTAACTTATGATATGAAATATAACACTTATCAAATATCTGTGTGTATACGAAGATGGTTCAACGGGCACATCTATGTGAAAAGACCTTGGAGAATGTCGAAAAGTTCAAAGGCAAGAGTGAGGAGTCAAGGAGCAAATTCGATCGGCGAGTAAAGAAAGGAGAGAGATTCAGCATCACAGAACCCTACAAGACCCGTGATAACAAGAAGAGGTCCCGCAATGGGAACGGAAGGAATAACAACAGGAACAAGAAGGTAAAGGAGGAAGAAACGCAAGTCACGACGGCTTGCTTGTTTTGCGAGAAATTCGGCCACTTGGCCCAGGAATGTTGGAAGCGCCTTGGCGCTTGTTTACGTTGTGGGAGTCGGGAGTGTCGTATGCCCGATTGCCCTCTTATGAAGGAACTGTAAGGTTTCGACCAGAATGTGCAACGAAAATCATCGAAACCTTAGAAAGTATATCGTTGTCAGTTTATCAAAATCGAACAAGATCGTTAATCCCGCGATGTGAAAAATGATGCTTTACCTTTGCGGGGTTGAGAATCTCTCAAAACCTCGTAGACGAACAAGAGGAAGATCCCGGAGTCGCGAGCCATTCAAACGTCCGGTCTCTAGATGTATCCACATGAGCAGTGGAAGCAGACGGGATCTCCTCGACAATCTTCATGGGCCGACCCGATCTCAACACCACCATCCACCAGGGAGGAAGGAGAGAGAAGGAGGGGGCACCCCTTGGAGAGAGAGAGAGGAGAGAGGGTGACCAGGGTTCAACCTTGTAGCTTGGCCAGGGTTTCTCCCAACAACGTATATTTATAGACCTTTATCGTTCTTCATAAAAACCCAATAATAGTATATAAAGTCCACCCATCTCGGTCTGTCCAATACTCTATTGTGTGTGACCCTTTAGGCCCAATAGTCTATTTAGTTTTCTAGCCCATTATTTAATCCTATCCATTAACTCTTAATGGAATCAGCGGGCTTTCCGATCATGAAAAGTAACAAGCAACGCTTCGTGATCCCAAACGACATTGGGGATAAGCAACCCACCCTGGAACCTTTCCGTCTGCAGATTCCACACAGCTATAGATCCTCGTTCATCCAATGCCCCACCAGGACTAGGGTATGTTCAAACTGTCAAACCCTATTGAGTCCCGACTCAACTGAATCTTGTACTCTAAATAGGTTAATTAGAAAAACTCATTTTTCATAATGAACTCCCGTACCCTGGCCAGGGGATTTCCCGAGTACAGATCCGTAGGGCATTCTCTCTCATATATCTTATTGAGAGTGAACGATCCCATGCTGTCAAACTAATTACCTTCGCACGAGTTCCACCGAGTCCGAATAACTAACTATACAAGACCACTTTATAGAAGTCCATAAGTCAGTAATCAAATACTCAGCATCCCTTATGCAAGACATCTTTATTGACTCAGGTCCAAGATCCAACTGTGCTATTGTGACATACAATACCCTGATTGACAGTCAGTATGATTACATTCAGGAATTCTGAATCGGGTCAGTTCTGTGTACTCATTCCACTAATGAGCACCCACACACGTACTTCAGTGTCTCCACACTGATGACCATGAGAATAATCACACTCATCATATGAGTAAGTATCATGTGTGCCACTCTATCCAGATCTTCAATGTCCCTTCTTGAAGATCCTATGACTGGGAACAATTAGAACATGTGCATCCAGATGACTGATCTCATTATCATAATCTCATTATGATCCAGCTATCATCGCACAGTTCAGGGACTTCATCGCATTTGAATCATTAACACATATTAAATGCAACGAATAAATGCCATTAATATGAATAAGATATTACAAGAAATGTCACCATCACATCTCATGTGATTGGCTTGTAGGGCATACATTTCTATCAATATCCCACTTACACTATAGCCAATCACCCACATGCTTGATCCCCATCAGCCCTAGGTGACGCTCAAAAACACTTTGAGTCAACGGCTTAGTTAGTGGATCTGCAATATTATCACTAGAAGGCACTCTATCAATTACAACATCTCCTCTAGCTATAATCTCTCTGATCAAGTGGTAGCGCCGCAGAATATACTTTGATTTCTGATGAGACCTCGGCTCTTTTGCTTGTGCAATCTCCCCATTATTATCACATGATAAGGGGACCGGATCAGAGATGCCCGGGACAACTCCAAGCTCTTCGATGAACTTCTTCATCCAAACTGCTTCTTTGGCCACCTCAGCAGCAGCAATGTACTCAGCTTCGGTCGTAGAATCAGTAGTGGCGTCTTGTTTGGAACTTTTCCAACTCACTGCCCCACCATTCAGGGTAAACACATACCCCGAAGTTGACTTGCTGTCATCTTTATTGGACTAAAAACTTGAGTCAGTATAGTCTCGAAGTTTCAAGTCCTCTCCTCCATAAGCCAGAAACATATCCTCGGTCCTTCGCAAGTACTTAATGATACACTTCACAGCTATCCAGTGTTGCTCACCTAGATCTGCCTGAAACCTGCTCATAACACTTAGAGCATATGAAACATCAGGCCTTGTACATAACATTGCATACATGATGGACCCTATGGTAGAAGCATAAGGTACCCTACTCATGCGCCTCCTCCCATCAGAAGTCTTAGGGGACATTTCCTTAGAGAGGTGAACTCCATGTCTCATCGGTATGAGACCTCTCTTGGAGTTTTCCATGCCAAACCTTTTGACAATGGAATCTATGTACATCGATTGGGACAAACCTAGCATCCTATTTGATCTATCTCTATAGATCCTGATCCCCAATACATAGGATGCTTTTCCCAAACCCTTCATGAAGAAGTGCTTAGATAGCCAGGATTTAACTAATGACAACATACCTACATCATTCCCAATGAGTAGTATGTCATCAACATATAGGACCAAGAAGGTGATTGCACTGTCACATATTTTCTTATACACACACGGCTCATCTTCATTCTTAACGAAGTCATAAGACTTGATGGCTTCATCAAATCTTAAATTCTAACTGCGGGACGGTTGCTTCAATCCATAAATGGATCTCAGCAACCTGCATACCTTATCTGGGTGCTCTTTGGATATGAATCCCTCAGGCTATATCATATACACCTCTTCCTCCAGGTGTCAATTGAGGAAAGCAGTCTTCACATCCATCTGCCAGATCTCATAATCATGGTACACAGCGATGGCAAGTAAAATCTTGATGGACTTAGTCATGGCAACTGGTGAGAAGGTCTCGTCATAGTCAACTCGTTGTCTTTGATGATATCCCTTCGTAACTAACCTTGTCTTGTAGGTATCAACCATTCCACTGCTCCAACTTTTCTTTTAAAGATCCACTTGCATCCGATGGGCACCATACCCTCAGGTGGATCTACCAAGTTCCAAACTTAGTTGGCGTACATGAGGGCCATCTCCGATTTCATGGCCTCTTGCCATCTCCAGGAATCAATACTGCTTGTTGCCTCCTCGTAGGTCTTAGGATCATCATCCTCATTACAGTGTGCCTTGTCCCCACCATCAGAGATGTGTCCCATATATCTATCTGGATGGACAGGTACATGGCCAGACCTACGCATAGTTTGTGTGCCATCTTGAACTGGTTCCTGAGACGATACAGCTCCAGTTTGTGGTTCTAGAACTTCTTCTAGTTCTACCATAGTCCCACTGTTTCCTTCAAGGATATACTCATCCTCTAGGAACACAGCTCGCTTAGCTACAAACACTCTTTGATCGCTAGGCTAGTAGAAGTAATATCCATACGTTTCCTTAGGATATCCCACAAACCTGCATCTTTTAGTCTTGGATGCCAGTTTATCAGGATTGTATTTCTTAACATGGGCAGGGCAACCCCAGACCTTAACATTCTTAAGGTTTCATTTCTTTCCTTTCCATATCTCATATGGAGTGGAAGACACAGACTTAGTCGGAACTTTGTTTAATAAGTGAGCAGCAGTGTCTATGGCATAGCCCCAGAGTGACAAGGGTAATCTAGTAAAGCACATCATGGATCGCACCATATCTAATAAGGTACGATTCTTACTTTCAGCCACACCATTCAGCTGAGGTGTGTAAGGAGGGGTCCACTGGGATAATATACCACTATCCTTTAAGTATTGTGTGAATTCCGTACTCAGGTATTCCCCTCCTCGATCAGATCGAAGAGTTTTAATACTCTTTCTTGTTTGTTTCTCTACTTCATTCTTGAACTCCACAAATTTCTCAAAGGCTTCAGATTTGTACTTCATCAAGTACACATATCTATACCTAGAGAAATCATCAGTGAAAGTAATGAAGTATGAGTAACCCCCTTTGGCTTGGGTGGACATAGGTCCACATACATCAGAATGTATGAGTTATAACAACTCACCAGCTCTTTCTCCATATCCCGTAAATGGAGAGTTGGTCATTTTTCCCATAAGGCAAGATTCACAGGTTGCAAATGATTCATAATCAAATGGATCAACATATCCATCTTTGTACAACCTTCTCAATCTTTCCTCACTAATATGACCAAGCTTACAATGCCAAAGATATGCTTGATTCACATCATTCCTCTTCCTCTTAAGAGGTCCATCCACACACAAAACAGGAGTATCCATATCTAGTAAAAACAAACCATTAATTAAGCTCTCACTGGCAAACAATTCACCATTTAATAATAAAGAACATGTCTTATTCTCAAAGCTCACAATAAATCCATATTTATTTAAGCATGGAATGGAAATAATGTTCTTAATTATAGAAGGAACATAATAATAGATAATTTGGTATACGGGTAATAATAACTCTAGAAATGGTGTTGCTATAATAATAGATAAAAACTTAAAAGACAGAGTTGTGGAAGTAAATAGATTGGGAGATAGACTAATGGTAATTAAACTTATCTTAGGTGATGATATTTTGAATATAATTAGTGCATATGCACCTCAAGTAGGATTAGAAGAGATCATTAAAAAGTAATTTTGGGAGGCTATTGATAGTTTGATCCAAAATATCCCTAGTGAAGAGAGAATCTTTATTGGAGGGGATCTTAATGGTCATGTGGGTATAGATAATAGAGGCTATGAGAGGATTCATGGAGGGCTTGATTTTGGTAATAGGAATGATATGGGTAACACTATTCTTGATTTTGCTATGGCCTATGATCTAGAAATTATTAATACCTTCTTTAAGAAGCGGGACGAACACTTAATAGCATACAAGAGTGGAACACATATAAGTCAAATTGACTATTTTCTCATTAGGAAGGTCGATAGAGTTTTATGTAAAGATTGCAAAGTTATTCCTGGTGAGAGTCTAGCCCCTCAACATAGATTGTTAGTAATGGATGTCACTATCCCTAAATTCAAAAGAAAGATCATTATAAATAATTATTCCAAGATTAAATGGTGGAATTTAAAAGGTAAAAGTTTAGAAACATTTAAAAATCATCTATTAAAGGTAAATATTTGGAATTTAGAACAAGAAACTAATGTAATGTGGAATAATGTTACAAATTGTATAACGAGGGTTGCAAAACAACTCTTAGGCGAATCTAAAGGTAAAAAGAACTTAGAAAAAGAGACTTGGTGGTGGAGTGAGGAAATTCAAAATACCATTAAAGTAAAAAAGGAATGCTTTAAAGTTTGGCAAGCTAACAAAAATGCTCAAACCCTAGAAGCTTATAAAATCGCTAAAAAGAGAGCTAAGAAAATAGTCAGCGAAGCCAAATCAAAGGCATTTGAAGATTTATATAATAAATTAGGAACCTGAGAGGGTGAAAAGGACATATTTAAACTAGCTAAATTAAGAGAAAGGAAAACTAGAGATTTAGATCATGTTCGGTGCATTAAAGGTGAAGATCAAAGGGTTTTAACTAAGGATCTTGAGATTAAAGGGAGGTGGCATAGCTATTTTCAGAAGTTACTTAATGGAGATTCCGTCAAGGATTTATCTTTAGAAGGTACCCAAGAGTCCATAATATTTGATAAATATCAATATTTCAGGTGTATTAAGATGTCAGAAGTGGAGGATGCTTTAAGGAAAATGAAAGTGGGCAAGGCCTTAGGACTAGATGGCTTACCTATTGAAGTATGGAAAGGTCTAGGAGATATTGGTATTCAGTGGCTAACTAAATTTTTTAATAAAATTTTAAAGGAACGAAGAATGCCAGAAGTTTGGAGAAAAAGTGTTGTAGTTCCTTTCTATAAAAATAAAGGAGATATTCAAAGTTGTAATAATTATCGTGGAATTAAGCTTATGAGTCATACTATGAAACTTTGGGAAAGAGTAATTGATAAACGCCTCCGTGGTATGACTACTATGTCGGAAAATCAGTTTGGTTTTATGCCAAATAGATCTACTACAGAAGCTATTTTCTTGCTACGGCAGCTAATGGAGAAGTATAGAGAGATGAGAAAAGATTTGTATATAGTTTTTCTTGATTTAGAGAAGGCGTACGATCGAGTATCGAGAGAATTGATTTGGTGGACATTAAGAAAGAAATGAATCTCTCAAGGATATGTTGATTTGATTAAGGATATGTACGACGGTGCTATTACTAGTGTTCGAACTATTGCTGGGGAGACTGGTGAATTTCCCGTTTCTATAGGTTTGCATCAAGGTTCTGCACTAAGTCCGTATCTCTTTGCCTTAGTTATGGATGAAGTAACTAAACAATTGCATGATGATATCCCTTGGTGTATGCTATTTGCAGACGATATTATTTTAATTGATGAGAGTATTGATGCTCTAAATGCTAAGTTAGAGCGTTGGAGACTTGCCTTGGAGTCTAAAGGTTTTAAAATTAGTAGGAGCAAGTCAGAATTTATGCACTGTAATTTTAGTAATGGGAGTGTGGTTCAGGAAGACATGGTTCTAATTGACGGACATAACATTCCGAAGAGTAGTAGCTTTCGATACTTAGGGTCTATCATACAAGAGAATGGGGAGATTTATGATGACGTTACACATAGGATTAAGGCAGGCTGGTTAAGATGGAGAAGTGCATCAGGTGTCCTTTGTGATCGTCGTATGCCTGTGAAACTCAAAGGGAGGTTTTATAGAACGGCTGTGAGACCTGCTCTGTTATATGGTACCGAGTGTTGGGCAGTACGAAAGGAACACATCTACAAAATGTGTGTAGCAGAGATGAGGATGTTGAGATGGATGTGTGGCAAGACTAAGAAAGACAAGATTAGGAATGAGCGCATCCGTAAGGACTTAGGGATAGCTCCAATTGATAGTAAAATGAGAGAAAATAGACTCAGGTGGTTTGGACATGTGTTTCGTCGCCCTAACTCAGCGCCGGTTAAAAGATGTGATCAAATCTTAGTGGATGCTAGCAAAAGAGCTCGAGGAAGGCCTAAAATGAGATGGTGCGATGTTATTAGGAAGGACATTAGTTCCTTGAGTTTAAATATGAATATTGCACTTGATAGAAATCTTTGGCGGAACAGGATTCATGTAGCCGACCCCAATTAATTGGGATAAGGCTCTGATGATGATGATGATGATGAATTATAGAAGGAACATAATAGCAGTCTGTTAACTTTAATGTAGCTCCTGAGGAAAGCTTGAGGTTCACACTCCCGACTGCAAGTGCAACAACTCTTGCTTCATTTCCCAGTCGTAGATCAACCTTGCCTTTGTTCAATCGCCTACTACTTGTCAGAACCTGCAAATCATTACAGATATGAGATGCACATCCAGTATCTAATACCCATGATGTGGATCTATATGATAAGTTAAGGTCAATCATGAACATACCTGAAGCTTCTCCAAGCTTCTACTTTACTTTCTCTGCAAGGTACAACTCGCAGTTTCTCTTCCAATGGCCATCCTTATGGCAATGGAAGCACTAGCCCTTGTCCTTGCTTGCCTCTTCTTTCTTGGTAGCCTTTCCCTGCTTATCCTAATTTTTCTTTTTATTTTTCTTAAAAACATCTTGATTCTTTCTCTTCTTGTTGGTCTTACCAACAAGCAACACAGAAGATTTTCCATTGTTCATTATCCCCTCAGCAGTCTTCAACATATTAAGAAGCTCTGAAAGAGAGCATTCTTGTAGCGACCCAAGATCCGGATACCGGGAAGGACCCGATACCATTCGAATCTTGGCCCGCCGCCCACAAACCGGAGGGCTCGGAAGGGCTAAAACGAGTGTGGAGGTACAAAGAAATAGGAAATAGAGCAGGATAATTCAACAATTAATAGAAATAAACAATCTAACTACAGCAGAGTCCAGTCCAACAGAAGTACAGTTTAAGACAGAACAACGTACCCAAAATCGAGTGAACACTCGGCCCGGCGAGCTGGCAACTAAGAACCTCAGCACAGCACCCTCGAACCTCGAGGAAGAACCATTGCACCTGAAACACAGGGGTAAGTCTCCTGTCACTGGCTCAGTAGGGGTCCCGTGGAACCCCAACTATAAACAACGACGGTAACGGAAAGCAACAACAACAACAGGAACGGCACTCGGTGGCCGAGAAAACCTCGGCTCTAAAGCTACTCCTTCTATACTATAAAACACGCCCCGATCTCAAGTCGGGGAAACACCGATCTAACAGAAAGACCTCAGGCTATGCTGCCAGAAAACACACCCCGACAACCCTGTCGCGGAGGCCCGTCTCCCAAACAAAGGCCCAACCCAAGACCACTCGGTCTAGGAAAATGGTCACGACCTCGCCATCGTGAAACCAACACCATCTAGGGAAAAACCCTTAGTGATGCTCATAGGAAACCCTAGACCTCTACCTTGGGAACACACCTAGAAACTACACGTAAAATCATGTCTCGCAAACGGGAAATAGAAACTCGAGTCACGTGAAACTCACGTCAAGTGACAGGAGCACTGCCCACCAGAAGTAAAGCCGGATGCGTCCACTAACGTCTTAGTCCACACCTCAAGTGTCTCTCTACGACGCCCCCAGAGGAGACAGAGACACAACAGTAACCAGCACCACGAACAAGGACTAGCTGGGGTCACGCTTGTCAGTGCGGGTCTGACAGCCCCCAACTAAGTGTGCACACACAGACCATGCGCCCTAGGTCATATCCTCTAGCTGGTTCTTCCCCCGAAGCCCGGACTCAGGCTGCACGTGGGGGCCCTACGATAACCAGCCTAAAAACCGTGTCTCTCGAGTAAGCCGCTCCGCCACCCCCGGGTGGGTCAGCACACGCATGCCGTAAGAAGGCTACGACCAGTGGGAGGTCACTAAAGGTGAACATAGAAAGCCACGCACGCACCCATCGTGAGTAACGCGGAGTAATAGGTGGCTCAACACCACCGGACTCTAGATAGCCCACTAGACCTACTAGATCCAACGGTCCTTGAGTCACACGACTAGGGGTCAAGACCGTCGTACATAACGGCACAACGCTGTCAATCTAGCCTAATCCCTAGGTTTGAAACCACGGTAGCATGAGTACCGAGGTAGCTTACGAGCCACCGAGTTGATCCCTCATCTAAGGGACACATGGGAAACCTCCATCCCCAGGTTGGTTAATTGGACCCACAGTTCAAGGCCACACACATGGCCCACTCGGAAACCACCTTCCGAAGAAACCCACGACGTACGGGGAAGCCCCACCGCACTCATACCTATACATGGTGACTCGATCTAGTGAGAACATGAAAGCCCAGAACACATGGGGTCACCTGGACCCTTAAAACCCTCGGGCATGCTAATCGAGGTAAAGCGGTACCTCCGAACACCCAAAAACATAATCACGACTAACACGGGGTGTCCGGGACATCTACGGTGTCATAGACCCATAAGACGCTCAATCCTGGTCCCACCAGGGCTCAAGATAGCCCAAACAAGACACGGAAGACAGAGGACATGAACGCGCAACTATCTTGGGTCGTGTTCAGAACGCGCAACTTTGGAGCCTCACATTCTTAAAGAAGAACGTGCCCCTTACTTGGGTAGCGTTCAGAACGTGCAACTTCAGAGCGTCACATTCTTAAACAAGAACGTGCCCCTCACCTGGGTCGCTTTCAGAACGTGCAACTTCGGAGCATCACGTTCTTAAAGAAGAACGTGCCCCTCACCTGGGTCATGTTTAGAACGTACAACTTCAGAGCGGCGCGTTCTCAACCGCCTTACTGTTCAACTGATGCGAAACAGGAATCCGAGTCCGAAATTTTCTCTTCTTTTTATGTTCTCCAATATTTCTCATCACTTTTTCCCATTTTGTCACTTTTTTTTCTTTTTGAAACAAATTCATCACCTTTTTTTTTCAAATCTTCTCTACCACCCCTTTCTTTCTTTTTTTCCCCTCAAAATAACGTAATGAGAGAGAGATAAAGAGAGAGAGAAAATGGAGAGAATGAGAGGGTGACAAGAGAGAGGGTGATGAGAGCATGGCAAGGGCAAGCCATGCACATGCACGTAACTCCACCCCTTTCTTTTACATTTTTTTTTGTTGCCTTCTCAAAAGAAACGTAATGAGAGAGAGAGAGGGAAATGTGAGAGTGGGATGGGAGAGAGAGGTGTGAAGAGAGATATTAGAGAGGATGAGAGGGACTCTCTTTTTCTTTTGTTTCTTTTTTTTTGTTATAGATGATCATCCTGCAGAGAGAGAGGGAGGGAGGGAAGAGAGAGAAAGAATGGGATTTAGAGAGAGAAAGAGTGGGAGGTGGGGGGGACGACAGCGGCAGTGTTGGACCGACGTGGGCGCCTGTGCGGTTGGCGTGCTCGAAACGGTGGACAGCAGGGGAGTTCGCGGCAGTCGGCGGAGTGGTAGGTGGTGACCCATGGCTGGCTATTTGTTGCTATCGGAGTGACTGGCATATACTTCCGGTGGTCTGGTCGACGGCGCTGCAGGTAGTGACCGGCAGGGGGGCACCGCGGTGGCGTTGCTGGGGAGGGCCACTACCGGCGAGGACCAGACAGACAGGGTACTCGGAGATGATATCGGCATGCCATCCGACATGTGCACAAGCCCAGGTGGTCCGACGGTGGAGGGCCGTGCCATCAAGGGGTGAAGGGAGCCGGGGCCGCCGTAGATATGGCAGGGCTGCTGCTACTGCGACTGATGGAGCCGGCGAACTGACGAGGTAGGGCCGATGCTCTGCTCTCGAGTGGGTCACCCTCCGGCTGAAGCAGTCATCTTGCAGAGGGCTTGAGGGCGGCACAGCTTGTTGATCGTGCTGGCGTATCGTCGAGGAGTTGGCACGGCTGCCAGCGCCTATGGCGTGTGGGGGTGCAAGTGTAGGTGTGTGCGTTAAACGGGTAAGAGGGCTAGAGAGAGAGCGAACGAGGGTGAGTGAGGGGGCAGAGGGGGAGAGCAGAAGGTGGCCGGTGGAGGGTGCAGTGGTGCAAGGAGTGTGTGGGAAGTGGAGAGGAAGAGAGGGACGTGTGTGAGTGCTGGGAAGAGAGCAGGATGAGAGGGGAGGTGAGGCTTGGAGGTGGTTCACTTGTGGCAGTGGCAAGAGAGAGGGGAGGAGGGTGGCGAGATGGGAGGAGTTTCAAGAGTGTTTAAGCGTGCGTGTTCTCAACAGCAAGGGAGAGAACGAGGGGCAGGGAGAGGGGAAGAGGGAGGGAAGAAAGGAGAAGCTAGCTATTTAGAGAGAGAGATAAACCGTGCCCATGCAACTGACGTGGGGAGAGGGGGGAGAGAGAAAGATAGAGAACGGGTAGTGAGAGGATGGTGTAGCCGTTGGCGCTGCTCCGCTAATGCTCACTCCGCTAATGGCCTAGCTCGGAGGGAGGCAGAGATGCACGCCCATGTGGCTCAAACCGACGTGTTCGGCGGGGGTGCCAACGCCGTGCTCGGACGCAAGGACGCACAGCCAGTTGCCGTGCGTGCTAGGGATGGCGGTATAGAGCAGCCACCGTGGAGCCCGTTGTTGCTGGGGGTTGACGACGGTAAGCGTGGGGCTGGGGCTCTGCTTGGCGGTCGCTATGGGCGTGGGTGTGGCCACGGTGAGGTAGCATGCATTACCACGGCGAGGGCAGTGGCTCCGATGGTGGCAGCGGCGAGGCTGCATGCAGGGCAGCAACGAGGTGGAGGCGGCCACGGTGACGTTGCATGGACGGCCGTGGCGAGGGAGGTGGCTCCGTCGGTGGCTGGCCAGAGTCTAGTGGGAAGTGGCTAGATTCATTGATGGGGAAGGGAGAAATAGACTTGGGGTGGGTTGTACGTGAGTGTGGGCTTGTGAGAAGAGGCCAAAGGAAGGGGGGGAAGGTCAGAATAGACGGATGGAGGGATGAAGATGGGGTTCCCAGTGGTGCGAACGTAAGAGAGAGAGGCTTGGGGAAAGGGGAGGGTGAGAGAGACGCAGGGAGTGGAGCAAGGGAATGGCCATGCAAAGGAAGTTAGAGGGAGAGGGGGGGAAAGGGGTGACTGCAGTTGCAGGGAGAGAGGGGGCTGAGGGCCGGAGGAAGGGGGTGGGATAGCTTGGCCAAACTATGGATGTGAGGGAGGGGAAATGCAGAAGCAAAGGAAGGGGGGAATAGGAAGGGAAAGCTGGTGGCCAGGGGGGTTAGCAGGGGGGAATGGACAAGTGGTGTGTGGGCTTGTGGGCAGAAGTAAATGAGGGCGGGAGGGGAGCTGAGAATAGAGAGAAGGGGGGCAATGACAGGTTCCCAGTAGTGCGATGGCAAGAGAGAGAGAGGGTTGAGGAAGGATAAGAAGGTGGGGGAAGAGAGAAGAGATCGGTGATGTGAGTGTAGAAGATAGGGAGAGAGAAATCTAGGAGAATCCACTCCTAGAGAGAGAGGTGGGGGGTGGGGACGTAAGAGGGAAAGGAGGGGAAAAGAGGTAGAGAGTGGGGGTTTCCCCATCTTTCCAAAAATTTAACTTCATTCTATTCCTTCAACGTGGGGTTACAAGTAACTTAAATAGAAAAGAGTGGGAAGGGGAGAGGTCACATTTAAATTGGAGGGGGAAGGACACATAGAAAACCCAAAGGATATGGGTTCTTACGAGGACTCTCATGAGTGCACATTAGGGCCTAGTTATAGCTATATACCTATTCCTAATAACAGAAGGAAACTCACACTAGGCCCACTTATATCATTTCATGTGGCCCATTAACATAAAACATTTAAACATAGCTAATATAATTTCATAGTTGTCGGCGCCGCTTTGACGATCGTCCGTTGCCGCTTGTCGATCCCATGATGATTCCGTCAAATCCCTCCGCTTGGAGGAGGTTCGACCTCGAACCTCATAGCTCAGGATCCCGGTTGGATGGAGCAACCCGATTCCCTAAGCTCTGATACCATTTGATGTGAAACAGGCATTTGAGTCTGAAATTTTCTCTTCTTTTTATTTTCTCCAATATTTCTCATCACTTTTTCCCATTTTGTCACTTTTTTTTTCTTTTTGAAAAAAATTCATCACCTTTTTTTTTCAAATCTTCTCTACCACCCCTTTCTTTCTTTTTTCCCCTCAAAATAACATAATGAGAGAGAGATAAAGAGAGAGAGATATTGAAAGGAATGAGAGGGTGACAAGAGAGAGGGTGATGAGAGCATGGCAAGGGCAAGCCATGCACATGCACGTAACTCCACCTCTTTCTTTTACATTTTTTTTTGTTTCCTTCTCAAAAGAAACGTAATGAGAGAGAGAGGGAAATGTGAGAGTGGGATGGGAGAGAGAGGTGTGAAGAGAGATATTAGAGAGGATGAGAGGGACTCTCTTTTTCTTTTGTTTCTTTTTTTTTGTTACAGATGATCATCCCGCAGAGAGAGAGGGAGGGAGGGAAGAGAGAGAGAGAATGGGATTTAGAGAGAGAAAGGGTGGGAGGTGGGGGGGACGACAGCGGCAGTGTTGGAGCGACGTGGGCGCCTGTGCGGTTGGCGTGCTCGGAACGGTGGACAGCAGGGGAGCTCGCGGCAGTCGGCGGAGTGGCAGGTGGTGACCCGTGGCTGGCTGTTTGTTGCTATCGGAGCGACTGGCATATACTTCCGGTGGTCTGGTCGACGGCGCTGCAGGTGGTGACCGGTAGGGGGGCACCACCGTGGCGTTGCTGGGGAGGGCCGCTACCGGCGAGGACCAGACGGACAGGGTACTCAGAGACGATATCGGCATGCCATCCGACATGTGCACAAGCCCAGGTGGTCCGACGGTGGAGGGCCGTGCCATCAAGGGGTGAAGGGAGCTGGGGCCACCGTAGATATAGCAGGTCTGCTGCTACTGCGACTGACGGAGCCAGCGAACTGACGAGGCAGAGCCGATGCTCTGCTCGCGGGTGGGTCACCCTCCGGCTGAAGCAGTCATCTTGCAGAGGGCTTGAGGGCGGCACAGCTTGTTGATCGTGCTGGCGTATCATCGAGGAGTTGGCGCGGCTGCCAGCGCCTATGGCGTGTAGGGGTGCAAGTGTAGGTGTGTGCGTTAAACGGGTAAGAGGGCTAGAGAGAGAGCGAACGAGGGTGAGTGAGGGGGCAGAGGGGGAGAGCAGAAGGTGGCCGGCAGAGGGTGTAGTGGTGCAAGGAGTGTGTGGGAAGTGGAGAGGAAGAGAGGGACGTGTGTGTGTGCTGGGAAGAGAGCAGGATGAGAGGGGAGGTGAGGCTTGGAGGTGGTTCACTTGTGGCAGTGGCAAGAGAGAGGGGAGGAGGGTGGCGAGATGGGAGGAGTTTCAAGAGTGTTTATGCGTGTGTGTTCTCAACAGCAAGGGAGAGAACGAGGGGCAGGGAGAGGGGAAGAGGGAGGGAAGAAAGGAGAAGCTAGCTGTTTAGAGAGAGAGAGAAACCGTGCCCATGCAACTGACGTGGGGAGAGGGGGGAGAGAGAAAGATAGAGAACGGGTAGTGAGAGGATGGTGTGGCCGTTGGCGCTGCTCCGCTAATGCTCGCTCCGCTAATGGCCTAGCTCGGAGGGAGGCAGAGATGCACGCCCATGTGGCTCAAACCGACGTGTTCGGCGGGGGTGCCAACGCCGTGCTCGGATGCAAGGACGCACAGCCAGTTGCCGTGCGTGCTAGGGATGGCAGTGTAGAGCAGCCACCGTGGAGCCCGTTATTGCTGGGGGTCGACGACGGTAAGCGTGGGGCTGGGGCTCTTCTTGGCGGTCGCTATGGGCGTGGGTGTGGCCACGGCGAGGTAGCATGCATTACCATGGCGAGGGCAGTGGCTCCGACGGTGGCAGCAGTGAGGCTGCATGTAGGGCCGCAATGAGGTGGAGGCGGCCATGGTGACGTTGCCTGGACGGCCGTGGCGAGGGAGGTGGCTCCGTCGGTGGCTGGCCAGAGTCTAGTGGGAAGTGGCTGGATTCATCGATGGGGAAGGGAGAAATAGACTTGGGGTGGGTTGTATGTGAGTGTGGGCTTGTGAGAAGAGGCCAAAGGAAGGGGGGGAAGGTCAGAATAGACGGATGGAGGGATGAAGGTGGGGTTCCCAGTGTGGCGAAGGTAAGAGAGAGAGGCTTGGGGAAAGGGGAGGGTGAGAGAGACGCAGGGAGTGGAGCAAGGGAATGGCCATGCAGAGGAAGTTAGAGGGAGAGGGGGGGGAAAGGGGTGACTGCAGTTGCAGGGAGAGAGGGGGCTGAGGGCCGGAGGAAGGGGGTGGGATAGCTTGGCCAAACTGTGGATGTGAGGGAGGGGATATGCAGAAGCAAAGGAAGGGGGGAAGAGGAAGGGAAAGCTGGTGGCCAGGGGGGTTAGCAGGGGGGAATGGACAAGTGGTGTGTGGGCTTGTGGGCAGAAGTAAATGAGGGCGGGAGGGGAGGTGAGAATAGAGAGAAGGGGGGCAATGACAGGTTCCCAGTAGTGCGATGGCAAGAGAGAGAGAGAGAGGGCTGAGGAAGGAGAAGAAGGTGGGGGAAGAGACAAGAGATCGGTGATGTGAGTGTAGAAGAGAGGGAGAGAGAAATCTAGGAGAATCCACTCCTAGAGAGAGAGAGGTGGGGGTGGGGACGTAAGAGGGAAAGGAGGGGAAAAGAGGTAGAGAGTGGGGGTTTCCCCATCTTTCCAAAAATTTAACTTCATTCTATTCCTTCAACATGGGGTTACAAGTAACTTAAATAGAAAAGAGTGGGGAGGGGAGAGGTCACATTTAAATGGGAGGGGGAAGGACACATAGAAAACCAAAAGGATATGGGTTCTTACGAGGACTCTCATGAGTGCACATTAGGGCCTAGTTATAGCTATATACCTTTTCCTAATAACAGAAGGAAACTCACACTAGGCCCACTTATATCATTTCATGTGGCCCATTAACATAAAACATTTAAACATAGCTAATATAAGTTCATAGTTGTCGACGCCGCTTTGACGATCGTCCGTTGCCGCTTGTCGATCCCATGATGATTCCGTCATCAACTTTCTCGCTAAACACAGTGGCACGATACGTCGACTTCTCAAAAGAACGCGACCACTGTGATGGTCGCGATCTCGACCCGAGACCGAAAATGGCTAAAACCGTGAAAGAACCCATTACACGCCCCAATCACACCCATGTGAAGGGGAAAATAAGGGAAAACCATTCCCCAACCTCTCTAGCACCGAGAGGACCCATTTAAACCCCAAAAATGCAATCGAAACGCAAAATCTGGCTCACACCCCAAAAATTACACATTTATACCTCGACAGAGAAATAAACCCACTTGGCTCGCCTCGGGCTACCAAACTCACGAAAAATGAAGTACTCGGGCTAGGGAACCATCCCCCTACATCCACTGAAGATTTCACGCGTCGAGGATGCCGATCCACCAAGAAAACGTCATTTAAGCCCTCGTCGGCTCGCTATCCCACGAACCACCTCCACCATCGCGATCCTCGTCCCCTGCCCGTCGCTCCACGCCCCACGAGCATCGTCGCCCCGCCCTCGCCGCCTCCGTCGGCTGCCCAGAGTGGGAGGGGGAGAGGAGAGAACGTAAGAGAGAAGAGAGAGGGTGAGGGAGAGAAAATGAGAGATGGGGAGAGAGAAAAAGGGGTTTTGATATATAGGAAATCCAAAAATTCTGAAAAATATCAAAAATAGGGAAAAATACTCCCCATGATCCTCGAAAAATACACAACGCAGTGGTAACGTCCCGGAGTCGGAGAACGCAACGGTTCGCCCTACACGAGATTTCGAAGGTCCGACAGGTAAAAACACACGTAAATCACTAAACTCAATCCGGGACCCACGGATCTAGATCCGAAAAATAATCTGAAAAATCCGGGGCGTTACAATTCTATTTTATTCATGTTAAAATTGACTATGAATTGGGAGAATGAACCTGGGAGAGATTGAAAAATTAGGTCAACGCACAAATCCTTGTTTATCTCAAAACTTAATTCTACCAGCCTCTCAATCCACTCTATCATTTTGAGAACATGTGTCTGCACAGATGTTCCCTCAGACATTTTGGCCCCGAACAGATTCTTAGATATCTCATATCTCTCTGTTCTACTTTGAGCTCCAAAGAGCTCCTCAAGGTGGAACAAGATGGATCTAGCATCCATCTTCTCATGCTGCCTTTGCAACTCATTAGTCATGGAGGCCAGCATATAACATTGGGCCAGAGTGGCATCTTCCTTATGCTTTTCATAAAGAATCACTTCAGCCTCATCAGCATTATCAGTAGGAATAGGGGGAATAGGCTGCTCAAGAACATAGGCAATCTTCTCAGCGGTGAGAATAATTCTCAAGTTCCTGAGCAAGTCACTATAGTTAGGACCAGTAAACCTGTTGGCATCAAGTATGCCGCGTAACGGGTGGTTCGCCATAGAAGTCTACAAGAGAAGATTTGTAATAATTAGATAACATGCATATATTCATTAATTAAAATTAAGATATGGCCTTTAATCCTAATTTGATAACTCCCACTAATTTTTGATTAATTTACACAACCCTCATTGTGCAAAGACGGGATACTCCAGTTGTATCCTAGTGGGACTAGAATCCCATTAATATTATGGTAGTGGCCTTATGGCAGCACAACAAACCACCCCATACTTAATGGGTAGGCAACTCTTGCCAATTGCAACTCCTTGCAACTCCTGGTATATTCAGCCTCCAGACCTTTTGTGACCTTGTGGCAGCACAACAAATCACAAGATCTGGTTAGGTTAGACCCGTTGTTACGTTATGAGAGTAGGTTCAAGACATGACCCTTGTGGCTGCACAATAAAGCCATGACGGCACCCATCCCAAGGTTCGGCCTAAGCCTTAGTTTAAGTCTCTCCCCCCTTGCTGTAAGGGCCTCGTGACAGCACAACAAACCCACACAATCTAAGAGCAGCTCACTTAGACTATTACAACGGAAGGCTACGTGGGTCATTCTCAATGCCTCATGTTTACAACCTAATATGAAATCGAGGGGTTTTGATTAAATTTTGGTCTCATCAATATAGGTGCTACATACATATAAGAATTAGGAGTATCGTATATACCCTAAATATATATATATGTAATAGGTAGCACATCCACATATATCATCTATATGTATTAATACCAATGGATGATCATGGACCTTAAGCTCCTAAAATACATTACCAGAGCCAGTTGGTAATGCACACAATCATGGTAAATAGAAAATTATGGAGCATCCAATGCTCCCACTGGATGTGAAGAATCTCCCGAGGCCCTAGCATCCGGTCTCCTTCTTTGTCTCCATCCGCTTCTCCTTATTACAAGTAAATCTGTAAATTAGGCACGCAGGCCCACAAATATACATCAGATAATAATAAGAAACCTTGAACCAATCAAGAGGAGTACAACACAGGAGGGAGATAGAATGTACAACCCATATTAATAACAGAGAGAGAGGGAGGCACGTAGGCCCTAATAATCACATCACATAAAATCATTCACCAAAAAGAGCATCATCACATGATTTCTAAGTCCATGATCATCCATCCACACACAAGACACATTACATGCATCTTACAGTAATTATCACATAATTACAGCGAGATATAGCGATAATTTCAAAATAGTAATAATTAATTTTGAAATTGCGCATATTAACATTCAACTAAATAATTTAGTCAAAACAAATAAGTCTAAACAACTTTAGACCACCATAATTCCCATTCACTGCATGGGATCAATAATAATTTCCAGTTAATTAACCTCATAAGAATCACATTCTTATAGTAATTAACTTTAATTAATTAGATAATAGGATATACTTAAAACCATTTTAACATTTTTAGTAACTAATTAATCAGGGGCCAAATAATGAAAAATAAATTAATAAGTTACCAAAATAATTTTAGAACTCATTAAAATATTTTTTAGAATTTTCTGGAATTTTTCTGAAATTTCATGCCTTTTAAACACTTTAAAATGCATAAAAAATCAAAAAAATATAGGCGGTCTATGGAGTTCGGATCCGGCGCGGGCCGGATCTGACCCGCCTGCGACCGACAGCGGCTCGCGGGGGGGTTTTGTAGCACCCCGATCTATTAAAGAAATAAAAATTTTGAGAAAATTAATAAGAGATTCCTTAAGAAATAAGATAAGTCAAAATTCAACCATTTTATAAAAATCTGGAAAAATTAGAATCTCGTAGTGGATTAAACGCCTAGTAAAATTATCTTCTATGACCAGTCCAAATAAAATTCTTAACCAAGTCGAATTAACAGATTAAGGCCCAAAACCACACTTAGCCTAATCGGACCTTAAAACGCAAAATTCGAGGCCAATACCCAATCATTTAAGCTAAAACCGGATGCAAATGAAAGGCTAAGATTAACTCTTTGTTTCCCCTCTAATTAATCTTCGAAACCATAACCCTAGGAGGAGTATTTGGCGGCGGAGTAGTGGATAGACTCGGTCTCACACGAATCTCGCACGTCCACGATGATAGGACTCTATCTTCCCGATTAGGACTCCCTAGACTCAATTGAACCTATAAAAATGACCCTTAGCAACCCTAGAATCGTTTAGATGTTGTGGCAGCCGAGGAGGAGCTCGATCGAGGGAGAATTTTGGCGATCTTTGGCGGTGTGTACCTAGCGCGTCGACATCCCTCTTCTTCCTTCATCCTTCGAATAAGGTAGGTGATAGCAAGCCAAACCCTAAGTGTGATACATCAATAGAAGCGTTGTTCTATCCTCTTTCAATTCTATTGGTCTAGAAAGCCCCAATTTTAATCTAGTATCCTGTCAGTATTTTGAGGTTTAGTGGAAGCATGCTAGAACTAGGGTTAACATGGTTCCATCTTGATTTACGTAGGGATTTTAGGCACTAAACACGAAATTGATCATGCTATCTTGTAAAACTTTTCATGCTTGTTCTTTTGACTATAAAAGCCCTAATTTTTATGCCTTGTATCATGCGTATTTAGTTCCTATTGCTAACCCTTTACACAGCCTCACGATAGACCGCCCAACTAGGGAAGGCGGCTAGTTTCCGACCATCCATGTGTTTTAATTTGATCGGTTTTGTGGAATGCGCGATAGAACCCTAACCGCCCTTCTCTTTAAGCGGCTAGTCTCAGACCATGCACTGCTCCCCAACGGCGCATTACTGACCGCTCAACCCTAGCTGGCCTTCGGACCTGAAAGGGCTGAACGGCCTGTCGTGCGACCGCCGAGGCTAGTGAGCGGCTCAGACAGAACCGCCCAATTAAATAGAACTACTTGTTTTCCTTTTTTAGCATGATTTAACTTAGTAGAATTATGGCTAATGATAGGTTAATAACCCATAAGAAAAAGGAACATATGTGAGAACAAATTTCATAATGTTTGACTATTCTTTCATCATAGCCCCAATTTATTTCAATATGTTAATTCAACCATGATTTAATGCTATTACGATTGTTTGACAGTCGTTCTACTCCGATAGGTTTGACTGACCGCCATGCTGATTTTCGATGATTTGATAGCCTTATTTTCTTGTAATGATTGGGACTCTCCGCCGGATATTCCTTCCGTCGGACTAGGACCTTCATTACGGGACCTCCGTAAGCCTCCGCGAGCCTGGAATTCCCACTAGGATGCCGGACAGGTTGTACCTCCAAGGCCTGAACCTGTGTACATGACCGAATCGCTTGGATTATCGTGTTGTGAGTCACGGCTCAACTTGGACCCCCTGAGGTTTGCGCGGCCCGGAAGGGACCGTCTGACTCAGTGGGCGGCCCATTAAGAACCGTGTAACTCTGGCCAAGTGCCACTTACCTTGGTTAATTAACCTTGTTCTATCTTCGACCAAATCATGTTTGGCACGACCCGATAAGCCCTTGGCTGACAAGTGGACAGTGGGCTGGACCTGGTTCAGTTCTGCCACGCTTATGATAGCCTGGAGCCCATTTGGGTAGATTTCTAATTCCTTGTGCTAAGTTCTGTTGAACGGATTAATTCGAACCGCCCACGTCGTAGAGCGGATCTTATTGGACTGTCCATCTATTGAGCGGCCCCATAAGGCCCGTTTATTTTGATCTTGGGCTCCCAGCTCTGCTACCTTGAGCGGTCCATTATTGACCGTCCAATTCTTTGAACGGCTCAACATGGACCGTGTACCTTGACTTCGGTGAGGTTGATCCTCAGCCCATTTCTGTCCTGAACGGTCCAGTATCGACCGTGTATTGGTTGAGCGGCCCAGTTTATACCGCTTATCATCCAGAAGTGATTTTTCCGTGATTATTCATGTTTGAACCCAAGGACATGATTGGTTCTTGATAACTTGATATTTTTTGGTCAAAATATCCCTTCAACTTATCCTTGGGATCCTCCGAGGTAAGTTATACCTTGACATTTTTTTTTCTAAAAAACCTTGCCTAGGATTGAATGGGAGTGTGCACCCCTTACAAGAGGTAAAGGGAATAGCCATTTCACCATCCAAGCCTAAGAGGTGAATTTTATTGATAATAAAAGAAAATTACATTACATCAGATGGATGCTAGGCATTCCTAGCTTGTCCAATCGAGCTGCACCTTTAACAACATGAGGAAGCTCATGAGAAGCAAAAAAGGAGTTACACTTGGTGCTGCAAGCTAAAGATGCCAATGAATCAGCAACAGTGTTGGCTTCTCTGAATATGTGGGTGAAATTATCTGCTGAGGGGGAGATGCGCCAGATATCTCTTACATAAGGGAGAATGATCCATGGGCAGGGAATTTCCTTTGAGATTGTCTGAATTAAAATCTTGGAATCACACTCAATGGTAGCAGGCCTGTCTGAAATAGTGTGTAGATATTGAATACCATCATATAATTCCCTTACTTCTGCTATAAGGCTATTAGAGTTACCATAAAAATGTGAAAAGGCAAGAAGGACATTTCCAGCATGGTCTCGGATGACACCACCACCGCCCGAAATACCAGTAGATTTACAAGCACCATCAGTATTCAATTTGATGAAAGGCCATGGTGGACACAACCACTTTATGAGCTTTGGACGTGGGCAATCTGTAGTAGCAACTTGAATATTAAAATATGCCAATATAATCTGATTTTTATTTGATTTTTCCTTGAGACCTGAAAGGGCTATGATTTCCTTTGCCTGAGTAGTGATTTTGTGGAGAACAGCATGTTTGGATATTCTCCTACCTTCATATTTAACCATATTCATGTAGGTCCATAATTCCCACATCCCATAACCAATGATGGAAAGAGTGAAGCAATCCAGTTTAGACTGTCGGCTGAGATACTGAACTGTGTTGAGAATGATGTCTTTGGCATTTCTTCCATGAATCTGCAAACCTTTGGATTGAAGGGCCGACCAAATGAAAGATGCAATGTCACTTGAGATGAATAAGTGGTTTGTAGTTTCCTCATATGGTGTATTACATCAGTAACATTTTGAGCAAATTGGAATGCCAATGGATTTTATCCTATCATCAGTTGGGAGGCAGTGGTGTATGATTTTCCATAAGTGGATTGAAAGTTTGGCTGGCAGCCAGTTGAACCATAAGTTGTTCCATTTAGAATTATGCTGCTGATTATGGACAGATAGAGCTTTCTTGCAGACAGAGGAGACTGAAAAGTCACCTGTGGATGACAAACTCCAAACTTCTTGATCTCTGTCCTGAGAGAGAGAGGTGTTCTGAACAGCAGACATAATGTCATGGGGAAGAAATCTGCTAAGTAGATTGCAAAGGTCGGTGCTAGGCTGAGTATAAAAAACTTTGACTGACAGGTTGGAGTTTTGAATCAAATCAGCAGGAACAAATGAATCCATAGTTTGGTTTCCAAGCCAAATATCACTCCAGAAATTCGTATTGGAACCATCACCCAGAATAATTAATTTGTGCTTGACTATTAGATCTTTAGCATGTAGCCATGATTTTCGAGCAGAGCCCTTCATGTTCTTTAATTGAGCAGTAGAAATGTGACTACCTCGGATATACTTTGCTCTAAAATAATCTGCCCACAGTGAATCAGCATGGATGGCTCTCCATAACATCTTGACCCTCAAGGCTATCTCCATCTGCCGAAGAAACATGACACCCAGTCCACCCTGAGATATAGGCTTACAGATTGTGGTCCAGGATTTCCAATGCCTCTTATTCCAAAAAGGGGAGGACCCCCAGAAAAAGTTTGCAAAGCTTCTTTCCAGGACGTTGTGTGTGCCCACATGAAGAGAGGAAGAGGCCAGGTAATAAATGGGGATGGTAGTCAGCACATGTTTGATCAAGCACAATTTAGCTCCTTGGGAGAGAAGCTTTACCGACCAACCTTGAATTCTTTTCTGGATGGAGGATAAAATACTTGCAAAATGCAATTTTTTCTTCCTGCCAATAATCATGAAGGCCCGGTCTGGTCCTAGGAGGAGCGCCCGAAAAGTACTTGTGCCTCGGGGAGTTTGAATGACATGGTGAGGCATTGCACCGAGTGCATGACTAGCGTGATGTCTACGACAATAATCTAGTACTTGAATTTTTCTTGACTTGGTTAGTTCTTGCTTGATTGGCCAATTTCCAATTATATCATGATCTTGCCTTCGTTCGAGTATCTTGTTGTCATATTATCATTTCATTTCGTTCTTTATTTTTGCGCTTAAAAATGTAATTTAATTGGTTAATCACTTAAATTTGCCTGTTATTACCTACTGAGCGTTCGCTCACCCAATTGTCCCCCCTTTTCAGGTAGCTCAGGTGAGGATTCACAGACTGATGGGGACGGGCAAGAGTAATGGCAATGGAGCGAACCCCTTTGAAGCCTGTGGATCTAGTCATAGTTTTGTGTCTATTTATGTTTTAGAGTGTGTGTCTGAAAGAATTGTAATTCCAGTCAACAAATGTGATAGTGTTAAGAGGATGTTTAAGGAGTTATATGATTGGAATCTGGATTATGTAAATATTATTTAGTGAATGGAGTTGTTTTCTGTTTATAGTGATGTGTGATCTTTAGCTTTAGCATATCATGTCTGTCAATCAACATATTACTATTACTTGTTTCTACTGCCAGTCCCGATATTCTACGTCGAGGCGTGACAGTTAGGTGGTATCAGAGCCTAGGTTTCTAATATTCCTAGGTTTTCTAAGTTCTAGGATTTTAAGTGATATCGTAGAACCTTTTTTTTTTTTTTTTTTTTTTTTTGTAACATAACATAGGATATTCATTCAAAGCAGACTGATAGTCTTGGTATATGGACACACTTCACCCAGAACCGTAGTACATGAACAGACTTTACCCAGAATCGAACAAAACCAGCCATGCGTGGCACATACCGTCGTCATCCCAACAAGAAAACATGAAAGAAAATAGAAGCAATATAGATTGCATACATCCCACATAACTGTGTGCTCCTAAGGACACCAAAGGAGGGGAAGCCGCAACTGGAGGTGACTGATTTCACCGTCGGGGAGCACTAGGCTACCAAGCCGCTCTAAACGATGGCGGTGTGAGAGGGGAACTCGGGTGGCCAGCATCCCGTGAGATGCACGGGGAGTAAGCTCAGAGTCTCCGAGACCCATAGAAACCGAGGACGAGAATCCATGACCTGCAACGCGGAACATACCCTTGCTTCGTTGAGTGCTCGAGGAAGCGCCCACCCCCCAGAGGGAGTGCTGGACAGGGAATGGGGTAGAGGTGGAGGAAGAGATGGTATGCTTCAAAAGGACCGGGGAACAGCTAGAGTTAGGGACGGTGAAGGAGGGCGATGGGGGAGGTGGGGCGGGGCTGACCGACGGATGGAAGCTAGGAGGGGGGATGGTCGGGGAAGGGGAACAACCAGAGAAGGAGGAAGCGGAAAGAGGGGGGGATGAGCGGGGGAGGGGTTGGAGGGGAAAAGCAGTGGCCGGAGGAAACGGGGGGGGGGGGCAGTAGGCGGGGTGGGGAGAGGGGGGTTAGGCGGGGTGAATGGGAGGGAGCGGCGCGGGGCGGGGAGGGGGGGAAGAGAGCGGCGAATCGGTCAGCCGGAGAGGATCGGGGAGGGGAGCAACATGCGGAGTGAGGAGTGGGGGGGGTAGAGCGGAGCAGGCGGGGACGCGGAGGGGGGGAAGAAGAAAGGCGGAAAGGGGTCGGCGGGACGGCGAGGGGAATGCGGGGGGGCTGACGAGGGGGGGCGGCGGAGGGGGGGGGCTCGGAGCAGCGGGGGAGGGGGGGCAAGAGGCGGAGGGGAGAGGGGGGTAGAGCGGAGCAGGAAAGGGGTCAGCGTGGAAGGGTGGGGGGAACGCGACCGGAGGGGATGGGGGCGACGGAGGCGAGAGAGACGGGGGGGCGGCGTTGGACACGGGAGGGAAGGCCAGGCGGTCCGCGAGGGGGGGAGGGGCCGGCAGAGTCGGGGGGGAGGGGCGGTAGGGCGAACCTGGGGAAAAAGGGGGGGAGATCCTGCCAGGAGCTCCCCCCACCCTGTAAACGGTCGGCGCGATGACCCGAATGAGGCCGCGGTCGGCGAAGGTAGCCACCGTCCGGGAGGGCGGTGAAGTTTCCGAGGGGGTAGGTGGGAGCTCCCACCTACCCTCTCGTGCACGGGCGAGGTTCTTGGCCTGATATCGTAGAACCTACAACCTTGTTATAAGTCTAAGAATCCAACCTAGTGAGCATTGGGTAGAGACTTGGGTTGAGTTAATAAACAAATTCTAAACTATTCCTTCTAAATGATCCTAAAATAGTTTATTCTACGTGTAGGACATTCTAATGGTGGCTGAACGTGCGCAATGGCGAGATATGCAGTGAACAGTTCAAGGACTCACTCGGGCCTTGCAGCAAGTGACCCAAGGTGGAGCGGCAAATCATGGAGCTGGCGATCTTCACCGGAATTTTCGTGGGATGAATCCCCCGCGTTTTGGAGGCTCGACCGATCCCGAAGAAGCCGAGCACTGGTTGAAGGAGATGGGGAGGATCTTCGAAGTGATGTAGTGCAGCGATCAGGAACGTGTTCTTTTAACGACTTTCTAGCTAGAACGTGATGCGAGAACATGGTGGGATGCAGTGAAAGCTACCCTCGGTGATAGGCAAATCTCATGGAAGGAGTTTGAGGAATTCTTTAATAGTAAATACTTTTCTGACAGAGTCCAAGAAAAGAAAGCTGCTGAGTTTGCTGCTCTGAAGCAGCGGAGTTTATCTGTGGTGGAGTATGAAGCTCAATTCTATGGACTTTCTCGTTACGCCACTCACTTGATTTCCACAGAATAGATGAAGGCGAAGCGTTTTCTCAATGGGTTGAAATTGCATTACATTAACCAGTTGGCGCCGATGGAGATACAGACCTATGCAGAGATGGTAAGGAAAGCTCAAGTTTTGGAAGACACCTTGGAGATGACGGAGAGAATCCGTGGATCCGGGAACCCTAAACCCGGCAATGGCAAGAAGAGGCCCAATGGAGGGTCTGGTTCATGGAGGGGCAAAGGTCCCGAAGAATGAAGATAAGAAGTATGGCCCTATTGTTCCATTTAAGGGCGTATGCAAGTATTGTGACCATAACGGTCACAAGATGGAAGAGTCTTGGCGCAAGCTGGGTGCCTATTTGCGTTGTGGAAGTAGGGACCACTGCATCTCGGAGTGTCCTCTTTTATCTGAGCAAGCTACCACGACCAAACCTCAAGGCAGCAAGACACAGTAGGGCAAGCTCCAGGCCCTACAGGAAGATGATGCAGGCACCACCGAGGAGGGTGGACTCATTGAAGGTACTCTTATTATTCATGATAAGCCAACATTCATTCTCTTTGATACTGGTGCCACTCATTCTTTTGTTTCTCGAAAGTTTGCTAAGTCTTTGGCTGTGAAGCCGGTCTTGATGAATTCCCCGTTAGAGATTTCAACCCCTATTGGTTCTAGTTCAGCAATTAAGTATTTCTATCCTTCTAGTAAGGTTATGATTAATGAACAGAACTTGCCAACTGATTTAGTTTGTATGGATATGAAAGATTATGATGCAATTCTAGGGGCATATTGGTTGGCTAAGCATGAGGTCAATGTTCATTGCAGTTCTAGTTCTGTATCTTTTTCTAGACACCTTGGACTTTCTTTTATAGGGGTTAGGCACCATAAGTCTGTGCCACTTATTTCGGCCCTCCGAGCTGATAAGTTGATGAGGAGAGGATGTCAGGCTTTCCTAGCCTTTGTTTTTGTGACCCTTGAGAAGAAGATTGAGATTCAGGACATTCCTACTATTCGAGATTTTTCGGATGTTTTTCCTAAGGAATTGCCAAGACTTTCACTAGAGAGGGAAGTTATCTTTTCTATTGATTTAATTCCTGGCGCGACCCCTGTTTCTAAGGCTCCTTATCGTATGTCTCCTGCGAAACTGAGGGAATTAAAGCAGTAGTTAATGGAATTACTTGAGAAGGGGTTCATTCGTCCAAGTACATCCCCATGGGGAGCTCCAGTATTATTTGTCCGGAAGAAGGATGGCTCGATGAGATTGTGTATCGATTATCGGCAATTGAATCAGCTAACTATCAAGAACAAGTACCCATTGCCGAAAATTGACGAATTATTTGATCAGATAGCAGGAGCTCAGTATTTTTCTAAGATTGATTATCGATCTGGATATCATCAGTTGTGAATCAAGGATGAAGATATTTATAAGACGACATTCCGTAGCAGCTATGGGCATTTTGAATTTGTAGTTATGCCTTTTGAACTAACGAATGCACCTGTAGCTTTCATGTTGTTGATGAATAATGTGTTTCGGCCCTATCTTAATCAATGGGTCGTAGTGTTTATTGATGACATCTTGATTTATTCCAAGAGCGAGGAGGAGCATGACAGACATCTGAGGATGGCGTTTCAAATATTGAAAGACCATCAGCTATACGCCAAGTTTAGTAAGTGTGAATTTTGGCTGCAAGAGGTGTGCTTTCTAGGGCATATTATTACAAAGGAAGGTGTTTCTATTGACCCCTCGAAGGTAGAGGCAGTGAAGAATTGGGATATGCCTACTAGTGTAACAGAAGTTAGAAGTTTCCTGGGCCTAGCAGGTTATTACTGGAGGTTTATTAAGGATTTCTCCAAGATTGCGATGCCTTTAACGAGATTAACCCGCAAAGAGAACAAATTTGATTGGTCAGAGGATTTCGAGAGAAGTTTTCAGAACTTGAAGGAATGTCTAACTACTGCCCATGTGTTGGCTTTACCATCTAGAGAAGGAGGTTTTATGGTGTATACTGATGCTTCAGGCATTGGTCTAGGTTGTGCGCTGATGCAACATGAGAAAGTGATAGCCTATTCTTCTAGGCAGTTGAGGAAGCATGAAGAGAACTATCATGTTCATGATTTGGAACTTGCAGCGGTGGTGTTTGCCTTGAAGATATGGAGGCACTACTTGTATGGAGAGACGTTTACGGTGTTCTCAGATCATAAGAGTCTGAAGTATTTGTTTTCTCAGAAGGAACTCAATATGAGGCAGAGAAGGTTCCTTGAGTATTTAAAAGACTTTGACTTCTCTATAGAATAACATCCTGGAAAAGGGAATGTAGTAGCAGATGCCTTGAGTCGCAAGCCAATATGTTACAAGAAAGGAGGTTGTTGGAGTAGTTAGCAAGTTTGGATCTTAATGTTGACAAGGATCGGGTCACGATCGCTCAGATTCAACTCAGACCAGGATTGTTAATGGAAATCAAGACCTTGCAAGACAACGACCCAGAGTTGGTAGAGATCAAGGAGAGTTTGAGTAGCAGACCTGATTTCATGATAGCTGATGATGGCCGATTGTTGTTTCAAGGAAGGACCTGTGTACCTGATGTAGCAGAAATCAAGAATAAGATTCTCGAAGAAGCTCATAGATCTAAATACACCATTCATCCTGGAGGTACTAAGATGTTTAAGGATTTGAAAAGATCCTTTTGGTTGTCGAATATGAAGAAGGAAATTGCAGAATTCGTGAGTAGATGCTTAGTGTGTCAGCAAGTCAAGGCTGAGCATTTCAGACCTGCAGGAAAACTGAAACCACTTGATATACCTCAATGGAAGTGGGAGAGTATTGGTATGGACTTTATTATGGGTCTACCTAGGACTCGCAGTGGATTTGATGTAATATGGGTTATTGTTGACAGGTTGACTAAGTCTGCTCATTTCTTATCCATTAAGTCTAAATGGACGGTAGACGTCTTGGCGACTCTATATATGAAAGAAGTTGTAAGACTCCATGGTATTCCGGTCAGCATTGTGTCTGATAGATACCCCAGATTCACTTCACATTTTTGGAAAGGATTGCAAGAATCTTTGGGAACCCGTCTGAATTTCAGTACTGCTTTTCATCCACAAACAGACGGACAGACTGAAAGAACCAACCAGATAGTGGAAGATATGCTTAGAGCCTGTATGATTGACTTTGGAGGTAGTTGGAGTGATCACTTGGCTTTGATTGAATTCGCCTACAACAATAGTTATCAGTCTAGCATTCAAATGGCTCCATTTGAAGCTTTGTATGGAAGAAGATGTCGATCTCCATTATGTTGGGATGAGGTAGGCGAGAAGCAATGGCTGGGACCAGATCTCATTTTTGAATCGTCCAAGAATATCCGTATTATTAGAGATCGATTGCTAGTAGCACAATCAAGACAGAAGAGTTATGCCGACAACAGAAGGAGAGCCTTGGAGTTTCAGGTTGGTGAACATGTGTTTTTGAAGGTTTCTCCCATGAGAGGGATTCGCAGGTTTGGTATTCAAGGCAAGTTAAGTCCAAGATATGTGGGTCCATTCGAAGTTCTGGAAAGAGTGGGGGAGGTGGCTTACCGTTTAGCACTACCACCTCAGTTATCAGGAGTACACAATGTCTTCCATGTGTCTATGCTGCGAAAATATGTGTATGACCCCACTCATGTCATTCAACATGTGGATTTGAACTGAAAGAAGATTTGACTTATGAAGAAAGACCTATCAAGATTCTGGATCGTAAGCAGCAACATCTCAGAAGTCGTTCTATACCCATGGTTAAAGTTCAGTAGAGTTGGCGTGGAACCGAAGAAGCTACTTGGGAATTCGAAGAAATCATGCGGAAGCAATATCCTGACTTATTCTATGTGAGTTATCTCACTCCCCATTCTATTAAGTGCAGTGAATTTGGAGGACCAAATTCTTTTAAGTGGGTGAGGGTGTAGCATCTCGATCTATTAAAGAAATAAAAATTTCGAGAAAATTAATAAGAGATTCCTTAAGAAATAAGATAAGTCAAAATTTGACCATTTTATAAAAATCTGAAAAAATTAGAATCTCATAGTGGATTAAACGCCTAGTAAAATTGTCTTCTATGACCAGCCCAACTAAAATTTTTAACCAAGTCAAATTAACAGATTAAGGCCCAAAACCACACTTAGCCTAATCGGACCTTAAAACGCGAAATTCGAGTCCAATACGCGACCATTTAAGCTAAAACCGGATGCAAATGAAAGGCTAAGATTACTTCTTCATTTCTCCTCTGATTAATCTTCGAAACCCTAACTCTAGGAGGAGTATTTGGCAACGGAGTAGTGGATAGACTCGGTCTCGCACGAATCTCGCACGTCCACGATGATAAGACTCTATCTTTGCGATTAGGACTCTCCCTAGACTCAATTGAACCTATAAAAATGACCCTTAGCAACCCTAGAATCATTTAGTTGCTGTGGCGGCCGAGGAGGAGCTCGATCAAGGGAGAATTTCGGCGATCTTTGGCGGTGTGTACCTAGCTCGTCTACATCCCTCTTCTTCCTTCATCCTTCGAATAAGGTAGGTGATAGCAAGCCAAACCCTAAGGCCATGTTTGATAATAGGTTAGGATAACTCACATGAGATGGGTTAGGATGAGTTATTCATTGGTTTTTTACTTTTTCAGTTTGATAACTTGTTCTTACCCTAGGAATAACTCATTCCATAGAAATGGTAGAATGAGTTATTCCTAGAATAAGGGCTTTTATCCTAACCGACCTCTGGTAACTTAACCCTGCTATCAAACTAGAACAAAGGTGAAAAGGTAGAATAACTCATTCTACCCGGGGTTTATTCTGTTAACAAAGTGGCCCTAAGTGTGATACATCAATAGAAGCGCTGTTCTGTCCTCTTTCGATTGGTCTAGAAAGACCCAATTTTAATCTAGTATCTTGTTAGTATTTCGAGGTTTAATTAGTGGAAGCATGCTAGAACTAGGGTTAACATGGTTCCATCTTGATTTACGTAGGGATTTCAGGCACTAAACACGAAATTGATCATGCTATCTTGTAAAACTTTTCATGCTTGTTCTTTTGACTATAAAAACCCTAATTTTTACGCCTTGTATCATGCGTATTTAGTTCTTATTGCTAACCCTAGCCAACCCCGCCGGCGACGGGCAAGGCAAAGGGGGTGGCGGATTGAGTTGGTTTGCATAGCCTCACGATAGACCACCCAACTAGGGAAGGTGGCTAGTTTCCGACCATCCATGTGTTTTAATTTGATCAGTTTTGTGGAATGCACGACAGAACCCTAACCGCCCTTCTCTTTAAGCGGCTAGTCCCAGACCGTGCACTGCTCCCCAGCGGCGCATTATAGACCGCTCAACCCTAGCTAGCCTTCGGACCTGAAAGGGCTGAACGGCCTGTCGTGCCACCGCCGAGGCCAGTGAGCGGCTCAGACAGAACCGCCCAATTAAACAGAACTGCTTGTTTTCCTTTTTTAGCATGATTTAACTTAGTAGAATTATGGCTAATGATAGGTTAATAACCCATAAGAAAAAGGAACATATGTGAGAACAAATTTCATAATGTTTGACTATTCTTTCATCATAGCCCTAATTTATTTCAATATGTTAATTCAACCATGATTTCATGCTATTAGGATTGTTTGACAGTCGTTCTACGCCGGTAGAATTGACTGACCGCCATACTGATTTTCGATGATTTGATAGCCTAATTTCCTTGTAATGATGGGGACTCTCCGCTGGATATTCCTTCCGTCGAACTAGGACCTTCATTACGGGACCTCCGTAAGCCCCCGCGAGCCTGGGATTCCCACTAAGACGTCGAGCAGGTTGTACCACCAAGGCCTGAACCTGTGTACGTGACCGAATCGCTTGGATTATCGTGTTGTGAGTCATGGCTCAACTTGGACCCCCTGAGGTTTGCGCGGCCCGGAAGGGACCGTCTGACTCAGTGGGCGGCCCATTAAAAACCGTGCAACTATGGCCAAGTGCCACTTACCTTGGTCGATTAACCTTGTTCTATCTTCGACCAAATCATGTTTGGATCGACCCGATAAGCCCTAGGCTGACCAATGGACAATGGGCTGGACCTGGTTCAGTTCTGCCCCGCTTATGATAGCCCGGAGCCCATTTGGGTAGATTTCTAATTCCTTGTGCTAAGTTCTGTTGAACGGATTAATTTGAACCGCCCACGTCGTAGAGTGGATCTTATTGGACCGTCCATCTATTGAGCTGCCCCATAAGGCCCGTTTATTTTGTTCTTGGGCTCCCAGCTCTGCTACCTTGAGCGGTCCATTATTGACCATCCAATTCTTTGAACGGCTCAACATGGACCGTGTACCTTGACTTCGGTGAGGCTGATCCTCAGCCCATTTCTGTCCTGAACGGTCCAGTATCGACCGTGTATTGGTTGAGCGGCCCAGTTTATACCGCTTATCATCCAGAAGTGATTTTTTCATGATTATTCATGTTTGAACCCAAGGACATGATTGGTTCTTGATAACTTGAAATTTTTTTGTCAAAATATCCCTTCAACTTATCCTTGGGATCCTCCGAGGTAAGTTATACCTTGACATTATTGGCCATTTAACTTGATTAATGTGTAGACATAACTTTGGATCTTGGATCCAACAAATCAATGCCAATGCATCATGAGGGCCCGGTCTGGTACTAGGAAGAGCGCCTGAAAAGTACTTGTGCCCCGGGGAGTTTGAATGACATGGTGAGGCATTGCACCGAGTGCATGACTAGCGTGATGTCTATAACAGTAATCTAGTACTTGAATTTTTCTTGACTTGGTTAGTTCTTGCTTGATTGGCCAATTTCCAGTTATATCATGATCTTGCCTTCGTTCGAGTATCTAGTTCTCATATTATCATTTCATTTCGTTCTTTATTTTTGCTCTTAAAAATGCAATTTAATTGGTTAATCACTTAAATTTGCCTGTTATTACCTACTGAGCGTTCGCTCACCCAGTTGTTCCCCTTTTTCAGGTAGCTCAGGTGAGGATTCAAAGACTGATGGGGACGGGCAAGAGTAATGGCAAAGGAGTGAACCAGTTTGAAGCCTATGGATCTAGTCGTAGTTTTGTGTCTATTTATGTTTTAGAGTGTGTGTCCCAAAGAATTGTAATTTCAGTCAGCAAATGTGATAGTGTTAAGAGGATGTTTAAGGAGTTATGTGATTGGAATCTGGATTATGTAAATATTATTTAGTGAATGGAGTTCTTTTCTATTTATAGTGATGTCTGATCTTTAGCTTTAGCATATCATGTCTGTAAATCAACATATTATTATTACTTGTTTCTACTGCCAGTCCTGATATTCCACGTCGGGGCGTGACAGGTCTCCCTCCCCGCCCGAACGCAGTGCGGCTAGGGTAAAACTGTAGCCACCGCGGCCACACGAGCAGGCGCCGGGAGGCCCTCCAGTCGGCCCCAGCGCAAGCCCATGCCCCTGCCTGCCCCTGCCGGTCACCGCCCAGACACCGGCATCGATCCTGCCGCCGGTGATTGACCCCGCGAAGAGGAGAACGCAGCGTTTGCCCCCTTCACCAGAGAAGACCACCGCGACACCACCGCCAGTCATCCCACGCCACCGGACGCCGCTGCACGCCTTGGACAGCCTCTGCCAACCCTAAAGGGCCCCGACAATCGACATTCGATGGCTTGAAAGGGTCGTCTTCCCTGCACACGAACGACAACTGCGGCAAGGTTTTTGTGGCCGATCCCCCCTTGCCGATGGGTCAAACACCGCACAGAAATATACATTTTGATCCTCTTGATCACGGGAACAATTCCCTGGCATCAATTGACCATTGCTCATCCCAAGAGCGACCCAATCGAGTGACGAACAATGATCCCCATGCAAGAACGGGAATGATGAAAAATAATAAAATAATGCCAATTTTGATCAAACCAACAACCTGGCTCTGATACCACTGTAAGGTTTCGACCAGAATGCGTAGTGGGAATCATCGAAACCTTAGAAAGCATATCGTTGTGGGTTTATCAAAATCGAATAAGATCATTAATCCCGCGATGTGATGAACGATTATTTACCTTTGCGGGGTTGAGAATCTCCCAAAACCTCAAAGACGAACGAGAGGAAGATCCCAGAGTCACGAGCCATTCAAGCGTCCGGCCTCTAGATGTATCCACATGAGCAGTAGAAGCAGACGGGATCTCCTCGACTATCTCCACGCGCCGACCCGATCTCAGCACCACCATCCACCGGGGAGGAAGGAGAGAGATGGAGGGGGCACCCCTCGGAGAGAGAGAGAGAGGAGAGAGGGCGGCTAGGGTTCAACCTTGTAGCTTGGCCAGGGTTTCTCCCAACAGTGTATATTTATAGACCTTTGGCATTTTTCACAAAAACCTAATAATAGTCTATAAAGTCCACCCATCCCGGTCTGTCCAATACTCTATTGTGTGTGACCCTCTAGGCCCAATAGTCTGTTTGATTTTCTAGCCCATTAAGTAAAGAACTCCTTCTTAACTTAATTAATTCTATCCATTAACTCTTAATGGAATCAGCAGGCTTTCCGATCACGAAAAGCACCAAGCAACGCTTCGTGATCCCAAACGACATTGGGGATAAGCAACCCACTCTCGATCCTTTCCATCTATAGATTCCACACAGCTATATATCCTCGTTCATCCAATGCCCCACCAGGACTAGGGTATGGTCAAACTGTCAAACCCTATTGAGTCCCGACTCAACTGAATCCTGTACTCTAAACAGGTTCATTAGAAAAACTCCTTTTTCATAATGAACACTCGTACCCTGGCCAGGGGATTTCCCGAGTACAGATCCGTAGGGCATTCTCTCTCATATACCATACTGAGAGTGAACGATCCCATGTTGTCAAACTAAATGCCTTCGCACGAGTTCCACTGAGTCCGAATAACTAACTATACAAGACCACTTTATAGAAGTCCATAAGTCAGTAATCAAATACTCAGCATCCCTTATGTAAGACATCTTTAGTGACTCAGGTCCAAGATCCAACTATGCTACTGTGACATAGAATACCCTGATTGACAGTCAGTATGATTACCATTCAGGGATTCTGAATCGGGTCAGTTCAGTGTACTCATTCCACTAATGAGCATCCACACACGTACTTCAGTGTCTCCACACAGATGACAATGAGAATAATCACACCCATCATATGAGTAACTATCATGTGTGTTCGTCTATCCGGATCTTCAATGTCCCTTCTTGAAGATCCTATGACTGGGAACATTTTGAACATGTGCATCTGGATGATTGATCTCATTATCATAATCTCATTATGATCCTTCCATCATCGCACAAGTGTAGGGACTTCATCACATTTGAATCATTAACACATTAAATGCAACGAATAAATGCCATTAATATGAATAATATATTATAATAAATGTCACCATCACATCTCATGTGATTGGCTTGTAGGGCATACATTTCTATCAGGAACAATCTTCTAATGGCGGACGTAGACGTCAAGCTCATCTAAATGCCGTGATGGATGACAAAGCGCCCAAGGATGATGGGCTAATGGAAGGTACCGTTCAAATTTATCCACATCCTGCATTTGTGTTATTTGATACTGGTACTTCTCATTCCTTTATATCTACTACCTTTGTAAAACCTTTACCAATTTTACCTGTTCCTCTACCTTCGGACCTAGCGATTACAACACCATTAGGTCTCGGAACTAAACTTACTACCCACTACCCAAATAGTGAGGTAACAATAGAGGGTCATAATCTTCCCACAAACCTCGTATGCCTTAACATGGAAGGCTACGATGTTATCCTAGGGGTAGATTGGCTAGTTGATCACTATGCTGACATTAATTGTCGAAATAGGAGAATTTCCTTCAACAAACCCGATCTTCCAAGATTTTCTTTTCTTGGAATCAAATATAGAAAACACCGCATGAAGGGGCGTGATCTCGCGCTTGTCCTGAGCGGGGTAGGTGATCACCGAATAGTGAACTGTAAAGAAAGGGAAACAGATCAGGAGGCCCAGGGAAGGTTCCCTGGGGAAAACCCTCCGATGCTTAAGTCAGTAGAGCAATGGTGGAAGATATGGAGGGAGGTAGAAAGAGGTGCACGAGATCCCCCAACACCAAGGTGGTGAAGTGGTTCCTGCTCAAGGTGTTTTAGGCGTGTATTGCCCCTTACCTTTCATTGGAGGGAGTCCCAGGTTTAAATAGTGCACTGGCATCACGAGTCCCATAAGCTGAGGGGTTTCAGGCGAGGGTTACGTCCTCAACGTGGGCTCTTCCCGTCCTCATCATGGGATCTTTATAACCTTGAGGGATCATGGGTCCCTTATCCTCATAAACTCCTGCTCATAAAGGGTTCTCAACGGCAGCATGGATAAGCAATCGTCGGTTGTCCCGAGCATAAAAGGTGACAACCCTGTCCGGGCGATAGGCATAGCTCGGATGAGGATAGGTCGGAGTGGGCGCTGAGCGTCTACCCTTATCCCGGCGAGGGGATAGATCGGGCATGGGTCTTCCTCCGTTCTGACCGTCGTTTGGGCCTCCCGAGCCTAAGGGCCGCCGAGGAAGGGTTTGATCCTGAGTAATCTTATTGGGCTTTTTATTCTAAGTGGGCCCTACGGGGTTGTCACTTGGAATGAGCTGGTCCTCGTTTGGTCCTGATGGACCTAGTTCGGCTACTTTTAGATGGGCTACAGAAACCCCCCTCTCCACTTGTCCCCCTCCTACTCCTGAGCTTTAGTAAGCTCGGAAGAGTAGCTGTTTGGGGTTTTGGACCACCGTGGCTCAGGTGGGTGGAGATCTGGCGGTGTTAGTAAGCCACGTGTCGTGGTCACCTGGGCCCTTAATAATGATGATCCTGACGGATTTGAACTGAAGGGGCCCCCTTTTCTCAGAGGTCGGAACGACGCGCCGCCTTCCGCGTGGGAATATAGGGGTTGTACGCTTGCCGTTGTTCCAGACTCCCTCCATCTTTAAGGTTTGGCTCGCCTTTGTTTTGAGCTCTTTGATGCGCTGTGAGGATACGATGGAAGAGCAGAGGCTTGCAGCGGCGTTCGCGGAGTTGGCGGAGATAACCGCGGAGGCAGTCCCCCGGCTTCCTCTTCCCTCAGAATCTTCAGGGTCCCGAGATCACCTTTCCTCAAACTCTTCTCCGGATTCCATGGCGGACCAGCGTTCGGATACTAAGGAGTGGGAGGACGAGCCAGTGGTGAAGGCGTCGATTCCAAACTGCAGTGAACTGGGGGAGGCAGATGTGAGAAGGCTGGAGCACCAATATCGCCTGCCCTACAAGTTCTGCTTTGCCGCGGCCTCTCCACGCGAGATGAGCTTGGACTCTAGTACATGCCATATCTGTACTTTCCTTCTATCGTGGAAGGGTGTGTTCCGCCTTCCCTTTGAACCTTTCATTCTTCAGCTTCTCAATTTTTTCCTGTTGGCGCCCATTCAGTTGGTAGCCAATTCTTATCTTCTTCTTTCCGCCTTCCGCATTCTCTGCCACCAATGTGGATTTCCTCCTTCATTGGACCTCTTTCACTATTTCTTTGAGTTGAAAGCACATCCTTCGGCTGGGAAGGGTTTCTATTTCATCCAGGCGAGACGGAATAGGAGCTGTATCTCCTTGGCTGCGAAGGATTCTTCGCATAAGGGGTGGAAAACTCAATTCTTCTGGGTGGGGATTTGTTCGGTGGAGGAAACCTGGAGGTGTCCAGTAATCTCTAATTTCCACCCTAATATCCCTCCCAGGCAGGATGAGTTCCCTCCTCATGTGGAGGAATATGCGACTGTCTTGCTGAAGCACCGCCAATCCACAGAAGAGCTGGTTACCCCAGAGAACGTCGAGCGGTGCCTCCTTACGCGGCTGCATCCATCTGGCTCAGGTGCCACAAGCTAGACTCTTATCTGGATGTTGGGTCCATTTTTCTTTTTCTGACCATGTCTTCCTTTTTATGCAGACACCAGGCGGCCGGCTTTGGAGGAGGCCATGGAGGTGATCGAGCTCGGCGATGACTCGGCTGCCGATGAATCGGCTGCTCCCATGGGTCGCTCCCGAGCCAGAGATAAGGGCAAGGGGGCGGCCCATGGTGAATCCTCCAGGCCGCGGGGGTCCAAGTGCAAGGATCCCATGGAGGGCATTATCCGGGCCGCTGCGAAGGTCGGGAAGCGGGCCAAGAAGGCCAGGGTCGTACTCGCAGTCGAAGGCGACCTTGCCGCGGCTTGCCCCTCCGTCGAGCATGATGGGGCTGACCCTACCGGGCGAGCTCTCCCACGCGCCGAGCAAGTGGAGGCCGAAGAGGTTGGGGTTGCTTCTGCGGTCGGCGACGATGCTGGCTCGGCTCCTCCTTCGGCCGGAGCCGAGGGGGGCGGGGCTGCTCCTGCGACTGGCAACGGTGCTGGCCCGGCTCTCCCCTCGGTAGGAGCCGAGGGGGCCGTAGACGAGGCAGGGGATGCTGGGGCCGCGGCCGAGGTTGGTGCTTCAGGTGGTGGTGCAGGTGCCGAGTCGGTCCAGGTTGGGGGGCCGCAAGAAAATTCGATCGAGGCGCGAGAGGTGATCAAGGCCGCGGCTCGATCTGAGCCACTCAGTGGGACGTCAACCGATGGGGGGTTCTCCATTTCGGCGGCCTTGGAGAGGCTTTGTAGCAACCCTGATAAATGAATATTTGAAATAAATTAAAATATATATATATTACAGTAGTAATACAGATAATAAGAATAGGGTTAATTAGATTAAGTAAAACAAAATTAAAATAACGCCTCTTATTAGGGCGTTAATTCAAAAAGAAACGCCTCTATCAAAGGCGTGACTAAAGAAAGGACGCCCACACGTGCGGTCGTCAACTCTCACGACCAAATAGGCAAGTAAAAGAAACGCCCATATATGGGGCGTGTTTCAAAAACAAGGAACGCCCTTATCCAAGACGTTTCTTAAGAAACGACCTGAACTAGGTCGTTAATTAAAGAATCGACGCCCTTACCTAAGGCGTTAATTCCATTCGGACCCGTTCGACCCAGAGCTTATCAGGGGAAGGATCAACCTGATCCAGTAAGTGTCTACTAGGGTAAGGACTCTATTAGGGAAGCATTACTTCCACACAATCACTAACCCTAATAGGATTTCCAAAATCTTATAAATAAGCCTTGATCGAACAACCCTAAACCTATTTGATACCTCCGACTGCAGAGGTACGTGAAGAACAAACCGTTCTTCTTAATTTCCCTTTTTGTTCTCTGCTTCAGTTGCATGAAGAATTAACAATTCTTCATCTTCTTCTCTATACAGGTTAAGGGAGCTCGGTGGCCGTACGTTGAGAGTTGGTAAAGATCTTTTCTTCACTTTTGACGTGATGATCAGATTTCAAAGAAACTGATACAGTTTCTTCTCTCATAGGAAAGCTGTTGTAGAAGCCTCTTCATCAAAGCCATCATCTTCTGCTAGCCAAAAACCCCTCACGGTCATCTCCAAATCAACTCTTAAAGGTAGGATTTTCTCAAGTCTTGTAGCCCAAACTAAATTTATATATACAAGAAGCATCATGCATATCATGTATTAGTTTTATTATAGTTTCCCGGACGTTGCTGGAATATTATTAAAAGAAGCGCCCTTGAATAGGGCGCTACTTTAAAAGTAACGACCATAACAATGGTCGTCAGTTTCAGAATAAACGCCTGTACACAGGCGTTACTTTTATGAAAATAATAAATACCCACGTTATAAAGATGATATATTTGAAATCCTGATTCTAATACAATGCATGACTCTACCTGCTAGTTTACCTGTCCTGTCTTGGAAAATTGCTTGATTATATAACTTCGTTACTGTTCATGACCCTTGACGAATTAACGACCTAAGTTAGGTCGTGACTTGTGAAACTAACGCCCTGAACTAGGGCGTAATTATGTTAATAACGCCCCTTCAGAGGGCGCGTTTTCTGTAAATTCCTGAAATATATATATTCTGAAAAATAGAATTAAACAGTAACGCCCCTTTTAAGGGCGTGTTTTAGACAATTCATGAAATTATTGATATTCTGTCAAATATATAAATAAGGAGACGCCTGCTACTGTAGTCGTCAACTCTTGAAGAAACGCCCCTTCCCAAGGCGCGTTTTAGATAAATTATTGAATTATTGAAAATTCTGCAAAACGGACCATATGTAAACGCCCTTCTGTTAGGCGTTAATTACTTGAGAAACGACTTGACCTAAGTCGTTATTTTACTATAAACTGATTTTCATCTGATTTGCTAACCGATGGTTTTATATATTATAATATATATATATATCGGCACTATTCTCCACTCCGTGAGTATAGTCCCATGTTTTCATGTTGATTTACCGATCACACTCAACTCTCATTGACATACAAGCTCTCCATTGGACATTCCGTTCCTTTGGACTAGCGAGTTAGTCATAGAGACCTCCGTAAGACTCCTCGTAGCCTTGGATTCCCTCAAGGCCGACTGAGCTGGTTGTACCCTAAAAACCCATTACACCATTGATGCCATGTCACTCTGAAGAAACATGGGATACCGGCCCTTATGATTATACAAAGAGTATATCATAAGAAATTCTTAATGGGATGATGACATCATGCCATATCATGCCATTCTTGTAAACCTCAATTCTATGATAAGAATGAGGGTATCTTACCTTTGATATACTGTTCATGTGGACCTCAATTCTATATAAAGAATGTCCATACTGATTTGTCATGGTACCCAAGTTAAGGGAATCATGTTCTACCTAGTTTTATCGATATCGTGATTATACCGTTATTATCGCCATTCTATGTCCTTTGTCATATTTTGGACTCTATTCTATCAAAGTTGTCATACGTGTCTACAAGCTTGATTATTGAAATTCTATGTTGGCTATAAACAAGAGTGGACGTCAAAACACATGATAAATGCCTGCGCATATAGGGCCCGATCTGGTCCTGGGAGGAGCACCCGAAAGTACTTGTGCCCATGGGAGTTAAAATGATAAGGTATCTGGCATTATACCGAGTACTTGACTTGCTTGATTGGACATTCCACACACATCTTGTACTTGACTCGTACTTGACATGAAATGAAATGCGTGGCCCGAAAAAGGGTAATTTACTTGCTTGCTTGATACATGATAGCCAAAGTCCTTGACATGATTTGTTAAATGTACTTGCTTGAATATCTCGAATAAACTTGTTATCTTGTTGAAAGTTCATGATAAGTTCATCTTATTTCCTTGATACTACATTCTATCTATCCTGTCATTTTATGCGAGCATGCATAGCTTTATTGCATTCATAAAAATGTAATTACTTAAACCCCTCGCTAGTACTTGAGATATAATTTCCTACTGAGCGTTCGCTCATTCCGTTTGTCCCTTTTTACTTTTCAGGTAAGTCCGACGACGATGGAAGTCAATCGGATGGGAATGATCAAGAGTGAAAGTGATAGAGCTTCTACAAGTGTCGTCTAGTCTTTCCTATAGTTTTCTCGAGTCAACTATGTACTTTTCTTTTTATTAAACAGAGTATTGGATTTGTAATAGTCTATCCATTATGAAATAAAGGATTGGGTTATCTTGCTATTTTGCGCATCTCTGTCTTTGTGTCGAATACACGACCACTCTGATTGACATGATTGATATAGACACGTCGCGCATCTCCGGGTATCTTCCGCGCTCGGGGCGTGACAGTCTTTGTGGTATCAGAGCCTAAGGTATTCAATTCCTAGGAAACCCAAGTCCAAGGATAGGTTTCAAAACCTTTAACCAAGTGAGAGTGGGTAGAACCAAGGGTTAAATGATCAATGAGTCCTTTATAAGATCATAGTGATATAATACTAACATAGCTATTGTAATTGTAGGATAATGGCTGCCGAACGTGCTCAATGGCGCAACATGCAGCGTACCCTTCAAGGGATGACCCAAGTGCTACAACAGGTAGCACAAGGTGGTGCTCCACGAGCTGGAAGCTTACACCAAGCATTCAAGAATATGAATCCCCCGAAGTTCATGGGATCGACCGATCCAGACGATGCCGAGCATTGGGTTCGGGAGATTGAACGTATATTCCGTGTTATGCAATGCACGGATCAGGACAAAGTCTTATTAGCTACTTTCCAGTTAGAAAAGGATGCTAGATGCTGGTGGGAGTCGATTGAAGCTACAATTGACCCAACTCAAGTTACATGGGGAGAATTCGTTGAATATTTCAACGCCAAATATTTCTCTGATAGGGTCCAGGAAAAGAAGGCCGCCGAATTTGCCGCATTAAAGCAAAGATCTTTATCGGTGGCTGATTATGAAGCACAGTTCTCTAGACTGTCTAGATATGCTAAGCATTTAATTAGCACGGAAAAGATGAAAGCCCGTAGATTTCTTAATGGGCTTAGGCCCCACTACATTACTCAACTGGCGCCTATGGATATTCAAGTTTATACTGAAATAGTGCGCCGAGCTCAGTTGCTTGAAGATGCCACGGAACTATCTGATAGGATCCGTGGGAAAGACAAAAAGGAGCAAGTCACAAGTTCGGGTTCTTTTAAACCCAACTTTAAGAAGAGGCCCAATAATGGAGGTTCTTCCTCTCAAGATCAGAAGTACAAGAAATCCAAGCCTTTCTCTATCACCACTACACCTTCAAACGTAGTATGCAAGCATTGTGACAAGGCTGGTCACAAAACAGAAGAATGCTGGAGGAAATTAGGAGCATGTCTCCGTTGTGGGAGTCGTGAACATCGGATTCCCGATTGTCCATTAATGAATGACCAAGACGGTGAGGGTAAACGCCCAGTGACAAGGAACGCGCGTCTTCATGCGATCCAAGAGACCGAACCAGAAGAAGAAGGCGGATTGGTGGAAGGTACATTAAAAATTTGTTCAAATATGCACATGTCTTATTTGATACGGGTGCATCGCATTCCATTATTTCCAAGAAGTTTGCTGACCCATTACCTCTAGAACCAGAATGGATGAAGTTAATATTGTCTACTCCTCTCGGAAACGAGACGGATATCACACATCATTACCAAAACTGTGAGGTATTGGTTCGAGGAAAGAATTTTCCTATTGATCTTATCTGCTTAGATCTAAAAGAGTATGATGTTATACTAGGAGCAGATTGGTTATCCAAATACCAGGCAACGGTTGATTGCCGTGATAGCAAGATTGTTTTCAAGGAATTTCCGGAACTGACTTATACTAGTCCTAAGAGTCGAAGCAAATCCCCTCTTATTTCGGCTCTTCGAGCAAGCAAGCTCGTCAAGAAAGGATGTGTATCCTTCCTTGCTTTTGTCACTATTAAAGAAGCTAAAGAAACCAAGATAGAGGACATTCAGGTAGTGCGAGAATTTCCAGACGTATTTTCGGAAGAATTGCCGGGATTACCCCCGCAAAGAGATGTGGCCTTTACCATCGACTTAGCCCCTGGTGCTGGTCCTGTTTCAAAGGCACCCTATAGAATGTCCCCTGCAGAACTAAAAGAATTAAAGAAGCAATTGATGGAATTGATTCAAAAAGGGTTCATTAGACCAAGTACTTCCCCGTGGGGAGCCCCAGTCCTATTTGTAAGGAAGAAGGATGGATCCATGAGATTGTGTATCGACTATCGACAGTTGAATCATCTTACTATCAAGAACAAGTATCCACTGCCGAGAATCGATGAATTATTTGATCAGATTTCTGGATCCGAACATTTCTCCAAGATTGATCTCAGGTCTGGTTATCATCAATTGAGGATTAAAGACGAAGATATTCATAAAACTGCGTTCAGAAGCAGGTATGGCCACTATGAATTTGTTGTTATGCCTTTTGGACTAACAAATGCCCCTGCTGCCTTTATGCAGTTGATGAATAGCATATTCAGGCCTTATCTAGATCAATTTGTGGTGGTTTTCATTGATGATATATTGATATATTCCAAGACTAAGGAAGAACATGAAGAGCATTTGAGGATTTCATTACAAATCTTGAGGACAAATCAATTATATGCTAAGCTCAGCAAATGCGAATTCTGGCTTGAAGAAGTGGCTTTTCTCGGACATGTGATATCCAAGGATGGATTATCTGTAGATCCGTCAAAGGTTGAAGCAGTTAGGAAATGGGAAAGACCAACCAATGCTAGCGAGATCAGAAGTTTCTTAGGCCTTGCAGGCTATTACAGGCGATTCATCAAAGACTTCTCAACAATCGCCGTGCCACTTACAAGGTTAACTCGTAAGGCGATCCGATATGAATGGAGTGAAGAATGTGAAAGAAGTTTCCAAACTCTCAAAGATCATCTCACTACAGCTCCAGTGTTAGCTCTACCAACAGAAGGAGAGAAATTCGAGGTCTACACTGATGCTTCTGGCATTGGCCTTGGATGTGTCCTAATGCAACAAGGAAAGGTCATAGCATACTCTTCACGTCAGCTGAAGAAGCATGATGAGAATTACCCCGTCCATGACTTAGAACTGGCCGCGGTAGTATTTGCCCTAAAGATATGGAGACACTACTTATATGGAGCACAGTTTACTGTATACTCCGATCACAAAAGTCTCAAATATCTATTTTCACAAAAGGAGCTAAACATGAGACAAAGACGCTGGCTAGAATATCTCAAGGACTTCGACTTCAATATACAATACCATCCCGGAAAGGGTAATTATGTTGCTGACGCCCTTAGTCGAAAGCCGAGAGCAATGATAGCAAATTGTATGATGCAAGAATGGAGGTTACTTGAACAATTCTCCGAGCTCAATATAAGCTTGGACACGGAATCCAAATTTGTCACACTATCTCATGTAAGCATACAGTCAGATTTGTTATCTGAGATACAAACACTTCAGGATGATGATCCTATATTAGTAGAAATCAAAGGCAGATTAGAAGGACAATCTGATTTTCAACTAACTTCTGATGGAAGATTATCGTTCAAAGATAGAACTTGTATACCCGATTGTCCGGAATTAAAGAAGAAGATCTTAGATGAAGCTCACCGATCAAGGTACACTATTCATCCAGGATCAACCAAAATGTACCAAGATGTAAAGAGGAACTTTTGGTGGCCTAATATGAAAAGAGAAATAGCGGACTATGTATCACGCTGTCTCACATGCCAACAGGTCAAGGCGGAACACCAAAAGCCTGCGGGAAAACTACATCCTCTAGATATTCCTAAGTGGAAATGGGAGGATATTGGTATGGACTTCATCATGGGTTTGTCTAAATCTAAAGGAGGACATGATGGAATCTGGGTTATCATTGACCGATTGACTAAATCGGCACATTTCTTGCCAATCAAAAGCCGATGGTCAATTGATGTGCTAGCTGCACTATACATCAAAGAAATAGTCAGGATACATGGAATTCCTGTCTCAATCGTGTCTGATAGAGATCCCCGTTTTACTTCTCATTTTTGGAAGGGATTACAACATTCGTTGGGAACAAGGCTCAACTTTAGTACTGCTTTTCACCCACAAACGGATGGTCAGACCGAGCGAACTAATCAAGTTGTTGAAGATATGCTGAGAGCATGCATTATTGACTTTGGAGGAAGCTGGCATGACCACTTACCTTTAGTTGAATTTGCATATAATAATAGCTACCAAGCTAGTATCCAAATGGCACCTTTCGAAGCCTTATACGGAAGGAGTTGCCGATCTCCCATATGTTGGAACGAAGTTGGAGAGAAACAACTATTAGGTCCAGACATGGTAAGGGATACAACTGAGAAGATACAGGTAATCAGAGAAAGATTACAAGTTGCTCAGACAAGGCAAAAGGCTTATGCTGATACCAGGAGAAGAGATCTTGAATTCCAGGTTGGAGATCATGTATTTCTTAAAATATCCCCTGGACGTGGCATACGAAGATTTGGTGTTAAGGGCAAGCTTACGCCAAGATTCATCGGACCATTTGAGGTACTCGAAAGAGTTGGCGAGGTTGCTTATCGCATCGCATTACCTCCTCAATTGTCCGAGGTACATAATGTATTTCACATATCCATGTTGAAAAAGTATGTGCACGACCCCTCTCATATTATTGAACATGGAGATCTGGTGATCCAGAAAGATCTCACATATGAACAGAAGCCTATGAAGATCTTGGATCGAGAAATACGAGCTCTAAGGAATAAGGTCATTCCCATGCTCAAGGTGCAATGGAATAAGAATCCCGAACGCGAAGCGACATGGGAGACCGAAGAATCTATGAAGAAACGATTTCCCGAGTTATTCTAAGAGGTATATGTTCTACGCTCTCCACATGTATAATTATATATATATTGAATTTGGGGACCAAATTCTTTTTAAGTGGGGGAGGGTGTAGCAACCCTGATAAATGAATATTTGAAATAAATTAAAATATATATATATTACAGTAGTAATACAGATAATAAGAATAGGGTTAATTAGATTAAGTAAAACAAAATTAAAATAACGCCTCTTATTAGGGCGTTAATTCAAAAAGAAACGCCTCTATCAAAGGCGTGACTAAAGAAAGGACGCCCACACGTGCGGTCGTCAACTCTCACGACCAAATAGGCAAGTAAAAGAAACGCCCATATATGGGGCGTGTTTCAAAAACAAGGAACGCCCTTATCCAAGACGTTTCTTAAGAAACGACCTGAACTAGGTCGTTAATTAAAGAATCGACGCCCTTACCTAAGGCGTTAATTCCATTCGGACCCGTTCGACCCAGAGCTTATCAGGGGAAGGATCAACCTGATCCAGTAAGTGTCTACTAGGGTAAGGACTCTATTAGGGAAGCATTACTTCCACACAATCACTAACCCTAATAGGATTTCCAAAATCTTATAAATAAGCCTTGATCGAACAACCCTAAACCTATTTGATACCTCCGACTGTAGAGGTACGTGAAGAACAAACCGTTCTTCTTAATTTCCCTTTTTGTTCTCTGCTTCAGTTGCATGAAGAATTAACAATTCTTCATCTTCTTCTCTATACAGGTTAAGGGAGCTCGGTGGCCGTACGTTGAGAGTTGGTAAAGATATTTTCTTCACTTTTGACGTGATGATCAGATTTCAAAGAAACTGATACAGTTTCTTCTCTCATAGGAAAGCTGTTGTAGAAGCCTCTTCATCAAAGCCATCATCTTCTGCTAGCCAAAAACCCCTCACGGTCATCTCCAAATCAACTCTTAAAGGTAGGATTTTCTCAAGTCTTGTAGCCCAAACTAAATTTATATATACAAGAAGCATCATGCATATCATGTATTAGTTTTATTATAGTTTCCCGGACGTTGCTGGAATATTATTAAAAGAAGCGCCCTTGAATAGGGCGCTACTTTAAAAGTAACGACCATAACAATGGTCGTCAGTTTCAGAATAAACGCCCTGTACACAGGCGTTACTTTTATGAAAATAATAAATACCCACGTTATAAAGATGATATATTTGAAATCCTGATTCTAATACAATGCATGACTCTACCTGCTAGTTTACCTGTCCTGTCTTGGAAAATTGCTTGATTATATAACTTCGTTACTGTTCATGACCCTTGACGAATTAACGACCTAAGTTAGGTCGTGACTTGTGAAACTAACGCCCTGAACTAGGGCGTAATTATGTTAATAACACCCCTTCAGAGGGCGCATTTTCTGTAAATTCCTGAAATATATATATTCTGAAAAATAGAATTAAACAGTAACGCCCCTTTTAAGGGCGTGTTTTAGACAATTCATGAAATTATTGATATTCTGTCAAATATATAAATAAGGAGACGCCTGCTACTGTAGTCGTCAACTCTTGAAGAAATGCCCCTTCCCAAGGCGCGTTTTAGATAAATTATTAAATTATTGAAAATTCTACAAAACGGACCATATGTAAACGCCTTTCTGTTAGGCGTTAATTACTTGAGAAACGACTTGACCTAAGTCGTTATTTTACTATAAACTGATTTTCATCTGATTTGCTAACTGATGGTTTTATATATTATAATATATATATATATCGGCACTATTCTCCACTCCGTGAGTATAGTCCCATGTTTTCATGTTGATTTACCGATCACACTCAACTCTCATTGACATACAAGCTCTCCATTGGACATTCCGTTCCTTTGGACTAGCGAGTTAGTCATAGAGACCTCCGTAAGACTCCTCGTAGCCTTGGATTCCCTCAAGGCCGACTGAGCTGGTTGTACCCTAAAAACCCATTACACCATTGATGCCATGTCACTCTGAAGAAACATGGGATACCGGCCCTTATGATTATACAAAGAGTATATCATAAGAAATTCTTAATGGGATGATGACATCATGCCATATCATGCCATTCTTGTAAACCTCAATTCTATGATAAGAATGAGGGTATCTTACCTTTGATATACTGTTCATGTGGACCTCAATTCTATATAAAGAATGTCCATACTGATTTGTCATGGTACCCAAGTTAAGGGAATCATGTTCTACCTAGTTTTATCGATATCGTGATTATACCGTTATTATCGCCATTCTATGTCCTTTGTCATATTTTGGACTCTATTCTATCAAAGTTGTCATACGTGTCTACAAGCTTGATTATTGAAATTCTATGTTGGCTATAAACAAGAGTGGACGTCAAAACACATGATAAATGCCTGCGCATATAGGGCCCGATCTGGTCCTGGGAGGAGCACCCGAAAGTACTTGTGCCCATGGGAGTTAAAATGATAAGGTATCTAGCATTATACCGAGTACTTGACTTGCTTGATTGGACATTCCACACACATCTTGTACTTGACTCGTACTTGACATGAAATGAAATGCGTGGCCCGAAAAAGGGTAATTTACTTGCTTGCTTGATACATGATAGCCAAAGTCCTTGACATGATTTGTTAAATATACTTGCTTGAATATCTCGAATAAACTTGTTATCTTGTTGAAAGTTCATGATAAGTTCATCTTATTTCCTTGATACTACATTCTATCTATCCTGTCGTTTTATGCGAGCATGCATAGCTTTATTGCATTCATAAAAATGTAATTACTTAAACCCCTCGCTAGTACTTGAGATATAATTTCCTACTGAGCGTTCGCTCATTCCGTTTGTCCCTTTTTACTTTTCAGGTAAGTCCGACGACGATGGAAGTCAATCGGATGGGAATGATCAAGAGTGAAAGTGATAGAGCTTCTACAAGTGTCGTCTAGTCTTTCCTATAGTTTTCTCGAGTCAACTATGTACTTTTCTTTTTATTAAACAGAGTATTGGATTTGTAATAGTCTATCCATTATGAAATAAAGGATTGGGTTATCTTGCTATTTTGCGCATCTCTGTCTTTGTGTCGAATACACGACCACTCTGATTGACATGATTGATATAGACACGTCGCGCATCTCCGGGTATCTTCCGCGCTCGGGGCGTGATAGGCTTGGTATCCCGGGCCCTCTGCACCAGGTATGTCGCGGTATAGCCACGAAGGTGAAGGGGGGAGGTAGGCAGTACTCCCCGTCCGTGGCCCTCGCGGGGGTTATGGAGGGCGGCCTAGTCCTGGCCCAGATGGGGGCCACTCTGGTAGAAGCGTACGCTCGGTTGGAGTCGGAGCGAGTGACTCTGGCTCGGACCCTTAGTGGGCTTACAGGAAGTCGGCCCGGCTTGCGGAGGAGTATGATGGGCTTCGGTGGGAGCTTTCCTCGGTTAGGGAGCGGGTGCGGTCGAGCCAACTGGAGGCCCGGGCGCTAACCGAGCAGCTAGCTAAGGCCCGCGAATCGCTCGAGAGGAAGAGCAGGCTTCTTGAAGAGGAGCTCCTTTTTCGTGTCGAGCTGGATGGCCGGTGGGAGGCTGAGCGCTCCGATCTGGTGGATCGGGCGGAGGAAGCTGAGCGCCTTCGGGGGGAGGCTGAGGCTGATCGAGCCAAGGTGGAGAAGTGATCGGCGGAGGCCGAGGAGCGGGCGGCTGAGGCCGAGAGGAGATTAGCCGAGATGGAGCGGGAGAAGGCTGAGCTCGCTGGCAGAGTGGGGTTGGCCGGGGCTATGGCGCTCGAGTAGTACAAATGCTCAGAGGCCTACCAGGTCGACCTTAAGGAAGCTGCCCTCCTCTACTACGAGTTAGCGCTTCACCGAGGCATCCGCAAGGGATTCAAGGAGGGCTATGCCCGGGCTGTATCTTATGCCAAGGAGCAGGTGTCCGGGATTGAACTCCCATCCGGACAATGCTACGACTCGGATCTGTCATCCTCCGGCTCCTCTGTTTCGGTGTCAGATGAAGAAGATTAGGAGGGCTCTTTGCCTGAGGGGTTGCCAGCTCCGAACGCCTTGGGAGGGCACGCAACCGAGGTAGTTCCCACGCCTGTGGGGTCAGTGCCAGGGTCGGCCATCACCGGGGATGCCGGGGGCAGACCGCCCGAGCCTTCCACTTCCCAGCTTCAGGGTGGGCCAGAGGCCTAATGTATCCACTTTGCCTCCTCTCTTTGTATATCTTTTTCCTTTTGAAGAAAAAACTTTCTCCGTTATGTAGAAAAATAGATAAGGCAATAGCGTTATGACGAAGACTTAACTGTTCCGTATCGCCATTGTCGTATTTTGTTCAGGGTATCTACAGTGGTTGGAAAGTGTCGATACTTTCTGCGTGGATCTCGCCTGATGGTTGGGTAAGCGTCTAACAGGGTGTCTTTCCACTTTCTTATGCTTTGAATGTTTGGCCGCTTCGTGTGTCCCGCTGGGGTGGAAACGAGAAGTTTGAGGTGACCGTTCATAGGGAGAGATCCCTTTGACGTGTTTTCGAGGAGAGAATTATTTAAGGTAAATAGCCTCCCTTCGACTATAAAAGGTCTGAAGGGCGTCCCTTCCTCTCCACCGCTTAGGGTTTTCACTGATAGTCTTTCCTCATTCTTTCTTCACGTAGCGTTGTGCTATTGTATTTGAAGCATGGAAGACGCTCTGGAAGATGAAGCTGCCGATGACAGAGGGTAGAGAGTCCTTGCTGCTTCTAGTTTGAAGGAGGTTCGACGGCCGACGGACGGGTTTGAAGAAGGTCCGACGTGCGGAGGCACGTCGTCTTCTTTTTATCAGTTCCGGCGGCGCTTGCGGGGGGGGCGAGATGGCGAACGGATGGGGGCATTAGGCATCCCTGCCGCCCGTCCCTTCCTGCTCGCTCCATGGAGGGGAGGAGGAAGCAAATTAAGCTCCCTCCTTCCCGGGCTTTCCCCTGCCTCCTCGTCCAGCTCTGCTACTTTCTTTTTCCCTCTCGTAGCATCTTTTTCCCTCTTCTGCTCTTCTCATCATTTCTTTCACTCTTCGGAGGGTGCCTGCACTCTCTTCCTTTCAAAGAGTTGGCAGGTTGGCGGGGAGGATGCCTTCATATGCGTTCCCTCTTCCCTTTCTCTTCCAAGTTCAACTTGGAAGGTAACCTTCTTCTTCCTAATTACTTTGTCACCTTTGTCCCGAGCTACCCGAGCCAACGGGGTCGACTACCCTTTATCCGAGCCAGTTTCTACACGAGGCAGAGTCAGTAGCTGGACGCAGGAAGGTCAACCGAGTCAGCCGAGCGATGGGCTCATACGGCGGCGCCAGATGGATTTTTTGCTTTTTTGACATGTATTTTCTTGGCTTCGGCCTTCCTGATGTACAAGCGAGTTGTTTAGATAAAAGAAAGGAGGCTTTTGTTTTATCTCATGTCGTTTACACAATGCTCAGTATTCAGAAGTAGAACTTGCGTAGTGTAGTCGCATTCCAGGTCCGAGGGATGAGCTCTCCTTCCATCGTGGATAGTCAGTATGCTCCTTTTCCGAGCATCTCGACCACTCGGTAGGGGCCTTCCCAATTAGAGGATAACTTGCCCGCCGCCTCAAGTGATCGAGAGGCTTCGACGTTGTAGTATCGAGTGAGGCGGCGTTGATATTCCGTTTCTCGGATGCTGGCAATCTCTCAGAGCTCATCTGTTAGGTCGAGGTTTTCGAGCAATTTCTGATCGTTTGCCTCGGACGACAAGCAGATGACTCGGAGGGAGGGATTGCCAATCTCCAACGGGATCACGGCCTCGGTACCGTATACCAGCTGAAAGGGACTTTCATCGGTTGCCGTTCTGGGAGTCGTTCTGTGCGACCAAAGTACGTTCGGCAATTCCTCGAGCCAGTTGCCCTTGGCTTTGCCGAGCCTAGTCTTAATGCCTTTCAAGATAGTCTTATTGGCATTTTTGACCAGCCCGTTAGCCTGAGGGTGGGTGACCGAAGTGAAGTGATTACGAATGTTAAGGTCGGCACATCTGTCTTGGAAATACCAAGAATCAAATTGTCAGCCATTATCGCTCACTATCACCCGGGGGATGCCGTAGCGACAGATGATCGATTTCCAGACGAAGCTCCAGACGACTGTCTCGGTGATCCTAGCGGTGGCTTTGGCCTCGATCCACTTAGTGAAGTAGTCGATGGCGACGATGATGAACTTCTTCTGGGCCTGGGCCATGGGGAATGGCTCGAGGATGTCGATTCCCCAGTGAGCGAAAGGATATGGCTCGGCTAAGGTGATGAGCTCCGTTGCTGGCTGATGGACCAAGTGGTCAAATCGCTGGCATCGGTCACAGTGTTGCATGTAAGTCGAGCAGTCACGCTACAGAGTGGGCCACCAATAACCTTGTCGTAGCAAGATCCTGGCGAGCGACCTTCCTCCTAAATGCGCTCCGCACAGACCTTCGTGAACCTCTTGAATCGCTCGGTTGGCTTCATCAGCACTGAGGCACTTCAGGAGGGGACCGGAGAAGGATCTCCGGTAGAGAGTGCCATCCAGGGTGACGAATCTCCAAGCTTGGTATTTCAATTTTCGGGCTTCCCGAGGCTCGGGAGGCTCCTGAGAGTCTTGGAGCCACGACAGATAGGGGGTACGCCAGTCGCTTGGGGAGGCAGAGTCAACAGCTAGGAGCTCCGAATTGATGCTCGGCTGCGCTAGCTCTTCGAGAAGGACCAATCGAGTACCCTCGGGGTCAAGAGAGGAGGCCAGCCGAGAGTGGGCATCCGCTCGGGAGTTTTCCTCCCGAGCTATTCGGACTACCTCAAAACTCTCGAACTGTTGTGCCATGGCTTTGACCAGCTGGAGGTATTTGACCATCGGTGCTTCTCGAGCTTCATAACCGCCGTTGACTTGGCTAGCGACCAGTTGGGAGTCAGTGTGAATCCTGACTCACTCAGCCCCCAACCGCCGGGCCATGCGCGCTCCCGATATGAGGGCCTCATACTTGGAAGCGTTGTTAGATGCTTGGAAGTTGAACTTCAGGGTGTATTGTAGCTCTGCTCCTTCGGGGGACTTCAGGAGGATCCCGGCGCCGCTTCCGGCTGAGTTGGAGGATCCGTCGACGAACAGTTCCCAGGTCGGCCCGGGTGCAGACGGAGATCTTTCTTCAGTCGGGATGATGCTCTCGACTATGAAGTCAGCGAGCGCCTGGCCTTTGATAGCCGAGCGAGGCCGGTATGATATATCGTAGGCCCCAAGCATGATGGCCCACTTGACGAGGCATCCCGAGGCTTCAGGGTGAGCGAGGATCCTCTTCAATGGTTCGCCGGTCAGCACGGTGATGGAGTGCCGTTGGAAATAGGGTCGGAGGCGCTTGGCCGAGGTAACCAACGCTAGCACGAGTCTCTCGATTGCGGGGTACCTTCTTTCAACCTCGTTGAGCACCTTGCTGGTATAGTAGACCGGTCTCTCGACTCCCGAGTCATCTCTGACCAGGACCGAGCTAACTGTAGACAGGGTTGTCAAGAGATAGAGATGCAGGGCTTCGCCTGGGACAGGCTTGGAGAGCATCGGGGGCGAAGCTAGGAACTCCTTAAGCTCGGTGAACGCTTTCTGGCATTCCTCGTCCCATGCGAACATGACAGATGCCAGTTTAGGCCCCCTCAATAACTTGAAGAAGGGTAAGCATCGTTCGACCGCATGGGATAGGAATCTACTGAGTGCGGCAATGCGTCCAGTCAGGCGTTGAATGAATGTCTTTGACGCAGGTGGGTGGGCGCATGTCCAGGATGGCCTGGCCCTTGTCGGGGTTGGCCTCGATCCCAAGCTGGGTGACTAGGAAGCCCAAGAATTTCCCGAACCTTACTCCGAAGGCGCACTTGGTGGGATTGAGCTTCATATTGTATTTCAGGAGGGTGTCGAAGGTCTCAGCTAGGTCGACGAAGTGGTTCTCGGCCTTGGGGGTTTTGATGAGCATGTCGTCAATATAGGCCTCGACGTTCCGGCCGAGCTGTCCCTTGAACATATGGTTGACCAACCTCTGATACGTTGCTCCAGCGTTCTTCAACCCGAAGGGCATCCGGGTGTAGCAGTATACGCCGAAGTCGGTGATAAAGGCAGTCTTCTCGATGTCTTCTGGATTCATTCTGATCTGATGGTAACCTGAATAGGCGTCTAGGAAGCTGAGTATCTCGTTGCCCGAGGTTGAGTCAACCAGTTGGTCGATGCTCGATAATGGATAGCAGTCCTTTGGAGTAGCCTTGTTCAAGTCGGTGAAGTCCACGCACATTCGCCACTTTCCCAAAGATTTTGGCACCAGAACGACGTTAGCCAGCCACGTCGGGTACTGGACCGGTCTAAAAAGACCAGTCTTCTGCCCCTTTGTGACTTGCTCCTTGATGATCGCCTACTTCTCTGGGGCGTGCTTCCTTCTGCGTTGCTGTATGGGCTTCACGGTTGGGTCGAGGTTGAGCTTATGCATCACTGTCTCCTCTAGTATCCCGGGGAGTTGATCATCAGACCATGCAAAGACTCGGATGTATGCTGAAAGAAACTCTTTGTATTGCTGTTGGACTTCAGATGTTAGGTCGGCTCCAATCTTTACTCCCAGGGTTGGGTCGTCGTTTAGGAAAACCGCTAGCAATTCACCTCCAGGCTCGGCGGTTGCGGATTTTTCCTCGACTTCCCGGGGGCCCTTGTTCTTCCCGTCCGGCCTTGTGGCTTCAACCAAGATATTGTAGCACCTTCTGGCCATGGCCTGGTTACCTCGGGCTTCCCCCAACCCATTTTTGGTGGGGAACTTCATCTTTTGGTGATAGGTAGAAGGCACTACTTTCATTCGGCTGAGGATTCCTCGGCTGAAGATTGCATTGTATGCTATCATACCCTTGATCACTATGAAGTCCGCCATAACCGTAACGGTCTTGGGTGGGGTGCCAAGAGTAACCGGCAGGCTTAGGGCTCCCTCGGGATAAGTGGCCTGGCCATTGAACCCGCACAGGGGGGTTCGGATCGGGCGGAGTTTAGACGGATCCTCCCCTATCTTAAGGAAACATTTATAGGATAATACATCGGGGGCACTTCCATTGTCAACTAGAATCGTATCTACATTACAATGGTTTATTGTGGCCGATATGACTAGGGCATCGTCATGCGGGGTGGTCAGCCCTTCCAGGTCTCGGTCGGAGAAGACTATGACCTGAGGCTCACTTGGCGGGGCCTTGGGAGGCTCGATGGCTCGGCTCGCCCGCTCAGCATGACGCTTCCTTCCTCGGCCACTGTCTCCTCCTGATGCAGCTCCTCCGACGATGACGTTGATATGGACCCCGCGAGGGGCATTGTCGATTTCCTCTGGGGTGCCTCGGTCTTCCCTGTGCCTGGCCACGAACCAGGAGAGGTGCCCCTGACGAATGAGATGCTCGATCTCATCCTGGAGTTGATGGCAGTCACCGGTGTGATGTCCGTGGTCGCTGTGGAATAGGCAATGCTTGCTGCGACTGCGGTTCTTCAACCTCATTGGCTCGGGTTGGCGGAGGAGGCCCGAGCCTTTGATGTCCTCATATATCTCGTAAACCGGAGTGGTTAAGGGAGTGTACCGCTCGTACTTCCGTGACGGTTCCTTGCGTTCCCCGTCTTGGTTCCACCTTTTCCCAGGACCCAAGTTTGGCTCGGGCGCCCGCTTCTTGTCCCCCTCCCGACCCGAGCCGGTTGCCTCTTGGCACGCGCTGAGCACTTCTTGGCACTCAGCTTGGCGCAGAGCCAGAGTCACTAGCGCAGCAAGGGTCGAGGGAGGGTGGAGGATGAGTTCGCAGCAGAGGTTCTCGTCGCGGGTGCCCCCGGTCAGTGCGGTTATAGCCGAGGCGACGTCCAGGCGTGGTATCCTTAGGGCTTCCGATTTGAATCGAGTGATATAAGCCTGAAGCTTCTCCCTTTACGCCTGTTTGAGGGCCAAAAGCCCCGCCACCAACCTTGGGGGACTGCTCCCGGTGAAACTCTCTTTGAAGACTCGTCCAAACTGCTTGAATTCTCGGATGGATTCAGGGGCGAGGGCCCGGAACCAGGCTTGGGCGCCTTGGACCAAAGTGGTCACGAAGGCTCGGAATTTGATGGCATCGGATGCTCCATGAAGGGTCATCAGAGCATCGAAACTATCGAAGTGATCGACCGGGTTGCCCTGGCCATCATAAAGCTTGAAGGTCAGAATGGAGGTTCTAGGAGATACCTCTGCCTTCAAGATATAGTCGAAGAACGGGAATTTCTCCTCGTCCTCCGCAGAGGAGTCTTTCTACAGGGTGCGTAGGGTGCGCTCCTGTTCTGTAAAACGTCTCTCGAATTCTCACAGTCGGAGAGATAGCTTCGGCTGTCGCTGCGCCGTGGGGCTGGGGGGGCTGTCTGCGTGCTCCTCGGGGACTTTGGTCTCCGGGTTCAGGCGGCGTGCCCCAGATTTTCCCCTTTTTGGCATGGAGGAAGCCTCTTGCTCCGGAGGATGGGCTTGTGAGGGTCCTCCTGACCTGTTATGAATAATCCGCCGACCTCAGAGGGTGAAGCGGCCTCCAGCGGTGTGCTGGGACACGTTCTCGCGGGGGGGGGGGGGGGGATTTCCGGAGGGACGCGTGACCTTCCATCCTTGGCCGCCTGAGTCCTCATGAGTTCCACGAGGACATCCAGTTTTGCGTTGATGGCCTGGAAAGCATCAGCACCGCCGTTAAGCGGTAGCCCTACCACCGCGGTGGGAGGGGGCGGGAGCCCTACCGCCGCGGGGGGAGGGGGCGGTCCGTCGGCGGGAGTGCTGGCATTGGAGAGGGGATTTTGTGAGGCTTGAGAGGGGCCTTATCCCGCAGCCACCATGGCCTTTCCCCTGTCATCGGCGGACCTCCTCCCTGAACTTCTTCGCACCATACTGGCTCTTCGGTCGTTTCCCACAGACGGCGCCTGATGAAGGGACGTGATCTCGCGCTTGTCCTGAGCGAGGTAGGTGATCACCGAATAGTGAACTGTAAAGAAAGGGAAACAGATCAGGGGGCCCAGGGAAGGTTCCTTGGGGAAAACCCTCCGATGCTTAAGTCAGTAGAGCAATGGTGGAAGATATGAAGGGAGGTAGAAAGAGGTGCACGAGATCTCCCTACACCAAGGTGGTGAAGTGGTTCCTGCTCAGGGAGTTTTAGGCATGTATTGCCCCTTACCTTTCATTGGAGGGAGTCCCAGGTTTAAATAGTGCACTGGCCTCACGAGTCCCATAAGCTGAGGGGTTTTAGGCGGGGATTACATCCTCAACGTGAGCTCTTCGCGTCCTCATCATGGGATCTTTATAACCTTGAGGGATCATGGGTCACTTATCCTCATAAACTCTTGCTCATAAAGGGTTCTCAACGGCAGCATGGATAAGCAATCGTCGGTCGTCCCGAGCATAAAAGGTGCCAACCCTGTCCGGGCGATAGGCATAGCTCGGATGAGGATAGGTCGGAGTGGTCGCTGAGCGCCAGCCCTTATCCCTGCGAGGGGATAGATCGGGCATGGGTCTTCTTCAGTTCTGACCGTCGTTCGGGCCTCCCGAGCCTAAGGGCCGCCAAGGAAGGGTTTGATCCCGAGTAATCTTATTGGGCTTTTTATTCTAAGTGGGCCCTACGGGGCTATCACTTGGAATGAGCTGGGCCTCGTTTGGTCCTGATGGACCTATTTCGGCTACTTTTACATGGGCTACAGAAATCTCCCTCTCCACCCCACTATTATTTCGTCTCTTCATGCTTGCAAACTCATCTCGCAAGGCAGTGAAGCTTTTCTTGCTTCCGTGATTGTTACCGAGTCCAAGGAAATCATCCTAGAGGATATTCCCATTGTAAATGAGTTCTCTGATGTTTTTCCATCTGATTTACCCAGTTTACCACCCGAAAGGGAAGTAAGCTTCTCTATTGAACTCATTCCTGGAGTAGCACATGTTTTAATAGCTCCCCACAAGATGTCCCCTATAGAACTCAAAGAATTGAAGAAGCAACTCCAAGAGCTATTAGACAAGGGCTTCATTAGACCTAGCACATCCCCTTGGGGTGCGCCGGTTCTATTCATCAAGTAGAAGGACGGATCTCTCAGGCGATGTATCGATTACTGGCGACTAAATCAACTCACCATCAAGAACAAATATCCGTTGCCGCATATCGATGAGCTATTTGATCAAATTTCTTGAGCGGAATATTTCTCCAAGATCGACCTCAGATCGAGCTACCATCAGCTAAGGATTAAAGATGAAGACATCTACAAGACTACTTTCCTGAGCAGATATGGACACTATGAATTTGTTGTAATGCCGTTCGGGTTAATTAATGCCCCAACAGCATTTCTGTAACTCACGAATACTGTGTTCAGGCCCTATCTCGATGTATTTGTGGTAATTTTCATCGATGATATCCTCATCTATTCTAATACAAAGGAAGAACATGAAGAACATCTAAGAATAGCTTTCAAAACTTTGAGAGAACATCAACTCTACGCAAAGCTTAGCAAGTGCGAGTTTTGGCTAAAGGAGGTCTCTTTCCTTGGCCATATTATTTCAAAAGAAGGTATCGATGTTGATCCTTCAAAAGTAGAAGCTGTCAAGAGTTGGAGCCGACCAACGACCGTATCTGAAGTCAGAAGTCTTATCGATCTTGCTGGCTATTACAGGTGATTCATCAAGGATTTCTCCAAAATCGCTGTCCCTTTGACGAGGCTCATAAGAAAGGAGAATCCATTTGTTTGGTCGAAGGACTGTGAGGAGAGTTTCCTAACTCTTAAGGAACATCTCACCACTGCCCCCATTCTGGCACTACCTACCGAAGGAGGTGGATTGTAAGTCTATACGAATGCATCTGGCATTGGCCTTGGATGTGTCCTTATGCAACATGGCAAAGTGATTTGCTACGCTTCGAGACAATTGAAGCGTCATGAAGAGAATTACCCCGTACATGATCTGGAATTGGCTGCCATTATTTTCGCGTTGAAGATCTAGCGACACTACCTTTATAGGGAGAAGTTCACTATATTTTCAGACCATAAAAGTCTGAAATATCTTTTTACTCAAAAAGAGTTAAACGTGAGGCAACGAAGATGGTTGGAGTATCGCAAAGACTTTGGCTTCTCTATCTAATACCATCATGGTAAAGCAAATGTTGTAGCAGACGCTCTCAGTAGAAGACCACTAGCTACTCTAGCAAGCCTCAGGAAAGGTATGACCTATCTTATCGAGGATTTTACTCATTTGAACCTAGATGTGGATGCAGAAGAAGAAAAGGGCATTATTGTTAATATCCAGTCACAACCTACACTGATTGAAGATCTAGTCAAATTGCAAGATAATGACCCCACATTGATAGAGATCAAGACCAATATTGATCAACGGTTGGAATTCTCTATTTCAACCGATGGGAGGTTATTGTTCAAAGATCGAATATGTGTGCCGGACCATTCCGATACTAAGAAATTGATCATGGAAGAAGCTCATAAATCAAGATATGCTATTCACCTTGGTGCTACCAAGATGTATCGAGATTTGAAAAGGAATTTTTGGTGGCCCAACATGAAGAGAGAGATAGCAGATTTTGTATCACGCTGCCTCACTTGTCAACAAGTTAAGGCAGAGCATCAAAAATTCACTGGAAAGTTACATCCCTTAGAATTTCTCGAGTGGAAGTGGGAAAGCATAGGGATGGATTTCATCATGGCTTTACCTAAAACAAGAGGTGGACATGATGGTATATGGGTAATCATAGAACGATTGACTAAATCTGCACACTGTCAACCTATCAAAAGTCGATGGTCTATGGACATATTAGCAGCTCTATACATAAAGGAGATTGTCAAACTACATGGTGTCCCTGTCACCATTATTTCAGATTGAGACCCTCGATTCACATCTCAATTCCGGAAGGGTCTACAACATTCATTAGGGACCCGACTCAATTTTAGCACTACTTTTCATCCACAAATCGATTAAGAAATTGAAAGAACAAATCAGGTAGAAGAAGATATGCTCAGGGTATATGTTATTGATTTTGGTGGGAGTTGGCACGACCATTTACCTCTAGTGGAATTCGCCTACAACAATAACTACCAAGCTAGCATTTAAATGGCACCATTCGAGACATTGTATGGAAGAAGCTGTCGCTCACCTATCTACTAGCATGAAGTTGGGGAAAGACAACTTCTAGGCCCTGAAATCATCAGGGATACTACCGAAAAGATAAAGCTTATTCGAGAAAGACTCCACATGGCTCAAGATAGACAAAGATCATATGCTGACAATAGAAGGTGAGATCTAGAATTCCATGTAGGAGACCATGTGTTTCTCAAGGTTTCCCCAGGTCGTGGTATTCGGAGGTTCGGCATTAAAGGCAAACTTACTCCAAGATTCATTGGCCCTTTCAAAATTCTTGAGAGGGTTGGCGAGGTTGTTGTGTAGTGGACAGCGGATCTAGAGGGGAGGGGTGAATAGATCAGCCCCACTTTTCGCAATGCGGCCCTCTAAACAGCTAGTTAAAATGAATTGCAGCGGAATAGAAACTAGCTTCCAAGAATGCTATGATTCACTTAGCAAGATAAGCAAGATATATAATAATTCGATCCTAAGCATGCATCTAGAACGAATCAATCATACAAGCAAACCACACTAGACAGGATTTTTAAGGTGGTTCGGACTGAATCCTCAGCCCTACGTCCACCCCTCACCAAAACCCGCTGAGGCTTCACTTGTGCAGCGCACCAAACCGCAAATCGGAAACTACCGATTGCCTTCCTACTCACCACCTGATAGGGACGTCAACTGCAAATTGGAACACCCTCCAATTGCCTTCCTACTAACCACCGGTAGGGATGAATCACACTTTCAATGTTTAACAATAATGAAAATGAAACAAATGTGAAGGAACTAAAACAAGAGATTGAGTTATGAGTGAAAATGAATTGGCCCTTGTATGAAATGTTGATCAGTAACAAGGCTCCTCTTAGCTTCAACTCAATCTTCTTGATTCACCCTTGATTGGATGAATGTTCTTCACGGAGTACTGTTCACGTGAACAGTATCTCTTCCTTCAATTCTTCTCTCTTGATCTTCTCTTTGAATTTCTTTGAATGAATGAAGGAGATGATGAAGCTACCTTGAACCTTGATTGCTTCTTTAGCTTCTAGGAGTTTGAATGCTTGAAATATCACCTTGGATGAGCTTGAAAGAGCTTGAATGGATGAAGATGATTTCCTTTGAAGAACTTGAATCAAACTGGCTTCCTTTGATCACCCTTCATGCCCTTGATTGCTTCTTGCTTTGTAGGAGGTTGCTTGGCTTCAGATCTGAGCTTGAATCACCTTGGATGGATGAAGAACTTCCTCCCGAAACACTGTTCACGGAGGTGCTACAGTAGCTCGAAAATGGGCTCCCTTGATCTCCCTTGAAGGCTTGAAGCATTAGGGTTTTCATCCCCTCATGTGTTGGTTTTATAGACCTTGAATGGTCTATAGACAAGCCTCAGACCAGATCCACAATTTGTGGGTGATTAGATGACATTTGGATTAAAGAAATCCATGTTGAATGGCCCTTTTCGAAGTTGGAAACAAAGTCAAAAATGAAGGCTCGGGGCTGACGGTCGACCTACAGCTTCTGGCGGTCGACCGCCACTGTAAAACACTATAGACGGATGATCCCTGGGACTATAGGTCGACCGCTACTGGCTGGCGGTCGACCGCCAGCTGAAACCCTGCAGACTGGCCATCCCTGGCTGGGGCGGTCGACCGCCCCTGTGCTGGCGGTCGACCGCCAGCTGGGCAGAGCCCGGGTCACCCCGGGTTGGTCCGTTGGCCGCACCAGATCCATCGCTTGAGTCCGTTAGCCGCCCGTTCATTGTCTGTGGCATCGACCTTGATTGTCTTGAAGTTTTATTACTGAGTCTTCAAGCAAATTTTTGTTCCGGGGGCTCCGCCCCCGGAAACCCCCGCAAGGGGCGCTGCCCCCTTGACCCCCGCGACCTGACCGGGCAGGTCGATCCCCGCGACCTGACCGCGCAGGTCGATCCCCGTGCGAGGGTGCAACATTGAGCTTTCATGTGCATATCTGTCATAAACACAACAGAACATATGTCAGTCATATAAGAGTGAAAAGCAACAATGACGAATAGTGTTTAGCCATTATCAAAACCAAGAATATCACAAAACACATATGACAATAGAATGATGTCGAATGACCCAAGTGACCATATGAAACTCAAATAACCACAGGGGCACAACAGAGGTCGCATATCGGATAGCTTTGCCTCCTCAACTAGCTGGAGTCTATGACGTATTTCATGTTTCTGTGCTCAAAAAGTATGTCTATGATCCTTTTCATGTTATAAGTCATAACGATCTGGTGATTCAAAAGGATATGACATATGAGCAAAAGTCAATTAGAATCATTGATCGAGAAGTACATCAACTACAGAACAAGACCATTCCTGTGACGACCAAAGATCTAGATACCGGGAAAGGAACCCGATACCATTCGAATCTTGGCCCGCCGCCCACGAGCAGAGGCTCAGAAGGGCTAAAAGGGAGTGTGGAGGTACAAAGAAATAAGAAATAGAGCAGGACAATTCAACAATTAATAGAAATAAATAAACAACTACAACAGAGTCCAATCCAACAAAGTACAGTCTAAGGCAAAAGAGAGTACTCAACACCGAGTGGACACTCGGCCCGGCGAGCTGGCAACCATGAACTTCAGCACATCACCCTCTAACCTCGAGGAAGAACCGCCGCACCTGAAACGTAGGGGTAAGCCTTCTGTCACTGACTTAGTAGGGATCCCGCAGAACCCCAACCGTAAACAATGACAATAGCGGAAAGCAAAAACAACAGCAGGAATGGCACTTGGTGGCTGGGAAAACCTCGGCTCTACAGCTACTCCTATTGTACTAGAAAACATGCCCCGATCTTGAGTCGGGGAAACACCGGTCTAACGGAAAGACCTCTGGCTACACTGCCAGAAAATACACCCCGAAAACCCTGTCGTGGAGGCCCGTCTTGCAGACAAAGGCCCAATCCAAGACAACTCGTTCTAGGAACACGGTCACGACCTCACCATCATGAAACCAACACCGTCTTGGGAAAACCCTCGGTGATGCTCACTGGAAACCCTAAACCTCCACCTCGGGAACACACCCGGAAACTACACGTAAAACCACATCTCACAGACAGGAAACAGAAACTCGAGTCACGTGAAACTCATGTCAAGTGACAGGAGCACTGTCCACCAGAAGCAAAGCGGGATGCGTCCACTGACGACTTAGTCCGCGCCTCAAGTGTCTCGCTGCGACGCCCCAGGCGGAGACAGAGACACAATAGTAACCAGTACCACGAACAAGGACTAGCTGGTGTCACGCTCGTTAGCACGGGTCCGACAGCCCCCAACTAAGTGTGCACAGACAGACCATGCACCCTACGTCAGATCCTCTAACTAGTTCTTCCCCCGAAGCTCAGACTCAGGCTGCGCGTGGAGGCCCTACGGTAACTAGCCTAAAAATCGTCTCTCTTAGGTAAGCTGCTCCACCACTACCGAGTGGGTCAGCACACGCGTGCCTTAAGAAGGCTATGACTAGTGGGAGGTCACTAAATGTGAAGACGGAAAGCCACGCACGCACCCATCGTGAGTAACGTGGAGTATCATGTGGCACGACGCGACCAGACTCTGGATAGCCTACTAGGCCTACTAAATCTGATGCGGGACGGACACGGGGACCGACTCTACATGGTATGGACCTCGGACTCTAGATGTGGACACGACCAGCAACACATGATGGGAGAGACATTAGGCCCGACACGGAGAGCTCCTATAGGCTACACGTCGCTAACAGAAGTGCAAACTCACTCGGCGTCCCATGCGAGGGAAAGCGTGGATCGTGCGCGGTTAAGGAACCGGCAGAGTTCAAGGTAGTCAGACTCACTTCCGGACTCGGATCGAGTCGCGGGACGGGTCACTCTCACGCTCACAGCGGTGACATGGACACACGGGCTAGTACCTACACTCTCGGCAGCGGCAAAAGACCGTATACTAGCTAAGCAAATGAATGCCAAGAGGTTCGGACCATTACCTCCACGCACCCGGCGTGGCGAAGACAACCCCGGCCGAATCACGGACTCCCGGTTAAACAATATCACAGCAATACAAAGATTTGACCCACTCCACACAGGGAGGTAAAAGGTCACATGTGGAGCCCGGGAATCACGTAACTCGGGTTGACGGGCAGCATCTTGATGTCGCCCGGCGATGCCGAACTCCTCGTTTTCGTGCTTTCCGAACGGCGGGTTCTGCGGGCCCGTGGGGTCCACGGATGGCGTGGTCCTCCGGATCTGCGGGGTGGGACCCACTATGATGGGGACCCCTGGTGGCGCGCCTCCACGGACGGCGGTCGGCCGGGAACACCGATCGGGGGTCGATCGGTCCCAATTCCCAAGCTTTGAACTAGCTGTCCACGGATTTTGGTTGCTGTCTTCCGGCGCGCGCTCCGGCGAAAATGGCCGCTGCGAGCAATCCCGACGTCGGATCGGGACGCATGAGCTATCGTTAAAAATCTCTCTTGAAATGCTTCAATCTAGACCCAAAGAGATCTACTGGATCTGGTCGGATCAGAACTTTATTGAATTTACAAGCCCCTGTTGTAAAGTAACCAAAATATCAGATCAGCATATGAGTTTTCTGTAAATGGCCATTGACCGCCTGCTTGCCGTTGGAATCAGACTTCGAGATCTTCTTCAAAGTTGTAGATAATAAAACCACGAAGCTGGGAAAATTTTTAGAATTGGATTAGGATGTGGTGGTGATTTGATAGGATTTTTGGAGTGTCTGGTGGTCGGATCTGGGAACGGGTGGACAGAACTTCAGGTGGATCTGAGAACAATTTGTGGAAAATATGAAATGGACGAAATAGAAATTTAGAAAAATTGTGGATGAAGGGGTTGGTGGAAGGAAGATCCAGTAAAATTGGGCGAACCAAAGAAAATCAAAAAGTGGACCTAAGACCTAAAACTCATGGCGGAGATGAATCTGGACAGACTGCTGGCAGAACTGAAAGGGAAGAGTGGACGAAAATCTAAAAATATGGAAAGGGATCTGAATGACAAACCAATTTTTTTGGGATATCCTTGACACCTATGGAACCTCCATTAAAATCCCCAGGTCGATCAGAGCTCGTGGTTGATGGCTGAATTTCGTGAAAGCTGCTGTGGTACTGCGCGGACAGAACTCCGATGAAGACGATGGCGGTGCGGTGGCGGCTCGTGGCGGCGGCGAGGATGACCGGAACTGATAGGGGAGGAGTCACACCTCCAGAGGCAACCTTCACAGCTACAAGGGGGGAGAGAGGGTCGCACCAAGCTGGAGCTCCAACAATTTCTTTGATTCAAAATGGCATTAATTCATCAAAATGGGAAAATACAAGCATATATAGGTCACCCATCTAATCCATCCTCCACCGTTGGATCTAGGGGTGTGAGATGGAGGGTTGGGATGGCTTGTGACCATTCCACAAAAATACAATTAAAAAAATAAGGGGGGGACAGCCTATTTGTTGTGCCCCTGTGATTTTGATGATGGTTTTGGTGATTGATTGTTGATGTGAGTTAATCAAATGTTCAATCAAATGTTCAGTCATCTTGCTACTCAGTTTAGATATTTGATGTTCAGTCTTGTTACATGTTAAACTGATGCATAAAGCATTCATTCATTGCTGTGGTTTTGATGATTGATATTGTATTTTGATGATAGCAATGATATAGTGTTTTCATGACATTGTGCCCTGATGATTGCATCATGACTGTGACTGGTACAACTGATATATTGTTTATGTTAGACTTATGTTATGTGCATAGTCTATACAGTGCTTCGTGGGGTTTATGCCCTAAGTCTATTCACTGCACAGCAAGCTCAAAGTCGATACATTGAGCGTCTCATGCATCATTCGTCTAAGTCCATACATTGGACTGTAGTGTGCATTTGGCGAACACATCGCAAGTCTAGACATTGCACTGTAGCATGCATTTCCTTAAAGTCTATACATCGGATTGGTTTGCATTGGCTAAGTATATACAACGTCAGCTCATGCCTTGTCTTAGACAAAAGTCTATACAATGGTTTTGGGTCTCCAAGTCTATACAGCCTTTTGCTTCGCCAAAGTCTGAACATTGGTCTGCATAGGCTAAGTGTTTACATCGTCAAGTACAATCAATACTGGTCTTCCAAGTCTGTACAGCGTGAAGTCTATACTTTGGCACTGTAGCTCGCTCATGCAAGTCTATACTTTGGACTGTTCTTCATGTCTGTACATCAGATTGTACATCATCTTCGTGCTGTTTCTGTGCTTGAGTTTTCGTGTTGTTTCCCCTCACTAACATGAAAAGATCTCGTGTCGTATGAGCTTACAACACCTCGTGTTGATTTCCATGCGTAATAGGAAAGCTTGTATGAGGTTAGACTTCGTGTCGTTTCCCTTGTCTTCATCTTCGTGTTGTTTTAGTGTCTACGTCGTCGTGTTACCCCGTGTCAATTACTGTTCTAGACTTCGTGTCATTTTATTTCTTGACATTTTGACTTCGTGTCAAATCACTGTTCTATCTTCGTGTTGTTCCTACACTCCGTGTCGATTTCATCTTTTGTCTTTGTCTTGTGTTTTCATGACCTCGTATCATTTTTCCTCTCATAACTTCGTACTGTTGTTTCTGTGACTTCGTGCCGTTCATGTTTCGTAACCACACTTCGTGTTGGTTACTGTCGTTCTTGTGACTTTGAGTCGTGTCTCCCAGACTTCGTGTCGTTTTCACTCCGTGTCAACTTCGCCTTAAGTGTTGTTTTCATCTTTGTGTCGTTCTCTGTGTAGTGTGTGTTTTTGTCACCACTATACTTCGTGTCGTTGTTCTTCACTTCGTGCTGTTTTCACCGTCTTCGTGCTGGTCTTTCTCATTAGACCTCGTGTCGTTCTCGCTTTGACCACACTTCGTGTTGCTTTACGAAGACCTTGTGTCTTACTTGTTTGCAACCACTTCGTGTCGGTTTCTGTTGTCAGCCCGTGTTGTCCTCGTGTTGTTTTTCACCTCGCGTCGGTTATTATTTTCATCTTCTGCGTGTAGTTCTCTTTGTAGTGTTATCTCTGTCACAAGTTGCATCTCGTGTTATCGTTTATGTCTGTATGGTTTTACTTCATGTTACTTACTGTTGTACATCGAGTCTTTACTGACTTCGTGTCGTTTTCTCTATTGTGTCCTCGTGTTGTCTCCGAATCGTTGCTATTTGTTACTTCGTGTTGTTTCGTTTTAACCTCGTTCAGGTTTCTTCTAAAGTGTTGTTCTTCTGATAATCTATACAGAGTTGCTCTCTAAATTGATGACTTATCCGATACTCTGTTTTACAGGTGCCTTGATCGTAAAGCTTAAGGCAGCACGTGATCCGAGGCTGGAATGAAGCCTGCTGAGAGACTGCCACGTGGTCCGAATAATTAGGGCTGGAAATGTGGAGGTCACACGTCGTGGCTGATGCTGATGCTGCTGCTGCTGCTATATATATATGAGCCTTCTTCCACAGAAGAAGATTGATCGAGTTGGCAAGAAGAAAAGTCCATATAGAGAGCCACGATCCAGAGAAAAAGAAGAGAGAAAGAAGTAGAGCAGAAGGAGAAGAAAAGAGAGAGAGAGAGATAGAAGAGTGAGCTGAAGAGAATAGAAGAGCAGAGATTGAGAGAGTGAAAGAGAAGAAGAAGAAGAGAAGAGAAGAGGAAGAAAAGCTTACCTGAAGATTCGTCTACTGGACCGTGGATCAAATCCAGGCCAGTCAGCTCCGTTGAGAGCCACATTGTGTATTTCATGTTTCGGCTTTTGTGTGCTGAAGTTATTTTCGTTTATTGCTTTTTCCTTTGTGTTCTGGCTTGCTGTGCTTTCCGATACTCTGTAGAGAGGTCGGGGTTCCTCCTGTGGATCAGGAGAAGGGAGATCTGATCTCCGGTTGCAAGTAGCTGGGAGCTACTTGTGGGTTCCCTCCGGTTTGGAGGAAGGGAGACTTGTCTCCGGTTCTGGGCTTGTGGATTCAAGTCCAGGGGTTCCCTCCAGGTCTGGAGGAAGAGAGACCGTGTGTCTCTGGTTTTCTAGTGACTGGTGTCACTAGTGGTTCCCTCCGGTTGGGAGGAAGAGGGGAGGTTGTTCCCCTGGTCAAGCTGTGTGGCAGCACTTGTTGCAGACTGAGTCTGCGGTTTCTAGCGTGAGCTAGTGGAAGCCACACTCGGATTGAGTGTGGGGTGGATGTAGGTCTGCTGGACCGAACCACCTAAAAATCTTTTGAGCAGTGGTTTGATTCTTGTGGTTTGCTTCCGGTAGATGATTGATTAGGGGCGGACTATGTGTTGGCCTTCTGGTTGAGCAGATAAGTTGATTAGCTCTCTTAGAGTGTCTTAACCTGTTAAGTAAACGATATTCAATTTGAGCTATCGTTCGTCTAACTTGTCTTGTTAGAGTGCTCACTAACTGGTTGTCAAATTCCGCATCGGGTAATTAGTCTTTCAGATTGGATAAATCTGTCTAGTTAGCATTCTATATTGTTAGTGAGCCTAATATGTTAATTGGGTGAAAGTTTTTTAAAGGGTTATATTCATTCACCCCCCCTCTGAATACTGCACCGAAACCAACAATTGGTATCAGAGCAGGTCTCTGATCTATCTGATCTAACAATCTGCAGAGGATCCTGCTGGTTTGTTTGGTGTTTTTCAGAGTGTGCTTTCTGTGTTCGTAGCTTTGATTCTCCGTCTTAGTGCTTTGTCTTGCTTATTTGGTTTAGGTGCTTCAGTTTGTTCTGAGCTTTCAGATTGTTTGCAATGGAGCCAATCGTGCTGAAGGCTAGCTCCAGCAAAGCAAACAGATCCAGTCACAGTGGATCATCAAGCAAGAAAAGTAGCCTCTCGCGGTCTGAAATTGATGAAGACCACATTGGAATGATGATTAGTAACTTCAGAAAATTTCTGAGAAAAAGAGAAGGAAAGCTTGACGGTAGCAAACAGCAAACAAGGTATAACTCTAATCCTGCCAAGATTGCTGACACTAATGTTTGCTACAAATGCAGGAAGGCTGGCCACACAAAGGATGATTATCCAGAGGTATTGAAACTCAAAGGGAACACCTCGGACATTGATAGAGAAGGAAGAAAGTCCATATGCTTAATGGCCAACCGGGGAAGTGATGGTGAGGAAACTTCATCTCAGGTAAGCTCCGAATCAGATGGATACACTTTTGATGAATTGATAGTAATGTATAAAGATCTGTTCAAAGTATCCAAGAAATTAAAATCTGAAAACAAGAAATTGAGAAAAGAAGTGAAAACTTTGAAATCTGAAAAGGAGCACATTAGAGAAGATAATTCTTGTAAAGGTTGTGCCATTCTCGAAGACATAATTAATGAGTTTGAGTCTGATGACATTCTTCAAAAAGAACAAATAAAATCTCTAAAAGAAGAAAATGTCTACTTAAAGGATCAAAATAAAAGGCTAATGGTTCTTAATACTGTATTCTCTGAGAAATGGCTGTCAATTGAAAAAGGAAAAGTTGTTTATGATGAAAATTCAAAAAGTTTGAACAGTCTAGAATAAGAAATTGAGAAGTATAAAACTGCAAACCAAGTTCTAAGCGAATGTGTAAATTGCAGTGAACAGGAAATAGCCAGTTATGAACTTCACATTGCTAACTTGGAAGATAAAATTCATAATCTGGAAAATTCAGCTATTGAGTCTGCCAAGATTAAAGGAAAAATGAAAACTGTTGAGAAGAGGAAGGATGATAACTCTGAAGGGGGAACAAATTGCTGTTCTGATGTTAAGAAAATCACTAAAAACCAGCTATATACAACCTTTGTCCAAAGCACTAATGTAGCTGGTACTTCAAGGGAATCCCCAAAACAAAATGAAAATCAGAAGTCACCTTCAAAATCTGTCTTTCAGTTTAAAGCCCAGAAAATTGAAAAGCAAACAAAATCTATTGAGAATAATCAGAAATTGAAAAGAAAGAGTCAAACAAAGAAGGCTAAGAATACTTCTGGTTGTACTCTGAAATTTGCTAGTTCTGCTGAATCTGATGGGCCAATACATAATGCTCATGCTTCTTGTACTCGTTCACATACACCTAGGAACTCACATGATAGAAACCATGTTCCTAGGAAATCTGATGCCTATTGTTACTACTGTGGTAGGCATGGTCATTATATGGATGACTGCAGAGTAATGATAAGGGATGATATGATGCATGATAAAACTCTTCCAAATAATCATCACCACCCCAAAAGAAACATGTCTTCCTCAAACCAACATATCATTTGTTACAATTGTAACAGACGTGGTCATAAAGCTGTTGAGTGTTGGTTTAGGCCTTCATGGGGATTTACTGGCTCAAGAGGTAAGCATTCTAGGTGCATTGAATGTGGTAAGTATGGGCATGTAGTCAAGGACTGCTGGTTTGTTCAGGGAAATCATTTTAATTCCAAATTTGTAAGATTCCCTCCAAACAAAAATCTCTTGGGCAGAAATAAAACTAGTCTTAAAGAAAAGACTCTTGCTTGTTATGAATGTGGAAAACCTGGCCACCGAGCTTCTGAATGCTGGTGGGCAGGTAATGATAAATCAAAAATTCATGCTAATTATCATAGGTCTCATGTTGCTGTTGATATGCATCACAGGACCAGAAAATCTGCTGTTTCATGTAGATACTGTGATAAACTTGGTCACTCTATGGATAATTGTTTTCTGATGAAATGTGATGACCATGTTGCTAAGAAACTGTTTAGAACACCTGATAGGGGTAGTGCAGGACCCAAGACTGCTTGGGTCCCTGCAAGATCATATTGATTGACTTGCTGCAGGTAGGGCCTTGGAAGGAGAAATAAAAGGGGTTAACCAAGGCACTCAAAAAGAAAACCCCATGATTCAATTCAGGTCAGTTCTGAAATCTGTTTTAAATTCATTATCTGAATTTGTGAGTATGAAAAATGAGAATTCCATGCTGATTTACTTGTTTGTTGTATGATCTTCTCTTGTCTAGTTGATCAGTCTGCATTCCAGACTCAGCTATTGAATTCAACTCTGCATATCTGATGCTCTTCTCGTACTATATGTTGAACTGAATTTGAATGCTTATTTAGTATATACGGTTGATGCACTATACAGACTCTGCGTCCATGCATGTGTTTTGTGTTAATGCATTGCATGCTTGTTATTGAATGCACACTTGGACTGATTGTGTATAGACTGATTGTCATTACATGTGTCAATGATGCTGATTCAATGCATGAAGGACTGCTTTATGTTGCATTGTCATACATGATCATCATGGTATATTAAATGGAACAAGTTGAAGGGCATATGGAGTATGTCTGGATGCTACTGACATGTGTGAGGTGATCCTTGGACCAAGTCCTCCGCCTAGTACCATGGGTCTAGTCTTCATGTAAAACAGTGAACTGCATCATATGTTGAAAAATCTGAAAAAGGATAAAAATGCTCATGAATTGGATGCATAAACCTGAATTGATTGCATACTTGTTTAATGTATCCTTGGTGCATAGTCTGCATGTAGGACAGTATGTTGCATAGCAAGTTAATTCTGTGTTTGCATAATCATTCCTCATCAGCATTGTCTGAATTGATACCTCTGAACTCTACTCATCTGAAGTTCATATATGTGATTTGCATGTATGTTTAAATGCATATTGTAAGGGGGAGTCAATGCATTGCATATAGGTTGTCAAATGCATATATTTGTCAGATTTCATAGCATATCCCTTCTTATTGATTTTGTTGACAAACCTTGATCATATTCTGAAAACTTTATGCTTCAAAATCTCTCTTAACAATTGGTAATTCTCCTATCAATTGGTATCATTTGGCTTCAGAATTCTATCAGTCTTTCATGAAGATTTCAATGGGCTATCTCGATCATAAATCTGAAAATCTTGAACTAGAAATCTTCTATTATACGTTTTTATGAATGACTGAAATAACTCATGTGGTTTAAGTTTAATGTATTCAATGAGTTTGGCTTTAAAATCTCTTAAAAAATATCTGAAGCATGTTTAATAAACCTTAACCATCTGTTTCATGCGATGTCTTGTGAAAACTCCTGAAATCTGCACTTTTGAATACATAACTTTAATTGGTTAAGTACATGAGATTAATATTGTTTTGAAGCAAATGAATGTTTCTGAAATGTCTAAAGGGTAATATCTATCAGAGCAATGACATTGGTCACTGAGAAACACAAGTCCAAAGGACTGTGTCATGAGGTGCCTTAATTAACTCTGTAAAATGAGAATTCATTGAAAATCAGACAGAGTAATGGCATGCACACTGAGAAATACAACTCACTCATCCAGAAATGATTTCAAGTGTGTCATGATGTGTAAATGCTATCTCTGTTCATATATATATAGCATGACAGTCAGTCACACTAAGTGCTTTGGGATATTGGCCTCTGATCAAGGTATATCCTCTAGTTACAAGGTGTGAACTGAACTAGAGTGCTCGTAAAATTTGTAGCATGGAAAATTGTTGAACAAATTGAAATATCTGAATATTAATGCTAAAATTATTTTGCTACCACCCTAGACAAAAATCATATGACTTCATAATTGCTTGATTTCAATACTAGTACATGTAATTCTGAAAGAAGTCAATAGATTTGATTGTGTAAGACAAAGGGAGGATAATCAAGATAAATATGAGGGCTTGGTTCATTTTTATTAAACCATGGTTTTAGATATCATTACAGAATTTTATTGATAAACTCTGCATACATCACGTTTAAACCATGATGTTCAATACATGTCATTCATAAGCCCTTATGATAGAAGACTTTGAAAACTTATGCTTTAGAATTATGAGATTGATATCTCTTTGAAATTCTGGCAGAATTTCTTATGTTTGGAGCATCCTTGAAAAATCTGTTAACTGAATTTCTTCTGCTCATGTCCTTGGCTCAATGACCTGAACTTCTCCTATCTCATAAGATTCCACTGATTGAGGGGGAGCTTCCATGTCATGCATCACTTGCATATCAATTGGCATCTCTTCAGGGGGAGCATTCCTTGTCATGCTGAATCATGTTCATATTCCTTCTCCAAGGGGGAGAACTTGACTGAACTCTTATATATGCTATAATTTCTCAAATTATTTTTATTTTTGATGAAGTCAAAGGGGGAGAATAATTTGAGTCTTCAGAATGCCTCAGAATGCCTCACATCATCAGAATGACTCAATATATTGAAAGTGTTGCCATCATCAAAAAGGGGGAGATTGTTGTGCCCCTGTGGTTTTGATGATGGTTTTGGTGATTGATTGTTGATGTGAGTTAATCAAATGTTCAATCAAATGTTCAGTCATCTTGCTACTCAGTTTAGATATTTGATGTTCAGTCTTGTTACATGTTAAACTGATGCATAAAGCATTCATTCATTGCTGTGGTTTTGATGATTGATATTGTATTTTGATGATAGCAATGATATAGTGTTTTCATGACATTGTGCCCTGATGATTGCATCATGACTGTGACTGGTACAACTGATATATTGTTTATGTTAGACTTATGTTATGTGCATAGTCTATACAGTGCTTCGTGGGGTTTATGCCCTAAGTCTATTCACTGCACAGCAAGCTCAAAGTCGATACATTGAGCGTCTCATGCATCATTCGTCTAAGTCCATACATTGGACCGTAGTGTGCATTTGGCGAACACATAGCAAGTCTAGACATTGCACTGTAGCATGCATTTCCTTAAAGTCTATACATCGGACTGGTTTGCATTGGCTAAGTATATACAACGTCAGCTCATGCCTTGTCTTAGACAAAAGTCTATACAATGGCTTTGGGTCTCCAAGTCTATACAGCCTTTTGCTTCGCCAAAGTCTGTACATTGGTCTGCATAGGCTAAGTGTTTACATCGTCAAGTACAATCAATACTGGTCTTCCAAGTCTGTACAGCGTGAAGTCTATACTTTGGCACTGTAGCTCGCTCGTGCAAGTCTATACTTTGGACTGTTCTTCATGTCTGTACATCAGATTGTACATCATCTTCGTGCTGTTTCTGTACTTGAGTTTTCGTGTTGTTTCCCCTCACTAACACGAAAAGATCTCGTGTCGTATGAGCTTACAACACCTCGTGTTGATTTCCATGCGTAACAGGAAAGCTTGTATGAGGTTAGACTTCGTGTCGTTTCCCTTGTCTTCATCTTCGTGTTGTTTTAGTGTCTACGTTGTCGTGTTACCCCGTGTCAATTACTGTTCTAGACTTCGTGTCATTTTATTTCTTGACATTTTGACTTCGTGTCAAATCACTGTTCTGTCTTCGTGTTGTTCCTACACTCCGTGTCGATTTCATCTTTTGTCTTTGTCTTGTGTTTTCATGACCTCGTATCGTTTTTCCTCTCATAACTTCGTACTGTTGTTTCTGTGACTTCGTGTCGTTCATGTTTCGTAACCACACTTCGTGTTGGTTACTGTCGTTCTTGTGACTTTGAGTCGTGTCTCCCAGACTTCGTGTCGTTTTCACTCCGTGTCAACTTCGCCTTAAGTGTTGTTTTCGTCTTTGTGTCGTTCTCTGTGTAGTGTGTGTTTTTGTCACCACTATACTTCGTGTCGTTGTTCTTCACTTCGTGATGTTTTCACCGTCTTCGTGCTGGTCTTTCTCATTAGACCTCGTGTCGTTCTCGCTTTGACCACACTTCGTGTTGCTTTACGAAGATCTTGTGTCTTACTTGTTTGCAACCACTTCGTGTCGGTTTCTGCTGTCAGCCCGTGTTGTCCTCGTGTTGTTTTTCACCTCGCGTCGGTTATTGTTTTCATCTTCTGCGTGTAGTTCTCTTTGTAGTGTTATCTTTGTCACAAGTTGCATCTCGTGTTATCGTTTATGTCTGTATGGTTTTACTTCGTGTTACTTACTGTTGTACATCGAGTCTTTACTGACTTCGTGTCGTTTTCTCTATTGTGTCCTCGTGTTGTCTCCGAATCGTTGATATTTGTTACTTCGTGTTGTTTCGTTTTAACCTCGTTCAGGTTTCTTCTAAAGTGCTGTTCTTCTGATAATCTATACAGAGTTGCTCTCTAAATTGATGACTTATCCGATACTCTGTTTTACAGGTGCCTTGATCGTAAAGCTTAAGGCAGCACGTGATCCGAGGCTGGAATGAAGCCTGCTGAGAGACTGCCACGTGGTCCGAATAATTAGGGCTGGAAATGTGGAGGTCACACGTCGTGGCTGATGCTGATGCTACTGCTATATATATATGAGCCTTCTTCCACAGAAGAAGATTGATCGAGTTGGCAAGAAGAAAAGTCCATATAGAGAGCCACGATCCAGAGAAAAAGAAGAGAGAAAGAAGTAGAGCAGAAGGAGAAGAAAAGAGAGAGAGAGATAGAAGAGTGAGCCGAAGAGAATAGAAGAGCAGAGATTGAGAGAGTGAAAGAGAAGAAGAAGAAGAGAAGAGAAGAGGAAGAAAAGCTTACCTGAAGATTCGTCTACTGGACCGTGGATCAAATCCAGGCCAGTCAGCTCCATTGAGAGCCACATTGTGTATTTCGTGTTTCGGCTTTTGTGTGCTGAAGTTATTTTCGTTTATTGCTTTTTCCTTTGTGTTCTGGCTTGCTGTGCTTTCCGATACTCTGTAGAGAGGTCGGGGATCCTCCTGTGGATCAGGAAAAGGGAGATCTGATCTCCGGTTGCAAGTAGCTGGGAGCTACTTGTGGGTTCCCTCCGGTTTGGAGGAAGGGAGACTTGTCTCCGGTTCTGGGCTTGTGGATTCAAGTCCAGGGGTTCCCTCCAGGTCTGGAGGAAGAGAGACCGTGTGTCTCTAGTTTGCTAGTGACTGGTGTCACTAGTGGTTCCCTCCGGTTGGGAGGAAGAGGGGAGGTTGTTCCCCTGGTCAAGCTGTGTGGCAGCACTTGTTGCAGACTGAGTCTGCGGTTTCTAGCGTGAGCTAGTGGAAGCCACACTCGGATTGAGTGTGGGGTGGATGTAGGTCTGCTGGACCGAACCACCTAAAAATCTTTTGAGCAGTGGTTTGATTCTTATGGTTTGCTTCCGGTAGATGATTGATTAGGGGCGGACTATGTGTTGGCCTTCTGGTTGAGCAGATAAGTTGATTAGCTCTCTTAGAGTGTCTTAACCTGTTAAGTAAACGATATTCAATTTGAGCTATCGTTCGTCTAACTTGTCTTGTTAGAGTGCTCACTAACTGGTTGTCAAATTCCGCATCGGGTAATTAGTCTTTCAGATTGGATAAATCTGTCTAGTTAGCATTCTATATTGTTAGTGAGCCTAATATGTTAATTGGGTGAAAGTTTTTTAAAGGGTTATATTCATTCACCCCCCCTCTGAATACTGCACCGAAACCAACACTATTGACTAGGGGGGGAACAAGCTTGACATGGTAGGTGGGTGTTGGTTGGAAATGTTGACTATTTTGGTCCCTTGTCCCCCATGTGGACAATTGACCATTCAAACTTCTAGATGCCCCATGTGGCATGTTGACTGACCCCACGTGGGACCCTAGGCTGAGGTGGCCCAATGTGGTGGGGCCCGGGGGGCCCGGGGGGCCCACGGGGTCCGAAATGCTCGTAAGTCCCTATTACACTCAAAATGGCAAACCGAATGCAACGAAATAAATACAAATTACACACACATAAAGTCTAGCTAAATATAATAAATGGGGAGGCTCAAGGCGGAGTCTCCAGGCTGTCTCCGAGCCAGATGGACGCTGAGGTGGCTCGTGTCGTGCTCCGTGTGCGGTACCGGTGGCTCGGTGTGTCATGCCGATCAACTGCTCGGGTGTCCGCACCAAAATCCAACGGTCCTCGAGTCACATGACTCGGGGTCAAGACCGCTGCACGTGACGGCACAACACCGTCAATCTAGCCTAATCCATAGGTCTGAAACAATGGTAGCACCATTCTCAAGGTAGCTTCACAAGCCGCCGAGACCATTCCCCTAACAAGGGGACACCAGAAACCTCCAGCCCCGGGCTGGTTGACTGAACTCACAATCCAAGGATGCACACTTGGCCCACTCGGAAACCACCTTCCGGAGAAACCCACGATGTCCGAGGAAGCCCCACCGCACTCATACCAATACATAGTGACTTGATCTAGTGAGAACACGAAATCCCAAAATACATGGGGTCACTCAGACCCTCTAAACCCATGGGCATGCTAATCGAGATAACATGATACCTCTGGACACCCAAAAACACGGTCAGGGAACCAACGAGGTGTCCGGGACACTCACAGGCCAAGGGGAGTATGATCGCTCGACTCTGCAAGCCCTGGCCTGCTCGATAGACCGCCCACATGAACACGCACACCACACTGGGCGCGTTCATGAACGCGACACAAGCCACGAGCGCGTTCATAATGAATGCGGTCGGAACGACAACCGCGATCCACGGTTAACGTGCCTATTACCCCAGGCGTGAAACAGCACTGACCCTTGGCGCGCCTGGTCTCCTTAGCGCGTTGATCCATTGACACGGCAAACACTCCAGGCGCGACAAGGTCGTTGACCGTTGACATGACCAATGCCATAAGCACGTCAAAACGTTGATGTGGCGGGTCCCCAGTCGCGTTAAAACCGTTGACGCGGCGGAGCTGGCGACCGTGACAATGTCACGCTCAGTCTCCTGAGCGCTTTCTCAACCGCCTTATTGTTCATCTTCCTCGATGAACGTGGTGGCGTGATACGTCACCTTTATGAAGAACGCGGCCACTGTGGTGGGCGCGTTCTCGACCCGAAACCAAAATGGCGAATCCACGAAAAAACCCCATTCCACGCCCCGTTCACACCCATGTGAAGGGAAAAATAAGGGGAAATCATTCCCTAACCTCTCTAGCACCGAGAGGACCCATTCAAACCCCAAAAACGTGATCAAAACATGAAATTCGGCTCATACCCCAAAATCACACGTTTTAACCCCGGCGGAGAAATAAACCCACTCGACTCGTCCCGGGCTATCAAACTCGCGAAAAATATAGTACAGGGGTTAAAGATCCATCCCCCTACCTCCACCGAAGATTCCACGCATCATGGACGTGGTTCCGTGGCGAAATGCCCCGCGAACCATCTCCGACGCCCCGAGCTCACGAACGACGAACGTCGTGCCTCCACCTCGATCCTCGCTCCATCCTCGCCGCTCCACGCCCCACGAACCTCGCCTCCTCGCCCCCGTCCACCTCCACCGGCCGCCGGAGAAGAGAGGGAGAGAGGAGGGAGCGTGAAAAGAGAGAGGGAGAGAAGAGATAAATGAGAGGGAGGGAGAGAGAGAAAAGAGGTTTTGATATATAGAAAATCCAAAAATTCTAAAAAATACCAAAAATAGGGAAAAATACTCGCCACGATCCTCAAAAAATGCATAACGCAGTGGTAATGTCCCGGAGTCGGAGAATGCAACGGTTCACCCTACACGGGATTCCAAAGGTCCGATAGACAAAAATACACGTAAACCGCTAAACTCAATCTGGGACCCACAAAAGTGATCTGAAACCCACGGATCCTGATCCGATATGTTACGCCTCGAGCTTTTAATACAGCGGAAGAAATATCAGGAACGTGAATAGCTAGTAGGGTAAGCCTCTCGCAAGCAAGAAATCATAGCGCAAGACAATCACATAAGACCAATTGCACAAGTATATTTTTTCCAAGTTCTAACTTTATTTCATACTAATAACCACAAGTACATTAGATTCATGACTGTAAACATCCTTACATCATAGACTCAAGAAAATAGAAAATTATAATAGGACTCGATCAGACACTTGATAACTAGGTCTTCTCTCGATCCATTTGACCTTCAATCACTCTCGGACCCGCTACTTGAATATTCCGAATCTGATTCACCGGTACTTCCTGGAAAAAATTAAGAAAGTAGGTATGGGCACACTTACCCAGTAGGTATCTTCGCATCAACATGAAGGTAATGTTTAAATGATTAATGACTTAGCTCTAAGCTCTTAAGGTAAAAACAAGGATGCGATAATCAAGCGATATAAACCAAGATAACCAAGAATCATGAAATAACTGAGCAAGTAGATGTGAGCGAGTATACACCATTAACAAGCAAGATTAATCATGTAGATGTAAATTTAGCCTTTCATGAACAAGAATGTACGAGCATGTAACTAGAAAGTACTTTACACAACCTTGTAAAGGCTATGTACTAGAAAGTCATTAACAAGCATGTAATTTCCATAACGATCCTCATAAATTTCACTCATTTATAAGAGAAAGTACTCCCAACGTAATGCGGCGCCAGTATCATCATACCCCATGGTTTATAGCACGTTTCCGACAATCCGTTAAGAGGACTAGCATGGAGCCCTTGGACACAATCCGTGCCCGATCTTGCATCTTCAAGTTATAAATCCAGCTACTTTCACGAGATATAATAATAACTTCGACCAATAATTCAATTCCAAATAATAAGTTTCATGACCAAGTAACCAAGGGATAGAACGTACCAAAATTGATATGAGATATCAAAGAAGAATTAAAAGAATATTATATTCCGGTGACATTCTGACAGCATAACATTATTTTCATTAAGTTTCATATCTTAATATTGATTTGTTAAAACATATGTTGAGACTCCAGATAATCCTAAGACCATCTAGGAACTCAAGAAAATCAACCCCAAAGGTCAAACCTCGGGTTAGACAGGTTCAGAAATAAAGCGATCATTTACTGGACCGTTTCATGAAGAAAGCGGTCAGAGTCTAGACCGTTTTATGAATAGAGTCGACGCATGAAAGAAGTTTCGACGCTGTGAAACCTTCTTGAGCTTTGCGGTCTAGAGAATGGCCGCTTGGTGCCTTTTAGCGGTCGTCCATATGGCCGCTAAGGTCCAGAATACATAAAACACTGGTAAAGTGCTTTCTAGACAATTGGCTTTGATGGTACAACCAGCTCCGCCTCCTAGTGGGAATCCCAGGCTCGCGGAGTCTTACAGAGGTCTTGAAACATAATCCCCTAGTCCGACAGAAGGAATATCTGACGGAGAGGTTCATAAGTTCAAGAAAGTATGCCTATAAGTGCAAAGTGTATCTAATGGTCACATACCGGAGTATAAGTACTTAAGAAAATGACTCCAGAGATAAGAGTGGATCGTGTGAAAACAATGATCAAAACAACGTTCTAATACTACCATGAATCATGTTTTATAAATAAAAGAGGAAATATTTAATAAAAATATAACATTTAAGCATGAAATTACATGATAATGAAAATAAACTTTAAAAATCATGCTCATGCTAAAATAGGGTTTTTCACAGGAAATACACAAAATTTTGAGTGAAAAATATCATAATTATAGACTTCTATTTAGGTAAAATTCCATTAGGCTCGGGCTAGTTCTCATAACCAAAAAGCGGTCTAATGCGGACCGTTTTCATGAGTCTAGCGGTCTATCGAGGGGCCTCTTAGCTATCTCTAGCGGTCACCTATAGACCGTTTCTGTCTGTTTGACAGAAAATCAAGAAAATAGTAAAATAAACCCTAATCTAGGGCATGTTATGCATGAGAATCAACGAGAATATACTGTAAAATATGATAGAATGAGAATAGGCCAATAATATGCATGGGTTTGTGTATAATGAACAAGAGATTTTCACTTCAACTTAATTAGGGCTAAGATTCATGCATGGAGATTACGCTAAATGCATAGTCCCAATAAAACATAAAATTCTTTATGTATAGTACATGAAAATGACTGAAATTAGAGGGCTTTTATTCCTAATATCAAGTTTAAGCCATTCATGAGATAACCTACTTTTGATCTGGGATTTAATTGCCAAATTTAAGGTTGGAGATTGACCCTATTTTCTGCTCGTCCTGAATTGGAACAACAACTTCGTGGCCTTCTAACTCATAATCCTCTTCACCTATGACCACGAAACTTGGAGGGTAAGAAGATGGTACTAAAAGGAACGAATAACTCTGAAGATCCCCTATATAATTACCTCGTTTAGGGCTTCTAACTTGCTGATCAATCTGACCCAGTCGCACAGGTTCCTGAGTTGCTTGTACCGAACCAGCGACTTTAGATGCCTCTAACTCCTCGTGGGCTTGATCTCCTAGAACAAATTTTTGAGGGTAGTTAGACCTTAGTATTATAAACAAATTCTTCTAAAGAACCTACCTCAAATTCGTCCTCCTTACCTTAGTTCCCTGAATTGTAAGGGTCGTGCATGTAAAATCTTAGGTCTATTTATAGGGTTAGCTAGGGTTTTGGGGATTAGAATGAACTTAGAGTCCAAATTAGGTTTTCAATTCGATCCTCTAGCATTCTAGACTCTTCTAACTAAGGGATATCATCAATCCTAGGTGATTAGGATGCCAAAGTTCCCATCTTTTCATGCCTTCTTCTATTCACGGAACCTACAGATAGTAGCGGTCCAGTTGGGAACGTTTCTTTCCTTAAGCGGTCACCCGATAAACCGCTTTTGGTCTTGGGCGCCGAATTTGATTGAATTCAAACTCTTCCTATTATTTATCCGTTTACTTATCCATTTAAGGAGTAATTATCCCCCCTAAATTCCATAAATACACTAATTTAAGCTTCTAGAATATGGGCAAAACCTTTTGGGCTTAGTTTTAGGTCTTTTGGGTTTATTTAGATGGGCTAAGTCAATTGGTTATTATTTGTGCTTCCATAATAACTTATTTAACCCAGAAAAAAATCTATTTAAATTCTAATTAATTTCATTAACCTTCAAAAAAATCTCAGAAAATTTATATACAATTTTGGGGTATTACACGATAAATATCCGAAAAATCCGGGGCATTATAGCCCTCCCCCCTTAAAGAAAATTCATCCTCAAAATTCAGGACAAACACCAAGCCACAGGGGGAGAACACCTTAACCAATTGACACCGCTGTCAGGACCCCAACACAAAAAAACCTCGATTCTCACGAAAACATAGATCCTGAGGGATATGGCCAAACTAAAATCACAAGCAACACCTCGCTCCGCACACAGTGCACACACCGATCATCAAAGCAGGCATAACACAAAAAGCTCAAGTCTGGTATCACCTCAGTCACAACGAAATCCAATCACGGTACCGCTGCCACAATCTCACCCACCGAGGAAACGCAATCCTCGTTACGAGAGACAGCCACCGATTCAACCATGCTTGGCGGACCAACCAAACGTCAGCCTCTCTACCAGCTGACTGCCACAAATCGTCGGCTCCACGCCAAGGACCATCTTACACCTGGCAAGCCGAACACCAACAACAGCACAAGACCAACTCTGTCAGAACACAAACTTTGACAAAGCCTAGATCCCAACTGGAAAAGCCCATCATGAAAATGGCTACCAAAGGCCTCACTTGCACACAGGTCTCACCATTCTCGAGGTGCAACCACTAGAATCTTCTGTCTGTGAAAGACCAATCATCGGTCACCAGACACTCGTCAACGGGGAACCTTCACCGGCCCAGCAGGCACGATCCAACTCATGACAAGCCATCCGTTGACTCACGCACAGACCAACACCCCATCCGATCTCAAGCCTCACGCCAACTCTACCCTCTCAGGGGAGCACGGCGAAACCACTTGACAAGATTCCACAATCCTCAATTCTCACAACACACAGCTCAGACTTACAGGGAAATCATCCCATGCTGGTCACCAGACCAAGGACCACCATATCCAACGCCAACGTCCCATCAAGGACATTCACGTACAGGCATCATCCACCATCCTGTCTCATCAAATCCTATCTCATCTCAATCGCTCCAAATGGATGTCTGCCAATCCCGATTCAGCTCTTATCACAGAGCCATGGGACATAACCTGAAAAATTCACGGCACGCAACTCCGAAACAAGAAGTGCCACCTGCCACCACAGCATCCTGGCCGACAACGCTGCGACCAAAGCACATGGGTCCCCAGACAATACGCATCTCGCCATGGTCGACCACTCGGTCAACCTGACTAGCCACTCGCAGCTATCAACTGGGACACATAATCTCTCAGAGATCACTTCTCTAAAACATAACCTCACCCGAGGACACAACTTCCAACACAAAAATAGGGTACTTATGCGGCACACCCGCCAACATATTTCCCCAACTCTCCATCAAACCAGTGCCACAACCATAATGCCTCAAGTAACGGCACGACAACAACACATTTCACACCGAGGAACCAATCCTCTGCTGCTCTACACATCCTCAACAATCAGCCCGTAGCAACCAACGCTACGATCCTGAACCTGTGGGTCATGGGCCCACCAGGCTTCCGATGCGCACTCTGATCCACACGCATAGCCAACCACAACGACACGGGATCCACCATCCCGATAATCCTCTCCAACTCCGCATGCTTCGATCCTCAACGCATCGGGGACCACAACACTAGCTACAAATTCTCAAGAACACCGCCCAGTCGGCACACGAACCAGGGAAATGGGCAACGTTTCTCACAGGCAACCACCTTGCCAACACGGGACGTGTCTCACGCAGACTTCGTGGCACACAGAAGACCAACCAATCCTGACACATGATGCAGGATGATGAACATTAGCAAAAAGCAATTCTCTCCGACCAACGGAGAACCCAATCACACCTCTGACCAACGAAAAATCTCCACGCTCGACCTGACCTCGAACCTTGCGCACGCTAGGAACAGTACCTTCAAGCACCAAGAAACCATCACTCCCGACATGTCAGATCCTTCGACAACACTCACCAAGTGTTTCGTCGGACCACGATCACAGCATCTCACGATGCACCATCGCTGTAATTCCTGGAACTGCATACGCCACGCCAAGAGTCGCAACACGAGCCATAGTCGGTAACCGCCAACGCTCATCCTTGAGTCCCGAACTCACCGCGGAACCTTCACATCTCGAACCAAACCCAGGGCAACACATCCCATTCACACACAGGAGCGTAGGAGCAAGAACTTACTGGGACGCCTCCGCCTAATCCTGCCTCGAAATCCATAAAAATAACCGGGACTGAAATGTCACCTCTAACGCCGCAGAGCATGACAAGAACACCAGACTCGATAAATCAGCAGCTCCACAGAAGATCCTCCGCTCACCCGAGCACACCTCACGATCAGAGCACTCGCTCGGCCACCTCAAACCACAATCTCGACACCTTAGGGGTTGGATAAACCTCAAGTTGGAGTGGCCCACACCAATAACAGCTCCCTCAGAGCACACTCACAGCCACTTAACCATGAACAATCCTCGCCAGCCACCTGACCTCACTGCAGATTCCTCAAACGCCGCACCGCAACAGCACATCTGCAGGCAACCTCTGCCCAATGCAACACCACCAGTGCCACAACCCATCAGGAAGAAATCTCTCTATCACATCCCTCGGGCCCTGCACCGACACTCCAACGAAACAGTAACCACCATTACAGCGCCAACGCAATGCACTCAAGATCTTACGCGAGAAATCGAGCGGAAAACAAGCACAAAACCTTACGCCAGCTGCCGACTGTACTAGACCTTATGGACTCTGAACACTGCAATATCTCAAATTCCCATGTACGTCCACAACCACGCTCTGATACCAACTGTGACAACCTAAGATCCAGATACCGGGAAAGGAACCCGATACCATTCGAATCGTGGCCCACCGCCCACGAGCCGGGGCTCGGAACGGCTAAAAGGGAGTGTGGAGGTACAAAGAAATAGGAAATAGAGCAGTACAATTCAACAATTAACAAAAATAAATAAATAACTACAACAGACTCTAGTCCAACAGAAGTACAGTCTAAGGTAAAAGAGCGTACCCAACACCGAGTGGATACTCGGCCCGATGAGCTGGCAACCAAGAACCTCAGCACAGCACCCTCGAACCTGGAGGAAGAACCGTTGCATCTGAAACGCAGGGGGGAGCCTGCTATCACTGGCTCAGTAGGGATCCCGTGGAACCCCAACCGTAAACAATGATGGTAGTGGAAAGCAACAACAACAGCAGGAACGGCACTCGGTGGCCAAGAAAATCTCGGCTCTGCAGCTACTCCTACTGTACTAGAAAACACGCCCCGATCTCGAGTCGAGGAAACACCGGTCTAACGGAAAGACCTCTGGCTATGCTGCCATAAAACACACCCCGACAACCCTATCGCGGAGGCCCGTCTCGCAGACAAAGGCCCAACCCAAGACCACTCGGTCTAGGAACACTATCACGACCTCGCCGTCATGAAACCAACACCGTCTAGGGAAAACCCTCAGTGACGCTCACCGGAAACCCTAGACCTCTACCTCGGGAACACACCCAGAAACTACACGTAAAACAACATCTCGCAGACGGAATATGGAAACTCGAGTCACGTGAAACTCACGTCAAGTGACAGGAGCACTACACACCAGAAGCAAATCCAGATGCGTCCACTGACGACTTAGTCCGCGCCTCAAGTGTCTCGTTGTGACACCCCAGGCGGAGATAGAGACACAACAGTAACCAGTACCACGAACAAGAACTAGCTAGGGTCGCACTCGTCAGCGTGGGTCCGACAACGCCCAACTAAGTGTGCACACACAGACCATGCGCCCTAGGTCAGATCCTCTACTTGGTTCTTCCCCCGAAGCTTGGACTCAGGCTGCATGTGGAGGCCCTATGGTAACCAGCCTAAAAACCGTCTCTCTCGGGTAAGTCGCTCCACCACTCCCGGGTGGGTCAACATACGCGTGTCGTAAGAAGGCTACGACCAGTGGGAGGTCACTAAATGTGAACACAGAAAGCCATGCACGCACCCATCATGAGTAACGCGGAGTGCCAGGTGGCACGACGCCACCAGACTCTAGACAGACCACTAGATCTACTAAATCCAACAGTCCTTGAGTCACACGACTCGGGGTCAAGACCGCTGCATGTGACGGCACAACGTCGTCAATCTAGCCTAATCCCAAGGTCTGAAACCAGGGTAGCATGATTCTTAAGGCAGCTTCACAAGTCACTGATGTTGTGCCCCTGGTTTTGATGATGACAACCATGAGATATGAATGATGCGTTCAATTCAGTGATGAATTCAATTTACATTCAATAATACTTTCACTTGATTTCATTCTTGTTGCTAGAAAGGAACAGGGTCGACGCTGGGAGCTTAAAGCGTCCACGCATCAGTTGAAGAAGCCTTCACTGATATCCACAATGTTAACTCCACGAAGCAGAGACCCTCACGAGTTATTTCACTGCGTCAACGCCAAAATAGAGCAGCGTCGACGCAGCAGTTACAAAGGAAGAGCCAATGGCTTACTGGATTACTCTGGTGCGTCAACGCATTCATCAAGTGGCATCGACGCAACATGATGGATCGACAAGGTGACCAGAGGGTGGACGCAGTTGCACAATGTGTCAACGCACTCCACACGAAACGTGAGAGGGCTGAAGCCATCTAAGTTCAGATGCTGGAACACTAATGCGTCAACGCAGCATGCTGAGAGCGTCGACGCAGCACGTCTATCTGTTGAAGACTTGATCACTGGATCACCGATGCGTCAACGCAGCAGGCTGATGGAGTCAACGCAGCAGACTTGAGATTTGCTGTAGAATGTCCTTGAAGGCTGCGTCAACCCTTTGGAGCAAGTGAGTTGACGCCACCTGACTCTAGTTGCTGACACGTGGGCCAAGTATTGGGCAGGAAATGTGGAAGACACACGCCCTAGCCGCTGCTGGTATAAAGAGAAGCCATCGAGCAAGAGAGAGGTAGAGAGCCAAAAAAAGGAGGAAAAAAGAAAGGGGATGATCGGGACAGTGAGAGAAGGAGCAGAACAGAAAGAGTGCGTGAGCTGAGAAGGAGAAAGAAGAGGAAGAAAAGAAGAAGGGGAGAGAAGTCTATTGAAGACCTGTTCAGTCTGTTTGTGGATCAAATCCAGAACGACTATTGTGGTTCATTTCCAGCTTTCGTTGCTGTGATTTTCATGTTTCTTATTTTTTTTATACTTCTATTGCCATTGTTCTTCCGATCCTCTGGACTAAGGTCGGGTTCCTCCTGGTGGGTCAGGAGAAGGGAGATCTGATCTCTGGTTTGCAAGCAGCAGGGGGGCTGCTTGTGGGTTCCCTCCGGGCTAGGAGGAAGAGAGGCTAGGCCTCTGGTGGATTGCTGGTAGCAGAGTGCTACTGGCTGGTTCACTGGTAGCGGGGCTGCTACTAGTGGGGTTCCCTCTTGGTATAGAGGAAGAGAGACGTGAGTCTCTGGTTTCTAGTGACCGTGGGTTGCTAGAGGTTCCCTCCCTGTAGGAGGAAGAGGGGAGGTTGTTCCCCTGGGTAAGCAGTGTATCAGCGTCTGTTGGCAAGCTGTGTTGCCCAGCTGTTAATAAAGCCACACTCGGTTTGAGTGTGGGGTGGATGTAGGTCCGTGGACCGAACCACCTAAAAATCTCTGTGCAGTGGTTGGTTGCTCCATATCTCCTATCTACTTCACAGGTTACATTGCATTCTCATTTATATCTGTGTTGCTTCCGCTAGTTGTTTATTTGGGCGCAGGTTACGTATTTGATCTTTGGTTTAAAAGGATATTCTACCTGTTCTTCAGATTGGTTGTCTTGCTTTGTTAGAGTTCTAGTTTTATTATTGAGCCGAAAAGTTTTTAAGGGTGGGATTCATTCACCCCCCCTCTGAATCCTCCGCACCGATCCTAACAATTGGTATCAGAGCGGTTCCCTATTTCTCCAGATTCAACGATCTGTGGGGGATCCTGCTGGTCTAATAGGTGCATTTCTGATCGGGTCTTATTGCTTGGTTTTACTCCTGAATTGATTCAATGAAGCATCCACCGATCTTTAGTGGTTCTGGATTTAAGTTGTGGCTTAGAGGTCTGCGTATCTATGTTAAACAACTTGATCCGGATCTGTGGAAGTTGATTTCGCATGGTCCACACATACTGCCAAAGAAAACGTCCAAATGGACTGACAGTGATAGATACATGTGTGAGCAAAACATGAAGGCTATGGAAATTATGAAGGCTGCCACTGACAAGGCCTTACACTCGTGTTTTTATCATTGCAGGTCAGCCACCGAAATCCTGGACAAACTGAAGATAGCCTTCCAGTCAAAGGAGGACGCCTGCATGATGGCCAATGGGACTGATCACAGCAACAATCAAAGTGATGAAGAGGACAATGATGATCAGGTAAATCCCTTTGAAAACTATGATTTAGATGATTGGGAAAATGCATATTCTGAGCTGCTTGAATCTCATGAACTGTTAAGGAAAAAGTATAAAAACTTGAAGAAGGGTACTGGGTTAGTTAGTTCAAGTTCTCCATGTAAAAATTGTTCTAAGATGAAGCAATTTCATAATGCCTGCATATCTGATATTCACACGCATAAAAATCAGTATGAAAAATTGATGAAGGAATTTGAATGTGTTAGCTCAGAACTAAGCAAGCTAAAATCTGAAAATGACTCTCTAAAATAATCTGTTAAAGAAAATGAAGGAAGGTTAGAGAAACTCAAAAAGGAGAACACGTTGCTGACTGAGAAATGTAATGCCATAAAATCTGTAAACGTAGAATTACAGAAAGATCTTGAAAAATAGCAAAAAGACTTTAAGGAATTTGAAAACAGAGGAAAGCAAGAAGTCAATTCAGAAGATCAACTTCTAATAAATGAATTGGTTCAGAATGACAAACTTAAGGAAGAAAATGAGAAGTTAAAAATGCTGAACTCCACTATGTCAGAGAGACTTCTAACCTTAGAAAAAGGAAAAATAGTTAGTGTTGAAGTTCTTGAAAAATTGAGCAATCTGGAACAAGAAATTGAAAATTACAAAACTGCTAACAAGGTGTTAACTGAATGTGTGAATTGCAGTGAGCAAGAAATTGCCAGCTATGAGTTACAAATCACCTCTTTAGAAAATGAAATTCTAGATTTGAAGAGTTCCCTGTCTAAATTTGTTAATGGGCAGGATAATTTGAACAAATTACTGGGAACAAAGGTCAACTTCCAGAAGGAGGGGTTAGGCTATAACCCTATAAATAAAAAGAACATTGAAAACAAAATTCAGTCATCTTCTATTTCTAGCTCTAATTTTAAGAAAGAGGGACTGGGCTATAGTCCAGTCATGAGGAAGGTCGATAGATCCAATTTAAAAACCATTTTTGTTAAATCTTCTGAACAGGAAAAACCTTCTACTTCATCATCTCCACCTCAGTATAAGGCTAAGAAAACAGAAAAACTGGATAAAAATCAGAAAATGATTGTAAAACAGAAAGTGAATAAAAAGGGTCAATCAGTGCATGCTGATCACAGTCTTCACACAAACTCACATGTATCTAAAAAGAAAACCTCATGCCATTACTGTCATAAACCTGGTCATTTGATGCATGAATGTAGATTGATGGAAAAGGATGATCTGAGTGCTAGGAAATATCATGTTAAAAATCTTTCATCTCAGAAAAGGAGTGTCACATGTTCTAATTGTGGCAAATTAGGACACTCAATTGCTCAGTGCTGGTTTGCTAGTGGTAAGAAAACCTTCTATTCATATCATGCTAAATTCCTTGCAAACCAACATGTTTTTAATAGAAACAAGTTTATTTCAATGAACCAGCACATCATCTGTTTTAACTGCAACAAAATTGGTCACAAGACCTCTGAATGCTGGTCAGGTACTTTTGAAAGAAATTCTCTCAAATGCTCTCACTGTGGAAAGCATGGCCACACAGTCAAGGACTGTTGGCATGCTCAGAGTAGAAAAGAGAAATTTAAACATGCTAAAATCCCTGCAAATAGACATGCTGTTCATGAGAATTTTAAGAGAATAAATTCCTCTCATTGTTTTAACTGTGGAAAGCCGGGTCACAGGGCTGCAACCTATTGGCTGGCAGGATACCAAAGCAATGCTGGTTTTGATAAACAGAACTTTAATTCTGTAAACAGAAATTTTCATACATATGCACATAAAAATCATGTTAATAAGAATGTGCATAAATCCAATCTGAAACCTGCTGCATCTTGCCATTATTGTGGTACAATTGGTCATTCAATGAATAATTGCTACCTGATGAAATCTGATGACCATGCTGCTAGGAGATTGTTTAGAAAATCTGCTAGGAATGTCACTGCTAATTCAGGACCCAAGATTTCTAGGGTGCCTATTTGTGCAAGATAGCTTGCTAACCTACAGGTGTGTCTTGGAAGCTGAAGAATAAAGAGGGGTAATAAACCAAGGCACTCAAAAAGAAAAACCCCTTCCCGAACTCTTCAGGTAAATTTCTTGCACTTCCTGTTTTAGTGTTACTGCATAGCATGTTAATTTTTTTTTCTTATTCACTCTTCATTTGCATTGTCTGAATTGATGTTTCTGAATTTTCCTCATCCGAAGTGCATATATGTGACTTGCATGCATAGCTCACTGAACCTCTGAATTACATATAGGACTGCATGTTGAATTATCATGATTGACCACTATGGTATATAAATGGTAAGCTACCAAAAGGCAGAGAGATCTGTCTGGAGGTTCTTACTATGTGTGAGGTGGTCTTTTAGATCAGGTGCTCCGCCTAGTACCATGGGTCATTTTGCTTAATAGGGCATTCTGAATGTGCATAAATCACAAATTCATATGTTTAGTTTTCATGGCAAACATTGCATGTTCTTAGGGGGAGCTTAGTCATCTTTGCTTGTTGTGTCTATCTTTCCTTCAATCATCTCATCATGAATATAGTTTCAGCTTGATACTCATTTTATTGGCTGTTATAATTTCATTCATACATGGTCTGAGGGGGAGTTAGCTTAAGATTAATTTCTCGGTGACAAAATGCTGAATAAAGTACAGAGTTGTTACTGCTGGTTGGATAAGTGAGTTAACGCAGTGTGGAAATAGAGTTAACGCACCAGACAGCTTATTCTTTGAGAACCTGATGTGAAGTGCCTCTGGTTGAGTGAGTTGACGCAATGATGAAACTGAGTTAACGCTGTGGGCAATTGGTTTCTGAATTTGAGCAAATGTTTGTGCTGTCTAGTTGGATGAGTTGACGCAGTACTGAGGTTGAGTTAACGCACTGAGGAATATAATTTGGAAACTGGATTGGTTTGTGAGCTAGAACTGAGTCAAAACAGCTATGCCATGGTAAAATCTCTCTGTTATATCTTTCTTTTGGAAACTTCCCTATCTCACATCAACTTGTTTTGTCCATCAATTCCGTCCCTTCCGTTCTTATCCCACAATAAAGCCTCCTTGACATCTTAGTATGAGGGAAGAACTCTAGAGCACTGAGATATGTAGATGATGTCTTAAATTCAGGGGGAGTTAAAGTGATAATTCTTGTTGAGTATGAGATATGTTCTGAATAGCTCTATGATATGCTAATGATAGGAGATCTATAATTCTTATGATATTTGAATTTAAGAACTTTTGAACCCAATAATGCACTATGTATGAAACAAAAGCTGAACATTTTAATAAAACCAGGACCTTATCATCTCTCGAACCTTATTGCTCAAAAGTAAAGAAACCAATGTGTGCAGAGGAATTTAATATTTGTATTGATAATGAACTCAGAAATTGTTTATAAACGCTGAAGATGCAATATATTACACATGTAATAAAATGCAGAGCAATGGTAGTTATTCACTGAGAAACTAGCCCTATGCACCAAAGAAGTGCTGAAGAGCAAGTCATGAGGTGCACTGCTATCTCTGTCTTCAAGTGAAAAATAAATTATTCCAGAGCAATGGTAACTATTAACTGAGAAACTACCTTCATGCACCTATGAAGTGCTGATAGGCATGTCATGACGTCAGTTGCCAACTCTGGTTCGTATATGCAGAATAGTTTGCTATGCTGAGTAACCGGGGACTCGGGTGTCTGATAAACATGTGTACTCGTGTCAAAAGGCTAGCTATACTTGACTACAAATGAAAACGTAAAAATAAGTTGAAAATGTTGAAAATGTGAAAATAATCAAAACTTGTGAGTATGTTTGATCTGAAGCTCCTTATTCAACTGAGTCTATCATCAATACCAGTTAAATTTCTCTCTCTCTCTCTAAAAGGCTTCTTAAAATTGACAGATATAAGGGACAGATATGAAAATGGTTCTAGTGTGAAAAGAGTTCCACTTTTTCTCCAGACAGGTGGCTTTAGTGGTTCATGGTTTTAATTCGATGTTTTAAGATTATTTCCTCTCTTTATCATTAAATGAATTGGAGCCTATTTACATACATCTCTTTCATGGGAACTTGATCTGCAACTCTTAAATTCTTGAATATAAGCATGTCAACTCATTATCTTAGTATCTTAAGAAAATTCCTTGAACGGATGTCCTTCTGGCTACTTATCTTGTTTCTTCTGTTCATATCTGCCTCACTGCGTAGACGCAATGTCCCTTGGCGTCCACGCATTACTTCTAATACAACCTTCCTCACAATCCGGTTCACCGACTTGAACCGGCTGAACCGTTCACTAAAAGGGTCTTCGTAGCTTCTTTAAAAGCGTAGCTTGACCACTGCTCGTCTCCACTCCTTTCAAAAACCCTTGGTCGTTCCACCTTCCGTGTTCTCCAAAACCCTCACAGCTTTTTCCCTGTTCCATTCACCTCGCTGCCATGGCTCCTCCGACATCCACTACAAAGGGGAAGAAGAGGGCAGAGGAACCTCCCAGACGTTCAGCATCAGCCGAAGGCATAATGGAGCCCAGCTCCATAGCTGATCACGATAAAGGGAAGAGGAAGGAGACGCGTCCCCGCAATCCTAGTCCGCCAACCAAAAAGCGGAAGGCATCTGATGTCAGGAAAGAAAAGAAGGGTTCATCTTCAGGCTCTGCAACAGGTCAGAAAGGTGCGGACAGATCTCTTCCAGTCACAGCAGAAGAACCTCTGAAAGTTCTCATCTCCCGGTATGTTGATGCTACCGACCATGAGATGCTTGCAGTTTTTCCGGAACTGTTTCCGACCTTAGACTATCAGGGCTGGTGGTCGTTTGTCACAAACCATAACGTCTATTATCCTACCTTGGTCAGAGAGTTCTACAAAAATTTGAAATATGAACCACAAGTTCCAAAACTTACATCATCTGTCAAGAATGTCTGTTTCGAGCTAACAAATAAGCTGTTTGCCCGAGCCTGGAAAATCCCCAAAAATGGAGTTCAGCTGCATGATTTTGAGTACGATGAGCACGATGCTTTTGCGCTTCTGACTGACAAACCCAGTGATCATTCCGATGTCAGGGAAACCTATCTAGCCAGTCTCAAAGCCAATCAATTCCCACCATTGAATAGACTACTCCACCACATTTGCACTTCAATGATCACACCACAGAGCAGTGGTAGAGAAAGGGTGACTGAGATGCAAAGGTTTCTACTTTACTGTATGCTGAAGAGAATACAGATTTCCCTGTTTGATGTAGTGATTCAAACTATGGGGTCTTGTCTGACACAGTCCAGAACACTTCCTTTTGCTGCTCCATTAACTGCCATTTTTAGAAAAGTGGGTGTCGACTTTGGTTCTGAGAAGAAAATAATCATTACTCAAGGGAATGTTTACACCCTTACTTACATTCAGAAGTTCATGGGATTTAAAGTCATTGATGCTAAGCCAGTTAGAATTCTTCCCAGTCAGAAAACAGCTCCATCAGAAACAGGTCAGGCATCAAGAACAACCACTATGGATGAAAGTCAAGTGAACAGGACAGAGATACAGATTCCATTAGATGTGAGAGAAGAAAGACCAGAGGTTGAGGACACATTTGCTAGATCATCTAGCCCTCAGTTGGAAACTGGGGAATCCAGTGGTTCTGCACCTACAATGGAACCCCTTATAACTGGAACCATTGATGTTTATAGGAGACCTTTTCCAACTTCTGATGCAGGTCCTCCACCAGCCACTGTTCAAGAGATGTTTGCTCACATGTCTGTGATGCTGCAGCGTCAGGATGCAAAGATGGACAAATTAATGAAATTCACAAATTACCATCTCAACAAACTGACCACTAGGATTATACAATTCGAAGTTTCTATTTTATCTGAGTGGCAAAAATTCTTACTCTCCAAGATGCTTTCTGACCAAGCTACAAGGACAGTCCTTCAGCACATATCATCTCTCCTTGACAAACTAGCCACTTTGGTGATAGAGATGCATAGCCAACAAGCTACAACTTTTTCATCCTTTGCCAAGATTACTGATCTGTGCTATGATGTGAGGATAGCAGTTGAAACCATCAAGAGTCCTGTCAATGCACTTCCCCAATGCCTCAAAGTTGTGTTAGAAAAGATTGACAAAGTGAATGCAGTAATTCAGTCACTTGGAGATAAGTTTCACAATAAGGAATCTGTCACAGCTGATCTCTCTTCTGCCATTGACAGTGTACGCACCACTCTAAGTCACCAGCTGGGCGAAATCTCTCAGGATATCAGGAATATACTGGCCAGAGATCAATCTGCCTCAGGACAGCAGTCTCATCAGCCACATCAAGGGCAATCCTCTCGTCAGCAACAAACACCTTCTTCTGCCAGAAAATACAATCGTTACTTTCCATAGCTCTCCCACATCTACTCCCCTTCCTGATGATGTCAAAGGGGGAGGAGGATTATGAAGTCAAGCTGGAATCTAAACTAGAGTTCATTGCATCTAGAGTTCATTGCATCTGCATCAATCCTGTTGACTAACTATATGTTTTTCTTCTTTTGTCTGGTTCAATGGTGTAAAGTCTTGAACTTGAATGGATGACAAAATTAATGCTCGATTCAGTCAATGAATAGATTTCCTGTTAATCTAAAGCTCCTTGCTTGATATGAATAACCATGGTTGTTTAGATGCAATGGCATTAATGGCATTCACCTCATAGTTGCCATCATCAAAAAGGGGGAGATTGTTGTGCCCCTGGTTTTGATGATGACAACCATGAGATATGAATGATGTGTTCAATTCAGTGATGAATTAAATTTTCATTCAATAATACTATCACTTGATTTCATTCTTGTTGCTAGAAAGGAATAGGGTCGACGCTGGGAGCTTAAAGCGTCCACGCATCAGTTGAAGAAGCCTTCACTGATATCCACAATGTTAACTCCACGAAGCAGAGACCCTCACGAGTTATTTCACTGCGTCAACGCCAAAATAGAGCAGCGTCGACGCAGCAGTTACAAAGGAAGAGCCAATGGCTTACTGGATTACTCTGGTGCGTCAATGCATTCATCAAGTGGCATCGACGCAGCAGGTTGATGGATCGACAAGGTGACCAGAGGGTGGACGCAGTTGCACAATGCGTCAACGCACTCCACACGAAACGTGAGAGGGCTGAAGCCATCTAAGTTCAAATGCTGGAACACTAATGCGTCAACGCAGCATGCTGAGAGCGTCGACGCAGCACGTCTATCTGTTGAAGACTTGATCACTGGATCACCGATGCGTCAATGCAGCAGGCTGATGGAGTCAACGCAGCAGACTTGAGATTTGCTGTAGAATGTCCTTGAAGGCTACGTCAACCCTTTGGAGCAAGTGAGTTGACGCCACCTGACTCTAGTTGCTGACACGTGGGCCAAGTATTGGGCAGGAAATGTGGAAGACACATGCCCTAGCCGTTGCTGGTATAAAGAGAAGCCATCGAGCAAGAGAGAGGTAGAGAGCCAAAAAAAGGAGGAAAAAAGAAAGGGGCTGATCGGGACAGTGAAAGAAGGAGCAGAACAGAAAGAGTGCGTGAGCTGAGAAGAAGAAAGAAGAGGAAGAAAAGAAGAAGGGGAGAGAAGTCTATTGAAGACCTGCTCAGTCTGTTCGTGGATCAAATCTAGAACGACTATTGTGGTTCATTTCCAGCTTTCGTTGCTGTGCTTTTCATGTTTCTTATATTTTTTATACTCCTATTGCTATTGTTCTTCCGATCCTCGGGACTGAGGTCGGGTTCCTCCTGGTGGGTCAGGAGAAGGGAGATCTTATCTCCGGTTTGCAAGCAGCAGGGGGGCTGCTTGTGTGTTCCCTCCGGGCTAGGAGGAAGAGAGGCTAGGCCTCTGGTGGATTGCTGGTAGCAGAGTGCTACTGGCTGGTTCACTGGTAGCGGGGCTGCTACTAGTGGGGTTCCCTCTTGGTATAGAGGAAGAGAGACGTGAGTCTCTGGTTTCTAGTGACCGTGGGTTGCTAGAGGTTCCCTCCGTGTAGGAGGAAGAGGGGAGGTTGTTCCCCTGGGTAAGCTGTGTATCAGCGTCTATTGGCAAGCTGTGTTGCCCAGCTATTAGTGAAGCCACACTCGGTTTGAGTGTGGGGTGGATGTAGGTCCGTGGACCGAACCACCTAAAAATCTCTGTGCAGTAGTTGGTTGCTCCATATCTCCTATCTACTTCACAGGTTACATTGCATTCTCGTTTATATCTGTGCTGCTTCCGCTAGTTGTTTATTTGGGCGCAGGTTACGTATTTGATCTTTGGTTTAAAAGGATATTCTACCTGTTCTTCAGATTGGTTGTCTTGCTTTGTTAGAGTTCTAGTTTTATTATTGAGCCGAAAAGTTTTTAAGGGTGGGATTCATTCACCCCCCCTCTGAATCCTCCGCACCGATCCTAACAACTGAGACCATTCCCCCAACATGGGGACACCGGAAACCTCCAGCCCCGGGCTGGTTGACTGAACTCACAGTCCAAGGCCGCATACATGGCTCACTCGGAAACCACCTTCCGGAGAAACCCACGATGTGCGAGGAAGCCCCACCGCACTCATATCGATACATGGTGACTCCATGTAGTGAGAACATCAAAGCTCGGAACACATGGGGTCACCCGTACCCTCTAAACCCCCCGGCACGCTAATCAAGATAACACGATACCTCCGAACACCTAAATACACGGTCACGAAACCCACGGGGTGTCTGGGACACTCACGGGCTAAGGGGAGTACGATCGCTCGACTCCCACAAGCCCTGGCCTGCTCGACAGACTGCCCACATGAACGCGCACACCACACTGGGCGCGTTCATGAACACGGCACAAGCCACGAGCGCGTTCATAATGAACGCGGTCGGAACGACAATCGTGATCCACGGTTAACGCGCTTGTTACCCCAAGCGCGACATGGCGCTATCCGTTGAGGTGCCTGGTCTCCTTAGCTCGTTGATCCATTGACACGGCAAACACTCCGGGTGCGACAACATCGTTGACCATTGACGCGACCAACGCCATAAGCGCGTCAAAACGTTGACGTGGCAGGTCCCCCAGTCGCGTCAAAACTGTTGATGTGGTAGTGCCGGCGACCACGATAATGTCGTGCTCAGTATCCTGAGTGCGTCCTCAATCACCTTAAGGTTCATCTTCCTCGATGAACGCGGTGGCGTGATACGTCACCTTTATGAAGAACGCAGCCACTATGGTGGGCGCGTTCTCAACCCAAAATTAAAAATGGCAAATCCACATAAAAAGCCCATTCCACACCCCGTTCACACCATGTGAAGGGGAAAATAAGTGAAAATCATTCCATAACCTCTCTAGCACCGAGAGGACCCATTCAAACCCCAAAAACGTGATCAAAACACGAAATCTAGCTCACACCCCAAAATCTCACGTTTTAACCCCAACGAAGAAATAAACCCACTCGGCTCGTCCGGGGCTACCAAACTTACAGGAAATGAAGTACAGGGGTTAAGGATCCATCTCCCTACCTTCACCGAAGATTCCGCGCACCGTGGACGCCGTTCCATCGTGAAATGCCCCGCGAACCACCGCCGACGCCCTGAGCTCACGAATGACGAACGCCACGCCTCCACCTCGATCCTCACTCCATCCTCGCCACTCCACGCCCCACGAACCTCGCTGCCTCACCCCCGTCCACCTCCGTCGGCCGCTGGAGAAGATAGGGAGAGAGGAGAGAGCGTGAGAAGAGAGAGGGAGAGAAGAGAGAAATGAGAGTGAGGGAGAGAGAGAAAAGAGGTTTTGATATATAGAAAATCCAAAAAACTTGAAAAATATCAAAAATAGGAAAAAATACTCCCCATGATCCTCAAAAAATGCATAACGCAGTGGTAACGTCCCGAAGTCGGAGAACAAAATGGTTCACCCTACACGGGGTTTCGAATGTCTGACAGATAAAAACACGTGTAAACTGCTAAACTCAATCCGGGACCCACAAAAGCGATCCAAAACCTACGGATCCTGATCCGATAAATATCCAAAAAATCAAGGGCGTTATAATTCCCATGATAAAAGTCCAACGGAATAAGAATACGGACCAAGAAGTGACATGTGAAACAGAAGAAGCTATACGCAAGAAGTTTCCAAAACTGTTCGAGTGCAAGTATACTCTTCATAAAACCCATGCAATGAATTTGGGGACCAAATTCTTTTTAAGTGGGGGAGGGTGTAACACCATAAAATTTCTTAGGATTTTCTAGGAGTTTTCAGGAATTAAAAACTATTTATTAGCATTAAATAGGTTATTAAGGAATTACTGGCTAATTAAATTAATTTAAAAGCCCTATATTAATCAAAAGGTATAGCCCACTTAAAGTAGGCCCAAGGACCAATTTCCAAACCCTTTTGGTCCAAGCCCATTACTAGAAACGTAATTTGGGCAATTTATGGATTTAAAATATGATATATATACCAATTAGGGGATAAATAGAAGATAAAGCAAAAAATCCAAAATTTTCAGAATAAATGCCAAATGGCGGTCTATCGCCAGACCGTCACTTACAAGAAACGGTCCCAACTGGACCGCTATTAGGTTCTATGTCCCAATCCCCATGAATCAAAGTGTGTAGACATGGAAACATGTCTAGGACTCTTAGGGATCGATCCTACCCCAAATAAGGACTCCAAGTTCGAGCTAATCCCTTAAACCCTAGCAAACCCTATAAATAGGTCACAGGTTCAACCTGTGCGAACCTTACTTTTGGCTCGCCTAGTTCGACGGTAAGATGATAGAATTTCATGTAAGTTCTTTAAAAGAATTTATTCTCCTTAATGTTGTCTAACATCTCTCCGAATCTCGTGCTAGGAGATCAAGACGTTGGAGAGCTAGAAGCTCCCTAAGTTGCTATTCCTCTGCAAAGCGCTCAGGAAACAGTGTGTAGGTCCAAGGAAGAACGTAAGTTTGGAAGCCCTAATCGAGGTATTCTTAAGCTCTTCCTTTAGAATGATTTGTTCCTCTTTGTATCTTCTCCTTACCCTCTAAATTTCGTGAGTTTAGGTAAAGAGGCAAAGGAGATAGAGGGACAGAAAGTTACTAGTTTGGCACAGGACGCACAGGAACTAGGTTGTCCTTCCAGCAACAGATTCGAAACCTAGAGCCCAATTCAAAGGTAGGTTATCTCATGAACGGCTTAAATATCAAGTTAGAATTAAAAGCCCTCAATTCTCTCAAGATTTCATGCATTATACATAGAGTATTTTACGTTTTCCAATGATTGCGCATGTATAGTCTTCATAGCATGTTATCCTTGCACCTTAAGAAGGAAAGATGAAAACTTTAGCTTAGTTCATGCAAACCCATGTTTTTCCATGATTTAAATTTGTCATAGCATGTTTTATATCTCAGCCTAGCATGTTTACCATCCTTAGTTTGCCCTAGATTAGCCTTGTACCTCGATTTTCATTTTTGTCTGCCACAGACAGAAAACGGTCCATCAGAGATCACTACCCACAGATAGCGGCCATGCGATATACCGCAGCTTGATGATTACGGCCTCATCAAGACCGCAACTTGTTTCCTATACCCAGTTTATATATATATATATTTTTTTAGTCTACAATTATAGAAACCATGCCTTAACCCTGTTATTTCTAGCATTATCTCATGGTTAGAAGTGATTTCATGATTCTTACTATGTTTTGTTTTATGTTAGCATGTTTTAAACTTTATTTTCATGTATATTAATTTCATGCCCAAAAATCATATAGTTTTGTATTAAAACTGTTCTTACATGGGTTATACACTTGTTTTATGGATGTATTTGTCATGCCCCGAGATATAAGTACAGCGGAAGATATTCGGGAACGTGAACAGCCGGCTAGTACGCCGCAAGCGAGCAATATAATCAAAGCGCTACACATCCACACATAAGAATTAATGCACAATAATTGGACAAAACCTTTGCTTTTATTAAAAAATAATGATAAGTTTACAAAGTGATGACTCATGACTCCTTACATTTCTAGACTCAATAAAAAGAGAAAACTACATGACATGATCAACTTCACCGCCTATTACCGTGAAGGAACTTTATTACTAATGGCTCATGACTATGTCTTCTCTCGATCTTTAATCACTCTCGGACTCGTCACTTGGGTAGTCCGAATCCCTGCTAGAATTTCTTGAAAAGATTGGAAAAAGTAGAGAATGAGCACACTTGCCCAGTAGGTGTCTTCGTATCAACATGAAGGTAATATTTAAGTAATTAGCACTTTAGCTCTAGAATGTAAGACAAAAGAAATGCGATAAATCATACACATACAACCAAAGTAACAAGATATGAAGGTTCATGTAAAATGAGGGCATGATCCAGCAAGAATATAATGTGACCTTTCATGTATCAAGAATGTACTTGCATGTAACGAGAATATACTTTACATAACCATAAAGGCTATGTACTAGTAAGTCATGTAACAAGAATGTATAATTTCATGTAGATCCTCGTGGTTTTCACTCGTCTATAAAAAAAGTACTCCTGGCGCAATACGACGTCAGTGTTCATCGTACCCCATGATTTATAGCATGTTTCTGGCAATCAACCGAGGGGGCTAGTTTCAAGCCCTTGGACACAATCAGTGCCCGATCCGCATCTTCAAGTTATAAATCAAGCTACTTCCACGAGATATAAATAAAGTAGGCCAATAATATAAAGTTCAAACAATAGTTTCATGATAACAATACCAAGGTAAGAATGCATCAATTATGAACATGATAGTTCAATGATGAATTAAGAACAAGGTCATGCTACGGAAGAAATCCGACAGCATAACGATACATTTAATAGTTTCCATAATTCATTAAATGACTTATTGAGTAAGGTGTTAGGTTCTAGATAATCAGTAGATCATCTAGGAACATAGGAAAATCAACCCTTGGGTCAAACCTAAGGTTAAGCACAAAGAGATAAAAAATGGTCATGCATGGGCCGTTTCTTGAATATTGCGGTCATGCAAGGACCGCTAGCAGGAAGTGGCAGTCAAGTGCAGACCGTTTATTGAAAGAGTCGACGCCAGAACAAGGAAAGAGTCGACGCAGTAGAACAGTCTGGCAAAAGACGGTCTCGGGAGGTCCGCTACTTGACAGTGGCGGTCTCCAGATGGCCACAACTTAGCCAGGGTACAGAAAACGCCGGTAAGATAGGTGCTTTCTAATCCATTGGGTTTTGATGGTACAACCAGCTCGGTGTCCTAGTGGGAATCTCAGGCTCGCGGAGACTTACAGAGGCCTTGAAATAAGATCACCTAGTCTGGTGGAAGGAATATCCAACGGAGGGGATCACAAGTCCAAGAGAGTGTTCCTATAAGTGCAAAGTGTAACTAATGACATCGTATCGAAATACGTGCCATGTACTTAAGAAAGACTTTAGAAGAGATGGAATCGTATAAAAATGATGATCAAATCATCCGTGTAACAAATTCATAAACTATATGAAAGTAACTTTAATACAAATTATATGGTTTTGACATGAAATTAGCATAAGTTTAAAATAAATATTTAAAACATGTAAGACATGAAATCTATCAAGGATGATGCACAATATAACCAATATTACGAATATGAAGTCAAAACTAGGAATAAAACCTATTTACCCAGGTTTATCATATAGTTAAGTCAATCACAATCCGTTTAGAGTTAACAGGAAGCAGATAATAGAAAGCAAATAGCGGTCAGGTGAGGACAGCATACAGGTGTTAGCGGTCTATCGAATGGCCGCTATCTAATGATGGCAGTCTCACAGAGACCGTTTCTTGTCTGCTATAAACAGAAACTAAAACCGAAGTATACGCTTAATTGTAGAGCAATAAATGCAAGGAAAACATGCCAATCAGGTAGGTAAGGCATGATAGATCAAATTTACATCATGAGGATGCATGGATTACATGGATTAAACTAAAATTATCATCTATTCCATTAAGGGTAGAAATCATGCATGCAGGAATAACCTAGCTACGCAGTGATAGTAAAACATGAAATACTCCGTGTATACATCATGAAATCATATGAAAACAGGAGGCTTTTACTCCTAACTTGATATTTAGGCCTTTTCATGAGATAACCTACCTTTGATTCGATCCCTAGACTTCAAATTTCTGATTGGAAGTCGATGCAGGCTTCGGCACGTCCTGTGGCAAACCAACGACTTCACGCCTTTCTAACTCTTCAACCCCTTGACCTAAATTCATAAAATTTGGAGGGTAGGTAGATAATATAAAGGACAATAACTTCTTCTAAAGGATGGACACGAGATTACCTCGATTAGGGCTTATAATCTTACGTTCTTCCTCGGATGAAGACACTATTTCCTGCGCGTTCTCTAGCGAAATAGCAATTTCATGGGCTTCTAACTTTCCAACGGCTTGAACTCCTAACATGAGATTTTGAGGGGAGTTAGATAAAATTAAAGAGAGTAAAAACTCTTAAAGAACCAACTTGAGATGATGTCTCTTTACCTTCAAAATACGCAAGCCAAAATAAGGGTTTGCGCAGTTCAAAATTGGGCTCTATTTATAGGGTTTGAGTTAGGGCTGAGGATTTGATCGAGTTGGGAGTCCTATTAGGTGTTAAGATCGATCTCCAAGAGTCCTAGACATGTTTAAATGTCTACACACTTCGATCCATGGGGATTAGGATGCCAAAGATCCAAGCTTTCCATGCTTATTCAATTTGCGAAATCGAAAGGAAGTAGCGGTCATGGCGGGACCGCTTTCATGAGGTGGCGGTCTCGCGATAGACCGCCATTTGGTGTTTAATCCGAAAATTTTAGATTTTCCTTTTTATCTCTTACTATTTGCCTATTTATCCTACTTAAATCCATAAATTACCCAAATTACATTTCTAGTAATGGGCTTGGGTCAAAAGGCCATAGAATTAGGTTTGTGAGCCTAATTCAAGTGGGCTTATTTGTTTGGCTCATAGGTAGGGCCTAGGGATTTATTTAATTAACCCATAATTTATTTTATTAGCCAATTGAGCTTATTAAATGCTCAATAATTTTCATTTAATTCTTGAAAATTCTTAGAAAATTCTAGGGTGCTACAGTATTGATCATTGTTTTCTACACGATTCCATCTCATCTATGAGTATTTCTTAAGTATATGACATGTATTCTGATATGACGTCATTAGTTACACTTTACACTTGTAGGCACACTTTCTTGGACTTGTGAACTTCTCCGTCGGATATTCTTTCTGTCGGACTAGGGGATCATGTTTCAAGACCTCCGTAAGTCTCCGTGAGCCTGGGATTCCCACTAGCACGCTGAGCTGGTTATACCCTAAAAGCCCAATGGATTAGAAAGCACATATCATACCGACGTTTTTCTGAACCCTGGCTAAGTTGTGGCCATCAGGACACCGCCACTGTCAAGTAGCGGCCATCCCCTGACCGTCTTCTACCGGGATTGATCATTGCGTCGACTCTATTCTTTTCTGGTGTCGACCCCATCATGATTGCGGCCAGCCCAGGACCGTTACCTTCAGGTTGCAACCAAGCTGTGACCGTTACTTCAAGAAATGGCCCAGGCATGACCATTTTATGTTACAGTGTTCTTAACCCGAGGTTTGACCCACGAGTTGATTTTTCTATGTTCCTAGATGGTCTATTGATTATCTAGAACCCAACACTTTATCCAAAAAGCTACCTAATGAATTATGAAAGCTAATCCCAGTCCATCTGGTGGAGGTGGTTATTTCAGAAATCAGCATGGACAGTTAAAATTGGGTTTTTCATATTTCTATGGTTCTGGATCAAACATGGTGGCAGAAGGCCGATCTTTGCTAGATGGGCTTCGCCTAGCACAGCATTACAAGATTACTATTACAGCAATCTTTACTGATTCTCAGGTTTTGATTTAATTACATTATTGAAAAAGAACAGAGAGCCTCCATGGTCTCTTCTCCCTTGGTGGCAGTCCCTGCAACAAATGATCTTCTCTTGCCATTGCCCCATCATCCACACATATAGAGAAGGGAACCAGCTAGCAGATGCGCTTGCAAATTATGGAGTGCAAGTTAAAAGCAATTTGGAATTTTTTTCCATTAGAGAGCTGCCACCTATAGCTAAAGGTTATGCTATTGCGGATGCTTATAGCATCCCCAACTTTCGCAAGAGGATTGTATAGCTTTCTCCTTTTTCTTTACATCCTTTTGTATTGAAGAGGTTTTGACCTCCTGTGAAGATGTACACTTTTGATAAATCATCAATAAAATAAAGCATCAAGTGGTGATTTGGTGGAGTGAGAACATTCCCTTCCTCTGGAATGGGGGTGCACTCTCCCTTGTTTCCTACTTGATGACTTGGATTTTAAAAAAAAAATTTATGAAAGCTAATGAATGTACCGTTATGCTGTTGGATTTCTCTCATGGCTTAACCTTGTCGTTAAGTCATTCTTGATCTCATGTTTCTTATTTGATGCATTCTTACCTTGATATTGTTATCATAAAACTATTGTTTGAATTGTATATTATTGGCCAAAACTTTATTTATAGCTCGTGGAAGCAGCTTGATTTATAACTTGAAGATGCAAGAGCAGACACAGATAGTGTCCAAGGGCTCGACACTAGCCCCCTCGACAGATAGCCAAAAACATACTATAAACCATGGGGTATGATGAACACTGGCGTCGCATTGTGTCGGGAGTACTTTTTTTATAAACGAGTGAAATCCACGAGGCCATTACATGCTTTCTAGCACATTCTTGTTACATGACTTTCTAGTGCATGACCTTCATGGTTATGAAAAGTACATTCTCGATACATGCAAGTACATTCTCGTTACATGAAAAGCCATTTTATATTCTTTCTTGATCATGCTATCATTCTACATAAACATTCATATCTCTATGATTCCAATCTTGCTACTTGTGATATTACCTTGGTTTTATCACACGTTTCATTGCATTTCATTTAACTTACTTTCTAGAGCTAAAATGTTAATTATTTAAAGTTGCCTTCATGTTGATACGAAGATACCTACTGGGCAAGTGTGCTCATTACCCTACTTTTCCAATCTTTCCAGGAAACTCTAGTGGATCGGATTCTGAGTTCGATGATGGATCTGAGAGTGATGATTAAAGGCCCGAGAGAAGACTTAGAGTGTCATAAGTCCTTACGTTAGTTTGGAGTCATATCATGTAATTTTTACTTTATTGAATCAGATTATGTAATTTTCTTTTTCATTGAGTCTAGTAAGATGTTATGTCAACAAGTCAAGGGCCTTTGTAAACTTATCATTATGATTCAATAAAGTCAAAGTTTTTGGAGTATATCCTCTTGTGTTCACTTTTATGTATGAATGATTAGCGCTCTGATTATATTGCTCACTTGCGACATACTAGCCAACTGTTCACGTTCTCGATTGGTTTCCGCTGCATATCTCGGGATGTGACAAGCACATTCCAAATCTCAACAACCCATCCGTTGACTTACGCATAGACCATCACTGCATCACGGGATGATCCTCACTAGGACAACACCTCTGATCATGATCTTCACGCCAACTCTACCCTCGTAGGGGAGTACGGCAGAACCAAATGACAGAATTCCATCATCCTCGGTCCTCACGGCACTCCACTCAGACTTACAGGAAAATCCCCCCATGCTAGTGTTGACACCCGTTTTTAGCCCGCAAGTTGCGTTATTTCTCTTATTCGTCATTTTGATGTCCCGAGTTAACCATTTCTTTGGAGCTTTCCTTGGATGGATTTTTTAGCCCATTTTATTGTTCCATTCCCTTTGAGCCTTGGAAGCCACGATTCCATTGAGCCTTGGGGGTTGTTTCCTTAGTTTTCAACCTTATCTAGCCTCCCAAGTCGACTTAGAACCCGTTTTGGTCAACTTCCAACATCCCAAGTCGACTTAGAACCCATTTTGGTCGACTTCCAACACCCCAAGTCGACTTCGAGGCCGGTCCGAGTTGACTTCCATCAAGCATTTGGCCTTTCGCAGGTGAACCGCTACACAGTCCTGAACGCGGCCCTTTTTCATCCCCTTCTGTTCCTTGAAGAGGGGCGATCTCGCGCTGCTCCTGAGCGTGTAGGAAGATGACCACGTACCCTTGAAGTATAAACTTCAAGAAGGGAAACCAGTCAGAGGTTCCCAGGGATAGATCCCCGGGGAAGACCCTTCGATGCTTAAGTCAGCAAAGGTAGTAGAGCACAGATGCGAAGAGGAGAGTTGGGAGGAAAGTGGGAGCGCGAGATTCCTCTCCACCAAAAGGTGAAGTGGTTGCTTCTCATGCTTACTTAGGCGTACTTAAGCTTACTTAAGCTCTCCCGTCGCAGTAGGGCATGTTCTGTTTAAATAGTGGCCAGTTGAGCGAATTGATCCCCGTAAGCGGAGGGGTTCCAGGGGGGGTTACGTCCTTCATGCGGGCTCCTTACGGCGTGCAACTCTTGGTTTCCCTTGTCCCCTTGAGCTTCCTGCCATTAAAGGATTCGCAACGGCCGAATCATTAAGCTTCCATCAGTGAGCCCGAGCGAATGGCACTTGTTCAGGAGTGGTCTCCCGAGTGATATGTGCTGGGTCGGGACAAGGAATAGAGGGCCCCAAGGGAGCTTTCCTGATCAACTGATGCTCGGACTTCCCAACCCGAAGGCCGCCTAGGAAGCGCTTGTGCCGAGTGAATTTTTAGGATTCATAATAAGTGGGCCTGGGGGCTGCCACTTTGAGCAGTTGAGCCTTGTTCGGTCCGGTTTTGACCTCGTTTGGCCTCTCCGTATGGGCGGTGAGATTTCCCCTCTCCACTTGTCCCCCTCCTACTCCCGAGCCAAGATTAGGCTCGGATGAGTAGCAATTGGGCTGGACTGTCTGTGGCACTGGTTGGGTAAAGACATCTCTCTGGTAGGGGCCACATGACGCAGCTCACATTGAAAATACGCCCGTTATGATGAGTAAGAGAAGGCCCCTCCTTGGGAGATCGGACGCCGCGCCGCATCCCGTCAGGGTTTTTAGGCATTGCGCATTTTGCATCCCTTTATCTCCGGGGTTTTAGGGTTTTGCCTCTCTTTGTAGTTATATCTGAGGGAGGCTCCCGCGCTGTGAGAGTAGTTTCAGAAGAGCGAAGAATCGTTGTAGCTGTCGGAGCTAGGAGAGCTCCCTGAGCCGAGGAGTCGTAAGCTCCCTTTCTTCTTCAAAGTTCTCTGGCTTAGAGCTTTCCCCTTCTTCTTCTCTCTGTCTCATGGCGGACCATCATTCTGAGGCTGAGGGGCGGCAGAGAGAATGGACCCCCAGAGTTTTCTTGACGCCGTCAGAGCCACTCTGCAGCGAGCTGGGGGAGGCGAAGGTGAAACGGCTGGAGACTCGCTATGGGCTACCTTGGCGGATCTAGTTCCCGGCGCCTGAGCCTCATGAGTCTAGCCTGTCCACTCGTTCTAGCCTCTTTTGCTCCTTTCTCCTGGCTTGGAAGTGTGGCTTTCGTCTGCCCCTTCATCCCTTTGTTGCCGAGTTACTTCGGTTCTACCGGCTGGCTCCTGTCCAGCTGGTCTCCAACTCTTATACCTTCATCTTCTCATTCATTTTCCTTTGTGGCCAGTGTGGGGTGCGCGCCTTGTAGGATCTTTTCCATTACTTCTTTGAGTTGAAGGAGCATGTTCATGTGGGGAGAGGCTTATTCTATATTCAGGCGAGGTGAGGAAGGAGTTGTGTGTCCCTCTCTGGGAAGGATTCTTCTCACAAAGGGTGGAAGCCCCAATATTTCTGGGTGGGCCCGTCGGCAGTTGCGTAGTCTGGAATTTCCCGACGGTGCCCAATTTTCACCAGAACATTCCTTCGAAGCAGACCGTGTTCTCTCCGGAGGTGGAAGAGGAGGCTGCTATCCTTCAGCAGAATCACCAGGAGACTGCTGATTTGGTGACTTCTTCCAACATTGAGGACTACCTCGCTCGAGTGCTATTGCTGATAGGTAAGGGGTTCGGGAACTTGGTCTACCTTCTTGTGGAGTTGGGATCTTCCTTCTCTTAGTCTGCTTTCTGTGGTTCAGACACAAGGCGAGCGGTTGAGGAGGAGGCACCATCGGCCGAGTTGGAGATCGTCGATTTGGATGATGTGCCGGCTCCCGATGATCTTCAAGCTTCAGAGGGCTCATCCCGCGCCCGGGACAAGGGCAAGCGGGTGGCTCGGGATGACGTTTTCGAGCGCCGAGGGGTCAAGCGCAAGGATCCTATGGCCAAGTTGCTGCGGTCTTCAATGCAAGCTCAGTCTGCTGAGAAGAAACGGGCGAGGAAGGATGAGGTCGTCTGTGCGTCCAGAGGAGCTTCCCTGTCGGCTCTCCCCTCTACTGAACAAGAGGGGGCCGATGAAGGAGGGATCACCGCCGATGCTGAGGTGCCGAGCGCAGCGGAGGGGCCGCCAGATGAGGGGGTCCGCCCTTAGCAGGTGGAGGCTGGAGGGTTGCAGGAGGAGGTGACTCGACCACAGCCGATCGAAACTGGGGAGGTACACGGTGGGCTTGCTCACGTCGAGTCGACTGGTGGGGCCCCCGAGATAGGGTTGCCCGGGGGAGATGCCCTGATCCCGACAGCTCCGATGAGAGCTTCCCCTCCTTCTACCAGCACCTTCAGTGTCCAGGCTCCTCTATAAGGGGCGTGCCATTCCTTAGCTTCTCGAGACTTGCGGGAAAAAGTCCGGAAGGGTCCCCCCTCTTCGATGTTTAAGCAGATTATGGAGGGAGGGCTGATTTTGGCCCAGCTGGGGACTAAAGCTGTGGATGCATACGCTCGGGTGGAGTCTGAGCGGGAGACTCTCTCGTGGACCCGCGGTGCGCTTGATCGGAAGGTCGAGCGTCTGACCCTCGATCTCAGGGACCTTCACCGGGAGATGGCCCCGCTCCGAGCACTGGCGCAGTCGAGCCAAGTGGAGGCTCGGTCTTTGGCAGAGTAGTTGGCTGAGGCTCATCGCATGGTCGACCGAAAGAGTGAGCTCCTAGAGTCAGAGCGTAGAAACCAGGTCGAATGAGATGACCAATGGAGGGCCGAGCGAGAGGAGCTCGAGGACCGAGTCGGGAGGTCGAGGATTCGCGGACCGAGGCCGAGCGAAGGTTATCCGAGACCGAGAGAAGGCTATCTGAGTCCGAGCAGCGGATAGCTGAGCTTGAGAGGAAGGTGGAGCTGGCTGGGAAGGAAGCGCTGGAGCAACATAAGTGCTCAGAGGTTTACGAGGCAGCTTTACAGTAGGCAGCCTTTCCTTACTACGAGTCAGGCTATCGACGGGGACTCCGGAAGGGCTTCTCCCAAGGCTACGATCAGGCCGTCCTAGAGGCAGAGGCCCAGTCGTCTATGCTTATTTTTCCTTTCGGTCAGTGCTATGACTCGGAGTGGGGCTCCACTGACTCTTCTTACTACACGTCGAGTGAAGAGGTGGGTTCGGCCTCGTCCGAGCGACCGCCAACTCCAGCGTCCTCGGGAGGACACACGGCCGAGACAGTTCCCACACAGGTGGGGTCAGTGTTTGGGCCAGCCATCGTCGAGAACATTGGGGGCAGATCGTCTAGTGCCGAAGAAGCCTTGTCTGCTGAGCTTGGAGATGGGCCCGAGGCCTGATATAATGGCTCTTTTCTTTTTTCTTTCTTTTCCATATGTTGCCGGGTGCGGCTTTTTTGGAAACTCTAATAGCGGCAATATTAATTGTTGAATTGACTATTTCTTATCGCTTTTGATTTGATTTGACTACCGTATCCGTAGTTGTTGAAGAAGGAGCCGATTTCCTACAGATCTTGCGCGCGCTGATCTGTCAAATAATTGACATGGCATTGGCACCTTTCCATTTTTCTATACCGCCCTTAATGACTTGCCGCTTCGCGCACCCCGCTGGGGGGATATCGGGAAATAAGGTAACCAACCCAGGGAAAGCCTTGGTAGCATGTTTTGGGGAGAGTCATTTAAAGCGATCAGCTTCCCCTTTGGCCTATAAAAGGTCCGAGGGGCGTCTCCTTTTCCTTTCATCGCTTAAGGCCGTTCCTGGCGGTTTTTCCCTTCTATGAAGCATTGTGCTATAAGTCCTGGCGGGGCATGGAAGGCTTTTCAGAAGATGGTGATGCAGATGGCGGTAGGAGGGAAGCTCCTATTGCTGCGTTCTGGAAGATGGTTCATCGGTCGGAGGTCAATCAGGGGGAAGGTTCATGCCAGAGCATGTCGCCTTCCTGTCCCTGTCCTACCAGCGCTCTTCTGAGGGGGGATGGAGCTCGTCTAGATTTATTCTTTCACTGTCGCCCCCGCCCCTCCTTCCACCGTCGATCCCGTTGTCTAGGGAGGGAGCTCTCTCAGAATTCCTCGCCTTTCGGGTCGACCTCTTTTTCTTTTTTGTTGTCCTTCCAATCCCTTTGGCACCTTTCTCCCGAGCCTTCTCAAACCAACGAAGCTGGCGATCCCTTATCCGAGCCAGTTTCTACACGAGCCAGAGTCAGTGACTGGACGTGGGAGCGCCTATTGGGTCGGCCGAGTGTTCTGCTCTCACTATAGTATCAGGGGATGTAATTTTTTATACATGTATACTATATCGGCTACGGCCTTCTTGATGTACATCAAAGTTTAATAAGAAGAGAAGAATGGTGATTATTCTATTTCGCTTACATGTGTATGCTTGCCAAGTGTTCAAAAGTAGAACTTGCGAAGATTTGTTGCATTCCACGTCCGAGGGACGGGTGTTCCTTCCATGGTGGACAATCGGTATGCTCCTTTCTCAAGCTTCTCGACCACTCGGTAGCGACCTTCCTAGGTAGGGGCCAGCTTCCCCGCCGCCTCTAGTGGTCGAGATGCTTCGGGCTTCCTCAGGACGAAGTCTCCTGGCTGGAAGGGTCTGTCTTGGACTCTGTTGTTGTAGTATCGAGTGATGCGCCGTTGGTATTCCACTGCTAGGATCCTTGCATTTTCTTAGATCTCGTCCGCTAAGTCGAGGTTCTCTCGCAATTTCTGCCCGTTTACCTCAGGCTCGAAGTGGACAACTCAGAGAGAGGGATTGCTGACCTCCAACGGAATTACGGCTTCCGTTCCATACACCAGCTAAAAAGGTGTTTCACCAGTGGCCGTTCTCAGAGTAGTTCGGTGGGACCATAGTACGCTTGGCAATTCCTCGAGCCAGCTTCCCTTGGCTTTGCCGAGCCTGGTTTTGATGCTTTTAAAGATAGTCTTATTGGCATTCTCGCCCAGTCCGTTAGCCTGAGGGTGGGCTACCAAAGTGAAGTGGTTGCAAATGTTTAGGTTGGCACATCTGTCTCTGAAATAATAAGAGTCAAACTACTGACCGTTATCGCTCACGATCACTCGGGGGACACCATAGCGACAGATGATCGATTTCCAAACAAAACTCCATACGGCTGATTCGGTGATCCTGGTGGTGGCTTTGGCCTCGATCCATTTGGAGAAATAGTCGATGGTGATGATGACGAACTTCTTCTGAGCTTGAGCCGTAGGGAACGGCCCCAGAATGTCGATCACCCACCGAGCAAAAGGGTATGGCTCGGCAAGGGTGATGAGCTCCGCAGCGAGCTAATGAATCAGGTGGTCGAAGCGCTGACATCGATCGCACTTCTGTACGTAGGTCGAGTAGTCGCACTAGAGAGTGGGCCACTAGTAACCCTGCCGTAGCAGGATCCTGACGAGTGATCTTCCTCCTCGGTGCGCTCCGTAGATGCCTTCGTGAACTTCCTGAATCGCTCGGTTGGCTTCGTTGGTGCTGATGCAATTGAGGAGGGGACCGGAGAAAGATCTTCAGTACAAGGCACCATCTAGCATGACGAAATGCCAAGCTTGGTACTTGAGCTTCCGAGCCTCCCGTGGATCGGTGGGCTCTTGAGAATCCTATAGCCAGGACATGTAGGGGGTCCGCCTGTCACGTCCCGAGCCTTTTTTATAGCGGAAGACTAGCTCGAGGAACGTGAACAGCCGGCATGGTAAGCCTCTTGCGAGCAAGAACAATCAGAGCGCAAGACAATCACACATAAAAATGTAATTGCACAGGAATTCAAATATCTCTCTTTCATTAATAATATCAAATGATAAAATCTTACTACATCACTTCATTTCACCTTCTCCAATCCATTAGACTCAAAAAAAGGAAAATTACAAGGACTCGATCTAAACAAGATTGACTTCCTAAGTCTTCACTCTCATTTTGATATGACTTTCATTCACTCTCGGACCCGCCACTTGTATAACTCGAATCTGAATTCGAATCACTTCCATCTCCTGAAAAGATTGAAAATAGGTAATGAGCACACTTGCCCAGTAGGTATCTTTGCATCAACATGAAGGCACTATTAATGTGATTAGCATTTTAGCTCTAAAGAATAAGGTAAAATTATGCGAAATGCGATCAAAGATACAATCAAGTTTAAGATAGAAATGAGCATGTATGATCAACCAAGAATGTAATATGGCCTTTCATGAATAAGAATGTACTAGAATGTCATGTAATAAGCAAGTAAGTACTCTTCGCTTAATAAAAAGTACTTCGTGAATTTCTGTGGAATATCATATAACAAACAAGAAAGTCATGTACGTGTATATGTGGTGCCTGTGGGTTTTCACTTATTTATAGAGAAAGTACTCCCAGCGTAATGTGACGCCAGTAGCATCATACCCCATGGTTTACAGTATGTTTCCAACAATCAGCCGACGGGACTAGCATAGAGCCCTTGAACACAATCAGTGCTCGATCGCATCTTCAAGTATAAATCAAGCTACTTCCACGTTTCAAGCAATAAAATATGGCCAATCAAGTTCAATAAGTTCATGGTAACAATAATTCAATCAATGAGCGCTTCGATTAAGAATGCGAGGGATCAAGAATGACTTAAAACAAGGTTATGCTCATGGAAATAATTCGACAGCATAACAGTACATTCCTTATCTTCCATAATTTAAAATTATGTATCTTGAACAATATGACAAGTCCTAGACCATCAATAATCCATCTAGAAACTTTGGAATATCAACCCTTGGGTCAAACCTCGGGTTAAAGTACTCAGAAATTGTGGCGGTCAATCAATGGGCCGCTACATGAATGTGACGGCTTAGTATTGGATCGTTAGAATGGGCTGAATCCAGAAAGAATAAATTGGACTCAATAATGTGATGGTTGTATACTGGACCGTTAGATGTGCCTGACGGTCAAGTAATAGGCCGTTACATGGACAGAATTCAAAACTTTGGTAGTACTTTTCTAGACAATTGGGCTTTCATGGTACAACCAACTCAACGTCCTCATGAGAATCCCAGGCTCGCGGAGAATTACGGAGGCCTTGAAACAAGATTTCCTAGTCCATTGGAAGGAATATCCAATAGGGAGGTTCTCAAGTTCAAGAATGTGTTCCTATGGTGCAAAAGTGTAACTAGTGGACACATACTGGAGTATACGCCACGTACTTAAAGAAGATGACTCTATAAGTGAGAAAGAATGTGTAACGATGTGAAAACATGATAAACTCCGTCAATACAACTTTTAAAATCATGGTTTTAATACAAAATTATAGAGTTTTGGGAAATAAAATTAACATACGCTTAAAATAACTCAAGGTGCTTTAGACATGCAATTTCTATCATGAATCAATTAATAAAACTCAAAGTCATGAAAATATGTCAAAACTAAGATATCTAGGTATTATTTATAAGCTAAGTTGACTGTTTTCAATTCTGTCTCGGGTTGACAGATCACAGTATTCTGACGGTCGAAGATGAGCGCGTCACAGTTCTGTGACGGTTTATCATGGGGCCGTCAGAATGTTGTAATGCTCTGATTCTGGTCCGTCATATATTACAAAGAAACTTAAGTATTACAGATCATGTGACTGTTTATCGTAAGGCCGTTAGAGTATTCTGGCGGTCTAACTATAATCCGTTAGAGCACCGCTGACAGTAAAGTAAAAGAACTATGGTTTAAAACATCTCATGCACGAAGAATCAAAACAATTAACTACTCTAGTCATGACAAAACGAAGTAAAGGCCATCTAGATGCATAGGTTTCAGTGAATTTATAAGAGAATACCTTTTATCTTTAATTTAGGCTAAAGATATGCATGCATGCATAGACCGAACTAAAACATGAAATTCATGGTTTATAGTGCATGAAATCAAATAAAACTAGAGGGCTTTTACTTCTGTCATGATGTTCTTGCCATTCATGAGATAACCTACCCCTTTCCTGGGCTTTCAACTTCCAATCCGAGACTGCAAGACACGCCGTAGTTCTTCCCTTCCTGTGAATTTTCAGCAACTTCACGTTGCTCTAACTCCGTAATCCCTTGACCTATAGACGTGAAATTTAGAGGGTAAGAAGATGAAACTAAGGGGAACAAAAAGTTCTAAAGAACCGAACTCTAAATACCCTGTGTAGGTGTTCTAATCTCCTGATCTTTCGCACCCCGTTGTACAGTTTTCTGGGTTGACGTGATGAAACCAGCAACTTTGCAAGGTTCTAGCTCCTCGTGTAGTCGATCTCCTAGCACGAAATTTTGAGGAAGATTAGTCCTATGTATAAGGAATAAAAACCTCTAAAGAACCTACCTGAAATAATGTCGTCTTACTTTGATTCCATGCGAGCCAGTGTAGGGGCCGCGTAAGTCAAAACTAGGTCCTATTTATAGGGTTTTGCTAAGGTTTGAAGATTAGATCAATTCTAGAGTCCTTATTAGACCTTAGATCGACTTCTGAGAGTCCTTAACACGTTTACTAGTCCTCCCATCTCGATCCCTAAGAGATAGACTATAAAAAATGTAATCTTTTTGGTCTTTCTTCAATTCACGAAACTAACAGAGTGTAACGATCGAACCCTTGAGCGTCAGGTCCTTGTGGCGGTCGCACGATAGACCGTTACCTATCGTAGGTGCCGAATTTGAAATGAATTCAAATTCTAATTTCGTCTTATCCACTTATTTATTTAATTAATGAGTATTTATCTTTATAATTCATGAATAGGCTAAATAACCTTCTAAAATATGGGCCAAACTTCATGGGCTTGGTCCTTAAACCTTTTGGGCTTCAATTAAATAGGCTAGATTAATCATTTACCATAATTGGGCCTAAATAAATTTCTAATAAATTCCAAAAATCTATTAAATAATTCCTAAAATAATATAAATATTCTGGATCATTACACCCTCCCCCACTTAAAGGAATTTGGTCCCCAAATTCAATACATGGATTGTGGAGAGTGTACTTACATTCAAATAATTCTGAAAATCTTTTACGCATAGCTTCTTCGGTTTCCCATGTCTCTCCTGACTTTGTCCACTGGATTTTAACCACGGGAATAGTCTTGTTCCGAAGTTGACGTACTTCCCGTTCAAGTATTCTGATTGATTTTTGTTCGTATGTCAATCCTTCTTAATCTCCAGATTGTCGTAAGTGGTGACATGGAAAGGATCGGGTACATACTTCTTAAGCATCGAGACGTAAAATACATTATGAACTTCGGATAATTGTGGAGGTAAAGCAATCCGATAAGCTACTTCACCAACTCTTTCCAGAATTTCAAAAGAACTAATAAATCTTGGAGTAAGTTTTCCCTTAATACCAAATCTTCGAATACTTCGACCTGGAGAAACTTTAAGAAATACATGATCTCCTACTTGAAACTCCAAGTCGCGTCTTCGATTATCAGCATCAGATTTTTGCCTATCGTGTGCCATCTGCAATCTTTCTCGAATGAACTTAATTTTCTCTGAAGAATCCTTGATAATGTCGGGGCCTAGAAATTGCCTTTCCCCTATTTCATTCCAACATATTGGTGATCTACATCTTCTTCCATATAAAGCTTCAAAGGGTGCCATCTGTATGCTGGCTTGATAACTGTTGTTTAATGTAAATTCGACCAGAGGCAAGTGATCATGCCAACTTCCTCCAAAATCAATAGCACAAGCCCTGAGCATATCTTCTACAACCTGATTTGTTCTTTCAGTCTGACCATCAGTTTGTGGATGAAATGTTGTGCTAAAATTCAATCTAGTCCCTAGTGAATGTTGTAGACCCTTCCAAAACTACGATGTGAATCTAGGATCTCTATCAGATATAATAGTGACAGAGACTCCATGTAATTTGACAATTTCTTTTATGTATAATGCTGCTAGAATATCTGCATACCATCGACTTTTGATTGGTATGAAATGTGCAGATTTAGTCAATCGGTCTATGATTACCCAGATACCATCGTATCCTCCTCTAGTCTTAGGTAATCCCATGATGAAATCCATCCCTATACTCTCCCATTTCCATTCGGGAATATTCAAGGGGTGTAATTTACCTGCGGGTCTAAAATGCTCTGCCTTTACTTGTTGACAAGTGTGACAGCGGGGCACGAAATCTGCCACTTCTCTTTTCATGTTAGGTCACCAGAAGTTCCTTTTAAGATCTTGATACATTTTTGTACCACCTGGATGAATGGTGTAATTGGAATTATGAGCTTCTTCCAAGATCCGTTTCTTAGTATCAACATGATCCGGTATACAAATTCGATCTTTGAATAGTAAGCTTCCATCATTGGTAATAGCTACCAGTTCTAAATCATGCACGGGATAATTTTCCTCGTGACGTTTCAATTGTCTTGAAGAATAACAGATTACCTTTCCATTTTGCATGAGGACGCACCCTAAGCCAATGCCAGACGGATCAGTATATACTTCAAATCCACCACCTTCTACCAGTAGTGATAGAATAGGAGCTGTAGTAAGATGGTTCTTAAGAGTTTGAAAACCTCTTCACATTCCTCTGACCAGACAAAATGATTTTCTTTTCTTGTGAGTCTAGTTAAAGGAACAACAATTTTTGAGAAGTCCTTAATGAACCTCCTATAATAACCAGCTAGACCTAGAAAGCTCCTTACTTCTGATACAGTCGTTGGCCGGCTCCAATTTCTGACAGCTTCTACTTTAGAAGGATCCACATCGATACCTTCTTTTGAAATAATGTGGCCTAGGAATGAAACTTCCTTGAGCTAGAACTCACACTTGTTAAGCTTGGCGTAAAGTTTATGTTCTCCAAGTGTTTGCAAAGCTATTCTCAGATGCTCTTCATGTTCCTCTTTTGTCTTGGAATATACCAGGATGTCATCAATGAAGACGATGATGAACTGGTCCAGATGTGGCTGGAAAACATTGTTCATAAGTTGTATAAATGCTGCTGGGGCATTTGTTAACCCGAACGGCATCACCACGAATTTATAGTGGCCATAACGACTTCGAAAAGCCGTTTTATAAATGTCTTCTTCTTTAATTCTAAGCTGATGATAACCTGATCTGAGGTCTATCTTGGAGAAATACTCTGCTCCTGAAAGCTGATCGAAGAGCTCATCAATATGCGGCAACGAATACTTATTTTTTATTGTGAGTTGATTCAGTCACCGGTAGTCTATACATAGCCTGAGAAAGCCATCCTTCTTCTTGACAAATAGAACCGGTGCACCCCAGGGGGATGTGCTAGGTCTGATGAAACCTTTATCTAATAGTTCTTGCAACTGCCTCTTTAGTTCCTTAAGTTCCATGGGGGACATCCTGTAAGGGGCTATAGAAATAGGTGCTGCTCCTGGAATGAGTTCAATAGTGAAGTTTACTTCCCTCTTGGGTGGTAAACTGGGTAATTCGAGTGTACACACATCTGGAAACTCATTTATAATAGGAGTGTCTGCTATGATGATTTACTTGGGCTCGGTAATAATGACATAAGCAAGAAAAGCTTCACATCCTTGCGAGATAAGTTTGCAAGCGTGAAGAGAGGATATGTGTTGTACCCAGACTATTTCCCAGCCAAAATGACAAGGAATAAGGGTTCGGGCATTTCCCCGAACACCTTCAAGGCACGGGCTACCTAGCCCTTTCTACAACCCTAAAGGTCCCCAGAAGGGTCTCGATCAACTCGCCATGACGCGCGGCGGCACAAACAAGTGTTCGGGGTCAATCCCTGTCACTCTCATACGGGCTTTGCCCGCGTCCTATATGACCGCCCAGGATCACCCGGGGGCACCCCGACGTTAAGCCACGCCACGTGGCATCCAGCAAAAGAGTCGCGGGCCCACTCCAAGACTCTTCATTCAACCCTCCAAGGTCAAAGGGAGACCCAAGCAAGTCAACCACAGGCTTTGGAGGCCCGCAGCATGTACGTACGGCTCACACACGTGTGTTCGACATTTTTCCGAACACCTTGTGGGCGCGTATATGTCAACCCTTCTACACAATACCACGGGCCAGCCCATGGTTCCAATACACCAGTTGGGTCCCACAACGACCCCTCAGTAAGTTGGGGCCACCCCCGACCCTCAGACACGTGGCAACAAGCCACTGAACTTAGCTCTCGGGCCAACCCGAGGCTACCGTACCAACCTGCCGGACAACGCGGCATGTAGCACGAGGCAAGGCCCATGGGCCCCAAAATGCCTCCTTCCAACCCCTACGGACTTCTACCCTTGGCCTTAGGCCAAATCCAAGGCCCGTCGGCAACTTACGCGGCTCGTTCGGCAACCCGGGGTGTGTCGGGCATTTGCCCGAACACCTTGCGAGCGGCTACTCCGACTCAAAGAACGACGGCCCCACGGGCCCATGTCAGCCTCCCGAAGGTCATAGTCCATCAAAGGACGTCCCCAGGCAACACAAGAAGACCCCCGGGGGCCATCCCCCGGGGTTACGGCTGGCCCGGGGCCAATTCGCCCAGGGGGTGGCCGCGCCCCCGGGGAGGGCAAACTCCCAGGGGGGGCCACGCCCTCTCTCCAGCTCGATGGTCCCACGACCCCACTCAGCCCCGGTTCGCTCAATTACGGTCCTACGATGCAGTTCGTGTGCCGTACCAGTTCGAGGGGTCAAAGCACGGACGTGGAAGCACAAAGCGACAGCATGACAGGTTCGTCCTCAAGCCAACGCGCATAATCCTCCACAAGCCGCCACGTACCCTTGTACTTAGCCAAATTGGGAAGAAAAAAACACAAAAATGGAATTTTATAGGGTGGGGACCAGCCCCCCCCCCCCTCTCTCCTTGCGAACCTGCCTAAACCCCCCAGGGGGGGTTTACGCGAACCAGCCAGGACCCCCTGGCTGGTCCGCGTAAACCCCCAATCAAACCAAAAAAACATTTTTTTCAAAAAAAAGAAAGCTAGCCCGCCTAAACCCTTGGGGGTTTAGGCGGACCAGCCAGGATGGGGGGTTTAGGCTGACCAGTCAGGCCCCCCTGGCTGGTCCGCGTAAACCCCTTTCCCTCTCTCTCTCAGCCCGTAACCTAGTGCACTATTTCATTAGGTTTACGCGGACCAGCTCACCCCCCTTAGCTGGTCCGCGTAAACCCCCTTGTGACCCTTCACCTTCCCTATGGCATTGAAAAAGACGCATCTCCAAAGGATTCAAGGTAATTCAAGCGCTTTGGCTCCAAGCAACGAGCTAAGGAGAATTGTGTGTGGGTGACTTGTTCGGCGGTCTGCTACGCCAGGGGTATGTCATTCGCACTCCTCCCACGCCGTATGTAGCCGTCACACATGAATCGACACCCACCGTATGTGAGACGTTGTGATATGGGCGGACGTCCCCTCATGCCGAGATTTCCCCTCGCACGCTCGTCGATCGCAACCACACGCGTGCCATGACGCCATGCTCACTCGTAGTTACGAGGCCATGTCCGACCACTCAACTCGAGTCGCGACCGGTCCTCACCCAGATATCGGATCGATGTATACCTTAGTTATCCAGTCATAGGCCCCCCATTCGGCACCATGGCTATGTCCCACGCCACGGAAGGACCCCTCTGTAAAACGCACATATGTGCATCCATCACACATCGACCCGGGGACCGACCTACACGTAGGAATTGTCCCGCGGCATGCGCCAGTTGTACTTTGGCCTTCACGGCTCTCCTGTAAAGAAATATACGTCTCAGCACAACATTGCCGATTGGACGAGTGCTCTCACACCCGTGTAACGGCCTTCAACCTTTTATCCACATTCCTCGGCATTCGTGCCTAACACTCCAACCCCCAGTAAACACCCCTCGGTCCAACACGCACCCTAGCTGCTGAATGCCCCCAGCCCTCCACCCATGGCTTCAGACATACATACAGACTTTTCTTTAGTATGGAACGAAGGTATTCGGATTCAATCCGATGTAAATAAACACTAGTTGCTTGCGGTCGGTGGGGAAAGATGTCATGTACACGATTCCCGCAATCACCTACGCACTCGCACCCATGGAACCCCTTCTCTCCACGTGTCACCGATCGCCCGAGCCCACGTGCCGCACCCTGGTGGCACTTCCCCGGTCAAACCTTGGTTCCATGAGTGATTGTCGAGAGATCGACTGGCACGCCCGCATCTTATCCGGTTAACCTTTATCCCGACACTTCCGTGCCCTTCGACCCTTTCCGACTTTCCGTGAAAGGAGAGTGCCCGATACCGCCGTGAGAGGCATGCACCCATAAGGAGGATACCAGAGATACATCAAACTCCCGTATTTTCCTTCCCCACTGTATTCCTTCCCTCACCCCGGTTAATCGGCATAAAAACCCGCACAACAGAAAGGATGGCACGCCCAGTGGGACGTCTCCCGCCTTCCTTCTTTTTACTGAAGAAAAGTCTGTGTCAGCCCTTAAGCCCGGTGCCCTTTCCCTGTCCTTGCAGGAGAGGCAGAGGAGGGTACTCATGCGCATTCTCCAGCAGCTTCCGGTCCGGGTTCCGATCGTCGGCCGCTCCCGGCGACTATCAGCGACCGTCGCCTCCGCAGCACTCAGCATTCCAGCAACCATGGCGGCCGTCACCTACAGCCCCAACGTCATTGCCACCCATGCCCGGGTGGGCTACTTGATGACGACGAACGCTATCGGCAGCTTTGCCCCGGTTATCGAATCGCCCTACTTCCTGGGTGTGATCGTTGTGGCTACTTTTCAGCCAACTCCAGTCTCTCTAGTGGCCCCTGCGGCCAACGCGCCATGCGCGCCTCCAGCTCCAGTGTCCCGCCCGAGTGCCGGGCATCGGACTGCCATTGCAGGCCCCTACAGAGCCCCCATATTAATGCCAGCCCGGGTGAACGTCAGCTCCCGAGGTCAGCCTCATCCGATCTCCAACACGGGCCCCGTGCCCCAGACTCCGGTCACCATCTCAGAACCTCCCTTGGGTCCTCAATCCCAAGCCCCAACCAAGTCGGCACCCAACACGGGCTCCCTGCCCCGGGTCCACGGCTTCCCACCATCTTCCTCGAGTCTTCAACCCCGAGCCGCAGCCAAGTCAGCACCCAACACAGGCTCCCTATCCCGAGTCCATAGCTTCCCAGTATCTTCCTCGGGTCTCCAACCCCGAGCCCCAGCCAAGCCGGCGCCCGACACGGGCTTTTGACCCCGGATCCCGGCAGGGCAGACACTCGACATGGGCTCACAGCCCCGAGTTCGCGGCTCCTTGGTAGTGCACTCAGGACCCCGGTCCCGAGCTCCAGTTGAACCGGCTCTCCCCATGGGTCTTCCACCCAGAGGGCAGCGTTCCTCAGCACCTTCCTCAGGCATCCCCACCAGAGCCCGGGCTACGCCAGCACCTACCCCTGGTCCCCGACCCAGGGGCATCGACGCTCCAACACTTCAAACCGCTTTGCCTTCCGGCTTATCTTGAGCCTCGGCAACACTCTTATCGGCGCGGGCGAAGGCTTACACCCGAGTCACCCAGCCATCGACTCCTGGTGCGGGCTACTTGCCCCGGGCAACGATCTCGGCACTTTGGACTAACGGTGTCATGTTGCCGGTCATTTCGGGCCATGTTTTCTCGGTCTACCATCTTGGGGCGGAGTCTTCTCTAGCTCCTCAAAAGAAGCGCCGCCATGGCCATAGAGGCAGGCGACTCACTCTTGCAACCAGCAACTCCGGCAAGATGGTCCTTGTCGGTGACTTGCGGATCCGTCTCGACGGGGGTGAACCAATCATACCTCAGGAACAGACCATTACCACCATCCCCACCTCCAATCGTTTTGACCTCTTACGTCAAATACGAGAGGACGGGGCGAAGCTCAAAGGAGCGGGTTCCTCGGTGGTAGCCCGGGGGCACCCACCGCAGCCAGACACACGGCCTCCCAAGACAACTCGTCAGAAAAATGACGACAAGGGAGACCAGCAATCGGACTTGTAGAGAATCTGGGTCACCCCAGAAGAAGCTCAAGCTGTTCGAAGGGCGCATATCACCAACCCCCTGCGAGCACTCAGACGCGACATCAGACGGGATGCAGCTGGCTTCACAATGGCATCGTCGGACGACGCACAGTCATCCAATGTCCCTCGCGCAAGTAAGCGGAGGCAAAGGTGAGCCCATCCTCGGGCCCTCCAGCAACCTGTCCAGGGTTCTCCTCTGGCTAACATCGGGAGTGAGCCCCCTCCACAACGCATCTCGGTCTTTGACCGACTAGGGACGCCTGTCCACCCCGAGCGACACCCGTGAAGGAAGCGGACGGCCCAGTTCATCAATGATGCGGTCTGAGTGTTTGCGTGCTACACCACCGGACACCAGCCAGACACCCAGTCTGACGACTTGAATCAGCCTCTATCCCACTTTAGGAGGCCGCGCCATCAGGCTCCGCCGCCTCCTCCAACCAATCATATCGATACTTCTGCCAGACCGCAGGCAGCGGAACGCATAGAAGAGGTCCCGGTGGAAGGCCACGACCCTCCTATCAACGCAGAATCGGTCAACAACGACCCTTCTGTGAACGAGGTTCAAGAGGTGACTCTCGACACTCTCATGAAGGAGAACCAGCATCTGAAGGCCCTCCTCCAGGAGTGAGACCTTCATCCGCAGCAACCTGATAGGCCTCAGGCCGAGGCACCGGCACCCCCGGCGGCCCGCGATGCTGCCAACACCTCAGCGGCGATTGCCCGAACCCCGTTGGCAGCTGGGTTTGGCACACCTCCGATCGAGACTCAACCGCGAGCCTCCAACACGCCAGTGCCAGAAAATCTCCTGACGCAACGACAGATGATCGAGCGCAATGTCGAGACAAAGCTCACCCAGTATGGTGAAGGGACGGTCATGGTGGATCTCTACAGTGTACCATACCCGCTTCACCACCAGTTGAAGAAGCTTCCTCTCGAGTACTCCAAGCCCCCAAAGCTGTAAAAGTTCGACGGGCAGGGGTCGCCACATGAGCACCTTGCCTACTATGGTACGACTATGGGCGAGTTAGCATTGGACGAATCATATCTCCTCCGCTACTTCGCCACTTCACTCACGGGAACGGCCTTCCAATGGTACTCCCGCCTGAAGCCCGGCTCCGTCGTCGACCTGGCGGATCTCCAGAAGAAATTCCTCGACCGATTTCAGACGGCCGAGCGAAAGGTCTCATTAGCCGAACTCTATTCTCTTTGGCAGAAAAAGGGCGAGGGCGCCCTCGACTTCATCAAAAAATGGTGAGACCTCAACATGAGGTGTGTCAATCCATCCGTTCAAGAGGACGCCATCACCATTTGCCATCGAGGTCTGGCGGATGAAGTCAGCGAAAAGCTTCTCGGCACCAACATCAAAGGCTTCGATCAACTCAATTCGACAGTCGCCGAAATAGAGATGTTCTTCGCCGATAACCCGAGCTATGATGTAGCAAAGGGTAAGCAAGCGCGAGAACGCTAGCCCGGGAAGGAGGTGAACATCATAGAATTCACCCCTACCGCCAAAGCCAGTAAAGGGGCTGAGTCCAGTGGCTCTGACAAAAAGCCAGCGGACAAGCCGGCTGTTCTCTCCTTCTCAGAGCGCATGAAGACACCCTTCTCCTTCAAGAAGGAACACACGAAGATGCTCTTCGACCTCTGTATGGCCTAAAAGATCATCGAGTTGCCAGAAATCTGTAAGCCGGAGGAGGCTTTGAAGACTGACGATCCCAGCCATTGCCTGTACCATCGCATGCTGGGTCATTCAATTGAAGATTGCTTCGTCTTCATGACTCAGGCGCATAAGTTGATCCGGGACGGCCTCGTCAAGATGAAGAGCGGTCTCGTCGATCCTTCGCAGCCACATACGTGGGCCAGGCCAGCTAAAGCAGCACTCATGGCTCACCCCTCTGCCAATGTCATCCACATGATGGCCGCATTCTCTCTTTATGATGATGAATCAGAGGGGCCCAGCGCCAGTCAAAGGGAACATTCGATCTGGTATCCAGGGTGGAGGCCTTGGCATGATCAGAGACCTCTCTCCTTCCCCAGGGAGAGAACACGGAGACTCTTCAACATCCTCATCGAGACTGGGCAAATCAGGCCCCGCAACTCACCTCTTGACTACACCCATTGGGATCATAGTCACCCCCAATACTGCCCCTTCCATGCCAGAATTTGCCACCCGATCGAGTCCTGTGAGGAAGTTCAATACCTCATCCAGGAATATATCCAATGGGAGCAGATCGATGCGGAAGGAAACTCCATGTCGCTTGTCAGGCTTCGGCATGCTGTCGAAGAGAGCCTGAGCATTGCCAGGGATGCGCTAGAGCGGCCAGACTCTCCCCGAGAAAATGGGCACAGGCTGCCTTACCAGCATCCTCTGGAATGGCTTGAGTTCCGGACTGACAACCAAGAGGCGATCGAGCGGCTGCGAAGGCGTAGAGAGCAGGATGCCAGTCAAGAGGCGGAGCTGACTAACCTCTCGGTCAACGTCATCCATTCTCCTGCTCCTCTGGCCCTTGAGGGCTCTCAGGCATCTACAGCTAGCCAGTCAACCCCAGCCACTCCGGCTGTGCGGTGGCGGTCCTGGCGGGAGCTGAAGTCTCTCCCTTTTCCTGAAGAAGACACCGCCAGACTCCTTCAAGTCCTTCTCGACCAAGAGGACGTTCTGGTGGGTGAGGCGACGATAAGCCCTTCGGCTCTTTCTCGTCCTTCTCCCACCCTATCGTCGTCACCGACGGCTGCGGATAGGAAGGGAAAGCAAAAATAGGGTGAGGCCCCGCCTCAGCCTCGTCACACCTCCTCAGCGGAGGGGCCGTCGTGTCCTCCCTGTTAGCGCAGCGAAGAGTGATATAGAAGGGGGGATGAATAGATCACTCTCGATTTGGATAACTTCAGCGGAAATTCACTACTTCGAAATACAACCCTTCAAAAATAGCTAAACAATATAGCTAACGCAATGAGAAACTAAGATAGAATAATAAGATGCGATTGGAAGAGGCCGTCCACACACAAACACAATGCCAAACAGAAGTACAGCATAAATGATAATAGCAAACCACAGAGGAGACAAGAGATTTTAAGGTGGTTCGATTGTAGTCCACAATCTACATCCACCCCTCACTCCAACTAGAGTGAAGATTCCACTAGCCACTGCTAGAAAACTACAGACTCAGTCTGCGAACAATATGCTGCCACACAGCTTGAACAACTAAGGGAAACAAATCCCTCAACCAAACTCTGCTACCACAGAGCTCGACACCTGGACCTGCTACCAGCAAGACCAGAACCGGAGATGGCTCTCCCTTCCTCCAACCCGGAGGGAACTTGCTAATGACAACCCGTCACTGGCAAAATCAGCGATCACAGATCTCTCTTCCTCTGCAGCCCAGAGGGGAACCGGAGTAACTCTCCCTTCCTCCAAACACTGGAGGGTAACAACTCGAAATCAGAGATATGAAGAAATGAAAGGAAAAACAGAAATGTAAACAAGACCAACGATGAACAACAATCGTTTCAGAAAACCAAAATCAAATGTAGCTTCCGAAGAAGCAATTTAGACTCTTCTCTCTCACTCAGACTTTTCTCTCACAACAATACTCTCAGATCTTTTCTCTCTATCTTCTTTCTGGAACGTGGAGGCTCTCTCTCTCTTTTCTTCTTCTGCTCAGGGATTCTTCTCTTCAGCTTTTTCTCCAGTTCAATCCATCTAATAGCAGAAGACACCTTTTATATGGCATTCGACCTGACTTTCAGGTCTTCACACGAGTGGGTCTCGTTCCCTCCTTTTCCAGAGCATTATCGGATCACGTGCCAGGTATCATCCTCGGTTCACGTGCCCAATCGTTAACCTGAATCATCTACAGGTAGAGACAAGGAAATGTGATTAGTTAGTTCAGTCAGATATCAACGAATGTATATACTTTAGAACAGCAAATGAGTAAGTGTGTACACTAAGAGAGTGTATAGACTTGTGAGTCTTCATGCGACCTCAGTGTATATAGTTGCTGAAGAATGCATTATCACACAAGGGGAATGTGTGGACTTCTATGAAATGTGTGAAGCCATCAAGTGTATAGACTTAGAGATGTCAATTAGGCAAGTGTGTCAAATGTGAGAGTGTATAGAGTTGAAGTTCTTCATGCGAGCTCAGTGTATCGACTTGCAGTAAAGTGCATTAACATAACAAAGGGGAATGTTAGACTTCTGTGAAGTGTATGAAAGAATAGAGTGTATAGACTTGCAAACAAGGGACTGTACAGACTTGATTAATGAGTGCATGTGAAAGGTAGTGTACAGACTTGAGATGAACAAAGCATGAACGAGTCTATCCAATGTATAGACTAGAAACATTTGAACATATGGACAATGTATACACTTGGCCTTTGAGGAATGGTGTATAGACTCTGAACGTGAAGACACGATGTATAGACTTGGAGACTATTGAAGCACTGTATAGACTTGGTAAACCTCAACCAATGTACATACTTGGAACGCCTAAGGACCAGTGTACAGACTTGGAATCAATGAAAGCGTTGGCTGTACAGACTTGCATGAACGATGTATACACTTTGCCAATGTGTAGACTTAGGGTGTAGCTAAGGCAGCAAACGTAGGAATAGGTTGGAATGTATAGACTTACGTTCGATCAGCAATGTATAGACTTCAAATAGGGAAGCTACAGTGCTATGTATAGACTTAATGATGCAAGCCTTGTATAGACATTGGAACGCTTGAAGCGATGTATAGACTTGGTGAGCGCCAAGTAATGTACAGACTTTGATGAACGCCGCTCGCTGTACAGACTTCGAATCAAGGCATGAATAGTGAATCAATGTCTAGACTTGGATGCCCAAGCTTATGTATAGACTTGTGCAGTGCAGCTAGTGTATGGACTTGTACAGTGCTGCCAGTGTATGGACTTGTACAGTGTTGCGCAGTGTATAGACTTTGAAGTGCGACTAGACAGAATGTGTAGACATTGAACGCAACCAGAATGTCTAGACTTGTTATGAAGCAATGCACAGGCTGTACATACTTGAGGTAATGCTTGCAAAAGGTGATGTATGGACTTGGTTTGTGACTAGAGGTTGTACAGACTTTGGGACATGATGCGTGAGACGAAGGTCAATGTATTGACTTTGAAATGGCAGACGATGTATAGACTTGGGGTTCAACTGAGGATGTATAGACTTGTGGTTCAACTGAGGATGTATAGACTTGGAAGATGTGAGGCGATGTGTAGACTTGGAAATAAACGAGAGAATGTATAGACTTGGCCCCTTGAAAGGATGTATAGACTTTAGATGTGCAAGCTACAGTGCCGTTGTATGGACTTGATCTCAAGGAATGGCTGTACAGGCTTTGAATATGAAGACCAATGTATGAACTTGGAAAACAAAGGGGGCGTCGACCCATGAGAAGGGAGCGTCGACCCACAACTGATGCGGGACAGGACTGAAATGGGCTAAGACCTACGAATGCAACAAGTGCGGCCAGCACTCGCACGCCAAAGGTAAGCCGGGCGGCTGACCTCCGTGCCGTTCCTCCGGGTGGAGGCGTCTCTCAACAAGAAATCCAAGCCCACAGCCGTCCCTATGAGGGAAGCGTAGGGATCTCAGCGACTAAGGAGCCGCCGTGCGCCTATGGGAATCTAATCCGAGCTCGGCGCTCGACTAGGGCCACCCGTGCCGTTCCTCCGGGTGGAGGCGTCTCTCAACAAGAAATCCAAGCCCACAGCCGTCCCTATGAGGGAAGCGTAGGGATCTCAGCGACTAAGGAGCCGCCGTGCGCCTATGGGAATCTAATCCGAGCTCGGCGCTCGACTAGGGCCACCCGTGCCGTTCCTCCGGGTGGAGGCGTCTCTCAACAAGAAATCCAAGCCCACAGCCGTCCCTATGAGGGAAGCGTAGGGATCTCAGCGACTAAGGAGCCGCCGTGCGCCTATGGGAATCTAATCCGAGCTCGGCGCTCGACTAGGGCCACGGAATGGGTGCTCTCAACTCTCAACCACGCGGTGACTAGCAAAAGAGCTAGGATCCTATACGCACTCACGCTGCATGCTAGAGAGTATACTAGGAAAGCAAAATGCCAACGGTGAGGAGTATTGCACGTACCTCCACGCCTAGGCGTGGGGAAGGAACCCCGGCCGAGACCAACAACCCCGGTACACGAAGACGAGCAATAGTACAATCTCAATCACAAATGCCCACTCCTCACAGGGAGATAACAAGCTACACAAGGAGATCCGGGGCTGTCGATGAACGGGTTGACGGGCAGCACTCGGTGAAGGGCTGGCCGCGAGGAGGTCCCGTGCGGGGGTCGGCAGATTCGCAGCACTGCGTGACTCGGCGGTGGAGGCTCCCACGACCTGCTCCGACGTCCGATTGAAGCGCCGTCAGCGATGGCGCGCAGCTAGGTCACGGGAGGAAGCCTCGGTCAAAGGGCGCTCGCAGATCCCATCCGTGGAAGCCGGGGGCGCACCTGCAAGTTGTGGCTGGATTCTGCTCCCAGAACTGCGTGCTCGAGCGGGAAAAATAATAAGAAATGGATCCGGAGGGCGAACGGGACTCCGCTTGTTGGAGGACGGAGAGGACGCAGAGAAGCAGGTCCCGCCCGAAGGGCTCGATCAGATCTGATCGTGGCTGAGAGCAGCAGGCTCTGAAATCCGCTGGTGGTTCTGGCGCCGGTTGGGCAGGGCAGACCTGCGTGACTTCACGGGAACGGATGCCACGAGCAGCTCGGACGTCGGAACGACGCGAGGTCGGCGGCGTTGGACAGAGGACGGGGAGAGGTACGATCGGTGAAGATCCCGCGCCCAAACTCGTAGACATCCGTCCTGTGAGATTTTTGTAATGGGGTGAACAGAACCGGGCCCGCAGGGAGAGGGGCCCTGCGCGCGCTCACGAGAAAAATTGCCACGGGCGGTGCCGATCTCTGAATGAGGCGAGACCACCTCGCACGCGTTGGCGACTCGTAGCAGAACCACAAAAAAATGGGCTGGTCGCCCAAGATCCTCACGAACAGGGGGTGGTCGTCGCTGCTCTTGGATGAGAAATCCGGGCGCACCGAACTAGAACTTGAGAAGGGATAGAAGAGAAAGGGCCCCTCGGCGTCGCACCGAGGGATGGGGAGTCACACCCCGGGCTTGCTCCCGTCGCAGGAGCAAGGAGGAACAGTGGATGGGTCGCAGCCACCTTCAGCAAAAACTTTTCAATTCTATTCAATAATTCCAAAAAAAAAAAAGATACAAGCTTTTATATCGGGGGGGGGGGGAAGCTAGGGTTTCTCCTTGCCACATGGGAGGGGGGGGCGCAACTGGAAGGGGGGGTGCGACCCAACCCTTCCCCATTCAAGGGGGGGTGCGGCCATCCCTCCTCCAATCAAGGAGGGGATCAAGGGGGGGATGCCCAAGGGGGGCAAGGGGTGAGGTGGAATGTGGAAAGGGGGGGGGGGGCGCCCAAAAAGGAAAGAGGAGGGCCAAGGGGGGGAAGGTGGCGCATCCACCCTGGATGAGGGATGCGCCCTCCTCCCTAAACCCTAACCCTAACCCTAATCCAATCAACTATGGGCCAAGCCCAAGCCCAATAATAAAAACCGATAGCCCACTATTCCCTACACACAGTCTGATAACATAAAGAACTAGATAACGTGTCCACGCAGGGACTAAACCTAGGCCCAACATGGCCTCAAATGAGAATGAAGATCCACTAGTAGATGCCGTAGTCGCCTAGCCAAAGAGATGCTGGCGTGCTCCGTGTGCTCTGTCGAGTGATGCGGCGCGTGTCCTTACCAACAACTGTCCAGACTATGCAGACAGAGTGTAGATATGATCAAGTAGTGCATATCTATCTGACAACCATATGAACTGCACTGTCCTACATGATGAAGCATGAATTAATCTAGAGATAGAAGATTGATTTATAGTGTGAGACATCATCAAAACCGTAGGGATGCAACAATCTCCCCCTTTTTGATGATGGCAACACTATGAATCAAGCAATATCAAAGCTTAACAAGAAATTAGCTGTAGTTTCAACAATCAAAGCAAGTGCAAGCACAGCCAAATTAAACACTACTGTAGAAGCACTTATTTCTCCAAAACCACTCCCCCACAACTCACTCTCCGCTCCCCTACAACCCATTCTCAAATAAAGCCATCACATAACAAGGTAATCTCCCCCTTAGCTCATGAACAAAACTCCCCCAAAACTCATGACAATACATGATCTACTGATATTGCAAAACCTCTCTCCCCCTTTGACATCAGCAAAAGGAAATGCAGAATATATGAAAGTGCTGGAGACATGAAGAAGAAGTACAGTAACTTCTTAGTGCAGAAAGACACAAGCAAGTCTTAAGAAAATAAGTGAGGTGCTAAACTCAAGTGAAGATTCTTGAATTCCAGTACACACTAGAGAAATAGAATGATAGAAAAGTTTATCAGCATACATAGAGTATGATTTAGAGCAGGAGTTAACAAGTATGGCCAGATATAGCTGAACTGTCAACAATCCAAAAAGACAACAAGAGACAAAGTCAGAGAGGTGTTCTCAAGGTATTGAGGACAAGCAATCCATTAGTTGCATAACAACAAGGAATTTTTGAGATGATTTTCAAGAAGATCAATGAGTAAGTTGGTAATTCACTCTTTTGACATTAGGGAGACACCTTGATTAGAGGCCTGAATCCCCAGTTACTCAGAGTGAGTACCTCATTACTTCCTCTTTTTTTTTATTAAAGGAATAGAGTTAGTAACTGTGACTTTTGACATGAGGAAACACCTTGATTAGAGGTCAGAGTCCCCAGTTACTCACCAGCAAGCCACCATTGCTCTGTCATGTATTTTTCATTCATTTTAAGCATTTGACACCTCATGACATAGGAGAAATATTCATTTCATTGATGAAGCTCCCAGTTTCTCAGTGAACAAAACAAGCCATGTTTGTTTAGTTAAGCCCTTGTGTTGAAGAGATGGAATGATTGAAAATAATACCAGAAGGACTATTACTTGAAGTGAATCTTGAAGTCTAGATTTCAAGCTGATTGGGTCAGATATCAAGACATACAGGTTTTGTCCTGAACTAGAATCATTGACAATGTAGGAAGATATACTTTTTACAATTAATCCAGATCTCTGAAGGAATACCAGAGGAAAGATTCTAACTGGACTTTAGTATCACTGACTTATAGACTTAAGAATTAAGTGACCTTCTACTGTCTGAGAGAACCACACTAAATCTGTCATGAAAACTAGCAAAGACACACATCTGGTCAATCTTTTTGAATTTGTCAAAGAACACTTCCTCTCACAGCTCAACCAGCTCCCCCTCACTCACAGCATTCCTGAAATCTAACCAACAGTCATACAGAACTCCCCCTCACAAAAAGAACAAACTACACAATTAAGATAATTTGTATAAGCCTAATTCTCTTCTCAGTGTTGGAATTTTTCATTATCCAGAGGTTTAGTGAAGATGTCTACATTGAAACAAGTTTGGTTTCTTACCTTTTAGAAGCTCATAGGGTGTTTTCTTGTGAATGGGTCTTACCATGGCCCTGTTGATTATGTAAGTTGCTGTATTGGCCGCCTCTGCCCAAAACCTCCTTCGTAATTGACTTTCAATTAGCATGGTTCGGGTCATCTCCACCATAGTTCTATTTCTTCTCTCCACAATTCCATTCTGTTCAGGTGTCCTGGGAGAAGAAAATTTGTGTGTTAGTCCCTCTCTTTCACAAAGATCAAAAAATATGGAGTTTTCAAACTCACCTCCATGGTCAGATTGAATAGAACAGATCTTGTGTTTTCCTTCTTGTTTGACCTTATTGAAAAATAGATTAAACTTTTGAAATGCATCACTTTTATTTGCTAAGAAAAAGATCCATGAATATCTAGAGAAGTCATCTATGATGACATAGCCAAACATGTTCCCATTAAGACTCTGAGTTCTAGTAGGACCGAAGAGGTCCATATGGAGAAGTTCCATTGGTCTAGAGGACAATGGCTCAGATCTTAATTTGAAAGAATTCCTGGACTGTTTGCCTAGAGCACAGGCATCACATGATTTTGAAATAGAATTGAATTTAATTCTAGGCATGCCTCTCACTAAATCATGCTTGACCAATTTATTTAAAGTAGTAAAGCTAGCATGACCTAGACGTCTATGCCATTCAAAAGCATCATTTTCAGAATTGGCAGATAAATAAATATTAGATTCAGATTCCTCATCTAAGTCTACCATGTAGACATTATTAATCCTGTTGGCTACAAATTTAACCACATCAGAATTTATTTCAAAGATTTTGCATGAATTATCATCAAACACAACCCTGTGACCCTTGTCACATAACTGACTAATGCTAATCAGGTTGTGTTGAAGACCTTCCACAAGTAGAACTTTTTCAATGGAGTTTGTGGAAGACTTACCTACTGTACCAACTCCCATAATCTTACTTTTGTTCTTTCCTCCAAACTTGACCAGACCCCCTACCTTCATCTCTATCTTGCTGAACTTGGATCGGTCTCCTGTCATGTGCCTGGAGCAGCCACTATCGAGATACCACTTGTTGTCTTCAGCTGCCAGGCCGACCTACACAAAAAATATCAAGCAGAGTGATTTGGAACCCAAGATGAGTTGGGTCCAAGGACATTATTCAAATCTCTAATCAAATGTTTAGGAATCCAAATTTGCTTCAGCATGGATTTCCCTGGCACTTTCTTCTGGTTTATTGAAATTAAGTCCAGCTGGTCTGGAGAAGTATATTCTATTCCATTCATTAGGCTTGCCATTCCTAGGATTTCTCCTGTAAGTTTGTTGATCAACAAATTTTTGAAGATGATGATCATTTCTCCAGTAGGTCCTCTTTGGACCCATCTGATTGTAGTAATTCCAGCTTTTCTTCTGATCCACTTGCTTGGTCCATTTACCATTTATGTTCTGATTGGCAGGCTTAGTGAAATTCTTCACAGAATTCATTCCCATTTTAAATGGTTGACCAGCACTGTTTTTAGAACTTTCCTTCTGACCTTAAGTTCCCTTACTGCTGTTTGAGCTGGATGGTGTGTCCAGCTTTTCTTTTCCCTTCTCTGTGCAGAAGGTAATGGTTTTGAATTGTAAGGGTTTTTTGTTAGTTGGGTCATAGCCTAGACCCTCCTTATTGAAGTTAACCCTAGCCACTAGTATAGCATCCAGACTAGATTTTCCTTGGACAAATTTTTCCAAAACTTTCTGTTTGTCTTCCAGCTCCTTTTGAAGGGACTCAGAATTTTTTTAGAAGTTCACCATTGACTTTCTTAACAGCTTCATATTTTTCTGAGTTCACTCTACTTTCATTCAAGCTTTCTTCAATTCTTATTTTGAGTTCATTGAGTTGATTTTGACTTTCTTGGTTTTCTCCCTTGAGCTTATCATTTTCTTTTCTTAGTGAGGTCATTTCTTCTAGTTGCTCTTTTAGTTTCTGATTTTCCTCACAAACCTGGGTTTGTTCTTCAACATTAGTATTAAATTTTCTTTTCAGAACCCTATGCTCTTTACTAAGAGAATTGAACTTATCTAATAACTCAGCATAAGCATCTTCCCAGTCATCAATCGTAAAATTTTCAAAAACATTGGTTACCTCCTCTTCACTGTTTGCCATTAGGTAAATTCCTTCTTCATACTCCTCTGAGGAAGTGTCTTCGGGATCTTCTTCCTCCTCGCTCCATGTGCAGACCATCGCCTGTGGCTTCTTCTTCTTCTGCACCTTTGTGTTCTTCTTCTGGAAGTAGGGACCCTTCTTCTGAAGATCTGGGAATTCGCCTTTCATGTGTCCCTGTTTGTTACAATGATAACAAGTCAGTCTCTTAGAATTTCTATCCCTGTGATTGGTAGATTCAACATTCTTGTTAAAGGAGTATGGCTTTTTCCTCCTAAAGGTCTTCCCCTTTCTCCTTCAAAATTTACTGAACTGACAAGTGAGCATTGCCTGCTCCTTCTGGTCGAGATCGGAGAAGCCATCAGACTCACCACTACTGTTGTTGCTGCTGCTACTGCTACTCTTGTTGCGGGATGCCTTGAGAGCTACATTCTTAGCCTTCCTATCACTTCCTTCACCACCTCCTTTGAAATTCATCTCATAGGTCATGAGGGACCCTATGAGTTCATTCACTGTCAAGGTCGTCAGATCTTTTGACTCTTCAATCACTATGGCCTTAGTGTCCCATGCTGAGGATAAAGATCTAAGAATTTTCCTGACTATATCTGCCTCAGCTAGATCTTTCCCTAGCCCCTTAAGAGTGTTTGTGATCAAGGACAACCTGGCATACATTTCAGTAATGTTCTCCTCTGCATTCATCCTAAACAGTTCATACTTAGAGGTGTAGAGGTTTACCTTCGAGGCTTTCACTTGAGCTGTACCTTCGTAGATTAATTGCAGCTCATCCCACATTCGCTTGGCAGTCTTGTAGGTGGATATACGGGCATATTCCTCTGGGTGAACAGCACACTGGATGATGTTCAACGTCGTCCAGTTGAGTGAAGATAGCTTGACATGGTCATCTATCCACGCGTCCTCGTTCGGTGGCAGATCATACGGCCCAACAGTAAATACCCTCCACAGCTTGTGGCTCTGTGCCCTGATAAACACTTCCATCCTGTTCTTCCAAAAGAGATAGTTATTACCATCAAAAAATGGAGGACGACTAATGGATTGACCTTCAGCCATGAAGCTTCTAGGACCATTAGCATTTCCCTGACCGTTCGTCCACATGATGCAAACCTGCTCTGATACCAAATGTTAGCGCAGCGAAGAGTGATATAGAAGGGGGGGATGAATAGATCACTCTCGATTTGGATAACTTCAACGGAAATTCACTACTTCAAAATACAACCCTTCAGAAATAGCTAAACAATATAGCTAACGCAGTGAGAAACTAAGACAGAATAATAAGGTGCGATTGGAAGAGGCTGTCCACACACAAACACAATGCCAAACAGAAGTAGTGATGTGAGATGAACCTCCAAGTCCGAGATTTTCTTTTCTTTTCATTTTTCTCCCATGTTTTTTTCAAGCATGTCGGGCTTGAACAAAATGCCTACGTATTTCTCCCGTGTACTTTGTGAAACTAAGCCCTTCAAATCATCAGCAGGCACATATCTCAGTAGGAATTCCACCATACGTCTTTGGCCTTTTTGAAAAGCATTGTGAAGCAGAGCCATATCTGATAATGCAACCTCAACAGGATGTCCACATAAATCCACAACGTCACCAAATAGGACATCCAAAAGTTTCTTGGCTACAGCACACCAATCATTATCCATGGAAAATTCCAACTGCCATCTAAATCTTGTCAGAGGAAAGATGCTTCCATCAGAATTCAGATTTCAAGACCTAAACCGTAAATGACTCCTACAAAGAAGCCATCCCATTAAAGTCCAATGCTTGTGTCTTGTGCTTCATTCCAGTAACCATCCCATGACAGTTACCATCAGAAGAGACCACATTGATTATACACTCTAGCATGCGTATCTCAGAAGATACATCTTCTTCAGCCACAATAAATGTATAGAAAGTGTTGCCAAGACCATGGTCATTAACCTCAATAAATCCTCTTCCAGTTGCATTGGGGATGAAACAAGAGCAACTGAGACACTGGACCCCATCATGTCCATTTGAAGTGTCACTGCTATCAACAAGAACTTGAGTTGTCTCCTCAACCAAATACGTCCTTTCAAATGCACAAAGTAACCTGATGGAAGATGGATCTTGGTTGAGGCTTTTCACAGTAAAGTTAACCTGACCATTATAGATGAATGCTATCTGATGCTGTATCTGAGTATATACCCATCTTGTTCTCCAAAAATCATCAGCAGCAACATCCAAAAGCTTCTCCTGGCTAGGCTAGGGTCAGAAGAAGGGAGGGGGTGGGCTGCGGGTGAGGGACTTGATGTTGGCAGAGGTTTGCAGAGGGAGTTGTAGGCGTGTGGGACATCATGGGGAGGGGAAAGTGCAGGGATATGGGATGAGCGCTTCTGGGCCATCTACAGGTAGGGAATGGTGGACCGGGTGTATCGCATGGGGTCGTGGCTTCTTGCAAAGACAGATAGGGAGTGAGAGAGGGAAGAGGGGAGAGGGGCTCTGCCACGGGGAGGGGGATGGGACAGGTAGTAAAAATGGGACTCTATTTTTTTTTCTCCTACTAGCCATGGATGTCTGAGGTGTGCATGTCGGCAAGGGTGGGGTTCTCAGATGGGCATGGTGCATGGGCAGGAGAAAGGGGGTTGGTTTCTCACACGGATGTGGGTTGGAGTTTAGAGAGAGAGAGAGTTGCAATGGGGGGGAGCAGGGAAGAGAAAGGGAGAGGAACCGGCTGTGGTACTGTGTTAGCAGGGAGAGGAAAGAGTATCTGAGGGAGAGAGGAGAAGTGCAGAGGAGAGGAAGGCTCTGCTTGGTGGTTGTAGCAAGGATTGCGGTGGTGGTTGGAGAGGGTGGCGACGGCGGGACCGGGGGTAGAAAGACGTGCATGGTTGGGGCTTCTCACCCATCTCTTCACGGAGACGATGCAACCACGAGCTTCTCACTTCTGATGCCATTGTGGGAGTGGCTGTAAGAAAGAGAAAGGGAAGGGGTAGGCGAAGGGTGGGGAAAGTGAGAGTGGTGAGGTTGCGGAGCAGAGAGCAGAAAATGGTTCTGGAAGACAGGAGCTATAGTGAACCGTCTTGGTAATGGAGGGTAGGGCAGGGTGGAACGGTGGTCAGGATAGATGATGATGGGGGGTTGGGTTCTCACGGGAATGGGGTTCAAGGGGATTCGCAGGTGGGGTTTGGGCTATTGGTGGGAGGTGGTGAGAGGGAGGATGGAGGGAAGGGGGGGGTGGACGGTGGGTAGCAAGGGGCTTCTCACCCCGGGGCATCTCACCCCATCTCCTTCTCGGAGAAGAGCACACAAGGAAGAAGGCTTCACACCTCACAAGGATACGTTTCCAAAAATTTCTTTCAACTTCATTACTTAAACAAAGATTACAAGACCTTTTATAGACTCCACAAAGAAAACCAAAAGATAACTCACCTAACACCTACTTCCTACCACTCATAACTCCCTTAGGAAGAGTAAAAGACACAAATAAAAAAAGACTCTTACATGATAGTTGGGGACATAATTACTACAAAACATAAAACATGGCCCATTTGGCCCAAACATGCGACCCAATTAACAAGAGACGATTAAACATAGATATATATTTACTACTTTTGTTGAAGTCGATTCCGTCAAGTAGAGCACAAACGATAATAGCAAACCACAGAGGAGACAAGAGATTTTAAGGTGGTTCGATTGTAGTCCACAATCTACATCCACCCCTCACTCCAACTAGAGTGAGGATTCCACTAGCCACTGCTAGAAAACTGCAGACTCAGTCTGCGAACAATATGCTGCCACACAGCTTGAACAACCAAGGGAAACAAATCCCTCAACCAAACTCTGCTACCCACAGAGCTCGACACCTGGACCTGCTACCAGCAAGACCAGAACCAAAGATGGCTCTCCCTTCCTCCAACCCGGAGGGAACCTGCTAATGACAACCCGTCACTGGCAAAACCAGAGATCATAGATCTCTCTTCCTCTACAGCCCAGAGGGGAATCGGAGTAACTCTCCCTTCCTCCAAACACTGGAGGGTAACAACTCGAAATCAGAGATATGAAGAAATGAAAGGAAAAACAGAAATGTAAACAAGACCAACGATGAACAACAATCGTTTCAGAAAACCAAAATCAAATGTAGCTTTCGAAGAAGCAATTTAGACTCTTCTCTCTCACTCAGACTTTTCTCTCACAACAATACTCTCAGATCTTTTCTCTCTATCTTCTTTCTGGAACGTGGAGGCTCTCTCTCTTTTCTTCTTCTACTCAGGGATTCTTCTCTTCAGCTTTTTCTCCAGTTTAATCCATCTAATCGCAGAAGACACCTTTTATATGGCATTCGACCTAACTTTCAGGCCTTCACACAAGTGGGTCTCGTTCCCTCCTTTTCCAGAGCATTATCGGATCACGTGCCAGGTATCATCCTCAGTTCACGTGCCCAATCATTAACCTGAATCATCTGCAGGCAGAGACAAGGAAATGTGATTAGTTAGTTCAGTCAGATATCAACGAATGTATATACTTTAGAACAGCAAATGAGTAAGTGTGTACACTGAGAGAGTGTAAAGACTTGTGAGTCTTCATGCGACCTCAGTGTATATACTTGCTGAAGAATGCATTATCACACAGGGGGAATGTGTGGACTTCTGTGAAATGTGTGAAGCCATCAAGTGTATAGACTTAGAGATGTCAATTAGGCAAGTGTGTCAAATGTGAGAGTGTATAGAGTTGAAGTTCTTCATGCGAGCTCAGTGTATCGACTTGCAGTTAAGTGCATTAACATAACAAAGGGGAATGTTAGACTTCTGTGAAGTGTATGAAAGAATAGAGTGTATAGACTTGCAAATAAGGGACTGTATAGACTTGATTAATGAGTGCATGTGAAAGGCAGTGTATAGACTTGAGATGAACAAAGCATGAACGAGTCTATCCAATGTATAGACTGGAAACATTTGAACATATGGACAATGTATACACTTGGCCTTTGAGGAATGGTGTATAGACTCTGAACGTGAAGACAGGCTGTATAGACTTGGAGACTATTGAAGCACTGTATAGACTTGGTAAACCTCAACCAATGTACATACTTGGAACGCCTGAGGACCAGTGTACAGACTTGGAATCAATGAAAGCGTTGGCTGTACAGACTTGCATGAATGATGTATACACTTTGCCAATGTGTAGACTTAGGGTGTAGCTAAAGCAGCGAACGTAGGAATAGGTTGGAATGTATAGACTTACGTTCGATCAGCAATGTACAGACTTCAACTAGGGAAGCTACAGTGCTATGTCTAGACTTAATGATGCAAGCCTTGTATAGACATTAGAACGCTTGAAGCGATGTACAGACTTGGTGAGCGCCAAGCAATGTACAGACTTTGATGAACGCCGCTCGCTGTACAGACTTTGAATCAAGGCATGAATAGTGAATCAATGTCTAGACTTGGATGCCCAAGCCTATGTATAGACTTGTGCAGTGCAGCCAGTGTATGGACTTGTATAGTGCTGCCAGTGTATGGACTTGTACAGTGCTGCGTAGTGTATAGACTTTGAAGTGCGACTAGGCAGGATGTGTAGACATTGAACGCAACTAGAATGTCTAGACTTGTTATGAAGCAATGCACAGGCTGTACATACTTGAGGTAATGCTTGCAAATGGTGATGTATGGACTTGGTTTGTGACTAGAGGCTGTACAGACTTTGGGACATGATGCGTGAGACGAAGGTCAATGTATTGACTTTGAAATGGCAGAGGATGTATAGACTTGGGGTTCAACTGAGGATGTATAGACTTGTGGTTCAACTGAGGATGTATAGACTTGCGGTTCAACTGAGGATGTATAGACTTGGAAGATGTGAGGCGATGTGTAGACTTGGAAATGAACAGGAGAATGTATAGACTTGGCCCCTTGAAAGGATGTATAGACTTCAGATGTGCAAGCTACAGTGCCGTTGTATGGACTTGATCTCAAGGAATGGTTGTACAGGCTTTGAATATGAAGACCAATGTATGGACTTGGAAAACAAAGGGGGCGTCGACCCACAACTGTCCAGACTATGCAGACAGAGTGTAGACATGATCAAGTAGTGCATATCTATCTGACAACCATATGAACTGCACTGTCCTACATGATGAAGCATGAATTAATCTAGAGATAGAAGATTGATTTATAGTGTGAGACATCATCAAAACCGTAGGGATGCAATACTCCCCGCCTACCTGTTGACACAACCCGGAGTACAAAGAAGACATCTTCGGAGTCTTCAGCGACTTCACTTCAAGTGGCGGGCCCACCGCCACAAGGCCCCTCCATTCTGCAAAGTCGGGATAACTGTGCAGAGTGACAATGTCCTACGACACTGTCATTGGTCGCCAGGCCTAGCCCTCAGCATGGTTGCAAAGGCAAGGCTAAGGAGCAGGACGACCAATGTACCTCTCTGCCCGCTTCTTGATAGAAGCCGCCGCCACCGCGGGTAAGGCATCAAACCGCGCATACGTCCTCCAACGCCGGTCCCAATGTACCGGCTCAACAAAAGACATCTTTGTCGCCACCGCGGCTAAGGCATTAAACCGCGCACACGTCTTCGGACGCCAGCACCAGCCTACCGACGTCCCGTAGGCTCCCATCGCCACCGCGGGTAAGGCATCAAACCGCGAACATGTCTTCGGATGCTAGTCCCAGTATTCTAACATACTAGGAATTGCCGCTCGAGGTAATTGAGTAGGCGATCAATGCCACCTTCCAGATACAACAAGTGGAAGGCGCCTGGATCGAGATCCGGGCAAGGAAGAGTCATCGACCTCACCCCACAAGGGCGTCAGCTCGGAGATATCCTCCTCGGGATTTGTCAACTCCGGCCCCAGCACCTCTCCCTCCTACTCACTTGGATATGGCTATCACCAAGAGAGAAGAGAAAAATAGGAGGAAGAACCTTAGAAGGCGGCTCAAGAAACAGGCTGAACAGGCAGCCGCCCTACAATTCCCGGCAGAGCCAACGCCTCTCCAAAGGCTCCAACGGCTCATTGATGACCTGGAGGAATACATTCCTCCTCGTCCTACCGGGGCTCTCCCACTCGACAGCTACATCCCATGGGAAGAAATGCAAAAACGAGCCCGTCTCAGAAATTGGGTCCAAGAGATGATCCAAAAGCTCAAGGACGGCGAAAGACTCGTGATACCTGACGAGCTCTCCTTGTGCTATAACGACAAGGAGATCACCACAGAGCAGCTGGAAGAAATGCTACGACACTGCACCTGCAACATGGTGGCCATCCCACCTCCCGATAATATCAACGCTTCTCGGCGGGGTGAGCCAGTAGCCTCCCAGACAAGACGAAAGGGCTACCGCCCATCTTCGGGTCTAGCCAGCTCTAGAACACACCGGACGTAGCCGAGGCTGTGGCTGGGGGTGTGGTAGAGGCCATGGGTGAATTCCTGAGCTGCCCCTCTCTCCGTCCACCTTCGACCCGGAGTGAATCGTCCTCTTTCAAGGAGAGAAACCGGCTCCCATCCCGGAAGCAGAAATTCGATTCGGACCTAGTATCTTCGATCCTTCCGACATCGGCGAGGCTGCTGCCAGCCTTCCAACCCCTCCACTAGTACCGACTTTCACGGCAGAGCAAGCGGGACCATCCGGCAAGGATGAGCCAGCCCGCCAATCACCCCCAGAAGAGCCATTATTGGCGTCCCTGTTCCAAGAGTCCGCTGGCGATCAAGGTCAATCTGATTCCGGTGGTAAGGGCAAGGCAGTGCAACTTCCCGATGGGGAACAGCACGGCAGCTCACAGAAGGTTCAACCTGACATACTACCCTCTCTAGAGGATGCTCGAGCCCGAGCTGACCGAAAGGTCCTCAACTAGATGAAGCGCTTCCGTGCCAGCATCTCAATTTGGGAAGCCATCGCTTGGAGTAAGGATCTGAGGGAGACCCTTATCAAAATACTCCAAGAGCTGAAAGTCTATGAAGCGCATGCCGCGGAAATGAAGGCGGCTGCCTATGGAGCCTTCGTAGCCACCATCACCTTCACGGAGAAAGACATGATGTTGTCCCCTTCGTGCCATAATCGTCCTCTATACATGAAGGGGAAGATCAACGGACATGATGTGAACCGGATCCTGGTGGACGTTGGTGCTGCTGTTAACATCATGCCACTCAAGACATTCAAGTCTTGATATCTGACCCCATACCTCCAGAAGGTCCAGGCGGTCAAGATATCCGATTTTAACCAGAACACCGAGGACTCCCTCGGCCGGGTAGACGTCGATCTGGTGCTCGATAATTTCACCTCGAAGGTGACATTCTACATCATCGACTCCAACACGTCTTATAAGATGTTGCTGGGCAGACCCTGGCTCCATGAAAACTGGGTCGTCCCGTCGACTCTCCACCAATGCATCAAGTATGCCAAGGATAGGGAGCAACACAAGGTCTTTGCAGACCTGTCGCCATTTACACCAGCCGAATGTAACCTAGCCGACGTTGCGCTCTACTTCAAGGGGATTAGTCCATACCCCGTGATCAAGAGCAAAGGCAATGGTTGGTTCTCAGAGGAAGAAGATGATGATCTCTTCTCTATCGATAAGGAAAAGGTCGAGCTTCGTCGGATGCACCTCGGCTCCAAGTCAACCCCAGATCACCCCGAGAGGCGCCAGATCAACTTCAAGGCTAATCTCATTAGCCAGGCTATTGGCAAGAGTATATGTCTGCCACCATACTGCATCCAGCTCCCATGTGCATCTGAGGAGCACAGCGTCAAGTCGCTGACAACCTTCATTGTCACCTTTAAGCGACAACGCCAAAACAAGAAGAAGGCTAATAGAGACAAACCTATTGTCTTCTACAAAGGAGACATGGTCCCTCAAGCCCCGTCAGATGACGACTTTGGCTGGTCTAGGCAAGCCGATGATACCCCTGAAGTAGTTCAGGTGTGGGGCGACCTGTCACCGCATATTCAAGAAATGTGTTTGAAATAATACATTCCCCTGTGGCAGACCTCGGCCCTACAAAGATACTTTCGTCGACTGTGGGACCCTGCCCAGGTCCGGGGGCAACCCCCGTCCTTCCATAAGGATACCAGGGGGCTTGGCTACGACCGAAACCCAGACTTCCGCGTCCACCATGCGGTTAACGTCGTATGCTTGGTGCCACCAGTCAACGACCGAGCTAGAGTCGAAGCCAAATTCGATAGCTCTGGGGATGAGGAAGAGGAAATTTTGATTCTGATCTCCGTCAAAGCCAAAGCTCCAGCTCAAGCCGTCGGGGAATCCTCCTCGCCTCCTTGCCAAGACCAAGGGGCGGAAGAAGCTCCTCCGGTCTCTCAGCCAGCCGAGGGACCCAGTTCAATAAACCCTCCTAAGGGGGGGAACTTGCTGGTCCAAACTACGAGAGATTGTCAGCTTCGCCAGGCAACCTTGGAGAGATCTCAGCGACCCCGGTTGACAACTGCTGGCCAAAAGCCGGCGGCCCAGATCAATCCCCGGTGGATTCCAGTGACAACCATTCTCCTGTCCCTTCAGTATCAATCGGTGGCTTCGAGAATCAAGAAATACACGAAGCCGACACTTATAATGAGGACTTAATCGACCTTCAACCCGCTCCTCCCGAGCTGGAGGACGGCGGCCAGGCAACCGTTGATGATCTCGTGGAGATCAACCTGTGCAAAGATGAAGCCCCTCAGCCTATATTCGTTAGTGCCCTCCTCACCGAGGTAGAGAAGCGGGACTACAAGCAACTCCTGCTCAAGTTCAAAGACTGCTTCGCCTGGACGTACAAGGAGATGCCAGGGCTAGACCCCTCTGTAACAGAGCACAATCTAGCCATTTCTCCCTCAATCGCTCCGGTCAAGCAACCACAGTGGCACATGCGCCATGAGCTGGAGCTTCAAGTTTCGGTCGAAGTCCACAAAACGGCGGAGGTCGACTTCATCGAGCCGTGCATCTACCCGATCTGGCTTGCCAATATAGTTCCAGTCAAGAAGAAGAATGGTCAAGTCCGCATCTGCGTCGACTTTCGGGACCTCAACAAAGCCTGTCCGAAGGATGACTTCCCAGTTCCAATTATAGAAACGATGGTTGATATGACCACCGGTGACGAAGTCTTATCTTTCATGGATGGGTCATCCGGTTATAATCAAATCCAGATGTCCCTTAAAGACAAGAACCATACAGCCTTCAGGTCCCCCAAGGGGATTTTCAACTACAAACGCATGCCCTTCGGTTTGAAGAATACTAGTGCTACTTACCAAAGGGCCATGACTAAAATATTTGATGAGATACTACACAACACCGTCGAATGCTATGTCGATGACCTCATCGTCAAGACCAAAAGGCGTGAAGACCATTTGTGCGACCTTTGCCAAGTCTTCGAGCGTCTCCGACAATATGGGCTGAAGATGAACTCCATGAAATGCACCTTCGACGTATCCAGTGGCAAATTCCTCGGCTTCGTCATCCGGTACCAAGGAATCGAGGTGGATCCCAGCAAGATCAAAGCGATCCGGGAGCTTCCACCACCCAGCAACATCATTGAGATCAGGTCCTTCCAAGGGAGGCTGACCTACATTCGGAGGTTTATTTCTAACCTCTCCGGTCGATGCGCGCCTTTTAGCAAGCTGATGAAGAAAGACGCCCCGTTCACATGGGACTCAGAATGCCAAGTGGCTTTCGAGCAAATCAAGGAGTATCTCCTTACTCCCCCAGTCCTGGGAGCACCAGTCAAGGGTAAACCCCTCATCCTTTACATTGCGGCCATGGACGCTTTGCTAGGAGCTCTGTTGGCGCAGATCAATGAAGAAGGTAAAGAGCAGCCCCTCTATTACCTCAACCGGAAGCTAATCGGGGCCGAGTACCGCTACTCCCCTATGGAGAAGGTATGCTTGGCATTAGTGTTCGCTGTCAAGAACCTGCGGCATTACCTCCTGTCTCATCGAGTCAAGCTTATCTCCAAGCACGACCTTTTGAAGTATCTTATTCGACGACCTGTTCTCTCAAGCAGATTGGGGAGGTGGGCTCTCCTATTGATGGAGTATGACATTACCTATGTCCCCAGAAAAGCAATCAAGGGACAGGGTATGGCTGAATTCTTGGCAGCCTATCTAGTGCCAGATAATTCACCCTTCAACTCGGAGCTCCCGGACGAGGAGTCCCTTGCTACTCAATCATAACAACCGGTTGAACAGAGCGGAGATGTCTTGCATTACTGGCAGCAAACTGCTCTCACAACCACTATCGCTCAATCACAAGAACCAGTTGAACAGAGCGGAGATGTCTTGCATTGTGGGCAGCAAAATGCTCTCACACTAGTGTACCTGGCTGGGAGCTCTACTTCGACGAGGCTTCCCGAGGGATCACCCGGAGCAACCAGGATCCAGCCACCACGACTGGTACCGGCATTGTTTTCTTGACTCCTCAGGGCAGAGTTTTGTACAACTCCTGCGCCCTCATGAAATCCCTAACCAACAATGAAGCCGAGTATGAAGCTCTACTTATTGGGCTCCAAATGGCTCTCCACATGGGCATTAAATGCCTCAAAGCCTACGGGGACTCCCAGCTGATAGTCTGGCAGGTCCTTGACATCTATGACATGCGGAAGCCAGAGTTGGTTCCCGACCACACCGCCGTCACCAGTCAACACGGCTTCGGCTACAATGCCTTCACAGGCCAGCCACCAGCCTTCAACTCCAGTTTCGGCTACAACGCCTTCATAGGCCAGCCGCCAGCCTCCAGTCCCAGTACCCCGGCTATAATGCCCTTACAGGCCAGCCACCAATTTCTATCTCCAGTCACCAGCTATAACGCCCTTACGGGCCAGCCGCCAGCTCCCAGTTCCAATTTCGGTCGCAATCCCTCTACGGGTGGACCACTCAATCCCAGTCTCGCTCGCGGCCCCTGGCTGTGATGCCCTTTTGGGCCATCCGGCCAGCTCAGTCCCAGTTTCCCAAGTCCAAAAGAGCTACATGACCGATTAACAACATGCAAACAACCAGCATCCAGTACCTAGTACCCAACATCCAGTCACACTACTCTCCTCACCCAGCCTTTTACCTCACAAATAACAACATAAAAAAATCCAGAATTTGTCATTGATACTCTATAATAGGGAGCCCAAGACATACCCTTGGGGTAACAAAAGTACACTGTCCAGATAAAGAAAAGCGGGAGGGGAAGTGATACAATCACGGCCTAGCCACGCTCTCCTCCAGCTCCGCCAAGCGGGACTCCGTAGCCGCGAGCTCTGCCTCCAAGGTCGACGCAAGCTGAACGTTGGCCTCGGCTCCAGCTTCGGCAATCCACCACTCAGCTCTAGCAAGTTCTACAGCTTGCAGCTGCTCCTCCAAGGCCATCTGCAGGGGCTCCGCTCTGCTGGTCACCTCGCTCCGTAGCCTGGCACGGTCCTGAGCAAGAGACACGACCGCGTCGGCAAGCCTCCTCTGCTCGATCGCAGCTGCCGTAAGCTGAACGCGCTGCTCCCGTACCTCCCGGTTTGCCGCTAGCTGCCGTGCCTGCTGCTCCTGAGCCTCTTGAAGCCGCAGGTACTCCATCCAGATGCTGGCCAAGCCAGACATCCAGGGCCCACGAGGGAAGCCAAGGCCCTGGTAGCCACGCGTGCACTCCCTTAACCGGTGCCGAAGCTCTTCCGGGGAAGGAAGAGGGTCACCCCCGACATAGCCCCGGGCTCACTGCAGTAAGGCTGCACCTACACTGGCGTCCAGCAGCGGCTCCGGTGGGGAAACAGATGTAGGCCACTCAACCTCCAGCTCGAGAGAGGAGTGACCCACCTCAGCTAGCACACCGGAAGGACCTGCACAACCCCATCAAACACGAAATGGGTCAACAATGTTCAGGACTTCCCTGTGACAAGACAAGGTGGAAAACCTGACAAAGGCCCTGACTCTCACCTGGTGTAGCTCCTGCAGCGCCAGTGACTTCCCTGCTCGGGGTCGGTGAAGGCAACCTCTCCTCCACCCCGGTAGTGTCCTCTACCGGAGTCGAAGAGGGTAGGGACTCCTGATGGGAATCGACATTGAGCCAGTACCTTTTCATATTGCATTTATATCCTTTAGTTTATTTTTATATCCACGGGAAAGTATACGCGCAATTGTACGGCTTTATCGGCCAATGCGTAACTCCCGTAGATTGTGTGGGTTTCTATGTAATTTGTCAGTAGGACCAGCAAGGGGGCCCTCAGCCCTTTCCCATTGGTCCATGTCATCTTGTGGGGCTAGTCAACCATCCTAGGTGGACATCTAGAAGGTTAGACTAGTCATATGCCACATGGGTAGACAAGTGGCCCATTTTGTCCAAGGTAGGCCACCTACCATTCAACCACCCATTAAACTTCTACCCCTTGGTCAATAGGGCGCACCCCCCCTTGCATATTATATTCTTTTTTTGTGTTTGTGGCATGCAATCCTAGCCCTTCAATCCCCTTCCCTAGATCCAAGGGTCCACATTGCATTTGATGTAAACCATATATAAGCTTGTATTTTCATGTGAAATTCAAGGAAAAATCAGAATTTTTGTGAGTAAGCAAGGAGCATATTGCGCCCCCAGCCCCTCTCCCTCTGGTTCCTCTCCTCCAACCTTAATTTCTAGAGTGATTCTACCTTCTATCATCTCCTCTCAACCTCCGGTGATCGTCTGTGCCGCCGCCGCCGCCGTTCGTGCCGCCATTGAGCCGCCTCTGCAGTTCTATCTTCATCCGACTACAGCAGCTTCCACGAATTGTCTGTCTCAGCCACGAGCTTGGATTGATCTGAATTGTTTATGGTGTTTTCATCCCTTGCATCCCAAGATCCACCTAAATTTTTACGCCATAATTCCCTCGTTTAGTATTTTTACATTTTCTTCCAATCTGTCATCCCAGATCTGCCAGGTTTCTATCTACAGTGACAGAACCTCTGAGTTCTCCCCCTCCGACCATCTTTTTGATTTATCCAAACACTCCCAATTTTACTGCGAGTTCTGTCCATCACCCTCTACCTCCATAAATTTTATTAATTTTTTATCAGCCTTCTAGCTATTTTTAGAAATTCATGTTCTTCCTCTGATACAGTGTTTTTAGTCAGATCCCAGATCCGACCACCCTCCATTTCAAAAATCAGAACAAATCACCACCACCTCTAAATCCAAATCCAAAAATATTCTTGGTTTCCTTGTTTGATTTCCTACAACCTTACTGAAGAACACATCTTCAAATTCAGACATCTACTTCACGGTCAAAGGCAATCAACAGGAAAGTCCTCTGCAGATCTGAGTCTTCAGTTACTGTACAACAGCAGCATATAAAATTCGCCAACACAAAGTACAAATCTGGTGAATTTTTATGAAGGCCACTATATTGTATTAATTCTAAGCAGCTTTCCAACGGCTCTGATCTCGTCGCATTCCGACACCGGTGCTGATCGCAGCGTCAGTTCTCGCCGGAGCGCGCGCTGAAATATAGAACCGGCAGATTTTCGATCGGTTTTTCCGACCGGTGCCGAACGGAGCCGCCCGACCTCCGGCCGGCGAACCAACGTGCCGCTAGCCCGGAGAGCGCTTCTCCAAGTGTCTCCACTACAGCGGTACCACCGGGTCCCACACGGCCCCTCCGGACAGCACGTGGGCCCCACGGTCGTGAACACGCGTGTAGCCGAATCAACACCCGAAGCTGCCCGTCAACCTGAATTCGGTCCTCCCGGGCCCATTTGTATAGCCCTTTACCTCCCTGCGTGGAGTGGGCATGTTCCTGATAAGTGTGTATTTTTATATCTTAATTCATGATTCTACATATTTTTATGAGCTTAAATTATATTAAATATACACTTCTCACACTTACTGTTGATTTTTGATCAATTGTTTATTTTTCTGAAATTAAATAAATTTTAATTACAATTTTTATATATTTATGCAGGCACTCGGTACGAGAAAAGCTCCACGAAAAAAGAAAATAAAGAAAATAAAAATATTATGTTGAATGGGCCAAAAGCCCAGGAAATTGTTCAAAAAGAAAATAAAAAAAAATTAGAAAAAAAAATAAATTTATTTGCTATTTTTTAGCATTTTATACATATAAGAGATATATATATATATATTGAAAAATAAATAAATACTAAAAAAAATTTAAAACAACCGCCCCCCCCCCCCCCCTTTCCCGCCTTCGTCGCCCGGCACGGGCGACGAGGGCGGGCGAAGGCGGGGGAGGGGGGTTCGTGGAGGCACCGCGGCGGGCGGCTCCCGCGCTCAGCAGGCGAAGGCGGCAGGGGCATCGCACGCGACGCGTGGCGACGGCAGGACGTGACGGGCGCACCAGGGGCCCACGGCCGGCCGCCTAACAGGTCGGCGGCGGTCGGCGCGTTGCGCCCGCAGAAAGAGAAAGAGAGAAAGAAGGAGAAGAAAAGGCCATAAAATACCAGAAAATTTCAGAAAAATCCGAAAAAAATGGCAAAGTGGGCAGAACCTACCTGCCTACCATTTTAGGCTAAAATTGGGTACACTTGTTTGTATTGATGGAGTGTTTTTTGTAACCCCTATATAAAGGGTGCATTGGTCTTGAATGAGGGGAGTTAGTAAGTGGAGTTAGTTAGTGAGTGATAGAAGATGGCAAGAAGGTTGAGTAGGGGGAGAGCTAGCTATGGGTCACTTGTAATGTAAGTTGTTCTTTACATTTCTGAAGTTGTTGAGTGCATCAAGTTGTATTTTCCAAGCTTTTGAAGTCAAAGTTGTAAGTTGTTCTTATTTCAATAAAAGTTTCATTTTTGAATTCAGCCTTTTCCTAGCCTTATTTCGCATGATTGTAATCTTCATTTCAATTTCTATTCTTCATCAAAGTTGTTTGATTTCAAGTGCTCTTCAACTTCTCTGTTGATCATTTCTTCAAATTCTTCCTACTTCATAGAGTTCTGATCCGTTTTCTTAAGTGCTGTTTTAGGTATTTACTGTTCATCCGTGGTGAGACATTCTAGTTTTCTTATGTTTTGAAGCTTTTCTAGATCTCTTTTCAATCTGCGTTCTTCATCAACTTTGTTCTTCTCTTATAGATCTCCATTTCATTCTTCTACCACTTTGTCTAATTCTGTGTACTTTTAGAGTTAGAATTAATTTTTCAAGGTGCTGTTTTTCTGTCAGTTACTATTCACCAGCAGGGATAGATCTTGATTTTTCAGTGCCTTCCTCTTATTTTCTGTGTCTGTGTTCTTCATCAAAGTTCTTCATCTTTCAATTCTCTACAACGTTCATGTTTTACACTTCTTCTAATTCCGTCTATATTTGAAGTTATGTTTTTTCTTCCAATCCTTATTTTCACTTGAATTCTGTTATGTTTTCAAACTTGTTATATGCAACCCTTGTCTTCTTAAGTGTTTCTTCAAACATACCCGAAGTGGTAAGTCTTCTTCAAATCCTCTCACGACGTCGACTTCCTAGGCGGAGCGATCTTCATCAAAGGCTCGGCGTGGAAACGACGGCATTCTTCATTCAATTGGCTAATTATTCCTTTACTTATCTCTTGTCATTTAAAGTTGCAATTTCAATTCCACTTAGTGATAATCGCACTCAAAACACAAAATTTGCTTTTCCAAACATAAGGGTATCTCCAACTTGAACTAAAATCAAATATTCTCTCCCCGTGGGATCGACCCGTATTCACCACTGTACTCGTATTTCAAAATTAATCGAGTGAGTGAGTGCGGTTATAAATTTTGAAATTTGTGTGGCACGGTATTTTTAAACAACGACTGTCGAGCAGCACCAGTTCCCATTGCTGTAATTATTGTGTGTTAAGTTTCCCGGGAGTACGAGTTTTCGGCCGGGTCCATCTTCCCCACGCCGAGCGCGTGGAGGTATCACCTTCGCTCCCTTACTTGGCATTTTGCTTAATTTCATATATGCTTGTTTATGCCGCTGCTAGAGAGCATGATAAGGTAATTAGCTCGCTTTCTATTTATATCACCGCTGCTGCGAGAGAGAGCGTTACCGTCCCGTGACCCGATCCAGGCACGAAAGAGAGAGCCGACCACCCTAGCTCTTGCCGGTTTCTCAACCGCGCACGTCCGACGCTTCCCTCGTCAAGGGACAGTCACGAGCTTGTCGTGTCCGTGGTCTCGTCCCGCATCAACTCCCCTCCAACCCGGTTCTCCCCAATGGCCATTGGGGTAATGGAGGGCTCCTCCTGACCCTCCTCAACAGGAGCCGATGCGCGCTCCTCCTCAGACTCCAATCCTGGACATAACACAAAAACGTCAGCACTCTGCCATAAACCCGGTATCAAAACTAATGCGGAGACAAGGAGAAATCGCATATACCTTCCAGTGCCGCCTCCATCTCGGCATCCCCGGCAGAAGAGGCCTCAGAGGAAGAAGGACTACTCGACCTCGAGCTCTCGTCAGTCTCCATCGTGGTGCTGCCGCCCTCTGAAGAACCAGATGAGCTCTCTGATGAACCCCCAGCCGTGGGTAAATCAGGGGCACCTATACACCAGGAAACCATATTATGCTATTATCAAGTCCAGCCTCACATAAAGATAGCTCCCTAGTCAAAGGTGCTAGGGAAGAAGCTCACCAGTCGGGGCGTCTCCGTCGGAAACCCCCTCAATGTCGACAAACTCCTGGTCGCCCCCAGTAGTAGCCACGACGGGAGGCTCATCTCCTGATAGTCGGCCCGTGTCCCGAGGAAGTTCTCCTTCCTCCAAGGGGGAAGAGGTACCTGCAATCCATCCCAGTCAAAGCTCAGCACAGGCGAGAAAGTCAAATGATCCACTCTGGAGTGATCAAGTGCTCAGTTACATACCTGACAGTCCCACACTAGAGGACTCCACCAGCCCCACCGTGCAGGCCGACACTACACTCGGCAAAGGTGGGAGAGGCACCCTCGTCAACAGCGGCGGTGGTCTACCCAACGGTTCCTCAATAGTGGCTGGGGGCACGGAAGTCACCGGTTCGGGCTCATCCCCGAAAGATAGCAGGGCCACTGACGGGCCGGCGTCCGCCAATTCTTGGATCATCTCCAGGGTCGTCGCCGCGTCCTCACCTGCCAAACAAGCAACATAAGTCAAGTGAATAATTCTGGCCTGCTAAAAGGAGTTCGACAACAACAAGAAGATCCCCTCAACAGTGGTTGGGCACTCACCCTGACTACTGCTGGCCACCATAGACCCTGGCTCATTGGCCTGGCCAGGCACTTCACCCTGTGTCCTAGTAGGGGCCTCGGCCTCTGGTGCCTCTGCCCCCCTACATAATCTGGAAAGTCACAACAAATAACCAGAAGCAAACCGAAGCTGCGGCATGCGCCGAAGGTTCGAAACTCCTACCTGTGCGGGCTCCTCCCGTGGCTATCCATGACTCAAAGTCGGGAAAGTCCTCCATGTTGGGGAAAGGTTCGCTCATCAGGCGCGTAAGCTCCTCTATGTCAATCTCCCCTCCAACACCCTCTTCACGCGAGGGATCTGCCTCTCGAGGAGGCAAAAAGGTCGCCTCCACACCAGCCGCCAGCAGAGCTACGACAGACGGACGAGTCCAACAAAATAGGATTAGTCAATCATCTTGGCTAAACCAGACAAAAAACAAAGGAGCCGGGGTGACACTCACTCAAGGCCGTCTCCTCCTCAATTCGCTCTCCAGTCTGGGGTCCCTCAGATGACCCACCAGTCTCAACCGCTGCATCCGCCACATGGGGGCGCTTCCTCCGAGGCCGCAGACCTCTGTCTCCATTCCCTGAGGACGTTCCCGTGGAGGGCTGGTCCTCCACTGCCGTAGGATCTGCTACAAACACAGCAATATACAGCATCTCAGTTCTATAGCCAAGAATTACAGAATGAAAGAAAGAGAACATACTAAGGGAGGAAAGCCTGACCTGAAGCCCCAAAGGGGGTCAAGGGTAGGGGCACTAGTTGCTCCATCCCTATCGCCAAGGCTCGGGCCGCCATCGTCACGGCCTCCCGAATGTCCCGTGGGGTGCGGGCGCACTCAATCTGGGACACAAACTCCATGGGTCAAGCTAACCCAACAGCATGGGCGATGTGTCGCCTCCAGTCATCGACCGCTGTATCGGCAAAGCTCCCGTGTGGGAGCTCCCGGTCCAGCGACCCTCTGCCCCGGATGCCACAATCCACCAGGAACTAAGTCCACCAAGCCCTAGGTGCCCTCGGTCAAGACACCTTCGCTCCGGTCGCAGTCGCCGATGCCCGTCCCCGGGGCTTTAGTGCCCCTCCGTTGCTTCGGCTCCCAGAAGATGAACCCTGGCCACTCTGGGGCCACTGCGCCGCAATCCGCTCGACCTCTCGGCGGATCCGAGCAACACGGGTCCTCAAGTACCCCTCATCCAGTGCAATGGGAGGCAGATCCTCCCTCAGCAGATGACTCTCCTTCGCCTTCCTAATCGCGGAGGCCTTCTATCGGTAGAGGTGACTGTGCCTGAACCACCAACGGGCGTAGTGCACGTCGAATCGTCCCCGACGACCCTGCTCCGGCATCGAAAGTCGCTCTGGCTCCCGACGAAAGTAGAAATCCCACCAGGCCGCTGCAAGAAGGTGGGTGTCCTTGCCCTTATACTGTCTGCTCGTCCGATGGAACTCCCTGTTCGGCGGAATCCCCTGGTCGTACCCGAAGTTTCTGGCAAAGTGATGTGGGTAGTATGGCTCCAGGAAGCTCATCGCCGACCGGTGCAATGCCAACACGGCTACTCGAGTGCTCAGTATCTACTCAGTCCGCGGTCTCGTATCGGTAGTCCCCTGACTGGGACGGGCGCTGGCCGCCCCTCCACTTGAAGCCCCCAGAAAGAGGCTGAGGTCCCTCGCTACACTGTCGAAGGGCAGTCCCTCCTCGCCCCGCGCGGGCAGGTAACAAAGGGCCCTCCTGGCCCCCTCGAGCTTGTAACACCGGGAAAATTTAAAATAGAAATGTACAAAAAAAAATAACCATTTCAACAATTTAATTAATAATTCAAAAACCAATGGATACTTTAGAAGAGGCCAAATTATATTTCAGGAAATGCCAATTTATATTCACTTAAGAAATTAATAATACATCTTATTACACTATGCTAAAGAAATAGGAAACAAGTTATATAGATAGAGTTTTAAAGGATAAACATCACTTTTACAAGATGCCAAATCATATTTTCATAAATTATAATCATATTTTCATAAATTATAAACTTTAATAATTTAAAATTTTCATTTATATCATTGCTTGAAAGAAATAAATATATATATGAAGAATTAAAGGATAAACCTAATTTAGGAAGTATGAAAGGGTATATAGATAATTTTGGTTAAGTATAGGGTTAATACAAAAATCTCCGTTCAAAATAACGACCGTTGTTAAGTCGTTACTTATGAAATAACGACATGGAAGATGTCGTTATTCAAGCAAAGTAAATACACAAGATTTTAAGAGATATATATCCAATTTCGGTTCATTGAGGGGGATGGGAAAATGCTCCAAGTGATTCACGTGATCGTTATTCACATACAAGTCATTATTTCCTAACGTGAATAGTGCCATGAATAGTATCACTTTTTATTTAAAAAGAATTTTTCAAAAAATTTTATATGTAAAAATAGAGAAAAATATAAGAATCTTATCCATAAAATTTCATAAACTAACTCCATCAATCTTTAAAGATAAAAATCATTGAAGTTAAGTGAGAAGTTTATACATCCGACAACTTTTACGATATTTCATCACCAACAGCCTATTTGAGTTGGCATCCCACTCAGATCCTATTATTCCGGATCTTGTCTCCCCACCTGTCGACCCTAATACTATAATATATCCCTGTATTCCCCTTCTATCCCGTTAGCTCTAAGGCTTGCTACAAGGGAACACTCTCAAAGGTGTTGCAGAGGTTGCAGAGGTGTCTCTCTTCTTCCTGTTCCTAGTCTCTCATCCTAAAGAGGTAGGTGATCTCGAGATTTAACCAAACCATAGCTAATCTAGGTTATATTAGCATGGAAAATTAGTGATTAGTCTCATCTCCATGCGGTATTTAGTGGTTACACATCATGTTTTAGTAGGTGTTCTCAAGCTTTTAACCAAACATTATCTAATCTAAGATAGTTAATCTAGGATAAAAATTAGTATTAGCTCATCTCCATGTGATGTTCCATGCGATAAACCATGTTTACAGTAATTTCTATCATGCTTTCACATAGATCAAGTAAAATGTTAGCTAATCTGTTAGAATATGTTAACTAATCAGTTAGATTACCTAATCTAATCACATGATAAACTAAATATTCATGTTACTTATTTTACGGACATATTTTACGCTAAATGACTACACCATATTCTATATACACTATGATAAAGATGTTATATTAGAGTTAAATTAATCTGTTAGTCTACCTAACCTAATAACATGTTAGTCTAAATCTCCATGTTACTTGATTTACCAACACGTCTTACGTTGAATGACCACATCAGATTTGATATAGTTCATGCTTTAGTAAATGTTAAAAATGTTATATTAGAGAAACTAAAATCTGAAAATAGTGAAAGAAGAAATTGTAGCCAAGAGGATGAAAAACGTGAAAAAAGACCAAGTTGAAAAAGACCGAGTTGAAAGCACAATGAAATTACATTGAAAATAGGGGGTTCTAAGAAGGAGAATAACGTAAAATCTAGAGAGAATGAGAATATGTGAAAGAAAAGAAAGTTGTAGACTGGAGGGTTAGAAAGAAATTTTATGAAGAGTGCAGAGAGAGAAAATGAGAGAAAGAAGGTGAAAAATATGAAAAATCGAGATCTATAGACGCAGGTGAATAGTGACTGAGTAGAAAATAGAACCGTAGAAAATTAATTATAACTTAAAAACTAAGAAGAATTGGAGGAAGTGGTAGAATAATAAAATCTAGATCTACAAGAGAAGAACTTTTGTAAAGAACTCAGAGGGAAAAGAGGACTGAAAGGGCATGAAAATTGGGGAACAAAAGAAGGTATCAACTCGGATGAACAGTAATGTGCCAGGACAGTAAGTGGAAAAACATACAATAACTTAAAAACGGAGAGGAATTAGAGAAAGAGGTAGACAAAGGAAATGTAAAGCACTTAAGGATGAACAAGTTTGCAGAAGACATGAAATTGAAATGAAGATCTGAAAAGTATGTAAATGGCTAAGAATGACTAAAATCTCAAGAACTTACATTAATAACAACATAAACATACAAACCCAAAACCCCTCTCAATTGCATGTTTAGCAAATAGATATAAAGTATATACATCATGTTTATCATGTATTAGCCTTATACCTAGAATAATTAGTGAGTATTAGTCTCATACCTAGAATAATTAGCATGTGTTAGCTCAAATCTAAGATGATTAGCATGTATTAGCTTCATACCTAAGATGATTAGCATATATTAGCTTCATACCTAAGATGATTAGCATGTATTAGCCTCATACCTATGATAATTAGCATGTATTAGCCTTATACCCAAGATGATTAACATGTATTAGCTTCAATCTAGGGTAATTGGTATGAATTAGCTTCATATCCATACGATATATCCGTATAACGCAAGTTTTATCATTTAACTAACCTATTAAAATTTCATGGTAGCCCCTAGGGCGCCTTCTAATAGAAGGTGGCAGACCCAAGGGCGCTTTCTTCTAAGAGATGGCAGCCCTATGGGCGCCTTCTAACTGCATGATGTTAAACTAATCATCCAGTTAACCCTAGCTTAATCAAAGATTAATACCTTAAGCCATTTTGAGCAGATCTGAACTGAGGGGTTGACCCAGCCTGTTCACCGCGTTGACGCGATGAACTGTCGAATCGACCCAGCCTGTTCACTGCGTTGACGCGATGAACTGTCGAGTCGACCCATCCTGTTCACCGCGTTGACGCGATGCACTACTGAGTCGACGCAGCCAGCTCAGTGCGTTAACACGATGGGGCATTCCAGAAAGCTATTTTGAGCAGATTTGAACTGCAGAGTCGACCCAGCCTGTTCACCGCATTGACACGATGAACTGCAGAGTCGACCCAGCCTGTTCACCGCGTTGATGCGATGAACTGCTGGGTCGACCCAGCCTATTCACCGCGTTGACGTGATGAACTGCAGAGTCGACACAGCCTGTTCACCGCGTTGACGCGATGAACTACTGAGTCGACACAGCTGGCTCATTGCATTAATGTGATCATTAGGCTTTCACTTTTGCCATCTCCACTGATAGATGGCAGCCTGAGAGGTGCCATTTAACTCCTGACAGGGTCCTTTAAACCCTGTATAGTTCCCAGGAAGGGCATCCCACAGTGAGGGTGTCGTTTCTAAACTTGTCAGGTGGCCCATAAGGCACCTCTCTTATCTAGTTTTTTTTTTCTGTGTATCAAACGTAACTGGTTTCCACTCCTAGTTCATCCCTACACATCAATGCGCCCTTGTATTCCATTCCATAATTCCGCCTTATATATCATACTGATCAAACCTTAAAATTCCATATTGGCTATAAATGAGAGTGGATGTCAACAAACATGATTAATACTGTGCATATAGGGCCCGGTCTGGTCTTGGGAGGAGCACCCGAAGGTACTTGTGCCCATGGGAGTTTATTGACCACGGTGTTTGGCATTGCACCGGAGTACTTGCTTGCTAGACTTTAGACATTCCACTCATTCTCGTGATATTACTTGATTGATTTGACTTGAGACCCGCAGAAGGGTAAAGTTTTTACTTGATGAAATTGATAAATAGCCAATTCCAGTTTTCCATGCTTGAATTTATATTACTTTCTATTACTTGCTTGACATGAGTTCTTACTCTCTTGGAAAGATTTTGTTAATTCCAGTTATTACTTGCTTGAATCTCTTGCTATTGCTGCATTGAAGTTGGAATCCTTATACACTCACTTGTTATTCCTTCACTGCTCTTGTCGATTTTTACAATCTTTGATATCTACTCATCTACATGCATAGCCTTACTGACATTAATTGAACTTGTAAACCACTTAAAGCATGTTAAATCTTGAGATGTAATTCCTACTGAGTGATTCGCTCATCTAGTTGCTTCTAACATTTCAGGTGAATTAGATGACAACCAGAACTCGGAAGGGAATGAGTCTGAGTGATGAGTGTAGAATGGAGTCATCAATTGTCATGTTAATTGTGTTGTCAATTGTGTTATTGTAATTCCACTATTTTGTGTTAATTGTGACCCTACGTATGTCAGTTGTGTTATCTAGTTATGTCATTTGTATTTCCTTTGATCAAAACTAATAAAGGAGTGAGGACTAGTAGTTGATTCTACGAATTTGACCTTTTGGTTAGTTGTAATAATCGATATCTCAAACTATTTATGTTAGTTTCAATTCTAAGCTTAGTAATTTGCTTAGTCAATTGCGCACTCTTTAAATTGTCTAAGGAAGATCTCCACTAATTAGCTAGATCGCTTTGGTTCTATATAAAGGACTGTCGCGCCACGGGTAAGCTTCCGCGCTCGGGACGTGATAGCTCTTTCTTGGTATCAGAGCCTAGGATTTCAATTTCCTAGGTAAAAACCCGAGTCCAAAGATAGAAATGTCTAATAGAATTGTCTAAGGATAGGTTTAGATCTTACCTGGTGAGATGGGTAAAGCCATGGGTTAAGTTTAATAACGACAATTGATCTTTAACCCAAAAACTCAATATTTATTACACTTCAATTCTTTTGTAGGATTATGGCCACTGAAAGAGCATAATGGAGCGAGGTGCAGCGCACTATGCAAGGACTTATGCAGGCGCTACAGCAAGTGGCGCAAGGCGGTGCTGGTGGTGCTCACCGTGGAGCTGGTGACCTTTACCGGGATTTTCGTAACATGAACCCACCAAGATTCACGGGTTCGGTGGACCCCGATGATGCTGAGAATTGGCTGAAGGAAATTGAGAGGATCTTCCATGTAATGTAATGCACGGATGCAAAGAAGGTTCTATTGGCTACGTTCCAACTGGAACAGGATGCTCGATGCTGGTGGGAATCCATAGAAGCAACACTGCCCAACAACCATGTCACCTGGGCGGAGTTTGTTGAACACTACAATAGCAAGTATTTTTCTGACCGTGTTCAAGAGAAGGAGGCCGCGGAATTTGCCGCGTTAAAGCAACGGAGCCTGAAGGTGGCCGAATATGAGGCCCAATTCTCAAGACTTTCCCGATATGCACCCCACTTGGTGTGTACGGAAAGGATGAAGGCAAGGAGATTCCTCAACGGGCTTCGGCCCCAATATATTACACAGCTTGTGCCGATAGACATCCAAGTCTATTCGGAAATGGTTCGACGTGCTCAATTGCTAGAAGATGCCACTGAATTCTTTGAAAGGATTCGAGGCAAGGACAAGAAGGAAACCGTCACAAGTCCGGGAAACTTCAAACCACCATTTGGCAAGAAGCGATTCTTCAATGGAGGAGAATTTTCCAAAGAGAAGTGGTTCCAAAAAAGCAACAAGCCCTTCTCCACTATCGGCAATAAGCCTTCCTCCGCCATCACACCTTCCAAGGAAATCTGCAAGTATTGTGACAAGGCTGGTCATAAGGCTGAAGAATGCTGGAGGAAACTGGGAGCGTGTCTCCGATGTAGGAGTCGAGAGCATCGAATCCCCGACTGCCCCTTGATGAAGGAACAAGCCAACAAAGACGAGAAGCGTCAGGTAAAGAAACAAGGCCGTCTACAAGCCCTTCAAGGGACGGAACCCATGGAAGGAGGAATCGTGGAAGGTACATTAACCGTTTGCTCTAAACCTGCTAAAGTTCTATTTGATACTGGAGCAACTCATTCATTTGTTTCCAAGATATTTACTGTCTCATTTTCTAAAGAACCTGAATGGTTAGATTTAGTAATATCTACACCTCTTGGAAACAAGTCTGATATCATGCATCATTACCCAAGTTGTGAGGTTATGGTCCAAGGTAACAATCTGCCAGTCAACCTGATATGCCTTGATATGGAGCATTATGATGTCATATTAGGAGCTGACTAGTTATCCACCTACCAAGCAACGGTAGACTGCGGGCATGGCAAGATAACTTTTGCCGATTATTCCGAGTTAGTTTATGTTAGCCCTCGGAATAAATCCCCTCTTATCTCAGCTCTTCGAGCTAGCAAACTTGTGAATAAAGGATGTGTGGCTTTCATAGTTTTTATGACTTCCATGGAAGTCAAGAAGATTGAAATTGAAGACATCCGTGTAATTCGGGACTTTTCATATGTTTTTCCTAAAGAATTACCTGGTTTACCCCCGGAGAGGGAAGTGTCGTTCACTATCGACATCATTCCTGGTGCCGGTCCTGTGTCTAAGGCACCTTACAGAATGTCTCCCGCCGAGTTGAAGGAGCTAAAAGAGCAGCTAATGGGTTTACTGAAAAAGGGATTCATTAGGCCGAGTACTTCCCCCTGGGGAGCACCCGTGCTCTTTGTTAAAAAGAAGGATGGAACATTAAGGCTATGCATTGATTATTGGCAGATGAACCATCTTACAATCAAGAACAAATACCCGCTGTCGAGAATTGACGAGCTGTTCGACCAATTGTCTGGAGATAACTATTTCTCCAAGATTGATCTTCGGTCTGGTTACCACCAATTGAGGATCAAAGAAGAAGATATATACAAAACTGCATTTCGAAGCAGGTATGGGCATTATGAATTTACTGTTATGCCTTTTGGACTAACAAATGCCCCGCAGCTTTTATGCAGTTAATGAACAACATCTACAGGCCTTATTTAGACTAATTTATTGTGGTCTTTATCGATGATATATTGATCTATTCAAAAACTGAAGAAGATCATGAAGTGCATCTCAAGAAGGCATTACAGATATTGCGAGACAACAAGCTATATGCTAAATTCAGCAAATGCCAATTCTGGCTTGAAGAAGTGTCCTTCTTAGGCCATGTCATCTCAAAGAATGGAATTTCTGTTGATCCTACGAAGGTCAAAGCTGTACAAAATTGGGGATGACCAACGAATGCAATGGAGATTCGTAGCTTCTTGGGTCTAGCTGGCTACTACCGACATTTTATTAAGGACTTCTCCAAGATTACTGTCCCTCTTACCAGATTGACTCGCAAGGAAGTGCCTTATGAATGGAGTGAAGACTGTAAGAAGAGTTTCCTAACTTTGAAGGATCTCTTGACTACTGCTCCGATCTTATCTCTACCAATTGAAGGAGAGAAGTACGAGGTATATACCGATGCATCTGGTATCGGCCTCGGATGTGTATTGATGCAGAATGGAAGAGTCATTACATACTCTTCCCGACAATTAAAGAAGCATGAAGAAAACTACCATGTGCATGATTTTGAACTAGCCGCAGTGGTATTGGCTTTAAAGATCTGGAGGCACTATCTCTACGGAGAGCAATTCACCGTATACTCCGATCATAAAGCCTTAAATATCTATTCTCTCAGAGGGAGCTGAACATGCGACAAAGGCGTTGACTCGAGTATCTCAAGGATTTCGACTTCACTATACAATATCATCCTGGTAAGGGTAATTCCGTAGCAGATGCCCTTAGTCGGAAGCCGAGAGCCCTAGTAACCAACTGTATGGTTCAAGAATGGAAGTTGCTGGAAAAATTCTCTGAACTCAATATAAGTATGGATGAGAATGACGGGTGTATTACTCTATCTCTCATAAGTGTGCATCCGGATTTGCTAGCTGAAATCAAGAGGTTGCAAGAAGAAGATCCTACCCTAGTGGAAATAAAAGAGAAGCTGGACGAGAAATCTGATTTCAAGTTGGCACTAGATGGCAGATTATTATACCATGAACAGACATGTGTACTAGACAGTCCTGAGCTGAAGAAGAGGATTCTTGAAGAAGCTCACCGATCGAGGTATACGATCCACCCTAGAGCCACTAAGATGTACCAAGACATAAAAAGAACCTTTTGGTGGCCCTGTTGGGTTCGGTGCTAATGATTCAGAGGGGGGGGTGAATGAATCTCCCCTTCAAAACTTTCACCCAACTAAAATTCTAGTGCTCAGAACTGCGGAATAAAAGCACTAAGACGAACTAAGAAGAACTAATCTAGTCATCTATTGAACCTATAGGCAAATATGTAGAGTGCTTCTAAGCAAACATCTAATGTGCGCAGCAATGAACTGAATATAATCCTCGTGCCTATGCATGCATCTAGCGCCAATCAGATAAGAATTCAAACCACAGTGCACAAAGGGTTTTTAGGTGGTTCAGTCCTGCAGACCTACGTCCACCCCACACTCAAACCCGAGTGTGGATTCCGCTGACTCACAGCTTGAACAGCTGGGCATCACAGCTTGCCATACAATCCGCTGAGCCTCACAGCTTGCTGTCCGAGGAATCCTCCTCGCCTGCTGAGCCTCACAGCTTGCTCTGCTGGGCAATACAGCTTAGCCGTCCAGTGGAATCCTCCACTGCAAATGCTGACAAACAGCTTGAAGAAATATTTAAAGAGATAACAGGAAAATGGGAAACAAACAACAATCGGAAGGCTGTAAACAATGAAGCACAATGTGGCTCAGAATGAGCTGACTAGCCTGGATTTGATCCACGGTCCAGTGAAGGCAGATCTCTCTCGATCTCACTATCTTTCTTTCTCTTTTTCTTCTTCTACTAATCTCACTCTCTCTTTCTCTGCTCGAGCTCTCTAACTCTCTCTTTCTCTTCTTTCTCTTCTGCTCTTCTTCTCTTTCTCTTTTTCTTCTCTGCTTCTTCTGCTTCTCTTTTCTTTCTCACTAGATCGTGCAGGCTCTCCTCTGCTTCAGTCGATCAGTCTTCTCCCGATGAAGAAGACTTCCTTTTATAGCAGCTGCAAGCAAGAGGGCGTGTGGCTTCCACATCTCCCGCCCAAAACACCTGACCACGTGGCAACATTTCAGCAAGCTTCAGCACACGTGTAACGATCAGGACACTCCTATTATCCTCAGATCACGTGCCTTCATTAGGCTTCACAAAGAGTCCCTGTCAGACAGTCGAATAGGATTATCAGTTTAAGACAACAAACCTTGTACAGACTCTGTAGGGAGTAATGTGCAGTGTGTAGACATTGCAATGTGTAGACTTTGAATCCCAGCATGCCACCTCAATGTAGAGACATGCTGGATGCAATGTAGTATGCATATAGTGTAATGTATAGACTTATGAGTGTGTGCGACCAGACAGTGTGCAGACTTGCTATGGAAAGAAGCAAGGCAGACTGATGTATAGACATGCTCAACTCTATGGCGTGCAACTAAATGATGTACAGACTTGATGTTGGACCAACAAGACCATGTACAGACTTGACCAGCACATATACACTAAGTGAGACACTGATAGGCTGTACAGACTTCACACTCAGCTACGAACTGAACTGAAGAATGTATGGACTTGTGTTATGCAGACAGACAATGTATGGACTTGTGTTATGCAGTCAGACAGTGTATGGACTTGTGTTAACATGCTGGCAAACGGATGTACAGACTTTATTCATGCAAGCAAGACAGTGAGCATGCAGCACACAATGTGCAGACTTTATGCAATGCATGAAGAAGCAATGTATAGACTTTGCAGTGTGTTATGAAGAATGCATCAAGCAAGGTATGATCATCAAGAATGAATGCACAATGGCTGCATGGACTTGGCGTTCTGAACAATGTACAATGTATAGACTTAGTCATGCGTGCAGCAAAGACAATGTACATACTTATGCCATGCTCACAGCTAATGCATGTACAGACTTGTATGAGGAACAGGTTGTACAGACTTAGACGAATGAAACAAGCTGCAATGTGTAGACTTGAAGAGCATTCAGCAGCCAATGTACAGACTTACACACTTGTGTAGACTAGCCAGTGTATGGACTTCATGAGCATGCAACACACAATGTGCAAACTGCGTGCAATGCATGAAGAAGCATTGTGTAGACTTAGACAGACTTCGCTAGCGTAGAATGTGCAGACTTCATGCAATGCAATATGCAGACTTTAGAGACAATGCATGAACAAATGATGCAATGTACAGACTTAGCAGCGTGCAGACAAACGACGGCCAAGACGATGTATAGACTTTGCATCTTATGTGAGACGAACGATGTATAGACTTTGTAGCAAGAACTGTGCACATGCATGAACAATGTACAGACTATGTGTTGCGAATACAGGCTGTACAGACTTAATGTAATGCATGTAGACTTGCTATGAACAACCTATGCGATGTACAGACTTGCAACAAGACTCTGTACAGACTTCATATGATGCACTGACAATGTACAGACTTGTAGAACAAACGTTGCACATATGCCATGAATGTATAGACTTGTTTGATGAATGTATGAACAAGACGATTCAACTAAACCCTGTACAGACTTGCACAATTAGAGTGATGCATGAACAATCCGATGTACAGACTTGCCAATGTATAGACTTTAAGAACATGCAAGAATGTATAGACTTTAAGAACAATGCAAGGGGTTGTACAGACTTTGTCTGTGATGTGCAATGCAAGGGGCTGTACAGACTTTGTCCGTGATGTGCAGACTTGCTATGTCTGCGACACATGTAATGTGTAGACTTGCTGGCCAGACGCTACAAAGACTCTGTACAGACTTAGCAACTTAGCTTGCAGATGTATGGACTTGTACTGGCTTGATAGTATGCATGAAATACCCTGTACAGACTAATTGCATGAAGCACAGACATATCAACAGAATTTATAGACTTGCATATGCATGAAGACGAGTGTACAGACTTCAACTATTAAGGTTCAGGCATGCTGTCAGGAATGTATAGACTTGTTCTAAATGATGCACAAACACAACACAAGGTAATGTATAGACTCTATTGTTCATGCTGCAATGCAATGTGTAGACCTGTGGGTGTGTTCATGACAATGTACAGACTTGTGCATGCTATAGGACAATGTATGGACTTTGAATGAACGTGCAGCAGTGTATAGACTTGCTCAGCCTGAAGCAGAGCAATGTACAGACTTCAGCGTGCAAACAGGACCTCACATGCATCAGTGTATAGACAGTATGAACTGATGAATGAACTGATGAATGCAACTATGCAATACTGTGAATGTATAGACTATATGCAATGCACAGACTAGAGCTAGCACACTCATGCATTCTCCACAGAAACAGATCAGACATATCATGCATTCTCCACAGAAAAAGATCAGACATATGCATACTAAATGTGCTGTTATTAGTTTAACAATATGGTGACTTATTCATGTTGCTATCATTAAAACACCATATTATCATCAAAGCACAAGGGGCACAACAATCTTCCCCTTTTTGATGATGGCAACATAATGAGTCACACTGACTCGTCAAACTATTCTCCCCCTTTGACATAAGCAAAAAGGAGATGGTTTGAGAGACAAAATTCAGCACACAAATACAGATAATGAAACATATGTCACTGAAATAGGGTTCCCCCTTATGACAAGAAAACATCTCTCCCCCTATCAATGTGTATGTAGAACTACTCTCCTCTTAAACGCAGATAAACCATAACTCCCCCTGAAGTGCAGGAAGGAACTCTCGTTATCCAATAAATCAATCTGAAATCAACCATTACAAACAATCTGAATTCTGGTTGTGGCACCTCACATATGCATGAACAGAATGAAACAGGTGGAAAGTCCACAGAACCAGAACTGGTTGCAAAACAAGATGGAAGATTCCAACAGTGTGGAGAGGAGTACATCTCAGGAATCAATCTGAACTCCACCACCATAAGGATTCTGAAGTTCAGAAGGCTGCAATTGAACAAGATAATAATGGGAGTGGCACCTCACATTTGTATGGTCAGAAAAATGTAGATGGAATCAGTCAACTGATAAGAGAGGATTTGTCAATACAGTTACTGTTGATCATGAATGAATCTGATCATGAGGGATTTTAATGCTTGCACCACTTCAATAAGTCTTAAGAAGTATAGACTCTTCTATCATAAAGGGTTATGAAGTGGCAACTTAACCAATCTGATTTAATTTTGATGTATACCAAATTTGTCAAATTAAACTCAATACTCATATCTGAATCCAAGTTTTAATAAGGGTGAACCAATTAGTCAGAAAACACTCAAACATAATCATCTTTTATCTTACACACATGATCTCAATAGCTCCTTTGAAAGAAACGCAGATTAGTACTGAGGTTAACCACTTTTCTAAGAACATGAGTTGACAAAATTTTTAATATATTTTTCATATGAAGCACATTATATTTTTCCTGAGCAATTTAGGTTGATCAATACCTTTTTACATGAGGCACAACACGTCTCAGGTGAAGTGACCCAGTTACTCAGTGTGATAACTGTCATTGCCTCTCAACTTAGAGAACAGAGTTAGCAATATAAGTATCTTTTTACATGAGAAGACACCTTGATCAGAGGCCAGACTCCCCAGTTACTCAACACAGAAATGCTATTGCTCTGTCAGGTTCTCAATGAATTTTCATTTTAAGTGACTATGACACTTCATGACTTGGGTTCACTCCATTTCTTTGATAGAGGACCTAGTTTCTCAGTGAACAAAGTCTTTTCATTACTCATTGATTTTATTTCCTGTCAAATTTTTCAAAGTTAATGTTTAACAACAATACTCACTCTATGCATCTTAACCAAAGAAACCCTGATTTCAAATTTTCAGATATCTGATGAGTGAGTCTAAGGTCTTTATGACACATGTGGTTAAAGTTTATTAAACCTTATCATTCAGATATTTTCAATTCATTTAATTACAAATCTTAGAATACATTAATCTTATATCAGTCTGATTCAGTGGTAATTCTTAAACCTATATGATAAGAATTTCTAAAAAGTTCTCAGACTGAATTGTATGACATGCAGCTTAAGTTCCTCAGACCAGAAAAGAAAAATTTTGCTGACCAACTTATCAACAGTAGAACCAAATCAGTCACACCAGCTGAGAGATGTATGAAGGATGAGCATAAGCTAGTGGAAGAGTAAATCACCAATAGAGAGGAGCATTAGAAGAGAGTTTATCAACAGACAGTAACTGAGTCTGGAATTTAGACAGATCAGCTATTTTGGTGAAGACAACAGAGAATTCAATTGAACCAAATTGAGAGCATTAGAAGATCCAATAAACTAGACAGGAGGATTTTAGGTGAAAGTGAATGAGATAATCAGAAAACTTCCTCTGTCTAGATTCATCATGACAATAGCAAGGCATGAGCAGCAGAATGGTTGGTCAAGACAAGTTGAGCTCCCCCTGACTAAGTGCATGATGTGAAGGATAAAACATAAGCAGCAATATGATTGATCAAAAATAGTTGGACTCCCTCTGACTGTATGCATGAAATGTATTGAAAGCACATCACATGATATCAAATTTTGCATTCAGATATGATTCATGCAAATTAGACAGAAGAGAATTACCATAAGCATGATTGTTCAATTCATATTTCAGAAAACTTCAGTTTAGCACCAACAGATCAACATGATATGCAATACACTGCTCTATATGACTTGACCCATGGTACCATGCGGAGGACTTGGTCCAAGGACCACCTCACACATGGCAGTAGCATCCAGACATACTCCATCTTCCCGTCAGCACTGTTCCATTTAATATACAATGATGGTCATGCAAATCAGTGCAATACAACATGCAGGGAGTTTGACATATCATGCATCATGACATAGATATGTAATGCATTCAGAGATAAACTAAAATTATTTTCATGTGCATTTCAGATTTTCAATTAGATTCAGTTAGATGATGCACAAAAGAGTTAACATGAAATGCAGGCATTTAGAGCACACAAATTCAGAAGATAGAATTTAAACTTAGTTTTTAGAACTAACCTGAATAGTGCAGTCCTGGGGTTCCAATTTTTTTGAGTGCCCTGGATTATTAACCCCTTTATTCTTCAGCTTCCAAGGCACACCTTCAAAGATGTTAATCAATTTGATCCTGCAGGAACCCAAGAAGTCTTGGGTCCTGAATTAGCCCTGATGGGTGTTCTGAACAATCTTTTAGCAATATTATCATCATGATCCATCAGGTAACAGTTATCCATGGAATGACCAGATTTTCCACAGTATCTACATGAAACAGCAGATTTTCTGGTCCTATGATACATATCAACAGCAGCATGAGACCTATGAAACTGAGCATGAATTGTTCTGTTGTATGCATGAGCAGTTTGTTTCTTATTACCTGATGACCAACATTCAATAAATCTGTGACCTACCTTGCCACAGTTAAAACATGAAATGTTTGCACTTCTTGTTCTGGGGAATTCAGCAGATTTGAAGTTAATATGAGTTCCCTGAACATGCCAGCAGTCCTTGACTGCATGACCATATTTCCCATATTCAAAGCATCTAAGATGCTTGCCTTTTGATTTATTGTTACCCCAATATTTTTCAGTCCAGCACTCGTTTGCCTTGTGCCCTGGCTTGTTGCAAGTGAAACAAATAATATGCTGGCCTGAAGTAGATTTATATCTATGTGGGCCATGAGTATGTGTGAAAAATCTAGAATTCACATTGTTGTCTTCTTTCATTTTAAAACATGCATTCATTAGATGACCACGCCTACCACAGTAATAATAGGATGCATCAAATTTCTTAGTGGCATGGTTTCTATCAGATGAATTCCTAGAATGCAATGTTTTATTTGCATGCTCATCTTCTTTTAATAGTCTGCAATCGTCCATGATATGTCCAGCTTTGCCACAGTAATAACATGAGAATTCCTTCTCAGATGCATGCGAATGAGTAGATGATTTGTGAGTGGCATGCATTAACCTATTAGACTCCACACAGCTAGCATAATTCATAGTACAAGTAGGGACATTTTTAACTTTGTTCATCTGACCATCCTTTTTCAATTTTTTACCTCCTTTCACAATTTTCGTTTGCTTTTCATTTTTCTGGGCTTTGAACTGAAATACAGATGTTGAAGGTGATTTCTGATTTTTATTTTGTTTTGGAGATTGACTTGAAGTACCAGCTACATCAGAGCTTTGCATAAAAGTAGTGTATAGCTGGTTTCTAGTAATTTCCTTAACATCAGAACTACATCTTATCCCCCTTTTTGAGTTCTTATCCTCACTTTTCATGACATCTTTCATCTTTCCTTTTAATTTAGCAGACTCAATTTCTGAATTTTCCAGATCATAAATTTTATTTTCCAAAGATGCTATATGAAGCTCATAACTGACTATCTCCTGTTCACTGCAATTGACACATTCACTTAAGACCTTATTTGCAGTTTTATACTTCTCAACCTCTTGTTCCAGATTGTTCAAGATTTTTAATTCTTCATCACAGACAGCTTTTCCATTTTCTGTGGTGAGAAGTCTTTCAGACAAGCCAGTGTTTAACCATTTCAATTTTTCAACTTCAGCTTTCAATTCAGTGTTTTCTTCCTCAAAATTTTTATTCTGAATTTCATTACCAGCACATCTCTCTCTTCCAGACATCAGCTCCAATTTTTCAATTAGTTCCTCTTCCCATTCTTCCACTTTGATTTTCTCAGCAAGCAGATTTCTGTGATCCTCTTTAAACACAGCACTTTGTTTCTTCATCCATTCATTTTCATTATAGAGATCTTCATTACGTTCTCTTAGAGCTGAGCACATATCACAGCTTGACTCTACAGAAGAGATATGCATTGCTTCCTTGTTGATTTTCTCTATTTCAACTTCAATATTTTTATTCTTCGTCTGAATTTCTACATTCTCAACTTTCGATTTCTTCAGATCAAACTTAATCCTTTCCAACTCTTCCAAGTTCATCAAATGTTCATTAGTTGTCAGTTTCAGCTGACTTTCTAATTCGGAGATTTTATTGATACCTTCATGATTTTCCTTTTTCAACATGCACATTTGTTTCATATTCAAGTGAGACTCAGATAGACATTTATCATATAATTCATTCATTTTCAGGCACTTTTCACATGATGAATTAGAATCACATTTATCAATTTTATTTTTCAACCTTTTATTCTCAGATTTCAATTTTTCACATCTATCATTAAGTTCCTCATTTATATTCCATAGATCATCAATCAAAAGTTCTTCAGATTCAGAGCTTACCTGAGATGAGGTTTCATCATCATCATTTCTCCGATCAGCCATCAAGCATTTGCTGTGATTCCTGATTAGCTTTAGTTTTTCCAAAATTTCTCTGGCAGACCTGCAAGAAGAAATACATTCGATTAGAGGTCTGTCAATTGATTCTTTTATTAAAACTACTGCTCTAGTGTTGACAGAGTCTTTCAATTTGTCCTTCTCAGTCCACCTAGATTTATCTTTTGATAATTTGTGTGGACCATGAGTTATTACCTTCCAAAGATTTGGATCAGTAGATTTTACATACCGATAGAAATTTTCTACCCAAGAATCAAAATTATTACCTCTGAATATTGGAGGTTTAGCCATCGAGATATGATGAATGCACTGAAATCAGATGAACAACTCAAGACACACAACTGATGAAACAAAACACAGAACACAAGAAGCACACTCTAAAATGCACCAAATACTAACAGGATCCTCTGCAGATTGTTAGATATGTTAAGTCAGAGATCCGCTCTGATACCAAGTGTTAGGTTCGGTGCTAATGATTCAGAGGGGGGGTGAATGAATCTCCCCTTCAAAACTTTCGCCCAATTAAAATTCTAGTGCTCAGAACTGCGGAATAAAAGCACTAAGACGAACTAAGAAAAACTAATCCAGTCATCTATTGAACCTGTAGGCAAATATGTAGAGTGCTCCTAAGCAAACATCTAATGTGCGCAGCAATGAACTGAATATAATCCTCGTGCCTATGCATGCATCTAGCGCCAATCAGATAAGAATTCAAACCACAGTGCACAAAGGGTTTTTAGGTGGTTCGGTCCTGCAGACCTACGTCCACCCCACACTCAAACCCGAGTGTGGATTCCGCTGACTCACATCTTGAACAGCTGGGAATCACAACTTGCCATACAATCCGCTGAGCCTCACAGCTTGCTGTCCGAGGAATCCTCCTCGCCTGCTGAGCCTCACAGCTTGCTCTGCTGGGCAATACAGCTTAGCCGTCCAGTGGAATCATCCACTGCAAATATTGACAAACAGCTTGAAGAAATATTTAAAGAGAAAACAGGAAAATGGGAAACAAACAGCAATTGGAAGACTCTAAACAATGAAGCACAATGTGGCTCAGAATGAGCTGACTGGCCGGGATTTGATCCACGGTCCAGTGAAGGCAGATCTCTCTCAATCTCACTATCTTTCTTTCTCTTTTTCATCTTCTGCTAATCTCACTCTCTCTTTCTCTGCTCAAGCTCTCTAACTCTCTCTTTCTCTTCTTTCTCTTCTGCTCTTCTTCTCTTTCTCTTTTTCTTCTCTGCTTCTTCTGCTTCTCTTTTCTTTCTCACTGGATCATGCATGCTCTTCTCTGCTTCAGTCGATCAGTCTTCTCCTGAGGAAGAAGACTTCCTTTTATAGCAGCAGCAAGCAAGAGGGCGTGTGGCTTCCACATCTCCCGCCCAAAGCACCTGACCACATGGCAGTATTTCAGCAAGCTTCAGCACACGTGTCACGATCAGGGCACTCCTATTATCCTCAGATCACGTGCCTTCATTAGGCTTCACAAAGAGTCCATGTCAGATAGTCGAATAGGATTATCAGTTTAAGACAACAAACCTTGTACAGACTCTGTAGGGAGTAATGTGCAGTGTGTAGACATTGCAATGTGTAGACTTTGAATCCCAGCATGTGACCTCAATGTACAGACATGCTGGATGCAATGTAGTATGCATATAGTGTAATGTATAGACTTATGAGTGTGTGCGACCAGACAGTGTGCAGACTTGCTATGGAAAGAAGCAAGGCAGACTGATGTATAGACATGCTCAACTCTATGGCATGCAACTAAATGATGTACAGACTTGATGTTGGACCAACAAGACCATGTACAGACTTGACCAGCACAAATACACTAAATGAGACACTGATAGGCTGTACAGACTTCATACCCAGCTACGAACTGCACTAAAGAATGTATGGACTTGTGTTATGCAGATAGACAATGTATGGACTTGTGTTATGCAGTCAGACAATGTATGGACTTGTGTTAACATGCTGGCAAACGGATGTACAGACTTTATTCATGCAAGCAATACAGTGAGCATGCAGCACACAATTTGCAGACTTTATGCAATGCATGAAGAAGCAATGTATAGACTTTGCAGTGTGTTATGTAGAATGGATCAAGCAAGGTATGAACATCAAGAATGAATGCACAATGGCTGTATGGACTTGGCGTTCTGAACAATGTATAATGTATAGACTTAGTCATGCGTGCAACAAAGACAATGTACATACTTATGCCATGCTCACAGCTAATGCATGTACAGACTTGTATGAGGAACAGGCTGTAAAGACTTAGACGAATGAAACAAGCTGCAATGTGTAGACTTAAAGAGCATTCAGCAGCCAATGTACAGACTTACACACTTGTGTAGACTAGCCAGTGTATGGACTTGATGAGCATGCAGCACACAATGTGCAAACTTTATGCAATGCATGAAGAAGCAATGTGTAGACTTAGACAGACTTCGCTAGCGTGGAATGTGCAGACTTCATGCAATGCAATGTGCAGACTTTAGAGACAATGCATGAACAAACGATGCAATGTACAGACTTAGCAGCGTGCAGACAGACGACGGCCAAGACGATGTATAGACTTTGCATCTTATGTTAGACGAACGATGTATAGACTTTGTAGCAAGAACTGTGCACATGCATGAACAATGTACAGACTCTGTGTTGCGAACACAGGCTGTACAGACTTAATGTAATGCATGCAGACTTGCTATGAACAACCGATGCGATGTACAGACTTGCAACAAGACTCTGTACAGACTTCATATAATGCACTGACAATGTACAGACTTGTAGAACAAACGTTGCACATATGCCATGAATGTATAGACTTGTTCGATGAATGTATGAACAAGCCGATTCAACTAGACCCTGTATAGACTTGCACAATTGGAGTGATGCATGAACAGTCCGATGTACAGACTTGCCAATGTATAGACTTTAAGAACATGCAAGAATGTATAGACTTTAAGAACAATGCAAGGGGCTGTACAGACTTTGTCTGTGATGTGCAATGCAAGGGGTTGTACAGACTTTGTCTATGATGTGCAGACTTGCTATGTCTGCGACACATGCAATGTGTAGACTTGCTGGCCAGACGCTACAAAGACTCTGTAAAGACTTAGCAACTTAGCCTGCAGATGTATGGACTTGTGCTGGCTTGATAGCATGCATGAAATACCCTGTACAGACTAATTGCATGAAGCACAGACATATCAACAGAATGTATAGACTTACATATGCATGAAGACGAGTGTACAGACTTCAACTATTAAGGTTCAGGCATGCTGTCAGGAATGTATAGACTTGTTCTAAACGATGCACAAACACAACACAAGGTAATGTATAGACTCTATTGTTCATGCTGCAATGCAATGTGTAGACCTGTGGGTGTGTGCATGACAATGTACAAACTTGTGCATGCTACAAGACAATGTATGGACTTTGAATGAACCTGCAGCAGTGTATAGACTTGCTCAGCCTGAAGCAGAGCAATGTACAGACTTCAGCGTGCAGACAAGACCTCACATGCATCAGTGTATAGATAGTATGAACTGATGAATGAACTGGTGAATGCACCTATGCAATACTGTAAATGTATAGACTATATGCAATGCACAGACTAGAGCTAGCACACTCATGCATTCTCCACAGAAACAGATCAGACATATCATGCATTCTCCATAGAAACAGATCAGACATATGCATACTCAATGTGATGTTATTAGTTTAATAATATGGTGACTTATTCATGTTGCTATCATTAAAACACCACATTATCATCAAAGCACAAGGGGCACAACAGGTCCAACATGAAAATGGAGATAGCAGACTTCGTGTCTAGATGCTTGACATGCCAACAGGTGAAGGCGGAACATCAGAAGCCCGCTGGAAGACTGCATCCACTAGATATCCCGAAGTGGAAATGGGAAGACATCGGTATGGACTTTATCATGGGTTTGCCCAAGTCTAGGGGCGGATATGTTGGAATTTGGGTAATCATCGATCGCCTTACTAAATCAGCTCATTTCTTGCCTATCAAGAGTCGATGGTCGGTTGATGTTCTTGCTGCCCTATATATCAAGGAGGTTACTAAATTGCATGGAATTCCTGTGTCTATAGTATCTGATCGAGATCTGCGCTTTACTTCTCATTTTTGGAAGGGTCTACAACACTCTCTGAGGACAAAACTTAATTTCAGCACTGCTTTCCATCCCCAGACAGATGGTCAGACTGAAAGGACAAATCAGGTTGTTGAAGATATGTTAAGAGCATGCATTATAGATTTCGGCGGAAGCTGGCATGACCACTTATCCCTAGCCTAATTTATCTACAATAATAGCTATCAAGCCAGTATTCAAATGGCACCTTTCGAGGCGCTTTATGGCAGGAGTTGTCGATCTCCAATATGCTGGGATGAAGTCGGTGAAAGACAACTTCTATGCCCAGATATGGTTAGAGATTCAACTGAAAAAATACACATTATCAGAGAGAGACTCAAGGTAGCTCAGTGCAGGCAAAAATCTTATGCTGATAACAGAAAGAGAGATTTGGAATTTCAAGTGGGTGACCATGTATTTCCTAAGGTATCTCCCGGCCGAGGTATTAGAAGATTCGGTGTTAAGGGCAAGCTTACACCAAGGTTTATCGGTCCATTTGAAGTATTGGAAAGAGTGGGCGAGGTGGCTTACCGCATTGCCTTACCTCCTCAACTCTCGGAAGTGCATTACGTATTTCATATATCTATGCTGAAGAAATATGTGTTCTAATACGCGGACAACGGACGTCGCTAATACGCCCCACTACCAAATTAAAATATCCGACCCACAAATTAAATAAATGGAATAGTTAAGTGGTGAGACCGAGTCGAATCCACAGGGAGAAGTAGATTTGAAAGTTAAAAACCTTGAGTTGTTAAGATTTAAAAATCAAGAGAATTGAATTTAAACCGCCTTAGAAAGATTGGGATGTAATTTAGAAGGGTGGAATCGATAGAAGAACAAATAGACAATTATAATGAAACTAAGGTGAACTAGGAAGAGAAATAACATTTAAACCAGACAAAATTGGAAGAAGTGACAGAAGATAAAGTTGAATATCAAAGGGTTAGGAATAATTTTTATGAAGAGTGCAGAGAGAGAAAATGAAAGGAAGAAGGTGAAAACTGGGAAATAAGAGAGTCTATCTGCGCGGGTGAATAGTAAACACATAAAAGATAGAATCTTGGAAAATTAAATATAACTTAAAAATAGTGAAGAAGTAGAGGAAGTGAAATAAGAATGAAAGTTAGATCTATAAGATAGGAACAACTTTCATGAAGAACGCAGAATGAAAAGAGGATTGGAAGAGCTTCCAAATGGAGAAATGGCAGTGAAGAGGAATTAGAGGAAATGGTAAACATAGAAAATGTGTAGAATTGAAATATAAACAACTTTGAGACAAGAAATTGAAATGATAAAGAAGACTTACCTCGAGGAGACATAACATTTGTTTTTGGCATTTTCAAAATTTGTTATTTTTTATGCTTTTGTGGATCCTTTTATTTTTATGTAAATATAACAGTGGGCAGCAATATATATATATATATAAGAAAGCACAAAGTTATCAACTTCCAATTCAACCCCCCCCCCCCCCCCGGCAACGGCGCCAAAATTTGATACGCGGAAAATGGACGTCGTTAATACGCCTCACTACCAAATTAAAATATCCGGCCCACAAATTAAATAAATGGAATAGTTAAGTGGTGAGACCGAATCGAATCCACAGGGAGAAATAGATTTGAAAGTTGAAAACCTTGAGTTGTTAAGATTTAAAAATCAAGAGAATTGAATTTAAACCGCCTTAGAAAGATTGGGATGTAATTTAGAAGGGTGGAATCGATAGAAGAACAAATAGACAATTATAATGAAACTAAGGTGAACTAGGAAGAGAAATAACTTTTAAACCAGACAAAATTAGAAGAAGTGACAGAAGACAAAGTTGAATATCGAAGGGTTAGGAATAACTTTTATGAAGAGTGCAGAGAGATAAAATGAAAGGAAGAAGGTGAAAACTGGGAAATAAGAGAGTCTATCTGCGCGGGTGAATAGTAAACATGTAAAAGATAGAATATTGGAAAATTAAATATAACTTAAAAATAATGAAGAAGTAGAGGAAGTGGTAGAAGAATAAAATTTAGATCTATAAGAGAGAAACAACTTTCATGAAGAACGCAGAATGAAAAGAGGATTGGAAGAGCTTCAAAATGGAGAAATGGCAGAAGGTATCAACTCGGATGAATAGTAACCGATCAGGATAAAACTTAGAAAAACGTGTAATAACTTAAAAATAAAGAGGAATTAGAGGAAATGGTAAAAATAGAAAACGTGTATAATTGAAATATGAACAACTTTGAAGAAGACAAGAAATTGAAATGACAATCATAAAAGCATGTAAATGGCTAAGATATGACAAACATCTTAAAATTTACACTAACAATGACTTAAACTTACAAAAGCCAAAATTTCTAATAATTTAAAATAGATAACAAAGTGAAAGAAATTAGAACCTGAAGGGGCCTCCTGCCCCTCTCTCTCCTCTTCTTCTTCACAAAAACACAAACATAAATTCAAAACTCTCTCAATAACAAAAGAACTAAAAATGGTATTACAAGCTTTTTCTTCTAAACCACACCCAAACCCTTCCTTTTATAGGCCCTAAACATTGGCCTTTGTCCCTCTGTATTGCTCTCTTTCTCTATGAAGGGCTGCTTATACGTTTGGACTTTGCATTGGGTCCGTGTGAAGCCACTGGCCGCATTCCCATTTGGCCGACCGTGTGAAGCCGTGTTGCACTTTTTGTTTGGCCGTGTGAATCCCGCCGAAAAGAGCTCTGCATCGTGTGAAGCTTTGGTGTGAAGCACTGGCCGCCAGCTCTTCCATCGCGGTGCGCCCTCGTGCGTCCAAACACCATGCGAGAAGGCCGTCTGCCAAGCTTTGGACGACAGCCGCTTTTGCATTCAGCCGCATGGGACCCCATGGCCACTCCCTCATGTACCCACGTGAAGCCACTGCCATTTGCATGATTTTGGACTACTGCCTTGGAGCCTTGGCCACGTGATCTCATGTTGCCATATATGCAGTTTGTTAACCTTGAAGGCATTGAAGCCTCACGTGCATGCATATGCACTTATATTGTAGAAGCCTTCGAGCCGACCATTGCAAGATATAGATATAATATATATAAAGGTGTTAGGATTATATATATATTATGTATATGAAGGAGGCAACGTGAATATATATATAGGTGTATATATAGGTGTATATATATATATTAGATATATTATGTATATATATATTAGGAATATTTATATATTATATGAATATAGATATATATATCGTAATATCTACATTAGTGAATATATATATATATATAATGAATGTATTATATAAATGTATATATATATTATATAAGTAAACATATATAAATCTATATCATATTATTTATATAGAGGTGTTCATGTTGTGGGTTTTATTTTTTATTATTATTATATTTTGTTTATTTTCCTCTTCATGTTTCATGACATTTGGCCCATTCTTGCGTAAACTTCTTACCGAGTGCCTGTAAAATAACATGTTTATTGATCAAATTATAATAATTTCATCAAACTAAACATTTTGATCGGAAACCGATATTAAGTATGATAAGTGTATAATTATTAACATTAAAACTCATAAAACGTGTGAATATCAGAAATTAACTCATACAAATGCACACTTATCACACCCCCCCAACTTACTCATTGCTAGTTTGGGCATGACTTCTTACCGAGTCCCTTAGCAATGCAAACAATTTGAAATTAAGGACCAACAAGAGTATAAAATATTCATACCTTATTTCTAGATCATCTTTCATAGAGTCAACTAAGGATTAGGAATCTGGAAGCATTAACACATACTAGCCTTAGATTTGGAAATTAAGATACATGATCAAGAAGTCAATTTAAAGGTCAATAGCACTTGTGCATGTGTAATACTAAGTCAACAGTGAAGACAATTGCATCCTCCATTTACTATTCCGAACAAGTGCATTTCAATCCTGCACTTCTTAAATAGAGTATAATAGCTTTTTGTCTGCCTTATTACTATGTCCCTTTTGGGATCTCTCTCTCTCTCTTTTTTTTTCTTTTTTTCCTTTCTATACACACATACACACATGATGCTGCACTACCTGTCACTGTTTTACGTGAACCTCAACACGTCTTAGGTGAAGCAGGCCCGGTTACTCAGATCAAGGTTCCCTTTTCCTTTTGACGCGAACCTCAACACGTCTTAGGTGAAGTAGGCCCGGTTACTCAGAATCGGAGCATTTTTCATGGTATTTTTACTCAAAATGTCTTTTTTTATAGATATTTTGGCAGAAAGCTATATAAAAGATCTCTTTTTTTAGAAGTGCAGAATATCATGCAACATACTCAAAATAGCAGAAGGCTTGTCATCCTTGTTTCATTAGCGTGCTAAGTGACTTTTTTTTCTAATAGTGCACATGAACTTTAAAAAGATTCTTAGATCAATTTTCCATGGCTAGATTAAATAATCTCCCATCATCCTTATCTAGTCATTTCTATTCCAGAATTACGTTCAATGGAAGCATAAATCATTGTTAGTCCCTTAGCAATGCAAACAATTTGAAATTAAGGACCAACAAGAGTATAAAATATTCATGCCTCATTTCTAGATCATCTTTCATAGAGTCAACTAAAGATTAGGAATCTGGAAGCATTAACACATACTAGCCTTAGATTTGGAAATTAAGGTACATGATCAAGAAGTCAATTTAAAGGTCAATAGCACTTGTGCATGTGTAATACTAAGTCAACAGTGAAGATAATTGCATCCCCCATTTGCTATTCCGAACAAATACCTTTCAATCCTGTACTTCTTAAATAGAGTATAATAGCTTTTTGTCTGCCTTATTACTATGTCCCTTTTGGGATCTCTCTCTCTCTCTCTCTTTTTCTTTTTTTCCTTTCTATACACACATACACACATGATGCCGCACTACCTGTCACTGTTTTACGCGAACCTCAACACGTCTTAGGTGAAGCAGGCCCGGTTACTCAGATCAAGGTTCCCTTTTCCTTTTGACGTGAACCTCAATACGTCTTAGGTGAAGTAGGCCCGGTTACTCAGAATCGGAGTAATTTTCTTGGTGTTTTTTCTCAAAATATCTTTTTTTTTATAGATATTTTGGCAGAAAGCTATATAAAAGACCTCTTTTTTTAGAAGTGCAGAATATCATGCAACATACTCAAAATAGCAGAAGGCTTGTCCTCCTTATTTCATTAGCGTGCTAAGTGACTTTTTTTTCTAATAGTGCACATGAACTTTAAAAAGATTCTTAGATCAATTTTCCATGACTAGATTAAATAATCTCCCATCATCCTTATCTAGTCATTTCTATTCCAGAATTACGTTCAATGGAAGCATAAATCATGAAACACAATTGGGATGTGGGTTCAGAGAAAAAAAAGGTAAAATAAGGTTGTATAAGATGACATGATTTTCGTCCCCCCCAACTTAAATGACATTGTCCTCAATGGCATGAACAATATGAAATAATGAACAATGGAAACATGATAGTTTTGGGAAAGAACGGGACAACCTGAGGTGTACTTCGACGGCCTTGGTGTTTGAGAGGCGGTACTTGACTTTGAAAATCAGAGCAACAGAGTAAGCAATCAGTTCTCTCCCCCCAACTTATCCTGCAAAATAAAAACACAAACCACAATAAAAACTTGGGTTGCCTCCCAAGAAGCCATTTATTAGCACACAAAAATCACTAAAACTTTGGGTTGCCTCTCAAGAAGCGCTAAATTTAACGTCTTCAGCCAGACATAATGTAGCTCACTAGCCAACGGGTAGCATTAAAAATGAGCCACCAAGTGATCTTATCCTCTAATAAATTTCAACTTTTGGACCATTGGAGGAAAAGATTATATGCATGTGCATGTGGGCTAGAAACATCCCAAGGTGGGTCTAGGAATTCGTATGGACCCCCTCGGTCTGAGAATGGGAGAGGAATTATCATATCTTCAATTACAAAATATTCCTCTATAGTTTTAAGGTCTTTATAAGTATTAAACACATCAATGCGGACCTTAACTTCCCATAGCTTTTCTCCTGCATCCTCCCTCTTAAGAGTTACTTGCGTATCATTCAGGTGAGAGAGGATAAGAGTGTGATCATTTTTTGGGGAGTCCACCACATGGCCAATGTCAAGGAGATAAGAAGGATTACGAATCAAATAAGTTTGCTCCTTAAGACAAGAATTCTCAGAATGCTCATATGGATCTAACCAGTTGGTGAGTTGCAGAATATTTGGAATGATTATGGATTCACCAAGGTTAGGGGTGGGTAAAAGATCCACATCCTCCCCTAAATCAGGAGATGCCCGGCTAGAGTAAATTTTAAATGGAGTACTCGGTTCCTCAATTACCAAAGAAGAATGGTTTATGGCAACACTCAATTCTCTCTCCACACTCACATTTTCTTCATTATTCACTTGGAAGGAGGACTCATCAAATTCAGGAAAGGCAAGTAAAGGAATTTGATCATTGACGGATAAATCCTCTTCCTCTTCTTCTCCCCCTGACTTAAGATCATCATATTCATCATAATCCTCTTCACAATTCTTAGGCTGCTCTTCCTTTAAGTCCTCATCATAAAACTCCCCCATTATTCTCTCAAGATCAAAAGGGATATGAGTGTTAGGCTAGGGAATCATAGATTGATCATATGGACTTTTATTGTCATCAAATGCAGGAAGTTGGCCCTCAAGACTTGTAGTGGAGTTGCTAGGCATTGGATCGACTTCCATTTCTACGATATTTTTAGCAACCTGGCTCACATGAGCCTCAAAGTTTTACAGTTGTTCCTGGAAGGTTTGTTGTTGAGTCTGGAAGAGCCGTGTCAATTGATCAAACATCTCCTCCTTATGCAAATCTGTGTATGGAGGAGATAGATAAGTGGGCTGAGAGTCAAATTGTGATGGATAGTAATTTGAAGGGCACTCAATCTGAGAATGAGGTGGTGGAGAGTGTATGGGATGTCCTCTATAATAGGGTTGATCGTAAGAATCATTTGGGTATGGTTCCCAATTTGGAAAATCTTGTTCTTGAGGACTTTGGCCTAGATCCTGATAAGACTCCCAAGAAGAATCATGTTGATCTCTCTAGCCAGAATTAAAGTTATTTGGACATGGGTCAAAATAAGGTGTGGAGAGGTCTTGAGACATGTGGGTTTGTCTTGCTTGGTCCATCCAAGAGATGTTTGGGTGATCTTCCCAACTAGAGTTATAGGTATCTGAGGATAATTCATAATCGGGCTGAGAAAATCGTTGATCATATTGAGCTTGCTCCGGGGTGAAAGATAGATTATGGCCCCCTTGAAACCCTTGAAAGAAATGAGTGGTTGGAGCCTGGTCTTGGGTAAACGATGGAAACTGGGCCATCATAGGTGATGAGATCTCATTTTGGTCCGACCAAGAGTATGGATTTTCATAATAGGTCGGGCTGTTTTGGGTGAGAAATGAGAATGGGTTTGGACAACCACCTACATAATGGGTCGGGTTAACCCACATGTGATCATTGTCATGGTGACTAGGTGGTATGAAGGGGTCTTGATCCATGGCTAAGAATTGATCAAATTTATGAGCCAATTGGTCAAACCTAGCTAAGTTGTGTGCCCAATCCATATATGAAAGTTATGATCTCACCATTTTTTGTATATTTTATTTTTTCTTCTTTTTTTTTGATGCAAACAAATTATCAATTAAAGTCTAACTTAGATTCACCATCAAACTTATCCACCGGCCAGGTAACAGGTGTGGAAGTGGGAGGCTCCCCTTGCTTTCACAAGGTCCTAATTAAGTAACAACTTTCCCGCTTATAGCGTTTGCCGTTGACCTCTAGCCTTAAACACCAGTTTCGAAGATGATAGTGAGACCAAGTTATACTTTTTTTTTACTTTTATTTTTCTATTTTTTTTGTTAGTAAACTGAGTTAATCCACCATATTTTTTATTTCTTCTATTTTTTTATTTTTTAAGAATATTTCTAAGCATGAAAACAAATTACATATTGAAAGTAAAAACAAAGAAACTAAATCTATAGAAAGAGGGTAAGAGTTCTAACCTTAATCGCATTCCCTCGTTCTTTATTGGACAAATGAAAAATAACAAGATTAAAGGATAAAGAAGACTTACCTCGAGGAGACATAACATTTGTTTTTGGCATTTTCAAAATTTGTTATTTTTTATGCTTTTGTGGATCCTTTTATTTTTATGTAAAAATAACAGTGGGCAGCAATATATATATATAAAAGAAAGCACAAAGTTATCAACTTCCAATTCAACCCCCCCGGCAACGGCGCCAAAATTTGATACGCGGAAAATGGACGTCGTTAATACGCCTCACTACCAAATTAAAATATCCGGCCCACAAATTAAATAAATGGAATAGTTAAGTGGTGAGACCGAATCGAATCCACAGGGAGAAATAGATTTGAAAGTTGAAAACCTTGAGTTGTTAAGATTTAAAAATCAAGAGAATTGAATTTAAACCGCCTTAGAAAGATTGGGATGTAATTTAGAAGGGTGGAATCGATAGAAGAACAAATAGACAATTATAATGAAACTAAGGTGAACTAGGAAGAGAAATAACTTTTAAACCAGACAAAATTGGAAGAAGTGACAGAAGACAAAGTTGAATATCGAAGGGTTAGGAATAACTTTTATGAAGAGTGCAGAGAGATAAAATGAAAGGAAGAAGGTGAAAACTGGGAAATAAGAGAGTCTATCTGCGCGGGTGAATAGTAAACATGTAAAAGATAGAATATTGGAAAATTAAATATAACTTAAAAATAATGAAGAAGTAGAGGAAGTGGTAGAAGAATAAAATTTAGATCTATAAGAGAGAAACAACTTTCATGAAGAACGCAGAATGAAAAGAGGATTGGAAGAGCTTCAAAATGGAGAAATGGCAGAAGGTATCAACTCGGATGAATAGTAACCGATCAGGATAAAACTTAGAAAAACGTGTAATAACTTAAAAATAAAGAGGAATTAGAGGAAATGGTAAAAATAGAAAATGTGTATAATTGAAATATGAACAACTTTGAAGAAGACAAGAAATTGAAATGACAATCATAAAAGCATGTAAATGGCTACGATATGACAAAAATCTTAAAATTTGCACTAACAATGACTTAAACTTACAAAAGCCAAAATTTCTAATAATTTAAAATAGATAACAAAGTGAAAGAAATTAGAACCTGAAGGGGACTCCTGCCCCTCTCTCTCCTCTTCTTTTTCACAAAAACACCAACAGAAATTCAAAACTCTCTCAATAACAAAAGAACTAAAAATGGTATTACAAGCTTTTTCTTCTAAACCACACCCAAACCCTTCCTTTTATAGGCCCTAAACATTGGCCTTTGTCCCTCTGTATTGCTCTCTTTCTCTATGAAGGGCTGCTTCTACGTTTGGACTTTGCATTGGGTCCGTGTGAAGCCACTGGCCGCATTCCCATTTGGCCGACCGTGTGAAGCCGTGTTGCACTTTTTGTTTGGCCGTGTGAATCCCGCCGAAAAGAGCTCTGCATCGTGTGAAGCTTTGGTGTGAAGCACTGGCCGCCAGCTCTTCCATCGTGGTGCGCCCTCGTGCGTCCAAACACCATGCAAGAAGGCCGTCTGCCAAGCTTTGGACGACAACCACTTTTGCATTCAGCCGCGTGGGACCCCATGGCCACTCCCTCATGTACCCACGTGAAGCCACTGCCATTTACATGATTTTGGACTACTGCCTTGGAGCCTTGGCCACGTGATCTCATGTTTCCATATATGCAGTTTGTTAACCTTGAAGGCATTGAAGCCTCACGTGCATGCATATGCACTTATATTGTAGAAGCCTTCGAGCCGGCCATTGCAAGATATAGATATAATATATATAAAGGTGTTAGGATTATATATATATTATGTATATGAAGGAGGCAACGTGAATATATATATAGGTGTATATATAGGTGTATATATATATTAGATATATTATGTATATATATATTAGGAATATTTATATATTATATGAATATAGATATATATATCGTAATATCTACATTAGTGAATATATATATATATATAATGAATGTATTATATAAATGTATATATATATTATATAAGTAAACATATATAAATCTATATCATATTATTTATATAGAGGTGTTCATGTTGGGGGTTTTATTTTTATTTATTATTATATTTTGTTTATTTTCCTCTTCATGCTTCATGACATTTGGCCCATTCTTGCGTAAACTTCTTACCGAGTGCCTGCAAAATAACATGTTTATTGATCAAATTATAATAATTTCATCAAACTAAACATTTTGATCAGAAATCGATATTAAGTGTGATAAGTGTATAATTATTAACATTAAAGCTCATAAAACGTGTGAATATCAGAAATTAACTCATACAAATGCACACTTATCATGTACGACCCTTCTCACATCATCAACCATGCTGAATTGGTGATTCAAAGGGATCTTACTTATGAGCAAAGGCCGATGCGAATCCTCGACCGCGAAGTCCGAGTTCTAAGGAGCAAGACGATCCCTATGGTGAAAATCTAATGGAATCGATGCTCGGAGCAAGAAGCAACATGGGAGACCGAGGAATCTATGAAGAGAAGATACCCAAAACTATTTTAGTCGTTAAGTATCCTATACTTTCCACAGTATCCTTATGTAGTTGAATTTACCCTTATACAGTTGAATTTGGGGACCAAATTCTTTTAAGTAGGGGAGGGTGTAACACCCGGAAAATTTAAAATAGAAATGTACAAAAAAAAATTTAACCAATTCAACCATTTAATTAATAATTCAAAAACCAATGGATACTTTAGAAGAGGCCAAATTATATTTCAGGAAATGTCAATTTATATTCACTTAAGAAATTAATAATACATCTTATTACACTATGCTAAAGAAATAAGAAACAAGTTATATAGATAGAGTTTTAAAGGTTAAACATCACTTTTACAAGATGACAAATCATATTTTCATAAATTATAATCATATTTTCATAAATTATAAACTTTAATAATTTAAAATTTTCATTTATATCATTGCTTGAAAGAAATAAGGATATATAGATGAAGAATTAAAGGATAAACCTAATTTAGGAAGTACGGAAGGGTATATAGATAATTTTGGTTAAGTATAGGGTGAATACAAAAATCTCCGTTCAAAATAACGACCGTTGTTAAGTCGTTACTTATGAAATAACGACATGGAAGATGTCGTTATTCAAGCAAAGTAAATACATAAGGTTTAAAGAGATATATATCCAATTTCGATTCTTTGAGGGGGATGGGAAAATGCTCCAAGTGATTCACGTGATCGTTATTCACAGACAAGTCATTATTTCCTAACGTGAATAGTGCTGTGAATAGTACCACTTTTTATTTAAAAAGAATTTTTTAAAAAAATTTATATGCAAAAATAGAGAAAAATATAAGGATCTTATCCAATAGGGCGCATCGGTCGATCCGTCCGCTGCACCGAGTGATCCTCCTCCCGAGCCAGCCGCCTCGGGACCCGCCCATCTCTGCCAAAGCGTGCCATAGCTGCAAGGCAAGGCACCCAAAAAAAAGAGTCAGCATATCAGAAAATCCATATGTGCAACACAGCAAAATAAAGACATATGAAGCGTCAAAATACAACTACAACAACTCAGAAAGAGGATCTCACGGGCCGTACGCCCTTGTCCCGACCTCCGACGCACGCCCCGTGGGGGGCATTTGTTGTACCCAGACTATTTCCCAGCCAAAACGACAAGGAATAAGGGTTCGGGCATTTCCTCGAACACCTTCAAGGCACGGGCTACCTAGCCCTTTCTACAACCCTAAAGGTCCCCACAAGGGTCCCGATCAACTCACCGTGACGCCCGGCGGCACAAACAAGTGTTCGGGGTCAATCCCGGCCACTCTCATACGGGCTTTACCCGCGTCCTATATGGCCGCCCGGGATCACCTGGGGGCGCCCCGAAGTGAAGCCACGCCACGTGGCATCTAGCAAAAGAGTCGTGGGCCAACTCCAAGACACTTCATTCAACCCTCCAAGGTCAAAGGGAGACCCAAGCAAGTCAACCACGGGCTTTGGAGGCCCGCAGCATGTACGTACGTCTCACACACGTGTGTTCGGCATTTTTTCGAACACCTTGTGGGCGCATATATTTCAACCCTTCTACACAAGACCACGGGCCAGCCCATGGCTCCAGTACACCAGTTGGGTCCCACAACGACCCCTCAGTAAGTCGAGGCCACCCCCGACCCTCAGACACGTGGCAACAAGCCACAGAACTTAGCTCTCGGGCCAACCCGAGGCTACCCTACCAACCTACCGGACAACACGGCATGTAGCACGAGGCAAGGCCCATGGGCCCCAAAATGCCTCCTTCCAACCCCTACGGATCTACCCTTGGCCTTAGGCCAAATCCAAGGCCCGTCGGCAACTTACGCGGCTCGTTCGGCAACCCGGGGTGTGTCGGGCATTTGCCCAAACACCTTGCCAGTGGCTACTCCGACTCAATGAACGACGGCCCCACGGGCCCATGTCAGCCTCCCGAAGGTCATAGTCCATCAAAGGACGTCCCCAGGCAATACAAGAAGACCCCCGGGGGCCATCCCCCGGGTTACGGCCGGCCCAGGTCCAATTCGCCCAGGGGTTGGCCCCGCCCCCGGGGAGGGCGAACTCCCCAGGGGGGCCGCGCCTTGTCTCCAGCTCGGTGGTCCCACGACCCCACTCAGCCCCAGTTCGCTCAATTACGGTCCTACGATGCGGTTCGTGTGCCGTACCAGTTTGAGGGGTCAAAGCACGGACGTGGAAGCGCAAAGCGACAGCACGACGGGTTCGTCCTCAAGTCAACGCGCACAAGTCTCCACAAGCTGCCATGTACCCTTGTACTTAGCCAAATTGGGAAGAAAAAAAACCCAAAAATGGAATTTTATAGGGTGGGGACCAGCCCCCCCTCTCTCTCCTTGCGAACCCGCCTAACGTGGACCAGCCAGGACCCCCTGGTTGGTCCACGTAAACCCCCAATCAAACCAAAAAAAAACATTTTTTCAAAAAAAAAGAAAGCCAACCCGCCTAAACCCTTGGCGGTTTAGGTGGACCAGCCAGGCCCCTCTGGCTGGTCCGCGTAAACCCCTTTCCCTCCCTCTCTCAGCCCATAACCCAGTGCACTATTCCATTGGGTTTATGCGGACCAGCTCACCCCCCTTAGCTGGTCCGCGTAAACCCCCTTGTGACCCTTCACTTTCCCTATAAAAACCCCCTAGGGGGCAAGGCATTGAAAAAAAGGCTTCTCCAAAGGATTCAAGGTAATTCAAGCGCTTCGGCTCCAAGTAACGAGCTAAGGATAATTGTGTGTGGGTGACTTGTTCGACGGTCTGCTACGCCAGGGGTATGTCGTTCGCACTCCCCCCACGCCGTATGTAGCCGTCACACACGAGTCGACACCCACCGTATATGAGACGTTGTGATATGGGCGGACGTCCCCTCATGTCGGGATTTCCCCTCGCACGCACGTCGGTCGCAACCACACGCGTGCCATGACGCCATGCTCACTCGCAGTTACGAGGCCATGTCCGACCACTCAACTCGAGTCGCGACCGGCCCTCGCCCAGATACCGGATCGACGTATCCCCCAGTTATCCAGTCATGCACCCCCCATTCGGCACCACGGCTATGGCCCACCCCACGGGAGGACCCCTCTGTTAAACGCACATATGTGCATTCATCACGCATCGACCCGGGGACCGACCTACACGTTGGAATTGTCCCGCGACATGCGCCAGTTGTACTTTGGCCTTCACGGCTCTCCTGTAAAGAAACATATGTCTTAGCACAACATTGCCGATTGGACGAGTGCTCTCGCACCCGCGTCCCAGCCTTCAACCTTTTATCCACATTCCTCGGCATCCGTGCCTAACACTCCAACCCCCAGTAAACACCCCTCGGTCCAACACGCACCCCTAGCTGCTAAATGCCCCCAGCCCTCCACCCATGGCTTCAGACATACATACAGACTTCTCTTCAGCATGGAACGAAGGTATTCGGATTCAATCCAATGTAAATAAACACCAGTTGCTTGCGGCCGGTGGGGAAAGACGTCATGTACACGATTCCCGCAATCGCCTACGCACTCGCACCCATGGAACCCCTTCTCTCCACGTGTCGCCCAATCGCCCGAGCCCACGTGCCGCGCCCTAGTGGCGCTTCCCCGGTCAAACCTTGGTTCCATGAGTGATTGTCGAGAGATCGATTGGCATGCCCGCATCTTGTCCAGTTAACCTTTATCCCGACACTTCCATGCCATTCGACCCTTTCCAACTTTCCGTGAAAGGAGAGTGCCCGATGCCGCCGTGAGAGGCATGCACCCGTAAGGAGGATACCCGAGATATATCAAACTCCCGTATTTTCCTTCCCCGCTGTATTCCTTGCCTCACCTCGATTAATCGGCATAAAAACCCGCGCAACAATATGATAGTGGGATGTTTCCTATACTTGATGCCTAGGAAAGAAAATCTTGGAAGACCGGGTTTTCGAAAAGATATAATCCTATTTCGGCAGTTAATATCAGCATCATGATCTATAAGCCAATCTACCCCAAAAATGGCATCATAACCTTTCATGTCAAGGCATACTAAATTTGCGGGGAGATTGTGGCCTTCTACTATTACCTCGCTATCAGGATAATACTCGGTAAGCTTTGTTCCAGAACCTAAGGGTGTAGTAATAGCAAGATCTGAAGGTAGGGGAACTGATACAATTGGTAATATTTTTGCAAAAGTAGTGGAGATAAAAGAATGAGAGACACCAGTATCAAATAGCACAAATGCAGGACGGGAACAAATTTGAAGGGTACCTTCCATAAGCCCACCATCCTTGGGCGCTTCTTCTTCTTCTAGAACAGCATTGAGGCGAGCCTGCCTCCTACATCCACCGCTAGACGATTGATCCTTCATAAGGGGGAAATCTGGCATACGATGCTCCCTGCTTCCACAACATAGACAAGCGCCAAGGCGCTTCCAACATTCTTCAGCCGAAAGGCCGAACTTCTCGTAAAATGTGCAAGCCGCCATGACTTGCTCCTTCTCCTCTTTGACTTTCTTGTTCTTCTGGGAACTTCCACCGTTCCCGCTCCTGGATCTTTTCTTACTATCATGGCTTTTGTGAGGTTTCGTGATGCTGAATTTTTCTTTCTTATAACGCCGATCAGAGCGTCGGCTAGACTCTTCTCCTTTTCCTTTCAATTTCTCGACCTTCTCTAAGGTCCTCTCACATAAATATGCCCGCTGAACCATCTCCGCATAGGTACGGATGTTTTGGGTCCCGAGCTACTGAATGAAGCCGGGTCGTAACCCGTCCATAAACTGATTAGCTTTCAATAAATCGGTACTGATTAAATGCGGTGCATAGGGTGCTAGCCTGGAGAATTGAAGTTCATACTCCGCGACTGTCATCATTCCCTGACGAAGAGAGGCGAACTCCATAGCCTTTCTTTCTTTAACATGCTCAGAAAAGTACTTAGCATGGAATAGAGTGAGAAAATCGTCCCATGTATAAGGTGCATCGGCCGAAGGTGCCGGAACCGACTTCCACCATGTGCGTGCATCTTTATTAAGTTGAAAGATTGCAAGACGCACTTTTTCTTGATCCGTGCACTGGATAACATCGAAGATGTGATTCATTTAATCTATCCAGTTTTCTGCCTCATCTGGATTAGAAGAACCGTAGAAATGCGGAGGGTTTAAGCTCCAAAAATTTTGATGCGAGTCACCAGCCCTCGCCTCTGTGCCTGCCTGGGCCATAGTTTGTAATGCCTGAGTAAGGCCGGCAACCGTTTGTTGCATGCCACCCCAATCTACGCGATGAGCCATTGTAATAATGAGGTACCTGAGAGAAATAACAAATTGTTAATTCTCAAGGAATTAGAAAGAGATTAATCTTAAAACTAATTAACTATCTTATCCCGAGCCCTACCCAATTCTCGCATGGGTGAGGAAATTTCTTCCTTAGTTCATAGGTAGGGGTCCTTAAGCCTTGGACTTATCCTATACGTGACTCTTCTCCCTAAGTCCAGAGACTTAGTGCTCTGATACCAACTTAACTGTCACGTCTCGAGCTTTTATTACAGCGGAAGACTAGCTCGAGGAACGTGAACAGCCGACATGGTAAGCCTCTTGCGAGTAAGAACGATCAGAGCGCAAAACAATCACACATAAAAATATAATTGCACAATAATTCAAATATCTCTCTTTCATTAATAATATCAAATGATAAAATCTTACTACATCACTTCATTTCACCTTCTCTAATCCATTAGACTCAAGAAAAGGAAAATTACAAGGACTCGATCTAAACAAGATTGACTTCCTAAGTCTTCACTCTCATTTTGATACGACTTTCATTCACTCTCGGACCCGCCACTTGTATAACTCGAATCTGAATTTGAATCACTTCCATCTCCTGAAAAGATTGGAAATAGGTAATGAGCACACTTGCCCAGTAGGTATCTTCACATCAACATGAAGGCACTGTTAATGTGATTAGCATTTTAGCTCTAAAGAATAAGGTAAAATTATGTGAAATGCGATCAAAGATACGATCAAGTTTAAGATAGAAATGAGCATGTATGATCAACCAAGAATGTAATATGGCCTTTCATGAATAAGAATCTACTAGAAAGTCATGTAACAAGCAAGTAAGTACTCTTCGCTTAATAGAAAGTACTTCGTGAATTTCTGTGGAATATCATGTAACAAACAAGAAAGTCATGTACGTGTATATGTCGTGCCTGTGGGTTTTCAATTATTTATAGAGAAAGTACTCCCAGCGCAATGCGACGACAGTAGCATCATACCCCATGGTTTACAGTATGTTTTCGACAATCAGCCGAGGGGACTAGCATAGAGCCCTTGAACACAATCAGTGCTCGATCGCATCTTCAAGTATAAATCAAGCTACTTCCACGTTTCAAGCAATAAAATATGGCCAATCAAGTTCAATAAGTTCATGGTAACAATAATTCAATAAATGAACGCTTCCATTAAGAATGCGAGGGATCAAGAATGACTTAAAACAAGGTTATGCTCATGGAAATAATTCGATAGCATAACAGTACATTCCTTATCTTCCATAATTTAAAATTAAGTATCTTGAACATTATGACAAGTCCTAGACCATCAATAATCCATCTAGAAACTTTGGAATATCAACCCTTGGGTCAAACCTCGGGTTAAAGTACTCAAGAATTGTGGCGGTCAATCAATGGGCCGCTACATGAACGTGACGGTTTAGTATTGGACCGTTCGAATGGGCTGAATCCAGAAAGAATAAATTAGACTCAGTAATGTAATGGTTGTATACTGGACCGTTAGATGTGCCTGACGGTCAAGTAATAGGCCGTTACATGGACAGAATTCAAAACTTCGATAGTGCTTTTCTAGACAATCAGGCTTTCATGGTACAACCAACTTAGCATCGTAGTGAGAATCCCAGGCTCGCGGAGAATTACGGAGGCCTTGAAATAAGATTTCCTAGTCCATTGGAAGGAATATCCAATAGAGAGGTCCTCAAGTTCAAGAATGTGTTCCTATGGTGCAAAAGTGTAACTAGTGGACACATACTAGAGTATACTCCACGTACTTAAAGAAGATGACTCTATAGATGAGAAAGAATGTGTAACGATGTGAAATCATGATAAACTCTGTCAATACAACTTTTAAAATCATGATTTTAATACAAAATTATAGAGTTTTAGCAAATGAAATTAACATACGCTTAAAATAACTCAAGGTGCTTTAGACATGCAATTTCTATCATGAATCAATTAATAAAACTCAAAGTCATGAAAACAGGTCAAAACTTAGATATCTAGGCTTTATTTATAAGCTAAGTTGACTGTTTTCAATTCTGTCTTGGGTTGACAGATCGCAGTATTCTGACGGTCAAAGATGAGCGCGTCACAGTTCTGTGACGGTTTATCGTGGGGCCGTCAGAACATTGTAATGCTCTGATTCTGGTCCGTCAGAGATTACAGATAAACTTAAGTATTACAGAGCATGTGACGGTTTATCATAAGGCCGTTAGAGTATTCTGGCGGTCTAACTATAATCCGTCAGAGCACTGCTGATAGTAAAGTAAAAGAACCATGGTTTAAAACATCTCATGCACAAAGAATCAAAACAATTAACTACTCTAGTCATGACAAAACGAAGTAAAGGCCATTTAGATGCATAGGTTTCAGTGAATTTATAAGAGAATACCTTTTATCTTTAATTTAGGCTAAAGATATGCATGTATCCATAGACCGAACTAAAACATGAAATTCATGGACTATAGTGCATGAAATCAAACAAAACCAGAAGGCTTTTACTCCTATCATGATGTTCTTTCCATTCATGAGATAACATACCCCTTTCCTAGGCTTTCAACTTCCAATTCGGGACTGCAAGACATGCCCTAGTTCTTCCCTTCCTGTGAATTTTTAGCAACTTCATGTTGCTCTAACTCCGTAATCCCTTGACCTATAGATGTGAAATTTTGAGGGTAAGAAGATGAAACTAAGGGGAACAAAAAGTTCTAAAAAATCAAACTCTAAATGCCTTGTTTAGGTGTTCTAATCTCCTGATCTCCAGCATCTCGTTGTATAGTTTCCTGGGTTGATGTGATGAAACCAGCAACTTTGCAAATTTCTAGCTCCTCGTGTAGTCGATCTCCTAGCACGAAATTTTGAGGAAGATTAGTCCTATGTATAAGGAACAAAAACCTCTAAAAAGCTTACCTGAAATAATGTTGTCTTACCTTGATTCCACACGAGCCAATGTAGGGGTCGCGCAGGTCAAAACTAGGTCCTATTTATAGGGTTTTGCTAGGGTTTGAGGATTAGATCGATTCTAGAGTCCTTATTAGACCTTAGATCGACTTCTGAGAGTCCTTAACACGTTTACTAGTCCTCCCATCTCGATCCCTAAGAGATAGACTATCAAAAATCTAATCTTTTTAGTCTTTCTTCAATTCACGGAACTGACAGAGTGTAACGGTCGAACCCTGGAGAGTCAGGTCCCTGTGGCGGTCGCACGATAGACCGTTACCTATCGTAGGTGCCGAATTTGAAATGAATTCAAATTCGAATTTCATCTTATCCACTTATTTAATTAATTAATGAGTATTGATCCTTATAATTCGTGAATAGGCTAAATAACCTTCTAGAATATGGGCCAAACTTCATGGGCTTGGTCCTTAAACCTTTTGGGCTTCAATTAAATAGGCTAGATTAATCGTTTACCATAATTGGGCCTAAATAAATTTCTAATAAATTCCAGAAAATCATTAAATAATTTCTGAAATAATATAAATATTCTGGGTCATTACACCGCCAGTCGCTTGAGGGTGCCGGGTCAATAGTCATAAGCTCGGATTCGATGCTCGGTTGCCCAAGCTCTTCGAGGAGGACCGATCGTGTACTTGTGGGGTCGAGCGAGGAGGCCAGTCGTGAGAGGGCGTCCGCTCGGGAGTTTTCCTCTCGAGTTATTCGAACTGCCTCAAAGCTCTAGAAGAGTTGAGCTATCCTCTTGACCGCCTGGAGGTACTTGACCATTTGTCCTTCCGGAGCTTCGTATTCACCGTTGACTTGGCTAGCGACCAATTGGGAGTCAGTGTGGATCCTGACTCGTTCGGCCCCCAGTCTTCGAGCCATCCTGGCTCCCGAGATAACGGCTTCATACTCGAAGGCGTTGTTGGAGGCCTGGAAGTTGAACATCAGGGCGTACCGTAGCTCCGCTCCTTCGGGGGACTTGAGGAGAATGCCGGTGTCGCTTCTAGTCGAATTGGAGGATCCGTCGACGAATAGATCCCAGGTAGGCCTGATCGCTGGTGGAAGTGCTTCCTCAATTGGGACCGTGCTCTCAGCGATGAAGTCCGCGAGGGCCTATCCTTTAATGGCTGAGCAGGGTCGATACGAGATATCGTAGGCCCCTAGCAGGATGGCCCACTTGACGAGGCGTCCCGAGGCTTCAGTGTGAAAGAGAATCTTCTTCAGGGGTTCACCGGTCAATACGACGAGGGAGTGCCCTTGGAAGTTGGGTTGGAGGCACTTGGCCGAGGTAATCAACGCTAGCACGAGTTTCTCGATTGTAGGGTACCTTCTTTCGGCCTCGTTAAGCACCTTGCTAGCGTAGTAAACGAGTCTCTCGACTCCTACATCGTTCCTGACCAGGACCGAGCTTACAGTAGAAGGGGTTGTCGAGAGGTAGAGGTGTAGAGCTTCACCTTGGACTGGCTTGGACAGCACCGGGGGTGAGGCCAAGAATTCTTTGAGTTCGGCGAACGCCCTCTGACATTCCTCATCCCAGGCGAACGTAGCAGATGCCATTTTGGGTCCCCTCAACAATTTGAAGAAGGGTAGACAACGTTCAGCCGCCCGAGATAGGAAATGGTTGAGCGTAGTAATGCGCCCCGTAAGGCACTGGACGTCCTTGATGCTGGTGGGTGGCCGCATGTTCAGGATAGCCTGAACCTTGTCGGGATTGGCCTCAATTCCGCGCTGGGTTACCAGGAAGCCAAGGAACTTCTCGGATCTGACTCCGAAGGCGCACTTGGCAGGATTGAGCTTCGTGTTGTGCTTCAGAAGGGTGTCGAAGGTCTCGGCTAAGTTGGCGAGGTGGTCTTCGGCCTTGGGCGTTTTGACAAGCATGTCATCAATATAGGCCTCGACATTCCAACCGAGCTGCCCTTCAAAAATGCGATTGATCAGTCTCTGATATGTTGCTCCGGCATTCTTTAACCCGAACGGCATCCGGATATAGCAGTGTACGCCGAAGTCTGTGATGAAGGCGGTCTTCTCGATGTCCTCCGGGTCCATCCTGATCTGATGGTAGCCGGAGTTGGCATCCAGGAAGTTGTGCAGCTCGTTGCTAGAGGTTGAATCGACCAATTGATCGATGCTCGGAAATGGATAGCAATCCTTCGGGGTAGCCTGGTTGAGATTGGTGAAATCCACGCACATCCGCCATTTCCCAGAAGTTTTTGGTACCAGGACGACATTGGTGAGCCATGTAAGGTACAGAACCAGGCGAAAGAGGCCAGTCTTCTGTCCCTTGATGACTTGCTCTTTGATGGCCACTTGCTTCTCCGGGGCGTGCTTTCTCCTGCGCTGTTGTACTGGCTTTGCTGTCGGGTCAAGGTTTAGCTTGTGCATCACCACGTCTCCCGGGATCCCGGGGAGGTGCTCATCAGACCATGCAAAGACTCGGATGTACTGTGTAAGGAAATCTTTATATTTTTCTTGTTCCTCAAGTGGGAGCTCAGCTCCAATCTTTACTCCTAGGGTTGGGTCACCGTTAAGGAAGACCGTTAGTAGCTCGGTGCCAGGCTCAGACGTTACGGGTCCTTCCTCGGCTCCCATTATCCCTTTATTCTTCCCTTCCGGCCTAGTGGCGACAACCGAGACAATATAGCACCGTCTAGCCAATGCCTGGTTACCTCGAACTTCCCCCACACCATATTTAGTTGGGAACTTCATCTTTTGGTGAAAGGTAGAGGGCACCGCTTTCATTCGGCTGAGAATGCCTCAGTCGAAGATGGCGTTGGATGCCGTCATCCCCTTAATCACGATGAAGTCTACCATAACCGTAATGGTTTTGGGCGGGGTGCCGATAGTAACAGGCAGACTTAGTGCTCCCTTGGGATAAGTAGCATGGCCGTTGAACCCACATAGGGGGGTTTGGATCGGGCGGAGTTTAGATGGATTCTCTCCCATTTTGAGGAAACATTCATAGGACAATACATCGGGGCACTACCATTGTCGACTAAGATTCTGTCCACGTTACAATGGTTTATTGTAGCCGATATAACGAGAGCGTCATCGTGCGGGGTGGTTAGCCCTTCTAGGTCCTGGTCAAAGAATACCAGGGCATGTGGCTCGCTAGCCTGCGGGGCCACAGATGCCTTAGTAGAGGTCCGGCACGCCTGCTCGACGTGACGCTTTCTTCCTCCGTTGCTATCTCCGCCTGATGCCGTCCCGCCCGTGATGACGTTGATGTGGACTCCACGGGGGGCATTATCAATCTATTCAGCGTCGCCTCGGTCTTCCTTTTACCCGGACACATACCGAGATAGGTGTCCCTGGCAGATGAGGCGCTCGATCTCATCTTGAAGTTGATGGCAATCGCTGGTGTGATGCCCGTAGTCACTATAGAACAGGCAGTGCTTGCGGCGATTGCGGTGCTTGGTCTTCATAGGCTCAGGTTGGTTGAGGAGACCCGAGCCTTTGATGTCTTCATAGATCTCGTAGACGGGGGTGATAAGTGGGGTATATCGCTCGTACTTTCAGGGCGGCTCTTTTCAATCTCCGTCCTGGTTCTGCCTCTTTCCTTGTCCCGTCCCTTGCTCGGACGGTCTCTTCTTGTCCCCCTCCCGACCTGAGCCGGTTGTGCCTCGGCAGGCGCTGAGTACTTCTTCGCACTCAGCATGGCGCAGAGCCAAGGTCACTAGCTCGGCGAGGGAGGTAGGGGGATGAAGCACTAGCTCGCGCCGTAGGTTCTCATCGTGGGTGCCTCGATTAAGGCAGTGATAGCAGAGGCCGCATCTAGGCGGGAGATGCCAAGGGCTTCCGATTTGAATCGGTTGATATAAGCCCTTAACTTCTCCCCCTATTCCTGTTTGAGGGCCAGTAATCCCGCCACTGACCGGGGCAGACCGCTGTCGGCGAAGCTTTCTTTGAATACTCGCCCGAATTGCTTGAAGTTGTGGATGATGCCGGGGGCGAGGGCTCTAAACCAAGCCTGAGTGCCCTGAACCAGAGTGGTCACGAACGCTCGGCACTTGATCACGTCGGATGCCCCATGCAAGGTCATCAGGGCGTCGAAGCTGTCGTAATGGTCGGCCGAGTCTCCCAGGCCGTCATATGACTTGAAGGTCGGAAGTGAGATTCTGGGAGATATCTCTGCCTTCAGGATGTAGCCGGAGAAAAGGGATCACTCCTCGTCCTCCACAGGAGAGGTCTTCTGTAAGGCACGGAGAGCGCACTCTTACTCTGTGAAATGCCTCTCGAAGTCTTGCAGTCGGAGAGAGAGTTCCGGTTGTCGGTGTCCCGAGGGGCTGGGGGGGCGCTTGCACGCTACCCCGATGCTCCTCAGGGGCCTCGACGTCCGGAAATAGTCGACATGCTCCGGTCTTCTCCCTCCTCGGGGTTGAGGAGGCTTCTTGCTCCGGGGGAGGGGCGTGCGATTGTCCTCCTGACGGATTGCTAATGAGTCGCTGCCCCCGGAGGGTGAAACGGCCTCTAGCAGTGTGCTGGGAGGTATCTCTACATGGGGGGCTTTTCTTGGGGAGCTGTGACTTCTCCTCCCTGGCCGCCTGGGCCCTCATGAGATCCAGGAGGACATCCAGTTTTGCGTTGAGGGTTTGGAGGGCGTCGGTGCTCCCGCCGGGAAGCTGTTCCCCCGCCACCGATGGAGGTAGCTCGTTGATTGGGTTGTCAGACGAGGAATGCTCCATAGGGAGGGAAAGTGTGCCTTCCTCCATTACCAGAGCTTTTCCCGTATCGATGGCAGTCCTCCTGCCAAAACTTCTTCGCACCATGATGGCGCTTTGCGCGTTTCCCATAGATGGCGCCTGATGAACAGGGGCGATCTCGCGCTGCTCCTGAGCGGGGAGGAAGATGACCACGTACCCTTGAAGTAAAAACTACAAGAAGAGAAACCAGTCAGAGGTGCCCAGGGATAGATCCCCGGGAAAGACCCTCCGATGCTTAAGTCAGCACAGGTAGTAGAGCACAGATGCGAAGAGGAGAGTTGGGAGGAAAGTGGGAGCACGAGATTCCTCTCCACCAAAAGGTGAAGTGGTTCCTGCTGAGGCTTACTTAGGCGTGCTTAAGCTTACTTAAGCTCTCCCGTCGCAGTAGGGCATGTCCTGTTTAAATAGTGTCCAGTTACGAGAATTGATCCCCATAAGCGGAGGGGTTCCAGGGGGGGTTACGTCCTTCATGCAGGCTCCTTACGGCGCACGGACTCTTGGTTTCCCTTGTCCCCTTGAGCTTCCTGCCATTAACTGAATCATTAATGTAATGCCCTGGATCCTTAGTAGGTCTTATTGGATTTTTATTGGATCTTTCGGATCTGTTTCAGTGAGTTTCAGTTCGCTTTTGTGGCTTCCGAGTTGAGTTTTACGATCCGTGTGGGTTTTTCTCTCGTACTAGTTACGGAACCCTACGGTGACTTTAGTTGTCAGTTCATCAACTCGAGGATGCTACAGCGACGATGTACTCTCCGAGCTGGTCATTTTGACTATTTTTGCGTATTTTTCTGAGATAGGGCCAAAAAATCGGATTTTTCAGAAATTAGGAAAATTCCTAATTTCTTTTCCTTTTTCTTTTCCTTTCCTCTCTCCTCCTTCTCATTTCACGCCGCTGCCCCTCTCTCTTCATTTTCTCTCCCGTTTCACCTTCTCGGCTCTGGCTGTAGACGGAGGACCTAGGGGCGAGTGCTGGGGACGCTGTGGAGCTGGCTGGGTGCGCGACGGGGCGAGGATGGAGCGATTTCGGCGCGATCCCGAACAGTGGATTCAAAGCCGGTGTTTGAGCTCGCGGTGCGGTTTTCGACGCGGTTTAGTCCCTTCGGGGCATGGTTTCTTCGATGGAGGTAGGGTGACGGATCACCACTTCTCCCTGCCCGTTTTCCCTGCCATTGCACATCGTTCGGTACGGAAACGGTCGAGTTTGGGCTTGTTTAGCCTAAACCGTGATTTTTGGGTTTTGTAGGATTCGCCGGAAAACGGCAACCATTTTTAGATCAGTTACTGTCAATGGACTCCCTGGGACGTTAGTGTTTCATAGTCACTGATTTCGTTTCGTTTGGTGGTCCCGTTTGACCGCTAGGGCTCCGGGAAGTCCAAAAACCCTTTTTGGGTGATTTCGTTAGAATCCCCCGTTTCTTGCGATCCGTGCATCGTTTTGACTCCGGACGGAGTCTATGTGATTGCCAGCAGGTCCATGGTTGTATCCCCTTCGTCTCGGGATGAACGGGGCATGGAAAGGCCTCCGTTGGGCCGAACCCACGGTTTGCTTGTCGTGACACTTGAACGATCAGTTCCGGACCGTTCATGCATAAGGGCGGCCATCCCTGGACCGTTCATCCTTTGTCGGTTGTGGTTGTGTGGTCTTACGATAGACCACACATTCCCCTTAGGCGGTTGGTCTTGGACCATCCATCTTATGTCGGTTTGGGTTGTGTGGTCGTCTGCTAGACCACATATCCCCTTGTGTGGTCGTCTGCTAGACCACATATCCCCTGAGAGTTGTGCGGTCAGGTTCAGACCGTCCATCCCGTTGGGCGGTCCAGTTCGGACCGTTTATCTAGTTGTGTGGTCCCTTTGTGGCCGGACATCCCTTGGAGTTGTGCGGTCAGTTCCGGACCATTCAACCCCTTTGTGTGGTCAGTTTCGGACCGTCCATCCTGTTGTGTGGTCCATTCTGAACCGCGCATCCCCGATGTTTTATCGGTTGGTCGTGATGGCTTCTCCCGGTGTCGTGTTAGAGTCATTGCTCTGGTCTGGTCGACCCGGTGTGATCCAATGGTCGACATGCGACCTTGCCTGTGTCTCGATGGATTTGTCCAGCTCGAGACGTGGTTTTGGACACCTAGAGGTACGATTTGACCCCGGTTTGGGTGTCGAGGTGCCTTGAGGGTGTCGGAGTTCCCCCAAGTCTCCGTACGTCCTGTATGTTTCATGTCGGTCGTCTACGTGAGTTAGGGCGGTGTTTCTAGTGGTCCTATCCTGGACTGCTAGTGTTGGTTTGCCTATCTGGTGGTTCTCTGGAGCGGTCGGTTTGGTTGAATTGTGTGCGGTCTATTCCTTGACTGCTATAGTTTCTTCAAGCGACTTAATCTAGGACCACCAGTGTCTTTGCCTCTGGTTGCGTGGCGAGTCCTCTTTGACTGCTTGGTTGACCTAGCGGCCGAGTGATGGATAGCCTATGCCCGGAGAGTGGTTTACCGGTGGTTTGGTTTTTGGTATTTTGGCTCGACCTTGGGGTTCGCCATTGTCACGCGGACATTGTAGACACGCCATTCTTGACGTCTCCTGAGAAAGTCTCATATTACTATACAACGCCCCGCAACGGCTTACGCATTTTGAATCGCTCGAACACTTCCTTTTCTTGGGTCTTCTCCTGCCTTTTTCGGCATCCAGAATCGTTTCGTCACGGCATTCGGATGACATCAACACCAGTCGGACGCATCGGGAGGTTCCGGAACCAAGAAGGTGTCTACCGGGCGGCCGCTGTTTGAGGATCCGGGTGGGTCTTAATGGGGGCGTCCAGGCCCCTAGACGCCCCAACTTTTTTAATTATTTTCTTAAGTTTTCTCAGGGCCCTAAACAAAATAAAAAATATATATATATTAATGGAGGCGTCCAGGCCCCTGGACGCCTCCATAAAAAAATAATAATAATAAATAATTGTAAGATGCCAGTTGGCATAAAAACACAAAAAAATAATAAATATATATATATATTAATGGAGGCGTCCAGGCCGCTGGACGCCTCCATAAACAATAATAATAAAAAATATTTGTAAGATGCCAGTTGGCATAAAAACACAAAAAAAAAAATAAAAATATATATATATTAATGGAGGCGTCCAGGCATCTGGACGCCTCCATAAAAAACAATTATAAAAAATTAAAATGCCAGCCTTGGCACAAAAGACAAATAAAAATAAAATAATATATTTATGGAGGCGTCCAGGCCACTGGACGCCTCCATCAACTCCCTCACGGGCGCCGGCCACCGAACGACGGTTTGTCGTGTGTGAAAAAATCCAAAATATGGAGACGTCCGGTCAGCTGGACGCGCCCATTTCTGAATCACGAGGCGCCGCTCACAAAACCACGCGTTGTGCCAAACCGCGTGCGGCCGTCAGCAGTATTCGGTGGACCTGTTAGAGGCGTCCGGGACCCTGGACGCCCCCACAAAAGTATTCCAAAAAAAATCAATAAAAATAGAATAAAATATTATTTCGGCCCTGATGGAGGTGTCCAGGGTCCTGGACGCCTCCACCCTCCGGAGCTCTATAAATAGAGGCCCACCCCCTCAGTTCTGGAGGAGCTTCGAAGTGATCCGATAGGCTGCCGGAGCCCAGATGCTACGGAGTCATTTTCTAACCCGTGGGTTCTTTTGTAGGTGGAGGTTCTGCCGGCTTCTCGGGTGCTCACGCTCGCGAGAGGAAGGTCGTCTTCATCCACCGCGCTTCCACGTCGTCCCCACGCTGCCGGAGCTCCGCCGGATTTCACCCTCGGCTCATCCAATAAGCCTTTTCTTCCCCTTTTTCTTCATAGTTCTTTACATTCATCATACTGCATCCTCTATCCCCCTTCACAAGGGCGCCTCTTCTCTTATACTTCTTGCATCCATCATCTCATTTTTCTCCTACTCGAGTCCGAGAGGGGTTTAAAAGATAACACCAACCAGGTGTGTGTCTTGCCATCATTTCGTTACTTTTATCGCAAGGATTTGAATACTACACCTTCATCTTTCTAATCCACTTGTTACTTGTTTGTCGTTGTTTTGCAAGGGTAGCCGAGGAAAGCCCTCTCCGTCGGCCGGCCGAAGGGAGAGGAAGAAGCAACCCGCCATCTCCCGCTCTTGAGGTAGGCGCGATCACTTTCTTATTTTGGGGTCTTTTGGCCCCTGGCGATCACATCTTGTCATCGAGGCCGCGGCGAGTCACTTCCCCAATGGCCGTTTAAATTTCTATTCCTATAATCTCTTTATGTTTTGTTATATTCTGCTTATATCATCGAGGCCGCGGCGAGTCACTTCCCCAATGGCCGTTTAAATTTCTATTCCTATAATCTCTTTATGTTTTGTTATATTCTGCTTATATCATCGAGGCCGCGGCGAGTCACATCCCCAATGGCCGTTTAAATTTCCGTTCTTATATTCTCTTTATATTCTGTTATATTCTGCTCTTATCATCGAGGCCGCGGCGAGTCACTTCCCCAATGGCCGTTTAAATTCCCGCTCTTTGTATTCTCTTCATATTCTGTCATCTTATTATCTGCTCATATTCGCGAGGCCGCGGCGAGTCACTTCCCCAATGGCCGTTTCAATTCTTGTTATTTAATTTTTGCACCATTCCCGTCCCCCCGAGGCCGCGGCGAGTCACTTCCCGCTATGGCCGTTTAACCCCCATATTTTGCTATATCACACTTGTCCCGCTCGCCCCGCCGGAGCAATCTCCCGTGGTGGCCCCTTCTCTCTTTCCTCTCATTTCTGTGTTGCAGCAAACAAAACAAAAAAGGAAGGAGCCCGCGCGCGCTCCGCGTCCTCTCCGCTCTTCTCCGAACCGTGTGACGTCGCTCACAGATTGGCGATCACGGTGGGACGTCTACTGCTTCCTTTCGGCTACCCTTGCAAGTTCGGCACCATCCGTGCCTCTCCATCTTGGCGCCCGCGCGCGCCCCCGTTGTGCTCACGGCAGCACCGTCAGTTTTGATTGGTTCTTTGTTTATTATATGTCTGTTATTTCTGTTGTTTTCCCACTCCATATATCTGTCAGCATTCCATTGCATACATCCATTCCTCTTTTCTATCCTTTTTTTCATTTTTTGAGGATCACCCTTTCCCGGTGAAGGAAGGACTCTCCGTTTGGGAATTCCTCTCAACGGACTAGAATCTCCTACACTGGGACCTCCGTAAGTCCCCGACATCGAAGAATTTCCTCTTCGTTCACTGGGCTGGTTGTACCATTGAAGTTCCCCGGAGTTAGTCATTTCATTCGTGGTGAGACGAGAGACCCTAGCTGACACGGCGGTGAAACAAAAACAAACTAGGGTCCCCATTTTGTGTGAACTTCGGATCTCGCTAAAAATACAAAAAAAATCATCAAAATCAAAACACAAAAAAGGGCGTAAAGGCATCCACTTGTTTGATAATCTCTGCTACCTACTTGCTAGTGTATGTTTTTACGTTCTGGGAAAACTGTGAGCATGTCTCACGAGTCTTCTGAGGAAAACCACCCTAGTCGTGGTTTGACAGCCGACCCGCGAGTCTATGCTATGGACTCGGGTCCTTCTCATGACCCCTCGCATGAGGTGCAGGTTATTGCCGGGGACACGTCCCCGCCACAGGATATCACTTCCTTACTAGGCGTCCTCGCCAACACGGAGCTTACCTCTGAACAGCTCCGGGCCTTCCAGGCCATTCTAAAAGGGAAATCTGTTTCCCCCACGCCCCAGGAGTCAACTCCGGCCATCGCACCTCTCCAAGAGTCCGTGCAGGCCATTCCATCTCCCTCATTGGCGCAAGCCATCCAGTCTCCCTCGCTTCAAGGACAAGCGAGCCAACAACCACCCTCATTCCAGTTCCCATCACAATCTCAAACTCCCGTTGTTCCCCAGACACCGCTTCAGCCGGGGCCAACTGTCGGCGGTCCGACAGCTCCCTCTCATTCTGGGTTCCCCCCTCAAGTCTCCGGGAGACAGTTTCTCCCCCAGTGGCAAGTGCCACCTTCACCCCCAGAGGAGCTCGCCCAATCGCTCCTCAATAGGTTCAACCGCATGGACGAGCAGTTTCAAAATCTAAGAAGGATGGTGGACGTGAAAGCCACCCCGGAGGTTGCTTTGCCAATCCTTCCCGTCATTCATCTTCCTCCCTCCGAAATGCCCACGTACCGCAGATACAATGGTACCGGCAACCCCTTCATTCATCTCAAGGATTTCATGTATGAGTCCTCTTACTGGCAAAACGATCAGAGGTCCCTGGCATACCTCTTTCGGAGATCATTGGATGGTCCTGCGCTTGAGTGGTTCTATTCTCTGGAGCCCCGCGAGGCCGAAAATTTTGAAATAGTCCAGAGAAGGTTCTTGCAGAAATATAGGGATAGGGTCGGTCCCTCACTCTCTATTACCGACCTAGTGGCCGAAAAGATGAAACCCGACGAGGATTTTGTCCGATATGCTGATAGATGGAGGTCTCTGGCGGAAAGAATAAGGGATACCCTCTCCGAGCCCGAACAAGTGAAGATGATTGTGTCTAATGCAACCCCACAGTTCAGACACGTCCTGGCCATGAATAAACTTACTACGATGGAGGAACTCTATGAAAGGGCCCGGTACATCCAAACCCAGTTGAAAGACTCCCCCATTATGAACATGTTTGAGTCACCGAAGCCCAAAGTGGTTAGAAAGACAGGCGCTGGTGTCCCGGGCGGAGCCACAGAAGGGGTCGTGACAAATGAGCAAGTCAGTGCGGTCAACAATGCCAACTATGCAGTCAACCCAAGGCCTCCACAAATGCCCCGACTACCCCTTCAACCAGGTCCTTTCCCTCTTCGTCCTCCACCCCAAAATAATCCACCCCAGGATAATATGCCTCCATTACGCCAACCCCAGCAACAACAACCACAACCTCAGCAACAACAACCACCGCTTCAGTACAACCAAGTTCCACCCCCGGGGAACTATGGTCCCCAACAGCAACAAAGGAGGCCGCTCGGTCCCAAGAGAGCCTACTATCCACCATTGCCAGAAACCTTAGCAGACATTTTTAATGCCCTCATGGCATCAAACCAACTCGCCCTACCCAGAGAAAGGCCCGCGTGGCCCCCCAATGTTGATACCTCCAAATACTGCGTCTACCACAGGCAGCCAGGACACACAGTAGATTACTGCTTCCATTTCAAAGATTACATCCATGATATGAATGATGAACATCAAATAGATTGGGATGAGATGAGACGGTACGTCGCGGCTCTCAAGGCTAGGAGACCTCCTCAGAGGCCACAGCAGCAGTTACAACAGCAGCAGCAGCAGCAACCACAACAACAACAGCAGCCTCAGCAGGCCCCACAACAACAGCCCGACATGGGCATAATCCAGAATCCACTACCGGAGCACCAACAGCCCAATCATCAGGTTAACCCCATCTCCTCCTTCCCGGAAGTCGGGAGAGAGCAGGCGTGGCACCAGGAAAGTACCTCCATTCTTTCTACTTCCAACCCTATCGTCATGCAACCCCCTCACCTTGCCCGGGTAGCACCTCTCTCTCATCAACCCGCATCGGTATCGCCTTCACCATTTCCACTACCATTACGCCCTCTCATCCGCACCCCGACCTCCTATCAACCGACACTCTCTACTACGCCTTCACACCCTCTCACCTTCTCCCACTCCCCCACTTTACCATCCACCTCTACCACATTTACCCCTACGCCTTCTAAACCCCTTATCATCCGTCAACCATACATAACCCCGTCTTTCTCCACCACATCACCACTAATGCCTTCAAAACCACTCATCACCCACCATCCACCTCAAAACCTTTACCCGTTTCAAACCTTACCTCCACCTCCACCTTCCAAACCCCTTATCCTTCATAATCCGCGCGATATCCCCTCTACCTCCACCATGCCTCCACCTAACAAACCCCTCATCAGAATCCCTGCTCCCGTCATCACCCCTGCTTCATCAACCATTCCTCCACTACTACCCCTCAAACCCCTGTTAAAACCCACTGCTACCCCCACAGAGGTACAAAATCCGTAGGCAATGGTGCTCCGGAGTGGAAGGATTTTCCACAGGGTTTTCCCCCACAACAGTCAGAATCTTGAGCAATCTCAGCCAGAGAAGGATGATGGAGAACAACCAGAAAGAGCTATCCCTGGAACACAGTATGATCTATTAAAACATTTGGATAAGACACCTGCTCGGATCTCCATCCTGGAGCTACTTCAAAGATCCACATCCCACCAGGCAGCCTTAATGGAGTACCTTCAAAGGGTCATGGTGAATGAAGACCTCCCCGTGGAGAAGATTTCGACCGTCCTGACCCCAACAGACACACAACCAGCCATCATGTTTCACAACTATGAGCTCGCTCCCAAGGAAGCTCGGAAATATGCATTGTGCATTTCAATAAAAATCAATGGGGTATCCATAAACCCGTGTCTTGTCGACACGGGTGCGTCCATAAATGTGATCTCCATGAGCACTCTTCAGTTGTGTGGGGTTGACGAGGAACAAATAAGACCTTCCTCGATCACGGTCACGGCTTATGACAATAGCAAAAGGCCGCCGCAGGGGATGATTATTCTGAAGGCAGAACTAGGCCCCATGGCAATTCCCACGGAATTCCATGTCCTCGACATGGACCCCACATTCAAGGCTATACTGGGTCGCCCTTACATCGAAGCCATGGACGCTGTGCCTTCCACCAACCATCAATGCATGAAGTTTCCTTACAATGGGAGAATTATTAAAGTGGTCAGTACACCTGTCCTTCACACAGTGGATGCTATCAACACCTCTCTGCCTTCTGTTTGGCCGTCTCATCGGCCCATATTGTCACTGCTGGACGTACGTGATCCGTCTCATGTTCCACTAGCACCAAAGGAGCCGGTCAGGGCAACCGCAACATCATGTCTCCCTTTTCACTCCAAAGGTTGGGAGATTATGAGGAACATCGGCTATCAACAGGGAAAAGGTCTGGGCGCACAGTTACAGGGTATGCTCAAGCCGCCAAAAGAAATTAGGCCGAACCGTAGGTTTGGCCTAGGCTTCAAAGGACCGTTCAAGGCAGATTGGAAGCCCCTCACGTGGACTCTATCAAACCACTTCAACAGAGGGCCCGTTGTTCAGATGGGAGATCACCCACGAGAAGCATATGGGGGATCACATGCTGTATATTTGGCTGAAAAATGTCCGAGATCACCAAAAGAGGCAAGATCAAAGATCCGGAATGCGAGTGGGACAAATGGTTCGACATACGGGACATTTCCGTTGCACTGGAAAGGATGTTCTCATCTCCGCAGCTTGAAGGACCACCATTGATCTCCGAAATACCAGAGAATATTACCACTCTTGCCAAGGTTCCAAACTATCCTCGTCCTCGCCAGAAGGACTCTGTCATCGACGGATCTTCATCCGTCCTCAACATTGCCGTCGACGGCTCATTAGCCGCCATCCTCTCCATCCACTCGTCTCAGCCTTTGCTGATATCTTCTTCCTGGGCCAGACAATTGTCTGATGATCTTCCCAGGTCCCCTTCTTTGCTTACATACCTGCGCGGGCTTTTCAACCCGCGCCAGGTCTTCAACCATGATCTGCTCTATGAGCCTCACAATCCTCTAGCCATAACCCCTTTTCTCTCTCCTCCAATCTCTTTTCACTGCTTTGTCATTAAAAATGAAAACGAAAAAAAAACGTCAATTTTCAAACTCCCCAACAACACATCTTCGTTGAGGAAACCTCCTACATCTCCCACGGGTGCGTACCGCCTTGCGGACCACCCGTCCAAGGTCCGATGAGCGACCTTTTCTACCCCTCCTCTGAGGGGTCTTCTCCTGTACATTCTACACCATCCTCTTCGTCTTCCTCTTCTTCTGTAAATATTGTCAGTCAATCTAGGAATGATAGGCCAAGGGTAGTACCTAGGAAGAAATCCAAGGGTAGGAAGATCCCTCGTCGATTCCTTCTGGATTTGGCCGCCAGGTGTCAGGCCCTTCTTGTCATCCCCCAGTTGTTAGAAAATCCCATCCAGCTACCCGAAATAGAATGCGAGGGCGACTGTGCATCTGATGAAGGGTATGGAGTCTACGAGATCACGGATGAAGAATGCCCCACTGAAGATGAGGGTGAAGAATATGAGGATACGGCGGGCGCATACGCTAGTGGAATGAGGAGATTCGACGAGCCGTCAACCGCCGTAGAAGAATCCACCAAAGAAGTCAACTTGGGAACTGAGGAAGACCCTAGGATCATCCTCATAAGTGACAACCTACCACCCTCTGAAGAAGAGGCATTAATTGAGGTTCTCAAGGAATATAAGGACACGTTTGCATGGAGCTACGAGGATATGCCGGGTCTGGATTCAACCTTGGTCGAACACCGTTTAACCCTAAAACCAGGGTCCATCTCGGTAAAACAAAGGTTAAGGCGTTTCCACCCTCAGATGGCTTTGAAAATGAAGGAAGAGGTCGATAAGCTCCACAAAGCCAGGTTCATTAGAGTCGTCCTTTATCCTCAATGGGTGGCGAACATTGTCCCGGTCATGAAAAAAGATGGAAAAGTCAGAATTTGCATCGACTTCCGGGACCTTAACCGCGCGTGTCCAAAGGATGATTTTCCCTTACCTCACATTGATGTGCTGATTGATAACACGGCAGGCTACGAAACCCTCTCTTTCATGGATGGATTTTCAGGATACAATCAAATTCGTTTGGCAGAAGAGGATCAGGAGAAGACGTCGTTCACTACCCCTTGGGGAACATATTGTTACGTGGTCATGCCGTTTGGGTTAAAGAATGCTGGAGCTACTTACCAAAGAGCGATGATGGCCATAGTTCATGACATGATGCACATATATCTGGAAGTGTATGTGGATGACTTGATGGTAAAATCAAGGACCAGGATGGAACATCCAGAAGTTTTGGCTAAGGTCTTGCAGAGGTCAAGGGAGTTCCAACTGAAAATGAACCCGAAGAAGTGTGTGTTTGGAGTGTCGTCAGGTAAGTTGCTGGGGTTCATTGTGAGCAAAAGAGGGATCGAGATTGATCCCGACAAAGCCAAGGCTATCAGGGATATGCTGCCTCCCAAGAATTTGAGGGAAGTCTGAGGTTTAATCGGGAGGTTGCAGTTTATTCATCGGTTTGTGTCTCAACATTCACAAAGGTGTAGACCTCTCTACGAGTTGACCAAGCCAGGAGTAGAATTTCACTGGAATTCTAAATGTCAGAAAGCTTTTGAAGGGTTGAAGGAATATCTGGCTAGTCCACCCGTTCTCATTCCACCCAAACCAGAAAAACCTCTGATCCTTTACGTCTCAGTCTTGGATGACTCCGTGGGAGCCGTCCTCGCACAAGCTGATGAAGAAGGCAAGGAACGGGCAACCTATTACTTGTCCAAACTTCTCAATCCCTGTGAGCAGAAGTACACCGGCATGGAGAAAACCTGTGCTGCCCTCGTTTGGGTAGTGCAGAAATTGAAACACTACTTCTTGGCTCATGAGGTCCACTTGATTGCTCGGATGAATCCTATCAAATTCCTTCTGGAGAAAGCCGTCCTTACGGATAGGCTAGCACGTTGGCAAAGTTTTCTCTCTCAGTTCGACATCACCTACATCCAGCAAAAGGCGATTAAAGGCTATGCCATAGCCGAGCATCTCGCTCACCATCCTCTTCTCAAGTTCGATCCCGTCCAATCAGAGTTTCCAGATGAGGAACTAATGTCCAACAACCGATCAGATGAGCCAATGTGGACGCTATATTTTGATGGAGCTCTGAATTCTCAAGGGAGAGGAATCGGCATCGCCCTCCTGTCGCCTGAAGGCCTCACATTCCCATTGGCATACCAGCTCAAATTTCCAGTCACCAACAATATAGCCGAATATGAAGCTCTTCTAGCTGGCCTAGAACTCGCTCATTCTTTTCGTATCACTGAGTTGCGAGTCGTAGGAGATAGTCAACTCATCCTTCGCCAGGTGCTCACTAAATATCGCACTCGCGATCCCAAACTCAAGCCATACCAAGAACTCACTGCTGCCTTTGCCAAACTATTCGCCAATTTGATCTTTGTTCATGTCCCTCGTCATCAGAATATTCTCGCCGATGCCCTCACCTCGTTGGCATCATCCATAAGGTTCCCTCTAGGAAGATGGTTTAAGTCCATTTCCATCTATAAACTTCACGCCCCTGCAATCGATGATGCTTCCTACGTAAATATCAAAGACAGGATAGCAAGGAAGATCCTGCAGGAAGATATCCTTGAAAAGAGGGAAATCATGTTGGCAGAGGCCGAAGAAGAACTGGCTGATGAAGAGAAACCATGGTTCTATGAAATTGTCAAATACTGCCAAGATCAGTCTTATCCTGAAGGGGCCACCACAGAGGACAAGAAAGCCATAAGAAGGGTGGCTCAGAAATACACATTGATTGGAGGTCTACTCTATAGGAGGAGCCTTACTGGTATTCTGTTAAGATGTCTTGGTGACGATGAGGTTTGGAAATGTGTAGAAGAGACGCACTCGGGTGTGTGCGGTGGCCACGTGAATAGTCAGATGCTCGCCAAGAAGATCATTCGTCAAGGCTTTTATTGGCCCACTATGGAAGAGGATTGTGCTGTCTATGTCCGTAGGTGTGTCAAGTGTCAACTTCACGCCGATAAAATCCATTCACCATCTTCCTCACTTCATCCAATATCCTCCCCATGGCCTTTCTCCATGTGGGCATTCGACATCATTGGTCCCCTAGGTGATCCCAATTCCCTCACCAAGCAGAAATCTTTCATCCTTACTGCGACGGAATACTTCACCAAATGGGCCGAAGCCGAAGCTTACGCGGAAATCAAGGCGTCAACAGTCTGCAAGTTCATCATGAAGAACATTCTCGCCAGATTCGGCATCCCAAGCACGATCGTCACCGACAATGGGCCACAATTCATTTCTCAGGACCTACAGGACCTCTGCAAAAGGTACGCAATTGCATTGCATCATTCATCGCCATATTACCCACAAGGTAACGGCCAAGCGGAGGCCACCAATAAAACATTGCTCAAAATCATTAAAAAAACCTGTGAGTCTAGTAAGTTTTCAGACTGGCCAGAAAAGCTTATCGAAGCTCTATGGGCCTATCGCACTTCAATCCGTACCCCCACCGGGCAGACTCCATTTGCCCTTACTTATGGTATGGAAGCGGTAGTCCCGTACGAGACTCTGATCCCTTCTCTCAGGGTACAATTGAACGAGGAATTTCCCCTCGACGATCGTCGTAATTCACTCCTCGCCCAGTTGGAACTCTTGGATGAGAAGCAGCTGGCCGCCGCCGAACACGCGCGTGTGTATCAAAATAGACTCGCTCGCTTTTACCAAAAGAAAGTCGTTGAGAGAAAATTCAAAGTCGGTGAGATGGTCGTAAAAAGAATTTTTGTCAAACCTGGAGGGCCGCGTTCTAAGCTCCAACCCAATTGGGAAGGACCATTTGTAATTCAAGCCGTGTACCCTGGCAACGCCTACAAGCTAGTCAACGCCGAAGGGACCGAGTTATCCCACCCTTGGAATGGGCTTTATCTTAAGAAATACTACCCTTAGCACAAAACAAAAAAAATGATGAAAAGATAAAAAACATCAAAAATAAAGAAATATTGAAAACCACTAAAAATATGGAAAATTCAAAATGCCGATGCCTGGCAGCCACCATGTAGTTAAGTCCCTGCATTTAACCTTCATGTTAGGATAGGGCCCATTAAGGCTTGGTAGGCACCGGGTCTTGGTTTGCCAGAACCGTGGAGACCCCTGTCCGGCCACGTCGGCCTATGCTCGCTCGAAGGAAGCTAACATGTGTTCACTTATGTATTTTATTCAAAAAAGTTGGTAGCATCACCTACGGTAGGGCCACACCTAGAAGATCTCCGGAAGCTGTAATCTTTATTCTTCCCTCTTCGACCAAATGAGACAGTCGGCGCCCTTAAAACGCTGAGCATGAGAAACCGAAACTCAAACCCCAAGGGCAAGAGTAGGATCCATTTCCTCGAGCATCGATCAGTGCACGAGAAGAGGGCAGTGTCCCCGCAGGCATACAAAAAGGGAGCCCACAAACGTCAAACGACTATATCTTCCTCACAAAAAAAATACAAAGTCAAAATCAAGAGAAAAGTCTGGTCGTGACCGTGCCTGTTGCGATAAACGGAACCCCTCAAAGCAAAAGTCTGAATCCACAAAAGGGGCCGTGGAATGTAAATGCTCGAGATTTGGTCCGAAGTTGTCCGAAAGGAAAGAGTTAATGGGCCCTTATTCGCTCGCCAGGGTTAACGGCTTTGCCGGTCCTCTCAGGAGGTTTATCCCCTACACTCTTCCTTCTCCCTCTAAAGATGAAGGTTCGATGGAGTTTCTGAAGGGTGAAAACTGCCTAGGGTCTGCGACCTTATTTTAATATACACATTTGGTTGCCTACTTTGAAAAGCAAAAACTATCGCTGCGAAGGAGTCTCCGTGTTTCTGGCTGGTCAAGACTCCTGTTTACCACCTTGATGTCTTCTTGTTTAGCCTCGGGCTTAGGCCAATGCAAGCGCGTCACCTATGGGTGCGACGGCGTCTGATTCCGGGTCAGCGTCGCGCGGTTGGTCGTTAGGGTTCCAGGGTGTTCCATCATATACCATCTAGAGTTGTGAGGAAACAGACCCGGGTCGGGCAAATCTTTTACCTCAAACACCTTTTGGGTGAATCCCTGTGGTCGGAAGCAACTGGGAGCCTAAGCATGGCATGACGGTATTGTCATCAGGGTAAGTCTTAGCCGGCGGGATCATCATTCGAGGGGTCTAGAGGCCCAAATCAACCTAGATGTGCACTTAGGATACCTGGGAGGTTAGTAAGAAACCCCTGTCTCACGTAGGTTAGGTGCCATTTGGGGGCTTGCCGGGCGTTAGCAACAAAAAAATTGAAATGATAAAAGCACAAAAAAAATGGAAAAGAGAAATGTACATATTTGCAAACAAAAAAAAAATCTTTTTATGATAAAACAAAAAAATGCCAAATATAAAAAAAGAAAACAAATCAATTTTGCATGATTACATTTGCGTGCAGCATCTCACTTTTAATACCGTTTGCATTCGTGTGCTTGCCTGTCGCATTTATCATCACCGCATCTTTCCCTTGCCTTCGTTAAATAAAGGCTTGGCCCCTTGACCAGTTATCAAGGACAGTCACAGTGACCATTTGCTTATTGAGCAAGGGGCCAAGTCAGAACAGAAATTCTGATTTGTTTGTTTCAGTGATGTATGCAGGCAACAGAAGCATAGGTGAAAAACAAACAAACCGAACCTTGTGTTTTATTCCAAAAACCAAAAAAATTACATCAAGTTCCGCCCTCTCTCTCTGCATTACTCGTCCCACTACTCTCTGGGCAAAACGCTCTCAAAGGTGCTACCCAACTACGAAAAGCGGTACTCCTACCGCTTTGTACTCCCCTTCCTATTCCCACATCCCGGCGTTGATCCACGGAAGCAGCAGAGAAGCTACCAACACGAAAGCCACGCTCTCGTGCTCTTCGGTAGCGCTCCTCACCATCTCTCAGCCACTGTTCAGCAAGACCAAGGCTGATTCGGAGTTCGAATAGTCGGGCCTCCATGGCCCTTCGTTCCTCCCTTTCAGCCAAACTGTTGGCTCTTTCTCTCTCTGCGTCTCTTTCTCTCTCTGCCCGTTCTCTCTCACGGTCTTCCCTCTCCAACTGAAGAGTGATCCTCAGTTCCATAGCATCCCTGGAAGAGTCGTCATCAGGATGACGCCGCAGTTCCCTCTCCAGTTCTGCTATCCTAGCCTCCTTCTGCGCAGCTTGGCAAGCGCTCTTCCGTCTCCTTTTCCTGCCAAGTGTACCATCTCAGATACACGATAAGGCGTAAACAAGAGAACTCAACACTGAAACTTTTACCTGTATACAGAGCATCCCTTCTGCCTCCGCAGCACGCTGCGTGGCGTGAGCAAGTTGCTCATGAAGCGAGTCAAGTTCTGAGGTGGGAATCCACAAGCTGGAGGAGGTACCACCCACTCCCATCGCTGGGGAAGCCGTGCCAATCTGGGCATGCTATGACCGCGTGAATTAGCAGCCAACATCTGGAATCTGGGGTTTTAATTAGGAACGTACTATACACCTACCAAGGCGCTCGTAGCTCCGCGGGCATCGCCCGACTGTTGTTCTATCTCTGCCAAGCGAGTTCGTAAATTCGCTATCATGGCATCCCGAACATCCTGCAGCCATACGAGTCAGCATTTTCACCAGAAAACCAAAAAAGGAGAAAGAAGAAAAGAGAAAAAGGGGAAACCTACCTCCACAAGTCCCCGGGGTTGGAGCCGCTCTGCGTACTTTGTCCTATATAGACGCAAGTAGTCTTCGCTATCCCGCGCCTGCGATTCTACAATCATGCCACCCCGTTGCCAATCTTCGTACTGATCGGGGAATCGCACGCGCCAGTCAATACAGGTCGCCGGTCCCCGCGTCTTTCTCCCGACAGGAGGTGGCGCAGCCGTATCCACCCATTCCTGAGCCAGTCCTAAAGTCCTCATAACCAATCGTAGCCGAAGTGGCTCGATTTTATTCAGGCAGTGCATCCACAGTTCCCGTCCGAACCGGGCACGACTTGCTAGAACCCACGGCTGGTCAGCATCGACCATGTCTGAGTAGGGTCTCCAGTTTACCATCGCTGCAGGGAACTCCTGTAGCTCCCACCTTAGCACCATCAGTTGGTAGGTTAGGGGTGCCGCACTCATGATAGGTTCCCACCGCCTGGCTAGCGGCACCATCGCAGGTCGCCAATGCCGAGCTCTCCCCATAGGGAGATAATAATAGCTCCACAGCTGCTCGGCGCAGGTCATCAGAACTTTGCAAAAACACAAAAAAATATAAAACAAGCAAAACTAAAAAAAATACCTGGATGAATGGTGTGAAACCACTCACAGTCATCTCACGATCCGTTTCTTGGAAAAGGCCTGCAAACAAGTGTGCCAGCATGGCGGCTCCCCAGGCATAATACCCTACTCTTTCAAGGTCTGACAGCAGCTCCAGGAAGCAACATTGGATACCATCCCCTTTCGAGCTCAGTACCAATCTCCCCAAAAGGAAGAGGAGAAATCTCCTCAAATCTATGTTGCATCTTTCCCAGTCACCGAAATCTGTGCAGTACACGGCGCGGCATCCTATTTCTATCCTTTCCATGAACTCTTCTGAGGATTCATCGTCCCGCCGACGAGTGTCGGTGAGCCCTAATGCATCCATCAGGGACGCCCTAGCTACCGACCTGTTTTTCCGACCATCCAGGTCCAGACCCAGTAACTTCTGGGCACCTTCTCTGTAGTCCGTGTAAGTGACTCCGGTCACTGCCTCGCCCTCTACCTTCAGGCTTGTGATCCGGACCACATCCTCCAAGCTCGGCACCATGTGCCCCCAGGGCATCAGGAATGCCCGGCTCACTGGGTCCCATCTCTCACACAAGGCTTGGATCAGAACCAGGTCGGGCTTGATCGGCTCGATCCGAAGAAAGGTACCAAATCCCATCACGTCTAGCCTCGCCTTCTGAAAATCTGGGAGACCCCTGTACGCTGCTACTACCAACTCCCATAAGATTTGTGATTTCATCACAACCTACGCATACAAGGAATGGGGGTGAGGTTTGGTCGGAATAAAGGAAGAAAGAATGAGAAAAGGGCAAGAAAACTTGGCTTACGAGTTGAGATTGGGCCCTTTCGCTGAAGTGCCCTTCAAGGTCTGAAAGCCTCCTGGAACTACTACCACTGGACCTGCTTCTCTTCGAGGAATGGGAAGATTTGCCCTCCATCCAACTCTCAGAATTTTGAACTCCTCCTCTCCCGTAAGAACTTGTGCTCCTCGAGTTAGTCCTCGATATACCTGGGAAGATAAAAGGGACAAGAATTTATAGGAATGGAAGGAGTGCGGGCCAAGATTGCCTCCATCACCTGTCAATGATAGCCCTCGCAATGAGGCACCGCCCAAGCGGTCCCATGTGTCGCTTCACCGCTCGCACAGGGTGATTGACTGGACGAAGAATAGGACGAATAGCCCCTATGATGTCTAGAGATACCCTATCATAATTTGGAGGACGTCCGCAAAATTTGACATAACATCCGGGAAAAGAAACTAGGGCCGTCAGTATTGACTTCGACGGCAGATTCCCGTGAAAAATGGTCACAACAAGATGTGATTCTCTGCTTGGGGCGGAGTCTCGACAGACCTATCACATGGGAACAGTGCAAAGGAGGAGAAGCATAGGGAAGAAGGAACGCACAAGAGAACAAACAAGCAGCAGAAAATCAAATCACTCCATTCATAATTCTACACAAGCTGTCATAAACACTACAATCATAGAGAGGCGGCGGGTCCACTAGCTCGCCAACTCTTGACATTATTTTCATGCTCATCCCTCTAGGCGTCCCTCTCCTCTCCCCCGAGGTGAGGGTCCCTCAGAAGCCTCCGGGATCCCCGTGCAGTAACACCTGCCTCGCCTCTGGGCGCCTGCTCCGCAGCAGTGACTCGCTGCTCCTCCCCTGGCGTGGCGAAGAAGCCACTGGCGGCAAAGCGACCGGACTGGCGGAGTCGCTCCCCGAACTCTCGCGCTCTCTCGTAGCGCGTCTCCATCCCTCCTAGCCTCTGTACGACGGCCTGAAGGCCCAGCTGGAGCTGACTCACTTGGGCCTCCAAGGCCCTCCTCTCGGTCAGATCCCGCTGTCGCTCAGACCTTCTCTCGGCTTTCTCTCTCTCTGCCTCTCTCCTCATCATCTGCAGAAGAACCCTTAACTCCAGGATGTGTGGAGAAGGTCTCTCCTCACCACGATGCCGCAGCTCCGCTACAGTCGCCACCCAGGCGTCACGCTCCTCTTCCGCCCAGGTCGCGCGGGCCACCGCACCGGTAAGTTGCTCCCGGAGGGAGGCAATCTCGAGAAAAGGGGCCGAGGAACTGGAAGATCCGCCAGCCACTCCCACCGTCGCTGTCTGCTGGGCACGCTGGAACAAAATAAACAACGGCCGTCAGTGAAACTCCAAAATCTGAAGTTAAAAGTGCGGCACGTAACTTACCAGGAGCGACAGCTCATGTTGAGCGACGGCCAGCTGCCGCCTAGTCTCTGACAGTTGGGCGCGCGAGCCGCCGATGCCACGCGTGTCCCCACCTTGGGGAAGCCCCGCGTAGCTCTCTCTCTGCCGCCGCAGGAAGTCGGCACTGTCCTGCGCCAGTATACCCCCTTGCTGTCCAGGGAGACGTACGGGCCACTCCTCGAGCCTCGCCTTGCCGCGACTCTCCCTCCTGACGCGGCTCGGCTCGTCCGCACTCGCCCACTCATCGGCCAAGCCCAGCGTCCTCGCCATGTCCTGCACCAAGAAAGGGGCCCCACATCAGTCAAAGAACGCGTCCCCTATCTAGGACGCATCCATCATTTAAGTGCAACACTCGCCGAACCCTTTTCCCCCCTTCGCACGGCTTGTTTAAAAACCCAAAATGGATCAAAGAGGGGGAAAACCAAGCACTCACCAAGCCGTGTTCGCCTCCTTCCGCGCCATCGGGCCCCTCGGGTCCCTCGGGGGCCCGGAGCGGCCCTTCCTCCTCCATGGACGCCGTTCCGTGCTCAGGCGTGTCCCTCCTTGGGCGAGGGGTCCCTCGTCCCTCTCCACCTTCACCGTGGTCAGGCCCACCGAACTCCATCGATCAAAAGAGGAGGAAGACGAGAAAGGGGGCAAGCGAGTTTCGGCAGAAGGCGGGCCCATTTGCGGGTAAGGCACGGGAGAAGAAAGACCACCCGTCGCTTTAAATTTGAAATCAAGGATTAAGACGCGTCCTCGCGCCTGGACGCGCCCAAAAGGGGGAAAAGGAAACAAAATCCCCCCGTGCAAAGCGTAGTTCCCCGCTGTTCAGGGCAAGGTCTCGCGGAGCGTGCCTCAAAGGACAACTCAGTGCAAAGAAGAAAGTGTGGGAGAGAGAAAGGTACACACAACACAAAAAAGCCATTTCCATTTCATATAATAGCCGAAAGTACATCATACTGTGAGAAGGGTGACGTACAAGCAACTCTCTAACTCTCACCGTCACCCTCCTGGTCATCTCTCTCCTCCCTCCTCTGCCGGGGATCCCTAGGGGGCCTCTGCGAACCCTGAGAAGCCGTGCTCGCCTCCCCCTGCGGTGCCACTCCAGCCTCGAAGGCGCGACGACGCTCCTCGGCCGAAGAGACCAGATAGCTGCCCATGGAAAAAGAACCAGACTGACGAAGTTGCGCCCCGCGTTCCTTCACCCTCTGGTACCGCTCCTCGCTCTCCCGAAGCCTCCCCTCCACAGTGCCGAGACTCAATCGGAGCTCCAGCAACTGGGCCTCTAGAGCCCTCCTCTCGGTCTGATCCCGCTGTCGCTCCTCCCTCTCTCTCTCCCTATCCCTCTCCCTCTCTCTCTCCACGCTCTCCCTCTCTTTCTCCACGTTCTCCCTATCCCTCTCCCTCTCCTCTCTCTCTCTCTCACCGCCTCCCTCCTCGACAGCTCGAGGGCGATCCGCAGATCCAGCACGTCACGAGGGAGCTCCTCAGCCTCCCGTCGACGCTCCTCCTCCAGCTCCGCAATCCGGGCGTCACGCTCTGCCACCCAGGCATCGCGCTCCTGCTCAGCACGAACGGCATGGGCCAGGGCCTCCCGAATCTCGGCCACCTGTCAAAGCACGCATGCACCGTAAGAGAACAGTGCTAGAAGGAAAGCAGCTAGAAGAGGGTCAGGGCCAAACAAGCACTCACTCGAGCCTCGCGGTCACGCTCGGCCTCCTCAGCCCGAGCCACCGCATACGCCAGCTGCTCCTGGAGGGCAGAAACCTCCGGAGGAGGGCCCTGCGAACTAGAACCCGCTCCGCCAGCCATCCCGGCTGTCGCTGTCTGGTGGGCCCACTGAAACACGGGGCAAACGTCAGTCAAAGGCTAAGCATCAAAAATCCAGGTCACAAAAAATGAATTGCATAGACTCACCAGGATCTCCAACTCCTGTCGGATGGCCACAAACTGTCGCCTGGCATCCGCCAACTGGGCCCGCAGGTCGGCGATCATGGTATCACGAGCATCCTGCATTACACATAAGTTAGTATCCCATGCATATACATATAGAAAGGTGGAGCAGTTTCATTTCACTTACCCCTGCCATACCACCCAAGGAGAGGCGGTCCCCGTACGTAGCTCGGTACCGTCTCATGTAGTCTGTGCTGTCCTATACGTGGGACACCACTGGGACCCCGCCCTACTGCCAGTCCTGATACTGTGTTGGGAAGCGCGTACGCCAGTCCACAATCTTCGCATTCCCCTTGGTCTTCCGCCCAATGCGGGCCGGCGCATCTACGTCAACCCACTCCTGGGCCAGCCCCAACGTCCTCATGACCAGTCTAAGCCGCAGCGGCTCAATCTCGTTCAGGCAATGGACCCACACGTCCCGCCTGAAACGAGGAAGACCCGCTACAACCCAGGGCTGGCCAGCATCGCCCATGCCCAGGTAGGGCCTCCACACCACCTGCATCACCATACATACATCATATTAGTTACCATTCAGTCACATGCATAAACAAAAAAAAATCATACGCATCATAGCATGGCCTCGGGATACTCGCTCAGCTCCCGACGAAGCGACGCCAGCTGGTAGCCGTGGGGTGCTGCAACCACGACCGGCCTCCACCGCCGCGCCAGAGGCACGGCCCTCCTGTTCCCATGCCTAGCCCTCTCCATCGGGAAATAGTAATAGCTCCACACCTGCATCCATCATACATCATTAGTACAATAATTACATATTTAACTGTGGAAATGCATAAATAAAATGTTTACCTGGAGGAAAGGTGCGAAGCCGCTGACTGTCGTCTCCTTCTCCGAAGTCTGGGAGAGATCAGCAATCAAATGGGCAAGCAGAGCCGCTCCCCAGGCGTAGTGTCCCACTCTGTCCAGATCCGCCAAGATCCCGAGGAAACGACAGTGGATGCCATCACCCTTCGTCCCCAGCAGAAGGCGGCCCAGGAAGAAGAAAAGAAACCTCCGAAGATCTAGATCCACCAGCTCCCTCTCGCTCGGATCCTGGGTGAAAGCTGCACGAGCATCCCCCTCCAGTCGAGCCAAGAACTCCGCTCCAGTCTCGCTAACCCGCTGGCGCGGGTCGACGAATCCAAGCGCCTCCATGATCTCCACTCGGCCGACTACCCTGCTGTCTCTATCAGTCACGCTCGTCTCTAACCACAGCAGGTCCAGGGCACTCTCTCGGTAGTCGGGGTAGGTGACCCCGCTGACTGCCTCTCCGTCAACCCGTAGCCCGGTAATCCGAGCCACGTCCTCTAGTGTCGGCACCATGTGCCCCCAGGGCATCAAAAACGCCCGGCTCGGTGCGTGCCACCGCTCCCTCAATGCCTGGATAAGAGGAAGGTCGAGCCGGAAGGGCTCGATCCTAAGGAAAGCTCCAAAGCCCATGGCGTCCACACGCTCCCTCTGGAAATCTGGCAGCCCACGATATGCTGCCACCACCAAGGACCAGCTGATCCGGCCCTTCATCACGCCCTGCACACCACAAAAACCAACAGAGAACACATCAGCATCATGAACAGTAATAAACAATAACACTGTATATACTATTTATTCTTTTTATTTTATTTAAAAATATATATATATATATATATTGTTTTTTTGGAGGCGTCTAGGCCCCTGGACGCCTCCTTTCTATTTTCTTTATTTCTTTTTTCGAAACAAAAATCCAAGAACCAAAAACAAAAAATATATATATAATATATATATTATTATGGAGGCGTCCTAGGCCTTAGACGCCTCCTTATTTTCAAACTTTTTCTTATTATTTACATAAATAAATAAATAAATAAAAAGAAAAAGAAAAAGTGGAGGCGTCCAGGCCCCTGGACGCCTCCTTCTCTCACTACCCGGCCATCTCTCACAGCCTCTCGCACGCCCGTTTTAGCCTATTGAACCACAGAGTGAGAATTTCGAAGTACTTATCGGGTCGTGATCGTCCTCTCCCGCGTCACTAGCATCCGCAGCGGCCTCCGCGGCCAGAAGCGGCACCTCCATCTCCTCACCCGCAGCAATCTCCTCTGCTGCGGCCTCCTCGGCATCATCCCTCAACCTCCTCGCACGACGAGCCAGTCGTTTCCGCTTCTCTGGACCCTGGCTCGATCCTCCTCGCTCCATTGGGACTAAGAATGGATCGTTTGGAGTGGCTGGACGGTCAGAGTGAACAGTAAGTGAGTAAGGGGGGGAGCCCCCCCTATATATAGATTGAGCTTTAATTGGGGCGTCCAGGCGCCTGGACGCCCCCAAACCAAAAAAATCAAAAATAAAAAAAATAAAAAATTAGGGGCGTCCAGGACCCTGGACGCCCCCAAAAAAAAAATTTTTGTAAAAAAAAAATTATAAAAAAAATAGGGGCGTCCAGGCCTCTGGACGCCCCCATAATAAAAAATATAATAAAAGAAAAAAGGGGTTAGAGTATGTATATAATCCAAACAAAAGAAAAAAAAGGAAAGAAAAAGAAAAATCACAAAAAAGATAATAATTAAGGGGACGGGGGTCCGAAACATCCAAATGCCAGATTTTATTCCATCAGAAAGTAGAATGAGCTACATCAGGGGTTTAGGCGCCTTAGGCCTTAACTTCCCCAGTTCGGTTACATAAGCCCTCCACGGCTCAAATTCTTCCACCACGTGCGCTAACGCCTTTCCTGGAACACTTGTCTTCCAGGGAGCTTTAATGGCCTTCGCTTCCTTCGCGTCCGCTTCAGTGCCCAACTCCCTCTTCTTCAAAGGAACGATGCCAGTCGGTGGCGGGAACAAATGGCGTGGGATGCCAATCTGGAGGCAGCACCGATGCGCGTTGTAAAGAACAAACTCGGTTGCGCCGATCAGTTGAAGATCAACTTTGGGCGAAGGCCTCATGAGGAGATCAAGCGAAAGTAAACATGCCGGTGCGCAAGTAAAGAAGCCTTGTGTCACGGTGCGAAAGTGAGACCGCCAGTCTTCACGTTTCTTCAGCCACGGAACGCAGTTCGCTACAGTACCACCGAAGCCTAACACGTCGGCTATGTGATGAAGAGGGCTTTGTTGGAAGAGCCTCGAAGCGGTTGGCATTCCCTCGCGGTGGTCGAATTTGAAATGCAAATCCAGCCAGCAATTCAAGATAAGTGCACAACCAAATGGAGGCTTACCCATGCTCGAGGCAGTAAGACCGCTGTAAAGATAGGCAAGGATGGCAGGTCCCACCCTTTTTCCACGCCAGATCCCGCAGATAGCACTCAGCTGGTCTTCCTCCACTATGTTATCGGTATGAGGAAACAAGAGAGCACCCGCCAGACAGATAGTGAACCCCTTCATGATTCCCTCCAAATAGTCATCGTCTGGTGACCCTCTCAGGGCGTCCATAACCCACTCCGCAAGCTTTTGGAGATCGATCCCCTTTTGAGTACGGACCTTTCTGGCTGCATCGGGCGGCATGAAGCTTCCAAGGACGCTTTCAGAAGTCCCCCGTGTCAGCATCCGCATAGCCTTCACCTTCCCGTCACTCTTGAATTTCTTCAATCCGAGCAGAAGTTCCACCTCCTCGAGGAGGATGGTAACCTCGAAGGTCGGGAAGATAAAAGTGTGGGTCTGGGGATGCCAGATCTCCACTAGTGCGCCCATAGCCGCCCAGTCCATACGAATCTTCTCGTAATGTTTGGCATGAATAAGGAGCCCCTGCAAATGCCACTTCGAGAGTATGGCCCTCATGCCAATGGAGATATTGGAAGTTAGCTTTGAAAGCCATGGCAGTTTGGAAAACTTCCTCGGGCCTGGGAAGAGTGGATATGGCTGGAAGAGGAAAGAAATAAGAAATGAAGGAAGTAAGAAGAAGGTTCACAAGGAAAATTTGAAAAGAGTCAGCTTACCATATGCGACATGATCGTCCCACTCAGATGACCCTCGAGGTCGGAAAGTCGCCTAATCTCGCTGCTAGGCTTGCTCCTCTTCATAACGCGGGAAGACTCTCCTTCCATCCTGAAATCTCTAGATTCTCCTCTCCTTCCTCTCCTAAGCTTCCAAAACCCACCTTGGTGCATTTGAATGAACTAGCCTAAGGGGAGTTCTTATAGGAAGGGAAGGGTGCTACTGGACAGAACATGTCACATCAGCGGTCGCTATCAGGATTTTGTCTGGATCTCCTTTGAACTGTGGTGCGATTCTGCTATGATTCTGCTACTTTATGATGTTGCTAACCTTTGCTGGCCTGTGCAGGTTTTACTAACGGACGTCTTTGTCCTATCTCCTGTCCCACCTTTCATTGGTTGGTCCCACCTTATCATGCATCGTAGTATATGATACGTACGCTACTAGAACATGTCAAGGACCTTGCGGCCCGAATGAATCTGGGATTTGAGTTCCCCTTCAACAAAAACGATGATGATCCCGGGAGAATTTAGGTTGTACGGATAGGCCGTTAATTTGTGGTAGCATGGGGACGACGGTTCCGTTCAGTGAGTTGGTACGCGGATAAACGGGCCCCGGCCCAGTGTCAGCTCACCGGGTCGGTATCCTGACCCGTCCTTCATAAGTTGACAATATTATCCTTGGCTATTTTCTATTTTAGTTTGTTTTGAATTTTTCTTTAAACCCAGCATGCATTCATATAGGACTTTGATTTATTGCGGAAGATCATTCAAGTGATTCGATTGAGAAAGCCGTTGTGTTTCAATTCCCACAAATATGAGATATTCCACTCCGAATAAAATACCGAGTTTCCTTGAGACAGCCCCGATGCTGCTCTTCCAAAGGAGACCCTTGTTTGCACAGACCCTCAGATATTCCTTTACCTTTTTTTGACCCACCTTGGCCGCAGCACTTCCACATTGGCTGGTAACCGCTCCCCAAAGGTGAAACCTCCGGTTTATGACCCAGGTACTTCCACACCGAGAAGTTGGTCTCCTTTTGTTTCGTGCCTGAGCGCACATCTCACCCTCCCTTATTTGATCTCCGTCCAAGCAATCGTCAATATTTGAAAGACCTTCTTCAAGGTCACCTCATTGAAACTCCAGGAAAGATTCCAAACAGTAACGTCAAAAGCGTGTCTCATCACACCTTGGCATCAACTTATCAGTCCGCTCCCACTTCACTCCACTCCACTTCGATACCATTCCACTACGTATCGCTCCCTTGCAAAGCAGACGCCAAGGCGGGACAGCTGTAGACACGCCATTCTTGACGTCTCCTGAGAAAGTCTCATATTACTATACAACGCCCCGCAACGGCTTACGCATTTTGAATCGCTCGAACACTTCCTTTTCTTGGGTCTTCTCCTGCCTTTTTCGGCATCCGGAATCGTTTCGTCACGGCATTCGGATGACATCAACACCAGTCGGACGCATCGGGAGGTTCCGGAACCAAGAAGGTGTCTACCGGGCGGCCGCCGTTTGAGGATCCGGGTGGGTCTTAATGGGGGCGTCCAGGCCCCTGGACGCCCCAACTTTTTTAATTATTTTCTTAAATTTTCTCAGGGCCCTAAACAAAATAAAAATATATATATATATATATTAATGGAGGCGTCCAGGCCCCTAGACGCCTCCATAAAAAAATAATAATAATAAATATTTGTAAGATGCCAGTTGGCATAAAAACACAAAAAAATAATAAAAATATATATATATTAATGGAGGCGTCCAGGCCCCTGGACGCCTCCATAAACAATAATAATAAAAAATATTTGTAAGATGCCAGTTGGCATAAAAACACAAAAAAATAATAAAAATATATATATATTAATGGAGGCGTCCAGGCATCTGGACGCCTCCATAAAAAATAATTATAAAAAATTAAAATGCCAGCCTTGGCACAAAAGACAAATAAAAATAAAATAATATATTTATGGAGGCGTCCAGGCCACTGGACGCCTCCATCAACTCCCTCACGGGTGCCGGCCACCGAACGACGGTTTGTCGTGTGTGAAAAAATTTAAAATATGGAGACGTCCGGTCAGCTGGACGCGCCCATTTCTGAATCACGAGGCGCCGCTCACAAAACCACGCGTTGTGCCAAACCGCGTGCGGCCGTCAGCAGTATTCGGTGGACCTGTTAGAGGCGTCCGGGACCCTGGACGCCCCCACAAAAGTATTCCAAAAAAAATCAATAAAAATAGAATAAAATATTATTTCGGCCCTGATGGAGGTGTCCAGGGTCTTGGATGCCTCCACCCTCCGGAGCTCTATAAATAGAGGCCCACCCCCTCAGTTCTGGAGGAGCTTCGAAGTGATCCGATAGGCTGCCGGAGCCCAGAGGCTACGGAGTCATTTTCTAACCCGTGGGTTCTTTTGTAGGTGGAGGTTCTGCCGGCTTCTCGGGTGCTCACGCTCGCGAGAGGAAGGTCGTCTTCATCCACCGCGCTTCCACGTCGTCCCCACGCTGCCGGAGCTCCGCCGGATTTCACCCTCGGCTCATCCAATAAGCCTTTTCTTCCCCTTTTTCTTCATAGTTCTTTACATTCATCATACTGCATCCTCTATCCCCCTTCACAAGGGCGCCTCTTCTCTTATACTTCTTGCATCCATCATCTCATTTTTCTCCTACTCGAGTCCGAGAGGGGTTTAAAAGATAACACCAACCAGGTGTGTGTCTTGCCATCATTTCGTTACTTTTATCACAAGGATTTGAATACTACACCTTCATCTTTCTAATCCACTTGTTACTTGTTTGTCGTTGTTTTGCAAGGGTAGCCGAGGAAAGCCCTCTCCGTCGGCCGGCCGAAGGGAGAGGAAGAAGCAACCCGCCATCTCCCGCTCTTGAGGTAGGCGCGATCACTTTCTTATTTTGGGCTCTTTTGGCCCCTGGCGATCACATTTTGTCATCGAGGCCGCGGCGAGTCACTTCCCCAATGGCCGTTTAAATTTCTATTCCTATAATCTCTTTATGTTTTGTTATATTCTGCTTATATCATCGAGGCCGCGGCGAGTCACTTCCCCAATGGCCGTTTAAATTTCTATTCCTATAATCTCTTTATGTTTTGTTATATTCTGCTTATATCATCGAGGCCGCGGCGAGTCACATCCCCAATGGTCGTTTAAATTTCCGTTCTTATATTCTCTTTATATTCCGTTATATTCTGCTCTTATCATCGAGGCCGCGGCGAGTCACTTCCCCAATGGCCGTTTAAATTCCCGCTCTTTGTATTCTCTTCATATTCTGTCATCTTATTATCTGCTCATATTCGCGAGGCCGCGGCGAGTCACTTCCCCAATGGCCGTTTCAATTCTTGTTATTTAATTTTTGCACCATTCCCGTCCCCCCGAGGCCGCGGCGAGTCACTTCCCACTATGGCCGTTTAACCCCCATATTTTGCTATATCACACTTGTCCCGCTCACCCCGCCAGAGCAATCTCCCGTGGTGGCCCCTTCTCTCTTTCCTCTCATTTCTGTGTTGCAGCAAACAAAACAAAAAAGGAAGGAGCCCGCGCGCGCTCCGCGTCCTCTCGCTCTTCCCCGAACCGCGTGACGTCGCTCACAGACATCACCCGATGTCCTATGAGGGCTGTAACCGTGTTCCGAGGTGGCCAAGAGGGTTTGTGCTTGCGTGTCTTTGTTGGGTTCCGGTCAACCCAGGGTGACCCAGTGGTTGACGGGTGACCTTGTGTGTGTGTCTTGGCAGTTCTGTCCAGTCCGAGACTTTGGTTCTGGACGTCTCGAGGTATCGCCTTACCTCAGTTTACGTGTCCAGGCATGTTGAGGGTTCTCGGTGTTCCCTCAGGTCTTTGTGAGTTATTTTCTACGGAGCGTCATTTCCTGTGGCTTAGGATTAGACCGATTGACAGCTTGTTCCGCTGTCTGTGACGATCTTGCCTCTGAGTCGTCCGACTCAAGGGTCATTACGTTGTAGGTCTAGTTCCCTAGTCCTGAGTCTATTGGCAGTAGTCGTACTGCCGGTGGTGCCTAGTAGTATGTGTCACAGTGCGTTCTAGCTTGTCTGTACTCTAGCACTTGTGTTTCTTAGTCTGGTGTCTTGTGAGCCTCCACTAGTCGTAGCCTGTCGACGCACACGATCCAGTGTGTTAACCCACCTCGAAGTGGTCGAAAGGGCAGTTCCCGAAATACGGTTTGTAAGCTAGTTCCGTGGGCTCCCGGCCAGCGGTAGTGTAATGTCCCAAATCTTTGATGGATCCTTAGTAGGTCTTGTTGGATCTTTATTGGATCTTTCGGATCTGTTTCGGTGAGTTTCGGTTCACTTTTGTGGCTTCCGAGTTGAGCTTTACGATCCATGTGGGTTTTTCTCTCGTACTAGTTATGGAACCCTACTGTGAGTTTACTTGTCAGTTCATCAACTCGCGGATGCTACAGCAACGATGTACTCTTCGAGCCGGTCGTTTTGACTATTTTTACGTATTTTTCGGAGTTAGGCCCAAAAATCGGATTTTTCAAAAATTAGGAAAATTCCTAATTTCTTTTCCTATTTTCTTTTCTTTCCTCTCTCCTCCCATCTCATTTCACCGCCGCCTCTCTCTCTCTCTTCATTTTCTCTCCTCTCGAGCTACCTCGGCTCCGACTGTAGATGGAGGACCTAGGGGCACGTGATGGGGATGCTGTGGAGCTGATTGGGTGCGCGACAGAGCGAAGATGGAGTGGTTTTGGCACGATCCCGAATGGTTGATTCAAAGTCGGTGTTTGAGCTCGCGGCGTGGTTTAGTCCCTTCGGGGCACGGTTTCTTCGGTGGAGGTAGGGTGACGGATCACCACTTCTCCCTGCCCGTTTTCCCTGCCATTGCACGTTGTTCGGCGTGGAAACGGTTGAGTTTGGGCTTGTTTAGCCTAAACCGTGATTTTCGGGTTTTGTAGGGTTCGTCGAAAAATGGCAACCATTTGCGGCGTAGTTAGTATCAAATTGACCGTTAGGATGTCTGGATCCCATTCACGTTAGTTTTATGTCGATCGGTTGTCATTCGAGGCCGGTAGGAGTCCGGGAACCTCGGTGACTCGTTTTGGGTCGATTCGTTAGAATCACCCCGATCTTGCGTTTTAATCCATGCATGTGGGCTTTTTAGCCTCAAGATGTCATTTGCCATCGTGTAGCTTTGTTTCCCCTGCGCTTCGGCGTGAATGGGGCGTGGAACGGCCCGATTTGGCGTTTCCACTATTTTCCCGCCGTGGCCGGTGTAGCGGTCGTATCAGAGACCGTCACAGTGTCTGTTCGTTTTTATAATTTCTCGTGGCTGTGAGAGTGTGACGGCCCAGGTGTGGTGTGTCACAGCTCCCTGACGCGTCCGGGTGTATGCGTCACAGCTATTTTGTCATCTTGCATTTTGGCTAAGTCGGTTCCTCTGACGTGTCTGCCCTAGTGCGTCAGGCTCGCGTAACGCGCCTGCCCCAGGCCGTTACATTCTTTTTGACCGTATTTGACCGGGTTAGTCGGTTCGTGTAGCGGCTGTGCCCCTGTGTGTCACAGCTGTGTAACGCACCTGCCCCAGGCCGTTACACTCAGTTTGGCTGAGCTGGGTGGCTGTCCGTTATCTCTAACGGCCCTGCCCCCGTGCGTCACGGCGTTGTAACGCGTCCGTCGTGGATCGTTACGTGCTGTTTGTCTGAGTTTTCAGACTTGGGTCTGTGGCCCTGACGCGTCTGCTCCCGTGCGTTAGGTTGACGTGACGCGCCTGTCGTTGTGCGTTAGGCCGCTGTAAAGCGCTTGCCCTGGTCCGTTACGTGGCTCGCATTTTGTGTTTGTGCCTATTGGCTCTGACGCGCCCGTCCTGGTGCGTCAGGCGCCTGTAACGCCCCTGTGGTGGTGCGTTACAGCCCTGTTGTGGCCGAGATGGCCGTTGGGTGTTCGGTGTTCGCCCGTGTGTTGGGCAGTCGTAGGTTGGTGTTCTAGGGCTGTGTTTGTATGGCAGTGGCCTTCTGGATCGGTCGGTTTAGGTGACTGGGTGCGGTCTTTTCCTTGACTGCGACAGTTCCCTAACAACGCAATCTAGATTTTCCAATGTCCTTGTCTCTGGTTGCGTGGCCGCTGTTCCTTGACTGCTGGGTCTGCCTAGTGGTTGAATGACGGTCCGTTCTGCCAGAGCGTGGTTTTTGTCGTTTCGGTTTCTACTTGTCTTGGCTTGGTCTCGTGGTTTGCCCGTGACCCGTGGGTGTCTGTTGACGTCCTATGAGGGCAGTAACCATGATGGGACAGCCAGGAGTGCTTGTGCATGCCGTGTTTTGCGTCGGTGTTGTCTGGCTCCAGTCAATCGGGGGTTACCCAGGGGCGACAGGTAGCTTTGTGTGTCTCGGCGGTTCTGTCCTGCTCGAGACATTGGTTCTGGATGCCTCGAGGTGTTGCCTTACCTCGGTCCATGTGTCCAGGCGTGTCTGAGGGTCCTCGGTGTTCCCTCAGGTCTCCGTGAGTTGTTTTCTCCGGAGTGTTGTTTTGCGTGGCTTAGGATTAGACCGATTGGTGGCTTGTTCCGCTGTCAGTGACGATCTTACCTTTGAGTCGTCCGACTCAAGGATCGTTACGTTGTAGGTCTAGTTGCCTAATCCTGAGTCTGTTGGCAGTAGTAGTACTGCCAGTGGTGCCTAGTAGTGCGTGTGACAGCGCGTTCTAGCTTGTCCGCACTCTAGCACTTGTGTTCTTGAGTTTGATGTCTCGTGAACCTCCGCTTGTCGTGGCCTGTCGATGCACGCGGTCCAGTGTGTTGACCCACCTCGGAGGGGTGGAAGAGGTGTTCCCGTCATACGGTTTGTAAGCTAGTTCCGTGGGCTCCCAGCCAACGGTAGCGTCCTACCGAGTGGGAAAACTAGCTAGAGAACCTGGCTTAGGCTAGAGCCAGTGTGTGCACACGTTATCAGGGACTGAGGACTTACGCCGATGGGCGTGACCCTGACTAGTCTCTTGTTGCTGTTGTTCTTATTTTGGTTCAGTGTGTGTCTGCGACTCTGCCGTGGTTTCAGCGGTACCATAGGCGAGACACTCGGGGCGCAGCATAAGACGTCAGTGGACGCAGCTGGCTATTCTCCTTGTGAGGAGGCACTTCCGTCACGTGATACGTGACTCTTCGTGATCTCGACATTTCTTGTGCATCGTGACCTTCCCGAGTTAGCCTTTCTGTGGCCCTACTCGAGGTCAGTGTGGCGTTCCGTGCACGACGTTCTAGTCATGTGTGCCGTCGTGTCTGTTGTATCTGTCTTTTTGTCCGTCCGTGCAGGTCTTCGTCTTAGGCCTGGCGTCGTGTCGGTAGATCGGTAACTCCTGACTTTGTCAGATCAGAGTCGCCCTTCTGTTGCTATTTGGAGTAGCATAGGGTGCCGAGTTCTTCTCGGTGGCCGTGTTCCAGGTTTTACGGCCTCGCTTTTCCCTTGCTCTTAGCTTGTTCCCTACTCCTGCTGTTCCCGTTCTTTTTACAGCTTCGTAGTGTAGTTTCCTACTTTGCTACACGTGCTGTTACTTCTGTTGCTTCCTGTTCCGTTGCTGCGTATTTTTTAGTGGGGATCCGCGTGACCCCTACTGAGCCTCTGTTTGGAGACTCACCCCTACTTTTCAGGTGGGTGGCGTCGTCTCTGTTCGTGGTTCCTGGTGTGGCACGTCTGTAGCTGCCAGCGGTACCTGCGTCAGGTTTCCCCCGACCTCAGTGTACGTTCTTTTCCTGTGGCCTGTACTTGTCTTTAATTTTCTGGACTGGACTCTGATGTAATTGTTAAATTGAAATTGTTAATTTAAAAGTAATTTTATTTCTTCTACTTTTGCAAACCGATCTAATGAAATTTAATTGCTTAATGTATTGTCTTTCTGGCTTCAATGTACTCTACACATGCCTTTTTCCCTTCGGAGCTTTACCGCTCTTGGGAGGCCTCGCAGGTTCCATGTGGTATCACGTGTATTCGGTAGTCCTACCGGGTATACCTGGTATCCGGGATCCGGGTCGCTATAGATTGGTATCAGAGCAGTGTTCTGAGATGTTCGGAGTTCTTTTCTGAGCTATCAGAGCATTGTTGTGTGAAGTACATGGGAATCCGAGATATTGCAGTATCCAGAGTCCTTAAGGACCAGTACAGGCTTTTGCTGGCTTAGGTGTTGCGATGATTTGTCGCGTTGTTTTCTCCATGTGTTGTTCAGGTTGCTGTTGACCTTTGGCCTTGGTCTGATGACCGTACATGTTCTCACGTTGTTTTGGTCGTCCCGGCTTGAGTCTGTTCAGCTCCTGATGTGTCTCGCTTCTGTTGAAGTGCTCGATTTGATTCCGTGTTTGAGAAGTTGCTCAGGCAAGCTATGATTTTCCCTTCCTGGTGAGCTTTTGTGGTTGAGCTTATTGCTTCTTGTCCCTTCTGGTGGAATCTTTTCGAGGTTTGCCTTGGAATTGCTATCTTGGCGATGCTTTTGTCCTGTGTCTGCTTTAGTGTGGACAGTGTTTATTCTGAGCCTGATCTGCTCTTTGCTATACAATTGCTTGGCTTTGGACTCCATTGTGGTGTTAAGAGCTGTTGTGCACCGTGTTTGTCGTGCCGTGTCCAGTGGCCGATGTATTGTGAAGGCTCATTTACCATTTTCATGACGTGAAGGTAAGCTGAGATTAGCATTTTCCTTGTGCCTTGTGCTGAAGCTGGTACTCCTCTTCTTTGCACTGGGGCTTCTTGTGATCGGTTGTTCGCTGGATCAGTACTTATCGCGCATTATATTGCGATTTTCATGAATTGCGATGTCGCCGTACATGAGCTGGGATGCGGATACCGAGATATTTTCTGGTGCCTGCGTGCGTTGTTGAGTGCGCAGCTGAAGCGTGTGGGCTGGTTACCCACGGGCTCAAGATCGTTGGTGGTAAGATTCTGGCCAGTCGAGAGGTTTGTTCTTTCTCGATGTGACTTTGTCTTGGCTTTATGTGCCTTGACGTTGTTGTTGACGTGCCGTGCTGTTATTGGAGGCATTTCTGGTGTTGGCATTGGCATTTGTGAGTGTTGGGGAATCTGTCGGCATTCCTTGCTGATTGAGTACCCTCTATTCTGCATTCTTTCTCTTGGGTGTTGTGCTCTCGAGGCGTGAGCATGGTCCTTGAGTTGCATTCCCATAGATTGTCGTTTCTTGTTGTCGTAGGTCTTTTCTTGGTGAGCTGCTCGATGCATGACTAGTCCCTTGTGGTCGTGTGTTCAACCGTTCTTGTGCCTTGATGTGACCTTGCTTACAGTTGTGTTCCATGGTTCTGTGTTCCGTGCGGAGCCGGATTCCTACAGGTGCTGTTGTTGTCATTTTATTGCTGTTTCTCTATGATTTTGTGTCACTATCTTGGACCAGGTCTTGTCGGTTAGCTTCGCTGTACTCTTTTTCCCTAGAGTTAGCTTGCAACTCGATCAGACGTAATACCAGAGTGAGTGCTGACTTGATTATGTTTGTGGTCCGGTGCTGTTGTCGTTGGCATCTTTTGTGCCAGGTGTTCTCTGTCACCTTTGGCACTGGAGCCGATGATGTGGTCGAGCTGTCAGCTGTGAGGACTGTGTTTCCCTGTGTAAGCTACTGCTTGTCGTGCCGTCGTTGTATTCTTCGGTATCGGTTATCTATTGTTGTGGCATGTGTCGTGTCTCCATTTCTGGTGAGACGTAAGCGATGTTGCCTTGTTTCGGAGGTATCTGACTTGTGTTCACTTGTGTTGTGCTCGATCCAGAGCGTGGGCTCGTGATTATAGTCTGACAATGTTCCTCTGAGCTGTGTTTCTCGAGATTTGTGTCATTTTGTTGTTGTGCTGTCGGGTTGTTCTTCCCTGCTTACCCTTGCTAGTCCTTAAATTTTGAGGATGAAATTCCTTAAAGGAGGGGAGGATGTAATGTCCCGGATCTTTGCTGGATCCTTAGTAGGTCTTGTTGGATCTTTATTGGATCTTTCGGATCTGTTTCGGTGAGTTTCGGTTCGCTTTTGTGGCTTCCGAGTTGAGCTTTACGATCCGTGTGGGTTTTTCTCTCGTACTAGTTACGGAACCCTACGGTGAGTTTACTTGCTAGTTCATCAACTCGCGGATGCTACAGCGACGATGTACTCTTCGAGCCGGTCGTTTTGACTATTTTTGCGTATTTTTCATAGTTAGGCCCAAAAATCAGATTTTTTAGAAATTAGGAAAATTCCTATTTTCTTTTCCTATTTTCTTTCCTTTCCTCTCTCCTCCCATCTCATTTCGCCGCCTCCTCTCTCTCTCTTCATTTTCTCTCCTCTCGAGCTACCTCGGCTCCGGGTGCAGACGGAGGACCTAGGGGCACGTGCTGGGGATGCTGTGGAGCTGATTGGGTGCGCGACGGAGCGAAGATGGAGTGGTTTTGGCACGATCTCGAACGGTGGATTCAAAGCCGGCGTTTGAGCTCGCGGCGTGGTTTTCGGCGCGGTTTAGTCCCTTCGGGGCATGGTTTCTTCGGTGGAGGTAGGGTGACGGATCACCACTTCTCCCTACCTGTTTTACCTGCCATTGCACGTTGTTCGGCGCAGAAACGGCTGAGTTTGGGCTTGTTTAGTCTAAACCATGATTTTCGGGTTTTGTAGGGTTCGCCGAAAAATGGCAACCATTTGCGGCGTAGTTAGTATCAAATTGACCGTTGGGATGTCTGGATCCCATTCACGTTAGTTTCGTGTCGATCGGTTGTCATTCGAGGTCGGTAGGAGTCCGAGAACCTCGGTGACTCGTTTTGGGTCGATTCATTAGAATCGCCCCGATCTTGCGTTTTAATCCATGCATGTGGGCTTTTTAGCCTCCAGATGTCATTTGCCATCGTGTAGCTTAGTTTCCCCTGCGCTTCGGCGTGAATGGGGCGTGGAACGGCCCGATTTGGTGTTTCCACTGTTTTCCCGCCGTGGCTGGTGTTGCGGTCGTATTAGAGACCGTCACAGTCTCTGACGGCCCTACGATAGACCGCCACAGCGTCTGTTCGTTTTTATAATTTTTCGTGGCTGTGAGAGTGTGACGGCCCAGGTGTGGTGCGTCACAGCTCCCTGACGCGTCCGGGTGTATGTGTCACAGCTATTTTGTCGTCTTGCATTTTGGCTAAGTCGGTTCCTCTGACGTGCCTGCCCTAGTGCGTCAGGCTCGCGTAACGCGCCTGCCCCAGGCCGTTACGTTTTGTTTGACCGGATTTGACCGGGTCAGTCTGTTCATGTAGCGGCTGTGCCCCTATGCGTCACAACTATGTAACGCGCCTGCCCCAAGCCTTTACACTCTGTTTAGCTGAGTTGGGTGGCTTTCTGTTATCTCTAATGGCCCTGCCCCCATGCGTCATGGCATTGTACCGCGTCCGTCGTGGACCATTACGTGTTGTTTGTCTGAGTTTTCAGACTTGGGTCTGTGGCCCTGACGCGTCTACTCCCGTGCGTTAGGTTGACGTGACGTGCCTGTCGTTGTGCGTTAGGCCGCTGTAACACGCCTGCCCTGGTGTGTTACGTGGCTCACGTTTTATGTTTGTGCCTCTTGGCTCTGACGCGCCCGTCCTGGTGCGTCAGGCGCCTGTAACGCCCCTGTGGTGGTGCGTTACAGCCTTGTTGTGGCCGAGATGGCTGTTGGATGTTTGGTGTTCGCCCGTGTGTTGGGCAGTCGTAGGTTGGTGTTCTAGGGCTATGTTTGTGTGGCAGTGGTCTTCTAGATCAGTCGGTTTAGGTGACTGGGTGCGGTCTTTTCCTTGACTGCGACAGTTCCCTAACGACGCAATCTAGAATTGCCAATGTCCTTGTCTCTGGTTGCGTGGCGGCTGTTCCTTGACTGCTGGGTCTGCCTAGTGGTTGAATGATGGTCCGTTCTGCCAGAGCGTGGTTTTTGTCGTTTCGGTTTCTGCTTGTCTTGGCTTGGTCTCGTGGTTTGCCCGTGACCCGTTGGTGTCTGTTGACGTCCTATGAGGGCAGTAACCATGATGGGACAGCCAGGAGTGCTTGTGCATGCCGTGTTTTGCGTCGGTGTTGTCTGGCTCCGGTCAACCGGGGGTTTCCCAGAGGTTGACAGGTAGCTTTGTGTGTCTCGACGATTCTGTCCAGATCGAGACATTGGTTCTGGATGCGTCGAGGTGTTGCCTTACCTCGGTCTGTGTGTCCAGGCGTGTCTGAGGGTCCTCGGTGTTCCCTCAGGTCTCCATGAGTCGTTTTCTCCGGAGTGTTGTTTTGCGTGGCTTAGGATTAGACCGATTGGCAGCTTGTTCCGCTGTCAGTGACGATCTTGCCTTTGAGTCGTCCGACTCAAGGATTGTTACATTGTAGGTCTAGTTGCCTAATCCTGAGTCTGTTGGCAGTAGTAGTACTGCCAGTGGTGCCTAGTAGTGCGTGTGACAGCACGTTCTAGCTTGTCCGCACTCTAGCACTTGTGTTCTTGAGTTTGATGTCTCGTGAACCTCCGCTTGTCGTGGCCTGTCGATGCACGCGGTCCAGTGTGTTGACCCACCTCGGAGGGGTGGAAGGGGTGTTCCCGTCATACGGTTTGTAAGCTAGTTCCGTGGGCTCCCAGCCAACGGTAGCGTCATACCGAGGGGGAAAACTAGCTAGAAAACCTGGCTTAGGCTAGAGCCAGTGTGTGCACACGTTATCAGGGACTGAGGACTTACGCCGACGGGCGTGACCCTGACTAGTCTCTTGTTGCTGTTGTTCTTATTTTGGTTCAGTGCGTGTCTGCGACTCTGCCGTGGTTTCAGCGGTACCGTAGGCGAGACACTCGGGGCGCAGCATAAGACGTCAGTGGACGCAGCTGGCTATTCTCCTTGTGAGGAGGCACTTCCGTCACGTGATACGTGACTCTTCGTGCTCTTGGCGTTCTTGTGCGTCGTGACCTTCCCGAGTTAGCCTTTTAGTGGCCCTACTCGAGGTCAGTGTGGCATTGCGTGCACGACGTTCTAGTCGTGTGTGCCGTCGTGTCTGTTGTGTCTGTCTTTTTGTCCGTCCGTGCAGGTCTTCGTCTTAGGCCTGGCGTCGTGTCGGCAGATTGGTAACTCCTGACTTTTTCAGATCAGAGTTGCCCTTATGTTGCTGTTTGGAGTAGCATAGGGTGCCGAGTTCTTCTCGGTGGCCATGTTCTGGGTTTTACGGCCTCACTTTTCCCTTGCTCTTACCTTGTTCCCTACTGCTGCTGTTCCCGTTCTTTTCACAGCTTCGTAGTGTAGTTTCCTACTTTGCTACACCTGCTGTTACTTATATTGCTTCCTGTTCCGTTGCTGCGTGTTTTTCAGTGGGGATCCGCGTGACCCCTACTGAGCCTCTGTTTGGAGACTCACCCCTGCTTTTCAGGTGGGTGGCGTCGTCTCTGTTCGTGGTTCCTGGTGTGGCGCGTCTGTAGCCGTCAACGGTACCTGCGTCGGGTTTCCCCGACCTTAGTGTACGTTCTTTTCCTATGGCCTGTGCTTCTCTTTAATTTTCTGGACTGGACTCTGATGTAATTGTTAAATTGAAATTATTAATTAAAAAGTAATTTTATTTCTGCTACTTTTACAAACCGATCTAATGAAATTTAATTGCTTACTGTACTGTCTCTGTGGCTTCAATGTACTCTACACATGCCTTTTTCCCTTCAGAGCTTTACCGCTCTTGGGAGGCCTCGCGGGTTCCATGTGGTATCACGTGTATTCGGTAGTCCTACCGGGTATACCTGGTATCCGGGATCCGGGTCGCTACAGGTAGCGTCCTACCGAGGGAGAAAACTAGCTAGAGGGCCTGGCTTAGGCAAGAGCCAGTGTGTGCACACGTGGTCAGGGGCTGAGGACTTACGTCGACGGGTGTTACCCTGACGAGTTACATGTTACTGTAGTTCCTATTTGGTTCAGTGCATGTCTGCGACTCTGCCGGGGCTTCAGCGGTACCATAGGCAAGACACTCGTGGCGCAGTGTAAGATGTCAGTGGATGCAGCTGGCTGTTATTCTGGTGAGGAGGTGCTTCCATCACGTGACACGTGACTCTTTACGTTTCTTGTGCGTTGTGACTGTTGTACCCCTGTGGTTTTGATGATAGCAAACACTATAAGTCACCATATGTATGTGTGCATGAAAGACCTTGCTGATTCATTTAAGTGCATTCATATGTGTTCATGTATTTGTGAATGTGTGCTTGTGAATGACATTCCATTATATCTGTCTAACATCTGGTCGATGCATTCATGTAACAGAGTCTGCACATTGCCTGTAGACTGCACAACTGCACATTCGTTGTTGCATAGTCTGCACATCGATGCATAGTCGACACATCCTTGGCTGCTGCACTCGCAAGTCTTTACATTGAAGTCTGTACAGCCCTTGCATTGCATATACATTGAAGTCTATACATTCATACACATCAAGTCTGCATGCATTACTTTAACAAGTCTATACATCACTGCACATGCCTTCTACGAAGTCTGTACATCCCAAGCATAACATAGTAAGTGCATGCCTTCTTCGAAGTCTGTACATTCTTCAAGGGCATAGTCCATGCATTCAGATCAAGTCTGTATAGAGCTCGCAAAGTCTATACATTCCTTTTCGTCTTGTGCATGCATCGTCTAGCAAGTCTGTACATCACTCACTTGCATGTTCATCAAAGTCTGCACATTGCACAAAGTCTGTAAATTGCATTGTCAAGTCTGCACATTCCTTAGTGGCAAGTCTATACATTCCTCGAATTCAAGTCTGTACAGCCAAGTCTACACATCGTCTCATTGCTTAAAGTCTACACATTGCACTGTACATCGGACCAAGTCTGTACAATCTCTTTTAGAGTCTATACAATGCATGCTCTTTCATTCATAGTCCATGCATTGTCAAGTCTATACATTGGACTTGAGCATATAGGAACTATGTACATCGTCAGTGCATTTCTCGTTGAACTCTCAAGTCTATACATTGGCATCCTTACCTACGTTGCACTTGCAAGTCTGTACAGCCTGTGAGGTCCGTCTCACTTAGCGTCTCATTTGGACATAAAGTCTGTACATCCACCGTCTCAGTTGAGCTTTAAAGTCTGTACATCCACAGTGTCACTTGAGCTTTAAAGTCTATACATCGTCTAGCGTCTCATGGTGCGTCTGTCCAAGGTATATTACAAAGTCTATACATCGGGCGTCTCATTCGTCAAGTCTATACATCGGGCGTCTCATTCGTCATGTCTATACATCGAGCGTCTCATGCAAAGTCTGTACATTGAGCGTCTCATGTTGCTGTCTCATGCATTCTAAGTCCATACATTGCATTTGGGCATTGTTCTTCACAGCAAGTCTGTACACTACTTTCTCATGCATGTAATCAAAGTGTGTACAGCCTGTGTTCGCATCGGTTAAGTCTATACATTTGCCGCATTGTTCATGCATCACCTCTCAAGTCTGTACAGCCATTGCCTTGCAGCATGCACGCTATCAAGTCTGTACAGCCTGCACACACAAGTCCATTCATTGTCATCACCGCACGCATTGCAAGTCTATACAGCCAGTGTCTATACGTTGCCTTACAGCATGCTCGCATAGAAAGTCTGTACATTCGTTGACAGACTCGTGCATAAACACTAAGACAAGTCTGTACATTCGTTGACAGCTTGTCTGAGCATCTCATGCATTCAATGTGCATACTTTCATTCTATTGTGCATCTCCTTCAAGACGAAGTCTGTACAATCCTTTCCAAGCATTAAAGTCTATACACTCTTGTGTCTGCATTGCATTCTCTTCAAGTCTATACACTCTTGTGTCTACATCGCATTCACATCAAGTCTATACACTCCCTTGTTGCATGTCTATACATTCGATTGCTTCATGCATCACACAGAAGTCTGCACATTCCTTTCTATTTTGTTCATGCATTATTTCATTAAGTCTATACATTCATTGTTGATCGACTGAAGTAACTTTGTCATTATATAGGCTGATGAATGGGCACGTGATCCGAGGTTGGCACCTGGCACGTGATCTTAGGTTATCTGGACAGAGAGGGCACAAGCCCTGCACACGCCCTACATCTGCTGCTGATATAAATAGAAGCGATCGAGCAAGAGAGCAGAGATCGAGATAGAAGAAGTGAGCAGTAGAGAGTGATAGAAGGGGAGACCAGCGGAGAAGCAGAAGAAGAAGAAGAAGAAAGAAGAAGAGTGAGCCTGAGCAGAAGAATAGAGAGAGTAGAAGAGAGATCGAGAAAGAGAAGCTGAGAGCCAGAGTGAGAGAGCAGAAGAAGAAAAAGAAAAAGAGAAAGAGAGAGAGAGAGGGTTCGTGAAGAAGAAGAAAGAGGATTCTTCAGAAGATCTGTTCACTGGCATTTGGATCAAATCCAAGCCAGACTTGCTCCTGCGAGAGCTACATTTTACATTGCGTTTCCAGCTTTCCGATTGCTGTATTTTCATTTCTTGTTTTCCTTTTATTTGATCACTATGCTTTCCGATTCTCTGGTTAGAGATCGGTGTTCCTCTTGTGGTCTCAAGAGAAGGGAGACTTGTCTCCGGTTTGCAAGTGACAGGTTGTCACTTGTGGGTTCCCCTCTAGTTTGGAGAAAGGGAGATTCGTCTCCGGTTCTGGTCTTGTGGGTTGTAAGTCCAGGTGTTCCCTCTGGGGTTCAGAGGAAGAGAGACCTCGGTCTCTGGTTTGCTAGTGACTGGGTGTCACTAGTGGCTCCCTCTGGTTTGGAGGAAGAGGGGAGGTTGTTCCCTTAGTCAAGCTGTTTGGCAGCAAGTGTTTGCAGACTGAGTCTGTTGTTCTAGCGTTAGCTAGTGGAAGCCTCACTCCGATTTGGAGTGAGGGGTGGACATAGGTCTTGGTGACCGAACCACCTAAAAATCATCTGTGCAGTGTGGTTGGGTTTGTGCGCTTGTTCCTTGTCTTCTACCTCCTTCACAGGTTGTCTGAGCATTCTTGTTTCTACCTGTGCAATGGGTTGATTGCTCTCCTTTGCTTCCGCTAGTTGATTGTTTAGGCGCGCCTTATATATTTGCTCATTGGTTTAAAAGAGAATTTAACTTGTTCTTCAGATTGTCTATTTTGCCTTGATAGTGTTCTAGTCTTTTATTGAGCGAAAAGTTTTTAAGGGTGGGATTCATTCACCCCCCCTCTGAATCCATCTCACCGATCCTATCATTTGGTATAAGAGCCGGTGTCTGCATAGTAGGTCCAGCGACCTGCAGATCCGATCCTGCTGTCTTCGGTGCATTTTTGTTAGAGTTGGTTTTTCGGTTTGAATCCACTGCTTTGAATTAGTTTTGATCTGCTTCAATGGCTCATCCATCCGTCTTTAGTGGTTCTGATTTCAACCAGTGGCACAGTGCTTTCCGTGCTCATGTTAAATCTGTTGATCCAGACCTGTGGAAAGTGATTTCACATGGTCCACATAGACTACCAAAAGATTCGTCCAAATGGACTAACAAGCATCGATCTATGTGTGCAGAAAATCAGAAAGCATTGGAGTTAATGAAGGCCGCGACTAATCAAGCTCTTCATTCATGTTTCCTTGGTTGCAGATCTGCAAGGGATATGTTGAAGATGATAAAGAGAGCCGAGAAAGAAAATCAAACGAGCTGCATGATGGCTCGAGGAAGTAAACAAAGCAGCAATCAAGAAGAGGACGATAATGATGAGGAGGTAAACCCTCTTGAGAACTATACTTTAGATGATTGGGAGAATTCGTATGCTGAGTTGCTTGAGTCTCATGATCAGTTAAGAAAACGATACAAAAAATTGAAGAAGAGTAGTAGGTTAGACAGTTTGAATTCTGATTGTAAAAATTGTGCTGAACTGAAAAATGTTCATGATACTTTTATGTCTGATATTCAAATGCTGAAAAAACAAATTTCGTTGCTGAAATTTGAGAATCAAGATCATGAAAATGAGATATCTGAACTCAAAGAGAAACTCAATTCAAATAATGATAATCAGACTCTTGTTAACTATCATGACCAGTATGAAAAATTGCTGAAAAATTTCGAAAGTGTGAACTCAGATTTAAACAAGCTGAAGTCTGAAAAAGATTCTCTTAGAAAATTCTCCAAAGGAAATGAAGAAAAATCAGAGAAACTTAAACGAGAGAATGATTTGCTAATTGAAAATTTTGATGCCATCAAATCTGTAAATATGGAATTGCAGAAAGATTTTGAAAAACAACAAAAAGAATTGAAGGAGTTTGAAGTTGGGAGAGAAAGCAAGGTTAACTCAGAAGATCATACTCTAATAAATGAGTTAATTCAAAATGATAAGCTTAAGGAAGAAAATGAGAAGTTAAAACAGCTGAACTCCACTATGTCTGAGAGACTTCTAGCTTTAGAAAGAGGAAAGTCTGTTTACATAGAAGAGCCTGATAAACTGAGCAATCTGGAACAGGAAGTTGAGAAATATAAAACTGCTAACAAGGTGCTAAGTGAATGTGTGAATTGCAGTGAGCAAGAGATTGCCAGTTACGAGTTACACATTACCTCTCTCGAAAATGAAATTCAAGATTTGAAGAGTTCTCTGTCTAAGTTTGTGAGTGGGCAAGAAAACCTAGACAAGTTACTAGGTGTAAAAGTCAATGTTAAAAAGGAAGGGTTAGGCTACAATAATCTAAATAAAAAGGCTTTTCAGAACAAAGTATTGACATCATTTGTAAATGCTTCAAATGTAGCCACAACATCACAGGTCAAACAGCCCATTGTTCAGAAAATAGAAAAACAGGATAAAAAGTTGAAAAAGACTGGAAAACAGAAAATAATCAAAAAGGGCTCATCAGTGCATGTTGATCATAGTCCTCACACACACTCACATGTATCTAAAAAGAAAATGATCTGTCAAAACTGTCATAGATTCGGTCATTTGATGTAAGAGTGTAAATTGATGGAGAAGGATGATATGAGGGCCGGCATAATGAATGCTAGGAAATTTCATGATAAAAATCCTTCACCTCAGAAAAAGAAAACTGAATGTCTGCACTGTGGCAAACTAGGACACAGCATTACACAATGCTGGTTTGCAAATGGTAAGAAAATATCTTTTTCACATCATGCTAAATTCCCTGCAAGCCAACATGGTCTTAATAAGAATAAAGTTGTTGATAATAGAAAATATTCTGCATGTTTCAATTGTGGAAAGACAGGCCACTGGGCCATTGAATGCTGGGACACTCGGGGTAGAAATGGTTTTAAAGGTAAGCATATCAGATGCTTCTAGTGTGGGAAGAATGGCCTTACAGTCAAGGACTGTTGGCATGTTCAGAAGAATTCTGCTAAACCCCATGTTGCAAAATTTACATGCCATAACTGTGGGAAGCCAGGCCATAGAGCTGCTGACTGTTGGGTGGCTTATTTTGGTAAACAAAATTTCAATTCTGTTAACAAAAATTTTCATGCATATGCACATAGAATTCATGCTAATAAGAATGTGCATAAATCAAATCTGAAATCTGCTGCATCTTGCTATCATTATAGTAAACAGAACTCTCTCTCTGCCAATAAATTTCATGACAACAATAATTTGCATAAAAAGAATTTGAAATCTGCTGCATCATGTCATTACTGTGGTCAAATAGGTCATTCAAAGAATAATTGCTATTTGATGGAGTTTGATGACAAGGTTGCCAAAAGACCGTTCAGAACATCATCTTGTGGTGTTAGTGGTAAACCAGGACCCAAGGTTTCTTGGGTACCTGTTACAACAAAATGATGTATTTGTTACAGGTATGCCTTGGAAGCTGAAGAATAAAGAGGGGTAATAAACCAAGACATTCAAGAATGAAACCCCTAGGATTGCAAAATTCAGGTCAGTTCTGAAAACTTGTCTTAAACTTTGTTATTTGAAATTGTGAACCTTGGATAACAGCATATCTGGTTTGATGTGTTCTTGCATATTTGTCATCTTTTGAACACTATGAGTATTCATGTCTCTCAATGCTCATATGAATTGGCTGTTTAGATATTGAAATGAGAATAAACTTGTAATTTCTGAAAATCTAAACTGCATATGAATGTGGTTTGAAATCTGTCTGTTGCATAGCTCACTGAAAATCTGGATTGCTTATAGGACTGCATGTTGAATTATCATGATTGACCACTATGGTATATTAAATAGTAAGCTACTAAAAGGCAGGTGAAATCTGTCTAGAGACTCTTACTATGTGTAAGATGGTCTTTTAGTACCATGGGTTATATTGCTTGATAGGACAGTCTGAATGTGCATGAGTCACAAAGATATATGTTCTGTTCTCATGGCAAAATATTACATATTGTCAGGGGGAGTCAATGCATTGCATGCAGATTTTTGTCAAATGCATACACTTGTCAGAATTCATTGCATGTTATCCTTAAAATCCTGAAACATGCCAGACCTCCTGTTATCCTACTTGGTGTGCATATCCTCTTTATTGATTCTATTGATAAACCTTGATCATATTAGAAAATATTGAGCTTCAAAATCACTTATTCTTGTTGAATCTCTTCTATCAGCCATTCATGAAGATTTCAATGGGGCATGTCTAAATCACAAATCTGAAAACACTTGAACTAGGAATCTTCTATTATACGATTTTATGAATGTCTGAAATAACTCGGGTGGTTTAAGTTTAATGTATTCATTGAGTTTATCTTTAAATATCTTAAAAATATCTGAATCATGTTTAATAAACTCTAACCAAATGTTTCATGTTGTGTCTCGTAAAATCTTCTGAAATCTGCATCATTGAATACATGGCTTTATTTGGTTAAGTACATGAAATTAGTATTGATTTGAAGCAAATGAGTTTTTCTGAAATGTCTAAAGGGTAAATTCTGTCAGAGCAATGACTTTGGTCACTGAGAAACACATGTCCAAAGGACTGTGTCATGAGGTGCCATAGTTAACTCTGCTTAAGAATGATTGTTAATCAGGCAGAGCACTGGCATGCACACTGAGAAACACATCTCACTCATCAAAGAAATGAGTTGAGGTTTGTCATGAGGTGTAAATGTTAACTCTGTTCATATAAAGCATGACTGTTAGTTACACTAAGTGCTTAGGGATATTGGCGTCTGATCAACGTATATCCTCTAGTTACAAGGTGTACACTGAACTAGAGTGCTCGTAAAATTTGTAGCATGAAAATTTGTTGAACAAATTGCAATATTTGAATATTAATGCAAAAATCAAATTGCTACAACCCTAGACAAAATCATATGACTTCATAATTGCTTGATCTCAATACTAGTGCATGTAATTCCGAAAGAAGTCAATAAATTTGATTGTGTAAGAGAAAGGGAGATTAATCAAGACATAAATATGAGGGCTTAGTTCATTGTTATTAAACCGTGACTTTAGATATAAATACAGAATTTTATTGACAAACTTAGCATACATCATGTTTAAACCCTGCTGATCAATAAAGTTCATTCATAAGCCCTTATAATGGAAGACTTTGAAAACTTATGTTTTGGATTTATGAGATTGATATCTCCTTGAAAATCTTGTTGAATTTCTTATGATTGGAGTCTATTTGAAATTATTTTCCTCACTGTCATTGATTCATCATGACCTGAACTTATCCTTGATTGCCCCTGTGGTCTCCTTCTCATTCATTTCATAAGGTTCCATTTATTGAGGGGGAGCTTCCTTGTCATATGAATCATGCTGCATAAAAATTCTTAAAGGGGGAGAATTGTTTTGCATTCATAAATTTAGGGCGAGTTCTTACATTTCTTGTTGCATCTGCATCTCTGCATTCATACCTCTCCCATGATTTTTTTTTCAAAAACAAAGGGGGAGAAATTGGTATGAGTCATATTGCTCTTTGGGGAAGAATGTGCTTTCATGTAGTTAAAGGGAGAAATGTTATATCAATTGTTTCATACCTGCTTAATTTTACCCTCTCTAACTAATGTCTTTTTGCTAAAGTCAAAGGGGGAGAATATTTTTGACTTGAGTCAGTGTGACTCATAGTGTTGCCATCATCAAAAAGGGGGAGATTGTTGTGCCCCTGTGGTTTTGATGATAGCAAACACTATAAGTCACCATATGTATGTGTGCATGAAAGACCTTGCTGATTCATTTAAGTGCATTCATATGTGTTCATGTATTTGTGAATGTGTGCTTGTGAATGACATTCCATTATATCTGTCTGACATCTGGTCGATGCATTCATGTAACAGAGTCTGCACATTGCCTGTAGACTGCACAACTGCACATTCGTTATTGCATAGTCTGCACATCGTTGCATAGTCTACACATCCTTGGCTGCTGCACTCGCAAGTCTTTACATTGAAGTCTGTACAGCCCTTGCATTGCATATACATTGAAGTCTATACATTCAGGCACAGCAAGTCTGCATGCATTACTTTAACAAGTCTATACATCACTGCACATGCCTTCTACGAAGTCTGTACATCCCAAGCATAACATAGTGAGTGCATGCCTTCTTCGAAGTCTGTACATTCTTCAAGGGCATAGTCCATGCATTCAGATCAAGTCTGTACAGAGCTCGCAAAGTCTGTACATTCCTTAGCATCTTGTGCATGCATCGTCTAGCAAGTCTGTACATCACTCACTTGCATGTTCATCAAAGTCTACACATTGCACAAAGTCTATACATTGCATTGTCAAGTCTACACATTCCTTAGTGGCAAGTCTATACATTCCTCGAATTCAAGTCTGTACATTGGCCAAGTCTACACATCGTCTCCTTGCTTAAAGTCTACACATTGCACAATACATCGGACCAAGTCTGTACAGTCTCTTTTAGAGTCTATACAATGCATGCTCGTTCATTCATAGTCCATGCATTGTCAAGTCTATACACTGGACTTGAGCATATAGGAAGTATGTACATCATTAGTGCATTTCTCGTTGAACTCTCAAGTCTATACATTGGCATCCTTACCTACGTTGCACTTGCAAGTCTGTACAACCTATGAGGTCCGTCTCACTTAGCGTCTCATTTGGACATAAAGTCTATACATCCACCGTCTCAGTTGAGCTTTAAAGTCTGTACATCCACAGTGTCACTTGAGCTTTAAAGTCTATACATCGTCTAGCGTCTCATGGTGCGTCTGTCCAAGGCATATTACAAAGTCTATACATCGGGCGTCTCATTCGTCAAGTCTATACATCGGGCGTCTCATTCGTCAAGTCTATACATCGAGCGTCTCATTCAAAGTCTGTACATTGAGCGTCTCATGTTGCTATCTCATGCATTCTAAGTCCATACACTGCATTTGGGCATTGTTCTTCACAGCAAGTCTGTACATTGCTTTCTCATGCATGTAATCAAAGTGTGTACAGCCTGTGTTCACTTCGGTTAAGTCTATACATTTGCCACATTGTTCATGCATCATCTCTCAAGTCTGTACAGCCATTGCCTTGCAGCATGGATGCTATCAAGTCTGTACAGCCTGCACACACAAGTCCATTCATTGTCATCACCGCACGCATTGCAAGTCTATACAGCCAGTGTCTATACGTTGCCTTGCAGCATGCTCGCATCGAAAGTCTATACATTCGTTGACAGACTCATGCATAAACTCTAAGACAAGTCTGTACATTCGTTGACAGCTTGTCTGAGCATCTCATGCATTCAATGTGCATACTTTCATTCTATTGTGCATCTCCTTCAAGATGAAGTTTGAACAATCCTTTCCAAGCATTAAAGTCTATACACTCTTGTGTCTGCATTGCATTCTCTTCAAGTCTATACACTCTTGTGTCTGCATCGCATTCGCATAAAGTCTATACACTCCCTTGTTGCATGTCTATACATTCGATTGCTTCATGCATCACACAGAAGTCTGCACATTCCTTTCTGTTTTGTTCATGCATTATTTCATTAAGTCTATATATTCATTATTGATCGACTGAAGTAACTTTGTCATTGTATAGGCTGATGAATGGGCACGTGATCCGAGGTTGGCACTTGGCACGTGATCCTAGGTTATCTGGACAGAGAGGGCACAAGCCCTGCACACGCCCTACATCTGCTGCTGATATAAATAGAAGCGATCGAGCAAGAGAGCAGAGATCGAGATAGAAGAAGTGAGTAGTAGAGAGTGATAGAAGGGGAGACCAGTAGAGAAGCAGAAGAAGAAGAAGAAGAAAGAAGAAGAGTGAGCCTGAGCAGAAGAATAGAGAGAGCAGAAGAGAGATCGAGAAAGAGAAGCTGAGAGCCAGAGTGAGAGAGCAGAAGAAGAAAAAAGAAAAAGAGAAAGAGAGAGAGAGGGTTCGTGAAGAATAAGAAAGAGGATTCTTCAGAAGATCTGTTCACTGGCATTTGGATCAAATCCAAGCCAGACTTGCTCCTGTGAGAGCAACATTTTACATTACGTTTCCAGCTTTCCGATTGCTATATTTTCATTTCTTGTTTTCCTTTTATTTGATCACTGTGCTTTCCGATTCTCTGGTTAGAGATCGGTGTTCCTCTTGTGGTCTCAAGGGAAGGGAGACTTGTCTCCGATTTGCAAGTGACAGGTTGTCACTTGTGGGTTCCCCTCTAGTTTGGAGGAAGGGAGATTCGTCTCCGGTTCTAGTCTTGTGGGTTGCAAGTCCAGGTGTTCCCTCTGGATTTCAGAGGAAGAGAGACCTCGGTCTCTGGTTTGCTAGTGACTGGGTGTCACTAGTGGTTCCCTCCGGTTTGGAGGAAGAGGGGAGGTTGTTCCCCTAGTCAAGCTGTTTGGCAGCAAGTGTTTGCAGACTGAGTCTGCTGTTCTAGCTTTAGCTAGTGGAAGCCTCACTCCGGTTTGGAGTGAGGGGTGGACGTAGGTCTTGGTGACCGAATCACCTAAAAATCATCTGTGCAGTGTGGTTGGGTTTGTGCGCTTGTTCCTTATCTTCTACCTCCTTCACAGGTTGTCTGAGTATTCTTGTTTCTACCTGTGCAGTTGTTGATTGCTCTCCTTTGCTTTCGCTATTTGATTGTTTAGGCGCGCCTTATATATTTGCTCATTGGTTTAAAAGAGAATTTAACTTGTTCTTCAAATTGTCTATTTTGCCTTGATAGTGTTCCAGTCTTTTATTGAGCGAAAAGTTTTTAAGGGTGGGATTCATTCACCCCCCCTCTGAATCCATCGCACCGATCCTATCAGTGACCTTTCTGAGTTAGCCCTCTCGTAGCCCTACTCGAGGTTACTGTTGTATTGCGTGCACGATGTTCTAGTCATGTGTGTCGTCGAGCCTGTCTGTCGTCTATCTAGGTCTTTTCTAGACTTTTGTCCGTCCTTGCAGGTCTTCGTCTTAGGCCTGGCGTTGTGCCGGCAGATCGGTAACTCCTGACTTTGTCAGATCAGAGTCGCCCTTCTGTCGCGGCATGGAGTAGCTTAGGGAGCCGAGTTCCTCTCGGTGGCCGTGTTTCGAGTTTTACGGCCTCGCTTTTCCCTTTTCTTTTAGCTTCCCTTGCTCTTAGCATGTTCCCTACTCCTGCTGCTCCCGTTCTTTTTACAGCTTTGTAGTGTAGCTTTTCCTGCTTTGCTACTACTGTTGCTTTCTGTTTCGTGTACTGCGTGTTGTTCAGTGGGGATCCGCATGACCCCTACTGAGTCTCTGCTTGGAGACTCACCCCTGCTTTTAAGGTGGGTGGCGTCGTCTCTGTTCGTGGTTCCTGGTGTGGCGCGTCTGTAGCTGCCAACGGTACCTGCGTCGGGTATCCCCCGACCTCAGTGTACGTTCTTTCCCTGTGGCCTGTACTTGTCTTTAATTTCTTGGACTGGACTCTGGTATAACTGTTAAGTTGAACTTGTTAGTAAAAAAGTAATTTTATTTTAGCTACTTTAGCAAACTGATCTAATAAAATTTAATTGCTTACTGTTATATCTCTGTGGCTTCAATCTACTACTCGACAATCCTTTTATCCCTTTGGAGCTTTACCGCTCTTGGGAGGCCTCGTGGGTTCCAAGTGGTATCAGGTGTATCCGGTAGTCCTATCGGGTATATCTGGTTTCTGGGATCCGGGTCGTCACAGTTAGTATCAGAGCATTGTTGTGTGAAGTAAATGGGAATCCGAGATATTGCAGTATCTAGAGTCCTTAAAGTCCAGTACAGGCATTTGCTGGCTTAGGTGTTGCGATGATTTGTCGCATTGTTTTCTTCGTATGTGGTCTTGTGCGTGTTGTTCTGGCACTACGCAAGGTGATTTTTGTTCTCGTCAGGATGTGATGAGACGCTTCTTTCTATCATGGTGTTTGTCTCGATCTTGTCGTACGTGGCAGTGTACGCCGGAAGGCTTGAATCTGTAGTACGTTGTTCGAGGTTTTCTCCGTGTGTTGTTCAGGTTGCTGTTGACCTTTGGCCTTGGTCTGATGACCGTACACGTTCTCACGTTGTTTTGGTCATCCCGGCTTAAGTCTGTTCAGCTCCTGATGTGTCTCGCTTCTATTGAAGTGCTCGATTAGATTCTGTGTTTGAGAAGTTGCTCAGGCAAGCTAGGATTTTCCCTTCCTGGTGAGCTTTTGTGGTTGAGCTTATTGCTTCTCGTCCCTTCTGGTGGAATCTTTTCGAGGTTTGCCTTGGAATTGCTATCTTAGTGATGCCTTTGTCCTGTGTCTGCTTAAGTATGGATAGCTTTGTTCTGAGCCTGATCTGCTCTTTGCTATACGGTTGCTTGGCTTTGGACTCCATCATGGTGTTAAGAGATATCACGTACCGTATTTATCGTGCCGTGTCCAGCAGCCGATGTATTATGAAGGCTCATTTACCATTTTCAGGACGTGAAGGTAAGCTGAGATTAGCCTTTTCCTTGGGCCTTGTACTGAAGCTGGTACTCCTCTTCTTTGCACTTAGGCGACTTATGATAGGTTATTTGTCAGATCGGTACTCTTGGCGTGTTACGTTGCGATTTTTAGAAGTTGCGATGGGGCCGAGTGTGTGCTGAGATGCGGATACCGAGATATTTTTTGATGCCTATGTGCGTTTTATGAGTGTGCAATTGAAGCGTGTGGGCTGATTACCCACGGGTCGAGAGGTTTGTTCTTTCTCGATGTGACTTCATCTTGGCTTCCTGTGCCTTGATGTTACCTGTTGCCGTGCTGTTGCTGGACTTATTCTGGTGTTGGCATTGGCATTTGCGAGTGTTGGAGAATCTATCGGCATTCCTTGCTGATTGAGTACCCTTTGTTCTGCATTCCTTCTCTTGGGTGTTGTGCTCTCGAGGCGTAATCGTGGTCCTTGAGGTGCGTTCCCTGATATTGTCGTTTCTCGTTGTCGTGGGTCCTTTCTTGGTGAGCAGTCTGATGCGTGACCCGTCCCTTGGGGTCGTGTGTTCAGCTGTTCTTGTGCCTTGATGTGACCCTGCTTGCAGTTGTGTTCCATGGTTCTATGTTCTATACGGAGCCGGAATCCTGCAAGTGCTGTTGTTATCATTTTATCGCTGTTTCTCTATGATTTTGTGTCTCTGCCGTGGACCGCGACCTTGTCAGTTAGCTTGTTGTACTCCCTTTCTCCCGTAGAGTTGGCATGCGACTCGATCAGAGGTAATATCTGAGTGAGGACTGACTTGATCGTGTTTGTGGTCCAGTGCCGTTGCTGTTGGCGTCCTGTGTGCCAGGTGTTCTCTGCCACCTTTGGCACTGGAGCCGATGATGTGGTCGAGCTGTCAGCTGAGAGGACTGTGTCTCCTTGTGTAAGCTACTGCTTGCCGTGCCGTCGTTGTGTTCCTCGGTATCGGTTGTCTGTTGTTGTGGCAGTCGTGTCTGCATTTCTGGTGACACGTAAGCGACGTTGCCTTGTTTCGGAGGTGTCAGACTTGTGTCCACTTGGGTCGTGCTCGATCCAGAGCGTGTGCTCGTGATTATGGTCTAACAATGTTCCTCTGAGCCATGCTTCTTGAGATTTGTGTTGCCGTGTTCTCGGCATTGTTGTTGGCTGATGCGTAGTGTGCATAGCCATGTTGGGTTGTTCTTCCCTTGCATCTCCATTGTTAGTCCTTAAATTTTGAAGATGAAATTTCTTAAAGGAGGGGAGGATGTAATGCCCTAGATCTTTATTAGGTCTTATTGGATCTTTATTAGATCTTTCGGATCTGTTTCGGTGAGTTTCGGTTCACTTTTGTGGCTTCCGAGTTGAGTTTTACGATCCGTGTGGGTTTTTCTCTCGTACTAGTTACGGAACCCTACGGTGACTTTAGTTGTCAGTTCATCGACTCGAGGATGCTACAGCGACGATGTACTCTTCAAGCTGGTCGTTTTGACTATTTTTGCGTATTTTTCTGAGATAGGGCCAAAAAATCAGATTTTTCAGAAATTACGAAAATTCCTAATTCCTTTTCCTTTTTCTTTTCCTTTCCTCTCTCCTCCTTCTCATTTCACGCCGCCGCCCCTCTCTCTTCATTTTCTCTCCCGTTTCACCTTCTTGGCTCCGGCTGTAGACGGAGGACGTAGGGGCAAGTGCTAGGGACGCTGTGGAGCTGGCTGGGTGCGCGACGGGGCGAGGATGGAGCGATTTCGGCACGATCCCGAACGGTAGATTCAAAGTCGGCGTTTGAGCTCGCGGCACGGTTTTTGGCGCGATTTAGTCCCTTAGGGGCACGGTTTCTTCGGTGGAGGTAGGGTGACGGATCACCACTTCTCCCTGCCCATTTTCCCTGCCATTGCACGTCGTTCGGCGTGGAAACGGTCGAGTTTGGGCTTGTTTAGCCTAAATCGTGATTTTCGGCTTTTGTAGGGTTCATCGAAAAACGGCAACCATTTTTAGATCAGTTACTGTCAATGGACTCCCTGGGACGTCTGCGTTCCATAGTCACTGATTTCGTTTCGTTTGGTGGTCCCGTTTGACCACTAGGGCTCCGGGAAGTCTGAAAACCCTTTTTGGGTGATTTCGTTAGAATCGCCCGTTTCTTGCGATCCGTGCGTCGTTTTGACTCCGTACGGAGTCTATGTGATTGCCAACAGGTCCATGGTTGTATCCCCTTCGTCTCGGGATGAACGGGGCGTGGAAAGGCCTTCGTTGGGCCGAACCCATGGTTTGCTCGCCGTGACGCTTGAACGGTCAGTTTCGGACCGTTCATGCATAAGGGCGGCCATCCCTGGACCGTTCATCCTTTGTCGGTTGTGGTTGTGTGGTCTTACGATAGACCACACATCCCCCTTGGGCGGTTGGTCTTGGACCGTCCATCTTATGTCGGTTTGGGTTGTGTGGTCGTCTGCTAGACCACATATCCCCTTGTGTGGTCGTCTGCTAGACCACATATCCCCTGGGAGTTGTGCGGTCAGGTTCGGACCATCCATCCTGTTGTGCACTCCAGTTTGGACCGTTTATCTAGTTGTGTGGTCCCTTTGTGATCGTCCATCCCTTGGAGTTGTACGGTCAGTTCCGAACCATTCAACCCCTTTGTATGGTCAGTTTCGGACCGTCCATCCTATTGTGTGGTCCATTCTGAACCGCTCATCCCCGATGTTTTATCGATTGGCCATGATGGCTTCTCCCGGTGTCGTGTTAGAGTCATTGCTCTGGTCTGGTCGACCCGGTGTGATCCAATGGTCGACATGCGACGTTGCCTGTGTCTCGATGGATTTGTCCAACTCGAGACGTGGTTCTGGACACCTAGAGGTACGATTTGACCTCGATTTGTGTGTCCAGGTGCCTTGAGGGTGTCAGAGTTCCCCCAAGTCTCTGTATGTCCTGTCTGTTTCATGTCGGTCGTCTACGTGAGTTAGGGCGGTGTTTCTAGTGGTCCTATCCTGGACTGCTAGTGTTGGTTTGCCTGTCTGGTGGTTCTCTGGAGCGGTCGGTTCAGGTGAATTGTGTGCGGTCTATTCCTTGACTGCTATAGTTTCTGCGAGCGACTTAATCTAGGACCACTAGTGTCTTTGCCTCTGGTTGCGTGGCGAGTCCTCCTTGACTGCTTGGTTGACCTAGCGGCCGAGTGATTGATAGCCTATGCCCAGAGAGTGGTTTACCGGTGGTTTGGTTTCTGATATTTTGGCTCGACCTTGGGATTCGCCATTGTCACGCGGACATCACCCGATGTCCTATGAGGGCTGTAACCGTGTTCCGAGGTGGCCAAGAGGGTTTGTGCTTGCATGTCTTTGTTGGGTTCCGGTCAACCCGGGGTGACCCAGTGGTTGACGGGTGACCTTGTGTGTGTGTCTCGGTAGTTCTGTCCAGTCCGAGACTTTGGTTTTGGATGCCTCGAGGTATCACCTTACCTCAGTTTGCGTGTCCAGGCATGTTGAGGGTTCTCAGTGTTCCCTCAAGTCTCCGTGAGTCATTTTCTGCGAAGCGTCGTTTCCCATGGCTTAGGATTAGACCGATTGGCGGCTTGTTCCGCTATCTGTGACGATCTTGCCTCTGAGTCGTCCGACTTAAGGATCGTTACGTTGTAGGTCTAGTTGCCTAGTCCTGAGTCTGTTGGCAGTAGTCGTACTGCCGGTGGTGCCTAGTAGTACGTGCGACAGTGCGTTCTAGCTTGTCTGTACTCTAGCACTTGTATTTCTGAGTCTGGTGTCTTGTGAGCCTCCACTAGTCGTAGTCTGTCGATGCACGCGATCCAGTGTGTTGACCCACCTCAGAGTGGTGGAAAGCGTAGTTCCCGTAATACGATTTGTAAGCTAGTTCTGTGGGCTCCCGGCCAGCGGTAGCGTCCTACCGAGGGAGAAAATTAGCTAGAGGGCCTGGCTTAGGCAAGAGCCAGTGTGTGCACACGTGGCCAGGGGTTGAGGACTTACATCGACGGGCGTAACCCTGACGAGTTACTTGTTACTGTAGTTTCTGTTTGGTTCAGTGCGTGTCTGTGACTCTGCAGTGGCTTCAGCGGTACCGTAGGCGAGACACTCGTGGCACAGTGTAAGACATCAGTGGACGCAGTTGGCTATTATTCTGGTGAGGAGGTGCTTCCATCATGTGACACGTGACTCTTCGCGTTTCTTGTGCGTCGTGACCTTTCTGAGTTAGCCCTCTCGTGGCCCTACTCGAGGTCAGTGTTGTATTGCGTGCACGACGTTCTAGTCGTGTGTGTCATCGAGTCTGTCTGTCATCTGTCTAGGTCTTTTCTAGACTTTTGTCTGTCCTTGCAGGTCTTCGTCTTAGGCCTGGCGTTGTGCCGGTAGATCGGTAACTCCTGACTTTGTCAGATCAGAGTCGCCCTTCTGTCACGGCTTGGAGTAGCTTAGGAAGCCGAGTTCCTCTCGGTGGTCGTGTTCCGAGTTTTACGGCCTCGCTTTTTCCTTTTCTTTTAGCTTCCCTTGCTCTTAGCATGTTCCCTACTCCTGCTGTTCCCGTTCTTTTTACAGCTTTGTAGTGTAGCTTTTCATGCTTTTCTACTACTGTTGCTTTCTGTTCCATGTACTGCGTGTTGTTCAGTGGGGATCCGAGTGACCCCTACTGAGTCTCTGCTTGGAGACTCACCCCTGCTTCTCAGGTGGGTGGCGTCGTCTCTGTTCGTGGTTCCTAGTGTGGCGCGTCTGTAGCTGCCAGCGGTACATGCGTCGGGTATCCCCCGACCTCAGTGTACGTTCTTTCCCTGTGGCCTGTACTTGTCTTTAATTTCTTGGACTGGACTCTGGTATAATTGTTAAGTTGAACTTGTTAGTAAAAAAGTAATTTTATTTTAGCTACTTTAGCAAACCGATCTAATGAAATTTAATTGCTTACTGTTATATCTCTGTGGCTTCAATGTACTACACGACAATCCTTTTATCCCTTCGGAGCTTTACCGCTCTTGGGAGGCCTCGCGGGTTCCAAGTGGTATCAGGTGTATCTGGTAGTCCTATCGGGTATATCTGGTATCTGGTATCTGGGATCTGGCATCACAATTAAGCTTCCATCAGTGAGCCCGAGCGAATGGCACTTGTTCAGGAGTGGTCTCCCGAGTAATAAGTGCTGGGTCGGGACAAGGAATAGGGGGTTCCAAGGGAGCTTTCCTAATCGACTGATGCTCGGACTTCCCAACACGAAGGCCGCCTAGGAAGCGCTTGTGCCGAGTGAATTTTTGGGCTTCATAATAAGTGGGCCCGGGGGCTGCCACTTTGAGGAGTTGAGCCTTGTTCGGTCCGGTTTGGACTTCGTTTGGCCTCTCCGTACGGGCGGTGAGATTTCCCCTCTCCATTCCTGTATTCATTAGGTGTCTTTCACAAAAGTTGTTCATTTTTTAAAGCCCTAGATTTTCTTTTTCTTCGCCATTAGCCAGTTCTCTACTCTTTTCAAGTTATTGGCATATCTCCGACGCACTGTGTTGTTCACCTGCGTCCAAACGTTTTTCTCAATTCTCCCCATATTTTCTCCCTCTTTTGCTCATCTTCTCATCTTGATCCTTTTATGAAAGTTGTTCATTTTTTCGTTATCTAAAATTTCTTCTTCTTCACCTTTCGCTAGTTCTGCACCATTTTCAAGACATTCTCCACTTTCTAACTGCATCTTGCCCACAAGAGTCCAACTCTCACAGGACTCTCATTTCTGCGCATTAGGGTCTTCTTTTAGGGCCAATATCTTCCAGATTCTTTTGCCAAATCGAGTCTCACTTGTTCTTAGCTCTTATCCCCACTATTATCTCGAGATTGATCCATAGAACTCGAATTTTGGTGGCCTGTATCTCCTGAAAATGTGGGAGAACTTTCTGGGTTTCTGCACTTCTATATAAAGAACCCAGGTTCACAACTTTGCGGAGGGGGCGTCTTTTCAAGGTCGGGGCGAAGCCATGCCGTGTTGTCTTCATCCTTGTTCGACCTTAGCCTGAAGAGGTAAGTATTAGCTTCGCATCGGTCCGATTTGGACTTCATTTCATCATCGTTTACTGTCTTTTCTTCGCCCCTACTTTTGGCAAATCATCACAAGCTAATGTTTTTCTCCTACAACTTCACGACGGGGACGTGTTCTTCAAGCCGAGGCGGAGTTGTGCGGCACTGTTATGATCTTCCTTCGACCCAGGCATGTAGAGGGGAGTATTTTCTTCATGTTGAATATATTTAGGCGTCCTTTTCTTCATCATTTTCCTTGTTTCAAGCCCCAGCTTTTCAGGTTTCACCATTCTGTTCTGAACTTCTAAAACCTAGAATTCTCTGCGAAGGGGACACGTTTGCGCCACCGGAGTGAAGTCATGTCGCACCTCTGATCCCTCTCTTCAACTCCAGGCTCTTCAGGGAAGTATAATCTTTATTTTCACCCATTTTGGGCTCATCATCTCGTCCCTAGCATGTTTATTTTTGTTCATCTTTTTGCACTTTCACTCAGTTTTCACAGTCTCTTTTCTACCCTGTTCTGCACTCTGTGTTTTCTTACATTTTCCTCCCCATTTTTCACTAGTCTCTTCCCCATTTTTAATCCTTCTTTTTGCCCTAGTCTCACCACAACATTCCCATCTTTCAATAACATCTTTCCTTTCCCTCTTTGGCCTCTTATTCTGCAGGTTATTCCTCATTCTTTGAGTGCATTTTCTCACTATTCTACATTTTCTGCATAGTCTGCATTTTTTACCAAATCTCCGGCATTCTGACTTCCTGTCCAGGTGTCCTTTTGATGTGATTCTTGTTCCTACTTGTTCACAACATTCAAGTCTTCTATCATCCTCATTTTCTCCCTATTTGGACATCGTTTGCCATATTATTTTCATCATTCTTTGCACCCTGTTTGCTCAGTTTGCACAGTTTTTCTCGTGACTCGCATTTTTGCACCTTATTTACCTGTTTAATTATGGTATATTAAATCAATTTCTGTATTTTAATCTTATGACAATATACACACCTATTATTTCCACCCTTCCACAGGGGTTAAAAACCTTCACCCGGTGAGTTTGCCCTCAATCTTTCATGCTACTTTATGCACTTGGGCAGATTTCTACACTTAACATTTTCTAATGGGTTTTACCTCGTGTTTTGTCTTTGTTTCGCAGGAAAACAAGGAAAGTGAGGCCCTTACCTTCTAGCCAGCTAGAAGGTGAGGAGAGGTAATCCACATTGGTTCCTGGATCCTTTATATTGAGCGCGGTCATCTTCTCTTTTACCAAGGCACGCAACGCGCACATAGTCTTCTTTCACATTCTTTGGCGTTGTCATTCCTTGGTGGCGATCACGGTATTCCTATACATCTTTTGTCATCTTTTTGTTGCTGTATGTTCATGCTACCATGTTCACATAGTCACATATTCATGCTATTCACTTAATTGGTACATTATGTTATCACTCATGCACATATGCTCGTTCATGTGACTTGTGACGCCACGCTCCACATTTCTACACCCAGAGTTTTTTTTGGCGATCACGATGGGACATCTAGTGCCCATCACTTTGTCCATACTTTTCTACAATTTTGGTGTGTATATCCATGTTCAGATAGCATTTCATGTTCATATTGTTCATATTGTTCATATTGTTTGCATCCATATTGTTATGTTTGCATATGTTCATTATATCTTGATTTGCTAGATTTAGGCTCAAATTTGCATGCACTCCGGCGCACATAGGACCATGCATTCTCATATTGTAGTTGCATTCCTATCTTGGTAAGTGATCCTCTCACCTCCATATTCCTTGGGGTCAACTAGGTGATCTTATCTGGGACCTCCGTAAGTCTCCGTGAGCCGTGGATTCCCACACGGACGCCGAGCCGATTATACCTTTTCCACCCTTAGGTTTGCATTTGCATACGTGTGAGGGAGTTAACCTTAGATCAACCCAAAGTTTGACCTCTTCCCATAGGGCACCCATGTCTTGAGGGAATTATGCTTAATTTAAATCATTAAAAGGCCCACCAAAACTTTGGAAAATAAAAATTAACGATCATATCAACTTGTTTGATCTTGGGTGAATCCTCTCACAATCATATTGTTTGTTGGGCTTACCCAAGCCCATTTGTGATGTTGTGTGTTGCATTTTTTCCTTCATATTGTCATTGGTGGTCCATTGTTCTAGGTCGCATTTACATTTGCATAAGTCTGTTTGTCTCTCGCCATATCCCCTTAGGTTGCCCCTTAATCTCCGAGCCCTTACTTCCCTCATTGTATTTTCCTTGATATTCCTTGTATTAAGTCTCCATTTGCCCTCATGGAGCACCACCCTAATCCCTTGTACCCTCCTTCTTCATCTTCATATTCTCATGTGGATTCCTCTTCCCACGCGGGCCTATCTCCTCGTGGCCCCTCCGATCCATCGGATGAACGAGCCAAGCTTATGGCCCACCTTTCATCTCTTGTTCACCGAATGGACCCGACCTAGGCCCAAAAACTTACTGTAAATCACCTTAATGGGCCTCCTTTTCATAGTGGGCCTCATCCTCTTAATGGGCCTCCATCCTTTAGTGGGCTTTCTTCTTTTGGGCCTCCTTCTTCTCTAAATGGGCCCTCTTACCTTGATCATGGGCCCAATTCTCTTAATGGGCCTCATCCTCCTAATGGGCCTCATCCTCTTAATGGGCCTTCTTCTCCTAATGGGCCTTATTTCCTTCAAGGTTCTTCTTTTCTTAATGGGCCTTCCTACTTTAATGAGCCTCCATCTTCTACCCATGTTGCTGCTAGCCCGATTGGTCCTCATGCTCATAATCCTTCTAGGTCCGTGTATCCTTCTCCGCCCGAAATGGGCTTTCCTTATTCTTTTCAGTCCGGATCCTCTTATCCGGCCCATTATCATAATCCTGGTCTGAATTCACATTCTCTTGCTCAAGTTGGCCCATATTCCTCTCGATCTCTCCCGACCTCGGAGATGATTGCTCAAACCCAACGCCGGCTTGATTAACTTCAACGCCGGATCGATCCTAAATCCTCATTAAGTGTTCCATTTGCATTTCAAGATCTTCGGCTTCCACCACCTTCACAAATTCCCACATATTGCCGTTATGGTGGAGTCGGTGACCCGTGTGTGCACTTGAAGGAGTTTGTTTATGAGTCGGCCCAATTTTGACACGACCAATGCTTGATGGCTTATCTATTTGGTCTGTCTCTTGAAGGTTCGGCTCGGGATTGGTTCTTCTCTCTTCTGTAAGAGCAGATTGTGAATTTTCAAGTTGTGCAACAAAAATTTATTCAGCAAAATCAAGACCATGTTGGGCCCAAGTTTTCTATGATGGATCTGGCCCATGAAAAGATGAAGCCCGACGATGAGTTCTCCACCTTTACTGAGCGCTGGCGTCGCCTTGGCGCGCAAGTCCCAGGGCACATTCCGGAGGGAGAGCAGATCAAGATGCTCATTTCTAATGCAACGCCCAAGTATCGATTCATCTTAGCCTTGAATGCCGTCACCTCCTGACAACAACTTTATAGCCGAGCCTACTTCATTCGCCAACAACTTCAAGATTCCCTTGACATCGATCTTCCACGTCCGCATACACTTTGCCATCCGCATCCACCACTCCCGCACAACAACCCTCCACATACACCTCACCATCCACATCCACTGTTTACTACTCGCCTTCCACGAGTCAACCCTCCACTCCTACGCACCCGTCCGCTCCCGCATGCCATCCCTCCATGAGTCAGCCTTCCGCATACCAACCCTTCACACACCCATCCGCTCCCACGAGCCAACCATCCACGGGTCAACCTTCGACCCCTGCATATGCCCATCCGTCTCTGCCTCCAGTCAAGCAGATTCCACACCTCGAGCAAGTAGATGTCGTCCATTACATACCTCCTCGTTCCACTCCTCACATGCCTCTGATGAGCCCGTCCACTAGTCGCCATACATCCTTGCCTACGCAACCTTCATTGTCGTCTTCACAACCCTCTTCCCCACAACCTTCCCCTCGGCATCCACCTTGCCCGAAGCGGGCTCCTCGCTCTTCGTTACCGGAGTCTTTCACCGATATCTTCAGGGCTTTAATGGCCACTCATGCATTGCCGCTCCCTCTAGTTGTGCCTTGCCGACCCGCGGTGGAGAATTTGCTTCAGTTTTGTGATTTCACCGCCAGCAGGGGCATTTGGTTGAAAATTGCCTCGAGTTTTGAGAATCTGTTTACGGCTTGGAAGATCAGAAGATGATCGATTGGACCGCCATTCACAAAGTTGTTCTACATCTTCGCAGCAAGCAGCAGTAGCAGGTGCCGCCCAGGCAGCCGTCTCCGTCACTACGAGGCCAGGGGCACCCCTGTGATTCTTTGTCTAGTGTTGCACCCGCTCCGTCACCTACTCCCTTGCCTACTCCCCCACCTATTTCACCATTACCTAACCCATCTCTGCCATCTTCACCACCTTTACCAACACCGTCCCCACCTTCGCCTTCTCCTCCATCTTCCTCTCCGTGCGAACCTGAGCAAGCTACTCCTTCGCCTTTGCCTTTACCTCACCCACAACTGAACCTATCATTACCACCTTGCCTTTGCCACCTACACCCGAGCCTGTCATCGCCGCTATCCCTCCACCGCCTGAGGCCTCTACACCTTTTAATCCTTCACCTCCACCTTCCAAACCTATTACCTCCATTTCTCCTCCATCCACTTCCACCCCACGGAGCGAGTATGCACTACCTTTGGTGCCCCTTGGGTCTGATCCCTGGGGAGATAATAAGCCGAATCAAGAAAGTTTAGTGCCGACTGTGCAGTTCAAGATCCAAGATTTTGTTTACCGTATGCCGGTCTGCGTCCTGGTCTCTAGCTACTTTGGGACTGATGCACCTCTACCTCCGAAGACGGTTGCTAAGAAGAGTTCCCTCTCAATAGTGTCAGTTTCTTCTCAAGCGAGGTCGATGGTGATCTCTTTGCTCGCCGGAGGTCTTACCGTTGATGCTCTTATTACTTCTCGCTTCATTGCCATTCAGTATATTGGTCAAGAAGGGTTCTCTACCCGCATTGTGCTAACCCATACGGTTGCCAAGAGTTTGTGGGATTTTATATTCAAGAGGCAATTGGCAATATCCTCTGTATTTTCGAAGGACATTCTGCACATTTTATGTAATCTCTCTCGATTTATCAGTAAGCCGGCCACGTCAACGCCGCACATTACCCTCCCTCAGGTTCATCCTTTTCTCCTATCAAGGGAGTTATGCTTCAAGACTGATTGCCGAGTGGAGTTGCCGGATCTTCATGTTATGGTTCCAAGTGACGAGACTCCATGGTTTGGTGATGCTTATTCATCTAAGGTGTCACTTGTTCAAGAATGTCCACATGATGTTAGCACTAGGTGTCTAGGGGCAACCGCCCCGATGAAGTTACATGTTCATAGCCGGGCCAGGCCGTCTTCCAGGTGGGCCCATTATTTGAGAAGATATTTCAAGTCAAGAAGCCCGAAGGTCAGAGCCCGCACTAGGCGGGTCCATTTTCAAGAAGTTTCTGCTAAGAAGAGGCGACGGCGCAAGTACAAGGGCTTTCAGTTGTTGTCATGCCCCGAACCGATAGCAGCGGAACGTGTCGTTTGCTCAGAACATGGCAGTTAAACAGTAGAGAGAAATCAGAGCAGTCGCATAAGACCATAATTGACAAAAATAAAATTATTTCATATAGAAGTGTTGTTACAACTTATTGACTCAATTATAATTTCCAAAAGAAAATAATGACATACTAACTAGACTTAGACACTTAAAACTCGATAAAGACACCATGTTAATCTAGACTCAAGAAAAATAAAAGACACGGTCCGGAGATCTCTTGCACATTTTGCCTTCCCATTTGAGTCACGGCCTCGCTAGCCACCTGATTACCTGAAAAATATTAAAATAGGCTGGATGAGCAAAAAGCTCAGTAGGAATTACATCTCAATAAATAAGCTTGCTTTAAGTGATTACATGTTACATGAAATGCAAGTACGACTATGCATGAATGATTACAAGACGGAGAGAGAATAATTAACAAGTTATGAAACTATAACAAGAGAGACTTGAGTAAAGTTGCGAGGAATATCAAGCAAGTCAACAAGGATGCTAAGCATGTAATATCAAGTTACGTCATGAGAAGTTGGCTATGTAAAGTTCTAGAAAGTATCACGTTGAGTCAAGTACGTCAAGTATTATCATATATTTTCACATCACGAGAGAGAGAATGTGGAATGTCATAAATTCTAGAACGACAATTACTTCGGTGCAATGTCATACCATGGTCAAGCAACTCTCATGGGCACAAGTACTTTCGGGTGCTCCTCCTAGGACCAGACCGAGCCCTATATGCACAGGCATTGGGTCATGTAATTTTTTAGACATCCACTATAGTTCTATAACCAACGGAATTCCAAAGGAATAAGCCTTTGTAAGATAATAAGGTGGATTCACGAAAAAATGGATTCCAAGAACAGAAGTTCATGTAGTGACAACTCATGTAACAAATCTGGGACGTGTGGAAATCTAGGAAAATGGCGTCCAGTATGGTCGCCGCCAATTCCAGAATGTGCGTCCACCAACGTGGTCGCCCATTCTGGGGAAAAGTTTAAGCACGAAGAATTGGCGTCCACTCATTCGGTCGCCCATTCAAAATTAGCGTCCACTAGTCTGGACGCAAATTCCAGACATGCACTAATTCTCAAGAGAGGCCAGAAACAGCACTCTATGAGGGCTAGTTCGTCATGTTTCTTCAGAGGGATATGACTATGACTCGGTATATAGGGTTTTTAGGATACAACCACCTCGACTACCTTAAGGGAATCCAAGGTTAGCGTAGACTTACGAAGGTCTTAATGAAGAAAGTATCAGTCCGAAGGAAGGAATATCCCGCAGAGGGTCCAATCATCATCAAGAGTTGAGATGTGTAATGTGAAATAATCGTGAGATAAGGACTCTATCCACGGACTGGGATACGAGCGCCAAAAGACCCGCGATATGGGCCAAAACTCGATGAAAGCATGAGAGAGAAAATATACATAAATTCACGTCTCTTTAAAAAGACGTTAATTTATATTTCATTTCCATTTAATTTAATAATTCACAATAAATGACGTCTCATCAATTTATTATTTTATTAATAATTTAGAAAATGACGTCTCTTTAAAAAGGCATTAATTTATATTTCATTTCCATTTAATTTAATAATTCATAATAAATAACGTCTGGTCAATTTATTATTTTATTAATAATTTAAAAATGACGTCTCTTTAAAAAGACGTATTTTTATCGCACTATATTTTTAGTTTGAAGGAATAAGGACATATAGATAAGTTTTTAATAGATAAAGATAATTGAGAAAACTAGATAAGGCATATAAGCAATTGAGATTTTTATAGGGTTAGAGGATAACACAAAAATAATAATAAACCAAAAGAATGAGCGTCCAACCCTTTGGACGTTCATTCTTTTCTAATTTTTTTTCTTCCTAATGTTAATGATGATGCTTTATTTATTGATAATTTACTGAAAAATTTTATATGAAAAATAAGAGAAAAATCTAAGGACTTAGCCACTTAAATATCATAATTTTTCTGCATCATGATAAAAAAATAAAAATAGACAAAAGTGGTACGGGTGTTTAGATAAACCGGGTTACATTTTATTTCGATAAAATTTTAGGGAAATAAATATATCAAAATGTTCAGAAAAATCTAAGGATCTCAAATATATATATTATAATTTTATTTTCTATGATTTCTATGAATTTTTGAAGATAAGTGCAATAGCTATATATATATATATTTATTTATTTAGTTATTTTTATAAACGAGACCAAGAGATACATATTGGGGAGTGCACGAAGTGTGCTAAATCCGCCAATAGTATCTGGCCCTAAATTTTATTGATATCAGCGCAATCAATTACAAATTGAACCACGGGGCATCCCCCTGGATATGAGCTAAAAAGAAAAGAGAGAGAATAAACAGAGATCTGTACAAGTCTCATCTCCTCCAGCTAGGGAGACCAGCTGCATCAACTGTGGCACAACCACGAGCTCTGCTTGGAAGGTTCCTCCAACTACTATAGTCTATGTTGGTTTTGTTGGCACATGCTATAGAGGCTAGTACATCCGCTACCGAGTTGCCCTCTCTGTAAATGTGCTTAATGTTCCAGCCATATCTCGCAAGAATATCTCTTATTTCATCCCACCATTTACAAATCCTCCATGGAGGCTTGTCATTGGATTGTATCAATGATATAAGGGCTTTGGAATCATAATATATCATTGCTGCATGCAACCCACTCTTAATTAAAATTCTAAGTCCATCAAGTAGTGCTCTTGCCTCAGCCACCATATTACTCCCCACACCATAAGAGTAGGAAAAACCATATATGAACTCACCTCTGCACCCTCTGATGCATTCTCCTCCACCTGAGTGACCTGGGTTTCCTTTAGAGGCCCCATCAACGTGTAGGGCAACGCCTGTACTCGGGCAGGACCATTTAATAATTTTTAGGGGCTTCACTACAGCACTGAACTCAAGTTTAAACTGATTCATAACAGCTCTGTCTCCAACTGAAGGGACCCTGTTGAAAGTGGTATGTTTCATAGCAAAGTCCAGTTGCTTCGCAATTTGCTGCTGTAAGACTCTAACAGATGGCCCCTTGTCTTCATATTTGAGCTTGCACCGCGCCTTCCAAATCTCCCACAATATGTGCATCATGGTGAAGATGGCTGCAAAACCAAGAGGAGATTTGTTATCAGCTATACAAATAACATCCCAACAGAACCCTGTAACAGAACTGAAGCTTCTGCAGCGGGAGTCAAATAAGGTCCTGAAGAATAACCACAGCGGTTTGGCAAGTTCACTCTCTAAGAATAAGTGATTCATATTTTCTTCCTGATTGTTGGACTTGCAGCAAACACATTTAGATGGGAGGCTAATTCCACTAATCTTCACCATACTATCAACCGGGACTGCAATATGCAGAACCCTCCAGCAAAACATAGAGATCCTTGGAGGGATTTTTGCTCCCCATAACTTTTTAAGAGGCTGTCTTCTGTTCCCTTGATGTCTAACTGCATTGTATGTAGATTTACTAGTGAATGTACCATCTGTGTTAGGAGCCCAGACACACATATCCGCCTTCTGTTCCAGGTGTATTGTTCTGGCTTTTTGTACCATGCTGAGTGGAATATGAGACCAGACCAAGTGGTTTGGATTGGAAATGGCATCCCTAAGAGTAATCTTCGGGAGATTAGCATGAGGTGCCACCACAGTACCACACCAATTGTCCTTCAAAATATCAATGGTGTTTCCATCCATGGGGATCCACCGAGTGCTGGACAACACAGCATGCTTAGCCATATTGAAAACATCTTTCCGAACACAAGTAGGGAATGGCTTCACTATACTACTTAGGTGCCCTTTAACATATCTTGAAGTTGCATATTGAGACCACAAAGAGTTTTCATTTAATATCCTCCACAATTGCTTTGCCACCATAGTGATTTGGATGTGGTTCGGGCTTTTTATCCCAAGACCACCTTCCTTAATAGGTCTGGTGATGTTAGCCCAGGAAACCCAGTGGCGCTTAGTACCTTCATTGCCACTCCAGAAAAAGTTTGCACAAATCTTGTTAATGGTTCCAATAACAGTAGCTGGAAGACAAGAAGTATTGGCAGTATATATGGGGATGGATTGAAGCACTAAGTTGATAAGGCACCTTCTACCTGCTTGAGATAGGTACTTAGATTGCCAACTATCTAACCTTGTACAAATTTTATCCAACACATATTTATAATGTGAGATTCTTTTTCTACCTTCAAATAATGGAACCCCAAGATATGATTGGAGGCCCATCTTGTGTTGAAATCCAATATTATCCGCAATTCTTTTGATGGCTGCTGGTGCTACTTTATGTGACACTATGAAACTGCTCTTATTACTGTTTACTTTCTGACCAGAAGATTCTTCATACTCCTTAATGAATTGTAGAAGCCTTTTAATATTTTTTGCCATTCCATTTAGGAACACCAGGGTGTCATCAACATATAATAAATGAGTGATCTGCTTACAGCCTCGAGGCACCTGAAACACCTGAACCTGCCCACTAGTGAACAGCTTGGAAATCCCTCTGCTTAGGGCTTCTTCAGCAATGATAAAGAGGGTCGGGGCCAAGGGATCACCTTGTCTTACACCTCTAGAAGATTTAAAGAAACCGGTTGGGGATCCATTGAATAGGACTGAAAACCAGCAATTGTTAAGCATCATAGAGATCAAGGAGCAGAATCTTCTAGAGAAACCAAAAGCATTCATGACAGCAATCAAAAAGTCCCACTCAATTCTGTCGTAAGCTTTGGCCATATCTAATTTGAGAATGATGTTATTGCCTCTGGTTTTCCTGCTCAATTCTTTCATCATTTCAGTAGCTAATGATATAGTATCCACTATATTTCTTCCTTTGACAAAAGCTCCTTGATTTTCAAAGATAATTTTAGGGAGGATATAAACCATCCTATTACTGATAATTTTTGAAATGATCTTATATGTGAAGTTGCAAAGACTAATTGGCCTCATCTCTGCAAAGGAGCTTGGAGAAACCACCTTTGGAATCATAGCAATCAGAGAGGATGTAGTACCTGTCGGTAGAGGCATGCCTTTAAAGAAACCCTGGACAGCCTGAATGACATCATCTGAGAGGATATCCCAGCAGCGAGTAAAAAACCTCCCCGTGTAGCCATCAAGCCCAGGGAAGCTGTCAGGGGACAGGGCATGTACAGCAGATTTAATCTCCTCCCCATCAGGAACATCTGTCAGATCTTTATTTTCATCTTCAGAAATCAGGCATGGTATGTGCTCCAGTACATGAGGATTAATTTGATGGTCAACAGTTTTGAACTGCTGTTAAAAGAATTCCACCGCTTTGACCTTTAACACATTTTCATCCTCACACCATTCTCCACTATCTAGCTTTAATTTGTGAATTGCCATTCTAGCTCTCTTTTGCTTCATGTGTAGATGATAAAACTTGGTGTTTCGATCCCCCAATTGCAGCCAATTTGCTCTAGCTTTTTGGCCCCATAATATTTCCTCCAGATGTAGACATCTCCTCAACTTGGCTTGAGCAGCTTGTAGGGCTACTCTATTATCCTCATTAGGGTCTACATCAAAAGTAGATTCAGCTAGCAAAACCTCTTCTTCAGCTGTTTCTTTCCTTTCAAAGATATTTCCAAAATGTTCCTTGTTCCACTGTTTTATCGCAGGTTTAATGGCTTTCAGCTTGTGCTGGAAATTGCAGAATGCATTGTAGCTATTCACTGGAACTGCATCCCAAGCTTGTCTTACCATACTTTTGAAATCATCCTCCTCTAGCCACATGTTCTATATATATATATATATATATATATATATATATATATATATATATATATATACACACACACACACAAAGGATTGACGTCAAACGCTGTTGACGTTCATTCTTAAACGAAGAATGGACGTCAACTGCCTTTGACGCAATTTTTTTTAAACGAATTTAGGAAAACTGAAGACATGAAAATGTACAGAAAAGTAGAAAGAACTTAGAAATATGCATTATGTCCAATTTAGTTACATGGTTCCTTTGATATTGGAGTTTTAACATGTTGTAATTATTAAATACATAAAGGAAATGGCGTCTGTAGGGTATGTCGCCAAATTAATGGACGTCTGCTAGTCTAGACGTCAATTCTATATATGCACAAAAACATACAAAAATACGCTAACACAAGTGGAGGGATGAAACAAGATGAACGTGACATTAGCAGAATGAATATGCATGACCATGATATATAGATTTTAAGTTCCATAACTGGTTTGATCTAGGTTTTGAGAAAACCTGCGTAAAATGACTTGTATGGAACTGGAACATGCATGCTATTATCATCATCTTTTGCTTGGGTTTTATTGAGATAACCTACCTTTTGAAGTGCAGAACGATGTACAAGAATGAGGAAGGGGCAGAGGAAGAAGCCTCAGCAGGACGTAGCGCAGGAAACCCCACCCTTCGCATGCAGGAGGAAGGAAAGGAACCACAGCTCCTTCACGTTGTAGGTAGCAGGAGGAAGCAGGGGACGCAGGGAACGTCGGCGAAAGACACAGCAGCAGCAATAGTTCCTACCTGTTCGACAAGGGTGATATTTTATAAGGGGAAAAACCTATAGGAAGGGTCGAAGGCCATCAAGGGGAAAGGTTTTAAAAACCTTCCGTGCGTTGCTTCACCTTTCCAATTTTCACAGTCGCCTTTTCTATTTATACGTGAAACCCTAAAGCCTGCAGCCATGCAGCGTTTGAGCATGGCATCATGGGTTGGGCCATCATAGGTGGGTTTTAAGTTATGGGTCTCCTGGGGGTTCACGTGGTCCTTCGAAGATGCCCCTTGCTTTTGTATATGAGGCTAGTATTAAGGGCCTATTATGGTTGGCTTTTCTCATAGGTATTGGTTTGGCCATTCACTTGTATACGTAAACCCCATGATTATGGATTTAGGCCCATTAATGTATATATGGGTTAATATAAGTTATGTATTTCTTTTTAATTAGCCTTCTTATATAATTTTCGTTTGGGATTGCTACACGTGAGTTGTCCGTTCGATAGGAGGCCCATTAGTGATGGTTGTGGGCTATCATATATATATATAATCATATCATAAGGCCTATTTTAGTTATAGATATTTATATATTCTTCCCAAAGCCCATTATGTACCGATACCTTTCAACCCATTAGTTGTTACTATAAGGTCCTTTAATGTTCGCTTCAGGTTCAATAAAGGAACTATGAGACTTCCTCTTTACTTAATTGCAAGCCCCATTAAACTTTAGACTAAATTTCTCCATTGTGAGGTCCGTACTTGGCGCATGGTTTTTTAGCTTTTAGTTAGTTGTTGGGTCCATTAAGTCCTAATGTCCTCCAAGCCATTAGTCCTTATTTACGTATAGGGCTTGTTAGTCAGGTCTTAAGGGTCCTCTAGTGTACACGAGTTGGCCTTGAATGCTAAGCCCATTTCCTATAAAGTTGTATCTAGCTTATTATTTATTTGGTGTAGGTGGTGATAATATGTACCAGGGTCTTTATTGATTAAGAGTTTTGGTTAAAGTAGTACTTTATATTGTCTTGGGTATCAGAGGCAGGTTTGATCTAGGGAAGTCTTATATATATATAAAAATATATGGAATGTATATTAGTTTCTCGTTCCTTCATGAGATTCCTTCCGAGTTGTATTTCTACCTTAAATATTCTTGATGCTTCATTTAATTTAAGTCACAAATAGGTAAGAGAATATAGTAAATTTCAATTAATTAATTATTTATACCTCCATTTCATTCACTAATGGATAATTTACATTTCCTCTTGATGAGATACTTTGATATCTAATTGTCTTTTAGTCTTCCCGTATAGGTCTCCATGACCTTATTTTTATTTTATATTTTAATAAGAAGATGTTGTCTTTATTTATACAAGATTATCTTCTAAAAATATAGACAATTGTTCCTATTTAATCCTTTAAAATTCTCCGGGCGTTACAGTTGTGCACTCCGGGATCCACGACCTCTCATGCATCTTCATCTCATTCATCATTTCTTCTGCTAAGCTCCCACCCTTGGGTGGTGTACCTGCCTCCTCCCGATCCTATTTCTATGGTTTTCTATTCTTTTTTTGGGTCCATAAACCCCAACTCCTCTTCTCTTTATTCGAATCCTCTAGATTTTCCCGATTCTTGGCCCCATCCTAGGCCATCCTCCTTTCGTCCCGATTCTGGGACCTTTTTCCATTCTTCCTTTCATCCGGAACCTCCGGATCTTTCCTTTCATCCCGATTTCGGGATATCTTCTAATTCTTCTTCCCCGGGATCTCCGGGTGTTGCCTCTGATTCTTCTCCGACCCCGTCGGATGATCACCATTGTCCTTCTCCGACCTTGTCGGATGACCAATATTCTTCTTCTCCGACCCTGTCGGATGCCCACAATCCTTCTTCTCCGACCACGTCAAATGATTACTCTTCTTCTTCCTTATCTTCGCCGCAATCTCATCATAGTTGTTCTATTCTCTTTGGCTCACCCTTTCGGGGTTTTTACCCTTTTTCATGTTGTCATCAAGGCTTTAGTCTGCCTTAATCTCAGCCGATCTCTATTTATTCTATATCAAGTTCTTTGTTATCAGGGTCTTTGTGCCTTAACGAGGGAGTTCTAGCCCTCGTCTCACTTCCTTTTTATCCTTCTTTATCCAATTTGGTGTCTGCCGCTCCTCTGTGTAGAGGAATCTTCAAGCCTTCCTATCCTTTCCGTCTTGATCCTGACAAGCAAGGAATACAAAGCTCATGCTGCTCAAAGCTCGATGGTCAAGATCGCTTCAGGGCGTTAGTTTTCACACAATAGATTTGCAAGGTATCTTTATTTTGTGCGAGAATATACTTTCATTTTCATTATTTTTATTATTCCTACGCATGCTTATAATATTGGTTTCTTAACATGGTCGAATGGCTTTAGGAAGTTTGTTTAGCTAAGTGTCAAAAATAGTTCACTTCTACAACATCTTAGGCTGGTGATAGCTCCGCGCTGGGAGTCTAGTTTCTCTCCCCGATCGTTGAGGGTGACATTTGAGTATGGGTTTTCACACACTTCACAGTGAGCCATAATCGATTTCTTCTAAGGTAACACTGTTACTGCTTTGGCCATACTTTAGGTATGCACAAAGGTCTTTTCTTTTCTCTACTCGGCTAAGTGTAGGGGCAAGAGATGGATGAATGAGATGACCAACCTAGGTGCTCCCTAATACGAGAGAGGTCCCAAATAGGGGCAGTCTTGACCCTCAAAAGTGAGCTTTCATGCTAAATCTAGCCAACAAGGGCTATCAAAATCAGAATATGTATCAATATGTCAAAATTATGAATCAAAGGGATGGCAAGAGTGGCAGTACAGTTCCCCGCGGGACGTCATGAGCCCGGTCGCATGCGTGCCTATAAATATGGGTCTCAAAATCAAAGACACAAAGTCCCGACGCGACAGACTGTATCTTTGAGGGGTAGTACCTGGGAAGGAATTCAAGTCCTGATATCTCTCATCCTATATTAAGTTTATCTCCCATTTTTCTTCTGCTTCTCCCTCTTAGGTTAGGTTAAATCACGGGTATGGCCTTAGTAGGGGCATCGTTCTTTAGAGGCAGTTGGTTGTGGCAAGCCACCCTCACATGTACGTCCTGCTTAAAGGAAGCCTTTAATAAGAGGGGTAGGAACGACGATCCCTAGCCAATAGTTTTAGCCCGTCTTTGGGTGCTGCTGATTACTTTGTCAAAAAAAAAATCAAATATTTCAAAAATCTAAAAAAATCATATATTGTCAAAATTCCAAAAAAAATCAGATATGTCAAAAATCTAAAAAAATCAAATATTACGAAAATTCCCAAAAAATCAAATATTTCAAAAATCCAAAAAATCATATATTGTCAAAAATAAAAAAATTATAAAATTATAAAAATATAAAAATATAAAAATATGTGTCTTTGGTTCCCTTCTTCATGCATTTTTCATTTTCTATTTGTTTTGAGAACGGATATGATCTGTTGGTTAAGTGTGCAGGTTGCAGGTACTCAAACTTTCCGTGCTCTATATCTTTTGTCTCCTGTCCATATCTTTGATCTGTTCTCCTTCTTCAATCTATATCTCTCGATCTGTTCTTGAGCTCATATCCTTCTCAACTTTTGCTTCGCTCTATCATATCTCCATGAGAGGGCTTTGCCTCACAATTATGAACCTGGCAGTTCTGCTTCATATGATCTTGGACTTTCATTGAAGAGCGTATTTGTCATGTCTTTTGTCCCGTCGTATCCTTGTCACACGTGTTTATGTCCCTCCGTGTCCTTGTCACACGTGTTGTTTTGTCCTTCCGTGTCTATCATGTTTTTGTACCACTGTGTCACCATGCCATGTGTTATTGTCATCCCACACATATGATGTCTGTATCTTTTATCCCCTATGGTTGTTGTCCCACGTGTCTTTGTCCCACCATGTCCTTATCCCACCGCGTGTGTTGTCCCACCGCGTTGCGTTGTCTTACCCCACCGTCCCACGCTTATTGTTTTCTTGTGATGTTTTGTCTATATAATGATGTGATTGTCATGTTTCATTCATCCTTTTCATATTATGTTTCGTTCATGGTATTGTTATGTTCATTTCCCTACTTATTCATCTTTGTTATGTTATCTTCATACTTGCTTTGATGTGGTTGTGTCTTATACATGAAAATCCATAAAAATCTGAAAATCAAAAAAAATACCATTTTACTTGGCAGGTAAGTTAGGTATGGCTCTCTATCCCTGCTCATTGTTGCATTACTATATGTTATATACATTATTATAGCCTCTCAAGGATCGGCTGGTTGTCCGTGTGTTCTGGGATCTAATGTTCCCCTTTAACAAAAACGATGATGATCTAAGGGCATATAGTTAATCATTGGATAAGCCGCTCGGTTGAGTTGAGTGGGGGACGATGGACTCTATCTTGCACACCGTGATTGCAAGAAGACTCTTGACGCCATTTTGGCTCAGTCTAGCAATATTATTCTTGAGTACTTTCTATTTTATCTTTCTTTGTATTCATTTTAATGATTTCTTTTATTTTAGGCCAGCATGCATCATGTCATTTTGAGCATTCACGTCTCGTGATTCTCTCAAGGTTGTTCCTCAGCCATAGTTAATTGCACTTCAGTTCTATTGGATAAGAGATCCTTATTCCACTCTGAATTTGAACGATTTTTCGGATCTTGCCGCTTGGTCTGGTTGGCCAGCGGGATTCTTGTCTGGATTTTATCTCAATTTTACTTTCCCGTTTCCAGCTTTTCAGCTATGCTCTTTCTGATTTTCTCATTGTCCATGGATTATGTCCCCGATGAGGTTGGTCGTGTTTCATTTTCCTTCTTTAGTTTAGTTCTCCAGACATGTCTCATCCTTATCAGCCATTCCAGATGGTTAGTTCGGCGTTTTTGAGAGAATTCATGTCGCTTGTTGGTTGTGACGGATGTCTTTTGCCTTGATGCCTGTTTTTCAGTTCTCTCTACTTCATCTCCGCTTCATCTCCATTTCACGTTGTCGCGGGGGTTTTTTTTATGTCGATGACCGGGGTGAAGGGAGGAATACAGCGGGGAAGGGAAATATGGGAGTTTAATGTATCTCGGGTATCCTCCTTTATGGTTGCAAGCCTCTCACGGCGGTACCGGGCACTCTCCTTTTACAGAAAGTCGAGAAGGGTCGAATGGCATGGGAATGTAGGGGTATAGGTTAGCTGGATAGGATGTGGGCGTGCCAGTCGATTTCTCGACAATCACCTATGGAACCAAGGGTTGACCGGGGAAGCATCGCCAGGACGCGAGACGTGGGTTCGAGAGGTCGGGCGACACATGGATCGAGGGTGTTCCATGGGTACGAGTGCACAAGCGATTGTAGGAATCGTGTACTGGACGTCTTTCCCCATCGGCCGTAAACGATCGGTGTTTATTTACATTGGATTGAATCCGAACACCTTCGTTCTGTGCTGAAGAGAAGCCTATATGGGTCTGAAGCCATGGGTGGAGGGACGGGAGCATTCCACAGCGGTGGGCGCGCTTTTGTCTGGGGGGTGATGGCTGGGGTCAGGGATATTAGGCACATGTGTCGAATGGTGTAGGCAGAAGACAGGGGCCCGCATACGAGCGCATGCATTCAACTGGTTTTATGCTATATGAGAGGCACATAGGCTTTACAAATGGGTCGAGGAGGCCAAAGTACAACTAGCGCAAGTCGCGGGACAATTCTGATGTGTGATTCGGTCCCCGGGTCAATGCGTGGTGTGGCGGATACCCGCGTGTTTTACAGGGGGCTCCCTATAGGGAGATTGAGACATTCCTGACTGCCTGGGTGACAGGGGCGGTCGTGGGCTGGCGCCTGACGGAGGTAGGATGCTGCTCAAGGTGAGCGGTCGGGTCCGGTCCTCGGAGGCGAGCGATAGTCACGTTGTTCCATGTCGGTCGTAGGTACGGCGTCGTGTCATGAGTGTAGCCACCGTGGGTTGTCATGCACGGGCGGACCCGGGATGCGGGTGTGTTCGCCGTTGTCATAACGCCTTACGTGCGACGGGAGTGGACATGTGTATGATGGCTAGACGCCACATGAGGAGAGTACGGACATACCCTCGGCGTGTGCAAGCCGATCTACAAGCCACCCACGAGCGCGCCTTGCTCCTTGCGTTCCTGACCCTTGTCGAAAGCCTCGGAAGTCCAAGGGTGCAATAGTTAGGTCAGGTTCCTTGCGTAGCTGTCTGCGTGTGCCTACGTATCTGAGTCTGTGTGTCCGTGTGTATCTGTGTGCCCCTTGAGCTTCTAAGGGGTGTAATTTATAGGAATTTGAAGCGGTAGGGGTAGGGTTTGTTGGATTAGGTAGAAGGTCAAACTAGAGGGGAGGGGTGAATAGGTTGACCCTTTGAAAAATTAATGCAAGATCACACTCGCTTTAGAAAGCAGAATGCTAATTATAAGTTCAGTAAAAAGACTGTATGAAGATCATGCCTAATCAAACATCTAACGATATGTCGATTATGTGAGAATAGCAAACCACAAGAAGAACACATATTTTTATGGTGGTTCGGTCTCCCTATGGAGACCTACGTCCACCCCTCACTAAACCAGTGAGGATCCCTGCTGAGCTTCACAGCTTAGCTTCACCGAGGAATTACCTCCTCAAACAACGCTGAGCATTACAGCTCGGCTTAACCAGAGGAAAGATCCTCTAAACTGCTGACAAACAGCTTGCAGGCAAACATGCCCAAACGCCCTTGATCCAAGCACAATCTGCTGGATCAAACCCCTCCCTCTACTCAAACCAGTACGAGGGAGAAACAATGTAACAGAGTTCAAATTGAAAAGACAAACAATAAACGAAATCACTCAGTAATGAAGGAGCAATCTCAGATCTGTGAGGCCGCCGGATCTCAGGCTTGAATTCAGAAGTCTGGGAGAAGAAGCTTCAACGATCAGCTGATCTTCTCCTTCTGAAATGTAGATGAACTTGCAATAGATCACTGCTCCTAGATCTCCTCAAGTCTTCAGCAGATTTCCAGTAGGAAGAAGATGAACTCCCCAGTTCTTCTCGTGAGCTTCTCTTTCTCAGCCTAGTCTGCAGCAGCTTCGAAATCTCCAAAAACCTTCTTCGATGTTCAGGTTCCCGCGCTCACTTCCAGATCCATGTAATATATACATCTAGTGGGCCCCAACCAGATTTTCTGGTTAGCCCAATGATTGATCTCCACAGAGCCTTCTGGAATCGCGAGGGAAAACGAGATCGAAACACTTTTTGGCTGATGTGGCCTTTGACGTCACTAATGACTGGGGTCCACCCAACTAATTTTATGAAAGAATTCAGATGACGTCAACCCATGGTGACCAAGGGGTTTACGCTGCCTTGAACTGTCCACAAAGCTTTAAGTTCATAGGTGGATGCGTTGACGCATTGGGTTACTGCGTCAACCTACTAAGCTAACCCAGAGCCAATTTCATCTCAGAGTGAACTGCTGCATCGACGCTATCATGCTGTAGTGTTGACGCACTGGGGTATTCTAGTGAACCATAATTCAACCTTTTGAACTGTTGCGTCGACGCTGCTCTACTGTGGCGTTGACGCAGTGAAGTAGATCTGTGAGTGCCTCTACTTCTTAAACTTATGCGTCGACGCTGCAATAGTGTGGCGTTGACGCACTGAGATTATATCAGTGACTTATGATTTTGCCTCTTCAACTGATGCGTAGACGCCTTGAACTCCCAGTGTCGACCCTGTTCCTTTCTTGCATCAAAAATGAACCAAATGCATGCGTTACTGAATCAAGATTTAGTTCAACATTTTAAGTTCAATTCAACATACACATCTCATGGTTGTCATCATCAAAACCAGGGGCACAACAATCTCCCCCTTTTTGATGATGGCAACTATGAGGTGAATGTCATTGCATCTAAATAAAGATGTATTATTCAGATCAAACAAGGAAGTTCAGATCAAACAAAGAATTCACTTCAGAGGCTAACACACCAGTTTTTGTCATTCAGTTAAGCTCAAGGTTTTACATCAAACAGAAAAACAGAGAGGCTTTTCTAACAAGAATTGGAGATTCTCACATGTTACGACTTCTTTTGAACATTTCACAAAATATGTAAAAGAAACAAAAAATTCACTCAATCATCACATTTGATGCAGCTTTGATGTAGATGCAATGCAATTCTAGACTAGACTCCAACTTGAGTTCATTTCTCTCCCCCTTTGACATCATCAGGAAGGGGAGTAGATGAGGAAGACTGAAGGACAGTTGCAGATACAATATCCAACTATTGCTGAAGCTGAGCCATGGATGCTGCCATAGTGTCCATCCTTTCAGAAAGCAGCTGATCTTTGTGCACCATGAACTTGTGGTATTCTTGGACCTTGGTAGTGATACCATCAAACCAGTTGTGTAATATATCAAACAGATAGTCCACCTGAGCTTTCTGCTGAGATCCCCATTCAGGTGCAGAAGAGGAGGCTTCTGTTGGTGGAGGGCAGTACACATCACGCTGATCTTCAATTGTGGGTGGGAAGTTTTCTTTTAGAATATGCAACACATCCACAACCTCATCACCGACTAGAGTGGTTCGTTCAAACAGTTTAGCAAGGTCCTGACCAAAAGATGTAATCTTTTCAAACAAGTTTTGAATCGTTTCACTGAACATCAAATTCTTGTCTATCAAGGTAGAATATTTCAGATTCAGCTTTGACTGATTTTCCTTGACATCATAGTTGTATGTCTGTACACTCTGTAACCTGTTCAAACATTGGTGATGCAAGCTTTGTAAATTACGCATGATTGAACCAGCTTTTTGACAAGCTTGAAGAAGAGATTCCATAAATTCATGAAGCTTCTTGTCTGACTTGAATTTATCACGTGTAAACTTTTCCCATCTACTGTCTAATTTCTGTTCAAGGTGTGACAGCCTCATATCCGTTGTTGAGCTTTGGTGCATTATGGAAGAGTCAATGCTCTTGAATTTCATTTCCAAAAATTGAATGAGTGTAGGATTGATGCCAGAAAAATCAGGCATACCAGCATCATGCTGAAAGTTAGCTGGAATCTCCTCAGAAGTAGATGCAGGTCCCCTTGGTGGAGAGGGTTCTGGAAGAGGACCTTGTACAATGACAAGCTCTCTGGAAGCAACTGGAAACATAGGAGTATCATCTTGTACATTGTAGTCATCTTGGATATTGCTGAAGTCTTGGTAGTCCATTCTGGCTGAACTGGCTTCAGGTCTATCTGCCCTAGCCTCTGGTCTTTCCATTCTGTTTAGACTGGCCTCTTGCTGATCTTGTGTTTCAGTTCTCACTTCTTGACCAGCTTCCACTGAAGTAGATACAAGTTTCTAACTTGGCAAAACCCTGACTGGCTTTCCATTTATGACTTTAAATCCCATGAATTTCTGAATGTAAGAGAGGGAGTATACGTTCCCTTTAGGAATATTCAGTTTCTTCTCATCTCCAAAATTTACTCCAACTTTTCTAAATATGGCAGTCAATTGAGCAGCATATGGGAGTGTCCTAGATTGTGTTAAGCAAGATCCCATAGTTTGAATGATTACATCTGACAATGAAATGTTTATCTTTTTCAGCACCCAATACAGTAAAAATCTCTGCATCTCAGTGACCCGTTCCCTACCACTGCTCTGAGGTGTTATCATGGATGTGCAAATATGGTGGAGCAGTCTATTGAATGGAGGGAACCTATTTACTTTAAGACTAGATAAAAAAGCCTCCCTGACGTCTGTAGGATCACTGGGTTTGTCAGTCAGAAGAGCATAAGCTGCATGTTCATCAAACTGAAAACTGTGTAGCTGAACCCCATTCATTGGTATTTTCTAAGCTCTGGCAAACAGTTTGTTTGTCAATTCGAAACTAACATTCCTGACAGTTGAAGAAATTTTGGGGATCTGAGGTTCATACTTCAAATTGTGGTAAAATTCCCTAACTAGGGTGGGGTAATAAATCTTATGATTTGTAACGAAAGACCACCAACCCTGATAATCCAAAGTAGGGAATAGTTGCGGAAAAACCTCAAGCATCTCAACGTCGGTAGCAACAATATACCGTGGAATAAGGACTTTCAGAGGTTCTTCCACATTGATGGTGAGAGAGGGATCAAAAGACCTTGCATGTGAGCTGTCCGCACCTTGCTTTCCCTTCGCAGTAGCTGAAGATGTAGACTGCTCCTCTACCCTTGATTTAGATAGCTTTCTCTTTTTGGTCGGCAGGCTTGGATGGAGACGGCGTTTCCGAAGAGATAGCTCTATCTCTTTTCCTTTCCGTTTCCTTGGAGCTGAAGGAGACGGTATCTCCTCTGGAGGATCTGCCACGGGAACATCGTGAGTCTCCTTCTGCTTTGCTGCCCTTGTCTTTGCCGGAGAGCTCTTTTCTTTCCCTTTACATGTCTGTGAAGCTGACTGGGAAGGTATCTTCTCTGGAGCACGTTGAAATTTGGTTCGAGGCTCAATGTTGCCCTTAGCAAAGATGGGAGCTCTTCTCGTTAAACCCTTCTTGTTCTTCCCCTTCTTCACTTGTTCCGGAGGCGCCATGGCAGTGAGAATCAAACGGGAACAGGAGAGAAGATTCAGAGAGGTAGAAGCCCACTAGGTTTTGGAAGGAGGTGAGGAGACGGTAGCATTTACGATGTGGGGTTTTAAGGAACGTGACGACTCATGTTCAAATCAAAAAGGACGAACCGGTTCACTGTGCTGAACCGGACTGGGAAGAATTTGGAGTTAGTGCATGACTGTGTTGACGCAGTGAGACACTGAGTCGACGCCACCAGAGGAATAAGAGGGAAATACTGAGTAGACACTAGAAATAGTGAAGACCCACAATATTTAGGCATTCTAAAGATGAAATTACATTCAGGGATTTTTAATAGATAAAATTCAAGTTCCCTTCTGAGAGATATGATGAGAAATGATGAGAGCCCCTAATTCATTTAATGATGTGGAGAAAAACAATCTTAAGAATTTGAGACAAATCCTTGGACAATAAGAGCATGATTATGGAATAAGGATAGAACAATTTGCACACTTGGAACTTTCTCATATCTTTCCCTTAGATTGTTCAATTTCAAGAGACCCTTAGAGAAGTGAATTTAACCAGTATTGAAGATGAACTCTATAGGTTTTTATATGAGCTTCAGGTCAACCACACACACACACACACATATATATATATATATATATATATTTCAAATTCTCATTTACAGTCAAGTGTAGCTAGCCTTTTGACACGGGTACACATGTTTATCAGACACCAGAGTTCCCGGTTACTCAGCATAGCTAACTATTCTGCTCCAATGAAACAGAGTTGGCAACTCACATCATGACATGCCTTTTAGCACTTCATTGGTGCATGAAGGTAGTTTCTCAGTGGAAAGTTACCATTGGTCTGCAATGAATTATTTTTCTTTTGAAACAGAGATAACAGCTCACTTCATGACATGCTCCTTAGCACTTCTTTGGTGCATAGAGACAGTTTCTTAGCGAAAGCTTGCCATTGCTCTGCAATTTATTCCATGTAGATATATATATATATTGTATAGGGTTTGTTTCTTCAGCTCTTATTAAACCTATTATGTGTTTAAAGTCAATACAGATATTAAATTCATTTGCACAAAGTGGTCTCTTTACTTTTGATCATCATAGTTCAAGAATGGATGAGTTCCCAGTTTTATTAAGTAGTTCCATGACTATTCCATATGCAAAGCACTTTTATGTTTAGGAATTTTAGCATTCAAAGAACAAAAGATTTATAGATCTCCAACCATTAATACTGCATAGAGCCAGTCAATAAAGATCACCACCTCTTATAAAGGAATTATCACTTTAGCTCCCCCTGAATCTATGACATCAATTCACATTTCAGATCTCAAGAAACTTCCCTCATACTGAAGATTGAGAGGTACTTCACTACAAGCTGAAGAACTGAGTATAGAAGAAACAAGGTTGATGAGAGGTTGAGAAGACGACTCTAAGTTTCAGACAAACTGAGGTACTAGAAGATTGCAACATAATGAGATATGTGAGAACCCAACTCCAGTGCTGCGTTAACCCTTCTTAAGTAATCCAATTAATTCCAGAACTAATTTGCACCAGGTTTATGTCAGTGCGTCAACTCAACCAGGTGACTGCGTTAACTCACGCAACCAGTCAGTTCAACTTCCAGCCTGTTTCCAGAAAGTTTCTGTCAGTGCGTTGACTCAGTCTTGCAACAGCGTTAACTCAGCCTTATTAACCACTCTTCAGATTCCCAGATCACTTAATCTAAAGGGACAGAATTGCACTCCTTAGCAAGTAAGAACTAATGCAAACTCTCCCACCATTCATGCATGACTAAAAATATGAAAAAAGATGCAATTGTTGACATGATGGCTTTTTATTTATCATGTGCTCCTTAAAAAAATGCTCAAAACTAAACTCCCCTAAATCTGTGACTTATTTAGAAATCAGGCGTTTTCAACTCAAGCAAGGCAAGTAATCAATTTATTCCTAGGCACAGTTAACCAAACATGTTTCAAAGAAGAATACAAGCAATCAATTTAGGCATCAAGATGAGGATTGCACAATCCAAGCTCTCTCCTAAGACAAGAAAATCTTTCATTATTCAGAGGCTTGGTAAAAAATTCAGCTAGTTGATGTTCTGAGTCTACAAAAATCAATTTAAAGCTTCCTTTATTAACTTCATCTCGCAAGAAGTGATGCCTAATTTCTATATGTTTGGTCCTAGAGTGCTGGATGGAGTTCTTTGCCAGGTTAATGGCACTTGTGTTATCATACAATATTGGGACACATCCAAGATCAGTTTGATAATCTTGGAGTTGGTGTTTGATCCACAACGCTTGAGTGCCACAACTCCCTGCAGCGACATATTCTGCCTCTGTAGTGGATAGTGCCACTGAGTGTTGTTTCTTGGATGCCCAAGAAATCAAACACCCTCCCAAAAATTGGCAATAGCCACTTGTTCTTTTCCTGTCAAGTTTGCATCCAGCATAGTCTGCATCTGAGTATGATACGAGATCAAAAGTGCAAGATGCAGGATACCAAATCTTTAAATCTCAAGTTCCAGCAAGGTATCGAAAGATACGCTTGAAAAAAATCAAGTGGGATTCTTTAGGATCAGACTGAAAACGAGCACACATACATATACAAAATTGGATGTCTGGCCAAGATGCAGTAAGATAGAGGAGTGATCCGATCATACCTCGATAAGTCTTTGCATCTACTGATTTACCTTTCAGATCTGCATCCAAACTTGTATTGGTGCTCATGGGAGTGCGAATTGCCTTAAGATTCTCCATTTGATATTTCTTCAATAGTTCAGAGACGTACTTTGCCTGATTGATGAAGCATCCATCCTTGCTTTGGGTGATTTGTAGACCTAGAAAAAATTGAAGCTCACCCATGAGACTCATCTCAAATTCTGTGGTCATCAAATTTGCAAATTCCTCACACATGTTTGGTTTAGTAGATCCAAAGACTATATCATCAACGTAGATTTGAACCAGAATAATGTCATTATTTCTTACCTTGGTGAATAGGGTTTGGTCCACTTTACCTCTTGAATATCCTTTCTCAGTGAGGTATGAGCTAAGTCTATCATACCATGCTCGAGGTGCCTGTTTGAGCCCATAGAGAGCTTTGTCTAATCTGTAAACATGGTCAGGGCAGTCTATAGATTCAAAACCGGGGGATTGTTCAACATACACCTCTTCTTTTATTAAACCATTAAGAAATGCACTTTTTACATCCATTTGATGGAGTTTTATTCCATGACAACATGCATATGTAAGTAATAATCTAATAGCTTCTAATCTAGCTACTGGTGCAAAGGATTCTTCAAAATCAATGCCAAATTCTTGGTTATATCCTTGTGCTACCAGTCTTGCTTTATTTCTTATCGCAATTCTATTTTCATTTTGTTTATTTCTAAAGACCCACTTTGTTCCAATTACTGAAAGTTCATTGGGTCTTGGCAGAAGGTGCCACACTTTATTTCTTTTGAATTGATTTAATTCCTCATGCATTGCATTTATCCAGCATTCATCTTTCAGGGCTTCAGTTACATTTTTAGGTTCAATTTGAGATATAAGAGCCAAATTATCCATTTCTTCAATTGTTCTAAAATGAGATCCAGTTCTGGTAGGGTCATGCAGATTACCAATAATGCTTGATAGAGGGTGGTCTCTTAACATTCTAACATTGGTCAGAGAGTTACCTTCATTAGCATCTGCATTACCTCTAGTGCTTGATTCTGCTAGATTCTCATTTGACCATGGCTCTTCCTCTTGAGTATATTATTCTTCCTTTTCTTCAAGAAACTCCCCATCATCTTTGTCCCTGCAAGATTGTTCATTTTCAGACCTGACATTCATTTCATCGAAGACAATATGTGGAGATTCTTCAACATATTAAGTTTTGACATTTAGGACTCTATAGGCCCTAGAGTGATTTGAATATTCTAGAAATATGGCTGGTTCACTCTTAGGTTCAAATTTATCTAAGTCCCGTTTGTGATTATTTTGAACAAAGCATTTAGATCCAAAAACTCTGAAATGTATAACATAGGGCTTCTTACCTTTCAACAATTCATATGGAGTCTTTTTGGACAGAGGTCTTACCATTGCCTGGTTTACAATGTAGCAAGCTGTGTTTACCGCCTCTGCCCAGAACTTCCTTGGGAGTTATCCTTCGATCAACATTGTTCTAGCCATCTCGACAAGGGTTCTGTTTCTTCTTTCCACCACTCCATTCTGTTCAGGAGTTCTTGGAGATGAGAACTTGTGAGATATTCCCATTGCCCTGCAAAAATCATAAAATTCTGAATTTTCAAATTCTCCTCCATGATCTGACATGATAGATGAAATAGTATACTTACCATCCTGTTGAACTTTCCTGAAGAATGCCTGAAATTCTTCAAATGCATCATTCTTATGAGTTAAAAAGAATACCCAAGTAAACCTAGAAAAGTCATCTACCAAAACAAATCCATATTTATTGCCACTCAAACTTGCTGTTTTAGTGGGTCCAAACAGATCCATGTAAACAAGTTCAAGAGGTCTAGAAGATTGATTTTCAATTCTGGATTTAAATGACTTCCTAGTATGCTTGCCTTGAGTGCATGCATTACAAATTTTGTCATTTTTCTTAAATGATACATCAGGCAGACCATTCACCATGCTGAATTTGGCTAACTTATGCATGACACTATAGCTAGCATGTCCTAGTCTACGATGCCATAGCCAAGCCAGCTCACTTTTATTCACAGCTAGACAAAGATTGTTATTAGCAGGATCATCCAAGTCTACCATGTACATGTTATTTATTCTTTTTCCAGTGAATTTGACACTTTCAGACTGCATTTCAAGAATAGTGCATGCATGAGAATCAAACACTACTTTGTGCCCCCTATCACACAGTTGGCTTATACTAAGAAGATTGTATTCTAATCTTTCAACAAGTAACACATCATCAATAGAGTTCAGGGGATTTTTGCCAACTTTACCTTTTCCAATTATTTTACCTTTATTGTTCCCCCCAAACGTGACGTGTCCTCCTTCTTTCTCAACTAGGAAACAGAATTTTGCCTTATCGCCCGTCATGTGCCTTGAGCAGCCGCTGTCAAGATACCACTTATTGTGTACAGCTGCAAGGCACTCCTGCAAATCACATCAAACAAGAGATTTTGGAACCCAAATACACTTGGGTCCCATCAAACCATATGATTGTGTCAAGTAAGACAACATACTTTTGGGAATCCAAATCTGTTATTTTGAGGGTTTTTGAGATGTGGGGGTCATAAATTTGAAATTTTTCTGATTGGGTTGAGGTACCCTTTGGAATGACCTTTTTGAACCATTTCTGTTGTTAGAGAAGTATGAAGTTTTATTCTTGTTCCCATTCCAATGATTATTATGACTCCAAGAAGCACTGAGGAACCTAGGATGAGAAGTTCTAGAGGAATATTGAGTTCTTGAAGGGATGAAGGTTCGCTGCGTAGACCCTATCACATGATTGCGTTGACTCATCCACCCAACCCTTCTGTCATATGGGTTCTTGTACATAGGGTGCGTCGACGCACTGTAGTGGCTGCGTCAACTCATTCTCATGTTTCTGAAAGAATACCCATCCCGGAAGGGTGTATGCGTTGACGCAGTATGGATACTGTGTCGACGCGGCCATTGGTTTGTTCAAGCATTATTTCTGTAGAACCCTTGGGACATGGGTTGAGTGGACGCAGGGTACTCAGTGCGTTGACGCAACTGTCTTATACCAGACCTATGACTCCCTAAATTTTTATATCCTTGATGCTGGGTTGATGAACTAGGGTCTATAGGCTGACCTGAGTGTTTACTTCTGAAATTAGGCACATTCTTGTGGTTATTGGCTTTTAAGATGACCTTCACTTTCTCTTTTCCCTTTTCTTTTCTGATTTCATCAGACTGTTTTAATTTTTCTTGATTTTTCTCACAAGACTTCTTTTCAGCCGTTTGGCTTTGCTCAGATGTACCTTGTCCAGAAACAAATGTTATAAATCTAGTTCCTAGATCCTTCTTCTTGGTTGGATTATAACCAAGTCCTTCTTTTCCAAAATTGCTTCTTATTCCTATGACAGCTTCAAGATTATTTTTACCTTGTGTTAATTTCTCAAGAGAGGCTTGTTTACTCGAATTCTCATATTCCTGTTTCTTCAAATTTTCTTGGAGTTCCTGATTTACTCCTTGAATGGCTTCATACTTTTCTTCAGCAACTTTTACTTCACTCTCCAATTTTTGCATTCTGAGTTTCAGTTCATCATGCACTTTCAGAAGAAATTCATTTTCTTTCTTCATCTCTATTAATTGATCTCTACATTGGTCACTTTCATCAAGATATTTTCTTAAACTGGTAATTTCAGCTTCTAGGCACCTGATTTTCTCATTCAATGAATTTTCTTGACTAGTCAGATTTTTCTTTTTCTTGAGTGATTTATTTTCTTTCTTAACATAATCATACTTATCTAACAATTCATTAAATGCTTCTTCCCAATCACTGCAAGAAAAGTTTTCGAACGAAGAAGTTACCTCATCCTGCTCATCATCCTTAGCCATGAAGCACAACTTAACATCACTCTCCTCTTCAGAAGTACTTTCTTCTTCATCTTCATCTTTCTCCTCGTCACTCCACGTACTTATCATAGCCTTAGGCTTTTTGTTTTTCCACTTTGGCTGAGCTTTCTTCATATTCTCTGGACATTCAGATTTGATATGTCCTTGTTTCCTGCATTTATAACAAACAACCTTGTCAGATTTCTTTGAATTTTTTGATTTGAATTTTGAACTATTTCTTACCTGCGGTCTTCGACTCCATACAGCCTTACCTTCCTTCCTTAAAAATTTCCTGAATTTCCTGGTGAGCATAGCTATCTCACCTGAATCATCGTTTGAACTGGATGACTGACTGTCATCTGAACTCTCCTTGCTACTTGGTCCTGCCTTCAATGCAAGAGGCTTTTTCTTTTTCACATCCTCATCTGTCCTTTTGAGGTTCAGCTCATAAGCCATCAAAGATCCGATAAGCTCATCAGGGGTAGTGGTAGGGAGGTTCCTAGATTCCTCAACAACAGTGGCCTTGGTGTTCCAAATTAGAATTAGGGATCTAAAAATTTTCCTGACCAGTTCATAATCAGTGTAAACCTTTCCCAGACCTCTAAGACCATTCACTAATAGGGTTAGTTAAGCATACATTTCAGATATATTTTCCTCTGGCTTCATTCTAAAAGCTTCATATTCAGAAATTAACATATTGGCTTTTATCTCTCTTACCTCTGACGTACCTTCATAGATGACTTGAAGTCTGTCCCACATTTCCTTGGCACTGGCACATGAGGATACTCGTGAAAATTCCATAGGATGCAATGAGCATTGCATGATGTTCATAGCTTGCCAATTGACGTTGGACTTCCGAATCTGCTCTTTCACCCACAGTTCTTCATCTCCTTCTAACTGATAGGGCCCCTTGCTCACGACTCTCCAAATCTCATGGTCCTGAGCTCTGAGAAATACCTGCATCCGATTTTTCCAGTAAGCATAGTTAGTGCCATCAAAGAAGGGTGGCCTATTCACTACATACCCTTCAGGCATGAGCCCCTTGTTTTCCATTCCACTAAATCTCTCTGGGTTGTGAGACCCTTGACAAGAGAGCCAAGCTCTGATACCACGTGTTGGATTAGGTGGAAGGTCAAACTAGAGGGGAGGGGTGAATAGGTTGACCCTTTAAAAAATTAATGCAAAATCACACTCACTTTAGAAAGCAGAATGCTAATTAGAACTTCAGTAAACAGACTGTATGAAGATCGTGCCTAATCAAACATCTAACGATAGGTGGATTATGTGAGAATAGAAAATCACAAGAGGAACATAGATTTTTATGGTGGTTCGGTCTCCCTGTGGAGATCTACGTCCACCCCTCACTAAACCAGTGAGGATCCCTGCTGAGCTTTACAGCTTAGCTTCACCGAGAAACTACCTCCTCAAACAACGCTGAGCATTACAGCTTGGCTTAACCAGAGGAAAGATTCTCTAAACCGCTGACGAACAGCTTGCAGGCAAACATGCCCAAACGCCCTTGATCCAAGCACAATCTGCTGGATCAAACCCCTCCCTCTACTCAAACCAGTACGAGGGAGAAACAATGTAACAGAGTTCAAATTGAAAAGATAAACAATAAATGAAATCACTCAATAATGAAGGAGCAATCTCAGATCTGTGAGGTCGCCGGATCTTAGGCTTGAATTCAGAAGTCTGGGAGAAGAAGCTTCAACGATCAACTGATCTTCTCCTTCTGAAATGTAGATGAACTTGCAATAGATCACTACTCCTAGATCTCCTCAAGTCTTCAGCAGATCGCCAGTAGGAAGAAGATGAACTCCCCAGTTCTTCTCGTGAGCTTCTCTTTCTCAGCCTAGTCTGCAGCAGCTTCGAAATCTCCAAAAACCTTCTTCGATGTTCAGGTTCCCGCGCTCACTTCCAGATCCATGTAATATACACATCTAGTGGGCCCCAACTAGATTTTATGGTTGGCCCAATGATTGATCTCCATAGAGCCTTCTGGAATCGCAAGGGAAAACGAGATCGAAACACTTTTTGGCTGATGTGGCCTTTGACGTCACTAATGACTAGGGTCCACCCAACTAATTTTATGAAAGAATTCAGATGGCGTCAACCCATGGTGACCAAGGGGTTTACGCTGCCTTGAACTGTCCACAAAGCTTTAAGTTCGTAGGTGGATGCGTTGACGCATTGGGTTACTACGTCAACCCACTAAGCTAACCCAGAGCCAATTTCATCTCAGAGTGAACTGCTGCGTCGACGCTATCATGCTGTAGCGTTGACGCACTGGGGTATTCCAGTAAACCATAATTCTGCTTTTTGAACTGCTGCGTCGATGTTGCTCTACTGTGGCGTTGACGCAGTGAAGTAGATCTGTGAGTGCCTCTACTTCTTAAACTGATGCGTCGACGTTGAAATAGTGTGGCGTTGACGCACTGAGATTATATCAGTGGCTTATGATTTTGCCTCTTCAACTGATGCGTGGACGCCTTGAACTCCCAGCGTCGACCATGTTCCTTTCTTGCATCAAAAATGAACCAAATGCATGCGTTACTGAATCAAGATTTAGTTCAACATTTTAAGTTGAATTCAACATACAGATCTCATGGTTGTCATCATCAAAACCAGGGGAACAACAGGGTTTAGGCGGACCAAGTTGGAGGTCCAACTTGGTCTGGGTAAACCCTAAGGAAACATTTTTTTTGGTATTACGGAGTGGAGAGGTAGGGTTTAGGCGGACCAGCCCAAGGGGCTGGTCTGGTCCGCCTAAACCCCTCACGGAGGGGTTTTTCTTTTATTAAAAAACCTTTTTTTATTTGGAAGGCGTTTGGGCGGACCAGCTTGGGGGTCCAGGCTAGTCCGCCTAAACCATAGGTTTGGACAGATTGGGCAGGGGGTTTTTTCCTAAAAAAAACTTTTTTTTATTCTGTAAAGGGTTTAGGCGGACCAGCCTGAGGGGGCAGGCTGGTCTGCCTAAACCCCTCCCCAGGGGGGTTTAGGCAGACTGGCTAGAAAGAGAGAGGGGGGGCCGCCCCACCCCTATAAAATCTAGGTTTTTTGGTATTTCTTCCTAATTTGGCTAAGAAGAAAGGACAAAAGGATACGTGGCTCGGACTGGTTGGCTGAAAACTGTGGAGGTTGGCTCGTGTGCTTCCACGTGGCTTCGAGCTTCGTTCTTCGTGACTCCTTTCCACGCACGGGTACGCTAACGAACCGTGCACGAATCTCACGAATTGGGAATATAACTGAGAGCAGTTGGGGCAAGGAATGGCCATGGGGCCACCGGGATGGGAGGAGGGCGTGCTCCCCAAGAGAGTTTGCCCTCCCCGGGGCGCGGTCGAGCCCGGGGTGAGTTGCAGCCCCGAGGGGTGGCCCTCGGGGGTCTTCTCTTGGTGTCTGGGGGTGTCCTTTGAGGGGCAGAGGGCTCTGGAATGCTGGGATTAGCCCATGGGGGCTTGTTGTTATAAAGTTATAATTGTCGCTCGCAAGGTGTTCGGGTAAATGCCCAACACACCCCGGGTTGTCGAACGGCCTGGGTAACTGGCTGAGAGGCCTTAGAATGGGCCTTGGGTCGAGGGTATGAGCTCATGGGAGCTTAGAGGAGGCACTTTGGGCACTTGGTCTCTACCTCAGGGTGTGTGCCACGTTACACGGTGGGCTAGTAGGGTAGCCTCGGGTTGACACGGGAGCTAAAGATAAATGGCTTATCGCCGTGTGCCTGAGGGTTGGGAGCGGTCCCGACTTACTGGAGGGTTGTCGTGGAACCCAACTGGTGTGCTGGTGCGTGGATTGACCCACGGTTTGCTGTAGAAGGGCTGGGATACACGCACCCGCAAGGTGTTCGGGAAAATGGCTGATACACGCGTGTGAGCCGTATGTGCATACTGCGGGCCTTTAAAGCCTGTGGTTGACTTAGTCAGGTCTCCCTTTGACCTTGGAGGGTTGAAAGAAGACGTCCTGGGGTAATCCCCTAGTCTTTTCATTGAGTGCCGCGTGGCGTGGCTTGTAATCGGGGCGCCCCTGGGTTGGCCCGGGAGGTTGTAGAGAATGCGGACAAACTCCGCAACTCAGGGGTCGGGAGTGATCCCGATTGATTGCTAATGCCGCCGTATGCCCCGGCTAGTGGGTTAGGGCCGTTGGTCAGGCCCACTGGGTTGCCAGAGGGGCTGGATAGCCCATGCCTTGAAGGTGTTCGAGGAAATTCCTAAACTCTTATTTCTGGGTGTTTTGCTGGGAAAATTGTCCGGGTACAACAAATGCCCCCCATGGGGTGTGCGTCAGAGGCGGGGATGAGGCCGTACGGCCCGTGAACTCCTCATTCTGGGTTGCTGTAGTTGTACTTTGACATTTCATGTGCCTTTATTTTGTTGCATTGCATATATTGCCTTTCTGGTGTACTGATTGTTTTTGTGTGCTCCATCTTGCAGCTATGGCACGATTCGGCAGAGACGAGAGGGTCCCGAGACGTGCGGTCCGAGAGGAGGATCTCTGGGTGAGGAGGACTGAGCAGCCTATGCCTCCCTTGGGCCCGTCGGTTATCACTGCGGCTGGCGTGGAGCAGCTTGACTTAGGGCACACAGCGATAGCAGAGGGCCCCGTTGGTGAGCGTAGGAGTGGAGTTGGGGTCGTGGAGTTGGCCCGGGTCTCGGAGGTGGGCGGGATCTACTCTTACGACCGCAGGGGAGGCTATCCCGTAGAGTTCCCCCTGGACCGCCACTTGTTAGAGTTCATGAGGAGCTTCATCCCGCCAGGCGTGGAGGAGGGAGATTCCCGAGTGGCTGGAGCCCGCCGCCGACTGGAGCCGGTGAACTTGGTAGGCAGGGACAGCCTGCACGGGATCATCCCCTGTGGTTTTCTGAGCTTCTCTGGAGACTACTGGAGGCCGTGCGAGTTCCCCAGTGCTGAGTGCCTAGGCTTCTTTAGCAGGGCGGATTAGTTTGGGGTCCGCGTCGGAGTGATGGGTCCTGCTTCCTGGGACTTGCACGGACACCATCGAGCAGAGACAGAGGGTAGCCAAGGGTTGGTGTTGGAGCCGTCAGGGCTGCAGTATGTCGGGGAGCGCTACGACAATCACAGCCTCTTGTCCGGAGTTTTACGGCAGATTGCAGTCAGTTGGTATGGCTGTTGGGTGGTGATTCCTTCACACAGATACCACCAGGGAGCTACTGAGTGGCTGATGGGCATTGTACACCATTACAGGGTGCTGCTGGACCGGGCCGATATCAGATACTCTGTGACCGCAGCTTTGTACAGGTACCCCTGCTATACCGGGCTTCTGCAGGCGTTGGTAGAGCGCTTCAACCGCCGGTGGAACACTATGGCGACGGTCAAGGGAGAGCCTTCATTAGATTTGCGATCTCTATTCAGGATTTTCAGACTACCGATCAGCAACGAGAGATACGAGGAGGTAGTACTGGATGACCTCCATCGCAGCCACACAGATGGACACGAAAGATATCGGGTTCCTTACAGCTATCAGTACTTGCTGAAGACCTGGAGGGACTTAGCCCTAGCCAGGAGAGAGAGGGCTGCATAGACTCCCAGGGCGCCCCTGAATGTGTGGATCTGCCACTTCCACAACGGGCCCTTCTATTTCTATCAGGAGTTTGTGAGAGACCAGACTCCGTGGGAGGAGTACACCAAGGTGGAGTTGCAGTTCCAGACATAGACCTAGTACATTTACGCACCATGGGAGGGGTGGAACCTGCATGGGTTTCCGGACGTGACCCATTTAGCAGTGTACTTGGCATACTGGTTGGCGACGTTCGTGGTCCCGCATGGGGAGGACGGTCTGCTGAGGGTGGAGTTGCTGTGGCCTGCGTGCCTATTGGCGAAGGGACGGAGGCTGGCCTTAGCTCCGACGGCCTTGGCCAATGTTTACCAGGGATTGGGGGTGCTGGCAGCGCACCCAGTGCCTTGTGACCGGAGTCTTCTTCTGCCGATCCATTACCTTAGTGTGTGGGCCGGTCTGCTATTTCCGGTGTTGGTGACTCGAGGGTCAGTGGCGAACCAGGCCCCACCCCTGCTATTCAGCTTCACCGGGTAGCCAGACGGAGATGTAGTTGCACATTTGGAGGGGGCCAGGAGAGCCCTGTCCTATCTACCCGGCAGGGGCAAGGAGGGGCTTCCTTTTAACGGCGCCACGATAGACTCTCACCTAATCCTGGTGCCTTAGGGTGGCGGGGCAGTCTGCGCCCTTCCTTACCATCGGGAGCCACACGCAGCGTTGTACACGGAGTGGGTGATGAGCACCCGGCCAGTGGTACTGGCACTACACCGGTCTGTGACGAGTTTTTTGGAGCCATATTACCCGCACATGTTGGCCTGGAACTTCGGGTATGACCAGGGAATCACGTAGGACCAGGAGTTCCCTCTAGCGGGCCGACAGTACAGAGGCTGGGATGCCCACTTGGTATCTGCGGCATGGTGGGACTTCTACTATCATCGAGATCAAGAGCGACTACCGACACCTGGGTTGGGGCGCAGGGGACGGTTCGACATCCATTACACCAGGTGGTGGTTCGAGCACAGCCACCTGTATCATCAGAAGGCCTCGGTAATCCGAAGGCCGAGGAGGACCATCTTTTGAGGGAGGATCTGCCTCCCATTCTGCTGGACGATGAGTACTTGCGGACTCGCTTCTCCCGGGTTCGCCGGGAGGTGGAGCGGCTGGCGCAGTAGGCGCCCCGGGGCAGTCGGGGCTCGCTGTCTGCGGGACGGAGTAGCAGCGGGGGGCTGAAGCCCCTTAGGCAGGTGCGGTTGGCGCCTGCCGATACTAGATCTGGGGCGTCCCGATTGGGGGCACCGAGGAGTTGGTGGGCTCAATTCCTGGCCGACTGCGGCTTTGAGAAGAAGGGCTCACTGGACCGGGTGCTCCCTGAAGGGAGCTTTGCGGACACGGCGATCGACGAATGGAGATGCCATATTGCCCATGCGATTGGGTCTGCCGGACCCGTGGAGCTCATGTCCCACGTCGAGTGTGCTCACACCCTAAGGGACGTCAAGGAGGCGGTCGCGAAGGCCGCACAAGCGGTGGGTTTGAAGCCAGAGCAGCTGGTTCTCCTGCCGTTGACTGCCTTCTCGGCCTCAGGTGAGACCCCTTCTTTGATACGTTGTTGTAGCTTTATTATTTTCTGAGGTGCATGGTTGAGACATTGTGTGGTGTTTGCTGTGTTGTGCCCCTATGGTTTTAATGATAGCAAACACTATAAGTCACCAGGGGTTTGCATGAAACATTGAATGAATGCATCTAGTCTTTGCATGATTATGTTGCATAGAACTTCATCAGAGTGCGCGTTACAGGTTGCAGGCACATAGTTGCATACATCATAACTTTGCGTCTCATGTTTCATCTAGCATATAGGTCGGTGCATATAGGTGAAGTTCATGTCTTGCATGTCCGTGCAATCTTTGCATTAGGCAGACGCAAGTCGGTGCACATTATGTGTCCGTCTTATCTTGCGTCTCATTAGGACTCGGTGGATGCAAGTCCTTGCATCGGTGTTTGGTGACTATAAGGTCAGTGCATTATTTTACTTCATGCATTTATGAAGTCCGTGCACTTCACTGTTCAGGTCGGTGAAGTCTGTGTCTCATGCTTCGTCTAATGCACACACACGGTCAATACACATCTGCTTCTACTCTTGCGTCTCTATTTGCATCACATACATATTTTCACTTGCGTCTCTCATAGCTTAGACTCGGTGCATATCCAGCGTCTCTATTTGCGTCTTACTTTGCGTCTCTCATGGCTTAGGAGCTCGGTGCAAGTAATGCCTCGGTGTAATGTCTTCATTAGGTCAGTGCAGCTTTTGATGTGAGAGCTTGAGGTCCATGCATAGTCAAGCATAATGTCAATCTAAGTCGGTGCAATAACCGTAGTCGCACGCATTCGACTCGGTGCAATATTTACACCATGCACATTAAGTATGTGCAACTCTTATCTTCGCACTGTCGTAGTCTAAGCAAGGCCACTCACGGGATGACCAGGTCTGTGCAACACTTGCACATTGCATATACATAGTCAGTGCATCCGTTGGCCTTGTGTTGAAATCAAGTCTATGCATCTGCTTGTTCATGAATGTTCAGTCTGTGCATGTGTGTGTGAACACCACATTGAGTCGGTGCATTCCAGTTCTGTTAGAATATTTACTCCATGCAATCTCTTTAAACTCGTATAACTGTCTAAAGGTGACTTTATGTCTTATGCCGTGATAGATGTCTTTTCGTGAAGATTAAGAATGGCACATGATCCAAGATTGGAGGAGGTGCCAAGATCGTGACACGTGTAAAGCAGTAAGTTGGGATGCTGCCACGTGACCAAGGTGTTTGGGCGAGAATCGTGGAGAGCACACGCCCTACCTCTCTGTTGTTACTATAAATAAGAAGCTTCTCCTTCAAGAGAAGACTGATCGTGCCAGAAGAGTATTTCGTGATATTGAGACTTGAGGCAGAGAGAGCAAGAGCCAACATGATCCAGAGAGAAGAAGATAGAGAGAGCATATCTGAAAGAAGGAAGAGAGAGAATTGTTGTGAGAGCTTTGTTTATCAGTTTCTTGGTTCAGAACTGAAACTGATTGTGCTCATTGTTGAGCTACATTCCCCTCGTGGGTTTTGATTTTTTGCTTTATTTCATTTCATTTCTAGAAACTCTTGTTCAACCTATCTGTCAGCAGAGGTTAAGCTGTAATTCCTCAGCGGCTGCAGAGGTGTGGTATCCTCTGGTCGGGTGAAGCTGTAATTCCCCAGCGGTTGCAAAGGTGTGATATCCTCTGGTCGGGTGAAGCTGTCACTCCCCAGCAGTTCCAGAGGAGGACTCCTCTAGTCGGCGTAAGCTGTAAGGCCCAGTAGTCTGTAGGGTTTTTACCCCGAAGCTATGGATCAGCAGAAGCTGTGTATCAGCAGTTAAGTCACACTCTAGTTTGGGTGTGGGGTGGATGTAGACCTCGGGTTTGAGGTCGAACCGCCTTAAAATTCCACTGTCCACTGTGCGATTGTTTGTGATTCGCATTTGTCCTTTATCTTTGTTCATCGCTCAGTAGATGATTGTTTAGTATCGTGCGTGAGAGTCGATCTGTTAGATTTGTTTCATTCTGATTGTGATTGAGTACCTTCCAGAGATCCTACAGCAGTTCGATTATATTCCACAAATGTTTCTACTGTAGTAAGTTTTTAGTGGGTGACCGGTCTATTCCCCCCCCCCCCTCTAGATTGTCTATAGATACTCCATCTGTAGGTTTCAGAGCGTCAATCTATTCTATCACTTGGTATCAGAGCCTAACTCTTTTGCAGGGATCAACGTCATGAAGAGTCAACGGCCATGGACGCTAAAGGGATGACGGCTGAGGGACACTCCACTACCAAGCCCCCATACTTCGATGGATCCAACTATGCATACTGGAAGAATCGTATGCAAGTATTTCCGAGGGTGAAAGAATATGAGATCTGGAAAGTAGTCAGCAAAGGTCCGTTCAAGCTTCATGCGAACGAGGAAGTTTGGACAAGAGAGGAGATCAGGAAATCTACTCTTAATTGGAGCGCAATTAATGCTATTTAGTGCGCACTTCATCCCACCGAGTTCTCCCGGGTTTCGTCATGCACCACTACAAAGGAGATGTGGGATAAGTTGGAGGTCATCTACGAGGGAACCTCTCAAGTAAGGGAGACCAAGGTGAATTTGCTGGTCTCAGAGTATGAAGCCTTTCGAATGAAGCCCAGTGAGACCATCACAGAAATGTATGCGCGCCTCACGATCATTACCAATGGTCTTAGGTGTCTGGGAAAGAATTATTCAGATTATGAAATTGTGAGGAAGATTCTTCGATCCCTGACTCCAATATGGCATACAAAAGTTACAGTTATTGAGGAGTCAAGGGATCTACATAACATGAAGGTCGACGAGCTCATTGGTTCACTAATGACCTACGAGATGAACCTTCCCAATACTGAGGTGCTCGAGAAGAGGAAGAAGCCTATTGCTCTGAAGGCCAGCCTCAGCAGATCGAGCAGATCCAGCCACAGTGGATCATCAAGTGAGCAGAGCCTCTCTGGGTCAGAGATCGATGGAGACCAACTGGCCATGCTGACCAGAGAGTTTAGGTGATTTTTGAGAATGGAGGGAAGAAACTTCGGCCGAAGGCAGTTTGGTAGTGGCAGGAGGCAAACAAGGTATAGATCTAACCCTGCTAAGAAAGTTGACACTAATGTTTGCTACCACTGCAGGAAGGCCGGCCATATGAAGGCAGATTGTCCGGAGCTCCAAAAGCTGAAAAATAAGTCAAAGAAGAAAGCTCCCAAAGGAAAGGCGATGGTGAGCACATGGAGCGACGAGGACGAGGGCGCATTAAGCTGCACATCTGAGAGTGAGGATGAAGAAAAGCCCATCTGCCTGATGGTAAAAGGTGATGAAGAAAAAGGAGAAGACTCCGATGAGGTATCATCTCTCTTTGAGCATTATACCATTTCTGATTGGAAAGATGCCTACGGAGATTTGTTAGACAAAGTAGATGATATTAGGAAAGAGAACAAGCATTTGAAGAAGAAGGTTAACTCTCTTTTGAATGATAAGATAATGTCTGATAAACTTGCATGTTTACAGTCTGAGAATGATAGGTTAAAAAATTCTTGCTCTGAATTTGATGATTTAAAGCATGCCTTGATTGACTATAGAAAAGAAAATGAAATGTTGAAAAATGTTATTAATGAATTGAAACTTAAACTGCAAAAATTTGAAAATGAAATGAAAATTGTTGATGAAAAGTATGAAGTTGTCCTAGGTGTCAATAATGAATTAAAAAATTCAATCGAACAACTAGAAAAAGAAAATGCTGACAAAGAGAAAATCATTGAAAACATGACCCAAGGATCTGATAATCTGAATGCTTTGTTGGGGTCAAAAGTTAATTTCAGATGAGAGGGTCTAGACTTTAATCCTACTGCTAAAAAGAGCTTTGCAGTGAAAACAATTTCTTTTGTAGTTGAGAAGGACAACAAACCCCTCATTAAGATGAATACTGAAAATTCTGATGTTAAAACTGTTAATTCGAAAATGCTCAGTGCTGAGGACAAGGGTAAGCAGAAAGTTGGTAAGCCCAGCAGAGCCAGCACACCAAGTCCCATTCCTAAAGGGAAGTCTCAGGTTAGGGGTCAGCCTACACGCACATCCAAACCCCAAGCTAAGGCCACCAAGTCTCCACCACCACCAGCAGCTAAGAAGAAGACCCAATATACATCTATGCACAAGCCTGGTGGATCAAAGGTGCAGGGGAGGTCTAGGTATCAGTCATATCCTCCACAGCCTTATAGACCTCATATCAGAAACTGGGTTGGAGAGTCTAGGACCTGGACTCCTAGGAATCAAGCTTTAAATGGTCAGCATAGGACCAATTATGGCCACAATTTTCTGAGTACCTATTGGCCTAGGCATTGGCATAAAAACACCAAATTCTCTAATAACAATGGTGCTAGGACACAGCACCAGAAAAAGAAGGCTCACTCTGTTGGTGCTAAGAAGAAAAGAAACAATGAAAAGAATGTTGGGAAATCCACTAAGCCAACCATGTTTAAACAAATGTGGATACCTAAGAGTTTATTATCTCGTTTGAATTATTTTGCATCTGTTTCGGAGCCCAAACACATTTGGGTTCCAAAATTTTCTCCCTGGTTATGTTTGCAGGTATGGCTGGCAGCCAGGAACAACATGTGATACCTGGATAGTGGCTGCTCCAGGCATATGACAGGAGACAAGGCCAAGTTTTGCTTGCTGACAGAGAAGAATGTAGGCCTTGTCACCTTCGGTGGCAACACAAAGGGTAAAATCATCTGATCAGGTAAGGTAGGTAAGTGCACTACCTGTTGCATTGATGAAGTCCTGCTGGTTGATGCTTTAGCATATAATCTACTTAGTATCAACCAGCTTTGTGATAAAGGACACAAGGTAGTTTTTGATGCTCTTAATTGTACAATTTTTGAACCTAATTCCGATGTTGTTAAATTTTCTGGTAAAAGAATAAATAACATTTACATGGTGGATCTAGATGATCTTGCACATTCTAACCTATGCCTCACTGCTAATAAAGAGGACTTGGCATTTTGTGGCATCGTAGGTTAGGCCATGCTACCTACACTGTCTTGCACAAATTGATCAAACATAGCATGGTTAGAGGACTCCCTGAAATATCTTTTAAGAAAGAAAATAAAGTGTGTGATGCTTGTACACAGTCCAAGCAGACTAGGAAGTCATTTAAATCAAGAAGTGAAAACATGTCCTCCAAATCTTATGAGATGATACATATGGATCTTTTTAGACCCACACGATCAGTCAGCTTATCAGGTAGGAGATATGGACATGTCTTAGTTGATGACTTCTCTAGGTATACTTGGGTCTTTTTCATCACTCACAAAAATGATTCATTTTCTGAATTTCTGGAGTTTTATTTGAAAATCAAACAGAAAAATGAAAATTTGATTAAAAATATTTTGTCCGATTATGGAGGTGAGTTTGAAAACTCACAATTTAATGATTTTTATAGGGACAATGGGATTACTCATCGGTTCTCCTCCCCAAGAACACCTGAGCAGAATGGAGTAGTGGAGAGGAGGAACCGGACACTTGTGGAGATGGCTCGTACACTACTAGTTGAAGGCGGCTTACCAAGAAAATTCTGGGCAGAGGCAGTTAACACTGTATGCCATGTAATCAACAGAGCTATGGTAAGGCCTTTCACTCAAAAAACTCCTTATGAGATTCTAAAAGGTAAGAAGCCTTCAATTACTTATTTCAAGGTCTTTGGATGTAAGTGTTTCATTCATGTTAATGATAAAAGAGACCTTGATAAATTCGAACCTAAAAGTGGTCCAGAAATTTTCCTTGGATATTCTGAAAACACTAGAGCATATAGAGTGTACAACCTTAATTCTAAAACTGTTTAGGAATCTCCATACATTGTCTTTGATGAGTCCCTGAATAACTCTGATGTTGGTCAATGCAGGAAAGAAGATAATGGAGAAATCCTTAAGGAAGAAAAATTTGAAGACCAATCAGACCAAGAAGAAGAAGCTGAAGAGATCAATGTAGAAGAGCCTGCTGTTCTGGGGGAGGTAAATGAAGGTCAAGGCAACCAAGTTATTAATGTCAGATTTTTAAGAGATCATCCTGTTGAAAATGTCATTGGTGACTTGCATGAACCCTAGGACTAGAGGTTTCTTTAGAGCACAAAATGAATTGAATAATTTTGCATTAGTCTCTCATGTTGAACCCAAAACCATTGACAGTGCTCTCAAAGATGTGCATTAGATCAATGCCATGCACGAGGAGCTTAATCAGTTTGACAGGAACAAGGTGTGGCACCTGGTCCCACCTCCTGATCATGGGACTGTGATTGGAACAAAATGGGTTTTTAGAAATAAAACTGATGAGTTAGGTAATGTAGTGAAGACTAAGGCCAGACTTGTTGCTCAGGGGTACAAACAAGAATTCGGAATTAAATTTGAAGAGTCATTTGCCCCTGTAGCTAGGTTAGAGGCAATTAGAATACTTTTGGCTTATGCATGCTCATTTGGAATAACTCTCCAGCAGATGGATGTAAAATCTACTTTCCTCAATGGGAAAATAAAAGAGGATGTCTATGTCCGATAACCTCCTGGATTTGAATGCTTAGATTTCCCTTGTCATGTTTATAAATTGAATAAAGCTCTCTATGGCTTGAAGCAAGCTCCTAGAGCTTAGTATGACAGGCTCAGCAGATTCTTTACCGAGAAGAAATTCACAAGAGGTGAGGTTGACCCAACTTTGTTCACCAAGGTAAGTCATCCTGACATTCTCATTGTTCAGATTTATGTGGATGACATAGTTTTTGGTTCAACCAATCCTAAATTGTAAGGAATGTTCTGAAATCATGACACAAGAATTTGAGATGAGCTCAATGGGTGAGCTAAAACTATTTCTTGGACTGCAGGTGACACAAACCAAAGATGGAACCTTCATCACTCAGTCCAAATACATAAGGGACCTCCTGAAGAAGTACAAATTTGACAACCTCAAGGACATTGTAGCTCCAATGGGTACTTCAAAAAGTCTTGATGAAGATACCAAAGGTAACCCTGTGGATCAAAAGCTGTACAGAGGTATGATCGAATCCCTTTTGTATCTCACTACATCTAGGCCTGGTATTCAATTTGCAGTGTGTTTATGTGCTAGATTTCATGCTAGTCCTAAGGAATCACACTTTAGTGCAGTGAAAAGGATCTTTAGGTATTTATCAGGCACCCAAGAACTAGGCTTATGATATCCTGCTAGATGTGAGCTAGAGCTTCTAGCCTACACTGATGCAGACTATGCTGGGTGTCGGGTAGATAGGAAGAGCACTAGTGGCTATTGCCAATTCCTAGGTGGTTACCTAGTATCTTGGGCTTCTAAAAAGTAACACACGGTGGCACTTTCCACTACAGAGGCAGAGTATGTTGCTGCAGGGAACTGTGCTGCCCAGGTACTATGGATTAAACACCAGCTTTTAGATTATCAGATAAATCTGAGATGCATTTCACTTCTATGTGATAACACTAGTGCCATCTGCCTTACTAAAAATCATGTTCACCACTATAGGAGTAAGCACATCGAAATTAAACACTATTTTCTTAGAGATGCAGTGAACGAGAATGAAATTGAATTAGAGTTTGTTGAAACTGAAAAATAGATTACTGATATCTTTACTAAACCCCTTGAAAATGAGAGATTTAAATATCTAAGAAGAGAATTGGGGCTCTGTAAATTTCAGCAAGAAAATGATGAATAATTTCATTCTTAAATAATTTGTTAAATTGTTTGAAATCTGTGTCAGCTTGTCCTTAGATTTCTAAATAAAGAATGTTTTGATGTCTGTTGTGTCAATAATTGATTTGCTATGAATACGTTGATTGTTAGATGTTTGCACATACTATTTCTGATGTAGATGCATGAGTAGCACAGAGTCCTTTGTTATTGCATGTACTGCACATAGTCAATGCATTGCATATTCGCACCAAGCATAAGTCTTCGGATGACTTGCATTCAGTTAAGACTGATGCATGATGTCAGGGGGAGTTGAGTGGTGGTTGATCAGTGTTCAATTTCTTTCACTTTCTCTCCTCAATCTCTGAAAATTCACATCGTGTGACATCAATTGCATTTGACCTATTTTTGAAAATCCCTTGAGTTGCTCCTGTGCTTTCTTGTTTATTTCTTTCACCCTGATTGAATACCATTCTTGCTATCGGTTCATTACAGTAAGCTGTAGTTATCGCAACTCTTCATTTATAAGAATCACAGTTGCTCCTTGACTGAATTGAAGGTTTAACCTTAATAGACTGAAGAATTCAGAGACTGTTCATCAAAAAATAAGGTGTTAGAAACTGTTTATAGCTCTTAACTTTTTTGTCTCATAGTTAGAATAAAAAAGGTCTTCACTGTACCTGAACATAACTGTAACACCCCAAAAATTTGAATATTGAATAAATGAAAATAATCATGATAATTAATCATAGAAAATTCTTAGAATTAAAATTTTGATAAAAGAAGGGTGATATTAACTAAAATAATTATTTAACCTAAATGTTAATAATAATAATAATAATAATAATATATAAATATATTAAAAGTTCAACTTAAAACTAAAATTTAGTAAGTGGTTAACAACGTGCTTAATATTAATGGGCCTTCACCTGTATATTTTAGTTTCCCCTTAAATACATTTTGTTTAAAAAAAAGTCGAAAATCTAGCCTTTTGCCAAAAGGGTAAATATATAAAACCATATTCCCTAAAGAAATGGATTCTTGGGCCCAACTATACACTAAACCCACGTGAGTTTCTCACACTTAAAAACCCAACCCTCGAACCCATAAAAAAAACCCAAGCTTTTTATAGGCTTGCGTTCATGGGCTTCTACCTACACAAAAGCACAGTAATGACAACCCATATATATATATATATATATATATATATATATTTAAACTAACCCAACCCATACACATAAACCCTTCACCGTATACAACCCACGTTAGCCTTCTTCAAGCAAACCCAACCCTTGTACTTCAAAGTCCATCTACAACCAACACCTCTAAACCCATATGCCACCTGCAAGAAACCCACGTATGCAACCCATCTAACACAAATCCTACCCAAACCCGAACAAGTACCCGTATAACCTATGTGCATGAGCCCCAACGTGCATGTGGTGAGGCTTTAGGGTTCTCTCGATCAAAATATGGTTAGTGGTTGCTAATCGGGAAAGAAAAAGTAATGCGCAGTAGGATTTAAACCCTACCAATGGTGATTGTAAGACCCTGCCATTCTTGTAAATGGAACCCTCTAGGAACCCTTCCTCTCTATAAAAGAACCCCCACGTCTAATCATTAGCTTCTTCCTTCTCCATCCTGTTGTTGCTGCCATCACCAAACGAAGGCCGCCGTTGCTATGCTTCCTCTTCTTTTCCTGCGGCTGCTACTTTCTTCCTCCTGTTGTGCGGCTCCTGTGAACGTGAAGGAGCGTGAGCTTCTTCCCTTCCTCCTGCAAGCTTCTTCTTTTTCCAGCCACTCCCTGTTGCGGTGGACGAGAAGAAGCGACTGAAGATCCCTTCTTCTTCCTCTTCATCCTTTTGGCTGACGCGGGAGGGAAGCCCCTCTGCGTCTTCTTCCTCCTGCGGTTGCTCTGTTTAAAACAGAGTACCGTAACAGCATGCAAAGTCTTCATCTTGTTCATCGTTCCGATCTTCCTAAAGGTAGGTCTTCTCTCCCCAGACGAAAACCCTTAAAAGCATACTTAGTAAAAAAGTTAAATGATCATGTTATATGCTTTCTCGGTTATTTACATGATTTATGTTAATTAGTTAAATAAAGATCATATGCTAACAATAATTTTTAAACATCTAATCATACATCAAAGATTCTGTATATATATATTATTGAAACCCACATAATTTTCCCTTAATTTTCATGTATTTAGTTTCAGGAAAGGATTAGTATTTGAAACGAGTTACTGTTCACGTGGTTAACACCCGTACCATCTTTGTCGATTTTTATCTTTTTAACCTGATGCAATAAAATTATGATATTTCAGGGTTAAGATCCTTATATTTTTCTCTTATTTATCATGTAATTAGTTTCTATAAAATCTTAATAAATAAAAAGTGTCACTGTTCATCCATGAAATGAACAGTAACATGCATATTGATTAATAGCGTTCACTGTCTCCACCGCCAATTGATTAATACATATATATATATTTATATATCTTGTAATTAAGTCTTTGAAAATATATATCTACTAAACTATGTAATATAAAATTAGAAAAAAATTATATATTTGGAATCCTTGAATTTTTCTCCTAATTATCATATATTTTTTTCAAAAAATTTTATTAAATAGTATGTGTCCTTTTCAAAGGAATGTCCTTTTCTAAACTTATTAAAGTGAAATAATGTCTTTTAAAATAGACGTAAATTTTTGTATAATTAAAAACATGATAAATTAACGTCCACCTACGTGGACGCTATATTCTGAAAAATAATTTTAACAATTCTGGATAAAATGAAGTGAACTAATGAGCATCTTCCATGATAGATGCCAATTTAAACAGCGTCTGCCAGGAATGACGCCAATTATTCCTGGCCGCTTGATTTCCCTGAGTTTCCAACCCTTAACTGTGGGTTCTTGGCACTCTCATCTCACATTCCGTAGATGGAGTCCATGTTTTTCTGATTTATATCGTTTACCCTTAACTCTCCGTGATGTTTGAGCTCTTCGTGGGACATTCCGTTCCTTCGGGACTAGCGATTACATCATAGAGACTTCCGTAAATCTACGCTAGCCTTGGATTCTCTCAAGGCAGCCGAGCATGTTGTACCCTAAAAACCCATTGCATAGTTTTACAGTCATGTCCCTCTGAAGAAACATGACTATCTTGCCCTCAATTAATGTTGTTTCTGACATTTTTTTAAAAAATCATCACTTTCTGAAATTCGCGTCCAGAATAGTGAACGTCATTTAAGTATAGCGCCATGCTTGGAGGACGCTATTTACTTTCGTGCCTTTTATCTATTTCCAGAATAGGTGCCTATCGATATAGACGCTAATTATAATCTACGGCTCCTATAGTGGACGCCATTTACCCAATTTTCTGTACTCCATGACTTGATTGTTTATTAATTTCCTTCAAACTGGATCGCTACATAACAGCTAGTAAATATTGGGCCTTTGGCTGCATGAATGCTATTGTCTAGTAGGATGGAAGTCTTAAACTAATGATGAACCCATGAGATCACTGACTCATGAGGAAACACGAACTAATGATGAACCCATGAGACCACTGACTCATGCGGAGACACGAACTAAAGATAAACCCATGAGACCACCAACTCATGAGGAGAAACGAACTAATGATAAACCCATGAGACCACTAACTTATGAGGAGAAACGAACTAATGATAAACCCCTGAGACAACTGGCTCATGAGGTTAAAGATATCCTGACAACCTACGAGCAAAAACCACTGACTGGTTAGGTAATTCTATACTGACTTGAGTGCTTGAAAAATCATGAACCTCTACCCAAGAAGAAGAGTATTTACTTGATGATCAATTGTCTATTATCTCGTGATATGATATGGAAACATCTTGCTCGATATATCCTGCAACTTAGTTCAATTTTTGTGCCAGATATTTCATGCCTTTCGCATTGCTATATTTCTATATTTTCTCGCATTCACTCATGCATGATCATGACACACTGCATAAGATGTTAATTACTTTAAGCAAGTCTGGATCGTAGAGATGTGATTCCTACTGAGCGTTCGTTCATCCAGTTTTATTCCAACATTTTTCAAGTAATCAGGTGGCTAGCGAGACCGAGACTCACACGGGAGGGACAAGTGTGCAAGTGAGCTCTGAAAATTAGTGAACCCGTGTCTTTTACTTTTCTTGAGTCTAGCATGGTGTCTCTTATTGAGTTATCTTGTCTAAGTCTGTTTGTGCGTCATCTCTTTTTCTTTCAATGTGATGTAGTTGAGTCTTCAAGTTTTGGACTTTAAATTGTAAGAGACTTAGATTTGAAATAAAATTTTATTATTGCTCTGAATTATTGGGTCTTATGCGATTGCTCTTAATCATTCACGACTGTGTAACTGCCACGTTCCGAGCAAACGACACGTTCCGCTGCTATTGGTTCGGGGCGTGACAGAGGTGGTATCAGAGCTTCTTCTTTCAAATCCTTAGGGCATTAAGTCTAAGGGATAAGTTGAGTATCCTTGTCGGTCATCTTATAGGAATTCCGTGAGAATCGAGTAAAGTCACGGGTTAAGTGTTAAAATATATTCACTCTCCAATTAAAATGTGCTAATCCTAAAATATATAAGAAATTAATTCTTATCTTGTTTTGCAGAAATTTAACTCTCTAGCTAGATGGCAATTGAGCAAGATCAATGGCGTGAGATGGTCCAAGGTTTGACTCAAGCCCTCCAACAGGTGGCTCATGGTGTAGCGGATCGTGGTGCAAGAGAATTGTACAGAAATTGTCAAGGATTGAATCCCCCTAGGTTTGATGGATCCACCGACCCTGACAAGGCGGAACATTGGGTAAAGGAGATTGAGAGGATATTCCGGATAATGCAATGTTCGGACCAAGATAAGGTCCTATTGGCTACATTTAAGCTAGAAAAGGATGCTAGGGCATGGTGGGATCGTAGAAGCAACATTGCCGGATAATAAAGTATCATGGGCATAATTCTTAACATATTTTAATGATAAATATTTTTTCGAGAGAATTAAAGAAAGGAGGCCGCAGAATTCGCATCGTTGAAACAAAGGAGTATGTATGTGGCTGAGTATGAGGCCCAATTCTCAAGGTTGGCTCGTTATGCGTCTCATCTGATTATGACTGAAAGAATGAAGGCTAAAAGATTTATGAATGGGTTAAGACTTCAGCTCATTCTCCAGTTGGCGCCAATGGATATACAATCTTATCCGGAGATGGTTAAAAGAGCTCAATTGTTAGAGGATGTCTTGGAGATGATGGAAAAAGTCAAGGCTCGGAGAAGAAATAATGAGTTAGCAAGGAGAACCGAGACTAGTAAGAAGAGACCTAATTGTAGTGATGGGTCGTCAAAAGGCAAGAAGATAAAAAGCGGAGATAGATAGGATGGAGTGTCGCAAAATAAGTGTAAACATTGTGGAAAGAGAAATCATCGGACGGAGGAATGTTAGTGGGAGTTAGGTGGATGTCTTCGTTGTGGAAGTAAGGACCACAAGGTAGCAAGTTGTTCTCTTCCAAAGGATCAACCTCCGAAGGTTAAAAATCTCGATATGACACGACAACAAGGAAGGCTTCAACCTTTGAACGAACTAACTGATGGAGTAACAAGACGTACCCCTTAACTTTAAGCCAGTCCTATTTGTTTCTATTAGGAAAGTAGATTCCATTCATTACCATTTTTAGCATATTGTCGGTAATTAAGGTCATGGTGTAATAATTTTAGGCTATTTTGGAAGAAAAATACCATGTGAATTTGGGGACCAAATTCTTTTAAGTGGGGAGGGTGTAGCACCCCGAAAATTTGAATATTGAATAAATGAAAATAATCATGATTATTAATCATAGAAAATTCTTAGAATTAAAATTTTGATAAAAGAAGGGTGATATTAACTAAAATAATTATTTAACCTAAATGTTAACAATAATAATAATATATAAATATATTAAAAGTTCAACTTAAAACTGAAATTTAGTAAGTGGTTAACAACGTGCTTAATATTAATGGGCCTTCACCTGTATATTTTAGTTTCCCCTTAAATACAATTTAAAAAAAAAGCCAAAAATCTAGCCTTTTGCCAAAAGGGTAAATATATAAAACCATATTCCCTAAAGAAATGGATTCTTGGGCCTAACTATACACTAAACCCACTTGAGTTTCTCACACTTAAAAACCCAACCCAAAAACCCATAAAAAAAACCCAAACTTTTTATATCCTTGCGTTCATGGGCTTCTACCTACACAAAAGCATAGAAAAGACAACACATCTATATATATACATGTACATATATTTAAACTTACCCAACCCATACACATAAACCCTTCACCGTATACAACCCACGTTAGCCTTCTTCAAGCAAACACAACCCTTGTACTTCAAAGCCCATCTATAACCAACACCTCTAAACCCATATGCCACCTGCGAGAAACCCACGTATGCAACCCATCTAACACAAATCCCACCCAAACCCGAACAAGTACCCGTATAACCCATGTGCATGAGCCCCAACATGAATGTGGTGAGGCTTTAGGGTTCTCTCGATCAAAATATGGTTAGCGGCTGCTAATAGAGAAAGAAAAAGTAATGCGCAGTAAGATTTAAACCCTGCCAATGGTGATCGTAAGACCCTGCCATTCTTGTAAATGGAACCCTCTAGAAACCCTTCCTCTCTATAAAAGAACCCCCACGTCTAACCACTAGCTTCTTCCTTCTCCATCCTACTACTGCTGCCATCACCAAACGAAGGCCGTCGTTGCTCTGCTTCCTCTTCTTTTCCTGCGGCTGCTACTTTCTTCCTCCTGCTGTGCGTCTCCTTCGAACGTGAAGGAGCGCGAGCTTCTTCCCTTCCTCTCGCAAGCTTCTTCTTTTTCCAGCCACTCCCTATTGCGGTGGACGAGAAGAAGCGACTGAAGATCCCTTCTTCTTCCTCTTCATCCTGTTGGCTGACGCGGGAGGGGAGCCCCTCTGCGTCTTCTTCCTCCTGCGGTTGCTCTGTTTAAAATAGAGTACCGTAATAGCATACAAAGTCTTCATCCTGTTCATCGTTCCGATCTTCCTAAAGGTAGGTCTTCTCTCTCCAGACGAAAACTCTTAAAAGCATGCTTAGTAAAAAGGTTAAATGAGCATGTTATAAGCTTTCCCAGTTATTTACATGATTTATGTTAATTAGTTAAATAAAGATCATAGGCTAACAATAATTTTTAACCATCTAATCATACATCAAAGATTCTGTATATATATATTATTGAAACCCACATAATTTTCCCTTAATTTTCATGTATTTAGTTTCAGGAAAGGATTAGTATTTGAAACGGGTTACTGTTCATGTGGTTAACACCCGTACCATTTTTGTCGATTTTTATCTTTTTAACCTGATACAATAAAATTGTGATATTTCAGGGTTAAGATTCTTAGATTTTTCTCTTATTTATCATGTAATTAGTTTCTATAAAATCTTAATAAATAAAAAATGTCATTGTTCATCCATGAAATAAACAGTAACATGCATATTGATTAATAGCGTTCACTGTCTCCACCGCCAATTGATTAATACACACACACACACACACACACACACACACACACACACACACACACACACACACACACACACACACACACACACACACACACACACACACACATATATATATATATCTTGTAACTAAGTCTTTGAAAATCTATATCTACTAAACTATGTAATATAAAATTAGAAAAAATATATATATTTGGAATCCTTGAATTTTTCTTCTAAGTATCATATATTTTATTTTCAAAAATTTTTATTAAATAGCATGTGTCCTTTTCAAAGGAATGTCCTTTTCTAAACTTATTAAAGTGAAATAACGTCTTTTAAAATAGATATAAATTTTTGTTTAATTAAAAACATGAGAAATTAACGTCCACCTACATGGACGTTATATTCTGGAAAATAATTTTAACAATTCTAGATAAAATGAAGTGAACTAATGAGCATCTTCCATGATAGATGCCAATTTAAACAGCGTCTGCCAGGAAGGACGCCAATTATTCCTGGCCGCTTGATTTCCCTGAGTTTCCAACCCTTAACTGTGGGTTCTTGGCACTCTCATCTCACATTCCGTAGATGGAGTCCATGTTTTTCTGATTTATATCGTTTACCCTTAACTCTCCGTGATGTTTGAGCTCTTCGTGGGACATTCCGTTCCTTCGGACTAGCGATTACATCATAGAGACTTCCGTAAATCTACGCTAGCCTTGGATTCTCTCAAGGCAGTCGAGCAGGTTGTACCCTAAAAACCCATTGCATAGTTTTACAATCATGTCCCTCTGAAGAAACATGACTATCTTGCCCTCAATTAATGTTGTTTCTGACATTTTTTGAAAAATTCATCACTTTCTGAAATTCGCGTCCAGAATAGTGAACGTCATTTAAGTATAGCGCCATGCTTGGAGGACGCTATTTACTTTCGTGCCTTTTATCTATTTCCAGAATAGGTGCCTATCGATATAGACGCTAATTATAATCTACGGCTCCTATAGTGGATGCCATTTACCCAATTTTCTGTACTCCATGACTTGATTGTTTATTAATTTCCTTCAAACTGGGTCGCTAAATAACAGCTAGTAAATATTGGGCCTTTGGCTGCATGAATGCTATTGTCTAGTAGGATGGAAGTCTTAAACTAATGATAAACCCATGAGACCACTGACTCATGAGGAAACACGAACTAATGATGAACCCATGAGACCACTGACTCGTACGGAGACACGAACTAAAGATAAACCCATGAAACCACTAACTCATGAGGAGAAACGAACTAATGATAAACCCATGAGACCACTGACTCATGAGGAGAAACGAACTAATGATAAACCCCTGAGACCACTGGCTCATGAGGTTAAAGATATCCTGACAACCTACGAGTAAAAACCACTGACTCGTTAGGTAATTCTATACTGACTTGTGTGCTTGAAAATCATGAACCTCTACCCAAGAAGAAGAGTATTTACTTGATGATCAATTGTCTATTATCTCGTGATATGATATGGAAACATCTTGCTATATATCCTGCAACTTAGTTCAATTTTTGTGCCAGATATTTCATGCCTTTCGCATTACTGTATTTCAATATTTTTTCACATTCAATCATGCATGATAATGTTTTTTTTTTCAATCAACACCTCATGCATGATAATGAGACACTGTATAAGATGTTAATTACTTTAAGTAAGTCTGGATCGTAGAGATGTAATTCCTACTGAGCGTTCGCTCATCCAGTTTTATTCCAATATTTTTCAGGAAATCAGATGGCTAGCGAGACCGAGACTCACACGGGAGGGACAAGTGTGCAAGCTCGCTCTGAAAATTAGTGAACCCGTGTCTTTTACTTTTCTTGAGTCGAGCATGGTGTCTCTTATTGAGTTATCTTGTCTAAGTCTGTTAGTGTGTCATCTCCTTTTCTTTCAATGTGATGTAGTTGAGTCTTCAAATTTTGGAATTTAAATTGTAAGAGACTTAGATTTGAAATAAATTGTTATTATTGCTCCGAATTATTGGGTCTTATGCGATTGCTCTTGATCATTCACGACTGTGTAACTGCCATGTTCCGAGTAAACGACACGTTCCACTGCTATCGGTTCGGGACGTGACAATAATAGACTTAGTGAAGTCTAGATGGAGAAAACTAGAGTGTGTATTGTCTTTAAACAGTCACTCTAAAAGTTATAAGGGCAGTAGAAATAAGATCATTAAAAAGAAAAGAAATGAACAAAGTGGCAGAGCAATGACTGAATTGTACTGAGAAACTGAGGCCTCCATCAAAGAAATGGAGAATACCTTAAGTCATGAAGTGCTTCAGGTTAACTCTGTTCATTATGTCAAATCTATAGGGGTTGTTTCACTAAGTAACTAGGGTACTGGCCTCTAATCAAGGTGTACCCTTAATGTCAAAGGTGCAAACTATCTTTGTAGCTTTTGATCAGAAATATGTATAGTAGTTTATGCTTAGTAACTGGGGGTACTGGCCTCTGATCAAGGTGTACACCTAATGTCAACGGCATAAATGACACTTGTCTGTTCATTGAATTCAGATTCAGAAACTAGAAGTGAAAAAGAACTACTGTAACCCTTGGAAAACAAAAGTCATTGAGTGTCAACTGTTTAACTTCAATACATATTCAAGTTACTTTCCTTGATATTCACTGGTTCTAAAATCAGTAGGGTATTGTCCTGACTTAGTTTATTATGGCTATGTGTTTTAGGTTCATTGCTATAAACGGAGTCTATAGCCCTATTTCAGGGAGTCGGTTACTTTACTCTACTTTCTATAACTGTTAAATCTGAATTTAATTAAGAATGCACATTGTTAACTCTTATATCCTAAGGGTTGTTTTATAATTTGCTCATTTTCTGAACCATTGCATAGAATGTTATTTAGTCTCCTTCATCCTCCATGATTTCCATATATCTCTTCTCTTCCCTTCCTCCTCTTCAAAGAGGGAGACATATAGGGGGAGAATTGTCTCTGAGTCATTTATCCATGGGTAGTATAGTTCTTCTATGTCTTAATATTGTGTCAAAGGGGGGGATTCTACATCGATCATTTCATGCATGCTTATTTCTCTCTCTCAAACTATCTTCTTTTTGCTGAAGTCAAAGGGGGAGAATAATTTGACATGAGTCAGTGTGACTCATAGTGTTGCCATCATCTAAAAGGGGGAGATTATTGTGCCCATGTGGTTTTGATGATATCAAACACTATAAGTCACCATGGTTTGCATGAAACATTGAATGAATGCATCTAGTCTTTGCATGATTATGTTGCATAGAACTCCATCAGAGTGCATGTTACAGGTTGCAGGCACACAGTTGCATACATCATAACTTTGCGTCTCATGTTTCATCTAGCATATAGGTCAGGGCATATGGGTGAAGTTCATGTCTTGCATGTCCATGCAATCTTTGCATTAGGTAGACGCAAGTTGGTGCACATTATGTGTCCGTCTTATCTTGCATCTCATTAGGCCTCGGTTGGTGCAAGTCGTTGCATCAGTGTTTGGGGTTTATAAGGTCAGTGCATTATTTTACTTCATGCATTTATGACGTCCATGCACTTCACCGTTCAGGTCAGTGAAGTCTACATCTCATGCTTCGTCTAATGCACACACACGGTCAATACACATCTGCGTCTACTCTTGTGTCTCTGTTTGCATCACATACATATTTTCACTTACGTCTCTCATAGCTTAGACCCGGTGCATATCCAGCGTCTCCGTTTGCATCTTACTTTGCATCTCTCATGGCTTAGGAGCTCGGTGCAAGTATTGCCTCGGATCAATGTCTTCATTAGGTCAGTGCAGCTTTTGCTGCGAGCGCTTGAGGTCCATGCATAGTCAAGCATAATGTCAATCTAAGTCGGTGCAATAATCATAGTCGCACGCATTCGAGTCGGTGCAATATTTGCACCATGCACATTAAGTCTGTGCAACTCTTATCTTCGCACTGTCGTAGTCTAAGCAAGGCCACTCACGGGATGACCAGGTCTGTGCAACACTTGCACATTGCATATACATAGTCAGTGCATCCGTTGGCCTTGTGTTGAAATCAAGTCTGTGCATCTGCTTGTTCATGAATGTTCAGTCTGTGCATGTGTGTGTGAACACCACATTGAGTCGGTGCATTCCAGTTCTGTCAGAATATTTACTCCGTGCAATCTCTTTAAACTCGTATAATTATCTGAAGGTGACTTTATGTCTGATGCCTTGACAGATGCCTTTTCGTGAAGATTAAGAATGGCACATGATCCAAGATTGGAGGAGGTGCCAGGATCGTGACACGTGTAAAGCAGTAAGTTGGGATGCTGCCACGTGACCAAGGTGTTTGGGCGGGAATCATGCAGAGCACATGCCCTACCTCTCTGTTGTTACTATAAATAAGAAGCTTCTCCTTCAAGAGAAGACTGATCGTGCCAGAAGAGTATTTCGTGATATTGAGACTTGAGGCAGAGAGAGCAAGAGCCAGCACGATCCAGAGAGAAGAAGATAGAGAGAGTAGATCTGAAAGAAGGAAGAGAGAGAATTGTTGAGAGAGCTTTGTTTATCAGTTTCTTGGTTCAGAACTGAAACTGATTGTGCTCATTGTTGAGCTACATTCCCCTCGTGGGTTTTGAATTTTCGCCTTGTTTCTTTTCATTTCTAGAAACTCTTGTTCAAGCTGTCTGTCAGCAGAGGTTAAGCTGTAATTCCTTAGTGGCTGCAGAGGTGTGGTATCCTCTGGTCGGGTGAAGCTATAATTCCTTAGCGATTGCAGAGGTGTGATATCCTCTGGTCGGGTGAAGCTGTAACTCCCCAGCAGTTGCAGAGGAGGACTCCTCTGGTCGACGTAAGCTGTAAGGCCTAGCGGTCTATAGGTTTTTTACCCCGAAGAAATGGATCAGCAGAAGCTGTGTATCAGTAGTTAAGCCACACTCTAGTTTGAGTGTGGGGTGGACGTAGACCTCGAATTTGAGGTTGAACCACCTTAAAATTCCACTGTCCACTATGTGATTGTTTGTGATTCGCATTTGTCCTTTATCTCTGTTCATCGCTCGTAGATGATTGTTTAGTATCGCGCGTGAGAGCCGATCTGTTAGATTTGCTTCATTCTGATTGTGATTGAGTGCCTTCCGGAGATCCTACAACAGTTTGATTATATTCCGCAACTGTTTCTGCTGTAGTAAGTTTTTAGTGGGTGACCAATCTATTCCCCCCCCCTCTAGATCGTCTATAGATACTCCATCGGTAGGTTTCAGAGCGTCCATCTATTCTATCATGCTGACAAGCTCTGCGGTGGAGGGAGATCACTCTTCTACAGTGGCTTCTTGAGGGAGTGGCGATGGGGGCCTTCAGCCTAGGAGAAAGTGCCCTCAGGTAGAGACCGGAGCGGTGGAAGCTGGCGAGTCCTCTGGGGGACCTGAGGTTGGTGGGCACATCGAGGCAGAGTCGGCTTCGAGTAAGTGTCGTATCCGCCTCTCTTGTGCCTTGTCGGTTTAGCCATGCTGATTGACTAACCCTGCGTCGCCGGATCTGTGTCTTGTAGCTCCGCTGGAGGCTCGGACAGACATGGCTTTCTCGTCGCCCCAGGAGGTCGACCCATTGCCTGATGACGGGGTCGAGTGCGAGATATATATGGAGGGGTTCCTTCGCGTGATGGACGAGGCTATCCCCAATATCATGACTTTCCCTAACTTTGAGTCGTGGGAGGCCTCGGCGGATGCCCAGCTAGGTAGGCACTTTTGGGACTGGACATACTCTGATTATAGATGTGCTTGATTCTGGGGGCTAACATAGTTGCCGATGTTGTGCAGAGGTGGCTGAGACATCAAGGGCCGCGGCTCCTTATGAGATGCAGGGCAAGGCGCCCTTGTCGGTTGGAGGGCAAGAGCCGGTAGTGACCCGGGATGGCCAGGGTAAGCATTGAATTTCTATGGAGGGGGTTGCCCTCCCATTGTTGCATAGTAGTTGGGCCGGAGCTGCTGACTGTGCTTGTGTTGTTATTTAACAGGCAAGGACCCGACTGTTACTCTTGAGATGATTCAAGAGTTAGTTAGTGCTGGTCCGTCGGTGTCCCTCCCATCTTTCGAGGTAGAGCCAAGAGCGGTGGACACCTCGATTCCATCTGTTACCGGAGATGCGCACGGCTTACTCTCGCAGTTACTGGCAGAGCCGCCTCTCGCTCCTTTACCAGCCATGGTGTCTACCTGCACCGTAGGACTGGTTGGGTCTTCCAGCATGGGACCCTCAGGTATGTGACTGGGGACTTAGCCACTTATGGTAAGCCTTTTCATGTCGTCTATTGACGCTGGGGTGCTTTTTGGTGTTGGCAATAGATACTTCTTCGCCTCTTGGGGAGGGTGAGCTTCCCCGCGACACGACTAAGGCGGTGGCAGGAAGACCCACTGTGGCAACTTTGACTGGAGATGATGAAGAGATCGTCGACATCGAGGGAGTTTCGGAGGGGAGTGCTCCGGCTGGTGGGCCTTTTGTTCGAACCCCTTAGCTGGAGAGTCGCCCTTGTATGAGGTTGGGTCGTGTTGTGACCTCGTTTGCTTTGTTGGTTTGCAGGGGCATCTAGTTCGGCCACCTCCGGGAATTCATCGGAGGCTTCATCGGGCTCTCCGGACGACGGCAGCTCGGCCATGGAGACGGAGGAGAGTTCGAGCTCGAGCTCTTCCTCTTCTGGGGCCTATTTTGACGAGGAGGCTAAGGCTGGGACCACTTTTGGAGGTACATGAGGGTTCTCCCCATTTCCATTTGTTGTTTGTCTGCTCTATATAGCAGAGTGCTAACGCTCTTGGGTTGCGTGCAACGTCGGGGTCAGGAGAGGAGCACGCATCGGCTTCCGATGATGGCGGACAGGAGGAGCCTCCCGTCTCACCCGTGGTTGCTGGAGACGACCGGGTCGTGGAGGAGTCGCTCCCCACTCCGCCCCCGGCGGGTGATGCCACCGAGACGGAGGAGAGGTTGCCTTCTCCGACCTCGGCGGGAGACGCCACTGGCGCAGAGGGACTTGCCCTAGGTAAGGAGCCAAGACTTATCTTTTTCTTAGGTTTTCCACCTTATCTTTCGTAGGAAGTTCTGCATGTATTGCTCACTCCCTTTGGTGTTTGTTGGGGTTATGCAGGCTCTACTGGAGTGCTAACCGCGTCAGGTGACCTCTCCCTGGGTTTAGGGGTCGAGTGGCCTACATCCACCTGTCCGCCAAAGCCACTGTTGGAGAGGAGTGCCGGTGCCGCCCTGCTCTAGAGGGCCCGAGGTTACCTGTAGAGAGACCCTCTTCCACCTCCAGAGGCTCTGAGGCAGCGGTTGCGAGAGTGCACCCAGGGCTACCACGCGCTTGGCTTGCGCGCGAGCTCTGGATGTCCGGGTTAGCCAAGATCTGGGCCGAGTATTTGCGACTCCGCGATGCTCAGGAGCAAAGGACTCGGAGGCTGGCGACGATCCGTGAGGCGCAGGAGCAGCGGGCCAAGCTTGTGTCAGCCGTAGCTAAGCAGAGGGGCCATGCCGAGGCGACCGCGTTGGCGTCCTAGGACCGCGCCGCACAGCTGGGGGAGGTAGAGAGCCAGGCTGAGGTCTTGAAGAAGGCCTGGGAGGAGCAACGGTCGGTCATCGAGCGCGCCTACGTTGAGTGGCAGACGGTCGAGATGATGGCCAAGGATAGCGCTCAGCTTCTGTCCACCTTGGAGGTGGAGCTTGCTGTTGCCGACTATCGCCTTGCGGCACTGGAGGGGAGTGAGGCTGGGATGTGATTGTGCATCTTTTCCCCCATTTTGGTTTGTATCATCCAGGCTGTTTGGATTTTGTTACCCCAAGGGCATGTCTTGGGCTCTTTTGGCAGAGTATTAATGACAAACTCCTGGGTTTCTGTTGCTATTTCTTAGGTTGCCCCGCTCCCCTTTTCTTTGTGGAACTGTGATGTGTGTATGGACTGACGACCACTTGCTATTAGTCATGCATGTTCTTCCCCGGCATGCCCATGTGAGTGACAGGGGACTGGATGTACCCGATTTCGGGCGCAGGGATGAAGGGGATGAGTAGGGAGAATAGTATATCTAGACGTTGGGTATTGGGTAGCAGGATAAAAAAGGACTGGGCATTGAGGCTACACCTCTTAAAGGATGAGATCTTGTGTGATATGAAGCCGACATAGACCCATGTGGTGTGATGGCCGGAGCGGTTTAGGGCTACCGGGGTGATTTAGGGGTGTATCGATCACAAGCCGAATAATAGAGTATCGGCTAATATCATGTTGTTAGCCGAAAATGTAATGTATACTAGCCTGGAAGATTGGGACTGAGCGGTTGGGTGGCCTGGGGGACATAGCGGCCAAGACTGTGACTGGGACATGGACTGGAGGTTGAAACTGGAATCGTGACTGGAGATGGGGACTAGAGCTGGAGCCAACCTGATGGGGACATCATCAGCAGCTCAAGTTCCCACTACTCGCCACATCACTCCGACAGTAATCAGCTTCATATTATGGCTTATTTCTCAAGTAGTATCTTGTATTTTTCACTTTATTTGAGTCTTATTACTATAATTTTCTTTAATTGAGTCAGTTGAGTAGGTTATTGGGTCAATTAGATAGCATGTTAAGCTTAATGGGCCCAATTGTAAGGGCTAGCCCAGGGGCGTCCCCTATTGGATAGCTTTGGTCATTTTGTGTTAAGTCAAGGGTATTATGGTCATGTAAAGAGTTGAGCTCCTATAAATAGGACCCAACTCCCTCATTTGAAGGCAATGAGAACTTGATGAAAATTCCAAAATCTAGTCTTGAGTGTCATTTGGTGAGAAGCCATTAGAGTGGAGTGAGAAGCTCCCCTCTCCCTCTCTCTTTCCCCTTCTCTCTCTCTAAAGGGGGCAAACCCCATTCTCTCTCTTCCCCCTCCCAAAATTCAAATTTCACTATCTCTCCTCTCTCCTCCACCTAAGATCCACCTCATCCACTCATCTCTTGCCACATCACCTCCCTAGATGCATTAATTCCCCCATTAAATCCTCCCTAACCCCATGAGTCAATCCTCCTCTCCCAAGGGAGAATCCCCCTTCCCCAAGCATCCCTTCACTTTCCAAAGCACCTCTTCCACTCCCCAAGGTCCCCCATCAACTCCCTAGCCCACCAACCAAGAGAGAATCCAACCACCTCACCCCCAAGGCCACCCCTCTCCTCTCTCTCCCTAACCCTTGGCAGACCTGCGACCCAACTCTCCCCCCTATTAGCTCCACCCCCCCAGCCTCTTCCACCCCCATTCTTCTGGCCACAACCCTCCTCCCCCATCCCCCTCACACCAGGGAAGGCCACAGCTCCATCTCCCACCATTTCTTCCTCCTAATCCTTCCATTCTTCCTCCCTATCTCTCCTGCAACCCAATCTGTAGCAGCAGTAGATCCAACCCCTGGAGTGCAGCGGCTCCCCCAGCCACTCCGAGAGATTCCAGGTGGTATACCACACACTGGTGGAAACTTCATCCAGACAGCTTCGCAACAATGGTGGTCCCGCCATCGTCTGACCTCGGAGCTACCCGGAGGAGTAGATCTCGGCGACCTGCGCAGCCTACCTCCGGTGGACATCCAGAAATGACCAGGTTTGTTTGCAGAGGCTGCCACGACTACATCCCTCACCACCTGACCTTCCCCTCTGGAGGAGGTCAACTAGGGTCGCACAGCTTTCATCCAAGCCCGGTCCCGCTCCATTCAGAGCCCCCGTTGGAGAGCACCGTCCTCGGCAATCTGAACCTGATCTGCAGTCCGACCTGGAGGAGTCCTGAATTGGAGGCCGACCACAGGAGGTGTCACGTCCACCATCCACATCTTCTGCTCAGGCCCTTGGGAGAAGATCATCAAGGGACTCCCTGCTTTCCAACGAAGCTGGTCTCGCTCCAATCTGAACTCCCAGCTAGGAGTTATCGCCCCGACAAGGCACCCATGTCCGACTGGTGGCCCCACCTGTGCGACCTCAAGAGAACAGATGGTTCCAGCGCTCCCCACTTCAGATTGAGGCCATTCCAGCTCGGTGACCCTCCTGGGACGTCCCTCTTCAAGTCGGATCCCGCCCCGCATCATTTCAGCACCGGACCTGGAAGATACGCCCCTGGTGAATCGGTCCCAATTTTCTGATCCTGCACTGGGGTCGACCCTGCCAGCGTCCAGAGGCTGCCACCGACTTGATCGGGCACAATCGAAGGAGATTCTCCGAGAAGGCACACTAGACCCTCCTCTCTTTCCAACAGAAGTGGTCCCGCTTCGATCCGACACTCCAACTGAGAGCACCGCCCCAAACAAGTCACCTCTGGTCAGTAGAAGACAGTTCCTGTGCAGTCCTGCGAGAACGACTGTCCACAGCAACACCGACCTCCGACTGGGCTGATTCTTCTTCTTGTAGTTCTTTGAGTCTAGTGGCTTTCCAGCGGTGCCAACCTCACCCTCACAGGAGATCTAAGTAGAGAGATACGACTCCGACAAGCTACTGGTACCAGACAGGGTGGACTGAGTGCAGAACAGCGTAGGCCGAAGTTTTGGTTCGCACCATCGCCTCCATTTTCCCTCTCCGCCTGGCCGGCTGATCGCCCCTCCCTGTGTGAAGGTATTTTTTGGTTGTAATTGATATTTCCCCCTACCCCACGATCACCCTCCTGCGAGAGGAGTAGTTTTGTAACAGCAAGTCCCTTCGAAGCATCATCGGCACAGCGTGCGGGTGGCGATCCCACGCTTCCCCGCTTGCCCTCGTCTCCGACTCGGGATCGGTGTCTTCACGCCGATCAGGTATAAGCTGAACCCTCCCTGGATAATTTTTGTTCAACTAGTATTACTTCTAAGTTCAGCCGGAGAGAAAGTGAGTGCCCGGCCAAGTGGCTTCCCGATCACGAGTGGCCACTGTGGATTGAGTGAGGAGAGACCCCGTGCCCTCAAGGCGCGATGTCCACCCCGCTGATGTGGGTGTTCTAATCCTAGGGAGGGAAACATATTAGGCTAGGCCATCACCCCAACCCGCAGGGTTTAGACCCTCGAACCCACCCTACCATCACTTAGTCACCACGGGAAAGGGTTATGCTGCGATATCGGTCCGCCAACATCGAGTCCGCCAAATTGTAAGTGTGCTTGCAAGTCTAGGTCCAAGGCTCGCCCAGTCGGTCCCTTTGCGTCCGTAGGTCGTGTCACATCAATTGGTATCAGAGCAAGTTCTAGACTTGTCTCTACTAAGTCTTATTCTAGGGCCATTACATTCATCACCCGTTCATCATGACCACTTCCTACTTAGCCTATTCGCCATCCTTAGTCCCATTAGCGGCTTTTGTGTTTGATGGATCCCACCCTAGTATATATCTAGAATGGGAGAGCTCCATAGACCGACATTTTGCAAGGTTCACTCTATCAGGGCCTATGCAAGTCAACTATGCCAAGAGTTTACTCTAGCGCCAAGCTAGGAAAGAATGGGAGTACATTGTAGGTTTGAGAGAAGCCAAAGGAGAAGCACCCATCGAATCTTGGGTTGAAATGAGGGCCAATCTTAGAAGGATATATGCACCCCAATCCAAACATTTTCAACCAACCCATCTTCCACCCACACCCCCAACTACAACCCAAGGACTTCCCCTACCACGCCCAACCCAAGTCCGTCCTTGTTCACCACCCCGGGAGTACCATGCGCCGACCATTACCACCCCACCCACCATAGACCTTCCTACTCCATTATCCTTGAAAGTTGTGGCCCACACACACACCCAAGTGGAGATGGACGTCAATCCGGATCCACCTCCTAACATAGAGGACATCCTGGAGCCCCCACTTCCACCCACCTCTCCTAGTCCGGGTCCCCATGAGCCACACACCCTCACCATGAATGAGTCCATACTCCAATGGCTCAAGTGAGGCCCCACCATTCCTAGCTCACCACCCTACCTCTCACCCTTGGGGTATCAAGCCCAAATTCTGCCCACCCGGTCTTCCCATGTCACACTTCAAACCTCCTACCTTGTGGGAGACTTAGGAGACCTAGTGGACTGCTTACAATGGCAAGTCCACCTGACCGAAATGCTAGCCATAAGACCATCGGAGTCTAGCACCATCTTCCTAGCATATCCCACCACCGGTTCCATCACCTCCATTTACACTAGTGACCTCCTTTTACTCCTCCCTACACCCGAGGAGCCCGACCTCATCCACAATCTAGAACTTGTTGTCTCGGGTAGGAAGCCGATCCATCCCATTGAGGCCAATGTCCCACCGCCCTTTACACTTAGGGAGGACCTAACAAACATTGGGGATCTTATGACTAGGCCGACCCAATTTGAGAATTTAAGTGAGACACACATCCCCAAAGTCCCAAGGTTCCTTGATCCTTTTGGCCCATTCCCTTGGGAACTCCAATGCCAACATACCCCCCTTCCTTCCCCATTTTCCCTCATCATTATCTACTCCCCATCCTTTCCTAAAGACCATTACATTAGGCCCAATCCGGCCCTTACCCATTGCTTCCCCAACACCACATGCCTAGTATGCTCCGAACCGGTCCCTTGGAACGAGTCACACCCACACTTCACCAAAACTCTGACCTTCCTTGACCCTCTTGATCTCTCATTTTGGGAACCCCTCAACCCACAAACCACACCCCAACCCTTCAAAGAAGTCCACCGCTTTACCCCTCCCCATGACGGCTACCAAAGGGGCAATCACTTCCCATCCTTGCCTGCACATACCCGAGGGAGATTGATTAGCCAGAAATCCATTATATGGATAGAGTTGCATGGGCATGGTAGGTCCACATTTGGATGCCCAGGTCCACCTATAGCAGTTGAAGTTGATAGGAAGCACACATATGATAGGTCCGCATTTGGATGCCCCGGCCCCCCAATCTTCAAAACTCTTCATAGAGTCTAGGCATGCTAGGTACACATTTAGGTGCCCAGGACCCCCAACATCCAATAGAGTGTCATCATTCACCAAGTCCTATGTCCGACATGTCAAAGGGATGCATGCTTGCAAGCACATCAACAAAGGCAAAAGGATTTGTAAAAGGCAAACTGATACCCGCAGAGGAAACCAAAACTTCCAAGAGGGTGACTATCTGATGGTCAGGACAAAGAGGCTCTTTCCTAGAGTTGCCTCTAAACTTAGGGCTCAAGGAACTGGACCCTTTAAGGTCCTGGGGCGATTGAGCATAAATGCCAATGAGTTGGCCCTTCTAAAGGAACACGGGGACAACCCTTGTTGTAGTGTGGCGGACCTTGTGCCCTACAAGGGCCTTGCGGTGGCACCTAGCAAGAATATTGAGCCCATACCCCCTCTTGAGAGTGACCCCACCAATGAGAGCCCACTTCTAACTTGGAGAGCCCCGCATGAGCACAAAGATTTGATACTGGTTGAACAGAATAACACCACCAGGAGCGGGGCAATCCAGTAGTACCTTGTGAAGTAGAAGGGCCGACCCCGTCGGCGGACACATGGGCGAGCCAGGAATGACCCTTACTCGACATGGTCGAGTTCTCCGCACCCCAGGGGTATGATGGGGACATCATCAGCAGCTCAAGTTCCCACTACTCGCCACATCACCCCGACAGCAATCAGCTTCATTTTACGGCTTATTTCTCAAGTAGTATCTTGTATTTTTCACTTTATTTGAGTCTTATTACTATAATTTTCTTTAATTGAGTTAGTTGAGTAGGTTATTGGGTCAATTAGATAGCATGTTAGGCTTAATGGGCCCAATTGTAATGGCTAGCCCAGGGGCGCCCTCTTTTGGATAGCTTTGATCATTTTGTGTTAAGTCAAGGGTATTATGGTCATGTAAAGAGTTGAGCTCCTATAAATAGGACCCAACTCCCTCATTTGAAGGCAATGAAAACTTGATGAAAATTCTAAAATCTAGTCTTAAGTGTCATTTGGTGATAAGCCATTAGAGTGGAGTGAGAAGCTCCCCTCTCCCTCTCTCTCTCTCTCTCTCTCTCCCCTTCTCTCTCTCTCTCTAAAGGGGGCAAACCCCATTCTCACTCTTCTCCCTCCCAAAATTCGAATTTCACTCTCTCTCCTCTCTCCTCCACCTAGGATCCACCTCATCCACTCATCTCTTGCCACATCACCTTGCCCCTTCACCTCCCAAGATGCATTAATTCCCCCATTAAATCCTCCCCAACCCCAAGAGTCAATCCTCCTCTCCCAGGGGAGAATCCCCCTTCCCCTTGCATCCCTTCACTTTCCCAAGCACCTCTTCCACTCCCCAAGGTACCCCATCTACTCCCTAGCCCACAAACCAAGAGAGAATCCAGCCACCTCACCCCCAAGGCCACCCCTCTCCTCTCTCTCCCTAACCCTTGGCAGACCTGCGACCCAACTCTCCCCTTCTGTTAGCTCCACCCCCCCAGCCTCTTCCACCCCCATTCTCCTGGCCACAACCCTCCTCTCCCATCCCCCTCACACCAGGGAAGGCCACAGCTGTAATGCCCTGGATCCTTGGTAGATCTTTGCTGGATCCTTTGCAGGTCTTGTTGGATCTTCCGGATTGATTTCGGTGAGTTTCGGTTCGCTTTGGTAGCTTCCGAGTTGAGTTTGACGAGCCGTGTGGGTTTTTCTCACGTACTAGTTACGGAACCATACGGTGAGTTTGTTTGTCAATTCTCGAACTCATGGATGCTGCAGCGACGATGTACTCTTCGAGCCGGTCGTTTCGACTATTTTTACGTATTTTTCTGAATTTGTGCATTTTCGGCGCATTTTTGGAATTTTCAGAAATTAGGAAAATTTCCTAATTTCTTTTCTATTTCTTTTCTCTTCCTCTCTCCCCCTTCTCATTCGCCGCCGCCTCTCTCTCTCTCCCATTTTCTCTCCCGTTCGCCTCCTCGGCTCCGGCTACAGACGGAGGACCTAGAGGCACGTGTTGGGGACGTGATGGAGCTGGTTGGGTGCGCGATGGGGCGAGGATCGGATCGATTCTGGCGCGATCCCGTTCGGTGGATTCAAAGCCGGTGAAATCGGTTCGCGAGTGGATTTTGGCGTGGTTTAGTCCTTTCGGGGCTCAGTTTCTTCGGTGGAGGTAGGGTGACTGATCCTTACTTCGTCCTCTTCGTTTTCCCTGCCATTGCACGGCGTTCAGCAGGGAAACGGTCGAGTTTGGGCTTGGTTTGCCTAAACCGTGATTTTCGTGGTTTTTAGGGTCGGCCGGTAAACGGCGACCATTTACGGCGTAGTTAGTTTCTAACTGACCGCTGGGATGTTAGAATCCCATCCACGTTGATTTCGTGTGATTTGGTGTTCATTCGAGGCCGGTAGAAGCCCGGGAACCTCGGTGACCCATTTTGGGTGGATTTGATGAAATCGCCCGGATCTTGTATTTTTGAGCTTGCATGTGGGCTTTTTTAGCCTTCTTATGTTGTTACTTGTCGTTTGGGTTTGTTTCCCCTACGTTTCGGCGTGAATGGGGCGTGGAACGGGCTGGTTTGGCCATTCCTATGTTTTCCCGCCGTGACCGATGTAGCAGTCGTTCCAGTGGCCGCTACTTGCTTCTGACGGTCCTACGACAGACCGTTACTTTGTTTGACGTTTTTGAGCTTTTTGGCTTCTGGGAATGTGACGGCCCTAGACTGGCGCGTCGCTTCCTTGTAACGTGCCCAGGTCTGCGCGTTGCTTCGCTTGTCGTGCTTTGTGTTGGGGTTGAGTCGGTGGATCTAACGCGCTTGACCCAGCGCGTTAGGTGAAAGTGACGCGCCTGGTGCTGGCCGTTACTTGCTGTTTGACCGACGTTTGATCTGTTGAGGCGGTGCCTCCAGCGGTCGTGCCCCCATGCGTTGTTTGAGTGTAACGCGCCTGCCCCTGGCCGTTACATTCTGTTTGGCCGAGCTTGCGTGGCTATGCCCGTTGAATGTAACGGATGTGCCCCCATGCATCATTGTGTTATAACGCGCTTGCCTCTGGCCGTTGTTTGTTGTTTTGTGCTGGGATGAAGGTGGCTGTGCCGTTGAGAATAACGCGCCTGCCCCTGTGCGTCATTTGGCTCTGACGCGTCTCCCCTACCGCGTTGTTTGTCTGTAACGTGCCTGGTGTTGCGCGTTACTTCGCTTTGGTTGAGGGTGGCTGTGCACGTTGAGAGTAACGCTCCTGCTCTCGTGCACCGTTTGGCTGTAACGCGCTTAGTCTAGTGCGTTACTTGGCTTGGGCGTGTTTTGAGTCTTAGAGTTGGTTAGGTGGTGTGAGCGACGGCCTGTCGTCTGACCGTCGTTTGGGGTGTAACGGCCCTGGTCTAGACCATCATATGCTTGTAGCGGTCTAGGGGTGGCACGTTACATGCCTTGTGCCCCGTTTTCCGTGATTTTGGTTTTGGCTTGTCTTGGCTTGGCCTTGTGGTCTGCCCGTTGTCTCGTGGATGTCTCCTGACGTCCTATGAGGGCTAAGACTATGTTGTAAGGTAGCCAAGAGTCTTCTTACTTGTGGTAGGATTCCTTATCCTACCTTTGCATGTGTTTTGGTCAGGTTCAGGTCAACCCGGTGTGACCCAATGGTTGACAAGTGACCTTGCGTGCGTGTGTCTCGGTGGTTGTGTCCCGCTCGAGACACTACTTCTGGATGCCTTGAGGTGCTATGTTACCTCGGGTTGCGTGTCCAGGCGTGTCTGAGGGTTCTTGGTGTCTTCCCTCAGGTCTTCGTGTGTCGTCTTCTGTGGAGTGTCGTTTCTCGTGTGGCTTAGGATTAGACTAATTGGCGGCCTGTTCCACTGTCTGTGACGATCTTGCCTTTGAGTCATTCGACTCAGGATCGTTACGTGGTAGATCTAGTTGCCTGGTCCTGAGTCTGGTAGCGATTGTTTAGCTGCCTTGGTGCTTTGTGGTGCACGAGACGAGTCTTTCTTGACTGTCTGTGCCTTAGCACCTGTGTTTCGGAGTCTGTGCCTTGTGAGCCTCCACTAGTTGTAGCCCTAGGCTTTTGCCGACCCACCGGGAGTGGTGGAGGGGTTTTCCTATTGCGTTTAGTGCGTATGGTTCTTAAGCTTGTTCCGTGGGCCCCGGCCAACGGTAGCGTCCTACCGAGGGGAATACTAGCTAGAGGCCTGACCTAGGTAGAGGTCGGTGTGTGCACACGTGGTCAGGGACTGGGGACTTGCGCCGACGGGCGTGGCCCTGACTAGTCACTCACAGTTGGTGCTGTAGTTTCGTGATGTGGTACCATGTTTCCTTGGAACTGTTGTTCCTCGGACCTGGTTCTTGGTGTCTCTTGTCCTTGAGTGACTTGACACTTGTGGCGCAGTGTAAGACGTCAGTGGACGCATCTGGCTGTTCTTCTGGGAGGAGGGTGCTCCTGTCACTTGGTGCGGTGACTTTCGTGTTTTCATGTGCGCTGTGACCTTTTCGAGTTGCCCGCTTGTGGCTGTACTCGAGGTCAGTGTTCTGTCATTTGCATGACGTTCTTATCATGTGTGGGGCTACGTGCACGATGCTGCCAGTCATGTTTGTCTATATTTTCGGCGTCGGCGTCTGCCTTCGCCTTTGCCTTGGCTGACGGACCTGTTTACCCTACTGTGTGAGTTTGGGGTCGATCGTCTGTTGCCGTTTGGAGTAGCTTAGGGTGCCGAGTTCTCCTCGGTGGCCGTTGTCCCGTGTTTTACGGCCTCGCTCTTCTTTGTTGTTGAGATCCCCTTGCTCTTAGCATGTTCCCTACTCCTGCTGTACCCTGTCTGTTTACAGTTTTGTAGTGTAGCTTTTTCTGCTTTGCTGCACTCGTTGTTTCTGTTGCTTCCGTTGCTCTGTGCGTTTTTCAGTGGGGATCTGCGTGACCCCTATTGAGTTTCTATTGAGACTCACCCTTGCTTTTCAGGTGAGTTTTGCCGTCCGCCTCTGCTGCTCGTGGAGGTGCGCGTTTGCTGTAGCTGCCAGCTGTACCTGCGTCGGGCTTCTCCCGACTCATGTGTACGTTCTTTTCTGTCAGACTGTACTTGTTGTTTTTCCTTTGGACTAGACTCTGGTGAATAATTGTAAAATTTGAATTATTAATGAAAATGTAATTTTATTTCTGCTACTTTAGTAATCCAATCTAATGAAATTTAATTGCTTGCTGTTATATCTGCTGGCTTCAATGTATTCCACACACTCCTTTTTCCCTTCGGTGCTTTCCCGCGCTTGGGAGGCCTCGCGGGTCCCATGTGGTATCACGTGTATTCGGTATTTATACCGGGTGCACCGGGTATCCGGAATCCGGGTCGCTACATGTGATATCAGAGTAGTGTTCTGAGATGTTCGGAGTTTCTTTTCTGAGCTATCATATCATTGTCGTGTGAAATACATGGAAATCCAGATATACTGTTACCAGAGTCCTTGAGGTCCAGTACAGTCTCTTGCTGGCGTAGGTGTTGCGATGGTTTATCGCGTTGTTTTCTATGAGTGGTCTTGTGCGTGCTTGATTGGCACTGTACGAGATGGTTTTGCTCTCGTCTGGGTGTGACGAGGTGCTTTGTTCAGCTTTGAAGTTGGTCTCGATCGTGTTGCACTTGGCAGTGTTTGTCGGTTGGCATGAACCTGCAGTGCATTGTTCGAGCTGTTTCTGTGTTTCGCTCAGGTGGCTTATGACTTTCAGCGTTGGTGTGATGGCCATGCACGTTCTTACGTTGCTTTGGTTGTCTCAGCTTAAGTCTGTTCGGCTCCTGACGTGTTTTGCTTCTGTTGAAGTGCTCGATTAGATTCCGTGTTAGAGAAGTTGCTCGGGCGAGCCTAGGTTTTTCCCTTCCTGGCGAGCTTTTGTGGTTGAGCTTCTTGCTTCTCGTCCCTTCTGGTGGAATCTTTTCGAATGTTGCCTTGGGGTTGCTGTCTTAGTGATGCTTTTGTCCTGTGTCTGCGCAAGTGTAGACAGCATTATTTTGAGCCTGAACTGCTCTCTGCTTTACGGTTGCTTGACTTTGGACCTATTCATTGGGTTAAGAGTCGCGGTGTACCGTATTTGTCGTGCTGTGTCTGACGGCCGATGTGTTGTGAGGGCTCATTTATTGTGTCAGGACGTGAAGGTAAGTTGAGATTGATGCTTCCCTTGTGCTTTGTGCTGAAGCTGGTGCTCTTCTCTTGTTGCACTTAGGCTCCTTGTGATCGGTTGTTTGCTGGATCGGCGCTCGTGGCGTGCTGTATTGCGATCTTTGCTAATTGCGATGGCGCCTGGTGTGTGCCGAGGTGCGACTACCAAGGTTGTTCTGTTGCCTGTGCGCGTGGTTGAGAGTGTAGTTGAAGTGTGTGGGTTGGCTACCCATGGGTTTAGAATCGTGTTTTCGAGTTTTTGGCGAGTCAAGAGAATTGTTCTTTCTCGTGGTGTCTTTGTCTTGGCTTCCTGTGCCTTGACATTGTTGTTACCGTGCCGTGTTGTGTCGGTTGCCCGTTTGCTGTTGGCATCGGCATTGTGCGAGTGTTGGGGAATTTGTCGGCGTTCCTTGCTGATTGAGTACCCTTTGCTCTGCATTTCTTTCTTGGGTGTTGTGCTCTCGAGGCGTGTTTGTAGTCCTTGAGATGCGTTCCCCGAGATTGTTGTCGTTTCTCGTTGTTGTGGGTCTTTTTCTTGGGGAGCAGTCTGATGCGTGACCCGTTTCTTGTGGTCGTGTGCTCAGCTATTTCTGTGCCTTGATGTGACCCTGCTTGCAGTGCGTTCCGTGGTTCTGTGTGTTCTGCAAACCCAGAATTCTGCAGGTGCTGCCGTTGTGTTGTTTTGGCGCTGTTTCTTTATGATTTTGTGTCTCTGTCTTGGACCATGGTCTTGTCAGTTGGCTTGATGTGCTCTCTTTTCCCGGTGGAGTTAGCTTGCGACTTGATCAGATGTGATATCTGAGTGAGGACTGACTTGATGGTGCCTGTGGTCCAGTGTTGTTGTTGTCGTTGGTGTCCTGTGTGCCAGGTGTTCCTTGTTGCCTTTGGCACTGGAGCCGATGATGTTGTGAGCTGTCAGCTGTGAGGACTGTGTCTCCTGATATAAGCTGCCGCTTGCTGTGCTGTTGTCGTGTTTCTCGGTGTTGGTTATCTGTTGTTGTGGCAGTCGTGTCTCCGTTCCTGGCGAGACGTAAACGATGTTGCCTTTGCTTCGGAGGTGTCAGATGTGTTCACTTTGGTGCCATGCTCGTGCTGTGGACTTGCTGTCTTGGAAGCTAGAGTGTGTACCTGTAATTGTGATCTGACCTCGTACCTCTGAACTGTGTTTTTCGAAATTTGTGTTATTTTCGTGTTTGTGCGGTTGGGTTGTTCTTCCCTGCTTCTCCTTTGTTAGTCCTTAATTTCAAGGGCAAAATTTCTTAAAGAAGGGGAGGGTGTAATGCCCTGGATCCTTGGTGGATCTTTGCTGGATCCTTTGCAGGTCTTGTTGGATCTTCCGGATTGATTTCGGTGAGTTTCGGTTCGCTTTGGTAGCTTCCGAGTTGAGTTTGACGAGCCGTGTGGGTTTTTCTCACGTACTAGTTACGGAACCATACGGTGAGTTTGTTTGTCAATTCTTGAACTCATGGATGCTGCAGCGACGATGTACTCTTCGAGCCGGTCGTTTCGACTATTTTTACGTATTTTTCTAAATTTGTGCATTTTCGGCGCATTTTCGGAATTTTCGAAAATTAGGAAAATTTCCTAATTTCTTTTCTATTTCTTTTCTCTTCCTCTCTCCCCTTCTCATTCGCCGCCGCCTCTCTCTCTCTCCCGTTTTCTCTCCCGTTCGCCTCCTCGGCTCCGGCTGTAGACGGAGAACCTAGAGGCACATGTTGGGGACGTGATGGAGCTGGTTGGGTGCGCGATGGGGCGAGGATCGGATCAATTCTGGCGCGATGCCGTTCGGTGGATTCAAAGACGATGAAATCGGTTCGTGAGTGGATTTCGGCGTGGTTAGTCCTTTCGGGGCTTGATTTATTCGGTGGAGGTAGGGTGACTGATCCTTACTTCATCCTCTTCGTTTTCCCTGCCATTGCACGGCGTTCGGCAAGGAAACGGTCGAGTTTGGGCTTGGTTTGCCTAAACCGTGATTTTCGTGATTTTTAGGGTCGGCCGGTAAACGGCGACCATTTGCGGCGTAGTTAGTTTCTAACTGACCGCTGGGATGTTAGAATCCCATCCACGTTGATTTCGTGTGATTTGGTGTTCATTCGAGGCCGGTAGAAGCCCGGGAACCTCGGTGACCCATTTTGGGTGGATTTGATGAAATCGCCCGGATCTTGTATTTTTGAGCTTGCATGTGGGCTTTTTTAGCCTTCTTATGTTGTTACTTGTCGTTTGGGTTTGTTTCCCCTGCGTTTCGGCGTGAATGGGGCGTGGAACGGGCCGGTTTGGCCATTCCTATGTTTTCTCGCCGTGACCGATGTAGCGGTCGTTCCAGTGGCCGCTACTTGCTTCTGACGGTCCTACGACAGACCGTTACTTTGTTTGACGTTTTTGAGCTTTTTGGCTTCAGGGAATGTGACGGCCCTAGGCTGGCACGTCGCTTCCTTGTAACGCGCCCAGGTCTGCACGTTGCTTCGCTTGTCGTGCTTTGTGTTGGGGTTGAGTCGGTGGATCTAACGTGCTTGACCCAGCGCGTTAGGTGAAAGTGACGCGCCTGGTGCTGGCCGTTACTTGCTGTTTGACCGACGTTTGACCTGTTGAGGCGGTGCCTCCAGCGGTCGTGCCCCTGTGCGTTGTTTGAGTGTAACGCACCTGCCCCTGGCCGTTACGTTCTGTTTGGCCGAGCTTGCGTGGCTATGCCCGTTGAATGTAACGGATGTGCCCCCATGCGTCGTAGTGTTATAACGCGCTTGCCTCTGGCCATTGTTTGTTGTTTTGTGCTGGGATGAAGGTGGTTGTGCCGTTGAGAATAACGCACCTGCCCCTGTGCGTCGTTTGGCTCTGACGCGTCTCCCCTACCGCGTTGTTTGTCTGTAACGCGCCTGGTGTTGCGCGTTACTTCGCTTTGGTTGAGGGCGGCTTGCATGTTGAGAATAACGCGCCTGCTCTCGTGCGCCGTTTGGCTGTAACGCGCTTAGTCTAGTGCGTTACTTGGCTCGGGCGTGTTTTGAGTCTTAGAGTTGGTTAGGTGGTGTGAGCGACGGACTGTCGTCTGACCGTCGTTTGGGGTGTAACGGCCCTGGTCTAGACCGTCATATGCTTGTAGCGGTCTAGGGGTGGCGCGTTACATGCCTTGTGTCCCGTTTTTCGTGATTTTGGTTTCGGCTTGTCTTGGCTTGGCCTTGTGGTCTGCCCGTTGTCCCGTGGATGTCTCCTGACGTCCTATGAGGGCTAAGACTACGTTGTAAGGTAGCCAAGAGTCTTCTTAGTTGTGGTAGGATTCCTTATCCTACCTTTGCATGTGTTTTGGTTAGGTTCAGGTCAACCCGGTGTGACCCAGTGGCTGACAAGTGACCTTGCGTGCGTGTGTCTCGGTGGTTGTGTCCGACTCTAGACACTGCTTCTGGATGCCTTGAGGTGCTGTGTTACCTCGGGTTACGTGTCCAGGCGTGTCTGAGGGTTCTTTGTGTCTTCCCTCAGGTCTTCATGTGTCGTCTTCTGTGGAGTGTCGTTTCTCGTGTGGCTTAGGATTAGACCGATTGGTGGCCTGTTCCGCTGTCTGTGACGATCTTGCCTTTGAGTCATTCGACTCGGGATCGTTACGTGGTAGATCTAGTTGCCTGGTCCTGAGTCTGGTAGCGATTGTTTAGCTGCCTTGGTGCTTTGTGGTGCACGAGACGAGTCTTTCTTGACTGTCTGTGCCTTAGCACCTGTGTTTCGGAGTCTGTGCCTTGTGAGCCTCCACTAGTTGTAGCCCTAGGCTTTTGCCGACCCATCGGGAGTGATGGAGGGGTTTTCCTGTTGCGTTTAGTGCGTATGGTTCTTAAGCTTGTTCCGTGGGCCCCGGCCAATGGTAGCGTCCTACCGAGGGGAATACTAGCTAGAGGCCTGACCTAGGTAGAGGTCGGTGTGTGCACACGTGGTCAGGGACTGGGGACTTGCGCCGACGGGCGTGGCCCTGACTAGTCACTCGCAGTTGGTGCTGCAGTTTCATGCTGTGGTACCATGTTTCCTTGGAACTGTTGTTCCTCGGACCTGGTTCTTGGTGTGTCTTGTCCTTGAGTGGCTTGACACTTGTGGCGCAGTGTAAGTCGTGTTGTGCCCATGCATGTGGTTTTGGTTTTGATGATGGTTTTAATGATGGCTTTGATGATTGGTTGTTGATGTGAGTTAATCAAATGTTCAGTCATCTTGCTGCTCAGTTTAGATTAACATATTTGATGTTCAGTCTTGTTACATGTTAAACTGATGCATAAAGCATTCATTGCTGTGGTTTTGATGATTGATATTGTATTTTGATGATAGCAATGATATAGTGTTTTCATGACATTGTGCCTTGATGATTGCATCATGACTGTGACTGGTACAACTGATATATTGTTTATGTTAGACTTATGTTATGTGCATAGTCTATACAGTGCATCGTGGGGTTTATGCCCTAAGTCTATTCACTGCACATGCATCATTCGTCCAAGTCCATACATTGGACTGTAGTGTGCATTTGGCGAACACATCGCAAGTCTAGACATTGCACTGTAGCATGCATTTCCTTAAAGTCTATACATCGGACTGGTTTGCATTGGCTGAGTATATACAACGTCAGTTCATGCCTTGTCTTAGACAAAGTCTATACAATGGCTTTGGGTCTCCAAGTCTATACAGCCTTTTGCTTCGCCAAAGTCTGTACATTGGTCTGCATAGGCTAAGTGTTTACATCGTCTGCTGTGAGGACAGCAAGTCTGTACACTGGCCCTCTTTCATGATAAACTACAAGTCTACACATTCAACACTGTTCTTCAAAGTCTGTACATCAGATTGTACTTCATCTTCGTGCTGTTTCTGTACTTGAGTCTTCGTGTTGTTTCCCCTCACTAACACGAAAAGATCTCGTGTCGTATGAGCTTACAACACTTCGTGTTGATTTCCTTGCGTGACAGGAAAGCTTGTATGAGGTTAGACTTCGTGTCGTTTCCCTTGTCTCATTTGTCTTCGTGTTGTTTTTTGCTTTATTGTCTTCATGTTGTTTTTATTTTGATTGTCTTCGTGTTGGTTCAGTGTCTACGTCTTCGTGTTGTTTTAGTGTTCTGTCTTCGTATTGGTCTTACGTAATCAAGTCGAGTCTGTTTGTGTTGTCCGCGTGTCGTTCGTAAGTTCGTGCAATTTTCTCTTCGAGTCGTTTTCACTCCGTGTCGATTTCAGTTTTTGACTTCGTGTTGATTTCAACCCATGTCAATTCTGTTTTGTCTTTGTGTCGTTTTCACTCCGTGTCGAAACCTGTGTTTCGTCTTCGTGTTTGTTACACCTCGTGTCGTTTTTCGTTTTGTGTCTTCGTGTCGTTTTTGTTCTTCCTAGACCTTGTGTCTTTCTTGTGTTGAAACCACACTTCGTGTTGGTTTCTGTTTTGTCTCCATGTATCTCGTGTCGTTCTTCTTTTTACCTCGTGTTGTTTTCACTTCGTGTCAACTTCACTTCGTGTTGTTTTCATTTCGTGTCAACCTCATCTTGGTGTCGTACTTACTTCGTGTCGGTTACTGTTGTTTCTGTGTCTTCGTGTCATTTTTTGTTCCACTGCGTGCAGAACATTGCAGCACCTCGTGTTGCTTTCTGTGCCACCACCTTGTGTCGTTCTCTTCATTGTGTCTGTTCTGTCACAGTATACCTCGTGTCATTTTCTGTGTGAACCTCGTGTCGCTTCTCTCTGTCCTCTAGTTGCATCTCGTGTTATCGTTTATGTCTGTGTGTTTTACTTCGTGTTACTTACTGTTGTACATCGAGTCTTTACTGACTTCGTGTCGTTTTCCCTATTGTGTCCTCGCGTTGTCTCCGTGTCGTTGCTATTTGTCACTTCGTGTTGTTTCGTTTTAACCTCGTTCAAGTTTCTTCTAAAGTACTGTTCTTCTGATAATCTATACAGTGGTGTTCCTTAAATTGATTACTTATCCGATACTCTGTTTTACAGGTGCTCTAATCGTGAAGCAGTACGTGATACAAGGCTGCATCTGGCACGTGATCCAAGATGCAGAGGAGCCTCCACGTGGTCTGAAATATTAGGGCAGGAAACGTGGGAGGCACACGCGTTTTGTGCCCTATCCACCTACTGCTGCTGCTATATATAGGAGCCTTCGTCCATAGATGGAGCGTGATCGAGTTGGCGAAAAGAAAAGTCCATACAGATAGCCACGATCCAGAAAAGAAGAAGAGTAGAAGAAGAAGAAAAGGAGAAGAAGAGAAAGAAAGAGAAAGAGCAGAGAGTGAGAGATTAGCGAGAGAAGAAGAGAAGTGCAGCAGAGAAGAAAGAGAAAGAGAGAGAGTGAAGAAAGAGAGTGAGATCGAGGAAGATCTGTCTACTGGACCGTGGATCAAATCCAGGCCAGTCAGCTCCGTTGAGAGCCACATTGTGCATTTCGTGTTTCAGCTTTCTGTCTGCTGAAGTTATTTTCATTTATTGTTTTTCCTTTGTTTTCTGGTTTGCTGTGCTTTCCGATACTCTGTAGAGTGGTCGGGGTTCCTCCTGTTAGTTCAGGAGAAGGGAGATTGACATCTCCGGTTCCAAGTGGCTGCAGTCACTTGTGGGTTCCTCCTGTTTGTTCAGGAGAAGGGAGATTGCTATCTCCGGTTGCAAGTAGCTGGGTGCTACTTGTTGTTTCCCTCCGGTCTGGAGGAAGGGAGACTTGTCTCCGGTTCTGGGCTTGTGGATTCAAGTCCAGGGGTTCCCTCCAGGTTTGGAGGAAGAGAGACCTTGTGTCTCTGGTTAGCTAGTGACTGGTGTCACTAGTGGTTCCCTCCGGTTGGGAGGAAGAGGGGAGGCTGTTCCCCTGGTCAAGCTGTTTGGCAGCATTTGTTGCAGACTGAGTCTGCGGTTTCTAGCGTGAGCTAGTGGAAGCCACACTCGGTTTGAGTGTGGGGTGGATGTAGGTCTGGAGGACCGAACCACCTAAAAATCCTCTGTGCAGTGGTCTGATTTCTCTATATGTTTTGCTTCCGCTAGATGTTTGCATAGGGGCGCTCCAAGTGGTTGATCAGATCTTGTTCTGAGTGTTTAATCCGTTGAGTGAGCGAAAGTTTATTTGAGTGGAAGAATGGTGCTACTGCTAATTAGTATTTCAGATTTGATACATCTGTCTAGTTAGCACTCTAGATAGTTAGTGAGCATCATAACCTTTTAATTGGGTAAAGGTTTTTAAAGGGTTATATTCATTCACCCCCCCTCTGAATACTGCACCGAACCTAACAATTGGTATCAGAGCGGGTCTCTGATCTATCAGATCTGACAATCTGCAGAGGATCTTGCTGATTTGTTTGGTGCTTTTCAGAGTGTGCTTTCAGTGCTCGATATTTTATTTTATCGACTCGTGAATTGTTTTGCCCATCTGGTTTTGCTGCATTCCCTGTCATTTGCTTTAGTGAGTTGAATCTGTCTGCCATCTGTCCAAATGGATCGTCCTCCAATCTATGATGGTTCTAACTTTGAAAATTGGCTAGGAGGCCTAGCTGTGTATGTAGATTCCATAAATCCCAAATTATGGAGTCTGCTATCCAAAGGCCCACATCGATTACCCAAAGATCAGACCAAGTGGTCTAGTGAGGACACCTTTAAGAACCGTGACAATGTCATAATTCTTAATATCTTGAGAGCTACTATTAATACTGATATGTACCCTTTTGCTCTCAGGTGCATATCTGGAAAGGAAATATATGACAGAGTCGTCTCTGCGCATAATCAGCAAGGTGATAGCTGCTTGATGGCCAACCGGGATGATGAAGATGAGATCTCATCTCAGGTAAGCTCTGAATCAGATGGATACTCCTTTGATGAATTGATAGAGATGTATGAAAATTTGTTCAATGTATCCAAGAAATTAAAATCTGAAAATAAAAAATTGAGAAAAGACATGAATCTTGAAGTCACTCGTTTGAAGGCAAACAATGAAAACTTGAAATCTGAAAATGAGAATCTCAGAAATAAGCACATTAGAGAATATGAGTCTTGCAATGCATGTGCTATTTTAGAAGATATGATAAATGAGTTTGATCATGATGATAATTTGCAAAAAGAATCAATCAAATCTCTAAAAGAAGAAAATGTCTACTTGAAAGATCAAAATAAAAAGTTGATGGTTCTGAATACTGTCTTCTCCGAGAGATGGCTGACAATTGAAAAAGAGAAATCTATTTTGAAAAAGTATATCAATTGCAGTGACGAAGAAATCACTAGCTTTGTTATACACACTGCTGATTTGGAAAAAGAACTTTGTCTGTTAAAAGAAAAACTGGCTAGTTATGAGAAGGAGAAAGTTCATTCAGGAAATTTTATAATCTCCTTGGAAAATAAAATCACTGAGCTGAATGGTACTTCATCTAAGTTGGCCAAGGATAAAGGCAAAATGAAAATGGTTCTGGAAGATGAAGTGAGTAGTCAAAGTGAAAGGGTGGAAAATAGATTTGGAGTTAAGAATGGTATTAGAAACCTGCTATACACCACAGTTGTGCCGAGTTCTAAAGTAGCTGGTCCCTCAAATAAATCCTTGAAAGAAGCTGCTGCTCATGAAATTCAAAAACGAAATAAAGATCAGAAAACCCCAAATACTCAAAGGAACAATCTGCATGCTAAAAACTCATCTGATAAGTGTCATGTTTTAAGGAAATCTAATGGTTCTTGTTCTTATCATTATTGTGGTAAGCATGGACACTTTGTGAGTGAGTGTTTTGTGATGAAACAAGATGACAGAAGGCATGCTAGAAAAGTTCTGTCTGATCAGAAAAATGGTACTCTGAATGTTAAAGAATTTCATGCTAGAAACCATGATTCTAGGAGAAAGAATCTGAATTGTTTTTGTTGTGGGAAGGTTGGCCACATTGCTGCTCAATGTTGGCAGAATCCGAGAAAGAGATTCAATTCTGAAATTGTTAATTTCCATGTTAACAAAAATGCCTTTGATAGAAATAACCTTGGCTCCAGAGGTAAGCATCCAAGGTGCTTCGAATGTGGAAGGCATGGCCACATAGTCAAGGACTGCTGGCATGCTCAGGGAAGTAGATTTCATTCTAAATCTGTAAAATTTCCTGCTCCCAATGCTGATGATAAGAAGAAAATTGAATTCATGAAAAAGATTTGTTACTGCTTTAACTGTGGAAAAACTGGCCACAAAGCCTCTGACTGCTGGATGGCAGGTTATGGAAAACAATATGTTCATGCCGACAATAGAAAGTGTCATGTTAATGCACAAACACATCATGCAAATAACTGTGTGCATAACAAGAAATCAAAGCATGTTGCTTCCTGTTATTATTGTGGGCTATTTGGACATTCTATGGTTGATTGTTTTCTGATGGAATATGATGATAACTCTCCTAAGAAACTGTGCAGAACACCTGTCAGGGTAAATGCAGGACCCAAAGCTGCTTGGGTCCCTGCAGGATCAAAATGATCATTATATTGCAGGTGTGCCTTGGGTCAAAGAATAAACAGGGGTTAACAAACCAAGGCACTCAAATGGAAACCCCATGATTTAACTCTTCAGGTCAGTTCTAAAATCTGTTTTAAATTCCATTATCTGAAATTGTGAGCATGAAAATTGTAAGTTTCATGTTGATCTGCCTGATTGATCGTTGATGATCTCTTCATGTACTGAGCGTTACTGTGCATATATCTGATGCTCTTCTCTCACTGATTATTGCACTGAGCAAATGGACTGCATGCTTGTTGTTGAATGCATAACTTGCTGATTGTGTATAGTTCTTCAGTGTATAGAGTAAATGCATGTCTTGTGTCAATGCATTGCATGCTTGAGTACATACGTGGACTGAGCTTGAATGGGTAAGTTAGTGCATACAGTCAATACATGTGTCTAGTGTCTGCATACATCATATGCATGACTGTCAATGAAATTGATCAATGCATATAGGACTGATTTGCATGTCTGTCATTTGCCTATTATTGTAGACTGCATATTTTTCAATGCATAATAGGGCTGCTTTGCACTACATTATCATTTGCTTAACTCCGGTATATAAAAATGATTTGTCACTAAAGGGCAAGGAAATCTGCCCGGAGGTTTCTACCATGTGTGAGATGGTCTTTGTGACCAGGTTCTCCGCCAAATACCATGGGTCCTGTCTTCATATAGACCAGTGCACTGCATCATATGTTGAAAAATCTGAAAAAGGATAAAAATGCTCATGACTTGGATGCATAAACCTGAATTGATTGCATACCTGTCTAATGTATCCTTGGTATATAGTCTGCATGTAGGACAGTATGTTGCATAGCATATCTCTTGCATCATGATGTCAGGGGGAGCTGAGAGTTCTATTCAATTCATTGAATCCTTTTCACTTCTCAGTGTTCTCATTCAAATGATTCATATTCTTTGACATCGGTTGCTCATTGAACCATATTGCCACTTGCTATCTTTTCCTCATCAGTTTCACTAAACAACAGCTTTGCATCTGGTTTAGTACATTGAATGGTGATTATTGCAATTGTTCACTTATAAGAATCACTCTTACAAATTGAAAAGAACTAAAGGTTTAACCTTTATAAATTGGAGAGTTAAGTGTCTGCACTTCAGAAATTGAGATAAAAGAAAACTTTTATAGCTCTTAATCTTTGTCTCATGGCTAAAATAGAAACAGTTTTTTTTTAATGCCTAAATGTGTTAATCTGGAAATGTCTAGAACAGGTGAACAAGAGTGTGTAATGTTTTTCAAACAATCACTCTAAAAGAATTAAGGGCAGCAGTAAATAAGATCTTAAATGTAAAGAACTGATCATTGTGACAGAGTAATGGCTGATTGCACTGAGAAACTGTGAACTCCTCCAAAGAAGTAGGAAAATTCACATGTCATGAAGTGCTTTAGACTACCTCTGTTCATAGGGTCAAATCTATAGGGGGAGTCCTCACCAAGTAACTGAGGGTACTGGCCTCTAATCAAGGTATACCCTTAATGTCAAAACTGAAGACTATTCCTTGTGGGTTTTGATCTGAAATAGGTCTAGTAGTTTATGCCTAGTAACTGGGGGTACCTGCCTCTGATCAAGGTGTACACCTAATGTCAACAACATAAATGCCACTGATCTATTTACTTAGTTCAGGCTCTGGTATTTGGAAAATGAAAATCAAACTGCTATAACCCCTTGAAATCAAAAGTCAATGAGTGAAAATTATTTTTATCAATACATATTCAAGTTGCCTCTCTTGAATTTCCTTGTTTAAACACAAAAGGGTATTATTTCAGACTTATCTATTAATACCATGTGCCCTAGATTCATTGCTATAAATGGAATCTAAAACTCTTTTTCAGGGGTCAGGTGCTTTACTCTAGATTTATCACTGTTAAACCTGAATTTTTGAAAATTGTATGTTGATGATTCTTATACTTTAACAGTTGTTTATAATCATGCTTCCTTTCTGAACCTATGATTCAGCTGTTATCAAGTGATCCTCCTACCTTTTCTACCTTTGTTATCTATTCATCTTCCTTCTCAAAGGGGGAGCTTTCATTTAGGGGGAGAAATTGACTGAACTTTTATACATGCTATAATTTCTCAAATTATTTTTCTTTTTGATGAAGTCAAAGGGGGAGAATAATTTGAGTCTTCAGAATGCCTCACATCATCAGAACGACTCAATGTATTGAAAGTGTTGCCATCATCAAAAAGGGGGAGATTGTTGTGCCCATGCATGTGGTTTTGGTTTTGATGATGGTTTTAATGATGGCTTTGATGATTGGTTGTTGATGTGAGTTAATCAAATGTTCAGTCATCTTGCTGCTCAGTTTAGATTAACATATTTGATGTTCAGTCTTGTTACATGTTAAACTGATGCATAAAGCATTCATTGCTGTGGTTTTGATGATTGATATTGTATTTTGATGATAGCAATGATATAGTGTTTTCATGACATTGTGCCTTGATGATTGCATCATGACTGTGACTGGTACAACTGATATATTGTTTATGTTAGACTTATGTTATGTGCATAGTCTATACAGTGCATCGTGGGGTTTATGCCCTAAGTCTATTCACTGCACATGCATCATTCGTCCAAGTCCATACATTGGACTGTAGTGTGCATTTGGCGAACACATCGCAAGTCTAGACATTGCACTGTAGCATGCATTTCCTTAAAGTCTATACATCGGACTGGTTTGCATTGGCTGAGTATATACAACGTCAGTTCATGCCTTGTCTTAGACAAAGTCTATACAATGGCTTTGGGTCTCCAAGTCTATACAGCCTTTTGCTTCGCCAAAGTCTGTACATTGGTCTGCATAGGCTAAGTGTTTACATCGTCTGCTGTGAGGACAGCAAGTCTGTACACTGGCCCTCTTTCATGATAAACTACAAGTCTACACATTCAACACTGTTCTTCAAAGTCTGTACATCAGATTGTACTTCATCTTCGTGCTGTTTCTGTACTTGAGTCTTCGTGTTGTTTCCCCTCACTAACACGAAAAGATCTCGTGTCGTATGAGCTTACAACACTTCGTGTTGATTTCCTTGCGTGACAGGAAAGCTTGTATGAGGTTAGACTTCGTGTCGTTTCCCTTGTCTCATTTGTCTTCGTGTTGTTTTTTGCTTTATTGTCTTCATGTTGTTTTTATTTTGATTGTCTTCGTGTTGGTTCAGTGTCTACGTCTTCGTGTTGTTTTAGTGTTCTGTCTTCGTATTGGTCTTACGTAATCAAGTCGAGTCTGTTTGTGTTGTCCGCGTGTCGTTCGTAAGTTCGTGCAATTTTCTCTTCGAGTCGTTTTCACTCCGTGTCGATTTCAGTTTTTGACTTCGTGTTGATTTCAACCCATGTCAATTCTGTTTTGTCTTTGTGTCATTTTCACTCCGTGTCGAAACCTGTGTTTCGTCTTCGTGTTTGTTACACCTCGTGTCGTTTTTCGTTTTGTGTCTTCGTGTCGTTTTTGTTCTTCCTAGACCTTGTGTCTTTCTTGTGTTGAAACCACACTTCGTGTTGGTTTCTGTTTTGTCTCCATGTATCTCGTGTCGTTCTTCTTTTTACCTCGTGTTGTTTTCACTTCGTGTCAACTTCACTTCGTGTTGTTTTCATTTCGTGTCAACCTCATCTTGGTGTCGTACTTACTTCGTGTCGGTTACTGTTGTTTCTGTGTCTTCGTGTCATTTTTTGTTCCACTGCGTGCAGAACATTGCAGCACCTCGTGTTGCTTTCTGTGCCACCACCTTGTGTCGTTCTCTTCATTGTGTCTGTTCTGTCACAGTATACCTCGTGTCATTTTCTGTGTGAACCTCGTGTCGCTTCTCTCTGTCCTCTAGTTGCATCTCGTGTTATCGTTTATGTCTGTGTGTTTTACTTCGTGTTACTTACTGTTGTACATCGAGTCTTTACTGACTTCGTGTCGTTTTCCCTATTGTGTCCTCGCGTTGTCTCCGTGTCGTTGCTATTTGTCACTTCGTGTTGTTTCGTTTTAACCTCGTTCAAGTTTCTTCTAAAGTACTGTTCTTCTGATAATCTATACAGAGGTGTTCCTTAAATTGATTACTTATCCGATACTCTGTTTTACAGGTGCTCTAATCGTGAAGCAGTACGTGATACAAGGCTGTATCTGGCACGTGATCCAAGATGCAGAGGAGCCTCCACGTGGTCTGAAATATTAGGGCAGGAAACGTGGGAGGCACACGCGTTTTGTGCCCTATCCACCTACTGCTGCTGCTATATATAGGAGCCTTCGTCCACAGATGGAGCGTGATCGAGTTGGCGAAAAGAAAAGTCCATACAGATAGCCACGATCCAGAAAAGAAGAAGAGTAGAAGAAGAAGAAAAGGAGAAGAAGAGAAAGAAAGAGAAAGAGCAGAGAGTGAGAGATTAGCGAGAGAAGAAGAGAAGTGCAGCAGAGAAGAAAGAGAAAGAGAGAGAGTGAAGAAAGAGAGTGAGATCGAGGAAGATCTGTCTACTGGACCGTGGATCAAATCCAGGCCAGTCAGCTCCGTTGAGAGCCACATTGTGCATTTCGTGTTTCAGCTTTCTGTCTGCTGAAGTTATTTTCATTTATTGTTTTTCCTTTGTTTTCTGGTTTGCTGTGCTTTCCGATACTCTGTAGAGTGGTCGGGGTTCCTCCTGTTAGTTCAGGAGAAGGGAGATTGACATCTCCGGTTCCAAGTGGCTGCAGTCACTTGTGGGTTCCTCCTGTTTGTTCAGGAGAAGGGAGATTGCTATCTCCGGTTGCAAGTAGCTGGGTGCTACTTGTTGTTTCCCTCCGGTCTGGAGGAAGGGAGACTTGTCTCCGGTTCTGGGCTTGTGGATTCAAGTCCAGGGGTTCCCTCCAGGTTTGGAGGAAGAGAGACCTTGTGTCTCTGGTTAGCTAGTGACTGGTGTCACTAGTGGTTCCCTCCGGTTGGGAGGAAGAGGGGAGGCTGTTCCCCTGGTCAAGCTGTTTGGCAGCATTTGTTGCAGACTGAGTCTGCGGTTTCTAGCGTGAGCTAGTGGAAGCCACACTCGGTTTGAGTGTGGGGTGGATGTAGGTCTGGAGGACCGAACCACCTAAAAATCCTCTGTGCAGTGGTCTGATTTCTCTATATGTTTTGCTTCCGCTAGATGTTTGCATAGGGGCGCTCCAAGTGGTTGATCAGATCTTGTTCTGAGTGTTTAATCCGTTGAGTGAGCGAAAGTTTATTTGAGTGGAAGAATGGTGCTACTGCTAATTAGTATTTCAGATTTGATACATCTGTCTAGTTAGCACTCTAGATAGTTAGTGAGCATCATAACCTTTTAATTGGGTAAAGGTTTTTAAAGGGTTATATTCATTCACCCCCCCTCTGAATACTGCACCGAACCTAACAAGTCGTCAGTGGACGCATCTGGCTATTCTTTTGGGAGGTGGGTGCTCCTATCACTTGGTGCTGTGACTTTCGCGTTTTCATGCGCGCTGTGACCTTTTCGATTTGCCCGCTTGTGGCTATACTCGAGGTCAGTGTTCTGTCATTTGCATGACGTTCTTGTCATGCGTGGGGCTACGTGCACGATGCTGCCAGTCATGTTTGTCTGTATTTTCGGCGTCGGCGTCTGCCTTCGCCTTTGCCTTGGCTGACGGATTTGTTTACCCTACTGTGTGAGTTTGGGGTCGACCGTCTGTTGCCGTTTGGAGTAGCTTAGGGTGCCGAGTTCTCCTCGGTGGCCGTTGTCCCGTGTTTTACGGCCTCGCTCTTCTTTGTTGTTGAGATCCCCTTGCTCTTAGCATGTTCCCTACTCCTGCTGTACCCTGTCTGTTTACAGCTTTGTAGTGTAGCTTTTTATGCTTTGCTGCACTCGTTGTTTCTGTTGCTTGCGTTGCTCTGTGCATTTTCCAGTGGGGATCTGCGTGACCCCTACTGAGTTTCTGTTGAGACTCACCCCTGCTTTTCAGGTGGGTTTTGCCGTCCGCCTCTGCTGTTCGTGGAGGTGCGCGTTTGCTGTAGCTGCCAACTGTACCTGCGTCGGGCTTCTCCCGACTCCTGTGTACGTTCTTTTCTGTCAGACTGTACTTGTTGTTTTTCCTTTGGACTAGACACTGGTGAATAATTGTAAAATTTGAATTATTAATGAAAATGTAATTTTATTTCTGCTACTTTAGTAATCCAATCTAATGAAATTTAATTGCTTGCTGTTATATCTGCTGGCTTCAATGTATTCCACACACTCCTTTTTCCCTTCGGTGCTTTCCCGCGCTTGGGAGGCCTCGCGGGTCCCATGTGGTATCACGTGTATTCGGTATTTATACCGGGTGCACTAGGTATCCGGAATCCAGGTCGCTACAGGTGGTATCAGAGTAGTGTTCTGAGATGTTCGGAGTTTCTTTTCTGAGCTATCATATCATTGTCGTGTGAAATACATGGAAATCCAGATATACAGTTACCAGAGTCCTTGAGGTCCAGTACAGTCTCTTGCTGGCGTAGGTGTTGCGATGGTTTATCGCGTTGTTTTCTATGAGTGGTCTTGTGCGTGCTTGATTGGCACTGTACGAGATGGTTTTGCTCTCGTCTGGGTGTGACGAGGTGCTTTGTTCAGCTTTGAAGTTGGTCTCGATCGTGTTGCACTTGGCAGTGTTTGTCGGTTGGCATGAACTTGCAGTGCATTGTTCGAGATGTTTCTGTGTTTCGCTCAGGTGGCTTATGACTTTCAGCGTTGGTGTGATGGCCATGCACGTTCTTACGTTGCTTTGGTTGTCCCGGCTTAAGTCTGTTCGGCTCCTGACGTGTTTTGCTTCTGTTGAAGTGCTCGATTAGATTCCGTGTTAGAGAAGTTGCTCGGGCGAGTCTAGGTTTTTCCCTTCCTGGCGAGCTTTTGTGGTTGAGCTTCTTGCTTCTCATCCCTTCTGGTGGAATCTTTTCGAATGTTGCCTTGGGGTTGCTGTCTTAGTGATGCTTTTGTCCTGTGTCTGCGCAAGTGTAGATAGCATTATTTTAAGCCTGAACTGCTCTCTGCTTTACGGTTGCTTGACTTTGGACCTATTCATTGGGTTAAGAGTCGCGGTGTACCGTATTTGTCGTGCTGTGTCTGACGGTCGATGTGTTGTGAGGGCTCATTTATTGTGTCAAGACGTGAAGGTAAGCTGAGATTGATGCTTTCCTTGTGCTTTGTGCTGAAGCTGGTGCTCTTCTCTTGTTGCACTTAGGCTCCTTGTGATCGGTTGTTTGCTGGATCGGCGCTCGTTGCGTGCTGTATTGCGATCTTTGCTAATTGCGATGGCGCCTGGTGTGTGCCGAGGTGCGACTACCAAGGTTGTTCTGTTGCCTGTGCGCGTGGTTGAGAGTGTAGCTGAAGTGTGTGGGTTGGCTACCCATGGGTTTAGAATCGTGTTTTCGAGTTTTTGGCCGGTCAAGAGAATTGTTCTTTCTCGTGGTGACTTTGTCTTGGCTTCCTGTGCCTTGACATTGTTGTTACCGTGCCGTGTTGTGTCGGTTGCCCGTTTGTTGTTGGCATCGGCATTGTGCGAGTGTTGGGGAATTTGTCGGCGTTCCTTGCTGATTGAGTACCCTTTGCTCTGCATTTCTTTCTTGGGTGTTGTGCTCTCGAGGCGTGTTTGTAGTCCTTGAGATGCGTTCCCCGAGATTATTGTCGTTTCTCGTTGTTATGGGTCTTTTTCTTGGGGAGCAGTCTGATGCGTGACCCGTTTCTTGTGGTCGTGTGCTCAGCTGTTTCTGTGCCTTGATGTGACCCTGCTTGCAGTGCGTTCCGTGGTTCTGTGTGTTCTGCAAACCCGGAATTCTGCAGGTGCTGCCGTCGTGTTGTTTTGGCGCTGTTTCTTTATGATTTTGTGTCTCTGTCTTGGACCATGGTCTTTTCAGTTGGCTTGCTGTGCTCTCTTTTCCCAGTGGAGTTAGCTTGCGACTTGATCAGATGTGATATCTGAGTGAGGACTGACTTGATGGTGCCTGTGGTCCAGTGTTGTTGTTGTCGTTGGTGTCCTGTGTGCCAGGTGTTCTTTGTTGCCTTTGGCACTAGAGCCGATGATGTTGTGAGCTGTCAGCTGTGAGGACTGTGTCTCCTGGTATAAGCTGCCGCTTGCTGTGCTGTTGTCGTGTTTCTCGGTGTTGGTTATCTATTGTTGTGGCAGTCGTGTCTCCGTTCCTAGCGAGACGTAAACGACGTTGCCTTTGCTTCGGAGGTGTCAGATGTGTTCACTTTGGTGCCATGCTCGTGATGTGGACTTGCTATCTTGGAAGCTAGAGTGTGTACCTATAATTGTGATCTGACCTCGTTCCTCTGAACTGTGTTTTTCGAAATTTGTGTTGTTTTCGTGTTTGTGCGGTTGGGTTGTTCTTCCCTGCTTCTCCTTTGTTAGTCCTTAATTTCAAGGGCGAATTTCTTCAAGGAGGGGAGGGTGTAATGCCCTGGATCCTTGGTGGATCTTTGCTGGATCCTTTGCAGGTCTTGTTGGATCTTCCGGATTGATTTCGGTGAGTTTCGGTTCGCTTTGGTAGCTTCCGAGTTGAGTTTGACGAGCCGTGTGGGTTTTTCTCCCGTACTAGTTACGGAACCATACGGTGAGTTTGTTTGTCAATTCTCGAACTCATGGATGCTGCAGCGACGATGTACTCTTCGAGCCGGTCGTTTCGACTATTTTTACGTATTTTTCTAAATTTATGCATTTTCGACGCATTTTCAGAATTTTTAGAAATTAGCAAAATTTCCTAATTTCTTTTCTATTTCTTTTCTCTTCCTCTCTCCCCCTTCTCATTCGCCGCCGCCTCTCTCTCTCTCCCGTTTTCTCTCCCGTTCGCCTCCTCGGCTCCGGCTGCAGACGGAGGACCTAGAGGCACGTGTTGGGGACGTGATGGAGCTGGTTGGGTGCGTGATGGGGCGAGGATCGGATCGATTCTGGCGCGATCCCGTTCGGTGGATTCAAAGCCGGTGAAATCGGTTCGCGAGTGGATTTCGGCGTGGTTTAGTCCTTTCGGGGCTCGGTTTCTTCGGTGGAGGTAGGGTGACTGATCCTTACTTCGTCCTCTTCGTTTTCCCTGCCATTGCACAGCGTTCGGCAAGGAAACGGTCGAGTTTGGGCTTGGTTTGCCTAAACCGTGATTTTCGTGGTTTTTAGGGTCGGCCGGTAAACGGCGACCATTTGTGGCATAGTTAGTTTCTAACTGACCGCTGGGATGTTAGAATCCCATCCACGTTGATTTCGTGTGATTTGGTGTTCATTCGAGGCTAGTAGAAGCCCGGGAACCTCGGTGACCCATTTTGGATGGATTTGATGAAATCGCCCGGATCTTGTATTTTTGAGCTTGCATGTGGGCTTTTTTAGCCTTCTTATGTTATTACTTGTCGTTTGGGTTTGTTTCCCCTGCGTTTCGGCGTGAATGGGGCGTGGAACGGGTCGGTTTGGTCATTCCTATGTTTTCCCGCCGTGACCGATGTAGCGGTCGTTCCAGTGGCCGCTACTTGCTTCTGACGGTCCTACGACAGACCGTTACTTTGTTTGACGTTTTTGAGCTTTTTGGCTTCAGGGAATGTGACGGCTCTAGGCTGGCGCGTCGCTTCCTTGTAACGCGCCCAGGTCTACGCGTTGCTTCTCTTGTCGTGCTTTGTGTTGGGGTTGAGTCGGTTGATCTAACGCGCTTGACCCAGCGCATTAGGTGAAAGTGACGCGCCTGGTGCTGGCCGTTACTTGCTGTTTGACCGACGTTTGACCTATTGAGGCGGTGCCTCCAGCGGTCGTGCCCCTGTGCGTTGTTTGAGTGTAACACGCCTGCCCCTGGCTGTTACATTCTGTTTGGCCGAGCTTGCGTGGCTATGCCCGTTGAATGTAACGGATGTGCCCCCATGCGTCGTTGTGTTATAACGCGCTTGCCTCTGGCCGTTGTTTGTTGTTTTGTGCTGGGATGTAGGTGGCTGTGCTGTTGAGAATAACGCGCCTGCCCCTGCGCGTCGTTTGGCACTGACGCATCTCCCCTACCGTGCTGTTTGTGTGTAACGCGCCTGGTGTTGCGCGTTACTTTGCTTTGGTTGAGGGTGGCTGTGCACGTTGAGAATAACGCGCCTGCTCTCGTGCGCCGTTCGGCTGTAACGCACTTAGTCTAGTGCATTACTTGGCTTGGGCGTGTTTTGAGTCTTAGAGTTGGTTAGGTGGTGTGAGCGACGGCCTATCGTCTGACCGTCGTTTGGGGTGTAACGGCCCTGGTCTAGACCGTCATATGCTTGTAGCGGTCTAGGGGTGGCGCGTTACATGCCTTGTTCCCCGTTTTCCGTGATTTTGGTTTCGGCTTATCTTGGCTTGGCCTTGTGGTCTGCCCGTTGTCCCGTGGATGTCTCCTCACATCCTATGATGGCTAAGACTACGTTGTAAGGTAGCCAAGAGTCTTCTTACTTGTGGTAGGATTCCTTATCCTACCTTTGCATGTGTTTTGGTCGGGTTCAGGTCAACCCGGTGTGACCCAGTGGTTGACAAGTGACCTTGCGTGCGTGTGTCTCGGTGGTTGTGTCCGGCTCGAGACACTGCTTCTGGATGCCTTGAGGTGCTGTGTTACCTCGGTTTACGTGTCCAGGCGTGTCGAGGGTTCTTGGTGTCTTCCCTCAGGTCTTCGTGTGTTGTCTTCTGTGGAGTGTCGTTTCTCGTGTGGCTTAGGATTAGACCGATTGGCGGCCTGTTCCGCTGTCTGTGACGATCTTGCCTTTGAGTCATTCGACTCGGGATCGTTACGTGGTAGATCTAGTTGCCTGATCCTGAGTCTGGTAGCGATTGTTTAGCTGCCTTGGTGCTTTGTGGTGCACGAGACAAGTCTTTCTTGACTGTCTGTGCCTTAGCACCTGTGTTTCGAAGTCTGTGCCTTGTGAGCCTCCACTAGTTGTAGCCCTAGGCTTTTGCCGACCCACGGGAGTGGTGGAGGGGTTTTCCTGTTGCGTTTAGTGCGTACAGTTCTTAAGCTAGTTCCGTGGGCCCCGGCCAATGCTAGCATCCTACTGAGGGGAATACTTGCTAGAGGCCTGACCTAGGTAGAGGTCGGTGTGTGCACACGTGGTCAGGGACTCGGGACTTGCACCGACGGGCGTGGCCCTGACTAGTCACTCGCAGTTGGTGCTGTGGTACCATGTTTCCTTGGAACTGTTGTTCCTCGGACCTGGTTCTTGGTGTGTCTTGTCCTTGAGTGACTTGACACTTGTGGCGCAGTGTAAGACGTCAGTGGACGCATCTGGCTGTTCTTCTGGGAGGAGGGTGCTCCTGTCACTTGGTGCGGTGACTCGTTTTCATGCGCGCTGTGACTTTTTCGAGTTGCCCGCTTGTGGCTGTACTCGAGGTCAGTGTTCTGTCATTTGCATGACGTTCTTGTCATGCGTGGGGCTACGTGCACGATGTTGCCAGTCGTGTTTGTCTGTATTTTCGGCGTCGGCGTCTGCCTTCGCCTTTGCCTTGGCTGACGGACTGGTTTCCCCTACTATGTGAGTTTGGGGTCGACCGTCTGTTGCCGTTTGGAGTAGCTTAGGGTGCCGAGTTCTCCTCGGTGGTCGTTGTCCCGTGTTTTACGGCCTCGCTCTTCTTTGTTATTGAGCTCCCCTTGCTCTTAGCATGTTCCCTACTCCTACTGTACCCTGTCTGTTTACAGCTTTGCAGTATAGCTTTTTATGCTTTGCTGCACTCGTTGTTTCTGTTGCTTCCATTGCTCTATGCGTTTTCCAGTGGGGATCCGCATGACCCCTACTGAGTTTCTGTTGAGACTCACTCCTGCTTTTCAGGTGGGTTTTGCTGTCCGCCTCTGCTGCTCGTGGAGGTGCGCGTTTGCTGTAGCTGCCAGCTGTACCTGCGTCGGACTTCTCCCGACTCCTGTGTACGTTCTTTTCTGTCAGACTGTACTTGTTGTTTTTCCTTTGGACTAGACTCTGGTGAATAATTGTAAAATTTGAATTATTAATGAAAATGTAATTTTATTTCTGCTACTTTAGCAATCCAATCTAATGAAATTTAATTGCTTGCTGTTATATCTCCTGGCTTCAATGTATTCCACACACTCCTTTTTCCCTTCGGTGCTTTCCCACGCTTGGGAGGCCTCGCGGGTCCCATGTGGTATCACGTGTATTCGGTATTTATACCGGGTGCACCGGGTATCCGGAATCCGGGTCGCTACAGGTGGTATCAGAGCAGTGTTCTGAGATGTTCGGAGTTTCTTTTATGAGCTATCAGATCATTGTCGTGTGAAATACATGGAAATCCAGATATACAGTTACCAGAGTCCTTGAGGTCCAGTACAGTCTCTTGCTGGCGTAGGTGTTGCGATGGTTTATCGCGTTGTTTTCTATGAGTGGTCCTGTACGTGCTTGATTGGCACTGTACGAGATGGTTTTGCTCTCGTCTAGGTGTGACGAGGTGCTTTGTTCAGCTTTGAAGTTATTCTCGATCGTGTTGCACTTGGCAGTGTTTGTCGGTTGGCATGAACCTACAGTGCATTGTTCGAGCTGTTTCTGTGTTTCGCTCAGGTGGCTTATGACTTTCAGCGTTGGTGTGATGGTCATGCACGTTCTTACGTTGCTTTGGTTGTCCCGGCTTAAGTCTGTTCGGCTCCTGACGTGTTTTGCTTCTGTTGAAGTGCTCGATTAGATTCCGTGTTAGAGAAGTTGCTCGGGCGAGCCTAGGTTTTTCCCTTCCTGGTGAGCTTTTGTGGTTGAGCTTCTTGCTTCTCGTCCCTTCTGGTGGAATCTTTTCGAATGTTGCCTTGGGGTTGCTGTCTTAGTGATGCTTTTGTCCTGTGTCTGCGCAAGTGTAGACAGCATTGTTTTGAGCCTGAACTGCTCTCTGCTTTACGGTTGCTTGACTTTGGACCTATTCATTGGGTTAAGAGTCGCGGTGTACCGTATTTGTCGTGCTGTGTCTGACGGCCGATGTGTTGTGAGGGCTCATTTATTGTGTCAGGACGTGAAGGTAAGTTGAGATTGATGCTTCCCTTGTACTTTGTGCTGAAGCTGGTGCTCTTCTCTTGTTGCACTTAGGCTCCTTGTGATCGGTTGTTTGCTGGATCGGCGCCCGTGGCGTGCTGTATTGCGATCTTTGCTAATTGCGATGGCGCCTGGTGTGTGCCGAGGTGCGACTACAAAGGTTGTTCTGTTGCCTATGCGCGTGGTTGAGAGTGTAGCTGAAGTGTGTGGGTTGGCTACCCAAGGGTTTAGAATCGTGTTTTTGAGTTTTTGTCCGGTCAAGAGAATTGTTCTTTCTCGTGGTGACTTTGTCTTGGCTTCCTGTGCCTTGACATTGTTGTTACTGTGCCGTGTTGTGTCGGTTGCCCGTTTGCTGTTGGCATCGACATTGTGCAAGTGTTGGGGAATTTGTCGGCGTTCCTTGCTGATTGAGTACCCTTTGCTCTGCATTTCTTTCTTGGGTGTTGTGCTCTCGAGGCGTGTTTGTAGTCCTTGAGATGCGTTCCCCGATATTGTTGTCGTTTCTCGTTGTTGTGGGTCTTTTTCTTGGTGAGCAGTCTGATGCGTGACCCGTTTCTTGTGGTCGTGTGCTCAGCTGTTTATGTACCTTGATGTGACCTTGCTTGCAGTGCGTTCCGTGGTTCTGTGTGTTCTGCAAACCCAGAATTCTGCAGGTGCTGCCGTTGTGTTGTTTTGGCGCTGTTTCTTTATGATTTTGTGTCTCTCTCTTGGACCATGGTCTTGTCAGTTGGCTTGTTGTGCTCTCTTTTCCCGGTGGAGTTAGCTTGCGACTTGATCAGATGTGATATCTGAGTGAGGACTGACTTGATGGTGCCTGTGGTCCAGTATTGTTGTTGTCGTTGGTGTCCTGTGTGCCAGGTGTTCCTTGTTGCCTTTGGCACTGGAGCCAATGATATTGTGAGCTGTCAGCTGTGAGGACTGTGTCTCCTGGTATAAGCTGCCGCTTGCTGTGCTGTTGTCGTGTTTCTCGATGTTGGTTATCTGTTGTTGTGGCAGTCGTGTCTCCGTTCCTAGCGAGACGTAAACGACGTTGCCTTTGCTTCGGAGGTGTCAGATGTGTTCACTTTGGTGCCATGCTCGTGCTGTGGACTTGCTGTCTTGGAAGCTAGAGTGTGTACCTGTAATTGTGATATGACCTCATTCCTCTGAACTGTGTTTTTCGAAATTTGTGTTGTTTTCGTGTTTGTGCGGTTGGGTTGTTCTTCCCTGCTTCTCCTTTGTTAGTCCTTAATTTCAAGGGCGAAATTTCTTAAAGGAGGGGAGGGTGTAATGCCCTGGATCCTTGGTGGATCTTTGATGGATCCTTTGCAGGTCTTGTTGGATCTTCTGGGTTGATTTCGGTGAGTTTCGGTTCGCTTTGGTAGCTTCCGAGTTGAGTTTGACGAGCCGTGTGGGTTTTTCTCACGTACTAGTTACGGAACCATACGGTGAGTTTGTTTGTCAATTCTCAAACTCATGGATGCTGCAGCGACGATGTACTCTTTGAGCCGGTCGTTTCGACTATTTTTACGTATTTTTCTAAATTTGTGCATTTTTGGCGTATTTTCAAAATTTTCGAAAATTGGGAAAATTGCCTAATTTCTTTTCTATTTCTTTTCTCTTCCTCTCTCCCCCTTCTCATTCGCCGCCGCCTCTCTCTCTCTCCCGTTTTCTCTCCCGTTCGCCTCCTCGGCTCCGGCTGCAGACGGATGACCTAGAGGCACGTGTTGGGTACGTGATGGAGCTGGTTGGGTGCGCGATGGGGCGAGGATCGGATCGATTCTGGCGCGATCCCGTTCGGTGGATTCAAAGCCGGTGAAATCGGTTCGCGAGTGGATTTCGGCGTGGTTTAGTCCTTTCGGGGCTCTGTTTCTTCGGTGGAGGTAGGGTGACTGATCCTTACTTCATCCTCTTCGTTTTTCCTGCCATTGCACGTCGTTCGGCAAGGAAACGGTCGAGTTTGGGCTTGGTTTGGCTAAACCGTGATTTTCGTGGTTTTTAGGGTCGGCCGGTAAACGGCGACTATTTGCGGCGTAGTTAGTTTCTAACTGACCGCTGGGATGTTAGAATCCCATCCATGTTGATTTAGTGTGATTTGGTGTTCATTCGAGGCTGGTAGAAGCCCGGGAACCTCGGTGACCCATTTTGGGTGGATTTGATGAAATCGCCCGGATCTTGTATTTTTGAGCTTGCATGTGGGCTTTTTTAGCCTTCTTATGTTGTTACTTGTCGTTTGGGTTTCCCCTGCGTTTCGGCGTGAATGGGGCGTGGAACGGGCCGGTTTGGCCATTCCTATGTTTTCCCGCCGTGACCGATGTAGCGGTCGTTGCAGTGGCCGCTACTTGCTTCTGACGGTCCTACGACAGACCGTTACTTTGTTTGATATTTTTGAGCTTTTTGGCTTCTGGGAATGTGACGGCCCTAGGCTGGCGCGTCGCTTCCTTGTAACGCGCCCAGGTCTGCGCATTGCTTCGCTTGTCGTGCTTTGTGTTGGGGTTGAGTCGGTGGATCTAACGCGCTTGACCCAGCGCGTTAGGTGAAAGTGACGCGCCTGGTGCTGGTCGTTACTTGCTATTTGACCGATGTTTGACCTGTTGACGCTGTGCCTCCAGCGGTCGTGCCCCCGTGCGTTGTTTGAGTGTAACGCGCCTGCCCCTGGCCGTTACATTCTGTTTGGCCGAGCTTGCGTGGCTATGCCCGTTGAATGTAACGGATGTGCCCCCATGCGTCGTTGTGTTATAACGCGCTTGCCTCTGGCCGTTGTTTGTTGTTTTGTGCTGGGATGAAGGTGGTTGTGCCGTTGAGAATATCGCGCCTGCCCCTGCGCATCGTTTGGCTCTGACGCATCTCCCCTACCGCGGTGTTTGTGTGTAACGCGCCTGGTGTTGCGCGTTACTTTGCTTTGATTGAGGGTGGCTGTGCACGTTGAGAATAACGCGCCTGCTCTCGTGCGCCGTTTGGCTGTAACGCGCTTAGTCTAGTGCATTACTTGGCTCGGGCGTGTTTTGAGTCTTAGAGTTGGTTAGGTGGTGTGAGCGACGGCCTGTCGTCTGACCGTCGTTTGGGGTGTAACGGCCCTGGTCTAGACCGTCATATGCTTGTAGCGGTCTAGGGGTGGCGCGTTACATGCCTTGTGCCCCGTTTTCCATGATTTTGGTTTCGGCTTGTCTTGGCTTGGCCTTGTGGTCTGCCCGTTGTCCTGTGGATGTCTCCTGACGTCCTATGATGGCTAAGACTACGTTGTAAGGTAGCCAATAGTCTTCTTACTTGTGGTAGGATTCCTTATCCTACCTTTGCATGTGTTTTGGTCGGGTTCAGGTCAACCCGGTGTGACCCAGTGGTTGACAAGTGACCTTGCGTGCGTGTGTCTCGATGGTTGTGTCCGGCTCGAGACACTTCTTCTAGATGCCTTGAGGTGCTGTGTTACCTTGATTTACGTGTCCAGGCGTGTCTGAGGGTTCTTGGTGTCTTCCCTTAGGTCTTCGTGTGTTGTCTTCTGTGGAGTGTCATTTCTCGTGTGGCTTAGGATTAGACCGATTGGCGGCCTGTTCCGCTGTCTGTGACGATCTTGCCTTTGAGTCATTCGACTCGGGATCGTTACGTGGTAGATCTAGTTGCCTGGTCCTGAGTCTGGTAGCGGTTGTTTAGCTGCCTTGGTGCTTTGTGGTGCACGAGACGAGTCTTTCTTGACTGTCTGTGCCTTAGCACCTGTGTTTCGGAGTCTGTGCCTTGTGAGCCTCCACTAGTTGTAGCCCTAGGCTTTTGCCGACCCACCGGGAGTGGTGGAGGGGTTTTCCTGTTGCGTTTAGTGTGTACGGTTCTTAAGCTAGTTCCGTGGGCCCCGGCCAACGGTAGCATCCTACCGAGGGGAATACTAGCTAGAGGCCTGACCTAGGTAGAGGTCGGTGTGTGCACACGTGGTCAGGGACTGGGGACTTGCACCGACGGGCGTGGCCCTGACTAGTCACTCGCAGATGGTGCTGTAGTTTCGTGCTGTGGTACCATGTTTCCTTGGAACTGTTGTTCCTCGGACCTGGTTCTTGGTGTGTCTTGTCCTTGAGTGACTTGACACTTGTGGCGCAGTGTAAGAGGTCAGTGGACGCATCTGGCTGTTCTTCTGGGAGGGGGGTGCTCCTGTCACTTGGTGCGGTGACTTTCACGTTTTTATGCGCGCTGTGACCTTTTCGAGTTGCCCGCTTGTGGCTGTACTCGAGGTCAGTGTTCTGTCGTTTGCATGACGTTCTTGTCATGCGTGGGGCTACATGCACGATGTTGCCAGTCGTGTTTGTCTGTATTTTCGACGTCAGCGTCTGCCTTCGCCTTTGCCTTGGCTGACGGACTGGTTTACCCTACTGTGTGAGTTTGGGGTCGACCGTCTGTTGCCGTTTGGAGTAGCTTAGGGTGCCGAGTTCTCCTCGGTGGCCGTTGTCCCGTGTTTTACGGCCTCGCTCTTCTTTGTTGTTGAGCTCCCCTTGCTCTTAGCATGTTCCCTACTCCTGCTGTACCATGTTTGTTTACAGCTTTGTAGTGTAGCTTTTTGTGCTTTGCTGCACTCGTTGTTTCTGTTGCTTCCGTTGCTCTGTGCGTTTTCCAGTGGGGATCCGCGTGACCCCTACTGAGTTTCTGTTGAGACTCACCCCTGCTTTTCAGGTGGGTTTTGCCATCCGCCTCTGCTGCTCGTGGAGGTGCGCGTTTGCTGTAGCTGCCAGCTATACCTGCGTCGGGCTTCTCCCGACTCCTGTGTACGTTCTTTTCTGTCAGACTGTACTTGTTGTTTTTCCTTTGGACTAGACTCTGGTGAATAATTGTAAAATTTGAATTATTAATGAAAATGTAATTTTATTTCTACTACTTTAGCAATCCAATCTAATGAAATTTAATTGCTTGCTGTTATATCTGCTGGCTTCAATGTATTCCATACACTCCTTTTTCCCTTCGGCGCTTTCCCGCGCTTGGGAGGCCTCGCGGGTCCCATGTGGTATCACGTGTATTCGGTATTTATTCCGGGTGCACCGGGTATCTAGAATCCTGGTCGCTACAACAGCTCCATCTCCCACCATTTCCTCCCCCTAATCCTTCCATTCTTCCTCCCTATCTCTCCTACTACCCAATCTGCATCAGCCACAGATCCAACCCCTAGAGTGCAGTGGCTCCCCCAGCCACTCCGAGAGGTTCCAGGTGGTATACCACACACCGGTGGAAACTTCATCCAGACAGCTTTGCAAAAAAGGTGGTCCCACCATCGTCTGACCTCGGAGCTACCCGGAGTAGTAGATCTCAGCGACCTGCGTAGCCTGCCTCCGGCGGACATCCAGAAGCGACCAGGTTCGTTTGCAGAGGCTGCCATGACTACATCCCTCACCACCTGACCTTCCCCTCTGGAGGAGGTCAACTAGGGCCGCACAGCTTTCATCCAAGCCTGGTCCCTCTCCATTCAGAGCCCCCGTTGGAGAGCACATTCCTCGGCAATCTGAACCTGATCTGCAGTCCGACCTGCAGCAGTCCTGAACTGGAGGCAGACCACAGGAGGTGTCACGTCCACCACCCACATCTTCTACTCAGGCCCTTTGGAGAAGATCAGCAAGGGACTACCAGCTTTCCAACGAATCTGGTCTCGCCCCGATCTGAATTCCCAGCTAGGAGTTATCCCCCCGACAAGGCACCCCTGTCTGACTGGTGGCCCCGCCTGCGCGACCTCAGGAGAACAGATGGTTCCAGCGCTCTTCACTTTATATTGAGGCCATTCCAGCTCGGTGACCCTCCTGGGACGTCCCTCTTTGAGTCGGATCCAGCCCCGCGTCATTTCGGCACCGGACATGGAAGATACGCCCTCGGTGAATCGGTCCCAATTTTCTGATCCTGCACTGGGGTCGACCCTGCCGTCGTCCAGAGGCTGCCACCAACTTGATCGGGCACAATCGACGGAGTTTCTCCGAGAAGGAACACTAGACCCTCCCCTCTTTCCAACAGAAGTGGTCCCGCTTTGATCCGACACTCCAGCTGAGAGCACCGCCCCAAACAAGTCGCCTCTGGTCATCAGAAGATTGTTCCTGCGCAGTCCTGCGAGAACGACCGTCCATAGCAACACCGACCTCCGACTGGGCTGATTCTTCTTCCTGGAGTTCCTTGAGTCTAGCGTCTTTCCAGCGGTGTCAACCTCACCCTCACAGGAGATCTGAGTAGAGAGATATGACTCCGACAAGCTGCTGGTACTAGACAGGGTGGATTGAGTGCAGAACAGCGCAGGCCGAAGTTCTGGTTCGCACCATCGCCTCCATTTTCCCTCTCCGCCTGATCGGCTGATCACCCCTCCCTGTGTGGAGGTATTTTTTGGTTGTAATTGATATTTCCCCCCACCCCACGATCACCCTCCTGCGAGAGGAGTAGTTTTGTAACAGTAGGTCCCTTCGAAGCATCATCGGCACAGCGTGCGGGTGGCGATCCCACGCTTCCCCGCTCACCCTCGTCTCCGACTCGAGATCGGTGTCTTCACGCCGATCAGGTATAAGCTGAACCCTCCTTGGATAATTTTTGTTCAACTAGTATCACTTCTAAGTTCAGCCGGAGAGAAAGTGAGTGCCCGGCCAAGTGGCTTCCCGATCACGAGTGGCCACCGCGGATTGAGTGAGGAGAGACCCCGTGCCCTCAAGGCGCGATGTCCGCCCCGCTGATGTGGGTGTTCTGATCCTAGGGAGGGAAACATATTAGGCTAAGCCATCACCCCAACCCGCAGGGTTTAGACCCTCGAACCCACCCTACCATCACTTAGTCACCACGGGAAAGGGTTGTGCTGCGATATCGGTCCGCCAACATCGAGTCCGCCAAATTGTAAGTGTGCTTGCAAGTCTAGGTCCAAGGCTCACCCAGTCGGTCCCTTTGCGTCCGTAGGTCATGTCACATCACAGCAGGCGGGCCTGGAAAGGCGTTGTAGCCAACGGCTAAGGCGGGGAACTGGGTGGCTTGCCTGTGAATGTGTCATAGTCGAAACTGGGACTGGAAGCTGGGCGGCTAGCCCGTAAAGGTGTTGTAGCCGAAACTGGGACTGGGGGGCTGAGCGGCTGGCCTGTAAAGGCGTTGTAGCCGAGACTGGGGCTGGGGCTGGGCGGCTGGCCTGCAAAGGTGTTGTAGCCAAAACTGGGGCTGGAGGGCTGAGCGGCTGGCCTGTAAAGGCATTGTAGTCGAGGCTGGGATAGGAGATTGAGCGGCTGGCCTGTAAAGACGTTGTAGCCGAAACTGGGGCTGGAGCTGGGCGGCTGGCCTGTAAAGGCGTTGTAGCCAAAACTGGGACTGGAGACTGTGCGGCTGGCCTGTAAAGGTGTTGTAGCCGAAACTAGGGCTGGAGATTGGGCGGTTGGCCTGTAAAGGCGTTTTAGCCGAAACTGGGACTGGAGACTGGGGGGCTAGCATGTAAAGGCGTTGTATCCGAAACTGGGGCTGAGGGCTGAGCGGCTAGCCTGTAAAGACGTTGTAGCCGAAACTGGGACTGGAGACTGGGCGGCTAGCCTGTAAAGGCGTTATAGCCGAAACTGGTACTGGAGCCTAGGCGGCTGGCCTGCAAAGGCGTTGTAGCCAAAACTGGGGCTGGAGACTGGGCGGCTGGCCTGTAACGGCGTTGTAGCCAAAACTGGGGCTGGAGACTGGGTGGCTGGCCTGTAAAGGCGTTGTAGCCGAAACTGGGACTTAAGACTGGGCGGCTGGCCTGTAAAGGCGTTGTAGTCGAAACTGGGACTGGAGACTGGGCGGCTGGCTTGCAAAGGCATTGTAGCTGAAACTGGGACTGGAGCCTCGGCGGCTGGCCGTAAAGGCGTTGTAGCAGAAAATGGGGCTGGAGCCTGGATGGCTCGGGGTGACCGACCCTTGGGGGTGTAGTGGCCACCATTATTATGGAGTGATGTTGAGCTTGCCATCGGCGAGATGTCGCGGTCGATAGCTTTCATCAACGAGGGGTATAGAGGGAAAGAGTTTTTTTTTCACTTTACCAGCTCTACCGCCCTTGCGGGTTTTCGCTAGAGCTGGCCCCCTTTTACTTTTTCCGGTCCACCCTTGCGGGTTTTCACATTGAGGGGTTACCCGATTTTACCTGAGGTGCCCTTTCGGGTTTTCACCTCAGCTGGGTTGGTGGCAATTTTTGCCCCCAGTCGCCTCTTTGTAATGAGGACGACCGGGTCCGTCGGGGTATCTCTATTTTTAACCCCATTTTTGTTATTATATATATATATATATTTGAAATTACTGTCCATAGCATGCTGCTGTCAAGGGACGCAACTTGGAACTGGAGATTGTGGCTTACTGGATATTATTCCTCTCTTAATCGGGGTTTTCACAACTTATCAAGTTATGGTGATGGGGGCCATTTTGTTATGGCAGGATGTGACCGGAGTTATGGCTGGTGAGTCAGGGATTATTGAGAGAACTGGAATTATAATGGGACTTGGGAGCTCTGGATTTACAGGAGGTGTGGAATGCAATGGGGTGGACTGGTAAGAGTCTGGGGATAGGCTGGGATTGGAATTTGCTGGGATGGCAACTGGGATGGCAACTGGGATGTCGTACCGCCACAGAGAGTTGTCGGCCCGCCACATCGAAGCGAGGGCCGAAGGCAGCATAAGCTGAGCAGGGTGGTGTAAGGATAACTGGAGATTGTAGGATCAGTGCTCTGGCAATGTGAGTTAATGGAAGGTTGGCATTCGGTGGGGCTAAGGATTAACTGAGGAGTGGGAGGAACGCCACCCTGACTGGCGGGGAGAGGAAGACTTTCTCGTTATCGGCTCTACCGCCCTTTTGGGTTTTCGCCAGAGCCAACCCCCTTTAGCTTTTTCCGACGCGCTCTTGTGGGTTTTCACGTCGAGGGGTTTCTCCATTTTGCCTGAGGTGCCCTTTCGGGTTTTTGCCTCAGCCAAGTTACTGGCCTTTTTGCCCCCAACCGTCTCCTTGCAAAAGAGGACAGCTGAGTCTCCCGCGATATCTCTATTTTTAACCCCATTTTTTTATTTTGTTTTTTTTTTGTTTTTGACTTACCTGGGAGCCTGACGGCTCGACTGGTGCCGGCACGGAGGTCCCCTCGCTCTCGTTGTGATGAGAACAAGGGCAGGGAATTAGTCCCCAAAAATGCCTGACAGTGGTTCTGGTAGGGCTTGGCTGGCCCCGCTGCTTGACTGGGAATTGAAGACTGGAAGGAATGGCTGGTTAGACCCTTCACAGGGGAAGGCTGGCATCACTGGAAGTAGTTGGGATGTGTGCCTTAGTCTGGCTGGCGCACGAACTCGTGTTCAGGTGCATAGTATAGCTTCATGTGCTTGCCATTGAGAGGCGGGAAGGGCCTGTGACCTTTGTGGTCGACGACCATGTTGGCCCCGCCCTCATAGACGTTGCGGATGATGTATGGACCTCCCCAATTCGGCTGCAATTTTCCACTGGGGCGTCCCGCCATGACTCCCTTTTCCTTGATCATGACGAGGTCACCTTGCTTGAAGGCTCATTGCTTGACGAGCTTATCATAGGCTCGAGTCATACGGGCCTGGTATACTTGCAGGTGTTTGTAGGCTTTGAGTCGTTTGCCCTCCAAGTCGACGAGCTCTTCCAACCTTATCTGGTATTCATTTTCATGTGGGCCGGCGAGGCCGGTGTGGATCGCCATGCGATAAGAGGCTAACTTGATGTGACACCAAATGCAGCGGAGACTTTGATTCCTTGGACCTAATTCGCAATCACAATTACAAGGCGCCGGGAATATGTTAAAGCTACCAACGCACCGTGCGCACACGATTCCCTTGGTGACCCGGTGATGCCGAGTCGAGGTGATGGAGATAGCCCCTGACTGGTTAGAGGACCAGCACCACTTTAGTTAGCCCTCCCGAAGGTTTGAAAGCCCACAAACAAGGGCGGCCGGATGCCTTAAGGGCACGGGGTCACTCACTCACTTATAGCCACGGAGACCACACTGAAAGGTGGCGCCGGGATCGGGCACTCGCTCTCCTACCGGCCGATATGTTTCGTGGATATTAAATAAACAGATATAAGGAGGCAAGGGCAGGAGGCTCACCTGGTTGGTTTGAGGAAACCAACCCCGGTCGGAGACGAGGGCGAGCGGGGAAGTGTGGGTTCCCCGCACACTGCGCCGATGTAGCTTGAGCTGTTTAGTACATGAACTACTCCTCACGCAGGAGGGTTGGATGGAGGGTGGGGAAATTAAACTTACATCAAACACTACCTCCATGCAGGGAGGGGCGCTAAGCTGGCCAGGCGGGAGGGGGAAACTCGCCAAGGATGACGAAACGGAAGCCGACGGGGATCTGCTCACTTGCTGTGCGAAGGGATAGGATGCCGCTGTTGCAGTCGTAGTTCATCATCAGGAATTTTTCCGGTGACGAAACCAGAGGGGATTTCTTCGTAACAGGGGCTGGGACACCTCTGAATTTTATCAAATTCTTCTGACGTCGTCGCTGGTCGTGGTGGAGGCTCGAACAGGATGAAGGAATCTGGGGCTGGCGGCTTCCGATCTGAGGCAGTAGGATGCAGAGGTTGTACCTTGGGCTCCCGAGCTCTGAATCTCAAACTGTCAGAAGTTCTGGAACCGTGGTCGAGCCCTCGTTGCAGTAAAACTGGCGGGGAGGCTGCCGGTGGTCGGGGTGTCCTGGGGGACGCCGATGAGTGACTGTTGGTCGCAGAAGACTGGTGAGGGCAGTCCCGCGTGACTGAAGGAGAAAAATCAGAACTGGGGCTCCCGGACTCCGAATGTACTTCTGCTTCTTGCTCCTGGTCGGGAACAGGGGGAGAAAGATCTTTGAGGAAGGAACTTCAGTCTAAATCCTTCGCTGTAGATCGAGGTTCTGCTTCTGGTCGGACTCAGGTGCTCTGCAGATGGATCTTGGAGTAGTCGGAGGAGAATGGCTCTCCTGGGCAGTCCCGAACTCGGATTGGGACGATTCTTTCTCGCCTGCGTAGTGGACTGGACGATCTTTCCAGAATGGTAAGATACGCCCTCAGATGTCCCTAAAATGAATTGATGAATGAATGAAAACTTGAAATCCACTTGAATCCCTTTGAGTCTATTTCTCTCTATCTCTCCCTCTCTAATTCTCTCTCCCTCCCTCCTTGGGGCGAACCCCCTCTCTCTCCTCCCTCCCTCTCTCTCTAGTTCGAAATTCCCTTCTCTCCTCACCCCTTGCCACCTCACTTGCCACCTAGGCAAGTCCCTTCAACTCCCAAGGCCCCATTATTTCTCTCCATTAACTTTTCCATCTCCCCAAGCACCCTTTCACCTTCCCAAGGCATCCCTCCCCCTTCCCAAGCATTACTCCACCTCCCAAGAGGTCTCTTCCCCTTCCCAAGACACCCATTACCATCCCAAGGTCGTCCACCCCCTTCCCCTCCCTCCTAGGGTCGACCCCCTCAACCCCTCTCCACCTCCATTACCTTGGCCGGCCACCCCTCACCCCCCCTTGACCTAGTGGCAGCCAGCCATTTCCACCACCACTCCCTGCTAGCTCCGCCCTCCTCTCCACCTCCACTACCACCCATTCCATCCCCCAACAGCTCCCCATCCCCACATAGACACCTCTCCACCAGCTATACCCTCCAAGGAGACCATTCTCCCCCAAAGAGTCACTTCAGCTTTTGTGCAGGGTCGACCTGCAGACAAGCCCCTGATTGCAGCGATGACCACGACAACATCTTGAGGCTTCTTGGTGCGTGGCCTATATTTATGGAAAGGCCTCCCTGTCCTCTTCACAGGCGAGGTGGAATCACTCCATTTCGAGTTCGTGGCCGCCCGTGAGAGCTGCTCTACCCCGACTGCGCCAGACACCACCTGCAGAAAGCCTGAGCCCGATTGGAAGCTGCTTCGCGACAAACGTCGAAGGAATCAGGCTGAAGTCTCTTCTTAAAAATTCTTCCTCCATCTGTCCAAGACCAGACGCAAGAAACGGAACAACATTCGGCATCTAGGAGCCAGAGTTACAAATTTTATCCCTCTGTCGCGCGGATCTGCCCCCTGCAGTCTGCAGCGACCAGTGCCTACTCTTCAGGGCACACCGACAGTCCACGGCCTCGGATCGCATCCCTATCAACTCCATCTGAAAGTTACCTCAACCACGGAGACGACACCACTGATTTCGTGCCATTCGGAGTTCGGGATCGCCCGTGACAGCATCTGCAACATACTTCTACAGAACAGGTCCGGCAGAGACCACACCAGCTGTCCCGGATCAGTTGCCAGTGCTGCCAGTCCCTGCCTCCAAAGGCCGCCCCAAAATTCAGACAATACCGGCTTCAAGTCAGGAAGCATTGCGAGGTGGTTTCGCTCAATTTGGAGTCCGGACAAGCCCGGGACAGAGCCAACAACGGCACCCTGTCCAGCAGTCCAGATTGCAGCTGAACCCTCATTGATTTCCTTTCTACCATTTCGGTCCGTCCTCCCATCCCCGCCTGGCCGGCTTACCGCCCCACCCTGCGTGGTGGTAGTGTTTGTTTGTAATTAACCAATTCCCACCCCCGAGATCACCCTCCTGCGCGAGGTGTAGTAATTGTACTCTTGAACAGGTTTTGAAGCTTCACTGGAGCAGTGTGCGGGGAGCACACTTCCCCGCTCGCCCTCGTCTCCGACCGGGACCGGCGTCTTCACGCCGATCAGGTGAGCTCCTGGCCACTCTTCGCTACTGGTTATTACCATTGCTAGCTTAGTATCGCTCTTAGTTGCCCGTCGGAAGTGAGACGAGCGACCGACCCGCAATTCAATCAATTCTTGTGTTCGCCGCGGGGCAAGTTGAGAGAGAGCCATTGCATCCCACGCCCTCGGCGTGCCGGCCGCCCTTGAAATCGGGCATCCTTGGCCCATTGGGGTCCCTTCCTAGCTAGCCAAACCCTTGGGACCTTGAGGTCCAACCCCCGGACCCTCACCGCCATCGTCGGTCCTCCTTCGGACCCGAGTGTGCCTACGCGAGTGAGTCCGCTAGTGTGACGTTGCCGAACTCGTGTGTTGCTTGCTATCCTAGGTCCAAGGGAGTCGCGTCACATCAAATTAGTATCATTGTCCTCCGCTGCATATTGTGTCACATCATAACTGGACTTCAATGGGGATAATGGCTTCTACCCCGTAGGCGAGGGAGAACGACGAACACCCCGTAGGAGTTTTGTAGATTGTCCGGTAGGCCCATAGTGCCTTGAAGACCTTCTCGCCCCAATCATGTTTCTGGTGGCAAACCATTTTAGCCAGGAGCTTGCAGAGGGTCTTGTTGAAGGCTTCCGCTAAGCCGTTGGCCTGGGGATTTGTGAGGACTGATTTTTATTTTATTTTTTAATTAATTATTTATTATATGGATTTATTTATTTATTAGCCATTTTTGTTAGGCGTGCCAGTCACTGGAGTGACAATTTATTATGCGCTCGACCTGACTTGGTCAGTCGATTATGATGTTCGTGTCGGGACTCAGAGTCCATCATACCATAAAGGTTATGACGTTAATTACGTCCTCTAAGAAAGAGGACAACCCTTGATTAATTGCCAAGAAAGGATGTCTTGAGGGCAAAACAAGATAAAACTATGATGCTAACTTCGCTAGCATGGCACGAAATATGCATAGATGATCATGCGACACAAGATGTGATAATAATGTATGGCATAAATCCGGCAGCATATCCTCTTATCTTGGTCTATGCCAAGTGGGGACATAGGTCATCCATCCACGGAGTGCCAGGATGGAAGCCAAAGGAAAGATGGGCGTAGCCCGAGATCCAGGAGGATCTAACTGTGACGGGACAATGTCCACTGTCATGGTATTTATTGATATCCCCTTAAGGAGATCATTGGAAGACATGCAGTGGTAGAACTCCAAGGGCCAGCGGGGTTAGAAGAAAGCATTGCAGTCAAATGATATAATGTGGGGGTAAGACCCTGTTAATTTAGCTCTTTTAGACTTGGATGAAGAATCATGATCCCCCATGATATGATGAGGACTGGCATGATGGCCAACGGAGGTTAGGGTATCAGGTTTAGACTGGTTATAGGCCCAGTAAAGTTGCTGGGAAGTTGAGTGTTTGAGTGGTAGCTAGTGTTAGGATGAACCGGCGCAGATGGAGTCCCGGCGCGATGATGAACCGGCGCGGTGGGGTCCCGGCGCGACGATGAACACGGCATTATCGGCACGGTTGACTCTCGGCGCGGATGGAGTCCCGGCGCGACGATGAACCGGCGCGGTGGGGTCCCGGCGCGACGATGAACACGACGTTATCGGCACGGTTGACTCTCGGCGCGCCCATCACCAGGCGCCGAACTCGCGCCGAGAGAGGGCTACGCCGGGAGGCATCTGGCGCCGATAAAAGAAGCGTTTATGAATTCTGGAACATTTGTGAGGTTGTGGGTTTGATGGATTTTGTTGAGGAGATCTTTTATGTTCAGTGAGGGTTTCATGGGCTCACAAATGGTGATATTCAGGTAAGCTGAAAGATGGGGGTAAACTCATCCACATAAGGTCCAGGGAGACCGTGTAACCATAATGATTATATTCCCCTCTTATAGTGAGCAGAGAGCCTTAAGATAGCCTTCCTTAGGACTTTTGCCACACCAAATGGGGTTGATTCATCGGTTTAATAAAACTTCACATGATACGATAAAGTAAAGACCGTGAATAAATTTTGGCAGCATCTCCCCTTATTTTGAACTGTGCCAAAGGGAGAGTATAGGTCATCCATCCATGGAGTGCCGGGATGGAAGCCAAACGAGGAATGGGCATAACCCGAGATCCAAAAGGATCACAATCTGATGGAACAGTGTCCACTTATCGTGGGATTTATTAATATTCCCTAGACAGCCAACGGAGAACATGCAGTGGCAGAACTCGACGAGCCAATAGGGTTGCAGAATGTAGGGAGGTTGAACCCCATCGATTTAGCTCCCATGAGGGTTGAGTGAAGGATACTGCTTCTCCTCAAAGTGATAGGGTCTTGTGACCATGGATTATAGGGCTCAGAACTGTTGAGGGCATCGGCACGAGGCTATCGGCATGGATGGAGGTCGGCACGACAAGGAAGACGGGTCTCGGCGCGATGGGAAAAGCTCAACTGGCGCGGGTAGCACTCGGCGCAGGACTCACGCCGAGGGAGGGCCGTGTTGGGAGGCCTTAGGATTAGGGTTTTCAAGGGGTTTCAGAGGGGTGAGGATTTCAAAAGGTTCTTTGAGGGTTTTGAGGGGGGTCTATTCAAGGACTTTGAGGTGTTTTACCTAAGGCTTTGGGGAGTTTTATTCAAGGGATCTTGAGATGGCCCTAGGGGAATGAAGCTATTCTGAAGAGAAGAGGGTCTTCACCCTGGGGCCTCACTAGGAGTCGGGATATGGGCTGACTCATGTAGACCTCGATACCAACATATTTTTCTAGCTATCTTTGCGAGTGACGAGCCATGAGATGGGCTGTCTCAGGCTCTCACCGCTATTGCGGTGTTGAAACCACAGAAACGATTCAACAGAAATCGCTCGGACGATCCAGAGGGCATGCGTACAGTGAAGCAGAATCTATTCACCATAGCTACATAATACAGTAGGCTTTGAAGAGACAGAGAGGGAGAAGAGGACTTCGGTCCTTCATATTTCATTTCACTGCAAATGACTCGTACATTTAGCACAGCAGAAAAACAAAAAAAAGGAAGCAGACTACGAAGATCCGAATACATATTGTGCCCCTTTACAACCGGGCTATGCTAACATTTGATATCATCGAAAGAACATCAATCAGGCACAGAGCGGAAGAATAGAAATGAAAAAAAGAGCTAGATTCAAATAAAAGACGGGGATGGGGGAGAGTATAGCCCCTCAGGGCATCTTGGAATCGATCCCACCTTGAATCTCTCCTCCGGGCTTCTACAACTCTTTTCTCTCTTCAGACCCCTTAACGGGCTCTCGGGCTCTCTTTCTTTCAATGGCCCCCTCTACTTTTTCTTCTCTGTATGTGTTCTCTCTTTGTGTCTGTCTGTCTCTTATCTTGCCAAAGGCAGCAGCTTTTATAGAGGGATGGCAATCTGCTTCCGGCACGAGCTCCCCGGCACGCCCAGCATACATCATCTTAGCGCGTCTAACTTGGTATTGGGCTTGGCCCATTCACTCAGCACTCGGCACCGGACGAGGGCTCATCTAATGGGCTTCTTTTCATTTGTCTCGAGGGCTTCTTGGTATATATATTTATTCTTCCTGGCCCATTCCTTGCAACCCTTATTTAACACCTTGCGTTCACGAACATGTGTGAGGTAGTATGAATCCCATTTCATAAGAATCAGAATTGTCTGAGGATCCTCTTCTGTAGGCAGATGATTGCCTGGAGTTTATCATAGTTTTATATCAGCCTGACTATCTGAATGATAGCCGTGCTGGGCAGTGGCCTAGCCAGAGATGGCTTCAACCGATCAAAGTGTAGGGGTAGTGGATCTCTTCTATTCTGATTCTCAGAACTTCCAGGGATGGCACAGAAGCCGCACCCTTGATTGGTCTTCAGAGCCCTGAGCTTGGTTTAGCTTCTTCTTTTATCCTTGAATATTCTAGGTGTCAACAAATGCCCCCCACCCGCGGGTGGCGTAAGCGAAGAATGAGTGACACGGGACCTGTGGGTGTACATTGCATCATACTCTGTACTTCTCTTCAGGCCTGCTCCTATTTATAGTGCATTTCCATAGCTTGGAATCTTCGTTCTGGTTATATAGTCCCAGTACTTTGCAAGCATATATGGACAAACACCATCCTTTTAGGTTTAATTTCCTGGTTGCAGCATCCCAGGGTGAACAAGCCGACGTGGTTGACGGTCGGTCTGCAAGCATTAGGCTGTCCCTTGGATATCTAGACCCAGCGAGTGTTGTTCTTGCTGAAATTTGTGAATCGCCGAGACTTTCTCGGGCAGACAATGAATGACCGGCTGACGACCATCAAATTGCAGAAAGCCGACTGTCAGACGGAGCTGGAGTCTCTGAATTCTGATCTTCATAGGAATAAGGCCCATATTGAAGCTTCAGCTGCTTGTGCACAATTCCTCCGTAGCCGACGGGAAGAACTTCGGGCTGAATTAGATGCTGTCGAAGCCGAAATACCATTGCTGGAAGCGGCAGAAGTCCAGGGTATTGAGGAGACCACCTTGCTAGAGGGTCGAGTTGCATCCTTACAGATTGAGGTGGCTCACGTTCAGGAGGAGGAAATGCAACTCTGTGAACTGGGAGCGACTCCACATGTCGGGCTTCTCGAATTTGAAGATATCTTCAGGTGATCTTAGCTTATCTGCCTTTTGTAATCCGTCCCCCCTCGAAGGGCTCCCATTATCTTCACCACTCCCTTTTTGCAATGAAATACAAGTTTCTCTTAATGCTTTAGGTGTCCACCTTCACACTTGTATTCTATCATATCTTGTGACAATTTTGGCGACCTGTATGGAAGCATACCCGTATCTGTACCGCAGGAGAGCGTCCACCCTTTCAAGGAAAGGATGGGGGCCTCGCTCCACCGCATGCCGGGCTTCCAGTGGTTCGCCAAATTGGCACAAATGTAAGTCTCATTGGCCAGAAGTGCTGGCGGTATGACTACTGGTCGATGTATGCGTATGAAGGATTCACATGTCTCATTGAAATGGACGGAAGGTCCATCTTAGACAGGTTCTAACCTCGATCAAGGTGAAGTGTCGTATGATCGTAAAAAAGCTTCATCATCGGCATTGGGTTTATGCCAATGCAAGGAAATGGGTGTTCATCGGGGTAGACGAAAGGTCTACTCTGGGTGGGTTTCATTATCTGTCCAGGCGATGATGCCGTGTGACCGATGGAAGGTTTTATTATCGGTGGGACTTAGGATAGCATAAAGTGGGCGAGTTTCATCAAAGTAGATAAAGGGCCTACTCTGGGTGGGCTTCATTATCGGCTTGGGCGATGATACCTTAGGATCGAAAGTGGTTTTCATCATTATCATTGGATTTATGCCAATGCAAGGGAATTGATGAGTTTCATCAGAACGGACAGAAGGTCTATTCTGGATAGGTTTTATTACCGGTGGGACAACTGATGGAAGTGTCACCAAGAGGTATAGCATATGTTTTCATGTTATAGTAACCACATTACTGACCCAAGCGCCCTTAGGGTTTTCACCGGAGCCAGTCCCCTCTTACTTTTACCCACGCGCCCTTTCGGGTTTTTACGTGGCGGGGTACCCGATTTTGCCTGCGGTGCCCTCTCGGGTTTTCACCACAGCTGGGTTAGAGCCAATTTTGCCCTTGTCCTGGTATAGGATCAAGACTAGCGAGGCACCTCCATTTTAAGCCTCATTTTTATTCATCATTTTTTTATTCTCATTTTTTATGAACTCAATTCTCGGGGCAAGGTCGGGCTTGAGGAGATGCTGGCCGACCTTGCCGATGATGACAAGGGCTGCGAAGAGGCTGACCGATCTTGCCGATGATGACAAGAGTCGCAAGGAAGTCGATCGACCTTGCCGATGATGGCAAGGGTCGAAAGGAAGACGATCGATCTTGCCGATGATGACAAGGGTCAGAAGGAAGTCGACCGATCTTGCCGATGATGACAAGGGTCGCAAGAAGGCTGACCGATCTTGCCGATGATGACAAGGGTCACAAGGGAGCCGACCGATCCTGCCGATGATGGCAAGGGTCGTAAGGAAGTCGACTGATCTTTCCGATGATGACAAGGGTCACAAGGGAGCCAACCGATCTTGCCGATGATGGCAAGGGTCGCAAGGAAGTCGACCGATCTTGCCGATGGTGACAAGGGTCAGAAGGAGGTTGACCGATCTTGCCGATGGTGACAAGGGTCGCAAGGAAGTCGACTGAACTTGCCGATGATGACAAGGGTCGCAAGGAGACTGACCGATCTTGCCGATGATGACAAGGGTCACAAGGGAGCCGACCGATCTTGCCGATGATGGCAAGGGTCACAAGGAAGTCGACCGATCTTGCCGATGATGACAAGGGTCGAAAGGAGGCTGACCGATCTTGCCAATGGTGACAAGGGTCAGAAGTAGGTCGACCGATCTTGCTGATGGTGACAAGTGTCAGAAGTAGGTCGACCGATCTTGCCGATGATGACAAGGGTGGCAAGGAGGCTGACTGATCTTGCCGATGGTGACAAGGGTCAGAAGTAGGTCGACTGATCTTGCCGATGATGACAAGGGTCACAAGGAAGCTGACCGATCTTGCCGATGATGACAAGGGTCAGAAGGAAGTCGACCGATCTTGCCGATGGTGACAAGGGTCAGAAGGAAGTCGACCGATCTTGCCGATGGTGGAAAGGGTCATAAGGAGGTTGATTGATCCTGCCGATGGTGACAAGGGTCGCAAGAAAGTCGACAGATCTTGCCGATGATGCCAAGGGTCGCAAGGAGGTTGACCGATCTTGCCGATGATGACAAGGGTCACAAGGGAGCTGACCGATCTTGCCGATGGTGACAAGGGTCAGAAGTAGGTCAACCGATCTTGCCGATGATGACAAGGGTCGCAAGTGATGTGACACACCCTTGGACCAAAATGAACAAGCACAATTTGCAATCAAACGGACCGATATTGGCGACCGCTCACCCGATGCTCACCAAGACCCGGGGTAACTTGGCAATGCCAAGTGGAGGTTGTGTGGGCTGGGCCCTTGCTGGTAGAGGGCCAGCAAGGCCAAGGTTTGTTTCCCCAAGGGTATGGCTGCCCAATTCAAGGGAGCCGATGAGGTGCCAAGGCACGGGTTACACTCCTCACCCCACGGTGATCTCTTGAAGCAAGGAGCTCAAGGATCGGGCTCTCACTCTCACGGCCAGCGGAGTTTATGAACTAATATTGGAAAGAACAAGCACAAAATGGAACTAGGTTGGAGCACTTACTCGACCGGTTTGAAGAAACCGGTCCCGCTCAGAGACGAGGGCGAGCGGGGAGGCGAGTGTTCCCCACACGCCGCGTCGGAGAAGCTGGCCATGCTCAAACGATTACAACACTACACCTCTCGCAGGAGGGGGGATCTTGGGGTGGGGGTTAACTGATATTACATCTAAAACTACCTCCACACAGGGAGGGACTTTCAGCCGGCCAAGCGGGGAGGGGTGGAACCGAACTCGCAACCAATAAGGAGACTGATGTCGGCTCAGCCCGCTTTCTGTGAGTGCTGACAGAAGGTCAAAGAAGTAGTTGCTGTGACTGCTCCCGAATTTTTTTGGGGACAAAACCACCTGTAAATTCTTCATAGGAGGATGGGGAAGTCGTCCAAATTTTGCCAGAATTTCGGGAGGTCACTGTTGGCCGGAGCAGAGCCTCAAACAGGGAGGTAGATCTTCAGTTCTGACAGCTTCAGGATCACAATAGCAGGAAGAAGTTGCTGCCACCAGCATTCCCGGACTCAGAATGAGGCGCCGCCAGAGTCTTCGGAACCGTCTGTGAGTCCTCTTCGACACGAGCTTGACGGGGATGCCAAATGTTGTCAGAACAGACCGGTAGGCTCTGAACACTAAGGAGGGGTCGGTGCAGACTGAGTGGAGGCAGAACCGCACAACTGGGGAAGAAAACTGATAACTTTTAGATCCGGATGCCAAACTGAGCTCTGCTTTCTGAGGATGAAAGAAGACTCAGAGTAGAAGACTTTTGAAGAAGAACTCTCGATCAGATGCCCAATAGGATCGTCACAGTCGAGCTTCCACTCCGGCTCTAAACTCCTGCCAGGGAGGCTTTGCGCAGTCGGGGAAGAATGGCTCCCCTGGGCAATCACGAACTCAGAACGGGACGGGACCACCGCCGTTGCGAAGAGGACGGAGAGACGCTTTCAACGATGGCTCTTGGGCTTCTAGGAATGTCCGGAGGAGGTCGGGGTCACTGCTGCAAGCTTCAGGTCTTCTGCGGGTTCTCTTACTCTAGATGGTAGAGGGTGGGGTGATGGAGGTGAACAAGGGAAGATGGAGGGGATGAGAGGGGGGCGACCCTAACCAAAGGGGAGGGGAGAGGGGCGGCCAAAGCTATGGAGGGAAGGGGAAATTTGAATTCAAATGGCCTAGGGAGGTGGAGGGGTGCTTGGGGTAGTGGGAAGGGTGCTTGGGAAAGTGGGAGAGGTAGTTGGGGGTTGGGGGTTGGGAGGTGAGATGAGGATTGGTGAAGGGGTCTTGGGAAGGGGTGGAGTATTGAAGAGGGTTGTGGGGAATGGGGAGAGGCTTTAATGGGGTAGGTGGGGAGTGGAGGTGGTTGGGAGGGGAGGAGAGAGAGGGTAGGGCGCAGCCCTCCCTTGTGTGGTGAGAGAGAGAGAGAGAGAGAGAGAGGGGTAGGTGGGAATCACTCCCAAGGGTTTCTCACCCAACTAATGGAATCTCTCCAATAGAAAATTTGAACTCTCAAATGACAATTTTCATTCATTGATTCATTAAGTTGAAATGGGGGGAATGGGGTCCTATATATAGGCAACCCACATTTTACAAAAAGATCCAGACATTTGACTCAATGACAAATAACCAAGGAAGGGGGGGTGCCCATGGGCCTAGCCCAATGAATTGGGCCCAAAACTAATCTAATGAGCCTAATGACACACAAACTTAGCAAAGACCTAGGGACATGACTCAAATAAAAGGGAAAATACATCAAATGACTCAAATAAAAATTACATAGGACTCAAAATTAAATAACTAGACCATGCCGGATGCAACCGGGGCGAGGAGACGAGCTGTGAACGTGGGCATGGGTGGTGATGTCCCCATCATACTCCCGGGGTGTGGAGAACTCGACTCCGTCGAGTAAGTGTCCTTCCCTCCTCGGAGGGTGTAGAAGTGATACTACCCTCAAGTCTTTCGAACGAGACCGATCCATCCACCTGCCGAGATAGCGCTCGTATACCTTGCTCCTGGTGGTAGTGACATGTTCATCCAATATTCGTTCAATGCGCTCACGCTGGGCTCTCTTGGCTGGTGGTCTCTCCTCACGGGTGGGTGCTCTCTCAACGGAGGAAATAGGCTCAATATCCTTACTGGGTACCACCGTGCGTCCCTTATATGGCACTAGGTCGGCTACATTGAATGTGGGACTCACTCCATACTCCTCGCAGAGATCTAACTCATAGGCATTAGCGCCAATGCGCCTCAGGACCTGGAAGGGACCAGCCCCACGTGGCCTCAATTTGGAGATGACTCCCGGGGAGAGCCTCTCCTTCCTCACCATCACAAAGTCACCCACGTGGAATTCTTGGTGACGCCGAAGGGAGTCAGTCTGCCTCTTATAGATCTCATTTTCCTTGCTAATGTGCTTGCAAAGGTTTTCATGCAATTTTGTGAATGTTGACATTCTAGGGGTGATGGGTGGACCTGGGCAACTAAAAGTAGACCAATCATGCTTTGACGCCAAGAAGACTTTGATGGAATGGGGAGGGCCGGGGCAACCATATGTGGAATTATCATGCAATGCTGTCATGTAGACTTTGGTAGGCCTAGGTGGGCCGGGGCACCCGTAGGTGAACCTATCATGCAAAGTGGTGATGAATGTCGGGGGACCCGGACATCCGTACATGCTTTTGACATGTGTATGGCCAATGTTAAATGAGGGAGGGTCGATACAACCGAATATGAACCAATCATGCATCCTACTTGACATGTGGGTGATATGAACGAGTGGACCCGACTTATGAATCATGACAAGTGGTGTTGTACGCCAAGACTTATGCACTCTTGTGCCAAAGAGGTCTCCTATGTGTGGGCTTTTGGACTTCCATTGGAATGGGTCAAAGGGGTCTAGGAAGGTAGATATCAGGAAGTGGGGCACTTCCTCGATCCCTAGGCGTAGATTGCCCATAGTCATGGCTCCCATGGTGTAACCCAGGTCTAGGATGGGGTGGGTTTGATCCATCACGGTGGGTTGGAGTAGGGAAAGGTGGGTGGTGGGTAAGGTGGTTGGGCCACATGGGTATCCATACTCCCATTGGAAGGGGTCAAAGGGATCATGGTAAGGGCTACCTAGAGAGAGGAACTCCATGTCCCCAAGGTCCTCACAAGGTGGTGAGTCATCCTCCTCCCAAGTAGTTGGTCCAAGGTCTCTAGTGGGTTGACCGTTCAAGGTACCTGGGATCTCAAGGGGTGGGGAGTAGACCGGGATGGGTTCTTCCTCCAAGGGGAGAAATAGGAGGATCTCACTAGTACAATGCCCACTTGTGCAAAGGGAGGTGATGGAACCGATGGATGGGTGGACAAAGTTGACGGTGCTAGGCTCCAATGGTCCCATGGCTAGTAGGCCGGTTAAGTGGGCTTGCCAATGTAGGCAATCCACAAGGTCTCCCAAGTCTTCCACAGAGTAGAAGTTTTGATAAGTGACATGGGGAGGTCGGGTGGGAACAATTTCGGATTTATATCCCAATGGTGGTGAGCTAGGGAGGGTGGGACATTTCTTGAGCCATTGGAGTATGGACTCATCTATGGTGAGAGTGCCATGTGTGACGGTGCATGGCCTTTGAGGATCCGGACCATGAGGGGTGGGGGAAGATTGAGGCTCTTCATCTTTATTGGTGGGAGCTTGGGCTTCCTCTATGGTGATAAGAGTTCTCATCTCAACCCAAGAGTCGATGGGCTCTTGCCTTCCAACTTCCCTTAAGCCTACAATGTTTGCCATTCATTCCTAGCTTGGCGCCAGAGCAAACTTTTGGCATAGTTGACTTGCATAGATCCTGACAGGGTGAACCTCCCAAAGTGATGATCTATAAAGCTTTCCCATTCTAGATATAAACTAGGGTGGGATCCATCAAACACAAAGACGTCTATTGGGTCCAAGCGAGACGAGTAGGCTAAGTAGGAAGTGGCCATGATGATCGGGTGATAAATGCAATGCCCCTAGGACAAGACTTAGTAGAGATAAGTCTAGAACTTGCTCTGATACCAATTGATGTGACACACCCTTGGACCAAAATGAACAAGCACAATTTGCAATCAAACGGACCGATATTGGCGACCGCTCACCCGATGCTCACCAAGACCCGGGGTAACTTGGCAATGCCAAGTGGAGGTTGTATGGGCTGGGCCCTTGCTGGTAGAGGGCCAGCAAGGCCAAGGTTTGTTTCCCCAATGGTATGGCTGCCCAATTCAAGGGAGCTGACGAGGTGCCAAGGCACGGGTTACACTCCTCACCCCACGGTGATCTCTTGAAGCAAGGAGCTCAAGGATCAGGCTCTCGCTCTCATGGCCAGCGGAGTTTATGAACTAATATTGGAAAGAACAAGCACAAAATGGAACTAGGTTGGAGCACTTACTCGACCAGTTTGAAGAAACTGGTCCCGCTCGGAGACGAGGGCGAGCGGGGAGGCGAGTGTTCCCCACACGCCGCGTCGGAGAAGCTTGACCTGCTCAAACGATTACAACACTACACCTCTCGCAGGAGGTGGGATCTTGGGGTGGGGGTTAACTGATATTACATCTAAAACTACCTCCATACAAGGAGGGACCTTCAGCCGGCCAAGCGGGGAGGGGTGGAACCGAACTCGCAACCAGTAAGGAGACCGATGTCGGCTCTACCCGCTTTCTGTGAGTGCTGATAGAAGGTCGAAGAAGTAGTTGTTGTGACTGCTCCCGAATTTTGTTGGGGATGAAACCACTTGGAAATTCTTCGTAGGAGGATGGGGAAGTCGTCCAAATTTTTCCGGAATTTCGGGAGGTCGCTGTTGGCCGGAGCAGAGCCTCAAACAGGGAGGTAGATCTTCAGTTCTGACAGCTTCAGGATCACAACAGCAGGAAGAAGTTGTTGCCACCAGCGTTCCCGGACTCAGAATGAGGTGCCGCCAGAGTCATCGGAACCGTTTGTGAGTCCTCTTCGACACGAGCTTGACGGGGATGCCAAATGTTGTCAGAGCAGACCGGTAGGCTCTGAACACTGACGAGGGGTCGGTGCAGACTGAGTGGAGGCAGAACCGCACAACCGGGGAAGAAAACTGATAACTTTTAGATCCGGATGCCAAACTGAGCTCTGCTTTCTGAGGATGAAAGAAGACTCAGAGTAGAAGACTTTTGAAGAAGAACTCTCAATCATATGCCCAATAGGATCATCACAGTCAAGCTTCCACTTCGGCTCTGAACTCCTGCCAGGGAGGCTTTGCGCAGTCGGGGAAGAATGGCTCCCCTGGGCGATCACGAACTCAGAACGGGACGGGACCACCGCCGTTGAGAAGAGGACGGAGAGACGCTTCCAACGAAGGCTCTTGGGCTTCTAGGAATGTCCGGAGGAGGTCGGGGTCGCTGCTGCAAGCTTCAGGTCTTCTGCAGGTTCTCTTACTCTAGATGGTAGAGGGTGGGGTGATGGAGGTGAACAAGGGAAGATGGAGGGGATGAGAGGGGGGCGACCCTAACCAAAGGGGAGGGGAGAGGGGCGGCCAAAGCTATGGAGGGAAGGGGAAATTTGATATCAAATGGCCTAGGGAGGTGGAGGGGTGCTTGGGGTAGTGGGAAGGGTGCTTGGAAAAGTGGGAGGGGTAGTTGGGGGTTGGGAGGTGAGATGAGGATTGGTGAAGGGGTCTTGGGAAGGGGTGGAGTATTGAAGAGGGTTGTGGGGAATGGGGAGAGGCTTTAATGGGGTAGGTGGGTAGTGGAGGTGGTTGGGAGGGGAGGAGAGAGAGGGTAGGGCGCAGCCCTCCCTTGTGTGGTGAGAGAGAGAGAGAGGGGTAGGTGGGAATCACTCCCAAGGGTTTCTCACCCAACTAATGGAATCTCTCCAATAGAAAATTTGAACTCTCAAATGACAATTTTCATTCATTGATTCATTAAGTTGAAATGGGGGGAATGGGGCACTATATATAGGCAACCCACATTTTACAAAAAGATCCAGACATTTGACTCAATGACAAATAACCAAGGAAGGGGGGGTGCCCATGGGCCTAGCCCAATGAATTGGGCCCAAAACTAATCTAATGAGCCTAATGACACACAAACTTAGCAAAGATCTAGGGACATGACTCAAATAAAATGGAAAATACATCAAATGACTCAAATAAAAATTACATAGGACTCAAAATTAAATAACTAGACCATGCCGAATGCAACCGAGGCGAGGAGACGAGCTGTGAACGTGGGCATGGGTGGTGATGTCCCCATCAGCAAGGAAGCTGGCCGATCTTGCCGATGATGACAAGGGTCAGAAGTAGGTTGAGAAAGATCTCCAATGGGGATCGGGGTGATCTCCCTCTTCGAAGTTTCACTAGAATGAGGGTGAGGCGGAACTTGAATTACCACATTACTAACTTAAGCGCCCTTTCTGGTTTTCGCCATAGTCAGCCCCCTCTTGCTTTTGCCCATGTGCCCTTTCGGGTTTTCACGTGGCGGGGTACCCGATTTTGCCTGCGACGCCCTTTCCGGTTTTCGCCACAGCCGGGTTATGGCCATTTTTGCCCTTGTCCTAATATAGGAATAAGGCCGGCGGGGCACCTCTATTTTAAGCCCCATTTTTCTTTTCTTTTTCTTTTTTTTTATATTCAGTAGGATGTTGAAAGGGTCGGCTGGGACACGAGGTCTTGCGCCGAGAAAAGGGGTTTATTTGTCAGAAAGAAGGTAATACTGACGCAAGGGATAGATTTGTACCAATCCGGGCATAAGGCCCGCAATGGCAATGTTGTAGAAGGGTCGGCTAGGACACGAAGTCTTACGCCGAGAAAAGGAGTTTATTCATTAGCAAGAAGGTAATGCTAACGCAAGGGATAAATTTGTGCCGATTCGGACGTAAGGCCCGCAATGGCAATATTGTAGAAGGGTCGGCTAGGGCACAAAGTCTTGCACCGAGAAAAGGGGTTTATTCGTTAGCAAGAAGGTAATGCTAACGCACGGGATGGATTTGTGCCGATTCGAACGTAAGGCCCGCAATGGCAATGTTGTAGAAGGGTCGGCTAGGGCACGAAGTCTCGCACTGAGAAAATGGATTTATTCGTTAGCAAGAAGGTAATCCTAATGCGAAGGATAGATTCGTGCCAATTCGGACGTAAGGCCCGCAATTGTAAAGTTGTTCTTTTACATCATTATATGTATATGTATATATATTCTTTTAGAGCTCGGTCAGGATGGGGTGCCACTAGGCCAAGGTGGGTAGAGCTCAGCCAAGGCGGAGTGTCACTAGACTAAGGTAGGTAGAACTTAGCTAGGGCCGAGTGCCACTAAACTAAGGCAGGTGGAACTTAGCTAGGGCTGAGTGCCACTAGACTAAGGTAGGTAGAACTTAGCTAGGGCAGAGTGCCACTAGACTAAGGTAGGTAGAACTTAGCTAAGGCAGAGTGCCACTAGACTAAGGCAGGTGGAACTTGGCTAGGGCGGAGCGCCACTAGACTAAGGCAGGTGGGACTTTAATTAGGGTGGAGATGACCCCTAGACTAAGGCGGATAGAGCTCGGTTAGGGCATAATGCCACTAGACCAAGGGTAGGTATAGAGCACAGTTAGGGCGGAATGCCACTAGACCAAGGGTAGATAGAACTTAGCTAGGACAGAGTGCCACTAGACTAAGATATGTGGAACTTAGCTAGGGCAGGGTGTCACTAGACTAAGGCAGGTAAAACTTAGCTAGGACAGGGTGCCACCATACTAAGGTAGGTAAAACTTAGCTAGGGCGGGGTGCCACTAGGCTAAGGCGGGCAGAGCTTGGCGAGGGCGGAATGCCACTAGACCAAGGCGGGCAGAGCTCGGCCAGGGCGGGATGCCGCTAGACCAAGGTAGGTAGGGGTCATTCTGGGAATGCTGGTTGAACTATGTGATATAGCTTCAAGTGTTTTCCATTAAGGGGGGAGAACTGGATGACTCCTTTATGATCCACAGGGACGTACGCACCCCCCTCATATACTCGGCGGATGACATATGGTCCGACCGAGTTTTCAACCAACTTCCCTTTGGGGTTGGAGGCCATCATTTCTCTTCTTTTAACCATTACCAGGTCACCTTTTTTGAATTCCCATCCTTTGACCAGTTTATCGAAAGCACGGGCCATGCGGGCTTGGTAGAGTTGGATATTTTGTTGCGCACGGAGACGCTTTCTTTCGAGCTCAGCGAGCTCTTCCAATCTTCTTTCTATGTTGGTCTGCTCACCGCTTACCAATCCATGCTGGATGGCGATTTGCAACGAGGGGACCTCTAACTCAATTGGCACCACAGCCTCTGACCCGTATACGAGGGAGTAAGGTGAGCAGCCAGTCAGGGTTTTATAGACTGTACGATAAGCCCAGAGTGCTTTGTACATCCTTTCTTCCCAATCTCTTTTGTTAGCCTTAACCGTCTTCGCTAGCAGAGTGCATAGCGTCTTGTTGAAGGCTTCTGCAAGTCCGTTGGCTTGAGGGTAGTTGGGAGATGATGCCCTCCAGTCAATCTTGTATTTGTCGGCTAGTCGGTACACCTTCTGATTCTTGAAGTGACTGTCATTGTCAGAGATGATTCGACTGGGTATTCCAAACCAAAATATTATATTTTGTCGGAAGAATCTGGTGACCAGTTCTCCTGTCACTTCTCTCAATGCTACGGCCTCTACCCATCTGGAGAAGTAGTCTGTAGCTGCTAAGATATATTTGCATCCTGACGAAGATGCTGGTAGTGGCCCTACCACGTCCGTACCCCATTGAGCAAACGGCCAACTTGGGATAGTAGGATGCAGTAGCACAGGTGGCCTTCTTGACACAGTGGCATGTTCTTGACACCTCTGACAGGCTTTAGCAAACTTGCAGCAATCATCAAACATAGAGGGCCAATAGTAGCCCAGTTTCTTTATTTCAATTTTCATTTTCAGACCGGCCTGGTGTGCCCCGATAGACCCGGCATGGACTTCTTGCATTACCTACCCGACTTCCCCTGGGGATAAGCAGCGAAGTAAGATCTTCTTTTGGGCATCCGCCATTATTCAGAACAACGTTCCATTCCTCATCTCATAAGAGTCTTTGACTCTAAGGAGCTTCATTCTCTGTTCTTTCTCCTTCGGGAGTTGCTGGTGTTGAAACCAATGCAGGAGGTGCTCCCGCCAAGCGGACTGCTGGATTCCTTCTACAACCGCCACTTCATTTGCATGTTCACCGGCTAGAGCTTTTGTCACAATGGGGACCTGCCGCCGGTTGATTACCGTTATATTCAGGCTTGTATCAGGCGGGACTGCCAAAGAACTGGCCAGCTTTGCGAGGGCGTCAGCTTGAGCATTTTGTCCTCGGTTGATGTGCTTGATGCTGATGAAGTAGAATCTTGTCATTAGGCGGAGAGCCAGATGGTAATAAGGAATGAGTTCTTGCTTCCGTACATCGAACTCCCCTTCCAACTATTTTATAACCAGCATGGAGTCCCCGAATGCTTCTAGCATCTGAATCCCCATGGACAGAGCAATCTATAGCCTGATTATGAGGGCTTCATATTCTGCTTCATTGTTTGTGCAAGGCTTGTTTATTGAACAGGATGTATGTATGACTTCTCCTTCTGGAGATCTCAGGACTATGCCTGCCCCCGCCCAGACTCTGGCTGATCCAGTTGCTGAGGTGTCAATTCTGGAGGCGCCGTCAAAATACAGTTGCCATAGAGAGGGCTGCACCTGGCCGACCTCTATGCTTTCATCTTCAAGAAGCTCTTGTTCCAGGGGGCAGTCTTCAGGTACTGGATGCTCAACAAAGAAGTCTACGATAGCTTGGCCTTTAACAGCCCTTTGCGGTACATAGGAGATATCATACTCCATAAGAATTACCACCCATTTGCCTAGGCGGCCTTTGAGGGCCGGTTGAGACATGATGTATTTAAGCGGATCCTCCTTGGAAATCAGCTTAACTTCATGTGACAACATGTAGTATCGGAGCTTCTTGACCGCGAAGATCAGTGCCAGGCAGATCTTCTCGATGTAGGTGTACCCCTCCTCAATTCTGACCATTCTTAGACTGAGGTAATAGAGGGCTTGTTCCTTCCCTTCTTCATTATTCTGGGCTAGCATTGCCCCAAGGGAGTTATACGTGGCTGCTATGTAGAGGATTAGCGGCCGTCCTTTCACCGGCGCACCCAGCACTGGAGGAGTCTTCAGATAATCCTTCAGCTTGTCAAAGGCTGTCCAGCATTCTTCATCCCAATAGAAGGGAAAATTTTTCATCATTAGCTTATGGAAGGGGTGGCATCGCCCTGACAAGTTGGATATAAACCGTCGGATGTATGCAAGGCGGCCTTGAAGAGATCCCAGCTCAGAGAGGTTCCTTGGAGCGGGTAACTCCTGAATTACCTTGATCTTTGCAGGGTCTATTTCAATTCCCCGATATCTGACTATGAAACCCAAGAACTTTTCGCTCGATACTCCGAACGCACACTTCATAGGGTTCATCTTCAATTCATACTGCCTCAGCCTCTGGAAGATAACTCGAAGGTCTTGCAGATGGTCTTCTTTCTTTCTGGTCTTGACTACTAGGTCATCTATGTAGCACTCGACCTTATGATAGAGTAGCTGATCGAATATTCTAGTCATCGCCCGCTGATAAGTTGCGCCGGCATTCTTTAATCCGAACGGCATTCTCTTGTAATGATAAATGTCTTTGGGAGTTCGGAAGGCAGTGTGGACCCAGTCATGTTCCGCGATCCATATCTAGTTGCAGCCGGATGACCCATCCATGAATGATAGAGCCTCATGACCGGTTGTGGCATCTATCATGACCTCCGTTATTGGCACTGGAAAGTCATCTTTGGGGCAGGCTTTATTCAGATCTTGGAAGTCAACACATATCCAAATCTGTCCATTCTTCCTCTTCACGGGCACAATATTGGCTAGCCACGTGGTATATTGATTTTCCTCGATGAAACCCACATCAATGAGCTTGTCGACTTCCTTGCATATTTGAGTGATGAGCTCTGGCCTCATGCGCCGCGGCGGCTGCTTCACCGGTTCGGCTTCAGGGTTTATAGTTAGCTCATGCTGTGATACTGCGGGGCTCAGTCTTGGCATTTCCTTGTAGGTCCAAGCAAAGCAATCCCGATATTCCTGCAGTAGCTGGATATATAGCCCCTGCTCTTCAATAGATAACGGGGCACTGAGGAAGGTTGTCCTGGGGTCATCCTCATCTCCCAAGTTGACTTCTATCAGCTCATCGACTGTTGCTTGGCCTCTGTCTTCTATCTCCGGGGGTGCAAGCTGAAGGTCGACAAAGTCTGGTATATCATCTTCGAGGTCGAGGACCTCGATCTCTTCATCTTGCCTTATCTGAGCCTCGTCAGGAATCTCTGTTTCGACTGGTAGCGACTGCATGGATTGCCATGCCAACAAGTCTACCTCAATAGTAGTTCCGAGGGGTGAGTTGATTGCCTCATCCCTTGCTGAGGGGGTTGCAGTCACTAGGGACTGGTGATTGTTTGTTATTGAGTCAGAGTAGCACTGCAGCTCCATGGTACAAGGTGAGATGGTCTCACTCCCTTGGATGACCATATCTTCAGTGGAGGTAGCTTTTTCTTTTCCAGCAGCGTCTTTCTCTTGATCAGGCTTGGGAGAAGCTTCCTTAACTGGTTCGAGAAGTGCTGGCATCACCATCAGAGGAGGGCTGCTGGAGGGAGGTAGCCCTGTTTCTTCAACATCTTCAGCTTCACAACTGCTAGCTATGTCGAATTTGGCTTAAAGAGTTGCTTCTTCAGGGTAGACCTGTTCCTAGCACCGGCAAGGGAATATGGCCTCTGATTCCAGACTTCTTTGTTGAGCTGGCTCAGTGTATTCAGCTTCCGCTGGGTGTTCATCAAATGTTGCCCCAAGTGAGTTATCTTCAGTTGGGTAGAAAGCGGAAATGGTATCCACTTCATAGCATCCGCTGTAATAATATTCCTCGAGGGTGAAGCCCAACCCTGGGTGTTGAGATACACAACCAGAAAAAGTGGGAACACAGACGAAAAATTCAGACAGAAAATTTTCCGTCGGAATATCCGTCTGAAATGCAGACGGATATTGTCGATCAGAATATCCGTCTGAAATTCCAACGTTATTTACAAGAAACAATATATCATCTGCATTTAGTTTGAAATACAGACGAAATATTATAGATGGTCAGAATTACTGTCTGAAATTTGTAACAGAATAATTTTTGTCTAAAATTCGTGGGAAAAATTTTATTTTCCCCAACACACGCACGACCCTCTCACCGTGCCTCTGCGTCCGGGAGACCATCACCCACCCTAGCTTCCGCCTCCGGTTGTCTCCCTCCGGGTCTCCCTCGGCGATCGGAGATCAGCGACGGCGGCCGCTCCCCTCCGATGATCGGTCATCGGCCACGGCGGAAGCTCTCCCTCCGACGCCCAGGTATCCCTCCGGCGGCCCTCTCCCTCTCTCACTGATTCCCTCTCCCACTCTCCCTCTCTCATCGTCGATCTCTCTCCAGTGGCCTTCTCTCTGGCACTCTCTCTCTCTCTCACCGGCCCTCTCCCTCTGACCGGCGCTCTCCCTCTCCCACTATCCCTCTACAGCCCTCTTCTCCCTCTCCAGCCCTCTCCCTCTCCCTGCGGCGGTCGTCGTCGTCGTCACCAGGGCTCGCCTTCTCTCCCTCTCCCACCCTCTCTCACTCTCACTGTCACACACGCACATACGCACATATGCACACACGTACAGATGCGAACAATGGTGTTTTTTTTTGGTTCGGGATCCATCTGGAGGGTTTGGTGGGGGGTCAACAGGAGGGGAGGGGCTGCCAGTGGAGGGGGTCACTGGGGGGAGGGGGTTGCGGTGGATGGGGAGGAGGGGGGTTCCGATGGGTGGGGGGAGGGCGAGGGGGATGCCGGGCCAGCAGGAGGGGGGTCGCTGGGGGGAAGGGGGAGGGGCCAACAGGGAGGGGGGTGCGCTGGGTGGGGGGGAGTGGCCAGCAGGGAGGGGGTCGCTGGGGGGAGGGAGGTGCACTGGGTGGGGGGGAGGGGCCAGCAATAGGGGGGTTCCGGTGGGTGGGGGGGAGGGGGAGGAGCAGCAAGAGGTGGTCACTGGGAGGAGGGGGGTGTTGTGGGTGGTGGGGAGGGGAGAGGGGGAGGTGCGAGCAAGAGGGGGGCTCCGGTGGGGGGGAGGGGGCAGTAGGAGGTCTGGGAGGGGGTTTCCAATGGGTGGATTAATTAATTATTTTTTATTTTATTTAATATATTTTTATATTCATTATAGGATAATCGATCGAGGGGAAGGGAACAAGAGATTCGAAGATTCTTTTACAAATAAACAGTAAGTAAAAATTTAATTTCAGACAGATATATGTTGTTTCATTTTTTTAATTTATGTAATCTTATTTAGATTTATTGTTAGGATGTCTTGTTTTTTTTTGGATGAATACTTTTTTTAAAAGCAAAACATCAATCCCACTAGCTTCTCCCTAATTCGTCCCCGTACTAGCTCATACCATAATGTGCATACTCTACTCTGATACCATAATGTTATGACTCAATTCAACCCTTGTAAGATATTGTCCGCTTTGAGTTGAGCCCACATAATTTTATCCCCAAAAGACACCTTCCAAGTTATGGATTCAAATCCTGCATATGTAGCTCATTAACTTCTAACTAGTGTGATTCATTCTTATCTCAACCCCCATTCATAATGGTAGCTTCACTCCATGGCCACTCTACTCCAGTACTTCTTGTCTAGCTAACCCTTTCTACAGGTAGCTCTCTCCTCCTACATGACTCGCGACTAGAACACTACAACAATATCATGACCCGATCTAACCCTTGTGAGGCATATGCTTACTCACCATCCCGGGTAAACGAAGTGTCACTAACAGTGCTAAAAAAGTCAGACAGGAAGTAGTACACAAAAGTGTAATCAGCGGGATTTAGATTAGAGATAGCGGCGATCAAAGACCAAGATGATCTAGCAAGGTCACTAGAAAGGAACAAATGGTCCTTTGTTTCAGCATGGGGCATTCGATAGTAGAGACACATAGAGCATAGGCAAACGCCGCACCTGGTGATCTGATTATTAGTTGCCACCGCCGAATGGTAGACCCTCCATAAGAAGAGAGAAGTATTTGATGGAATAAAGGAATCCCATATCTTCAAGGAAAAAGAACACAGGGATGCTGAACCAAGAGTCCTATGAAAGGAGGCAACAGAAAATAAACCGCTGCTATTGGGGCACAAAAATCTCTGATCCGGCGAGTCATTAATTAATATGTTGAACACATTTGTAAACGAAACCTGTTATGTCTTCAATTCTTCTGATAACAGCAGGAGAAGCTTTATGAGAAACTATAAAGCTACTTTTATTGCTGTTAACTTTCTGATCAGGAGAATCCTCATAGTTTTATGAAAGCCAACAGACATCTGACGTTCTTGGATGAACCATTAGAAAACACCAATGTGTCATCGGCATACAGTAAGTGAGAGATTTGCATACTACCACGAGACACATGAAAGTGTTGAACCTTCCCACTGCTAAAAAGGCTGACAATGCCTCTGCCTAAAGCTTCTTCTGCAATGATGAACAAAGCTGGGGCCAAGGGGTCACCCTGTCGGACACCCCTTGTGGATTTAAAATAACCAGTTGTCCTTCAGCAGAGACTCCTCATCACACCAATCTCCATTATCAGTTTTGATTTTGTCAATGGTCATTCTAGCTCTCCTTTGTTTCACTTGAAGATGATAGAACTTTGTGTTTCGGTCCCCTAACTGTAGCCAGTTAGCTTTGGCTTTCTGCCCCCAGAAAATTTATTCAAGGTGAAGGCATCTTCTAAGTGCAGCTTGTGCAATTTGAAGAGATACCATGTTTCCTTCATTAGGATCTTCATCAAAATCTTTTTTAGCCTGCTTCACCTCATCCTCTGCAGTAGCTTTCTTATCAAAAATGTTGCCAAAATGCTCCTTATTCCACTGCTTTATCACATATTTGATAGCCTTCAGTTTGTGCTGGAGGACTAAAAAAGGATTGTAGTGGTCGAGAGAAGTAACATCCCAGGCCTTCCTCACTGTTGTTTTAAATTTATCATCCTCCAGCCACATGTGCTGGAAAACAAATCTACTAGGCTTGGACTTTGGATGAGGTTGATGGATAAGAAGCAGGGAATGATCAGAGGGTTCTCTCATCAAGTGCTTAACAGTAAGGACATGGGCTTTTTCAGCCCAACAATCATTAAACAATACTCTGTCCAGCCTGGCCTTAATGTTCCTGACCCCAATCTGATTATTAGACCAAGTGAAAGAGTTGCCCACATAACCAGCATCCATAAGACCTGGGAGAGCAACGAAGCCCTGGAAATCAGTCATGGAATTGATATAGCCCATAGTGCCCCCCTTCTTCTCCTCGGGAGATAAAACAACATTAAAGTCACCCCCCTTCTTCTAGTCAACTAGATATCCTAGGAATCAAACACTTTGTAAATTACTCAGGAGACTTTATACATCCTGACTTTGACATATTTGTCTAAGTTGCACACACAAGATTAGATTGTTATTTTATTAGTCATAATTAGACATCATCCAAATGTCGACAGATCGTTCATGGATGTATCGTAGAATAGTTGACCGGGTGGTGTCAGATGACTTTAAGCATGGGGTTGAGAGTTTCATTCAATTTACATTGGGGAATCCAAATGCAGCAATAGATCGCGACGGTCACATTCGATGCCCTTGTTCAAGTTGTAGAAACTTGAGGTGGTGTTCAACATGGGATGTGCAACATCATTTGTACACAAAAGGGTTCGTGGATGGTTATACGAATTGGACGTGTCATGGTGATCAATTCTTAAGGTATGAGCCCGACAATATTACAGGCACAAGTGGGTACGTGGATATGGTTGTAGATGTTGCTGGTCCTAGTTTTAATGTTCATGAGGAAGCGCCGAATAAGACAGCCGGAAGATTTTATGAACTACTTAGGGATGCTGATGAGCCGCTGTAGGATGGTTGTGAAAAGCACACTCGATTGTCTGTAGTGTCACAGTTGTTGACCTTGAAATCTGAATTTCACATCATTGAGACTTGTTTTGACCGTCTCCTCCTCTTGATCAAGAGTATGTTGCCTCGAGACGAGAAGTTGGCAGAAACTTTTTACCGTGCAAAAAAGATGATCAATGACTTAGGACTTGGATATGTGAAAATAGATGCATGTCCGAATAATTGTATGTTATATTACAAAGATGATGCAGATAAGATATCATGTTCCATTTGTGGCCATGACAGATTCAAACCTAAGGGGGGGTCAATTCAAAGGTAAAAGATGTACCTTACAAGGTGTTGCGATACTTCCCTCTTGTGCCTAGGCTGCAGCGGCTGTATATGTCCTCAAAGACGGCTCGACATATGACATGGCACACCGAAAGAGTACGTCGTGCCGATGATATAATCAGTCATCCTACCGATGGTGAAGCTTGGACTCACTTTAGTCGTACTCATCTTATCTTTTCAAGGGAGTCACGTAATGTTCGATTGGGTTTATGCACATATGGTTTTAATCCATTCGGTGGTTTAGTGGCATCTTATTCTTGTTGGCCAGTGTTCATGACACCGTACAACCTTCCGCCGTACATGTGCATGAAGCGAGAAAATCTGTTTTTGTCCTTAGTAATTCCTGGTCCAAAAAGTCCCGGAAAAAATTTGGACATATATCTCAGGCCGTTGATTGATGAGCTCAAATTTTTATGGACTGATGGAGTTGTTACTTATGATGCATATAGGAAGTAAAATTTTATTATGAAGGTTGCACTGGTATGGACAATAAGTGACTTCCCTGCATATGGAATGCTATCTGGTTGGAGCACACATGGGAGGTTAGCATCTCCTTACTGTATAGAAGATACCAAATCATTTGTATTGAAACATGGTGGGAAAGTATGCTGGTTTCATTGCCATCGACGGTTGCTACCAAGTGACCATCCTTTTCGAAGGTAAAAAGACTCGTTTAAAAAAATCACTGTTGAAATGGATGAAGCTCACTTGCAACGGGTGTCGGGTCTACATATGACGTCACGGGTGCACAATTTACCAGATGTAGTACAATTGTCTAGTAGCACACGGCAACTCCCTAGTTTTGGAAAGGATCACAACTGGAACAAGAAAAGCATTTTTTGGGAATTGCCTTATTGGTCAACTCTTCTTGTACGACACAATCTGGATGTCATGCATACTGAGAAGAATTTTTTTGATAATGTGTTCAATACGATCATGAATGTTAAAGGGAAAACAAAGGACAACGCCAAAGTACGTATGGATTTAAAGATGCTTTGTAAACGTCCAGAACTAGAACTACAGAAGGTAAATGGTAAAATTGTGCAGCCTAAAGCAACTTACGTGCTTCATGATACACAGATCAAGGAAGTGTGCCAGTGGTTGAAACAGTTGAGATTCCCAGATGGATATGCATCCAACATAGCCCGTTGTGTGAATGTTAATGAGGGGAAAATATATGGTATGAAAAGTCACGACTGTCATGTGTTCATGGAGAGGCTACTGCCCATTGCATTTCGTGATTTGTTGCCAAAGCAGATATGGGGAGCACTAGCTGAGATGAGTCAATTTTTCAAGATTTTATGTGCATCAGAACTCAGACTTCGGGATGTACAAACTATCGAAGAAAAAGTTATCACAACCGTTTGCAAGCTAGAGAAGATATTTCCTCCGGCATTCTTTGATTCGATGGAGCACCTGGTCGTTCATTTGCCATATGAGGCTATCGTCGGAGGGCCAGTACAATTTCGATGGATGTATCCATTTGAGAGGTATGTGACAATTTTTGTTAACTTACAAGTCGTCCATGGCCGGTACATATCGTTGCCATCTGACTTGTTGTTGTAGGTGCATGCATGAATTAAAAATGAAAGTTCACAACAAGCCACAGGTGGAGGGTTCGATTGCTGAGGCATACATTCTTGAAGAAATTTCGAACTTCTGTTCTATGTACTTTGAGCCAGAGATTCAAACTCATCGTACTCGACCTCCACTTAATGATGATGGGAGAGTGGATGAATCATCCGATTAGCTCTCCATATTTAAACATCCTGGACATGCGTTCGGATGTTGCTTGACTCGCACGCTCGAAGATAGAGAGTTGCACGCCGCTGAGATATATATTCTTCTGAATTGCCTCGAGATTAAACCTTATGTTGAGTAAGTTCTTAACTCACATTTCCAGCAAGTCCATAAGTTGTTCATCCTTCTTCTGCAGTTCATTTAAAGTAGTAGTGCATTTATATTGCAGGCAATTTGATTCAGAATTAGTTGAAAAATGCCGAAATATCCAGGACGTGGAGATTGAAAAAGAACGCGAGAAGTTTTTTGCCAAATGACTGAGAAACCGAGTTAGTGTCATCGTTGAATATATATGTTTGTATTTATGTATGTTGAGGTAATTGTTATTATTTTAACTACTCTAATTTGAATATAGGTTGAACAAGGTCTCATTACTGATTAAAGAGTACAACAGATAAGTTATGGCCCCTCGAACCAGACACGTGCCTATCCAGGATATATTGTGAATGGATACAAATTCAGACGGATTTGAGACGAAATATATCCGTCTGCAATTTCAGATGAACCCGTCGTAATAACTGTCTGAAATTCAGACGGCTTTCTCACCACTTTTCGGACGGCATTTTGACCGTTTTAAATTCAGACGGAATTAAGGACAGACGGTATTTCAGACGGAAAATATCTCGTATGATATTCAGACGGAATATGTGACTGAATTAAATCTGTCTGAAATTTTATTTTCAGACGGCATTTCAGACGGAAAATGGAACTGTCACAAATTTGTGACTAAGAATATCAGACGGTCTAAGTCCATCTGAAATCCGTCAAAAATCCGTTACAAATGTGTTTTGTGACGGATTTTCAGACGGATCTGAGACGGATTCCGGCCGTCTGAAATCCCGCTTTTTCTGGTTGTGATACACACCTCATTTCTTTATTCAGGCTCGGGGGATACCACAGCTTCTGGAATGCTTCTTTCTTCTTGCAAGGCTGGCCAGAGGGGATGTGCTGCTTCTGGAACATCTTGGCCATTTGAATTGTTATAAATGTCAACCCCTGTACGGGAACTGACGGGTCTTCTATATCTTCTGGCAGATGACAATAAGTGTCCTCCAGTGTAGGGTGCTCCTCAGCTGTATAGAACAAGCTGCTGGGACCATCGATATGCGCCACCTCCCAAGCTTTGAAAGGCTCGACAGTGGCATTATCGAGACTGAGAATTGGCTTGGTAAGGCCCTCCGGGATCCCGATGTGGTCGTGCTGCTGGTCGACCCTGACTTCATTAGCTTCGGGGTAGATGGCAGGAGGTGCTACCCGGCCCACATTCCCGGTGACAGTGATGTGTGAGACCATCTTGGGATTAACATATCCACGCGGCGGCAGAGGGAACCATTTGGCTCTGGAGGTGCTTTTTGTTGTGCTGGAAGAGGTCTTGGCTTTAGGGGCCTTCTGTGACCACTCTGCATATAGAGGGGCATCCGCCAAGTGGCACTTGAACACTTCGAACGGGTGGAGATCAGCAAATACCCTCTCCTCCTTTCCTTCTAGGTTATATTTGATGCACTGGTGGAGCGTGGAAGGTACCACCATGTTCTCGTGCAGCCAAGGGCGGTCGAGCAGCGCCTTGTACGAGGTGCGAGAATCGATGACATGAAATTACACCTTCGTGACAAAGTCCGCTAAAGTGAGTGTGAACTCTGCTACTCCTAGCGACACTTCACACTTTTGGTTGAAGCCGGCAATACGCATATACATGACCTTTTGGAGACGCACGTTGAAGTAGTGCTTTTCATATATCCTGTAGGGCAGGATGTTGATAGCCGCCCCGGGATCTACCAGGATTTTGTTCAACTCCCAGCCATTTAGATGCCCCCTCATATACAGAGGTCTGTTGTGGCTGGTAGTGGAGAGCAACATGTCCTCCTGAGTGAAGGTCATGCTGGCCTCCGATAGTGCCTCAGCTAGGCATGCGTCATATTGAGCAGGCGTCTGCAAAGCAGTAATGATCGCCTGTCGGGTTTCTTCACTCAGAGAGAGGATTTCCCAGACAGTGAATCTTGTCGGGAGCTTTTTCAACAGCTTGACCACCCGGCTTCCTGCTCAGACATTGGATAGCTTCATTTCTTCTGCCCACCTGGGCTTGGAAGAGTCTTGGGCTGTGGCCCCTGATGGGCCTGCTTCATCAGACTCGGGGACTGCACCCTTCTACTTGGGGTCGTCTCCCCGCAGTCCCTCACTGGCCGCTGACAGGCCGGCTTCTTCTTCATCCGATAATTTGGAAGACTACTGGAGTTGCGAGAGAATGCCCCTAGTTGCTGGTTCGACCTCCCGGCATAGCTGCTTCCCCTTTGATATTTTCACAAATTCTAAGAAGGAAGGAGCCGCAATGCTACCCCCACTCTAATTGTATAAGCCTGACGGAGGAGGGATTTGGACTCCCCGAACCTCCGGAGGGGGTATTTTATAGGGTTGCTCCCCCCTGAAGATAATGTTGTGGTTGGCGGGCGGTTGACGCCCCCATCTTCGGCCTAACCGGGTTGCATGTGTAGCAGTTGCGACTTCGGCCTGACTTTCCTTGGCGGCGGGTGTGAAGCATATCTCTTCTACATCCTCCTCACCAGGCAAATTGAACAGAGCAGAGAGGGTGTTGCAAGAAAGGATTATACCCTTTGTAGCCTTGCTGGCCCTTCTCTTCTTTCTTCGTCTTCTTTTCTTTTCTTCGGCTGGCACTTGCCCCCAGAATAGGCTGCCATCCTTGTCTGATGCTTTGTCAGCTTCCTCTTCCTGCTTTAGTGAAAGCTGTTCTAGCTCTTGCCATGGGACATGGTCCCGTACCAGTAAAGGTTCTAGCTCAGGCTGTACATATTCATCTAGCCTATTTATGTAGTCCTGTAGCCGCCGGGCTTCTGGACTAATTTCCTTGACTGCCGGCAACAGAGTCTACCTCCTCCGATTGTGGGTAGGTATTCTAATGATTACAGGTGGGTTGGTCCACATAGGTGTCGCCACTGGCAAAGGGGGTCGTGGTGTGATGCCACGAATATGTGCCCCCACAATTGGGCGAGATGTGCCCTTCTTCTTGGTTCTTGCGGGGACTTGCAGCCATCCCTCTTGTTCTTTCATTGGGGCCAGAAAGTAGCCTTCATAGGTGTGCTGAGTACTGGCTTCTGCGGTCTCCTCAGGCAGTGCTTGATATAGAGAGACCATGTTGATGGCGGCTCTTCTTAGAGGTGCCTCATGTGGTTGTGGAGGGTCAACCTTGTACTCCCCCAGCTCTATCTCTTCTTTCTTTATCATGCCTTCGATAATATCCTTGAAAATATAACAGTCTTCAATCGGATGCCCCAACATCTGGTGGTAGGGGCAAAATCTTGGGTTGTCTCTTCTCTTCAGGTCCTCCGGCCTCTTTGGCTCAGGCAGGGTGACCTTATCATACTGGGTAACCCAGTCAAACAAGATCCTGGTCCTCTCCTTCGGGAAAGAGTAGGCCTTCTTCATCTTGTCCCGGAGTGACGGACCTTCTTTGCCATCCTCGATCTTAGCAGGATGAGGAGCAGCCGTCTTCTTTCCTTTGTCTTTTTGTTGTTCGAACGTCTTGATATCAAGGGCGTTCGCTTCTTTAGGCGCCTGGCGCCGCTCTGCTGCCTTGCTCTTCTGCGCAGTGGCAATATTTGATGTCGGGGCAGGTTTTGGCAGGAAGGCTTCTACCTCGGCCACAGTATTATTCAGGCGGTCGAACGACCGAATTTCCATGCCAATCATCTTTTCCAGCACCTCTCTCCTGAGGTTCTGCTTGCAGATCTGTACAGCGTCCTCCTGATGCGGGGGCCGCTTGCATCTCATTCCAAGGTTCCTCCACCTCTTGATGTAGTCAAGGGCCATCTCATCTGCCCTCTGTCTTATTGAATAGAGTTCAGCCACTGTGACCTCTCTCTCTGTGACATGAAATCTTTCTCTAAACTTCCTCTGCATGTCCGACCAGTCGCTGATCGACCCGACCGGGAGGTTGGAGTACCATTCAAATGCGAGCCCCGTGAGTGAGGACCTAAAAAATTTCAGCAAATATGACTCGTCGGTGGCAAGGTCACCCATGACGGTCATGTAGTAGGCGACATGTTCTTTTGGGGATCCCTTCCCGATGAACTTGTCGAATTTTGGCGGCTTGCTAATCCCAGGAGGGAGCCGCTTGGCAGCATGATGCAGCGGGTATGGAACCCTGTATGCATCAAATGAGACATAGTCGCCTTCACTTCTTTCAGTGAGCTTCAGCTCGATCATTCTTTCCACCATCATCTTGCTCATGACGGTCGGATCAACCGGCTCTGGGTAGAAATGTGCCGGTTGCAAGTAGGGGGTGACCAGGGTGGTCGCCTGCGGAGGAGGACGCAACAGTGGAGGTGTCTGGTGCACCTGTGGTAGTACCGGCGGCATCAGCGGCTATGGTGGGCATTGTTGAGTTGTCGCCAAGCTTGGTTCTACTGGCTGGGGCAGGGTGTAGAGTGGTGGGAAGTCATTTTGGTTGACAGCTCCCCGTGATGATTCGGCCTGCATATCAGGCTGCTTGGATGCCGAAGACTGCTCTGTCTTCTCCATCAATTGCTTCTTCAGCTGCTCAATCTCTTGGCGGTACCTTTGGAGTATCATCAGTACGGTCGGATCCATAGCTGCAGTGATGGGGATGGTCTCTGTCGTCTCTCCAGGTGCACCCTCAGGTAGGATGTCGAGCAAGACACCTTCTTCTTCTTCTGCCATCACCACATTTACGGTGAGAATAACGGCCTTGTCATGTTGTTGGAGGTGGACCAGGATTTGCTTTCCCTTAGTTGCCGCCAGCTTTTCTTTTGCAGCTTCCACCCTTCGAGTACTCGGCACCGGCCTTCCGGCCAACCGGGCAAGCTCCTCAGGCAATCTTCCATAGTGGCCAGACACCCCAGCCATGTTGCAAGTGAAGATTTACATCCTTCTTCTCTGTCTGCAAACCCTCCTTTTTACAATTTCTGGGAAGGTGAGCCTTTCAAACACAGAGACTCTTCTCCTTTCCCCCTGATGGGGAGTAGCTTCACCAGCTTGGATATCCAAGCCATCTTCATACCCGTTGTCATCGATCGATGACGTCATTCTTCTATCTTCTTCTTCTTCCACTGCCATTGATGAGCAGTGGTCTTCTTCAGCCATGGCTGCTTGTAACAGCCGTTGTTGGCCCAAGGAGGGGTTGCCTAATCCCTTAAAATAGCTTCTGACCATATTGTTCATCTCTTCTTGCCCTCGGCCTTGATGTAGGACCGGGGATAGTTGTCGACCTCCCATTGGAGGGATGTAAGCAAGCCGAGTTCTTTCGGAAGTTTGCTGAAATCTTCCTCCCACAGCGGGGATGTTGGCCTGCCGGGCACAGGCCCTAAAGCTTCCACTGTGTGGAGGGTCCACGACCGTCTCTTCCTTCCTCGGGGCGAGGCCCCTCTGCTTGTTCTCATCTGCTCCGGTAAATCTGGAGCGGTGTTGGACCGGTGCATCTTGGTAGGCATGCTGGACCTTCTTGGGGACCCAAACCTGCTTAAATCTTCTTGGCTCGGGAGCCAACCTTCTCTGGCCATGGCGGCCAGCTTCTTCCTTCTCAGCTCTCCTTCCGGAAAGAGCCTGATAAGAATTGTAGACTGGTACTGTGGGGATCTCCCGATCCGGGCTCACTCGAGCTGGGCATCCATCCAGAAAGACACGGACTCCCCCGATCAGCATAGACTTGCCGGACATGGAGAGACGTCCGGTCACAACGGCAACAACCTTCCTCTGGGGGTTCTGATGTCGGGGCCTCCTGAAATTCTTGGCAGGGACGGGGTGAGTCCCGTGAGCAATATGATGCACCATGCAGTTGGCGACTTGAGTTGGGCTTGTGGGCGAGCCAGCACAGCGTCGAGCCTCCGGGGCCTCGACCTTCTCCGCACTCTTCTCCTTCGTAGGCTCTGAGGGTTCCGTCTGCAGCATGTCGGCAAAGGCCAACCCCAAGAAGTTGGGGAAGCCTAAAGCTGGCGGGAAGGAGCCAAAAACCATGGGCACCACCAGGTACCCATGTTCAACGTGGTCGGCGATGATCGCGGGGCCAAAGTCAAGACCAGTGAGTCCTGCTGACGTCATCGTTCACCTGAGATAAATAGACAAACAGTCAGTATTCTTGGGGGAAGCTCCCGAAGGCATCCTCTCTTGGCAAAGAGATGAAGGGAGACTTGAGTCCCACCGGGCGTGCCAGACTTATGGGGACTGATTTTTATTTTATTTTTTAATTAATTATTTATTCTATGGATTTATTTATTTATTAGCCATTTTTGTTAGGCGTGCCAGTCACTGGAGTGATAATTTATTATGCGCTCGACCTGACTTGGTCAGTCGATTATGATGTTTGTGTCAGGACTCGGAGTCCGTCATACCATAAAGGTTATGGTGTTAATTACGTCCTCTAAGAAAGAGGACAACCCTTGATTAATTGCCAAGAAAGGATGCCTTGAGGTAAAAACAAGATAAAACTATGATGCTAACTTCGCTAGCAGGGCGTGAAATATGCATAGATGATCATGCGACACAAGATGTGATAACAATGCATGGCATAAATCTGACAGCATATCCCCTTATCTTGGTCTACGCCAAGTGGGGACATAGGTCATCCATCCACGGAGTGCCAGGATGGAAGCCAAAGGAAAGATGGGCGTAACCCGAGATCCAGGAGGATCTAAGTGTGACGGGACAATGTCCACTGTCATGGTATTTTTTGATATCCCCTTAAGGAGACCATTGGAAGACATGCAGCGGCAGAACTCCAAGGGCCAGCAGGGTTAGAAGAAAGCATTGCAGTCAAACGATACAATGTGGGGGTAAGACCCCGTTAATTTAGCTCCTTTAGACTTGGATGAAGAATCATGATCCCCCATGATATGATGAGGACTAGCATGATGGCCAACGGAGGTTAGGGTATCAGGTTTAGACAGGTTATAGGCCCAATAAAGTTGCTGGGAAGTTGAGTGTTTGAGTGCTAGCTAGTGTTAGGATGAACCGGCGCGGATGGAGTCCCGGCGCGACGATGAACCGGCGCGGTGGGGTCCTGGCGCCACGATGAACACGGGGTTATCGGCATGGTTGACTCTCGGCGTGCCCATCACCCGGCGCCGAACTCGCGCCGAGAGAGGGCTACGCCGGGAGGCATCTGGCGCCGATAAAAGAAGCGTTTATGAATTCTGGGAGATTTGTGAGGTTGTGGGTTTGATGGATTTTGTTGAGGAGATCTTTTATGTTCAGTGAGGGTTTCATGGGATCACAAATGGTGATATTCAGGTAAGCTGAAAGATGGGGGTAAACTCATCCACATAAGGTCCAGGGAGACCGTGTAACCATAATGATTATATTCCCCTCTTACAGTGAGCAGAGAGCCTTAAGATAGCCTTTCTCAGGGCTTTGCCACACCAAGTGGGGTTGATTCATCGGTTTAATAAAACTTCACACGATACGATAAAGTAAAGACCGTGAACAAATTTTGGCAGCATCTCCCCTTATTTTGGACTGTGCCAAAGGGAGAGTATAGGTCATCCATCCATGGAGTGCCGGGATGGAAGCCAAACGAGGAATGGGCGTAACCTGAGATCCAAAAGGATCACAATCCGATGGGACAGTGTCCACTTATCATGGGATTTATTAATATTCCCTAGACAGCCGACAGAGAACATGCAGTGGCAGAACTCCGTGAGCCAATAGGGTTGCAGAATGTAGGGAGGTTGAACCCCATCGATTTAGCTCCCATGAGGGTTGAGTGAAGGATACTGCTTCTCCTCAAAGTGATAGGGTCTTGTGACCATGGATTATAGGGCTCAGAATTGTTGAGGGCATCGGCACGAGGCTATCGGCATGGATGGAGGTCGGCACGACAAGGAAGACGGGTCTCGGCGCGATGGGAAAAGCTCAACCGGCGTGGGTAGCACTCGGCGCGAGACTCACGCCGAGGGAGGGCCGCGCCGGGAGGCCTTAGGATCTGGGTTTTCAAGGGGTTTCAGAGGGGTCAGGAGCTGAGGATTTCAGAGGGTTCTTTGAGGGTTTTGAGGGGGGTCTATTCAAGGACTTTGAGGTGTTTTACCTAAGGCTTTGGGGAGTTTTATTCAAGAAATCTTGAGATGGCCCTAGGGGAATGAAGCTATTCTGAAGAGAAGAGGGTCTTCACTCTGGGGCCTCACTGGGAGTCGGGATATGGGCTGACTTATGTAGACCTTGATACCAACATATTTTTCCAGCTATCTTTGCGAGTGACAAGCCATGAGATGGGCTGTCTCAGGCTCTCACCGCTATTGCGGGGTTGAAACCACAGAAACGATTCAACAGAAATCGCTCGGACGATCCAGAGGGCATGCATATAGTGAAGTAGAATCTATTTGCCATAGCTACATAATACAGTAGGCTTTGAAGAGACAGAGAGGGAGAAGAGGACTTCGGTCCTTCATATTTCATTTCACTACAAATGACTCGTACATTCAGCACAGCAGAAAAACAAAAAAAAAGGAAGCAGACTACGAAGATCCGAATACAGATGGTGCCCCTTTAAAGCCAGGCTATGCTAACATTTGATATCATCGAAAGAACATCGCTCAGGCATAGAGCGGAAGAACAGAAACGAAAAAAAAGAACTAGATTCAAATAAAAGACGGGGATGGGGGAGAGTATAGCCCCTCAGGGCATCTTGGAACCGATCCCTCCTTGAATCTCTCCTCTGGCTTCTGCAACTCTTTTCTCTCTTCAGACCCTTTAACGGGCTCTCGGGCTCTCTTTCTTTCAATGGCTCCCTCTGCTTTTTCTTCTCTATGTGTGTTCTCTCCTTGTGTCTGTCCGTCTCTTATCTTGTCGAAGGCAGTAGCTTTTATAGAGGGATGGCAATCTGCTTCCGGCACGAGCTCCCCGACGCGCCCAGCATACATCATCTCGGCGCATCTCACTTGGTATTGGGCTTGGCCCATTCACTCAGCACTCGGCGCCAGACGGGGGCTCATCTAATGGGCTTCTTTTCATTTGTCTCGTGGACTTCTTGGTATATATATTTATTCTTCCTGGGGCTTGTTTAACATTTTGCGTTCATGAACATGTGTGAGGCAGTATGAATCCCATTTCATAAGAATCATAATTTTCTGAGGATCCTCTTTAGCAGGTAGATGATTGCTTGGAGTTTGTCATAGTTTTATATCAGCCTGACTATTTGAATGATAGCCGTGCTGGGCAGCGGCCTAGCCAGAGATGGCTTCATCCGATCAAAGTGTAGGGGTAGTGGATCTCTTCTATTCTGATTCTCAGAACTTCCAGGGATGGCACAGAAGCCGCACCCTTGATTGGTCTTCAGAGCCCGGAGCTTGGTTTAGCTTCTTCTTTTATCCTTGAATATTTTAGGTGTCAACAGGGTTGTAGACCAAAGAGGTTCTCCAGTCGATGTGAAACTTGGCCGCTAGCTGGTATACGGCCCTATTCTTGAACGGTGTCCCATTATCGGACACGATGTGACTGGGGGTACCAAACCGGTAAATGATGTTGTGCCGGACGAATCTGGCAACCACCTTGCTGGTGACCTCCCGCAAGGGAAGAGCCTCCGCCCAGTGAGAGAAATAGTCAGTGGCGGCCAAGATGTATTTATGGCCCCTAGAAGATGGCGGGAAAGGCCCCGCAATGTCCATGCCCCACTCAGCGAAAGGCCAAGTGGGGGCTGTAGGACGCAGTGGGTTAGGGGGTCTTCTAGGTACTGGGCCGAAGGCTTGGCATTGATGGCATGTACGGGCGTACTGGACACAATCCATGTACATGGTTGGCCAATAGAAACACTTGAGCTTGATATTGTGCTTCATTCGATCTCCAGCCTGGTGCGCACCTCACAATCCGGAGTGAACCTCCTGCATGATGACTTGAGCCTCCACTGGAGAGACGCATCTCAGGAGAATTGACTTGTCCTTCTCGTGGACGATTCGATACAGGGAGTCGCCAATCAACTCATAAGCTCGACGGAGTAGCTGGACTCTTTGAGCTCGGTCAGGAGGGAGCCACCCTTTCTTGAATTTGATGATGGGCTCGCGCCAATCTTCTTTCTCCGGAGGAGTGTTCTGGTCAAGGTCATGGACCTCATAAATGGTGAGGCCGGTATTGTCTTCGAGTGAGCTCGGCATCAGTCTCCTATATTTGATGACGATGTCGACCTCGCCCTCAGGCGGGAGCTTGATAGCCGCAACCAGTTTTGCCAGGGTGTCTGCTTGAGTATTGTTGCTTCTAGGGATATGATCTATTTCAAAGAAATAGAATTTCTGGGTTAATCTAGCGACGACGACGTGGTACGGAACCAACTCGAGTTTCCGCACATCATAGATGCCGAGGACTTGTCGGACTATCAGCTGGGAGTCCCCGTAGGCTTTGAGGCATTTGATGCCCATGTGGAGAGCCATCTGGAGCCCAATGAGCAGAGCTTCATACTCAGCTTCATTATTGGTCAGGGATTTCATGAGAGCGCAGGAGTTGTATAAAACTCCGCCCTGAGGAGTCAGGAAAACAATGCCGGCACATGCCGTAGTGGCTGGATCCTGGTTGCTCCGGGTAATCCCTCGAGAAACGCCATCGAAGTAGAGCTCCCAACAGGGTACGCTGGTTGTGAGAGCGCTTTGCTACCAGTAATGCAAGACATCTCTGCTCTGTTCAACCGATTGTTGTGATTGAACAGCAAGGGACTCCTTATCCGAGAGCTCCGAGCTGAAAGGTGACTTGTCTGGCACTAGATGGGCTGCCAAGAATTCAGTCATACCTTGTCCCTTGATTGCTTTTCTGGGAATATAAGTAATGTCGTACTCCAACAGTAGGAGAGCCCACCTTCCCAGTCTACCTGAGAGGACGGGTTGTCGAAGGAGATACTTCAGAGAGTCGTGCTTGGATATAAGCTCGACTCGATGGGACAGGAGGTAATGCCGCAACTTTTTGACGGTGAACACTAATGCCAAGCAGACCTTCTCGATGGGGGAATATCGGTACTCGACATCGATTAGCTTCTGGCTGAGGTAATAGAGGGGTTGCTCTTTACCTTCCCCATTGACTTGTGCCAACAGAGCTCCTAGTGATGGGGGCATCTCTTGCCCTTCACATCTCCCCACAGCTTGCCAGCATGGCTCCAATGTGTCTGTTACATTTTTGTGAGTTGAGTCATGTAATTTTCATATTTTCTTTAAGTCATAATTATGTAATTTTCCTTTTATTTGAGTCCAGTACCTAGGTTAGGTAGTCATTTACCTAAGTCTGAGTGTCATTAGGTTGATTAGTTGGTTAATGGGCCCATTTCAGTGGGCTTGGCCTAGGGGCGCCCCCTTCCCACCTTGGTTATTTGTCATTAGTCCTAAAGTCAGGACTTATTGTAAAATGTGGGTTGCCTATAAATAGGATCCCATTTCCCCCAATTGAAGCTAATGAAAATCTACTATTTTGAGTCCAGGAAAATTGAATTTCTTTGGTGAGAAGCCATTAGAGAGGAGTGAGAAGCTCCCCTCCCTTATCCCCCTCTCTCTCTCTAGGGCGGCCCCCCTCTCTCTCCTCTCTCCTGGCCACCAATTTCTCTCTCCTCCCCCTTTGTCCGCATCATCCTCCACCTCAGCCCTAGCTAGCCACCTCATATGTCACATCACCCACCCTTTCATCTCCCTAGGAGTCTTCATTGCACCCCATCAATTTTCTTCAATTCCCTCCCCCTTCCTAGGTGACCTTTGGCACTCCCCATACACCCTTTTACTCTCCCAAGGTAGAACACCCCTTCCTAAGCACCCCTTCCCTTCTCCAACACACCCTTTCCCCTCCCCTTGGTCAGCATTAACCTCTCTCCATTAAGAAGATTTCAAACCAACTCCCTCCACCCCCGTTGCCAATCTGCGCCCCCCCCCTCTCCCTCTCCCCTCCACCTCTGGCCGCAGCCCTCTCTCCCCTCCCCTAGCTGCGGTTCCAGCAGCCCCCACACCCCCTCCATCACCTCTAGACCCCTCCAGCAACCTCCCACAACCTCCAACCCCCTTCCCCCTACCATCTGGTCACCCCCTCCCATCACCACAACTACCATCCTCACCCTGCAGCTCTCAGCCCGCAGGCAGCAGACTAGGTACCTGTTTGCAGAACCTGCCACATCATCTCCACAAAGTTCCTGGTGGCAAACACTATACCGTTAGAAGCGTTGTCTAGTCTACTTCGCAACGGAGGTGGTTCCGCCTCCGTCTGAGTTCGTGGCTGTCCAGAGGAGTCTTCACTGCAGGACTACGCAATTCCTCCCTGGCAGACACCCAACTGCAGCTTGCAGAGGCTACCACGACCAGTACCTTGATGATATTGGAGTGGCGTTTGGCTGAAGACTTCTGCTGCGAGTCCCCTTTCATCACCAAGAAGCAGGGCTCCGTTTGGATCTCAGAGCAATAAGTTCTGAATTTCCTCCCTAGGGTGTGTTGGGTCAGTCCCCTCTGGGATTGGCCTGATACCCTGTCACTGTTCGGGGTCTCCCTGTCTGCTCCGACCTCCGCCAGCAGCACCGTGGGTCTCTGTTCGAAGAGAACTCGACCACGAACGTAACAGTTCCAGTCTCTCCATCAACTGAGCACGGGAGTGGTCGTGACAGCCTCCCCTTCCAATAACAGCGGTCCAGACACTGCCAGAAGTAGAGTGCAGCAGTCCTGATCCCGACCCTGCCCCGGCCGTCGTCGTAAACAAAAAATTCCCCAATAATTCTGACGTCCTCCTGGGCCAACCCAGGAGCTTTTGGCACTGGTTTCATCAACAACAGAGTTCGGGAGAGCCCGTAGCGGAGCCGACAGTGACTACTTATCTCGTTGTTCCAAAGAGCTGGCAGAACCGACGATCTTCTTCCGCGTCCGCTTCTAGCGTAGTTTTCCCCACCCCGCCTGGCCGAATGACCGCCCCTCCCTGCGTGGAGGTACATTTTGGTTGTAAAACTAATCCCCACCCCTAGTCCAACCCCCTTGCATGGGGCGTAGTGCATGTAAATTGAAAATTTTAGGTTCGAGCTACACCGACGCGGCATGCGGGTAAGCCCACACTTCCTCGCTCGCCCTCGTCTCCGACTGGGATCGGTGTCTTCACACCGATCAGGTGAGTGATGTGACACAACCCCTTAGACTTAGAGTGCAAGCAACGGACACGACAATCTCACACAAGCGGACTCACTCGCATTTGGCATACTCGGGTCCGTAGGTGGACCGGCGATGGGGTGAGGGTCCGAGGTTGGACTCGAAAGTTTCAAAGGGTATGGATGGCTTGGGGAGGACCCCTAAGGGACTGGGGTTGCCCAAATTCTTGGGTGGTTAGCACGCTGAGGGCGTGGGTAAATTGGTCTCACTCACAACTCACCCGCAGTGGGCACTCACATAGTAGCAATTTGAGTTCGAGCACTCCTCACCGACCGACGGCACACTAGAAGCAATACTAATCAAGCACAAATAATCCAGCATCGGAGTGTGGTCAGGAGCTCACCTGATCAGCGTGAATACGCCGATCCCGGCCGGAGACGATGATGAGCGGGGAGGCGTGGGCATGCACCCGCACGCCGCGTCGGTGTAGCTTCGGATGGCGACCTTCTAATACATGCACTACGCCCCTTGCAAGGGGGTTGGACTAGGGGTGGGGGAGTATAATTATAACCAAAATGTACCTCCACACAGGGAGGGGCGCTCAGTCGACCCGGCGGGGAGGGGAAAAGCTGAGCTAGGAATTAATTGGAAGGCGGTTGCCGGTTCTGTCCGCTCTCTAGAACAGGGGACAGGCAGTCGATGCTGGCGCCGCTGCGGCCACTCCCGGACTCCGTTTGCTACAAAAACAGCGGCAAAACCTCCTGGGTTGGCCAGGAGGACGTCAAATTTTTGGGAGGACTTCTGGTTGCCGGCGTTGGTCGAGGCAGGGCCGTGAGTAGGGTCTCTGTTATCTGGTTCTGTCTGCTTCAACACAACTACTGCAGGAAGACGAGGTCGCCACGGGTGCTTTTGGGCTCTGATTCAAGCGTGGCTATAGTCGCTGGATTCGTTGTCGAGCCCTCTTCAAAATGAGACCCACGGGGATGCCGGAGGAGGTCAGAGTAGACAGGGACAGCCCGAACAGTGATCGAGTGTCTGTTCAGTCCCAGAGTGGATAGAACAGCGCACTCAAGGGAGAAAATTGAGAAATCGCTGCTCCGGATACCGAACAGGGTGCCGCTTCTTGGTAATGGAAGAAGACTTGTCGTAGAAGCTCTCAGCCAAGTGGCGCCTCAGGAAGCACAGGAATGTGGCCATGGGAGCTTCTGGAAGTTGCTTCAGGTTGCTGACCGGACCTATCCTGTGCAGTCAGAGAAGAATGGCTCTCCCTGGCAGTCACGAACTCAGACGGGGACAACACCACCACCATTGTAAAGATGACAGAAAGTTAAATCCAATGGTATATGATATGCCTCAAGGAGCTTCACGGTGACATCGTGGGAGCCTCTGCAAGTCGATGGAATACTGTGGCCTACGAGTTGGAACAGGCTTGTTGAAGATGATAGGTGGGAAATGAGGTAGATGAGAGGGGAAATGGGGTGGATGGGTGTGGGGGTGACCCCAGGCTGTGAGGGGGTCTGGGAGGGGGCAAACCAAGGTGAGGAAGGGGGAGAATGGGGGTTGAAAGGGGGTCTAGAAGGTGGTGGGAGGGAGAGCTGCGAATTTGGTGTTGGGAGGGAAAGGGAGAGGGAGATCTCTCTCCCTTGGGGAGTCTAGGGCATGGGGGAGGAGAGTGTGGAGGGAAAATATTCAAATGTCCCTTGGGAGTTGCAGGATGGTGTGGGGAATATGGTGGATTGTGTTGGGGAGAGGGAGACTATGTTGGGAGAGCCAATATTCTCCTAGGGAGGGAGGAGATTTGGTGGTAGTTGGGAGAGGGGGTAATTAATGCTCCTAGGGAAGTGAAGGGTCTCTAGATGAGGTAGAGGGTGATGGATGAGGTGGAGGATGATGTGGAGGGGTGAGGAGAGAGAAAGGGGCGCAGGTTTTAGAGAGAGAAAGTGGAGGAGAGAGAAAATGGCTTCCTAGAGAGAGAGGTAGAGAGAGGGGGCGATAGGGGCTTCTCACCCACTCAATTGACTTCTCACCAAAAGAAGAAGATTTAAGTTGGACACTAGAAAATTCAAATATTCATTCATTCATTAACTTCAAATGGGGAGATGAGGGTCCTATTTATAGGGATCCCACAATTTACAATAAGTCCTTGACTTTAGTACTAATGACAAATAACCAAGGGGAAGGGGGGGCGCCCTTGGGCCTAGCCCAATGAATTGGGCCCATTAACTAACTTTAATCAACCTAATGACACATAACTTAGGTAAATGACTCATTAACCAAGGTACATGACTCAAATAAAAGGGAAATTACAATGATATGACTCAAAAAATATGAAAATTATATGACTCGACTCAGAAAAAATGTGACGGACACAATGGAACCATGCCGGTGAGCAATCGGAGCTGTGAAAAAATGTGAAGGGTGAGAGATGCCCCCATCATACCCCCGGGGTGCGAAGAACTCGACTCCGTCGAGTATGGGTCCGCCGGGGAAGAGGTCCTCCAATGCAGCTCTGGGCGAGCCACAACCTCCAAACTCAACCTCGCATCCTTAGCCGGGGGACAACGCTTCATCCTCTCAAGGTGGCTCGAGCACACCCTCTTGCTGGCGATGGTACCATGCTTGCCTAGTATAGCCTCCGTGTGCACACGTCGGACTCTCAAGCTGATATGTGGAGGCTCTCCGAGGGTGTCACTCACAAAGGTGGGGGTAGGCTCAAGGTGCTCACTGGGATCCACCGCGGTGCCCTTAGAGGGTGCTAGATCCGCCACGTGAAAAGTGGGGTATATCCCAAAATCCCATCGGTAAATCCAACCCGTAAGCCAGGTTGCCAAAGTCACTCGAAACATGGAAGGTCTAAGTCCTCGTGCCCTCGATTTGGAGGTGACCCTAAGGTAAAGCCATTCCAAAGCCACCATCGTAAGGTTGCCTACTTGGAATCCAAAGTGACACTCGCGAGTTTTTGCCCGTTCATTATGAACCTCACAGCCCGTTGCTAGATGCTTGCTTGAATGAGTATGCCATGAGCTATGGTGCGGTGTGGGTGGGAAGTGTGTGGTATGCAAAGGGGGACTGGGGCAACCATAAGTGGACCTATCATGCAATGCTGCTATGTAAACCTTGATGGACCTAGGAGGGCTGGGGCACCCGTAGGTGAATCTATCATGCATGGGTGAAGCAAATGTCGGGGGACCAGGGCAGCCATGTATGAACTATCATGCTCTAGACCCAACTTGTTGATGCCGATGGATGGGGGAGGGCCGGCACACCCAAATACGGATCACTCATACTTCCGACTTGACATGTGGGTGTGATGAATGAAAGGACCTAACTTACTAATCATGCCAACTTGTGTGAGGTGCCAAGGCACATGCATTCCTACTCCAAAGATGATTTCTTTGTGAGGGGTTGTGGGATGACCTTTGAACTTCCTTTGGAAAGGATCGAAGGGATCTAAGAAGGTGGACATCATGGGGTGGGGCACAACCTTATTACCTAGGGATATGTGGCCCAAGGTCATGGCTCTCAAGGTGTGACCCGAGTCAAGGACTTGGTGGATTGGATCAAACATGGTGGGTTGGGGTAGGAAAAGGTGGGTGGTGGGCAAGGCGGTTGGGTCCTATGGGTTCCTTGACCCCCATTGGAAGGGATCAAAGGGATCATAAAATGGGTTATCAAGGGGGAGGGGCCCTATGTCCTCAAGATCCTCAAATGGTGGTGGGTCATCCTCTTCTAATGAAACAATTGGGCCGAAGTTCTTGGTAGGTGGGTCGGCCATGAGGGGAGGGCTTGGCTTTCTACCCGATATAAGAAGCTCCAAATTAAGGAGAAGGTCGGGCTCATTGGGTGTGGGGAGGAATAGAAGGAGGTCGCTAGTGTAGCAACCAATGGTGCAAACCGAGGTGATAGACCCGATGCATAGGTGTAGGAGGCTAAGGCTCCGAGGTTGTTCGGCCATAGGGGTCAACATGCTAGTGAACTCAATTTGCCATGCTAAGCCCTTAAGAAGATCCTCTAAGGTCTCCACTTGATAGGATGCTTGGATTGTGATGTGATAGGAGAAGAATGGCACTATGGGAAGGTTTTGTTCTATGGGAGGGAAAACATGGGCCGTGATCTCTCTAATTGGGCTCTCCTTTAGCCAACTAATAAGGGGTTCTCCTAAGATGAGCTTGGCCCCAACTAGAGAAGGTGGTGTAAGGTGAAGACCATCGTGTGAGGTTTCTTCTTCAACTTGGACATGGATTTCCTCCAAGGTGGGGAGTGATTTTGGAGTGTTCACCACTATGGGGTCGGGTATGAGTTCCTCTACCAAGGAGGTGAGAGGATCTTTTACGGTGATGAGGGTTGGTGTGTGGTGCTCCCGGGGTGGAGGGTAAAGGGAAACTTGGATTGGGATTGGTAGGGGAAGTAGTGGAGGCCTAGGTTGGGGTAGGATTGGGGTTGGGAGTGGAAGGTGGGTTGGGTGAGGGGGTTTGGGTTGATTGGATTTGGCGGGGGTGTTCCTTTTAGGGGATGATGGAGGGGTAGTGGTGGGAACCAAGGGGGCTTGTGGGGTATGGGTTTGGTGAGTGATCGTGGGTTGGGAGGTGGTGGCCGTCATGGGCCTAGGTGGAGGGATGGACACGGGGTCCACTTGGGTTTGAATGGTGAGGGTTGGGTGAGTGGTGGTCCTCATTAGGAAAATCAGGTCGGTTAGGGGTCTCTTCCCCTTGGGATCGGCTGATTGTGGAGGGGTGGGAGTGGGGGCAAATTTGGTTTGGATATTAAGGATTGTGGAAGGGGGTTTTGGTTGGGGTGTAGGGGCCCTCATGGGGTTAGGTGGAGAGGTGGATGCTTGGATCATTTGGGTCTTAAGGGAGATGATTTGGTGGCGAAGTGTAGTGATGATGGTTGAGAGGGAATTTGTTAGGAGTGATGGGGGTGGAGGTCTAAGGGTGGTCTCAAGTTGGCCGGGTGGGGATGGAGGAGTGGTAGTGCTCCTCGGGCTAGGGGTGTTTGAGTAGGAGGGGTGGGAATATTTGGGGATGTAGATCTTCCTAACTTATACCTTCATCTCTTCCCATAAGTGAATAGGTTCTTATCTTTCAACCCTCCTTAAGCCATCTATGCTCCGCCACTTTTCCTCGGCTTGACCCCGAAGTCGTCCCTTGGCCTTGAGGACTCTCGCGGGTCCATATACCCAAGTCTCTTCAAAGTACCTTTCTATGGTAGCCTCCCACCTAAGGTAATCACTAGAACATGATCTGTCAAAGATAATATTCCTATCTAGAATGAAGTCCATGGGTGGCGAGTAGGCTAAGTAGGAAATGGCCATGATGAACGAAGGGATAAATGTAATGGCCCTAGGACAAGACTTAGTAGAGACAAGTCTAGAACTTACTTTGATACCAATTTGATGTGACACAACCCCTTAGACTTAGAGTGCAAGCAACACAATGAACACGACAATGTCACACAAGCGGACTCACTCGCATTTCGCACACTCGGGTCCGTAGGTGGACCGGCGATGGGGTGAGGGTCCGAGGTTGGACCCGGAAGTTTCCAAGGGTATAGATGGCTTGGGGAGGACCCCTAAGGGCCTGGGGTTGCCCAAATTCATGGGTGGCCAGCACGCCGAGGGCGTGGGTAAATTGGTCTCGCTCACAACTCACCCGCGGTGGGCACTCACATAGTAGCAATTTGAGTTCGAGCACTCCTCACCGACCGACGGCACACTAGAAGCAATACTAATCAAGCACAAATAATCCAGCATAGGAGTGTGGTCAGGAGCTCACTGTTGTGTGCTGTGATACCACTTGTTGGGTAGTGGCTGACTGATCTAGAGGGGGGTGAATAGATCTGCACCTCTTTTCGTAATTCAACCCTCTATAAAGCTAGACAGCAAGAATCGCAGCGGAATAAAAACTAGTTTAACGAAGAACACAATGAGTTGCTTAGCAAGATGAATAAGTAATGTGAATATTAAACCTAAGCATGCATCTAGCACAAGCAATCACACAAACAAACCATGAACACAATGGATTTTAAGGTGGTTCGGTAGCAACCCCGCAACCTACGTCCACCCCTCACCAAAACCCGGTGAGGCTTCCTTGCTGACTCACAGCTTGACCTGGGGACACGCCCCAAACCACAGAATAGAGAAAACCCTCTTTCTATCTTCCTACACACAAAGCCGGCAGGGACGGCTACACCGCAGATCAGAGAACTCCCGATTGCCTTCCTACTAACCACCTGGTAGGGACGTCAACCGCAAATTGGAACACCCTCCAATTGCCTTCCTACTAACCACCGGTAGGGACGAATCACAACTTCAATGTTTAACAATATTGAAAGTAGAATAAATGTGAAGGAACTAAAATAAGAGATTGAGTAAGAAGGAATTGGCCCTTGTATCGATATGCTTTGTTGATCAGCAATAGGGATCTCTTCTTCTTGCAAATCAATCTTCTTGTAATCACCCTTGAATGGATGATTGTTCTTCACGGAGTACTGTTCATGTGAACAGTAACTGTTCTTCCAATCTCCTCTCTTGATCTTCTCTCTTTGATCTCTTTGAATGGATGAAGAAGTGAATAGATGCTACCTTGATCCTTGCTTCCTTCTTCACAGATCTTGGAAGATGATCGCTTTGATATGAGCTTGAATTGATGAGGGCATCTCACGACACTCCCTCTAGCTTTGGTCATCTACACACTCTTGATATGGATTGATCATGGTCTCCACTTGTTATCTTCATTTTCCCAGGTTCATTTTATGTATTTTCCTTTTATTGAGTCCTATCTTATGTATTTTCCTTTATTGAGTCATGTGGTTCTAGTCCATTTCCCTTATTTTGCTTAAAATTGGGCCTTATTTCCTTAGTTATGGGCCCATAGGATTGAGTCTAGGTTATGCTCGGTCTTTTGTCCTATTGTCATGGACATTTTGGTCATGTAAAGAGTGGTTGCCTATATATAGGCCCCATCTCTCCACTTGTACTCACTTTTGGATATTGAAAAAAATCACTTCCTTTTACCTCTTAAATCTCTCTCTCTTACTCTCTTTCCCTCACTCTCTCTCTCACTCTCTCTCTCTCCCAAGGGGAGTTCGCCCCCACCCTCTCTCCTCCTCCCCCCCCCCTCACTTACTCCAACCCCCAACCACCTCCACTACCTCACCCACCTCCATTAAGACCCTCCACTTCCCCAAGCCCCTCATTTACTCCCCTCTCTTTGTCCCAAAGCAAATCCTCCACTTCCCAACACAATCCACCACTTCCCCACACAAATCCCACCCCTCCCTAGACCCATTTCAAATTTGAACCTTCCCTCCCTTGCCTTGACCGCCCCTCAACCCCCTCCCTTGAACCAAGTTCACCCCCACCATCTCCCTCTCACCCCTCTCTCTTGTGCACCCTCATCCTCCACCACCTTCACTAGCAGACCATATTCTCTTCAGCCCCACTTCGCCCCCCCCCACCTCCATCTCCATAGCCTCCAATACCTCTCAAACACCACTCATCTTCCTCCTATAGCCAGTAGAACTACCTTCCACCACTTTCTCTCTTGGCCATTCCCTTCCCCACCACTTCATCTTCCCTTCATTCCCGCCCTGTTTCAGGAAGTAGGATTACAGCACTTGCAGAGGAGGCCACGGTCATCCCTCAACGACTCAGGAGGCGAGGCCTACATTTCTAGATTCGTCTGCAAGTCAGCTTTCAAGGCGAGGTGGTTTCTTCGGCATCCGAGCTCAGTGCTATCCGCAATCACCATTCTTCTCCGACTGTGCAGAACTTCTCAGACCAGAAGCCAGAGCGGCAGAGAAGACTCTCCCACGATGAACCTTGAAGGAACCAGCCTTCAGGGTCTTCTACAAAGTTCTTCCTCCCCCTGTCAGCGTCCAGGAACAGAAGGCGGAATCCCGTTCGGCATCCGACAACCAGAGATACCAATTTTCTACCACAACCACGCCGGTCTGCCTCCTCACAGTCTGTCCCGACCACCGTCCACTTCTCTGGACATCCAGCTCATCTCCGACATCAGAAGACTTCTCCGTTTGTTTTGCTGCAAAGTAGACTCGTATACGATTCCAACAAGTCCAGCGGTGCCAGATTTGGAGCTCAGGAGCGACCGTGGCCGCTTCTGCAACCTGCTGTTTCAGACTGAGCTCGGCCAGAGACCAGAGCTGCATCCATCTTCCAGTCGCCGGAGCAGTCAGCCCCCAGATCAGAACGTCAACCCAAAATTCAAGCCGCACCCCTCTCCGGTTAGCAATCTTTCGGCGCAAGTCTCATCAGATTCTGAGCTCGGTGGATTTATTGGCTGCATCAACATCGACTCCCTGTCCAGAATTACAGAAGCTAGACAGAATCGGCGAAGCTCGGAAACTCGGTTTCCTTTGCATCTCTCCCCACCCCGCTTGGCCGGCTGAAGGCCCCTCCCTGCGTGGAGGTAGTTTTGAATGTATTAAGCATAACCCCCACCCCAAGATCACCCCTCCTGCGTGAGGAGTAGTGCTGTACCGTTTGCAATTTCAGGTCAAGCTACATCGCCGCGGCGATCGGGTGCATACCCTCGCCTCCCGGCGTGCCCTCGTCTCCGATCGGGATCGGTGTCTTCACACCGATCAGGTGAGCTTCTGATACTATCCTTAGTAGCCTTATTCCTGCTAGTTTAGTATTGCTTTGATTGCTCGTCGGCGGTGAGAAGAGGGCTCGAACATGCATGCTAGTTTGTTAGTGTCCACCGCGGACCGTGAGTGAGTGCCACCAAGCCCCCGCCTTGCGGGCCAGCCGCCCACAAAGTTGGGTATCCTAGACTCATTTGGGGTCAGCCCTAGCATTGTAAGTCCATTAGAACAATTGGGTCCCGCCCCGGACCTTCATCATTATCTCCCAGACCCACCGGGTGAACGTGTGAATCGGGTGAGCAAAAATCGTCATCGTGAGAATCATTGAGCGCTTGTATGCTTGCGGGTCTAAGTCCTAGGGTCATCTCATCATATTTAGTGGTCTTTGGGCTGTGCCACATCAAGTGGTATCAGAGCGGTCATAGGCTTGTCTTTACAAGTCTAGTCTTGGGTCACACTAAGTCTTTCTTAGGTGCATTCGCACACCCTTGCATAGCCCACCCAACCTTGCATGACCACCTGTAGTGGAACTCATTATCAAGACAATCCATCTTCTTCCAATAACACCATGAATCCCAATTCCCAAGGAAATCCCCCTCACAATGAGCATGAGCTTCCCGACCAAATGAGGTTTCTTGTGGACTACATGACCGAAATTATGGGAAGGCTTGACGGTATTACGGCCCGGCTTGAACAACTTGAGGAAAATAGACCTATTCCAAGGGAAGGAGATAGGAGAGATCCCCCTCCACATGTGGAGCCAGCCATAGGAGGACTCAACCTTGACCCCCCTCCCGAACCGGAAAGGGACCCACCCCCTAGAAGGAATGAGAGGCCCCCCCGGGACAACCCGGATGACCAACTAATGAGACTTGTGAAAGTCGATGCTCCCACTTTTGATGGATCTCATCATCCGAGCATCTACTTAGATTGGGAGGCAGCCCTGGATCAATATTTTGATTGGTACCCAATGACCGAGGATAGGAAAGTCCGACTTGCAAAGATGCAATTAACCAAACTTGCCAAGACTCATTGGATGAATGTTGAAGCCTTAAGGATAGTTAGGAGGGAAGTTCCAATCACCACATGGGGGGCCATGAAAGACCAACTCAAACTCAAATATGTCCCACCCTCCTACCATCAAAACCTCCTAGATGAATGGCAAGCCTTGACTCAAGAAGGAAAGACCGTTATGGAATACATTGAAAAGTTTGACTACTACCTCCTCAAATGTGGAGTCCAAGAGGACCCCTCCGTCACACTCTCCCGCTTTAGGAATGGGCTTCAATTCCATATCAAAAAGGAACTATTCATGCGTCAAGTAACAACTTTAGAGCAAGCCTACCAAGTAGCTCGGGATGCCGAGAAATTCTCTCGGTACACGCGAATGGTTCCCCCTCGGGGAATGGACCCTAGAGCCATGGCACCTCGGGCCAACCCCCCACCACCCCAAAGAGGTCTCCTTCCTACACCCATGGGAACTCCTCCCACACGGGTCACCCCTCCTAATGCCAATCCACCATTCCGCCCCGCAAGTGGGCCCCTAAACACAACTCCCAATAGGCCCAATTCGACACCCACTCTCCCTCACACTAAGGTGATCCCAAACCATCAAAGTGGGCAGCAATGCTTTAGGTGTTATGGGTATGGACACTTTGCCAATCAATGCCCCACCAAGGGAGCATCAAACTTACTCATAGAGGAGACCAACCCCCAACCCCAAGCTGAATTTGAAGGAGAGATTGAGGTATATGAACCCTCTCTTGAATGGGAGGAGGAGTATGAGAACCACTACATAGAGAGCAACCAATAACAACCTCCTCCACCCACCGAATCCCACCTCGGGGTGGTTAGATGCACCCTCACTCAAAACCAAGAGCATGATTGGAGAAGAAACACCATATTCCACACCTACATAAGAATAGGGAGCCATATTAGGAAGGTCATATTGGACAATGGAAGTAGTGTGAATGTGGTGTCACCCGACACCGTTAAACTTTTGGGCCTTACCACCTCCCCACATCCCCACCCATATAGGGTAGCATGGATTAATACCACCTCCATGCCCGTTAGTGCCCGTTGCCTTGTCCCAATTACATTCCAATCCTATCAAGGCCAAGTATGGTGTGATATCCTTCCAATGGAAGTTGGGAGTATCCTTTTAGGATGGCCTTGGATCTACGATGTAGATGCCACCTTCTTAGGAAGAACCAACACTTGCATCTTCATTCATGAGGGGAAGAAGATCCAACTCAACCCATCTCCACCCCGCACTCTACCTAAGAAGGCCTCTCCCTCCCTTGAGGGACCCACTACCTTTCCCCCCATCCCAACACCAACAAACCCCACCCCATCAAGTCCTAGTCCTAGTAACATCAAAGAGCCTCCTAGGAGCCTACACCTTGTCACTAGGAAAGAGTTTGAGGAAGAAGTCAACCAAGGGGATCAAGTATGTGCCATTGTCATTTGTCTAGGGGAATCCACCCCAACCGATCCACACCCCCTAGAAATTCATCAACTCCTTAAGGACTTCCATGATGTATTTCCCGAGGAGCTTCCGGACAAACTACCACCTATGAGAGATGTGCAACATGACATCGACCTCGTGCCCGGGGCTACCTTGCCCAACCTCCCACACTACCGACTCAACCCCACCGAGCATGTCGAGCTTCGGAGGCAAATTGAAGAACTCATCAAGAAGGGCTTCCTCCGAATTAGCAAAAGCCCTTGTGCCGTCCCGGCTCTTCTTACACCCAAAAAGGATGGGACTTGGCGCATGTGTGTAGATAGCCGAGCCGTCAACAAGATAACGGTCAAATATAGGTTCCCCATCCCTCGGCTTGATGACATGCAAGACATGCTAGCGGGAGCCACCATCTTCTCCAAAATTGATCTCAAAAGTGGCTACCACCAAGTCCGCATTAGGCCCGGGGACGAGTGGAAAACCGCCTTTAAAACTAAGGACGGTCTCTATGAATGGCTTGTTATGCCTTTCGGCCTTTCTAATGCACCAAGTACCTTCATGCGTCTCATGACCGAGGTCCTCCGGCCCTTCATTGGCATCTTTCTAGTTGTCTACTTTGATGACATCCTCATATATAGCCAATCCAAGGAAGCCCACCTCGATCACATTAAACAAGTGTGCACCATCCTTAGGAAAGAGAGTCTCTTTGCCAATCCCGGGAAGTGTCATTTCTTGACCAATCAACTAGCCTTCCTAGGATTTATTATCTCATCCCAAGGAGTATCCATGGACCCCGAAAAGGTCCAAGCTATTCTTGAGTGGCCCGAGCCCAAAACCATTCATGACGCCCGAAGCTTCCATGGGCTAGCCACCTTCTATAGGAGATTCATCCGGGGGTTTAGCACTATCACCACTCCTATCACGGATTGCCTCAAGAAAGGCACATTTGTTTGGACTAGGGCAGCCTCCAAAGCCTTCCTAGAGCTTAAAGAGAAAATGACCCAAGCCCCGGTCCTTTGCCTACCCGACTTTTCAAAGGTCTTTGAGGTCACATGTGATGCTTCCGGGGTAGGGATTGGGGGTATCCTTAGCCAAGAGGGTCACCCGGTAACCTACTTTAGTGAAAAACTTTGTGAGGCTAGACGAGATACTCCACATATGACAAAGAGCTTTATGCCGTGGTTCAATCCCTCCGGCATTGGAGGCACTATCTCCTACCCAAAGAATTTGTGATCTTCTCGGACCATGAGGCTTTGAAATATCTCAACACTCAACAAAAGCTCAATGCCCGCCATGCCCGATGGGTAGAATACATTCAAGCCTACACCTTTGTCCTCAAGTATAAGATGGGTAGTGAGAACCGCGCCGCCGATGCACTAAGTAGGCGGGTAGCCTTACTCTCCACCGTCCAAGTGGAGGTAACCGGATTTGAGAGAATCAAAGGGGAATACCCACATTGCCCCGACTACTCACTACAACACCCTTTCCACCCAGCCACTCAAGGAGTATAAGGGGTTCATACTTCAAGATGGATATCTGTTCAAAGGGGATAGGCTTTGCATACCTAGGACTTCACTTAGGGACTTCCTAGTTTGGGAGTTACATAGTGGTGGCCTAGCTGGTCACTTTGGGGTCCACAAAATCATAGAGTTGATTGAGAGGCAATTCCACTGGCCCAGTCTCAAGAAGGATGCGGCCCACATTGTGGGACAATGCCGCATATGTGCATCCGCCAAGCAAGTAAGACAAAACACCGGGCTTTACACACCACTACCCATACCCGACCAACCATAGGAGGATTTGAGCATGGATTTCATTCTTGGCCTACCAAAGACCTTGCGCAAACATGATTCCATCTTTGTAGTGGTTGACAGGTTCTCAAAGATGGCCCACTTTATCCCCTGCTCCAAGACCTCTGATGCCTCTAGGATCGCCCGGTTATTCTTTGATGAGGTAGTCCGACTCCATGGGTTACCTAAGACTATTGTGTCCGATAGAGATGTGAAGTTCACTAGTTATTTTTGGAAGACTCTATGGCACTTGATGGGGACCCTCCTCAAATTCTCCACTGCCTATCATCCTCAAACCGATGGCCAAACTGAGGTCGTCAACCAAAGCCTTGGGAACTTGCTCCGATGCCTTGTAGGGGATCACCCTGGGAATTGGGATCTCCTCTTATCTCAAGCCGAGTTTGCCTATAATGATTCTGTCAATAGGTCCATAGGCAAGAGTCCATTTGAGGTAGTACATGGTTTTTGGCCTAGAAAGCCCTCGGATCTCATTCCCCTTCCCCCACATGCTAGAGTGTCAGTCTCAGCTGAGTCCTTTGCACAGCATATCAAAGAGTTGCATGATGACATCTGCAAGCATATAGGTAAAAGTAATGAGGCTTACAAAAGACGGGCCGATGCTCACCGGCGCCACTGTGAATTCCAAGTGGGGGACCCGGTGATGGTGAGGACGGAGCGGCTCCTTCCCGGGCCTGCCTCCAAGTTGAGGGCACGAGGGTCGGGACCCTTTCGAGTTCTACGACGACTTGGCAGCAATGCTTATGAGCTTGACCTACCAGAGAGCTATGGGGTACACCCTACCTTCAACGTGGCGGACCTGGTACCCTACAAAGGCCCCGCGGTGGAACCTAGTGAGGAGCTTGAGCCTTTACCCCCCCTTATGAGAGACACCCCCGGAGGGACTCCACTTTCTAGCTTGAGGGACCGACAAGAGTAGGTAGAGGTAATACTGGATGAGCAGAGTATCATTACAAGGCACAAGGTGTATCAGCGCTATCTGGTTAGGTGGAAGAACCGTCCCCCGACCGAGGATGCATGGGTGAGTTGGGAGGATTTGATGCGCCTGGACCCCGACATGATGGAGCAGTACGACAGTCAGGCAGACCCATACTCGACAGGGTCGAGTTCTCCCCACCCCGGGGGATTTGATGAGGGCATCTCACGACACTCCCTCTAGCTTCGGTCATCTACACACTCTTGATATGGATTGATCATGGTCTCCACTTGTTATCTTCATTTTCCCAGGTTCATTTTATGTATTTTCCTTTTATTGAGTCCTATCTTATGTATTTTCCTTTATTGAGTCATGTGGTTCTAGTCCATTTCCCTTATTTTGCTTAAATTGGGCCTTATTTCCTTAGTTATGGGCCCATAGGATTGAGTCTAGGTTATGCTCGGTCTTTTATCCTATTGTCAGGGACATTTTGGTCATGTAAAGAGTGGTTGCCTATATATAAGCCCCATCTCTCCACTTGTACTCACTTTTGGATATTGAAAAAAACCACTTCCTTTTACCTCTTAAATCTCTCTCTCTTACTCTCTTTCCCTCACTCTCTCTCTCACTCTCTCTCTCTCCCAAGGGGAGTTCGCCCCCACCCTCTCTCCTCCTCCCCCCCCTCACTTACTCCAACCCCCAACCACCTCCACTACCTCACCCACCTCCATTAAGACCCTCCACTTCCCCAAGCCCCTCATTTACTCCCCTCTCTTTGTCCCAAAGCAAATCCTCCACTTCCCAACACAATCCACCACTTCCCCACACAAATCCCACCCCTCCCTAGACCCATTTCAAATTTGAACCTTCCCGCCCTTGCCTTGACCGCCCCTCAACCCCCTCCCTTGAACCAAGTTCGCCCCCACCATCTCCCTCTCACCCCTCTCTCTTGTGCACCCTCATCCTCCACCACCTTCACTAGCAGACCATATTCTCTTCAGCCCCACTTCGCCCCCCCCCCACCTCCATCTCCATAGCCTCCAATACCCCTCAAACACCACTCATCTTCCTCCCATAGCCAGTAGAACTACCTTCCACCACTTTCTCTCTTGGCCATTCCCTTCCCCACCACTTCATCTTCCCTTCATTCCCGCCCTGTTTCAGGAAGCAGGATTACAGCACTTGCAGAGGAGGCCATGGTCATCCCTCAACGACTCAGGAGGCGAGGCCTACATTTCTAGATTCGTCTGCAAGTCAGATTTCAAGGCGAGGCGGTTTCGTCGGCATCCGAGCTCAGTGCTGTCTGCAATCACCATTCTTCTCCGACTGTGCAGAACTTCTCAGACCAGAAGCCAGAGCGGCAGAGAAGACTCTCCCACAACGAACCTTGAAGGAACCAGCCTTCAGGGTCTTCTACAAAGTTCTTCCTCCCCCTGTCAGCGTCCAGGAACAGAAGGCGGAATCCCGTTCGGCATCCGACAACCAGAGATACCAATTTTCTACCACAACCACGCCGGTCTGCCTCCTCACAGTCTGTCCCGACCACTGTCCACTTCTCTGGACATCCAGCTTATCTCCGACATCATAAGACTTCTCCGTTTGTTTTGCTGCAAAGTAGACTCGTATACGATTCCAACGGGTCCAGCGGTGCCAGATTTGGAGCTCAAGAGCGACCGTGGCCGCTTCTGCAACCTGCTGTTTCAGACTGAGCTCGGCCAGAGACCAGAGCTGCATCCATCTTCCAGTCGCCGGAGCAGTCAGCCCCCAGATCAGAACGTCAACCCAAAATTCAAGCCGCACCCCTCTCCGGTTAGCAATCTTTCGGCGCAAGTCTCATCAGATTCTGAGCTCGGTGGATTTATTGGCTGCATCAACATCGACTCCCTGTCCAGAATTACAGAAGCTAGACAGAATCGGCAAAGCTCGGAAACTCGGTTTCCTTTGCATCTCTCCCCACCCCGCTTGGCCGGCTGAAGGCCCCTCCCTGCGTGGAGGTAGTTTTGAATGTATTAAGCATAACCCCCACCCCAAGATCACCCCTCCTGCGTGAGGAGTAGTGCTGTACCGTTTGCAATTTCAGGTCAAGCTACATCGCCGCGGCGATCGGGTGCATACCCTCGCCTCCCGACGCGCCCTCGTCTCCGATCGGGATCGGTGTCTTCACACCGATCAGGTGAGATTCTGATACTATCCTTAGTAGCCTTATTCCTACTAGTTTAGTATTGCTTTGATTGCTCGTCGGCGGTGAGAAGAGGGCTCGAACTTGCATGCTAGTTTGTTAGTGTCCACCGCGGACCGTGAGTGAGTGCCACCAAGCCCCTGCCTTGCGGGCCAGCCGCCCACAAAGTTGGGTATCCTAGACTCAGTTGGGGTCAGCCCTAGCATTGTAAGTCCATTAGAACAATTGGGTCCCGCCCCGGACCTTCATCATTATCTCCCGGACCCACCGGGTGAACGTGTGAATCGGGTGAGCAAAAATCGTCATCGTGAGAATCATTGAGCGCTTGTATGCTTGCGGGTCTAAGTCCTAGGGTCATCTCATCATATTTAGTGGTCTTTGGGCTGTGCCACATCATGAATACCTTGGATTGGATGAAGATGTTCTTCACGGAGTACTGTTCACGTGAAGAGTAACTCTTTCTTCAATCTCCTCTTTTGATCTTCTCTTTGTATCTTCTTGAAGTGGATGAAGAGAGTAATTGATTCTACCTTGAATCTTGTTTCTTCAATAGCTTGTAGGAGATTGATTGCTTCAAAAATCACCTTGGATGAACTTGAAAGGATGAAGAAAATCACTTTGAGAAATGAGCTTCTTGGATCGCCTTGAAAGCTTTGTTTCTTCTCCTTCTTGGAAGTTGATTGAAGAGTAGAAGGTGATTGCTTCAGGATTGCTTCAGATCTTTACTTGAAACTCTTGAGTGGATGAAGAACTCATTCACGAACTACTGTTCATATGAACAGTACTTCATCTCCTCTCTCTTGAAAACCCCTCTTGCAGCCACCCTTAATCCCAAATGAAGCATTAGGGTTTGCCTCCACCAATGTGTTGGTTTTATAAACCTTGAATGGTCCTTGGAGAAGCCCTAGACCAGATCCACAATTTGTGGGTGATTGGGAGACTTTGGGGTTCTTTGGGATTAAAGAAATCATGAGAATTAGGCAGCCCACAAGGAGGAATTCGAAGTCAAACATGGTTGGCTCGGGGCTGGCGGTCGACCTCCACTGAGAAACACTATAGACGGATGATCACTGGGACTAGCGGTCGACCTACATGGGCTGGCGGTCGACCGCCATCTGAAACATATGCAGACTGGCGATCCCTGGCTGGGGCGGTCGACCGCCCCTGTGCTGGCGGTCGACCGCCAGCTGGGCAGAACCCGGGCTTGCCCGGGTCGGTCCGTTGTCCGCTTCAGCTTCGTCGTTCAACTCCATTAGCAGCCCGTGCATGTTTGTGGCATCGCCCTTGACAGGTCGATCCGCGTGCGAGGGCGCAACATTGAGCTTTCACATTTGCCAACTCCACTCCATTCCTTGGATTATCTTGTATGAATGCTCGGTCCTTTGTAGAAGCTTTGCATCATTGCTTGGGCCTTTTCTTTCTTGCTTGGCCTTGCTTAGCTAGAGCCTTTTCTTCCTTGCTTAGCCTTGCTTGGACGTGTTCATTTCACTTTCATTTCACCACCTTCATTCCATTCTTTGGTTGCATTCTGTTGAGCTTTAATAGTAGATATTTCCACTCCAATCAAAGTGTACTTGGCATCATGCACTTGGCATCATGAGTGACTTTTGATCGTCCTCCTGGGATGGCTTGCTCCTTTGGATTGATCTTGATTTGTGTGTTGCAAGCCATTCTTGATCTGCAAGTGCACTTGGCATCATGAGTTTCCACTTTGCATCTTGAGTGATCTTGGCGCCTTTGGATCTATCTTGATTTCTGTGCGGCCAATTGGTTAAGCGTTGCAAGCCATTCTTGATATGTTGAATTGGCAATATAATGACCTGAATTGTATGCAAATGGATTTTATCAAATGCATAGCAAAAGCAAAATGCATATCAAATTTATTTTATCAAATGCATAGCAAATGCATAATGAATAGCAAAATGACTCTAAAGACATACATCATCAAAACACTAGAAATGAGTCATAGTTGAGTCATAGTTGGAATCACATCAAAACAATAGAACCAATCATTAGTTGAGTCATAGTTGGACATCATCAAAACAATAGAAACACTCACGTTCCACACATGCCCAACTTTAGCACAACATTCTCCCCAACACTCACCTGATCAGCGTGAATATGCCGATCCTGGCCGGAGACGATGATGAGCGGGGAGGCGTGGGCATGCACCCGCACGCCGCGTCAGTGTAGCTTCGGATGGCGACCTACTAATACATGCACTATGCCCCTTGCAAGGGGATTGGACTAGGGGTGGGGGAGTATAATTACAACCAAAATGTACCTCCACGCAGGGAGGGGCGCTCAGCCGGCCAGGCAAGGAGGGGAAAAGTTGAGCTAGGAATTAATTGGAAGGTGGTTGTTAGTTCTGTCCGCTCTCTGGAACAGGGGATAGGCAGTCGATGTCGGCGCCGCTGCGGCCACTCCCGGACTCTGTTTGCTACAAAACAGTGGCAAAACCTTCTGGGTTGGCCCAGGAGGACGTCAGATTTTTTGGAGGACTTCTGGTTGCCGACGTTGGTCAGGGCAGGGCCGTGAGCAGGGTCTCTGTTATCTGGTTCTGTCTCTTCAGCACCACTGCCATAGGAAGACGAGGTCACCACGGGTGCCCCTAGGCTCTGATTCAGGCGTGGCTGCAGTCACTGGATTCGTTGTCGAGCCCTCTTCAAAATGAGACCTGCAGGGATGCCGGAGGAGGTCAGAGTAGACAGGGACAGCCCGAACAGTGATCGGGTGTCTGTTCAGTCCTAGAGTGGATAGAACAGCGCACTCGAGGGAGAAAATTGAGAAATCACTGCTCCGAATGCTGAACGGGGTTCCGCTTCTTGGTAATAGAAGAAGACTTGTCGTAGAAGCTCTCAGCCAAGTGGCGCCTTAGGAAGCACAGGAATGTGACCGTGGGAGCTTCTGGAAGTTGCTTCAGGTTGCTGACCGGACCTATCCTGTGCAGTCGGAGAAGAATGGCTCTCCCTGGCAGTCACAAACTCAGACGGGGACAAGACTACAACCGCTGCAAAGCTGACAGGAAGACAAATCCAATGGTATATGATACACCTCAAGGAGCTTCACGGTGACATCATGGGAGCCTTTGCAAGTTGATGGAACATTGCGGCCTGCGAGCTGGAACAGGCTGGTTGAAGATGATAGGTGGGAAATGGGGTAGATGAGAGGGGAAATGGGCTGGATGGGTGTGGGGGTGACTCCAGGCTGTGAGGGAGTCTGGGAGGGGGCAAACCAAGGTGAGGAAGGGTGAGAATGGGGGCTGGAAGGGGGTTTAGAAGGTGGTGGGAGGGAGAGCTGCGAATTTGGTGTTGGGAGAGAAAGGGAGAGGGAGATCTCTCTCCCTTGGGGAGTCTAGGGCATGGGAGAGGAGAGTGTGGAGGGAAAATATTCAAATGTCCCTTGGGAGCTGCAGCATTGTGTGGGGAATAGGGTGGATTATGTTGGGGAGAGGGAGATTGTGTTGGGAGAGCCAATATTCTCCTAGGGAGGGAGGAGATTTGGTTGTAGTTGGGAGAGGGGGTAATTAATGCTCCTAGGGAAGTGAAGGGTCTCTAAATGAGGTGGAGGGTGATGGATGAGGTGGAGGATGATGTGGAGGGGTGAGGAGAGAGAAAGGGGCGCAGGTTTTAGAGAGAGAAAGTTAAGGAGAGAGAAAATGGCTTCCTAGAGAGAGAGGTAGAGAGAGGGGGGTAGGGGCTTCTCACCCACTCAATTGGCTTCTCACCAAAAGAAGAAGATTTAAGTTGGACACTAGAAAATTCAAATATTCATTCATTCATAACTTCAAATGGGGAGATGATGGTCCTATTTATAGGGATCTCATAATTTATAATAAGTCCCTGACTTTAGTACTAATGACAAATAACCAAGGGGAAGAGGGCGCCCTTGGGCCTAGCCCAATGAATTGGGCCCATTAACTAACTTTAATCAACCTAATGACACATAACTTAGGTAAATGACTCATTAACCAAGGTACATGACTCAAATAAAAGGGAAATTACAATGATATGACTCAAAAAATATGAAAATTACATGACTCGACTCAGAAAAAATGTGACGGACACAATGGAATCGGAGCTGTGGAAAAATGTGAAGGGCGAGAGATGCCCCCATCAGTGAGCCTCGGTTACCCCCTTGCTGGTCTTTCCTCTGCTGGTTTAGTATTGCCGCTAGTGCTGTCAGACGGTGAGTTGAGTGCCCGATCCCGAATTGTTATTACATGAGTGACTACTGCGGGTGAGTTGTGAGAGAGCCAATACATTCCACACCCTCGGTGTGCTGGCTGCCCACGAAGTTGGGCATCCCAAGACCCTTAGAGGATCCACCACTAGCTAGCCAATCTCCGGAGTAGCGAGGTCCTGCCCCGGACCCTCACCACCATCACCGGGTTGCCTACGGGCATGAGAGTGCGCTTAGCAGGTGAGTCCGCTCGAGTGAAGTTGCCGGTCCGTGAATCTTGTTTGCTTGCTAGGTTCGAGGGATTGTTAGATTAATTGCTGCATTCCTAAGGCTTCAGCATACCCATTGTGGTCTCTTCATCAAAGTGGTATATCAAAAGACGTCACCGGAAGGTCCGGTAATGCCGGTCCGGAAAGCGACCATTCTTGTGTGAGGGGACTTCCGAGTCAAACCTCCGCCTTGTACCACTTGGTGCTTAGGGTTTCCACCTCCTTCCTAGGTCGTGTCACATCACCTAGGGAAGCATCCATGGCGGCAATATAGAGTATAAGGGGTTTACCCTTGACTGGTGCCCCCAGAACTGGAGTCAGGAGGTACTACTTGATTTGCTCGAAAGCCGTCTGGCAATCGGAGTCCCATATAAACGGGGCGTCTTTCTTCTTCAGCTTGCCGAAAGATGCGCATCGACTGGAGAGGTTAGAGATAAACCTCCGAATGTAGGTCAGCCTCCCTTGGAAGGACCTGAGCTCGATAATGTTGTTGGGTGGTGGAAGCTCCTCGATTGCCTTAATCTTACTGGGGTCCACCTTAATTCCTCAGTATCGAACGATGAAGTCGAGAAACTTGCCACTGGATACACCAAAGGTACACTTCATGGGGTTCATCTTGAACCCGTATTGTCGAAGACGCTTAAAGAATTGGCGTAAATCACGCAAATGGTCTTCGCACCTTTTAGTCCTGACGACAAGGCCGTCGACGTAGCATTCGACGGTATTGTGCAGCATCTCGTCGAATATTTTGGTCATGGCCCTCTGGTAAGTAGTGTTGGCAATCTTCAAACCGAAGGGCATGCGCTTATAGTTGAAAATCCCTTTGGGGGATCTGAAGGCTGTGTGGTTCTTGTCTTTGAGGGACATCCAGATTTGGTTATACCCGGACGACCCATCCATAAAAGACAAGGCCTCATGTCCAATGGTCATGTCGACCATTATTTCTGTGATTGGAACTGGGAAGTCGTCCTTCGGACAAGCTTTGTTGAGGTCTCGAAAGTCGACGCAGATGTGGACTTAACCACTTTTATTATTGACTGGGACTATGTTGGTGAGCCAGATCGGATAGATACACGGCTCGATGAAATCGACCTCCGCCATTTTATCGACTTCGGTCGCGACCTAGAGCTACAGCTCATGGCGCATGCGCCGCTGCGGCTGTTTGACTGGAGTGACCGAGGGAGAAATGGCTATTTTGTGCTCTGCTACGGAGGGGTCTAGCCCCGGCATCTCCATGTACGTCCAAGCGAAGCAGTATTTGTACTCAAGCAGGAGTTGTTTATAATCCCGCCCTTCTGCCTCGGTAAGGAGAGCGCTGACAAATGTGGGCTGGGGGGCTTCATCTTCGCCCAGGTTGATTTCAACGAGCTTATCAACGGTCGCTTGGCTACCATCCTCTAGCTCGAAAGGAGCGGGTTGGAAGTCGATGAAATCCTCATCATCGGCGTCGGCTTCGAGCATTTCTTGATTCTCGAAGCCACTGGTTGACATCGATGGGACTAGACAGTGGTTGTCGCTGGAATCCACCCGGGGTTGGCCTGGGCCGTCAGCTTTTGGCCAGCAGTCATCAACCGGGGTTGCTGAGGTCTCCGCGGGGTTGCCTGCTAGAGCAGACAATCCTTTACAGTCGGCGTCCTGGATACCTCCCTTGTCGGGAGGGCTTGTTGAACCAGGTCCTTCGACATGCTGGGTGGCAGGAGGAGCTTCTTCGGCCCCTTTATCTTGGCAAGGAGGCGAGGATGATTCCCCGACTGCTTGGACTAGAGTGCCCACTTTGACGGGGATCGGGATTAGGATCTCTTCTTCCTCGTCTCCAGAGCTGTAGAATTTAGCTTTGACTTTAGCTCGATCATCGGCTGGTCATATCAAGCCTATGACGTTGACTGTGTAGTAGGCATGAAAGTCTAGGTCTTAGTCATATCCAAGTCCCCTGGTATCCTTATAGAAGGACGGGGGTTGCCCTCGGACCTGGGAAGGGGTCCACAGTCGGTGAAAATATTCACGTCGTGCAAAATCTTGCCATTGAGGGATGTGTTGCTTTAGACACATTTTCCAAATATGCGGCGATAGGTCGTCCAGTACTTGGACTGCTTCAGGGGTATCATCAGCTTGCCTGGACCAGTCGAAGTCATCCTCCGGTGGGGCTTGAGGGACCATGTCTCCCTTATAGAAGACAATGGGTTTGTCCCTATGGGCCTTCTTTTTATTTCTGCGTTGTCGCTTGAAGGTGACAACAAATGTCGTCGGCGACTCAACGATGTGTTCTTCCGATGCACATGGGAACTGGATGTAGCCTAGGGGCAAGCATATACTCTTGCCAATAGCTCGACTAATGAGGTTGGCCACAAAGTCAATTTTGTGCCTTTCGGAGCGATCCGAGGTTGACCCGGAGCTGAGGCGCAGCCGATGAAGCTTGGCCTTCTCCTCGTCAACAGAGAAGAGATCACCATCCTCTTCCTCTGAGAGCCAGCCATTACTTTTGCTCTTGATCACAGGGTACGGACTAATCCCCTTGAAGTAGAGCGCAGCGTCGGCCAGATTACATTCTGCTGGCGTGAATGGTGACAGGTCTGCGAAGACCGTGTGTTGCTCCCCGCCCTTGGCATACTTGATGCATTGGTGGAGAGTCGACGGGACGACCCAATTTTCATGAAGCCAGGGTCTACCCAGTAGCAACTTATATGATGTATTGGCATCGACGATGTAGAATGTCACCTTGGAGGTGAAGTCATCGAGCACCAGGTCGACGTCCACCCGGCCGAGGACATCCTCGGTGTTTTGGTTGAAGCCGGATATCTTGACTACTTGAACCTTCTGGAGGTATGGGGTCAGGTATAAAGTCTTGAATGTTTTGAGCGGCATGATGTTGACAGCGGCACCAGCATCCACCAGAATCCGGTTCACATCATGCCCATTGACCTTCCCTTTCATGTAGAGAGGGCGGTTATGGCACGGAGGAGAGAGTAACATATCCTTCTCTGTGAAGGAAATGATGTCTGTGAAGGCTTCATAGGCTAGCTGCCTTCATTTCCCCAACATGTGCTTCATAGGCTTCTGGCTCTTGGAGTATCTTGATGAGAGTTTCTCTCAGCTCTTTACTCCAAACGATGGCTTCCCAGATTGTGATGCTGGCAGGGAAGCGCTTCATCCGGTGGAGGACCTTCCGGTTGGCTCGGGCTCAAGCATCCTCCAAGGAGGGTAGTATGTCAAGCTGAGCTTTCTGCGAGCTGCCGTGCTACTCCCCGTTTGGAAGTTACACTGCCTTGCCCTTACCACCGGGATCGGGCTGACTCTGATCACCCGTGGATTCTTGGAACAGGGGTGCCAACGATGGCTCTTCTAGGGGTAACTGGCGGGCTGGCTCGTCCTTGCCGGACGGTCCCACTTGTTCTATAGAAGAATCCGGGGCTGGTACAGATACTGGGAGGCTAGCAGGAATCTCTTCAATGTCGGAAGGATCGAAGACACCAAGTCCCTTCCGAATTTCTACCTCCGGAATGGGGGCAGGTTCCTCTCCTCGAAAGAGGATGATTCGCTCCGGGTCTAAGGTGGACGGGTGAAGGGGTAGCTCAGGAATTCTCCCACGGCCTCTACCACGTCCCTGGCCACGACCTCGGCCACGGCATGTGTGTTCTGGAGCTAGCTATAGCCCGAGCGGGGTAGTGGTTCTTTGCCTGGTTCGGGAGGCCACTGGCTCGCCTCGCCGAGAAGCATTGATGTTATCAGGAGGTGGGATGGCCACCATGTTGCAGGTGCAGTTGCGAAGTGTTAGAGTTGATGCGATGGATTCAGAGGGGGGTGAATGAATCCCTCAGTGAAAATCTCACCCAATTTCAAAACCTACGACAAGGACACATCAGATCAGAGCTCCCTGAAACGATACAAGACTTGACTAAACAACGAAATACTCTATTGATGCACACCGTTGAACACTTGACCTGCACTTCAAGCAAAAATAGAGTGTTTGTGCTCTCAAGATGAGTCAACAGATAAGAAATTGAAACGAGATCCAAAGCATGCATCTAGTGTTGAACACATAACAAAGCAATCCACACAGTACACAAGGATTTTTAGGTGGTTCGGTCCTTCAGACCTACGTCCATCCCACACTCAACCAGAGTGTGGATTCTTGCTGACACAGCTTGAAAAACGGTTGGGCTTCACAGCTTGCCTACAACCGCTGAGTGACACAGCTTGTTGTCCAGAGGAATCAATCCTCTGCAACGCTGACAAACAGCTTGACCCGCTGGGCTTTACAGCTTAGCCGACCAGAGGAAACCTCCTCTGCAACTGCTGACGAACAGCTTGAATAAAGTGTCAAATAAGAAAAAGCTAAAAGGACTAAACACAGCAATGGAAAGCTGTCAATAAATCCAGAATAAACTGCTCACACAGGAGCCAAACGTCTCGGATCTTATCCATAGAACACACTAGAAAAGCTAATCTTCATAGTGCTGTTCTTGCTTCCCTTCGCCTTGTCTCTCTCTCTCTCTCCTTTTCGGGTGCTCGATCTCCCTTCTTCTAGATTCTTCAGCAATTCACCCTCTATCACCTTTTCGAAGATAGCTCCCTATATATATATATATATATATAGCAAGAGAAACGCGTGTGGAGCAACCAAGTCTGGATCTGAGTCTTCAGAAGACACATGCCAGCTTTAGTATCATCTAGCTAGCATCCTGACAATCATACTTAGCTCGAAGTTAGCCTTATGACAATTGAACACAGGTCAAGGAATAATGAGATTGCACGAAGTTAATAAAGCAACAAATGTAATATGCACCGACTCACTCAGTATAAGATTTCGTATGCACGGAGTCAAGCTGTGCACATATCAAGTGTTGCATGGACTGAGTGTGTGCGAGATGCAACGACTATATCGACAGCATGCGTGCAAGGCATAAGAAATGCACAGACTTCACTCTATGCACTAGATTTGCACAGACTTCACGAACCTATATTGCACATTCCTTGCGAATGTCTTAGGCATAAACACACATGCACTGACCCTGAGTGTGTCTTAAACATATATGCACCGAACTAATATGATGGAAATGCACTGACCTTATACGCACAAGTGGGATAGCACCAACTCACCTGATGAACGCGAGGGACTTGGTCGTGTGCGTGTGCAACAGCAAGAGTTGCACCGACTAGATGAATACATACAAGGACTATATTGTGGATCAGAAACAGAGTTGCACCGAAGCAACTATAATTTGAACATGTATTACGACAACCTAAGGTAGTACAAGGCAAACCAGACAAACACAGCAGTCTGAACATGACTCATAAGTTGTCATTATCAAAACCAGATTTTTAACAATCTCCCCCTTTTTGATGATGACAACATAATGAGTCATGTATGAGAATTCACACAATCGATCACGCAAAATCATTTGTTGTCATGCATATAACAAGCACATTTGCAGCACAAAATGCAATAAGAATTCCTACAAGTGCACACTATCACATCTGTGTATAAAAAGTCAAAGTGTGTTAACATTCACAAGTATCCTCAACTTTACAAGCATGTCCATGAAAGTATCAACAACACTATAACTGATCACATAATAGCCCTATCAGCAAACCTCAGCATCCTTACATTAAGCATCAACATCAGCATCCCATAACATTCTCTCCCCCTTTGTCATCATCAAAAAAAAGGAAATGAGAGTAGCTAATGAGGATATGTTCCCCCTGTCTCTAGGAGGATATGTTGAACTTGAACCAGAAGTGGGAAATCTGTTCAGTAAAGAAGTTTGAAGATCCCAAACAGAGTCTGCTAGTCTATCAAGCTTCTGATGCACAGTGTTCCCCAGCCTTTCCACTAGAGAGGTGACTGATTCTCGTTTGTTTAATGCTTGTGTAACTGTCTCAGACAATGTCTGCAGATTGGACTGGATAACTTCAAACTTTGTGATGATTTCTGACTGAGTGGCAGCTATATTGGTTAACGTGCCCTTTAACAATTCAAATTCAATTTTCAAATCATATGTATGGCCAAGAATTTTACCCATGTTGGTGACTATGGAGATTTGAGTATCTTGAATTTTACTGACCATGTCACCTATTCGAGTACTGATACCCATAAGAGATTGTAAAATCTCTCGTACTGCTTCATCAGTTTTTCGTTTGGCAGTTAAAAATTCTATTCCTTGGCGTTTCACAACCTTTTCCAAATGTTTCAGTCGCCCTTCTACTCTGTCTATTTGAACAGTCTGGAACAAGAACTGTTTGTTCATCAAGTCATTCTGATTTAGAACAATCTCTATCAGGTTGGACAACATCTGAGCAAGATTGGGTTCAACATTTGTTCCATGTGTACTAGAGATGGAGGCACTGGAATCTGGCAGCTCAGTGAAGTATTCATGATGCTGTTCAGGGAGTGGAGGAGGTGGTACTCCAAGACCAATAAGTTCTCCAAGGTGTAAACCATACTCAGGAGCCGGAGAGAAAGACATTCTTGGATATAATCTGTGGTGAGGGGTAGGTCCTATGACATAGTCATGTGCACTCTCTTCAGTGACTCCTGGAACTTCTTGTGGAACTTCTTCTTCTCTTGGTTGATTGTCCTCCTGTTCATTGACAACAGACTCAGCAGTCTCTTCAAGAATTTTCTATGCTTCTTCTGTCAAAATCTGTGTAGCCACCCTAGACAGCATTTCATCAATTTCAGTTGTTTCTTCTCTTTCGTCTTCTATGCCTTGTGGCTTATTTTCTTGAATTTCTGCTTCTTTTTGTTGATTTTCTTCTTCTTGTTCTTGCTGAGCAACTTGTTGTTCATGTCCATATTGTATTCCGAATTTATCAAAAAGCTGACTGATATTCTGATCCAGCTGCTCCACAATTTGAGTATCAGTTAGGTTCAGTTCATGGACTTCTTGCTCTAGTTGTAGATCAATGAGATTCTTCTCAACAGATTTAACAGCAGAGCATTGGGCTTGTTCAGGTGATATAAAAGGAGTTTCTTCTTGAAAAATCTGGGGAGGCTATTCTGACACATTTTTCACTTGAACTTTCCTCATTTTCTTCAACGGAGCATGTTTTACTGATTTCTCTTTTCTTTGAGCTTCATCAGAAGGACACTCTGAGTCAATCTCATCCAATCTCATGTAAGTATCAATGAAGTCCATGTTGTAAACATTGAACTTTGGATTATCTTTCGAAGGTTCATCTTATAAAGCTATGTTAGCCTTCTTAAAGACAACAGTTAGGTGAGCTGCGTAGGGCAAATGTCTCCTAGACTCTTTTCCAGATCTCATTATCTGAATGATTATTTCAGGCAAGCACACTCTGATTTTCTTCAGCAGACAATATAAAACAAATCTTTGAGTATTGGTCAGTCTTCCTCTCCCTCCAACTTGAGGAGTGATCATGGTAGTTAGAATATGATGTAGCAATCTCTTGAGAGGAGAGAAGTTGTTTGCATTAAACTGACCCAATTTTACCTGATTTTTTTCTAGGAGATTTTTAGGCTCATCTGTGATGACAGAGCATACCTCATGGAGATCACATGCAAACCCTTTTTCAGCTACTCCTTCTTCTGGTATTCTAAATACAGTATGTAGAAGGTGTTTAGACACTTCAATCTTGTACCCCTTGACTTTAGAAACTAGTATTGCTTGATCCAAATCATATTTCAGATTCTGGTAGAACTCTGCTACGAGTTTAGGATAGTATATCCTATGCTTACCCAAAAATTTTAACCATTTCTGAGCCTTAAAGATTTTAATCAACTCAGAAAATTTCTCAAGCATTTTCTGGTCATGAAAGTCTACGTACCGTGGGAAGACTATCTTACCGGCCTCCAGTGTTATTTCTGCATATCTTGAAGTTTCAATTGTGATATCTTCTTCCTCGTGTACCTTTCTCTTACTTCGACATTGTGCCGTCTTCAGCTTCTTTTCTTTCGGCTGTGGCACCGTAGATTTCACTGACTCTTGATCTTCTACTAATTATACTTTTGTTTTCTTTCCTTTCCCTTTGCCCGACTTCTTCTGAACCGATTCTGATGCCATACCCCCTGCAAGTGTTTCCTTTGATCTTTGCTTATAGGCTTTGGTCACACTGGTCTCCAAAACTTGAGGAGACGCGGGTTGCCGCTCTTCCGTGATTTTCTTCATCCTCTCACTAGTGGCCGACGGAGAGGACATGGTGGAAGATTAACAGGTGAAAGATAAACAAGTGGAAGATAAAAGATAGAGAGAAAGATAGCAAGGATGGTAAGAGAGGTGTCTTGAGAAACCACGGTCGTGTTCTGCACAGATGTGAGGTACAGGAATCCCAAGAGTCGGAGAGAGTTTTGAGCGGGAAGGAGTGTGTTAGACAGTGGTGGTAAATACGGTTTGAGAAGATTATCTGATATACTATCTACTTTACCGACCTCAACATATAATACCCAAAACACCCTTTACTTTTCGAAAAAATGCCTTTCGTCTCTTTTCGTGATTTTCAACGTATGGGACTATATCGAATGACATGAAGTCTTCACAAAATATCTCTTGAAGAGAAATCAATGAGAATAAAACAATTTCATCCATGATTATCCTCAATAAGATATGCTTTTAATTCTTACTAAACATTTTCATTTGCCAGCCCTGAAGAGAGATCCATTTTTATATAGAGCTTAAATCAATTTTAAATTTTCTTAAAGTCACACCAGAGTCAACCATAAGAATATTAAACTTTTATTCAGGATTGAGCATTCTGGTAATACTACACCTTTTTACTCAAGGAAGCATGTTGATCAGACACCGGAATCCCTAGTTACTCAGTGTAGCTTTACCTTACTACTTCAAAATTTTGAATAGACATTTTGAACAGAGATAGCACTTATCATCATGACATAACCTCTGAATTTCTTTGAATCAGATGGTCAGTTTCTCAAATATTGTGCATTGCTCTGCCACCTTTTAACAAACAATTTTATTTGCTTATTTTCCTTTGATGGCGTATTCTCTGGTCTGTCAACAGAATTATCTTAGAACAAATTTAAGAACCATATAAACTTTAGATTCTTCGTCAGGTTGACACATTACTCATGATGTTCAAAATTTTAAGCAATCTTTTGAGATGTTCCATTTCAGACAGTTTTATGACCATTGAGTCTTCATTTAGAGACACTTGTGGAAACTTTAATGTAGGATATAATATCCATAGGCAGAAAATCACGGTCCAGTTAAGATCGGCAATTTCGTTCTCAGTTAGGGGTGTTTTTAGTAGATAAGTGTTGAGGATTAGAAAAGGTAATATATATCAGATTTTAACTCCCCCTAATTGCCACATTCTATGAATTCTTGAATACAGATGAGAGTAGTGAAAGAAAACACAGAACAAGGTGATATGGATGAAGGCCACTCATGAGCCGAGTAAGGACTGAAGACTAGTTTGCACAAATCCAAAGGCATACCCTAAATGATCATCAACATATAGCCATCCTTCTCCACAAGCTATCAAGCATTCAGCCTTCTGGGAAGAAAGTGAATCCAAAAGCCCAAAACTCAACCAATTGACTTTTCATATTAGACCAGATTCAAGCTGACTCCATGGTCGATATCACAAGAGCAGAACCTTGCAATTCATCAGACACATGAGACCAACTGCCCAAGCAGCAATGAATCACTGACCAAAGCATATATTATATCTCTGAATTGCACAGCTCCCCATCAACATGTGACGAGATATCAAAGAAAGACACTATCTGATTCTCTTAATTCACACAGATTTGTATCAACATTATATGCAATCTACAGAATCATGCACAGACCTTTTTACGTCATGACACACATAACTTGCATCGAGTTTATATGAATTCAGCTGATAAGTGCACCGACTTGCATGCATGAAACAACAAAACTTGCACAGACGTTGTGACATTCTAGTTGAGCATGGAAGATTCTAGATGCAATTTGACCCCTGGTACTTCGCGAAGGCAAGCCTCTACGCATAGCATGGATTTCCAGACAGAAAACAACTGCCCTTCTTTCAACATATTATTTTATATACCATAGGGTCATGCAAGCCTACTTATCTAATTATGAACATGACATCATCCATCATTGATTTATTTCAATTATTCATGTAACATTCTACAAGGATCATTTGCTCATACAATTTCAGTGAGAAGATGCACATGGAACATCACATGGAATGCAAACATGTATCATGATAACTCAGGAAGATACTACTGTAAAGCCAAAATTTAAGATGATTAAAAGACTAACCTGAAAAATGTAGAAAATGGAGTTTTTCTTGTTCTGGTGCCTCGGCTTATTTTCCCCCTTTTTATTTCCTCCAAGGCATACCTGCAAAACAAAGGGTTATCTTGATCCAGCAGGAACCCAAGCAACCTTGGGTCCTGTATTACCCTCAACATGTGTTCTTGACCTTTTGCAAACAACACTATCATCATAACCCATCAACTTGCAATTAAGCATGGGATGTCTAGACTTACCACGGTAATGACAAATAACAGAATTCAAGTTCCTTTTATGCACCTTATTGTGAGTATTGAATCTATGTGCATAAATATTGAAATTTATGTTATGTACATTAGCATTTTGTTTTCTGAAACCTGCCACCCAGCACTCAGAGGCTTTGTGGTCAGGTTTTCCACAATTGAAACAAGTAAACGTCTTTTTCATGAGATCAATTTTATTCCTAAAATTGTTCTGTTAGACAGGGAATTTAACAGATTTAGCAGTGTGTTTGCCTCCCTGTGCATGCCAGCACTGTGCATAGATGCGTCCTAACTTCCCACAGCAGAAACAATTCACATTCTTTCTCCTAAAAGCATGATTTCTAGCATGATATTTCTATGAATTAATAGCAGCAAGGTCATCTAATTCCATTGATTTGCATTCATGCATGAGATGACATGCATTATGACAGTAAAAACACTTTATTCTACTATTTTGAACATGAGTAGGTTTCTTCTGATCCTTTCTCATGTCAAAATAGTGCATGCATCTCATGGCCGAATTTACCACAGTAGAAACATTTCACATTCTTTCTTTTAACAGAAGACAGTTTGGCCTGAGAAGTTTCAGCATACAGATTCTTATTCTGCTTTATTTTCTTTTTCTGAATTTTTTTTATTTTTCTAAGTTTTTACTCTGCTCTTCACTTCTCTTTGCCGTGAACTGAAATGGGGATGAGGTAGAATGTTTTTCTTGTTCTGAACTTTTAACAAAAACAGTTTTCAATTTATTTCCATCAACTTTCTTCATTACTAGACTGTAACCCAGTCCCTCTTTCTGAGCATTCATATTAGCTCCAAGCAGCTTATCCAAGTTATCTTTTCCCTTAACAAACTTTGACAGTGAATTCTTTAGATCTTCAATTTTAGTTTGGAATACCACAGTGTCCTCTTCATATGAAATTATTTGATTATGCAAACCATCGTTGAGTCTTTTCAATTTTTCATTTTCTTTGACCAGTCTTTCTCCACTTTCTTCAACCTCAACTTTCTTTTCCAGCAATAATTTGTTTTCTTCTTTTAGAGATTTGATTAATTCTTTTTGCACATTGTCATCATAATCTATATCATTGATCAGATCTCTGAGAAAGGCACATTCATTGCAAGAATCATTTTCTTTGACGAGTCTGGTTTTTAAACTCTCATTTTCAGACTTCAATTGTTGCATTTCATTTTCTTTTCTGTTCATGTCAGACCTTAGGTTTTCATTTTCCACCTTCATACTTCTAATTTCATGCAACATTTCTTTTCTCAGTTTCTTTTTCTTAAATTTAATTTTATCGTACTTCTCAATTAGATGCTCATTCAACATAATCAAATTTTCGAGAGAGAAATTACCAGTATCAGAATTTACCTGTGACGAAGTTTCGTCCATGTAATCCTCATCTTCATCTACTGCCATGAGACACTTTACCGCATCTTGACATTTGATAGCTGTAACCATATTGACAACTTCTGACGCACTGCAACACTCAAGCACACATTGAAACTTGTTAGTGTTTATAGCCCTTAGAGTTAGCTCTAGGGCCTTCTGATTCCTTGCGTATTTCAAGTGGTCTGAGATTTTCCATAAGGAATTGTCCTTTGGATCATCATAAGAGTTGTTTGCAATAATTATCCATAGATTTGGATTAACCTGCATCACATACTCTCTAAGTTGATTAAACCACTTGTAAAAACCTACACCTTCAAACCTCGGAAGATCAATTATGGACTTCATGCTTAGACAATATCAGAAATCTAAATAGAGATTAGATCAATTAATGCAAGCAGACAGATCAACTCAGATCGCACCAAATCTAATTAAGGATCGGATCTGCAGGTCGTTGGACCCTCTGTGCAGACACCCGCTCTGATACCAACTGTTAGAGCTGATGCGATGGATTCAGAGGGGGGTGAATGAATCCCTCAGTGAAAATCTCAACCAATTTCAAAACCTAAGACAAGGACACATCAGATCAGAGCTCCCTAAAATGATACAAGACTTGACTAAACAACGAAATACTCTATTGATGCACACCGTTGAACACTTGACCTGCACTTCAAGCAGAAACAGAGCGTTCGTGCTCTCAAGATGAGTCAACAGATACGAAATTGAAACGAGATCCAAAGCATGCATCTTGCGTTAAACACATAACAGAGCAATCCACACAGTACACAAGGATTTTTAGGTGGTTCGGTCCCTCAGACCTATGTCCACCCCACACTAAACCAGAGTGTGGATTCCTACTGACACACAGCTTGAAAAACCGTTGGGCTTCACAGCTTGCCTACAACCGCTGAGTGACACAGCTTGCTGTTCAGAGGAATCAATCCTCTGCAACGCTGACAAATAGCTTGACCCGCTGGGCTTTACAGCTTAGCCGACCAGAGAAAACCTCCTCTATAACCGCTGACGAACAGCTTGAATAAAGTGTCAAATAAAGAAAAGCTAAAAGGACTAAACACAACAACAGAAAGCTGTCAATAAATCTAGAATAAAATGCTCACACAGGAGCCAAACGTCTCGGATCTGATCCAGAGAACACACCAGAAAAGCTAATCTTCATAGTGCTGTTCTTGCTTCCCTTCGCCTTGTCTCTCTCTCTCTCTCTCTCTCTCCTTTTTGGGTGCTCGATCTCCCTTCTTCCATATTCTTCAGCAATTCACCCTATATCACCTTTTCGAAGCCAGCTCCCTATATATATATATATATATATATATATATATATATATATATATATATATATATATATATATATATATATATATATCTAGCAAGAGAAACGCGTGTGGAGCAACCAAGTCTGGATCTGAGTCTTTAGAAGACACGTGCCAGCTTTAGTATCGTCAAGCTAGCATCCTGACAATCATACTTAGCTCGAAGTCAGCCTTATGACAATTGAACACAGGTCAAGGAATAATGAGATTGCATGAAGTTAATAAAGCAACAGACGTAATATGCACCGACTCACTCAGTATAAGACTTCGTATGCACGGAGTCAAGCTGTGCACATATCAAGTGTTGCACGGACTGAGTGTGTGCGAGATGCAACGACTATATCAACATCATGCGTGCAAGGCATAAGAAATGCACAGACTTCACTCTATGCACTAGATTTGCACAGACTTCACGAACCTATATTGCACATTCCTTGCGAATGTCTTAGGCATAAACACACATGCACCGACCCTGAGTGTGTCTTAAACATATATGCACCGAACTAATATGATGGAAATGCACTGACCTTATACGCACAAGTGGGATAGCATCGACTCACCTGATGAACGCGAGCGACTTGGTCGTGCGCGTGTGCAACAGCAAGAGTTACACCGACTAGATGAATACATACAAGGACTATGCTGTGGATCAGAAACAGAGTTGCACCGACGCAACTGTAATTTGAACATGTATTACGACAACCTAAGGCAATACAAGGCAAACCAGACAAACACAGTAGTCTGAACATGATTCATAAGTTGTCATTATCAAAACCAGATTTCCAACACGAAGCAATTTTTCCAACTGCTCTGTCGTGATCTCCTTGTCTTTATAGCACAAGGAGAGCCCATCTGGGATCAGAAGTCTTTCGCTGTTCTTGAGCTTTTGGATCATCTCTTGGACCCAATCTCTGAGGCGGGCTCGTTTCTGCATTTCTCCCCACGGGATATAGCTATCGAGTGGGAGAGCGCCGGTAGGTCGAGGAGGAACGTATTCTTACAGGTCATCAATGAGCCGCTAGAGCCTCTGGAGAGGCGTTGGCTCGGCTGGTGATTGTAGGGCAACTGCTTGTTCCACTTATTTCTTAAGCCGCCTTTTAAGATTCTTCCTCCTATTTTTCTCCTGTTTCTTGGCGATGGCCGCCTCCAAGGGAGTAGGAGGGAGAGATGCTGGGGCTGGAGCTGATAAACCCCCACGAGGATATCCCCGACCTAGTGCCTTGGCAGGGTGAGGTCGATGACTCTTCTTCGCTCAGATTTCGATCCGGGCTCCTTCCGCTTGTTGTATCTGGAAGGTGGCGTTGATCGCCTGCTCGATTACCTCGAGCGGCAATTCCTGATATGTTGGGATACTGGGACTGGCGTCCAAAGACGTGTGCGCGGTTTGGTGCCTTCCTCGCGGTGGCGACAGGAGCCTACAAGGAGTCGACAGACTGGTGCTGGCGTCCGAAGATGTATGCGTGGTTTGATGCCTTAGCCACGGTGGCGATATGAGCCTACAAGGAGTCGGCAGACTGGTGCTGGCGTCCGAAGACATATGCGCAGTTTGATGCCTTAGCCGCGATGGCAATGGCTTTTGCTAAGAGACGGACTGAGAAATGTGCTTGTTGTCCTGCTCCTTAGTCTTGCCTTTGTGATCAGGCTGAGGGTAGGGTCCGGCAACAGCCAAAGGGATCGCAGGACATTCTCAATCTGAGCCGTTACCCCGACTCTGTGGCCTAACTGGGCCTTCTAGAGATGGGCCCGTCGCTGGAGTCGAAGCCGCTGAAAACTTTGAAGATGTCTTCTTTGTGATTCGGATTGTGTTAAAGGGTAAGCGGGGGGAACCCGACGGCTCACCCGGCTGAGAGGGCATGACGCGGCTGGGCCGGGACCTCACCCTGCTTTTGCTTTCCCTTCCTATCCACAGATGCCGGAGATGGAGATAGGGTAGGGGGAGAACAAGGGAGACCCGAGGAGCCTATCATCGTCTCTCCCACCACAACATCCTATCGACCAAGTAGGACCCGGAGGAGCCCGGCGGTGTCTTCTTCGGAGAAAGGGAGAGATTTCAGCGACCGCCAGGACCGCCACTGCACAGCCGAAGTGGCCGGGGTTGGCTGGCCGGATGTTGGTGTCTAGGAGCCCGAAGGGGATGGAGGAATAGGGGAATGGATGACGTTGACCAAGAAGTTGCTCGGCTCTGTCTCTTGACTGGCATCCTGCTCTCCACGCCTTCGCAATCGCTCGAGCGTTTCTTGGTTGTCAGCCCAAAACTCGAGCCATTCCGGAGGATGCTGGTAGGGCAGCCCGTGCCCATTTTCTTGAGCGGAGTCTGGCCGCTCTGGCGCATCCCTGGCGATGCTCAGGGCTTCTTCGACAGCTTGCCGGAGTCTTACAAGTGACATGGAATTCCCCTCCGCATCGATCTACTCCCACTGGATTTGTTCCTGGATGAGGTATTGAACTTCCTCACATGACTCGATCAGGTGGCAGATTCTGGCGTGGAAAGGGCAGTATTGGGGGTGACTAAGGTCCCAATGGGTGTAGTATGTCGACGAATCACGGGGCATGATTTGCCCCCTCTCGACGAGGATATCGAAGAGTAGTTGGGTCCTCTCCCTGGGGAAGGAGAGGGGTCTGTGATCATGCCAGGGCCTCCATCCCGGATACCAGAGCGAACGCTCGCCCTGACTAGCGCTGGGCCCCTCTCTCTCGACATCAAAGAGGGAGAACACGGCCATCATGTGGATCATGTTGGCTGAGTAGTGAACAACACGTGCTGCTTTAGCCGGTCTGGACCATGTATGTGGTTGAGGAGGATCGACGAGACCACTCTTCATTTTAACGAGTCCGTCTCAGATCAACTTCTGCGCCTGAGTCTTGAAGACGTAACAATTTTCAATTGAGTGGCCCAGCATGCGATGATACGGGCAGTAGCTGGGATCGTTGGCTTTCAGAGCCTCGTTTAGCTTGCGGATTTTGGGCAGCTCGACAATCTTCTGGGCCATGTAGAGGTTAAAAAGCATCTTCGTATGTTCCTTTTTGAAGGAGAAGGGTGTCTTCATGTGCTCTGAGAAGGAAGGAGCAGCTGACTTGTCTGCTGGCTTTTTGTCAGAGCCGCTTGGTTCGGCCTCTTTATCGACTTTGGCGGCGGGGCTGAACTCGATGATATTCACCTCCTTACCGGACTGGCGTTCTCACGCTTTCTTACCCTCCTCTGCAGTATAGCTCGGGTTACCGATGAAGAACATCTCTATTTCGGCGACTGCCGAATTGAGTTGGTTGAAGCCATTGATATTGGCGCCGAGAAGCTTCTCGCTGACCTCAACTGCCAAACCCCGTCAGCATGTAGTGATGGCATCTTCCTGGACTGGCGGGTTGACACACCTCATGCTGAGGTCTCGCCATTTCTTGATGAAGTCGAGGGCGCTCTCGCCCTTCCTTTGTCGGAGAGAGCAGAGCTCGGCCAGGGAGATCTTTCGCTCGACCATTTGAAAGCGATCGAGGAACTTCTTCTGGAGATCTGCCCAGTCGATGACTGAGCTAGGCTTTAGGCGGGAATACCATTGGAAGGCTGTTCCCGTAAGCGAAGTAGTGAAGTAGCGGAGGAGATACGACGCATCCAGCGCTAACTCGCCCATGGCCATAACGTAGTAGGCCAAGTGTTCATGTGGAGACCCCTGCCCGTCGAGCTTTTGCAGCTTCGGGGGCTTGGCATATTCTGGAGGAAGCTTTTTCTGCTGGTGGTGAAGCGGGTAGGGTACACTATAGAGATCTATAGTGGCAACCCCTTCACCATACTGGGCAAGCTTTGTCTCGAATATACGCTCAATCATCTGGCGTTGTGCCAGGAGATTTCATGGCATTGGCGTATTAGATACTCGTGGCTGAGCCTCAACCGGGGGCGTACCAAACCCAGCTGCCAACGGGGTTCGGGCGATCGCCGCTGAGGTGTTGGCAGCATCGCGCCCTGCCAGCGGTGCCGGTGCATCGGTCGGAGGCCTAGCAAGTTGCTGAGGATGGAGGTCCCGTTCCTAGAGGAGATCTTGCAGGAGGGCCTTCAGATGCTGGTTCTCCTTCATGAGAGTCTCGGGGGTCACTTCTTGAGCCTCGTTCGCAGGAGGGTCATTGTTGACCGGTTCCGCATTGATAGGAGGGTCACGGTCCTCCACTGGGACATCTTCTACACGTTCCGACACCTGCGGTCCGGTAGAAGTGCTGATGTGACCTGTTGGGGGAGGCGGCGGGACCTGGTGACGTGGCCTCCTGAAATGGGACAGGGGCTGATTCAGGTCATCCGACTGGGTGTCTGACTAGTGTCCGGTGGTATAGCACGCGAACACTCGAACCGCGTCGTTGATGAATCGGGCCGTCCGCTTCCTCCGCGGGTGCCCCTCGGGGCAGACAAGAGCCCCTAGTCTATCGAAGACCGAGGTACGTTCCAGAGGGGCCTCACTCCCAATATCGATCGGAGGAGAGCCCAGGACAGGCCGCTGGAGGGCCCGGGAGCCGGCTCGCCTTTGCCTCTGCTTGCTTGTGCGGGGGACATTAGACGACTGGGCGTCGTCAGACGGTGCTACTGTGGGACCAGTGGCATCCTCCCGAACGCCACGTCTGAGCGCTCGGATGGGGTTTCTAATACGCGCCCTTTGAACAGCTTGAGCTTCCTCTGGGGTGACCCAAATTCTTCTCAGGTCGGATTGTTGATCTCTCTTGTCACCGTTTCTCTGACGGGTTGTCTTGGGAGTTCGTGAGTAGGGCCGATGTGGATGCCCCTGGACTACTACCGAGGTGCCCCCTTGATGTGACACAACCCCTTGGAGGTGGCAGCCACTTGACCAATGCACCTTGGACCTATATTCGCAAGCAAGCAATCGATCGGCGAACCCACTCTAGCGGACTCACCCGTGTAGCGCACTCTCGGATCCGTAGATGGACCGGCGATAGTGGAGAGGGTCCGAGGAGGGACCTCACCTTTCCGGGGATTTGACTAGCTTGGGCTAAACCCCTAAGGGCCTGGGATTCCCAATTCCTTTGGAATCCAGCACGCCAAGGGCGTGGGTTGTAGGGTCGCACTCTCAACTCACTCCGCGGTGGTCACACAATTCAATGGAGTTTGAGATCGGGCGCTCACCTCACCGCCGACGGGCAACTAGAAACAATACTAAGACAAGCAAAAGTAAAACCAGCAGAGGAAGTGACCAGAAGCTCACCTGATCGGCGTGAGGACGCCGATCTCGGCCGGAGACGAGGGCGAGCGGGGAAGCGTGGGCTACCCGCACGCCTCGCCGATGACGCTTCGGCCGCTTACCTGCTAGTACAATCACTACGCCCTTACAGAAGGGGTGGACTAGGGGTGGGGATGATTAATTACAATCAAAACTACCTCCATGCAGGGAGGGGCGGTCAGCCGGCTAGGCAAGATCGGACGGAGAGCTAAAGGAGTCGACGAAAGAGGACTTCGCCGATTCTGCCCGCTTCTGGAACTGCCTGATAGGTACTCGTTGTTGGCACTGCCACGGGTTCTCCCGAACTTGGAATTCATCGAAACCAGCGCTCAATCTTCACTGACTGATCCGGGAGGGCTGCTGAATTTTCTTGTGGGTTCGAGTCATCGTTGACGGCCGGGGCAGGCGCTGGACTGGTGCTGCTATGTTCTGGCTCTGACTGGTCCCAGGACGCTGCAGCAGGTTGACAAACTCGCCACGAACTCCCCCGAGATCCGAATGATGCGGGACCAGAACGGATGCGAGCGTGAACGAGTCTTCTTCGATCCACAACCAAGAAGAGCACCAGAGGAGGTCGGAGTGGAGAGAACCAGCCCGAATAGTGGGGGGGGTATCAAGACTATCTCTGACTGGCCAGACCTGCGTACCTGAGGGAAAATAATTGGAACGGGGTACTCCGAACTCCAAACGAGGCTCCGCTTGTTTTGATGGATAGGGGACTGGTAGAGGTTCGTCCCGATCAAATGGTGCGCCAAGGGGAGCCAAGGTGTGGTTGCAGCAGCTTCTGAACTGAGGCTCTGGTCTCTGCTCAGGTGCCGGATGCGCAGTCGGGCAAGAACGGACGTCGAGGATGGCTCCAACCTCGGAATGAGGCGGGATCACCTCGCCTACGAAGCCGACTGGAAGAGCTTTTCGGCAATATATGATACACCTCCAGAAGATGGGCGGTGAAGACATGGCTGCCTCTGCAACTCGACCCTTGACTGCTGCCTGCGAACTGAGATGAACCGGGTGGTGATAGGTGATGGGAAACGGGGTAGATGGGATGGGAGATGGGGTGGATGGGTGTGGGGGTGACCCCGGGCTGTGTGGGGGTCTGGTAGAGGGTGATCCAAGGTGTGGGAGGGGTAAAATGGGGGCTGGAAGATGGTCTAGCAGGTGGAGGAAGGGGGAGCTGCGAATTTGGGTTGGGAAGGAGAGAGGGAAGGAGAGATCTCTCCCAAGGTTGGAATGTGACTTAATGGGGGTTGTTAATGGGGGTCTTGGGGATGGGAAGGGGTGTGTTGGGAGATGGAGAGGTGTGTTGGGGAAGGGAAGGGGTGGCTTGGGGAAAGGAATGGTTGCTTGGGGAAGAGGAAGGGTTGCTTGGGAGAATGGAGAGGTGCCTAGGAGAGGGGAATTTCACCTAGGGGTTGGAGGGGAATTGAATGAGTGTATGGGGAAGGGGGAGGGGTCTTAATGAGAGGTGAATGGGGAGGAGAGAGAGAGAATTTCAAAATTGGGGGTGCGGAGGAGAGAGAATGGGGTTCGCCCCCTTTAGAGAGAGAGAGAGAAGAGAGAGAGAGAGAGGGGAATCCACCTCTTAGAGAGAGAGAGAGAGAGAGAGAGAGAGATTCTCACAATTGTAGTGGAATTTCAAATTTTCTTTCAATCATTCATTAGTTTCAAATGGAAGAAATGGAGTCCTATTTATAGGGATCCCACAATTTACAATAAGTCCATGACTTTTACACTAATGATAAGAAACCAAGGGGAAGGGGGGACGCCCATGGGCCTAGCCCATTGAATTGGGCCATTTAACCTATCAAACCAACATAATGACTTAAGACCTAGGTAAATGACTCATTAACCTAGGTACTAGACTTAAATAAAAGGAAAATTACATGATAAGAAAATAAAAATTACATCATATGACTCGAAATAAAGTGACGAATAAGATGAAGCACAGCTGGCAAGCGTCAAGATCCTCGAACAAATGAGATCGCCGGTGATGTCCCCATCATACCCCCGGGGTGCGGAGAACTCGACTCCGTCGAGTATGGGTTCACCGGGGAAGTGATCCTCTAAAGCAGCTCGGGGTGAACCTCAACCTCCAAACTCAACCCTGCATCCGCAACCAGGGGACGGTCCTTCATCCTCTCACGGTGGCTTGGGCACACCCTCTTGCTGGCGATGGAACCCTGCTTCCCTAGTATTGCCTCTGTGTGCACACGTCGGGCTCTCAGGCTGATTTTTGGTGGCTCTCCGAGGGTATCACTCACAAGAAAAGATATAGGCTCAATGTACTCACTAGGATCCACCGCGGTGCCCATATAGGGTGTCGGATCCGCCACGTGGGAAATGGGGTGAATACCAAAACCCATTCGTAAGTCCAACCCATAAGCCGGATTGCCAAAGTCACTCGGAACTTGGCAAGGTCCAAGTCCTCGTGCCCTCAAGTTGGAGGTGACTCTAGGGTAGAGCCACTCCAATGCCACCATCGATAGGTTGCCTACTTGGAATTCCAAGTGGCGCTCACGAGCCTTTTCCCGCTCTTTGTGAACATCACCGCTCGTTGCAATTTGCTTGCGTGTATGCTCATGCCATGCATTATGATGAGTGAGTGGTTGTGAAAGTGGGTAGTGTGCAAAGGTGGACCGGGGCAACCATAAATTGAGCTATCATGCTTTGATGCCATGTGGACCTTGATGAACTTAGGTGGACTGGGGCAACCATAAATTGACCTATCATGCTTTGATGCCATGTGGAACTTGATGAACTTAGGTGGACCGGGGAAGCCACAAGTGGCCCTATCATGCATGGACTTCATAACAATGGTTGGAGGGCTGGGGCATCCGTAGGGGAATCTATTGCGTATGGGTATAGCAAATGCCGGGGGTCCCAGACATCTGTGAATGCTCCTACTATGCTTAAGACCCATGATGAATGAAGGTGGACCATTACATCCGAATATGGACCACTTATGCTTCCTACTTGGCATGTGGGTGATATGAATGAATGGACCCAACATAGTGTTCATGCCGAGTGGTGTTGTATGCCAAGACTTATGCACTTTTGTACCAAAGATGTCTCCTATGTGTGGGCTTTTGGACTTCCATTGGAATGGATCAAAGGGGTCTAGGAAGGTGGATATCATGAAGTGGGGCACTTCCTCGATCCCTAAGTGTATATTGTCCAAAGTCATGGCTCCCATGGTGTAACCTGAGTCTTGGGAGAGATGGGCTTGGTCGAACATAGCGGGTGAGGGTAGGAAAAGGTGGGTGATAAGTGATGTGGGTGGACCACATGGGTTCCCGGGTTCCGATTGGGAGGGGTCAAAAGGATCGACATAAGTGTACCCGGGAGAAAGGAGCTCTATGTTTATCTCAACATCCTCAAGGTCCTTACAATATGGTGGTGGATCCTCCTCCTCTAGTAGAATGATTGGGCCAAAGTTTTTGGTGGGCGGGTTTAGGAAGGGATCGTAGGGGTCATAGTAAGGGTCACCTAGGGAGAGTAACTCTAGGTCCTCATGGTCCTCACATAGTGGTGAGTCATCCTCAAGGTCCTCACAGTATGGTGGTCGATCCTCCTCCTCTAGTAGAATGATTGGGCCAAAGTTTTTGGGAGATGGGTTGAGGATGTCCTCTATGGTGGGAGGTGGATCCGGATTGGCATCCATCTCCACTTGGGTATGTGTGTGGGCCACAACTTCCAAGGATAATGGGGTAGGAAAGTCTATGGTGGGTGGAGTGATAATGGTCGGTGCATGGTACTCTCGGGGTGGTGAACATGGGTGGACTTGGGTTGGGCTTGGTCGGGGAAGTTCTTGGGTTGGAGTTGGGGTCGGGGGTGGAAGATCGGTTGGTTGAAGAGGTTTGGATTATGGTGCGTAGATCTTTCTAAGATCGGCCCTCATTTCATCTCAAGATTCAATGGGTGCTTCCCCTTTGACTTCTCTCAAACCTACAATGTTCTCCCATTCTTTCCTAGCTTGGCGCCAGAGCAAACTCTTGGCATAGTTGACTTAGATAGGCCCTGACAGGGTAAACCTCCCAAAGTGTCGGTCTATGGACTTCTCCCATTCTAGATATATGCTAGGGCGGGATCCATCAAACAAAAAGGCTTCTAATGGGCCTAAGAGTGGCGAATATGCCAAGTATGAGGTAGTCATGATGGTGGACAAGGGTGATGCATGCAATGGCCCTAGGACAAGACTTAGTAGAGACAAATCAAGAACTTGCTCTGATACTAAATTGATGTGACAGAACCCCTTAGAGGTGGCAGCCACTTGACCAATGCACCTTGGACCTATATTCGCAAGCAAGCAATCGATCGGCGAACCCACTCTAGCGGACTCACCCGTGTAGCGCACTCTCGGATCCGTAGATGGACCGGCGATAGTGGAGAGGGTCCGAGGAGGGACCTCACCTTTCCGGGGATTTGACTAGCTTGGGCTGAACCCCTAAGGGCCTGGGATTCCCAATTCCTTGAGAATCCAGCACGCCAAGGGCGTGGGTTGTAGGGTCGCACTCTCAACTCACTCCGCGGTGGTCACACAATTCAATGGAGTTTGAGATCGGGCGCTCACCTCACCGCAGACGGGCAACTAGAAACGATACTAAGACAAGCAAAAGTAAAACCAGCAGAGGAAGTGACCAGAAGCTCACCTGATCGTCTTGAGGACGCCGATCCCGGCCGGAGACGAGGGCGAGTGGGGAAGCCTGGGCTACCCGCACGCCACGCCGATGACGCTTCGGCCGCTTACCTGCTAGTACAATCACTACGCCCTCACAGAGGGGGTGGACTAGGGGTGGGGATGATTAATTACAATCAAAACTACCTCCACGCAGCGAGGGGCGGTCAGCCGGTCAGGCAAGATCGGACGGAGAGCTAAAGGAGTCGCCGAAAGAGGACTTCGCCGATTCTGCCCGCTTCTGGAACTACCTGATAGGTACTCACTGTTGGCACTGCCACGGGTTCTCCCAAACTTGGAATTCGTCAAAACCAGCTCTCAATCTTCACTGACTGATCCGGGATGGCTGCTGAATTTTCTTGTGGGTTCGAGTCGTCGTTGACGACCGGGGTAGGCGCTGGACCAGTGCTGCTCTGTTCTGGCTCTGACTGGTCTCAGGATGCTGCAGCAGGTTGACAAACTCGCCACGAACTCCCCCGAGATCCGAATGATGCGGGACCAGAATGGACGCGAGCATGAACGAGTCTTCTTCGATCCACAACCAAGAAGAGCACCAGAGGAGGTCGGAGTCGAGAGAACCAGCCCGAAGAGTGGGGGGGTATCAGGACTGTCTCTGACTGGCCAGACCTGCGTACCTGAGGAAAAATAATTGGAACGGGGTACTCTGAACTCCAAACGAGGCTCCGCTTATTTTGATGGATAGGGGACTGGTAGAGGTTCGTCCCGGTCAAATGGTGCGCCAAGGGGAGCCGGGGTGTGGTTGCAGAAGCTTCTGAACTGAGGCTCTGGTCTCTGCTCAGGTGCCGGATGCGCAGTCGGGCAAGAACGGACGTCGCGGATGGCTCCAACCTCGGAATGAGGCGGGATCACCTCGCCTGCGAAGCCGACTGGAAGAGCTTTCCGGCAATATATGATACACCTCCAGAAGATGCGCGGTGAAGACGTGGCTTCCTCTGCAACTCGACCCTTGATTGCTGCCTGTGAACTGAGATGAACCGGGTGGTGATAGATGATGGGAAACGGGGCAGATGGGATGGGAGATGGGGTGGATGGGTGTGGGGGTGACCCCGGGCTGTGTGGGGGTCTAGTAGAGGGTGATCCAAGGTGTGGGAGGGACAGAATGGGGGTTGGAAGATGGTCTAGCAGGTGGAGGAAGGGGGAGCTGCGAATTTGGGTTGGGAAGGAGAGAGGGAAGGAGAGATCTCTCCCAAGGTTGGAATGTGACTTAATGGGGGTTATTAATGGGGGTCTTGGGGATGGGAAGGGGTGTGTAGGGAGATGGAGAGGTGTGTTGGGGAAGGGAAGGGGTGGCTTGGGGAAAGGAATGGTTGCTTGGGGAATAGGAAGGGTTGCTTGGGAGAATGGAGAGGTGCCTATGAGAGGGGAATTCCACGTAGGGGTTAGAGGGGAATTGAATGAGTGTATGGGGAAGGGGGAGGGGTCTTAATGAGAGGTGAATGGGGAGGAGAGAGAGAGAATTTCCAAATTGGGGGTGGGGAGGAGAGAGAATGGGGTTCGCCCCCTTTTGAGAGAGAGAGAAGAGAGAGAGAGGGGGGGAATCCACCCCTTAGAGAGAGAGAGAGAGAGATTCTCACAATTGTAGTGGAATTTCAAATTTTCTTTCAATCATTCATTAGCTTCAAATAGAAGAAATGAGGTCCTATTTATAGGGATTCCACAATTTACTATAAGTCCATGACTTTTACACTAATGATAAGAAACCAAGGGGAAGGGGGGACGCCCATGGGCCTAGCCCATTGAATTGGGCCCTTTAACCTATCAAACCAACATAATGACTTAAGACCTAGGTAAATGACTCATTAACCTAGGTACCAGACTTAAATAAAAGGAAAATTACATGATAAGAAAATAAAAATTACATCATATGACTCGAAATAAAGTGACGAACAAGATGAAGCATAGCTGGCAAGCATCAAGATCCTCGAACAAATGAGATCGCCGGTGATGTCCCCATCACCGCTCCTTTGAGCTTCGCCTTGTCCTCTCGCGTTTGCCGCAGGAGGTCAAAATGATTGGAGGTAGGGATCGTGGGAACGGTCCGTTCCTGGGGTGTGATTGGCTCGCCCCCTTTGAGGCGAATCTGCAAGTCACCGATAAGAATAGTCTTGCCTGAATTACTGGTTGCAGGGGCAAGCCGCCTACCTTTACAGCCGTGGCGACGCTTCTTCTGGGGAGTGAAGGAAGACTCCGCCCCGAGGTGGTAGACCGAGAAGACCCGGCCTACAGTGACTGGCAGCGTGGAGTTGTTAGTCAGAAGTACTAAGATCGGCCCCCAGGGTACGAGACCCACGCCGGGGGTCGATGGCGGGGCGACTCGAGTGTAAGCCCTTGCCCGCGTAGATAGAAGCATTGCTGATGCTCGAGATGACACTCTTGCACCGGGAAACGATGCCGTCGGAAGTGCTGAGGTGCCGGCGATTGTAGGTTGAAGGCTCGTGTTGAGTGTCGGCTTGGTCCAGGCTCGGGTCGGAAGGCCGGAGGAAGATGCTGAGTAACCTTGCCCCCTGGGTAGGAGACCCGCGGGGAGAGCCAGTTCAACTAGAGCTCGGAACCGGGATCCCGAGCAAAATGTCGAAGAACTGGAGACTCGGGGCCGAGAGCCCGTATCGGGCGTCGGCTTTGCTGGGCCTCGGGATTGGAGGCCCGAGGAAGATACTGCGGAGCCGCGGACCCAGAATTGGGAGCCCGTGTTGGGTGCCGGCTTTGCTGGGGATCGGGGTTGGAAGCCCGAGGAAGATACTGCTGAGCCACGGACCCGGGGCTGGGAGCCCGTGTTGGGTGCCGACTTTTCTGGGGCTCGGGGTTGGAAGCCCGAGCAGAGTGCTGGTGTAGTGACCGAAACCCGAGGCGTGGAGCCCGTGCCGGAGATCGACCGGAGCTGGCCTCGAGAGTTGACGCTTGTCCGGGCCGGAGATGATCTCGAGCCCCCGCAGGGGCCGGTGGTGGCGGTCCTAAGCCTGGTGCTTAGGTGGGCCACCGGCGCTGGAAGTGTGCGTGGCGCATTGGCCACCAGAGCCGGCAGAGGAACTGAGATCGACTGAGAAGCAGCCGCAAGAATCACGCCTAAAAAGTAGGGCGATCCGATGACAGGGGCGAAGTTGCCAAAAGCGATCGGCGTCGCCAAATAACCCACCCGTGCATGGGTGGCGATGACGATGGGACCATAGGTAACGGCCGCCATAGTTACCGGAGTAGTAAGTGCTACTGGGGCGACGGTCACCGACGGGTGCCAAGCGCAGATTGAGAGCCGTTGGGGAATATGTGTACGAGTACCCTCCTGTGCCTCTCCTGCAAGGACAGGAAAAGGGCACCAGGGCTTCAGGGCTGGCATAGGCTTTTCTTCATCAAAAAGAAGGAAGGCGGGAGATGTCCCACCGGGCGTGCCATCCTCTTTGTTGCGGGGGTTTTTTTTTATGTCGATGACTAGGGTGAAGGGAGGAATACAGCGGGGAAGGAAAATACAGGAGTTTGATGTATCTCGGGTATCATCCTTTATGGTTGCATGCCTCTCACGGTGGTACCAGGCACTCTCCTTTTACGGAAAGCTGAGAAGGGTCGAATCGCACGGGAATGTAGGGGTGTAGGTTAGTTGGATAGGATGCGGGCGTGCCAGTCGATTTCTCGACAATCACCTATGGAACCAAGGGTTGACCGGGGAAGCATCGCCAGGACGCAGCACGTGGGCTCGAGAGGTCGGGTGACACGTGGATCGAGGGTGTTCTATGGGTACGAGTGCACAGGCGATTGTGGGAATCGTGTACTGAACGTCTTTCCTCACCAGCCGCAAGCGATTGGTGTTTATTTACATCAGATTGAATCTGAACACCTTCGTTTTGTGCTGAAGAGAAGCCTATATGGGTCTGAAGCCATGGGTGGAGGGCCGGGAGTATTCCACAGCGGTGGGCGCGCTTTTGTCTGGGGGGTGATGGCTGGGGTCAGGGATATTAGGCACATGTGTTGAATGGTGTAGGTAGAAGACTGGGGCCCATATACGGGCACATGCATTCAACTGGTTTTATGCTATATGAGAGCCACATGGGCTTTACAAATGGACCGAGGAGGTCAAAGTACAACTAGCGCAAGCCGCGGGACAATTCCGACGTGTGAGTCAGTCCCCGGGTCAATGCGTGGTGTGGCGGATACCCGCGTGTTTTACAGGGGGCTCCCTATAGGGAGATTGAGACATGCCCAACTGCCTGGGTGGTAGGGGTGGTCGTGGGCTGGCGCCTGACGGAGGTAGGACGCTGCTCAAGGTGAGCGGCCGGGTCCGATCCTCGGAGGAGAGCGATAGTCACGCGGTTCCATGTCGGTCGTAGGCTCGGCGTCATGTCATGAACGTAGCCACCGTGGGTTATCATGCACGGGCGGACCCGGGATGCGGGTGTGTTCGCCGTTGTCATAACGCCTTACGTGTGACGGGAGCGGACATGTGTATGATGGCTAGACGCCACATGAGGGGAGTACGGACATACCCTCGGCGTGTGCAAGCCGATCTACAAGCCACCCACACGCGCGCCTTGCTCCTTGCGTTCCCCACCCTTGCCGAAAGCCTCGGAAGTCCGAGGGTGCGACAGTTAGGTCGGGTTCTCTGCGTGTGCCTGCGTATCTGAGTCTGTGTGTCTGTGTGTATCTGTGTGCCCCTTGAGCTTCTAAGGGGTGGAATTTATAGGAATTTGAAGGGGTAGGGGTAGGGTTTAAGCGGACCAAGTTGGAGGTCCAACTTGGTCTGGGTAAACCCTAAGGAAACATTTTTTTTGTATTACGGAGTGGGGAGGTAGGGTTTAGGCGGACCAGCCCAAGGGACTGGTCTGGTCGGCCTAAACCCCTCCCCCAAGTGGGGTTTGGGCGGACCAGCCCAAGGGGCTGATCTGGTCCGCCAAAACCCCTCACGACAGGGTTTTTCTTTTATTAAAAAACCTTTTTCTTAATTTGAAGGGGTTTGGGCGGACCAGCCTGGGGGTCCAAGCTGGTCCGCCAAAACCATAGGTTTAGGCAAACCAAACTGGGCCTCCAGTCTGGTCCGCCTAAACCCTTGGTTTGGCGGACTGGGCAGGGGGTTTTTTCCTTTAAAAAAAGAAACTTTTTTTATTATGTAAAGGGTTTAGGCAGATCAGCCTGAGGGTCCAGGCTGGTCTGCCTAAACCCCCCTGGGGGGTTTAGGCGGACTGGCTAGGGAGAGAGAGGGGAGGCGGCCCCACCCCTATAAAATCTAGGTTTTTATGGTATTTCTTCCTAATTTGGCTAAGAAGAAAGGACAAAAGGATACGTTGCTCAGACTGGTTGGTTGGAAACTGTGGAGGTTGGCTCGTGTGCTTCCATGTGGCTTTGGGCTTCGTTCTTCACGACTCCTTTCCACCCACGGGTACGCTAACGAAACTTGCACGAATCTCATGAACTGGGAATATAACTGAGAGCAGCTGGGGCTACGAATGCCCATGGGGCCATTGGGATAGGAGGAGGGCGTGCTCCCCAAGGGAGTTCGCCCTCCCCGGGGCGCGACCGCCCCTGCGGTGAACCTTCCCCCGGGTGAGTCGCAACCCTGAGGGGTGGCCCTCGGGGGTCTTCTCTTGGTGTCTGGGGGTGTCCTTTTAGGGGCAGAGGGCTCCGGGATGCTGGGTGTCACGTCCCGAGCGCGGAAGATACTCAGATGCGTGACGTGCCTATATAGATCGTGTCATTAGAGCGATAAAATTTTTGATATACATAAGTTCGGAGTGCGCAAAAGACTAATAAAATCTAATAATCCCAATAGTCCAAGTGATGTTTATTTTATTAACCAAAGGAAACAAAGATAATTCATGACAAATTCCCAATTTAAAAAGGCAACACTTGGCTAAGTGCCTTAACATGGTTCGGACAAATAGACTGACATACTGAAAATACAAGGTAGGACTCAAATAAAAATTCAAGGACGCGACTAGCTAATGAGGGGTGACTAGCGTTCTAGCACTCTTCACTCGGTCTCAACCCCATTCTTGTCGCTATCCGAATCACCTGAAAATGTTAGGAAGCAACTGGATGAGTGAATCGCTCAGTAGGAATTACATCTCAAATACGAGCAATCTTTACGTGATTTACAAGTTGCATGTATTATCAGTATGACTATGCATGATGTACGTATAAGAAAAATCAGATATACAGGAAAAATTTAGGCATGATAAACAGTAAGAGATCAAGAACTATATAAAGAGAATATATCAAGATTTCAAATATTTGACAAGCAGTATTTCAAGAGTTTACAGATGTAAATGTCACTTCGGGGAAAGCAGAGATTCGTGTACAAGTATGAACTCAAGTGCAAGAATGGACTCATGTACAAGTATATCTCAGGTACGAGCAAGTAAAAATTTAATTCAAGTAAGTAATGTTTAAGTACGTATCAGTAGAATTGGCTATTATCAAGCAAGTATTTTGCCCTTTCTCGGGCCACAAGTCAAGTATTGCCCGTTTCGGACCACGCAAGTCAAGTAAGTAAGGAGAGAGAGTAGGGGTGGAGTGTCTCAAGTCAAGCAAGTACTCCGGTGTAATGCTAAACACCGTGGTCAATAAACTCCCATGGGCACAAGTACCTTCGGGTGCTCCTCCCAGGACCAAACCGGGCCCTATATGCACAGCATTTCATGTATTACCTTTGACATCCACTCTCATTTATAGCCAATATGGAATTTCAAGAATTTAGAAACGTAGTATTACAGACGAGATTAACTAGTCATTTAGTTATGGAGGACTCTAGAGGTGGCCCCTACAGACTCAAGAGGTGGCTCCCGTCGTGTAGCGCTTTGCGCCGTACGACCTCAAGAGGTGGCTCCCACAACGTAGCACTTTATCCTGCATGGCACTTAGCTCCAACACTCTCAAATGGTAGTTTAAGAGATTCAAGGTTTGACCATGTAGGGTATACACAAGTAGATTTTTCATGGAACGGAATTTCAAGAACTCATCATACGCAGGAGTATGGATTAGGGTTGTGTTTGCACAATTCACGAGACAGATCAAGATCAGAAGTTATACTTACTGAGTTGACATCTGAGGGTTTGCTAATCCTTCAAATTTTCAATTTTTGGAAATTTATATAAGCATATATCAAATTGGCGCCCCCCATGATGTCTTCATTTAATTGAAGACGTCCTGGAAGTCGTCAATTCAGTAATTGGCGCCCTGGCTTGGGGCGCCAATTACATGGGCTATTTATTTGAATATATATAAGTATATAAAGAATTGGTGCCCCTGTATGCAGTCTTCAATTAATTGAAGACTTGCTGGCTGCCAGCATTTAAAGAATTGACGCCTGGGGGTTGCCCAACCTTTCAAAATTTTGATTTTTCAATATATATATATATATATATATATATATATGAAATTGGCGCCCCTCATGAAGTCTTCAATTAATTGAAGACTTGAAGGCCGTCTTCAATTCAATAATTGAAGACTTGAGGGCCGTCTTCAATTCAGTAATTGAGACCCCTCATTAAGTCTTCAATTAATTGAAGACTTGAGAGCCATCTTCATTTCAGTAATTGGCGCCCTGGCTTGGGGCGCCAATTACAGGGGTGATTTTCACCCAGCAGGTGCGTTTTGTGACTCAAATCACTATTCATTTCAAAAAAGTTTCTCGAAGTTCGAAAGTAAGGACATGAATGTGTAGTATAAATCCTCGGGAGTCCAGAAGCATGTTCAGATATAATTACTGAGTTTTGGTTTCACATATATGAATTTTCTAATGTCATAACTTTAATTCCTCAAGAAATGGAATTGACGCCCCTGTGAACAGTCTTCATTTAATTGAAGACTTCCAAGGTGTCTTCAATTTAAGTACAGGTTCAACTTGAATTGTTGACACATCAATTGAGTTATTTTTTCCAAGTGAGTTGTGCTTCGCATCAGAACTGTAAGTTATGTGACATAAGTCACTATTCATTTCTCCAAAGTTTCTCCGAATCAGAATCCGAAGACATGGTCAGGTGGAGAAAAATCCCAGGGTTACGGAAGTATATTAAGTCAAAATTTTCATGGTCCAGTTTATTAGTTATAGATTTTTGAAGACTTTGATTTACTAATTTCTAGAAATGCCAGAAAATTGAATTGACGTCATTGCTCAAGTCTTCATTTAATTGACGACTTCGTGCGAAGTCTTCAATTCTGTAATTGGCGCCCTGGTCAGGGGCGTCTCTTACAGAGGGTGGTACACTATTCATTTACTATTCATCAGTGTGAAAAGGTTCTGAATCAGGAAGTAATGATACGAATATGTTGAGAAAAATGTCAGGATTCCAGAAACATGTTTATGCAAAAATTTCGTACTTTAGTTCGATAGTTATGAATTTTTGAATGTGTTGAATTAACAATCACGGAAAATTTCAGAAATCGAATTGACGACATGGTGCATGTCTTCATTTAATTGAAGACTTCCACGAAGTCTTCAATTTGGTAATTGGCACCCTGGTCAGGGGCGCCATTTACCAGAGAGCTGGGGCCCTCCCGGTTCTCAAACATGAACATAATATGTGTACAGAGGCTCTATAAAACATGGTTATTAAGACTGAAAACTAGTGTGATAAAATACGTTAAAAAGCTCATGAAATCATGCTAATAAACTAAGTTCAAACTCATAAAAAAAATCATGATAACAGTATGTAACAAGCTATTAAGATATGTATAACATGGTATTATTCTTGGTCATGGCAAAGCCAGAATATATATATATATAACATGGTTGACTAGTTAATCGAACTCTAAACATGCATCAATTAACCTATTTAGCTACTAGTTAGGCAAGGATTTGAGAACACATACCTGTTGACGTGTAATTACTAGGAAGGATGACAGGATGAAGCCACGCGTTCCCCACTGCCGCAGCAGGACGTAGACTTCACGCTTCCTGAGAAACGAAGGGAAACATTACCTTCTGCAAGCACTGAAAGATGACAGTAGCCTCTGACAGTGCTTCATAGGGGATTAGTTATAGGGATTTGCAAGCATTGGTTATTGCCTTGCGGGTCCGATTTGGGAAGCATGATCCTAGATTAATGCTTAGCCAGCGAAATGGGGCTGTTCGCGTCTCAATCTTCTAGAAACATAGGTTTAAATGACGCCATGTAAGGGGTCGTTCATTATACCAAATGGTACTATTCACATAAATGACGCCTTGCATGAGGACGTCATTAGTTTAAGTGGCATTATTTATGAGACCCCATTCACATGTTAGCATTCGAGATGTTCATATATATATCAATATTTAAATGGGATGGGGTCCTAATAAAAATGGCGCCTCATGCCATGTCTTCAATTTGGAAATTGACGTCTATGTGAAGGTCTTCAATTTGGTAAGTGGAAAGTGTGGATTCCACTTACGTACAACCCCATGGCCCATGTGTTAACGTTTGTCTTGTACATTTATAGAATAACCCTCCCTTTGTTTTGTTTCTTTCTACAAGACCTCCTATGTAAGATTCTTTACCCATGTGCATAAAGTTTGATTGCACAATTGTATGCTAGTCTTCCTATAGTTTAGTTCTTTAAACAAAACCTAGAATTCTATTAAGAAGAGTAGGTTACGTATACATAAGGTGATGATTTGTAATTTTATATGCTAGCCCCCTAAGGTTTGGCTCTTTACACAAAGCCCTCATGATTCTTTATGTTATAAAGTAGGGTTGGGTTGTATATTTTAGGTTGGGTTCTTTATATAAGATCTTCATGTATGTTTTCTTTTAAGAAGAAGTTTTGAATTTACGCAAAGGTATTGATAGGGGTTGCTACACCCTCCCCTACTTAAGAGAATTTGGTCCCCAAATTCTACTGTATTATATGGGAATAGGAAAGGTGCAGAGTACTTACAATTAGAATAACTCTGGAAATCTCCTCTTCATAGATTCTTCAGTTTCCCATGTAACTTCTTGCTCTAAACATCGATTCCATTAGATTTTCACCATAGGGATCGTCTTGTTCCTTAGAACTCGAACCTCTCGATCGAGGATCTTCATTGGCTTCTGCTCGTAGGTAAGGTCCTTCTGTACCACTAAATCATTGTGGTCAATGACATGGAGGGGATCGTGCACGTATTTCTTCAACATAGAAACATGAAACACGTTGTGCACTTCTGACAGTTGCAGAGGTAGGGCGATGCGATAAGCCACCTCGCCTACTCTTTCCAGCACTTCGAATGGACTAATAAACCTTGGTGTGAGTTTGCCTTTAACACCGAATCTTCTAATGCCTCGACCGGGAGATACCTTGAGGAAAACATGATCTCCGGCTTGAAATTCCAGGTCTCGCCTTCTGTTATTAGCATAGGATTTCTACCTGGACTGTGCTATCTTTAACCTTTCTCTAATGAGATGTATCTTCTCGGTAGAATCTCGTACCATGTCTGGGCCTAGAATTTATTTTTCACCAACTTTATCCCAGCATATAGGAGATCGGCAACTCCTGCCATATAATGTCTCAAAAGGTGTCATTTGTATACTAGCTTGATAGCTGTTGTTATATGCAAATTCGGCTAGTGGTAAGTGGTCATGCCAGCTTCCGCTAAAGTCTATAATGCATGCTCTCAACATATCTTCAACAGCTTGATTAGTCCTCTCGGTCTGTCCATCTGTCTGGGGATGGAAAGCAGTGTTATAGTTGAGTTCCGTCTCCAGAGAGTGATGTAGACTCTTCCAGAAATGAGATGTGAAGCGCGGGTCTCGGTCAGATACGATCGAGACAGGAACTCCATGCAATCTAACCATCTCCTTAATATATCGGGCAGCAAGTACGTCGACTGACCATCGGCTTTCGATGGGTAAGAAATAGGTCGATTTAGTTAGCCGGTTGATAATTACCTAAATTCTATCATATCCGCCCCTAGACTTGGGCAAACCCATGATAAAGTCCATGCCAATGTCTTCCCACTTCCACTTGGGAATATCTAGCGGATGTAGCTTTCTGGCGGGTTTTTGATGTTCCGCCTTCACGCGTTGGCATGTGAGGCAACGAGATACAAAGTCTGCTACCTCCCTTTTCATGTTAGGCCACCAGAAAGTTCTTTTCAAGTCTTGGTACATCTTAGTGGCTCCAGGGTGGATCGTGTAACTCGATCTATGAGCTTCTTCAAGAATCTTCTTCTTCAATTTGGGACAGTCGGACACACATGTTCGTTCATGAAATAGCAATCTGCCATCAGGTGCCAGCTTGAAATCTAGCCTCTCGTCCAGCTTGCTCTTTATCTCCACTAGTGAGGGATCTTCTTCCTGTAGCTTCTTGATTTCAGTTAGCAAATCTGGATGTAGGCTCATATGAGATAGAATAATACACATGTTCTTCTCATCTGTGCTGATATCAAGCTCAGAGAATTTCTCCAACAGATTCCATTCTTGCATCATGCAGTTGGCCAATATTGTTCTCGACTTTCGAATAAGGGCATCAGCTAAGGAATTACCCTTACCAGGATGGTACTGTATAGTGAAGTTGAAATCCTTGAGATACTCGAGCCAACGCCTTTGCCGCATTTTTAGCTCCTTTTGGGAGAATAAGTACTTGAGACTTTTATGATCGGAGTACACAGTGAATTGTTCTCCGTAGAGATAGTGCCTCCAGATCTTCAAAGCGAATACTACCGCGGCCAGTTCTAAGTCGTGAACCGGGTAGTTCTCTTCATGTTTCTTCAATTGTCGGGAAGAGTATGCAATGACTCTTCCATTCAGCATCAATACACATCCAAGGCCAATACCCGAAGCATCGGTATATACCTCGTATTTTTCTCCTTCAATTGGTAATGATAAGACTGGAGCAGTGGTCAAGAGATCCTTCAAAGCTTGGAAACTCTTTTCACAGTCTTCATTCCACTCATGAGGCACTTCCTTGCGGGTTAACCTGGTCAGAGGAATGGCAATCTTGGAGAAATCCTTGATAAAACGCCGGTAGTAACCAACTAGACCCAAGAAGCTTCGAATTTCTGTTGCATTTGTGGGTCGTTATCAGTTCTTCACGGCTTCGACCTTTGACGGGTCAACAGAAATTCCGTTCTTCGAAATAATATGGCCTAAGAAGGATACTTCCTCGAGCCAGAACTCGCATTTGCTGAATTTGGCATATAGCTTATTTTCCCTTAATATCTGCAGTGCCTTCTTGAGATGTTCTTCATGATCCTCTTCGGTCTTGGAATAGATCAGAATATCATCAATAAAGACCACAATGAATTGATCTAAATAGGGCCTGAATATGTTGTTCATTAACTGCATAAAAGCTGCGGGGGCATTTGTTAGTCCGAAAGATATAACAGTAAATTTGTAATGCCCATACCTACTTCGGAATGCAGTTTTATGAATGTCTTCTTCTTTGATCTTCAATTGGTGGTAACCAGAACGAAGATCAATCTTGGAGAAATATGAAGCTCCAGATAATTGATCGAACTGCTCGTCAATCCTTGGCAACGGGTATTTGTTCTTGATTGTAAGATGATTTAGCTGCCGATAGTCGATGCATAGTCTCATCGATCCGTCCTTCTTTTTGACGAATAGCACGGGTGCTCCCCAAGGGGAAGTACTCGGCCTGATGAAACCCTTTTTCAATAACTCCATTAGTTGCTCCTTTAGTTCCTTCAGCTTAGTAGGGGACATTCTGTATGGTGCCCTGGAAACAAGACCAGCACCAGGGACAAGGTCGATTGTGAACGACATCTCCCTTTCCGGGGGTAGGCCGGTTAAATCTTCTAGAAAAATATCAAGAAAATCCCGAATTACACGGATGTCTCCAAGTTTAACCTTCTCAACTTCCGTGGCAGTCACGAATGCTATGAAAGCCATGCATCCCTTATCCATAAGCCTTCTAGCTCGGAGTGCTGATATAAGAAGTGATTTACTCCGAGGGCTATTGTAAACTAGCTTTGGGAAATCCACGAAAGTTACCTTGCCATGCCGGCAATCTACAGTTGTTTGATATGTAGATAACAAGTCGGCACCTAGTATGACATCATAACCCTTCATATCTAGGCATATCAGGTCAGCAGGTAAATTGCTTCCCTTAATCATCACTTCACAGTTTGGATAGTGATAAGTGATATCAGACTCATTCCCAAGAGGTGTAGATATGACCAAATCTAACAGTTTATGTTTCTTAGAAAATGAAGCAGCAAAGTTCTTAGAAACGAATGAATGATTTGCCCCAGTATCAAATAAAACTTGAGCAATTTTTGAACAAATAGTGAGAGTACCTTCCATAATTCCGCCTTCAGTGGGTTCCGTCTCTCGGAGAGCTTGCAGACGGCCTTGTTTCTTTACCGAACGCTACTCATCTTTGGTGTCTTGTTCCTTCATCAGTGGGCAGTCTGCGATTCGATGCTCTCAGCTCCCGCATCGAAGACAAGCTCCAAACTTCCTCCAGCATTCTTCGATCTTATGGCCATCTTTATCACAATACTTGAAATTTTCCTTTGATGGTGTGGTAGTGGAGAATGGCCTGTCATTCTTCTGGAATTTCTTTGCCTTGGAGGGCTCCCCTCCCATGAAGAACCACTTCTTGTTGAATGATTGTTTGAATTCTCTCCGGCTTGTGACGGGTTCCTTCTTGCCTCTTCCTCAGATTCTCTCGGACAATTCGGTGGCGTCTTCCAGCAATTGGGCACGCCGAACCATCTCTAAATAGACTTGGATGTCCATCGGGGCAAGTTGTGTGATATAATGGGGCCGAAGCCCGTTGAGGAATCTTCTCGCCTTCATCTTTTCCGTACACACCAAGTGGGGTGCATACCTAGATAATCTGGAAAAATGGGCCTCATACTGGGCCACTTTCAAGCCCCGTTGTTTTAGAACGGCGAATTCTGCGGCCTTCTTCTCCTGGATATGGTCGGAGAAGTACTTATTGTTGAAATGCTCCGTGAATTCATCTCATGTGACATGGTCCTCTGGTAGTGTTGCTTCTATGGATTCCCACCAGCATCGAGCATCCCGCTCCAGTTGGAATACGGCCAGTAAAACCTTCTCTTCGTCCGCACATTACATCCCACGGAAGATTCGTTCCATCTCCTTCAGTCAATTCTTGGCATCCTCGGGGTCGGACGAACCCGTGAACCTTGGTGGGTTCATGTTACGAAAACTTCGGTGGAGATCTCCCGCTCCACGGTTTGCTCCGCCTTGGGCCACTTGTTGTAGTGCCTGTGTAAGGCCTTGCACGGTGCGCTGCATCTCGCGCCATTGGGCTCTTTCCGTAGCCATGATCCTACAAAAGAGTTAAAGTATGATAAAGATCGGGTTTACTTGTAAGGTCAAAAGTCATTATAGAACTTAACCCATGGCTCTATCCATCTCACCGGGTAAGGTGTATCTATCCTTGGACTCGGGTTTTACCAATCCTTGGACTCAAGTTTTTACTTAGATTTCAATTTCTAACCTTTTATTTCTTCTAGTTCCCTAGGTTTGAAAATCTAGGCTCTGATACCACGAAGACTGTCACGACCTGAGCGCGGAAGATACTCGGATGCGTGACGTGTCTATATAGATCGTGTCATTAGAGCGATAAAATTTTTGATATACATAAGTTCAGATTGCGCAAAAGACTAATAAAATCTAATAATCCCAATAGTCCAAGTGATGTTTATTTTATTAACCAAAGAAAATAAAGATAATTCATGACAAATTCCCAATTTCAAAAGACAACACTAGGCTAAGTGCCTTAACATGGTTCGGACAAATAGATTGACATACTGGAAATACAAGGTAGGACTCAAATAAAAATTCAAGGACACGACTAGCTAATGAGATGTGACTGGCGTTCTAGCACTCTTCACTCGGTGTCAACCTCATTTGTGTCGCTATCCGAATCACCTAAAAATGTTAGGAAGCAACTGGATGAGCGAATCACTCAGTACGAATTACATCTCAAATACGAGCAATCTTTACGTGATTTACAAGTTGTATGTATTATCAGTATGACTATGCATGATGTACGTATAAGAAAAATCAGGTATACAGAAAAAATTTAGGCATGATAAACAGTAAGAGATCAAGAATGTATAAGAGAGTATATCAAGATTTCAAGTATTTGACAAGCAGTATTTCAAGAGTTTACATATGTAAATGCCACTTCGGGGCAAGTAGGGATTCGTGTACAAGTATGAACTCAAGTGCAAGAATGGACTCATGTACAAGTATATCTCAAGTACGAGCAAGTAAAAATTTAATTCAAGCAAGTAATGTTTAAGTACGTATCAGTAGAATTGGCAATTATCGAGTAAGTATTTTGCCCTTTCTCGGGTCACAAGTCAAGTATTGTCTGTTCAGGGTCACGCAAGTCAAGTAAGTAAGGAGAGAGAGTAGGGGTGGAGTGTCTCAAGTCAAGTAAGTGCTCCGGTGTAATGCTAAACACCGTGGTCAATAAACTCCCATGGGCACAAGTACCTTCGGGTGCTCCTCCCAGGACTAGACTGGGCCCTATATGCACAGCATTTCATGTATTACCTTTAACATCCACTCTCATTTATAGCCAATATGGAATTTCAAGAATTTATAAACGTAGTATTACAGACGAGATTAACTAGTCATTTGGTTATGGAGGACTCTAAAGGTGGCCCCTACAGGCTCAAGAGGTGGCTCCCGTCGTGTAGCACTTTGCGCCGTACGGCCTCAAGAGGTGGCTCCCACAACGTAGCACTTTGCCCTGCATGGCACTTAGCTCCAACACTCCCAAATGGTAGTTTAAGAGATTCAAGGTTTGACCATGTAGGGTATACACAAGTAGATTTTTCATGGAACAGAATTTCAAGAACTCATCATACGCATGAGTATGGATTAGGGTTGTGTTTGCACAATTCACGAGATAGATCAAAATCAGAAGTTGTAATTACTGAGTTGGCATCTGAGGGTTTGCTAATCCTTCAAATTTTCAATTTTTGGAAATTTATATAAGCATATATCAAATTGGCGCCCCCCAGGATGTCTTCATTTAATTGAAGACGTCCTAGAAGTCGTCAATTCAGTAATTGGCGCCCTGGCTTGGGGCGCTAATTACAGGGGCTATTTATTTGAATATATATAAGTATATAAAGAATGGGCACCCCTGTATGTAGTATTCAATTAATTGAAGACTTGCTGGCTACCGTCATTTAAAGAATTGATGCTTGGGGGTTACCCAACCTTTCAAATTTTTGATTTTTCAATATATATATATATATATATATATATGAAATTGGCACCCCTCATGAAGTCTTTAATTAATTGAAGACTTGAGGGCCGTCTTCAATTCAGTAATTGAAGACTTGAGGGCCGTCTTCAATTCAGCAATTAACGCCCCTCATTAAGTCTTCAATTAATTGAAGACTTGAGGGCCGTCTTCATTTCAGTAATTGGCGCCCTAGCTTGGGGCGCCAATTACAGGGGGTGATTTTCACCCAGCAGGTGCGTTTTGTGACTCAAATCACTGTTCATTTCAAAAAAGTTTCTCGAAGTTCGAAAGTAAGGACATGAATGTGTAGTATAAATCCTCGGGAGTCCAGAAGCATGTTCAGATATAATTACTGAGTTTTGGTTTCACAGATATGAATTTTCTAATGTTATAACTTTAATTCCTCAATAAATGGAATTGACGCCCATGTGAGCAGTCTTCATTTAATTGAAGACTTCCTGGGTGTCTTCAATTTAAGTACAGGTTCAACTTGAATTGACGACACATCAATTGAGTTGTTTTTTCCAAGTGAGTTGTGCTTCGCATCAGAACGGTAAGTTATGTGACACAAGTCACTATTCATTTCACCAAAGTTTCTCCGAATCAGAATCCGAAGACATGGTCAGGTGGAGAAAAATCCCAGGGTTACGGAAGTATATTAAGTCAAAATTTTCATGGTCCAGTTTATTAGTTATAGATTTTTGAAGACTTAGATTTACTGATTTCTGGAAATGCCAGAAAATTGAATTGACGTCATTGCTCAAGTCTTCACTTATTTGACGACTTCGTGCGAAGTCTTCAATTCTGTAATTGCCGCCCTGGTCAGGGGGGCCTCTTACATAGGGTGGTACACTATTCATTTACAATTCATCAGTGTGAAAAGGTTCTGAATCAGGAAGTAATGATACGAATATGTTGAGAAAAATGTCAGGATTCCAAAAACATGTTTATGCAAAAATTTTGTGCTTTAGTTCGATAGTTATGGATTTTTGAATGTGCTGAATTAACAATCACGCAAAATTTCAGAAATCAAATTGACGACATGGTGCATGTCTTCATTTAATGGAGGACTTCCACGAAGTCTTCAATTTGGTAATTGGCGCCCTGGTCAGGGGCGCCATTTACCAGAGAGTTGGGGCCCTCCCAGTTCTCAAACAAGAACGTAATATGTGTACATAGGCTCTATAAAACATAGTTATTAAGACTGAAAACTAGTGTGATAAAATACGTTAAAAAGCTCATGAAATCATGCTAATAAACTAAGTTCAAATTCATAAACAAAATCATGATAATAGTATGTAACAAGCTATTAACATATGTATAACATGGTATTATTCTTGGTCATGGTAAAGCCAGAATATATATATATATATATATATATATATATATATATATAGCATGGTTGACTAGTTAATCTAACTCTAAACATGCATCAATTAACCTTTTTAGCTACTAGTTAGGCAAGGATTTGAGAACACCTACCTGTTGACGTGTGATTACTAGGAAGGATGACAGGATGAAGCCACGCGTTCCCCGCCGCCGCAGTAGGACGTAGACTTCACGCTTCTCGAGAAACGAAGGGAAACATTCCCTTCTGCAAGCACTGAAAGATGGCAGTAGCCTCTGACAGTGCTTCGTAGGGGATTAGTTATAGGGATTTACAGGCATTGGTTATTGCCTTGTGGGTCCGATTTGGGAAGCACGATCCTAGATTAATGCTTAGCCAGCGAAATGGGGTTGTTCGCCTCTCAATCTTCTAGAAACATAGGTTTCAATGACGCCATGTAAGGGGTCATTCATTATACCAATTGGTACTATTCACATAAATGACGCCTTGCATGAGGACGTCATTAGTTTAGGTGGCATTATTTTATGAGACCCCATTCACGTGTTAGCATTCGGGATGTTCATATATATATCAATATTTAAATGGGATGGGGTCCTAATGAAAATGGCGCCTCATGCCATGTCTTCAATTTAGAAATTGACGTCTATGTTAAGGACTTCAATTTGGTAAGTGGAAAGTGTGGATTCCACTTACGTACAACCCTATGGCCCATGTGTTAAAGTTTGTCTTGTACATTTATAGAATAACCCTCCCTTTGTTTTGTTTCTTTCTACAAGACCTCCTATGTAAGATTCTTTACCCATGTGCATAAAGTTGGATTGCACAATTGTATGCTAGTCCTCCTATAGTTTAGTTCTTTAAACAAAACCTAGAATTCTATTAAGAAGAGTCGGTTAATTTTATATGCTAGCCCCCTAAGGTTTGGCTCTTTACACAAAGCCCTCATGATTCTTTATGTTATAAAGTAGAGTTGGCTTGTATATTTTAGGTTGGGTTCTTTATGTAAGACCTTCATGTATGTTTTCTTTTAAGAAGAAGTTTTAAATTTACGCAAAGGTATTGATCGGGGGTGCTACACCCTCCCCTACTTAAGAGAATTTGGTCCCCAAATTCAACTGTATTATATCCGAATAGCAAAGGTGTAGAGTACTTACAATTAGAATAACTCTAGAAATCTCATCTTCATAGATTCTTCAGTTTCCCATGTAACTTCTTGTTCTAAACATCGATTTCATTAGATTTTCACCATAGGGATCGTCTTGTTCCTTAGAACTCGAACCTCTCGGTCGAGGATCTTCATTGGCTTCTGCTCGTAGGTAAGGTCCTTCTGTACCACTAAATCATTGTGGTCAATGACATGGAGGGGATCGTTCACGTATTTCTTCAACATAGAAACATGAAACATGTTGTGCACTTCTGACAGTTGCAGAGGTAGGGCGATGCGATAAGTCACCTCGCCTACTCTTTCCAGCACTTCGAATGGACTAATAAACCTTGGTGTGAGTTTGCCTTTAACACCGAATCTTCTAATACCTCGGCCGGGAGATACCTTGAGGAAAACCTGATCTCTGGCTTGAAATTCCAAGTCTCGCCTTCTGTTATCAGCATAAGATTTCTACCTGGACTGTGCTATCTTTAACCTTTCTCTAATGAGATGTATCTTCTCGGTAGAATCTCGTACCATGTCTGGGCCTAGAATTTATTTTTCACCAACTTCATCCCAGCATATAGGAGATCGAAAACTCCTGCCATATAATGCCTCAAAAGGTGTCATTTGTATACTAGTTTGATAGCTGTTGTTATATGCAAATTCGGCTAGTGGTAAGTGGTCATGCCAGCTTCCGCCAAAGTCTATAATGCATGCTCTCAACATATCTTCAACAACTTGATTAGTCCTCTCGGTCTGTCCATCTGTCTGGGGATGGAAAGTAGTGCTGTAGTTGAGTTTCGTCCCCAGAGAGTGCTGTAGACTCTTCCAGAAATGAGATGTGAAGCGCGGGTCTCGGTCAGATACGATCGAGACAGGAACTCCATGCAATCTAACCATCTTCTTAATATACCGGGCAGCAAGTACGTCGACTGACCATCGGCTTTTGATGGGTAAGAAATAGGTCGATTTAGTTAGCCGGTTGATAATTACCTAAATTCCATCATATCTGCCCCTAGACTTGGGCAAACCCATGATAAAGTCCATGCCAATATCTTCCCACTTCCACTTGGGAATATCTAGCGGATGTAGCTTTCCGGCGGGTTTTTGATGTTCCGTCTTCACGCGTTGGCATGTGAGGCAACGAGATACAAAGTCTGCTATCTCCCTTTTCATGTTAGGCCACCAGAAAGTTCTTTTCAAGTCTTGGTACATCTTAGTGGCTCCAGGGTGGATCGTGTACCGCGATCTATGAGCTTCTTCAAGAATCTTCTTCTTCAATTCAGGACAGTCGGGCACACATGTTCGTTCATGAAATAGCAATCTGCCATTAGGTGCCAGCTTGAAATCTAGCCTCTCGGCCAGCTTGCTCTTTATCTCCACTAGTGAGGGATCTTCTTCCTGTAGCTTCTTGATTTCGGGTAGCCAATCTGGATGCAGGCTCATATGAGATAGAATAATACACATGTTCTTCTCATCTGTGCTGATATCAAGCTCAGAGAATTTCTCCAGCATCTTCCATTCTTGTATCATACAATTGGCGAATATTGTTCTCGGCTTTCGAATAAGGGCATCAACTAAGGAATTACCCTTACTAGGATGGTACTGTATAGTGAAGTCGAAATCCTTGAGATACTCGAGCCAACGCCTTTGCCGCATGTTCAGCTCCTTTTGGGAGAATAAGTACTTGAGGCTTTTCTGATCGGAGTACACAGTGAATTGTTCTCTGTAGAGATAGTGCCTCCATATCTTCAAAGCGAATACTACCGCGGCCAGTTCTAAGTCGTGAACCGGGTAGTTCTCTTCATGTTTCTTCAATTGTCGGGAAGAGTATGTAATGACTCTTCCATTCTGCATCAATACACATCCGAGGCCAATACCCGAAGCATCGGTATATACCTCATATTTTTCTCTTTCAATTGGTAATGATAAGACTGGAGCAGTGGTCAAGAAATCTTTCAAAGCTTAGAAACTCTTTTCACAGTCTTTCACAAAAGTTGTTCATTTTTAAAGCACTAGATGTTCTTCCTTTTCGCCATTAGCCAATTCTCCTCCGTTTTCAAGTTATTGACATTTTTCCGGCGCGCTGTGCTATTCACCCGCGTCCCAACATTTTTCTCTGTTCTCCCCCTATTTTCTCCCTCTTCTGCTCATCTTCTCATCTTGATCCTTTTATGAAAGTTGTTCGTTTCTTCATTTTCTACAATTTATTCTTCTTCACCTTTCGCTAGTTCTGCACCGTTTACAAGATATTCTTCACTTTCTAACTGCATCTTGCCCACAAGAGTCCAGCTCTCACAGGACTCGTTTCTGCGCGTCAGGGTCTTCTTTTAGTGCCAATATCTTCCAGATTCCTTCGCCAAATCGAGTCCCACTTGTTCCTAGCTCTTATCCCCACTATTATCTCGAGATTGATCCATAGAACTCGAATTTTGGTGACCTCTATCTCCTGAAAATGTGGGAAAACTTTCTGGGTTTCTGCACTTCTATATAAAGAACCCAGGTTCGCAACTTCGCAGAGGGGGCGTCTGTTCAAGGTCGGGGCGAAGCCATGTCGCGTTGTCTTCATCCTTCTTCGACCTTAGCCTGAATAGGGAAATATTAGCTTCGCATTGGTCCTATTTGGGCTTCATTTCATCATCGTTTACCCACTTTTCTTAGCCCCTACTTTTGGCAAATCATCACAGGCTGTTGTTTTTCTGCTACAACTTCGCGACGGGGGCGTGTTCTTCAAGCCGGGGTGAACTTGTGCTACACCATTATCATCTTCCTTCAACCCAAACTTGTAGAGGGGAGTATTTTCTACGTGTTGATTATATTTGTGTGTCCTTTTCTTCATCATTTTCCTTATTTTCAAGCCCCAACTTTTTAGGTTTCACCATTCTGTTCTGAACTTCTGAAACCCAAAATTCTCTACGAAGGGGGCACGTTTGCGCCACCGGGGCGAAGTCATGTCGCACCTCTAATCCCTCTCTTCAACTCCAGGCTCTTCAGGGAAGTATAATCTTTGTTTTCCCCCATTTTGGGCTCATTATCTCGTCCCTGTCATGTTTATTTTTGTTCATCTTTTTGCACTTTCACTCAGTTTTCACACAAGTCTCTTTTCTACCCTATTCTGCACTGTGTTTTCCTGCATTTTCCTCCCCGTTTTTCACTGGGCTCTTCCCCGTTTTTAATCCTTCCTCTTGCCCTAATCTCACCACAACATTCCCATCTTTCAATAGCATCTTTCCTTTCCCTTTTTGGCCTCTTATTCTACATGTTATTCCTCATTCTTTAAGTGCATTTTCTCATTGTTCTACTTTTTCTGCACAGTCTGTATTTTTTGCCAAATCTCCTGCATACTGACTTCCTGTCCAAGTGTCCTTTTGATGTGATTCTTGTTCCTACTTGTTCACAACATTCAAGTCTTCTGTCATCCTCGTTTTCTCCCTCTTTGGACTTTGTTTGCCATATTGTTTTCATCATTCTTTGCACCCTATTTGCTCAATTTGTACAGTTTTTCTCATGACCCGCATTTTTGCACCTTGTTTATCTTTGTTAATTGTTGCATATTAAATCAATTTCTACATTTTAATATTATAACAATATACACACATATTATTTCCACCCTTCCACAGGGGTTAAAAATCTTCCCCTAGTGAGTTTGCCCTCAATCTTTCATGCTACTTTATACACTGGTGACAGCTATTTTATGTATAAAATGCGTAGGCGTGCCAGTCACCGGAGTGACAAAATTTATTGTGCGCTCGATCTGACTTGTTCAGTCGATTGTGAGATCCGAGTCGGGACTGGAGGTCCGCCATACCGTAAAGACTATAGCGTTAATTACATCCTCCGAGAGGGAGAAAAACTATTGATTAATTACCAAGATAAGCGCCACTCGGGGCCGAATAATAAAGACGTATCGGAGGTGACACGAACACGAGGCTACACAGACCCATATGCTTCTTTCTTATTCATGCAAGAAGAACTAAGATTCATTATGTTCGCACTTCGGTACGAGGCGGGGAACTTAGGTCCGAAGACCACCACCACACATGACGACACTTCCAGTCGGGTAGGACCCGTCGTTCTGTTAAACGCCATTTTATATACCGAAGTGTGACCAAACGCACAAGCAGGTATTATTTTCACAACACAGGTGATTAGGAAGAGTTATTTACTAGGAGCATGGAAAGCACATGATATCAGCATGCTTATATAGACATATATATATATATATTTACACATATGTATACATATATATATATATATATACATATAATGTATTTGGCTATTTATTTAGGAGTATTGAACAAGAAGGGCACATAGGAGAGCTGAGTTTGCGACATGCACCACAAAAGTCAGTGCAGTGCTGCCAAGGGCCGGTGCAGGTTTGAAGAGGACGCACTGGAGTCGGTGCAGGTTTGAAGAGGAGGCACTGGAGTCAGTGCAGGTCCGAATGGAGGTCGGTGCAAGATGAAGAGGGTGATTCTAGGTCGGTGCAGGTTTGAAGAGGAGGCACTGGGTTCGGTGTAGGTCTGAATGGAGGTCGGTGCAAGTTTGAGGAGGGTAGGCGGCATGGATCGATGCAAGTGCGGAGGAATGCGATGCAGGGGTCGGTGCATATAGCGGAGAGACGATGGCCAATGCAAAGCTAGCGGTGGAGAGGGTCGGTGTTAGTGGCGAGGATATGCGGCAGGGGTCGATGCTAGAGCATGGGAAGGTCAGTGCTAGTGAAGAAGGGAAAGGTGGTAGCGTCGAGGCTAGTGAGAAAAGGGGCGATGGCAGAGTCGGTGCGGTTGGTGAAGAGAGGGTGATAGTCTGGAGTCGGTGGCGGTTGATGAAGAAGGGGGTGATTCGGTGGAGTCGGTGGCGGTTGATGAAAAAAGGGGTGATTCGGTGGCGTCGTCACCGAATCAAAATTCATGGGGGTTAATTTGGCGGCGACGCCACCGAGTCAGAAGGATCCACCATCTGAGCTTGGCTTCGCACCGAATTAGGACATCTGAGTGAGGATATCCATGAGGCTTAAGAACCCAAAGGCGTGACTGCTTGGGCATTGGAAGAAATTCAGCCGTTATCATCTTTTATATAAGTTCTTATCCCATTCACTTGTTTGCTCTCCCTTCTTGTTCGTTTGTGTGAGGTTCATACTCCAGCACTAGACAACCGTTGTCGTATAGGTCCCTCAATCTGTTAGAGACTTAGAGAAAATCATCGTGAAACACAATCTCGTCAGAGGAAATTTAGGCAGCACCTCCCCTGTACAGGGAGATGTTCAGTTAGACAAATGGAATGGCACACGTTAGACAGTGCAAAACCGTAAACACTGAGGAGCCCAGGTGGACTGTCTCAGTCCCTGAGGTCATCACGAACAGAGTCTCGAGGGCCAGCCTACTAGAGACTCGTGATGATCCAGGGGTGAAATGTGCCTCTAATTGTAGCCATACAGATGGCGGTTTCATTTGCTAACTCGGTGCAAAGGGCTTCCAGGGGAACATGTGACAATACGACAAACCCCCTGGAACCCTAAGTGGCATTGGTACAAGGAAATTAAGCAACGAGCCAAAGGACTGTACCCCTCCTCAGTCAGGGATGATTAGAAACATTCGAAGAAAACTGTTCATCGATTAGCAATGATTTCAGGGACATAGCATACCATTCTACCTCGCCACGAGACGAGCCCTATTCTATGAGCGATCATGATTGCCATAGGCAACTCGTGCTCACTACCATCAGAGATAAGCCGAACGGGACAAAGTCCCTCAGGGATAAATCATCAAACGCTGAGAGGGGGGGTATATGGCAGCTCCAGAAGAAAGCAATGGAAGACTATCATGTCGACTAATAGAGTACACTGGTGCCCTTACAACTGACAGAAACGAGTGAAAGGGCACTCAGCAATCTCTTTTCAATCGTTCAATCAAGCGAAACCCATATTCGTAGACGAAACCACGCTATCAGTAAAAGAACAGCCCCTGGGAAGGGGTAACTTACTGTTGCCCACAAAGGGCGTGGCTGCAAGCCATTATCCCATGGAAAGAAAGGAAAACACCCCAAGACGAGTGATCATAGAATCTATCATTGATTTGGCCCAGAGGGCCTCCTCACGCTCAGGGGAAAGTCAAGAATCTCGAAGCGTAATCGATAGAAACAATGGCATTTCACCAGAAATAGAGCAGTAGGAGGGAAGTATATTCAAGCCACAGCAAAAAGGGGGGCCGAAGCCTTCTTTTATTCACCTTCTCTGTTGATTACAGCAGAATGGGGGACGGGGATTACAGAGCTTGGAGAAATTCCAAGGGGGAGAAAGAAAAGAAATGCTTAAGAGGAAAAGGGAAGAACTAAAAAAAAGGACATAGAACCGAAGGAAAACCGTAGAGCCCCTCCAAGACCCACCTTCTTCTTCTTGCTCCTCTCGATTGCTCCCCTTCCTCTCTATCTGGCCTTTTCTTTCTCCTTCGCTCTCCCTTTTCTTTTTCTTTCGATCTCTCAATCCGATCCCCTCTTTTTTTTGAGGGCTTAGGGCCCTTTATATAGGCGAGCCACCAAAACAGGGCATCGGAACCCTGACGGGATGGGTGGACCATTGTCGACTCGAGGCACGCACCACGCCGCCGACTCGGTCGTGGGAGGGGGCCACCGCCTTGGGCGTCAGCGGTCACCACCGCCTCAAGCCGTATCAACACCAACAATCCATCCCTAAGGTGCCACCGCCTTAGCTACGAAGGCCATCGACTCAGGTGAAGTAGCGCCACCGACTCGACCACTCAAGGGCATTTTTGTAATTCGGTCATCTTACTTTGAAATTATCCCGATGAGAGCTCGTCGTCCGGAGTAGCTTTGGAATTAGTGCAGTAGTCCCAAAATATGTTTTGAAGTGTCGATTCAGGGCTTCCGCAGATTTACGAGACGTGCAGAACCCGTATCGATTTTCCCAGGATTTGCATTGATTCGCCCTTCGGCACACCGATTTGTGTTGCCACCCTCTCTTGGAGAGTACGTGGACCTTCTTCACTGAAGTGGTAACCCCTGGGATGATTTCTGCCATGCTCATATGCCTTTGAGGCTACTTTAAGATCATTCCGGTGTTCCACGTGTATCTTTCGGAAACCTCGAAATTTTCGTTAGTGATGCTATTAACATGGAATATTGGTTCTTCAGGGTCACCCTATGCTTACACGAAGCGTTCTCATTGAATGAGCCACCGCTCCAGGGGTCCTTGCTCCTTCGGAGTCATCCATCGGTCGCTCACGGGCCACTTCGGAGTCCCAGGTGCTCTGGTTGAGCGACTCAAGTTTTCCGCCGACATTGTCTTCGGTTCCCTATTCCGAGGGACCAAGAACATTTCTTCATCTCGGGGGAGGCTCCTTCATCAGGCGAGAGTCACCTGAGGTATATCTGGCATGATCGTCTAGATGCCGGTTTCATTGGCTCTGACCATCAGTAGGCCTTAAGCGAGCTGTGGTGGATGTATAAACCTGAGATGACAGAATGTTGAGTCCATGGCACTTCTTGTGAGGTGGCCTGAGGCTTCAGCGGTCCGAGTGGATCTGTTCCTGACTTCTGGTTGACTCCTTCGGGCACATGATTACTGCCCAGTCATATTTTGTGTGTCAACAAATACCCCCCAGCCATGGACGTCGCATGCAAAGGGTGAGCGGAGCGGGGTCCACGGGTGTGTTTGCTTTATCGGGCTTTGACACGTGGGGCCCACTTCATCTCGAGTCAATGACACGACTCGGGGATGTGAATCGGTAACATTTTCAATATGCCGAGTCGGTGACGTGATTTTCCCGCCGAGTCGGTGACGGTCTTATTGTGCTGAATCGATGGAGCTTTAGCCATCGAATCGGTGGGCCTTTAGCTTGAGGCGGTGGCCTCCTTAATATCCCAAGTCGGTGGCGCTTTGGCCATCGAGACGGCGACGGGCTCGGGTTTGAGTTGGTGGCGTGGCCACCGATTCGTCCCCCCTTTGCTTTTTTCTTTAAAACCCTTCGGATCCCATCTCAGGGTTTTGAAACCCTTTCTCCCTCCTTCGTTCGTCTTCCCCCTTTTAAACCCTAGCCGAGGGTTTTAAAACCCTTTCCTCTTCTTTGAGCTCCTTCGTCATCGCAGCCGAGCCTTCCTCCATCTCCCCAGTTTCCAGTGGCGAGGTATTGGCGGTGGTTCTCCGACGGCATCGTAGTCTCCCCGGTGAGTGCGACGGGCCTCTCCCCGTGCTCTTCTTTCTCTTCCATGGATGGCAAGAGTGTTGCGGCGGGAGGTTGCTCCTTCCATCCCTTGCACCGGCGATGGTCATCCTAGAGGCGACGGTGAGCGATCGAGGCCCTCTTCCCTCCTCTTCTTGGTTTAGTGGCCGTCCCCATCTCCGACTGTCAGCGACGGTGGTGGCAGGCCGCGACCGTGTCGGGCCGAAGGCGAGCCGACGACGGGCCAAGACGATGGCGACTACCACCATAGCTTCAACGGGCCTCAGTCCCAACAGGGCTTGGGGTTAATTGATAACGGGCCAGAAAGCCCAATCTCGCTACCCTTTGAAAGGGACTTCCCCACAATTTCTCCAAATGGCTTCAGGAGGTTCCGTGTAGGCTGGCCCTTGGAACCGATACTCCTGTTGTCCATTCGGCCCAAGTGTTTACCACTTGTGGCTATGTTTTAAGGACCGTCCCGGCCTAGCCAGTGGACGTGTTCCCCTTTATTCTCGGACACTCCCGGCTAAGGGGAGATTCTGCCAACATTTCGTCAGAAATTACTTCTGGCACTGTTTGTTTTTCTAACTTTGTTGCTTCTTTTAATTGTAGCCAATGGCTTCAACAACTTCTTCTATGACCGGGCATGGGACAAGTGGCTCCTCTGCGGTGCGGCCAATGGTAATATGGCAGAATGTGAATGAACTTGATCAAGGTCGGGACCTCCTGGCCATTGTTTCAGAATCATCAGATTCAGAGACCGATTCAATGGACACCGGTCGTCTCACCATTTCTGGCAGGGATAACTTCTCTTTCGACCAGGGTCAGAACTACCGGGTCAATTTTTCGAAGGACAAACACTTGATGGCTTTCCTCCACGCTTTTAAGTTAATGGGCTAGCGGGACATCTTCATGGTGCGAGCGGCTGAGTATAGTATTCTCTCAAGCCGGGACAACCTGATCGGTTCAGTAGTGAGAAGTGAACCGATTTATTTCCCAGGAGATACAAGGCAATGGGATGCCGTTACCAGCGTGCTAGAACTGAGTCCGGAACAGCGCATGTTGACTCACACCCCTGAATTTACTCCGGCCAGGTGGGATCTATCAGCAGGCATCGTTCACAAAGAGAAGCCAGTATTTGGCCTTTTCCTAGCCCCGTTGAAGTGGGGGTTCAGAGAAGAGCCCTTTCTTTTAGATTGTTTGGCAGTCAAGTTCAAACATCAGATTGCCATGGGCTGGTTTGTTGATTGTAAAGCCACCGATGCTCATGCTTTTAGAGACGGGGCTGTTGAATTTACTGAGTACGTACTCTAGAATTATGGTCCCATCCTGATGAAGGCCGGAGTGTACCAGAGTGTATATGCATCCCGCCTTCGCTACCCCATCTCGAAGGGCTTGTGCTGCGGCATGATGGAGACGTTTTGTCCCGAGTACAACACCTTCTATGCGGAAGGGGAGACTTCCTTAGACTTATGGAGTTTACATCAACTTTCCGATCTTCCAATTGATGGCGAGCCGTATGAGGAGGTCTGTTGGCCTGACTGGATTAAAGACCACACTGACGGCGAGGGCCGCTATCATATTGGATTTTCCTATGGGTACCTCATGAAGGCGTACCGTACACTATGGCTATCCATTCAAGGCACTGCCGAGTCTTCTTCGTCCCGTTCGCGTAAGGAGCGGAAATGGGTGCGCTTGGGCTTATGGCTGGAATACTTCTTCGAAGGCGAGCCAAGGTACAAAGACTTTCCTTCTGTTGGAATGGCTCCGAAAAGGCTGAAGACGCGGTCTCGGCGGAAGACTCACTTATCTTCTGCCCTTCGCAGAGGGTGCCAGAGTGGCCCTAACCCAGCGGGACTGGATCCCATTACTCATTGTGCGGCCTACTTGACATATTGGATGTGCACATTTGCTATGCCGCAAGGCGATGAAACAGTCATCCGTGCTAAAGCCATATATCCGGCGTGTTTAATGGCATGGTGTGTGAAGTTGTTCCTCTGCCCTGCAGCATTATGTTTGATTTACAAAATGTTGGGAGATATCCACCATAATTGCCTCCCAAGGACCTTGCGGACCGTTGGCCCTCTTCATTTCTTCAATGCCTGGGTATGTTCACTATTTTTGGAGTTTGCTCCCAGATCACTGCAGTCTCCGAACTTGTTTCCGAGAATGTTAGAGTTTGCCGATGCCGAGCCACAGCAGGTGTCAGATCAGCTTTTCTCAATTAGGGGGAAATTAACGAAAGTGCCAATGAATGCTTCTGGGGCCTTACATTTCTGGTGTTTGGCTGCTCATTCAAGCCCGTTGGCGAATCGACTGAGAGAATGCAAATTTGGCGAAGTTGAGCAGTATGTTCACCCCATCTCGGGTAAGCTCAGTGATAAGCCGTCACTAGAGCCAGAGCTGGTAGACTGGGCTTTGTCCATTAGACCCAGTGTTCTGGTATTTAGAAAGGGCATCAGCACTTACTTAGAGCCCTATCACCCCTTCAAGTTCAGTAGAAATTTTGGTTATGACCAACAGATTCCTTCCTCTTCAACACAGTTCCCATTGGAGAGTCGATCGAGAGGAGGAGCAGCCGCTGTCGAAGAAGCCCACACGTGGTGGGATTATTTTCATCGCCGCGAGGCTGCTTCTTTTCGGATGCCAGTTCCTGGGCGTTTTCCCCGAGTGACGCCAGAATATATTAAATGGTGGAATGCTCGTACTGGCTTCTATCGGCTTTCTCGGAATGATTGTTGGGACATTGCCGAGTGTCGGTTCTTGAGCTCCCAACCTTCCGTCGTGTTTGAAATTGATCCTTATCATCTGCGGAGACTGAAGTCCCGTAAAGATGCTGAGGTACAGGCTTATTTGGCGACATGGAAAGCTATCAAACGGGAGAAGTCCAAGCCACAGCTAGTGCTTCCAGAGATTAATAAAGACAGTTTCATAGAGACTCTTTGGGGACTGTGTAAAGTTAGCAGCGAGAGGATTGCTCTTCAGTAGTTTTCGCTACCAGTGGAGGAGCCTATCATAGCCCCGGCTTCATGGCGCCCAGAGACTGATCGTCTATGTCCGTATAAGAGTTTTGTGAGAAAAGAAGATCGGGGTCCCTCCCTTTACAGCCAAACCTCCTGGCTCTTTGTCTTGTTGAACATTCACGGCCTTTCTATTACTGACAAGGTCGAGGCTATATTGGAGAGGCCTCTCTTCATTGCCTTCAAGTATGCCGATGGATGGGGTATGGACCACCTCGACTTGTACTATTGTCTTTCTGCTCGTGGCCATGGGGACCTAGCACTTCTAGCCGAACATTGTGCCAAAATTGGCGACATCTGCTGGCTGATTCGGGAGGGGGCCTCTAAGAACAAAGAGCCCTCCTTGTATTATTGAGCCCTCTCTCCATTGTATTCGGGCCCGCCAGGTATATGCTGTGTCATTCTTGCTTGTTCCTTTACCCATATATGCATCTTATTCACATGGCCACCCTGTGGACGCATCATTTCTCTACAGATTTCCCAGCCTCTAAAGTAACTCTAGAGTATCGGTCTTTAATTGCCAAGGCCCAGAAGCCAAGCTATTTCGAATCTCCGCCTGCTGCCCCGACTACCACGCCTTTACCCACCAGGGGTTCTCGGAAGCGGGAGAGGTCTAAGGTCAAGGAGGCGGTTTCTTGGGCTAAGAGGGCCGGGGCAAAAGTCACAATGGAAAAGAAAACTGCGCCTGCGGAGCCCATCATTTCATTGCCCACTATTCCAACCTTCAAGGAGTTCGAGATAGCACAGGAGCAGACAGCTCTTGCAACATGTATATCTCCCTTGAGCTCCTTTCCGGGGTGTGACCTCGGGGCTTTGCTATTTGTGCTCCTTTCATCTAAGCACCACAATCTCTTCTGTCCTAGTTGTCGAGGAAGCGATAACTAGTGGCGGTGCAGAGGAAGTTGGGGGCACTGAGACACCCACCGCTCCAGTCACGACGGACCTTCCTTCTCCAACGCCCAGTCATGGCGAAGAAGGTAATATTATCGCTCGCGGGACCTCTATTGCAGGCACCTCATTTTGCTGCTTTTCATCATTCTTATCTGTTTAATCGTTCAGAGATTGCTCCTTTGGAACCTACTGAAGTTCCTCCCGTAGCATCTCTTGCTCAGAGTACCCGGCCAACTCGACGGTGCTCTGAACGGCTGGCCGAACTAGCCACTAAAAAAGTCTCTTCAAGGGCGTCTCTCGACAGTTTAGTGCGCTTGACGGGCCCCGGCACGGCAGCAGTAGAACTGACTAAAAGTTCTTCCTCGAAGGAACTTGTAGACTATGAACCCTCCAGTGATGAGGATGAGCAGGATGTAGGGTCGGAGGCTAGCACACCTTCCCTATCTTATGGAAGCGATTTTGCTGCATTCAACCCTCCCCGGTTAGCATTGGGCCCTTCAGGCGCACCAGGTCCCGAGCGGGAAATTTCTTCAGCTTTGACGCAGTCAGACTTGGGAGCCCTGGGGACCACTAGTTCAAGCCTTGTTTCTCTGGAGGTAATCTTTGTATTCTTCCCTACGAGCATCAGCCATGTCTTCTAGCATGTGTATCTGAAGGTCTGACATAGCTCTTGGTTTATTTCTTTCGTTCCTTTCCTCAGGAGCCCACGATTTCAGTGGGGTTGAATTTGCCAGCAATGACTGCTACCACCGCTTTCTCCCCCTTTCAAGCAAAAGGGACGGCCTTCACCCCTATTGTGGGCATGGCGCCCATATTGAAGCCGATTGCTTTAAAATTCTTGGGTGGGCTCGGCTCTGTGTTGGACATACGTGAGTCTCTGGTAAAACAACTTCAGATCTAGTCAGTGGAGCCCGTGCTAGAACCAGCTGACGTGGCCATCACCGAGGGTGCATCAGGAGTGAAGCCTGAAGAGGAAACGACCGGGGATGCGACTGCTTTGGCCATCACAGTCGGCTTTGAATTGGAGCAGCCAGCCCCAGTGGGACAGCATGAACCGCCCTCCTCAGAAGATGTAGGAATTCCTGAAGAAGTGGGCAGTGAGACGACAGTCCTGCCCTCTGTATCGGAGCCCGAGTCGGAGCAGGCGGCCCTAATTAAATGGCATGAAGGGCCTCCTTCAGAAAATATAGAGCTCCCGGGAGAAACAACCATCTTATCTATCATCCCCGGGACCGAATTGAAGGAAATGTCAGAAATGATGGGGCAGCTGGAGTTTGCTTCTGAAAGTGCGGGCTTCGGGTCTGTAGACCTTGTCCCTCGGTTGGATGGAGGACTTGAAGTGCCTACCTCAGTAGCTATCGACTCCGTCGTGCAGACGGAAGATCGTATGGCACCCCTTGTCTCCCTGCCGGCACTGCCTTCATCTTCTTCGGAGCCCATTGATGACATCTGGGCCGAAGTTGATAGCAGAGTAGAGTTTCATCTCCCCGATGCACCGTCATTTGGCTTGCAGTCGTCAGACGAGATGGTGTGGCAGAACTTGGAGACGCTCAAGCAAACTGTGCTGGCTCGTCGGGACTTATCTTACGCCCAGCTGAGGGGGCTGGCTGAGTCCATATCTCGCACTCTCATAGCCTTCGGTTGTCCCATGCAGAACTGGGTGCCGCGAGTAGTATTGCTACTTAAGTATGTAAATCGGCGAGAATTTGTTGAGCACGGTTTGAGGGACTAGCTGGCCGCCCTGGCGCTTCAACGGCAAGAATGCCATACCGCTATACGAACTTCAACAAAGTTCATCAACGAGCGCAGGAATATCGTCGAGGGATCTGCTAAACAAGCTTCCTTCTTGCGACAACGAATTTCTGAACTCCATGCTGAACTGACCCAGGCCGAAGAAGACCTGGCTTGCACCGAGCAGCTAGGGGTGCGATGCTCGGGTGAGGCCAAGTTAGCGGAGAAGCGCGTTGGCTCTTTTTAGGAGGAGCTGCGGAAGCTGGAAGCCGAGGAACGCCGGTTGTAGGATTTAGCTGCCCACCCTTCGGTCGGACTTCCGGCGCTCGATGATATCTCTCGCCATCTGGGCCAATCATGTATTATTTTTTTGTCCTCTCCTTTTTTTTAGTGTGTATCAGTGCAGGACCTTCATGCACCCTTTTTTTATGCAACGATATTTTCTTCAACCTTGCCTTATTTTCTTCAGCCTTGCCTTATATACTTGTGCCGAGCCTTAGCTGTGTATTTATTTTCCTTCCTTCCCCAATGTAAGCGGAGGTTCAAGGCTAGCTTCACCAATCTTGGGGTGTGTTAGCTGCTAGGACAGGAGAGCGCTCACACCTTCAGGGAAGGGGCGAGGAGATCGCTCCACTGCCACGCTGTCCCCCGAAATCAAGGTTAGGCTAGATTGAGTGAAAAATATTCTTCTAGGCTGCTGCCAGAGCATTGTTATATTCACTGGCTGGACGCATACCGGGGCCAAGAGGTGGATTTTTCATTAATGAGGATGAAGGGTCCAAGTTAAAGTCTTGTCCACTGATTTTGTCAATGATGATGAAAATTGGGGTATCGTCGACATCGGTAAAATGCCGAAGCAAGAAATAGTTTTAACATCATTAACAAGGACGTAAGGTCCGAGTTAAGGTGTCAATCGCTGACGTCACCGATGTTGATGACCATCAGGGTAAGTGTATTCATCGACATTGGGTTAAATGTCGAATCAAGAAATAGTTTTGACATCATTAACTAGGACGGAAGGTCCGAGTTAAGGTTTCAATCACTGATGTCATCGATGCTGATGACAATCAGGGTAGATGTATTCATCGACTTTGGGTTAAATGTCGAAGCAAGGAATAGTTTTAATATCATTAACAAGGACGGAAGGTCTGAGTTAAGATTTCAATCACTGATGTCACCGATGCTGATGACGATCAGGGTAGATGTATTCATCGACATCGGGTTAAATGTCGACGCAAGAAATGGGTTTAATATCATTAACAAGGACGGAAGGTCCAAGTTAAGGCTTTGATCACTGATGTCACCGATGATGATGACGATCAGGGTAGATGTGTTCATTGACATTGGGTTAAATGTCGAAGCAAGAAATAGTTTTAACATCATTAACAAGGACGGAAGGTCCGAGTTAAGGTTTCAATCACTGACGTCACCGATGCTGATGATAATCAGGGTAGATATATTCATAGACATTGGGTTAATTGTTGAAGCAAGAAATAGTTTTAACATCATTAACAAGGACGGAAGGTCCGAGTTAAGGTTTCAATCACTGATGTCACCGATGCTGATGACGGTCAGGATAGATGTATTCATCGACATTGGGTTAAATGTCGAAGCAAGAAATGGTTTTAATATCATTAACAAGGACGGAAGGTCCGAGTTAAGGTTTCAATCACTGATGTCACCGATACTGATGACGGTTAGGTAGATGTATTCATCGACATTGGGTTAAATGTCGAAGCAAGAAATAGTTTTAACATCATTAACAAGGACGGAAGGTCCGAGTTAAGGTTTCAATCACTGACGTCACCGATGCTGATGACAATCAGGGTAGACGTATTCATCGACATTGGGTTAAATGTCGAAGCAAGAAATGGGTTTAATATTATTAACAAGGACGGAAGGTCCGAGTTAAGGTTTCAATCACTGATGTCACCGATGCTGATAACAATCAGGGTAGATATATTCATCGACATTGGGTTAAATGTCGAAGCAAGAAATGGTCTTAACATCTTTAACAAGGACGGAAGGTCCGAGTTAAGGTTTCAATCATTGACGTCACCGATGCTGATGACAATCAGGGTAGGTGTATTCATCGACATCAGGTTAAATGTCGAAGCAAGAAATGGGTTTAATATCATTAACAAGGATGGAAGGTCCGAGTTAAGGTTTCAATCACTGATGTCACCGATGTTGATGACGATCAGGGTAGACGTATTCATTGACATTGGGTTAAATGTCGAAGCAAGAAATGGGTTTAATATCATTAACAAGGACAGAAGGTTCGAGTTAAGGTTTCAATCACTGGTGTCACCGATGCTGATGACAATCAGGGTAGATATATTCATCGACATTGGGTTAAATGTCGAAGCAAGGAATAATTTTATCGTCGAAACAGGTGGAAGGCCTATTCCGACTGGACTTTGCCGTACAGGTGGTGTGTTTCCGGTGGGACATCTAGTGGTGTCCTGCTTATGAGGATGTTTTGGGAGAAAACATCTTTATATATATATATATATATATATATATATATATATATATATATATATATATATATATATATTAAAAAATCACATTACCGATACAAGCGCCCTTCTCGGGTTTCCGCCGGCATCGGCCCCCTGTTGCTTTTGCCCACACGCCCTTTCGGGTTTTCACGTGGCGGGATACCCGATTTTGCCTGCAGCGCCCACAGCTGGGTTATTGCCCTTTCTGCCCTTGTTCTAATGAAGGAACAAGTCTGGCGGGACACCTCTATTTTAAGCCCCATTTTTTTCCAGGTGACAATCAGGAAAAATAGATGATCATCGGCTCGGACCCAGAGTCCTTGGCCAATGGAGGGTTTGTTCGTTGGCAAAGACGGATGCCAACGCAAGAAAAGACATTAGTGTCGATTCAGGTGTAAGACCTGCAATGGCATGTGAATGGCTAGGGCACAAAGCCTTGCGCTGACGAAGGGTGTATTCGTTGACAAGATCAAATGTCAACACAAGGGATGGAATTAGTGTCGATTCGGGGGTAAGGCCTGCAATCGGCAATGCCATGTATGTATAGTTCGCTAGGTCATGAAGCCTTGCGCCAAAGAGGAAGAGGGTGGGAGAGGGCCTACAACATATGTGCCCCATTGAGCAAACGGCCAGCTTGGGATGGTAGGATGTAGCAGTGCCGGAGGTCTCCTTGGGATGTTAGCATGCTCTTGGCATTTCTGACAAGTCTTGGCGAACCTGCAGCAGTCATCAAACATGGTGGGCCAGTAATAGCCCAGCTTCTTTATCTTGATTTTCATTTTCGGACCTGCCTGATGTGCCCCAACTGATCCAGCATGCATCTCATGCATGACTTGCATGGCCTCGTCAATGGACAAGCAACGCAGCAGGATCTTATTTCTGGCATTCGCCATTATTCGGAACAGAGTTCCATTTCTCATTTTGTAAGAATCTTTGGTTCTTATTAATTTCATTCTCTGTTCTTTTCCTTTCAACAGTTGCTGGCGTTGGAACCATTGTAGCAGATGCTCCCGCCAATCAAGCTGTCGAGCTTCCTCTATAGCCATCACTTAATTTTCTTCTCCAATAACTGGAATATCCATCATACTTGGCACCTGCCGCCTATTGATGATGGTCACATTCAGGCTCTCATCCGGCGGGACTGCCAGGGAACTGGCTAGCTTTGCGAGGGCATCTACCTGAGCATTCTATCCTCGGTAGATGTGCTTTATCTGGATAAAATAGAATTTTGCCATCAGGCCTAGGGCCAGCTGGTGATAGGGGAGGAGTTCCAGCTTTCGAACATCAAACTCTCCTTCGACTTGTTTAATCATTAGCATGGAGTCCCCATAGACTTCTAGCATTTGAATTCCCATGGATAAGGCGATTTGCAAGCCGACAATCAAAGCCTCGTATTCTGCCTCATTGTTTGTGCAAGAATTATAGATTGAATAGGAGGTGTGCACGACCTCCCCCTCTGGGGTTCTCAGGACTATGCCTGCACCGGCTCGAATTCTACTAGGCATGCTGACCGCAGTGTCAATTCTGGAAGCGCCATCGAAATATAGTTGCCACAATGCGGATTGCGCCTGGTTTGCTTCTAGTGTTTCGTCTTCATGCAGTTCATCCTGCAATAGAGAATCTTCAGGTATTGGGTGTGCAGTAAAGAAATCTACAATGGCTTGTTCCTTGACGGATTTCTGCGGCACATAGGAGATATCAAACTCCATAAGTATGACCTCCCATTTCCCCAGACGGCCTTTCAATGCTGGCTGAGACAATATATACTTTAATGGATCTGTCTTGGAGACCAGCTTAATTTCATGCGACAACATATAGTGTCGGAGCTTCTTGGCCGCGAAGACCAGCGCCAAGCAATTCTTCTCAATGTAAGAATATTTTTCTTCGGTTCTCACCAATCTTCTTCTGAGATAGTAGAGAGCCTGCTCTTTTCCTTCATTATTATTTTGGGCCAACATCGCCCCTAGAGAACGGTGTGTGGCTGCTATGTACAAGATCAGTGGCCGCCCCCTTACTGCTATGCCGAGCACAGGAGGAGTCTTGAGATACTCCTTCAACTTCTCAAATGCTGCTTGACATTCTTCATCCCAATAAAACGGGACATCCTTCATCATCAGCTTGTGAAAAGGGTGACATCTTCCGGACAGATTCGATATGAATCGTCAGATATAGGCCAGTCGGCCTTGGAGAGACCGCAGCTCGGAGAGGCTCCTAGGCGGAGGCAACTCTTGAATAGCTTTGATTTTTGCAGGGTCTATTTCAATTCCCCGATGCCTTACAATAAAACCCAAAAATTTGCCGTTGGAGACTCCGAAAGTGCATTTCAGCGGGTTCATCTTTAGCTCGTACTGCCTAAGCCGTTGGAATATTGTTCGGAGATCTTGCAAGTGATCCTCTCTCCTTCTGGTCTTAACCACCAAGTCATCAATGTAGCACTCAACTGTGTAGTGCAATTCATCAAAAATTCTAGTCATCGCCCGTTGGTAGGTGGCGCCAGCATTCTTCAGCCCAAAGGGCATCCTTTTGTAGTGGTAGATACCTTTGGGGGTACGGAAAGCAGTATGAACGTGGTCATGCTCCGCGATCCATATCTGGTTGTAGCCGGATGAACCACCCATAAAGGAAAGGGCCTCATGGCCAGTCGTAGCATCTATCATGACCTCTATTATTGGCACCGGGAAATCATCTTTCGGGCAAGCTTTATTTAGGTCACGAAAATTCACACATATCTGGATCTGACCATTCTTCTTTTTGACGGGCACTATGTTGGCCAGCCATGTAGTGTATTGGTTCTCTTCGACGAAGCCCACTTCAATAAGCTTGTCAACTTCTTTGCATATCTGAGTGATGAGCTCCGGCCTCATGCGCCGTGGTGACTGCTTCACTGGCTCCATGTCGGGGCTAATTGCCAGTTCATGCTGAGCAACTGCGGGGCTAAGCCCGGGCATTTCTTTATAACTCCAGGTGAAACAGTCCCGAAATTCTTGCAGCAATTGAACATACAGCTCCCGCTCGACTGAGGAGACCTGAGCACTAAGAAATATAGGTCTAGGGTCCTCTTCACCCCCCAGGTTGACTTCTACCAATTCATCAACCGTGGCCTACCCCCCGTCCTCAATTTCTGGAGGTGTGGGTTCGAGATCAATGAAATCTGGGACATCATTTATGTCGTCGAGTTCAAGGACTTCGACAATGTCATCATTTCGCCCTCCGTCCTCTCCAAGAGTTTGTAGTTCCGGGGACGGCTGGAGCATAGATTGTCCCGACATCAGGCTCTTAACGATTCCCTCTTCATGGGATTCTTCAGCTGCTTTGGTAGGAGTTAGCTCTTTCATTGCTAGATTAGGAAGACGGCTCTCCAACTCCACCGGAAGTGGGGACTACTCAGTTTTCTCTTCAGCTTGCACTGCCACGTCTCTGCAAGAGGCGTCTTGTTTCTGTCTGGTCATGTCCTCATCAGCAAATATTGTTTAATATGTTGCAGCAGCCCCTACATCGACCGACTGAGAATGAGTTGCTGTGGTGATAGTGAAGGGACTGCATGAGGAATTGTACACGTCTTCTTCAGCATCTTCAGCTTCGCTATTATTAGCTGTATTGAACTTAGATTGGAGAATTATCTCTTCACCCCTGAGTTGTTCCCAGCATTTGCAGAGGGTGGTAACCTCCAGATTTCGGTCCTCCTGTTGGAACACCTGAGCTTGTTCATCTTCCACCGGGATTTCATCATAAGTTGCCCCCAGAGGTGCCTCCTCTGTCGACGAAAGGATAGAGATGGTGTCCACCTCATATCGTCCGCTGTAATAATATTCTTCTAGCGAGAATCCCAACCCTGGATGCTGAGATGCGCGTCTGAGCTCCTTGTCAATGCTGGCGGGATACCAGAGCCTTTGGAAGGCCTCAGTTGTCTTTTGAGATTGGCCAGCAGGGATGTGCTATTTTACGAACATCCTAGCCATCTTGTCTGAGGTAAAAGGCAACCTCTGAACGGGCATTGCAGCGCTCTCCAAGTCTTCGGGGAGGCAACAATCAGCATCTTCTCGCGCCGCGTGCTCTTCTGCGACATAGAACAAGCTGGTGGGGCCTTCATCGTGGGTCACTTCTAAGGTTCTGAGAGGACTGACCATGGGGTGGTCAAGACCGACTATCGGCTTGAAGAGACCCTCCGGCACCTAGATATGATCATGTCGATCTTCCATTTTAGGCTCATTCACCTGTGGGAAAATAGTAGGAGGCGCTACCCACATCTCCTGTGGTGGCGATATGGGATACCCCTCGGGGGTTCACATAGCCACGCGGCGGTGGCGGGAACCAATCGCCCCTGGAGGCTTTCTTTACTACCTTCATTGAGGCCTTCGCCTTAGGAATTTTCTGTGGCTGCTCCATGTAGAATGGCGCATCCAACATGTGACATTCAAACACTTCGAATGGATGGAGGTCGGTAAATATCCTCTCCTCCTTTCCTTCATGGTTATATTTGATACATTGATAGAGAGTTGAAGGTACCACCATATTTTCATGCAGCCAAGGACTGCCAAGTAGTGCCTTGTATGTGGTATTTGAATTTATTACATGGAACTAGACCTTCGTAGTGAAGTCTGCCATGGCAAGGGTGAATTCTGCCACGCCGAGCGGGACTTCAGACTTCTGATTGAAGCCCGTGATGCGCATATCCCCGACCTTGTCCAGGTGAACATTAAAGCAATATTTTTGAAATATCATGTAGGGGAGTATATTGACAGCTGCCCCCGGGTCTACCAGAATCTGGCTCAACGGCTGGCTGTTCAATTGCCCCCCTCATGTATAGGGGTCTGTTGTGCTCAGTAGTCGGCAATAGCATGTCTTCCTCAGTGAATGTGATATTTGTCGAAGGCAATACCTCGGCCAAACAGCTCTCGTACAGGGCAGGCGTCTGCAAAGCAGTGATAATCGCATGTCGGGTCACTTCACTTAGGGATAGAATTTCCTAAATAGTAAATCGAGCATGAAGCTTTTTCAAGAGTTTCATGATTCTGCTGCCTGCCCGGACATTCAAAAGCTTCATTTCTTCAGCCCATCTCGGTCTGGAGGAGCCCTGCACAATGGCGCCTAATGGACCTACTTCATTATCTTCCGATTCTGAGTCTTCTCGTGGCTTAGCGGCTTCATCCGGCTTTTTGTCGGCACCTACCTCCGCCTTGGCTTTATCTCCTTTTGTTTGACTAGACAGCTGCTGAGGTTGTGGGGGTATGCCCCCAGCTGCGGGATTGGCTTCACGGCAGGGCTACTTGCCCTGGGACTTGTTGAGAAATTCCAGAAATGAGGGCTTGCTGCTGCTGCCCCCAGCTTGGTTGTATAGTCCTGATGGAGGAGGGATTTGGACTCCCTTAACCTCTGGTGCAGGTATCCTGTACGGTTGCTCACCCCTGAAGATGATATTATGATTGGCGGGCAGCGGGCGCCCCCATTTTCGACCTGAGCGGGTCGCATGTGTTGACTGAAAGGTTTCAGCCTAGTTAGCCTCAGCAGCGGTAGCATAACATATGTCTTCGTCTCCATCCTCATCCCCGGGTAGGGTGAAGAGGGCGGACAGTGTGTTGCAGGATAACACTATTTCTTTCTTGGCCTTTCGACCCCTTCTTTTCTTCTTCTTTTTCTTTTCAGTAGGCGCCTGCCACCAGAACATGCTTTCGTCCTCTTTAGGGACTTCTTTGGACTCTTCTTGTTGCTACAAAGAGAGCTGCTCTAGTTCTTCCCATGGGACATGATCCTTCACCAGTAGTAGTTATAATGTGGGTTGTTTATACTCTTCTAACCTGTTTATATAGGCTTGTAGCCGTTGAAGCTCTTGGCCAACCTTCTTGAGCTCGGGCAAAGGGTTGGGTTTTCTCAGGTGGCGGACAGGAATTTTGACCCTTACAGGCTGCTCAACCCAGACCAGAGCCGGGGATGGCGGGGTTGGCCGGGGCATAACGCCTCGAATTTGCACCCCTTTGGCTGACTGGGGCAAAGGCTTCTTGCGAAGACCTGCTGCCATCCCTATTGGTCCTTTAGAGGTGTAAGAAAACATGCCTCATATGTATGCTGCGTACTGACCTCCGCCATTTCTTCAGGTAGTGCCTGGTATAGTGATACCACGTTGATATCCGCCCGCTTCAGCTGGACTTCATGTGGTTGCGGGGGATCAATTTTGTACTCCCTCATATCTATCTACCCCTTCCTTATCAGGCCTTCTATAATGTCTATAAAGACATAGCAATTTTCAATTGGATGCCCCAGCATTCAGTGGTAAGGATAGAACCTGGGACTGTCTTGTTTCTTCAGATCTTCTTCCCTTTTTGGCTCAGGCAGAGTAATTATGTCATATTGGGTAACCCAGTCAAATAGCACCTTAGTCTTCTCCTTGGGAAAAGAGTCAGCCTTCTTCATCTTGTCCCTGAGTGAGGGGCCCTCTTTCTTATCATCTGCCTTATCCGATGGAGGCGCAGCAACTTCTTTAGCTTTATCCCTTTGCTTTTCAAAGGCCTTAAAGTCGATGGTGTTGGCTTCTTTAGGTGCCGGGCGTCGCTCGGCTGCCTTTGCTTTTGGTAGATAAGTATTGGATGTGGTAGTTGAATGTTTCGCCAGGAAGGCTTCAATCTCGGCTACTATATTATTAAGACGGTCAAATGACCTAATCTCCATTCCAATCATCCTTTCCAGCACCTCTCTACGAAGGTTCTGCTTACATATCTGTACAGCGTCCTCCTGGTGCGGGGGCCGCTTGCATCTCATTCCGAGGTTCCTCCACCTCTAAATATAATCAAGAGCCATCTCATCTGGCCTTTGGCGGGTTGCATAGAGCTCGGCTTTAGTAACTTCTCTTTCGGTCACATGGAACTTTTCTCTGAATCTCTTCTGCATATCTGGCCAGTCGCTGATCGACCTGGTCGGCAAGCTTGAATACCACTCAAATACGAGCCCCGTTAGAGAGGACCCGAAAAATTTCAGTAGATATGACTCGTCAGAGGCCAGATCCCCCATGACGGTCATGTAGTAGGCTATGTGCTCCTTGGGGGACCCTTGACCGTTGAACTTTTCAAACTTCGGCAGCTTGCTGACTCCCGGGGGAAGCCGCTTGGCAGCATGATGTGGTGGGTAAGGCACCCGGTAGACATCAAAAGCTATGTATTCACCTTCACCCTGTTCACCTAGTTTCATTTCTATCATCTTTTCGACCATAAGTCGGTTTATTGTTGCAGGATCTGCTGGGTCCTGGTAGAAGTGGGCCGACTGTCGATATGGAGTGTTTAATATGGTCGCCTGCGGAAGCGGGCGCAGCAAAGGTGTCGGATGCAACTGCGGCAATATTGGCGGTATCAATGGCTGAGGAGCCCTTTGCAACGGAGCAGCTTGGCTATGCTCGACTGGCTGAGGCAGAGGGTATGGAGGTGGGAAATCACGGGGATGAACACCACCCTGCGAAGATTCTGGTAGCACTTCCGGCTGCTTGTAGGTGGATGTTTGTTCATTCTTATCTTGCAATTGTTTCTTGAGGAGTTCAATCTCCTGCTGATATTTCTGCAGTAACATTAACACGGACGGGTCCATGGTCACTATGCTTGATGTGCCTTCCATTGCTTCTCATGCAGCTCCCTCAGGCGAGGCATTCAGCAAGACTTCGTCTTCCTCGGTGGTCACCATATTAACAGCCAAGGTGGCAGTTATTTCGGAAACCTCCCGATCTTCTTCCATCATTTGTAGTCTTTCTCTAGCGGTGGTTACCATCCTGGTATCTGCCCCAGGCCGATTGGCTAGACGAGCTAACTCCCGCGGTTCGTCTCACGAACCGCCACATCTTCTGGCCACTCCGACCATATTGCAAGTAACAATATTCCAGCTCCTCCTATATCTGGAGACACTTCTCTTCACCCGGCTTGGGTAGGCCAGTCTTTCAAAGACCGACGTTCTCATCACCCTTCCTCCTTGCTGTGGTGGGGTTTCTGTAGCACCATAGTATTGCAAGAACTGGTCTTCATGTCCGTTATCATCCACGGACGAGGCTTGTCTACTTTCTTCCTCCCTGATCTCCATCGGTGGGTACTTCTCTTCTTCAGCCAGAGCTGCTTGGAGCATGCGCTATTGGCCTAGCGAGGGGCTGCCTGTCACGCCCCGAGCTATCATTACAGCGAAAGACAATTTCGAGAACGCGAACAGCCGACATGGTAAGCCTCGAGTAAGTAATATAATCAGAGCGCAAGAACAATCACACAAAGTAATTGCAAAATCATTTAAACAAACCTTCACTTTATTTCATATCAAATAATCTTGATCCAAGTACATAAATATTCGACTCTTCTTAATCTAGACTCAATAAAAAGAAAAATTACATATAACGACTCAATCTAGACCTATTTCGACAATTCTAGGTCTTCACTCGATTCCATATTTCCTTTAATCGCTCTCGGACCCGCTACTTGAGCAATTTGAATCCGATTCACTTGTACCTCCTAAAACATTGAGAAAGTAGGTAATGAGCACACTTGCCCAGTAGGTATCTTCGTATCAACATGAAGGCAACGTTAAAGTAATTGATGTCTTAGCTCTAAAGAAATAAGATAAATCATGCAGATACGATGAAATAATGCGAATAAAGCCAAAGTAACAAGATATGATCAAGAATGAGATATAAGAATATGATTGAGCAAGTATGATCAAGCAAGAATGTATTTATGGCCGTTCATGAACAAGAATATACGTTTCATAACCATGAAGGATATGCACTAAAATGTCATGTAACAAGCAAGAAAGTACTCATGTCCTGTGGATTTTTACTTATTTATAAAGAAAGTACTCCCAACGTAATGCGACGCCAGTAGCATCATACCACATGGTTTATATAGTATGTTTCCGACAATCAGCCGAGGGGACTAGTATAGAGCCCTTGAACACAATCAGTGCTCGAACTGCATCTTCAAGTATAAATCAAGCTACTTCCACGTTATAACAATAATATGGCCAAGAATGTACAATTTCAACTATAGTTTCATGATAAAGTAATCAAAAAATAAGAATGCTTCAATTAAGAATAAGAGAATCCAATAACTCATTTAATAACTAGGTTATGCCATAGGAATAAATCGGCAGCATAACGGTACATTCTTTAACTCTCAAAATTACTTAGGTATCTTTAGAATAATGTGCCAAGTTCTAGATAATCAATTGGACCATTTAGGAATATAGAAAAATCAACACATGAGTCAAACCCCGGGTTAATCAATCTCATGACATTAGCGGTCTATTACTGGACCGTTTCTTGATCATGGCGGTCTAGTTTAGGACCGTTTATGATAAGACAGTTCAATATCCGAAACATAATCTCTGAAGCTTTAGCGGTCTAGCGGAGAACCGTTTAAGATCCGTTAGCAGTCAAGTAACGGGCCGCTAGCAGTCATTGGCAGTCAACTAAAAGGCCGCTAATTCTAGAAATATAAAACATCAGTATATGTGCCTTCTAGACAATTAGGCTTTAATGGTACAACCAGCTCGGTGTCCTGGAGGGAATCCCAGGCTCACGAAGTCTTACGGAGGCCTTGAAACAAGATTTCCTAGTCCATTGGAAGGAATATCCAAAGGAGAGGTCATCATGTCCAAGATTATGTTCCTATTGTGCAAAAATGTATCTAATGACAACATACCGGAATATGTGCCATATACTTAAGAAAATGACTCTTTGAAGAGAGATAATCGAGATAAAACAGTGATCAAGTTAAAAACCATGAATCATCAATCATTTGAACATACAATTATTACAAAATATATCATTTTGGTCACAAATTAACATAAGTTAAAATAGTACCAATCAGACATGAAAACATAAAATCTATGATGATAATCAAATGAAATCAACTAAGTATATAAAATCAACACTTAAATCAGGCTTAAAAACGTAGTTAACTAAGTTTAACATATAATAATTATGGCAAATATGCATTAAGTCTCGGGTTAAAATAATGCAGATATTCAGAAATAGAAAACGGTCAAATGGACAATCGCCACTTGAGGTTAGCGGTCTATCGTACGACCGCGACAGTTCTCTGGCGGTCCATAGGAAGACCGTTTCTTCCTGTTTTAATCCGAGTTCAAAAGATAACTAAATAAAAATGCTAACTAAGACATATCATGTCTGGAAATCAACATATTTCAACTTCCACAAACATGATAGAACAATTGAAGGCCAACAATATGCATAGGTTTATGTGATTACAAGAAAACTCATATTTTTACTTCATTAGGGCTAGTTCATGCATGAGGAATACACTATGTGCATGGTCCTAAGTAAAACATGAAATTCACAAAGTACAATGCATGAAAATGAATGAAACAAGAGGGCTTTTGTTCCTGACTTTAAATTTAAGCCTTTCATGAGATAACCTACCTTTAATAATGCCTCTAAACTTCGAATTTCTGACTGAAATCACGCCCTAGTTTCTGCACTTTCTTACTCTAAATCAGTAACTTCACGTCCCTCTATCTCCTAATTCCCTTGACCTATAGAGGTGAAATTTTGAGGGTAAGTAGAGAATATGAAGGGGAACATAAAGTTCTAAAGAACCTCTATCTAGTTACCTCATTTAGGGCTCCGAATTCCTTGATCTTCTTGGGTCGGACGCACTAATTCATGAGTTCTTGTTGTGGAATCAGCTACTTTGGACATCTCTAACTTCCTGTAGGATTAATCTCCTAGAATGAAAATTGGAGAGTAGTTAGTTCTATCTAAAATAAACATATTCCTAGAAGAAACTTACCACTAATTCTTCCTCCTTACCTGGATTCCACGCGTGCCAAAAGTAAGGGTCACACAGGCCAAATCTGGGACCTATTTATAGGATTTAGCTATGATTTGAGGATTAGAACGAACTTAGAGTCCCAATTAGACTTTCAATTCGATCTACAATCCTTCTAAACTTATCTAATTAGTTGATAGAGTTGATCCAAGATGGTTTGGACATGAAAAATCCCACATTTTCACGTTTTCTTCCTCTCGCGGAACTGACAGCAATTAGCGGTCGAATATTGGACCGCCAACTATCCTCTAGCGGTCTCACGATAGACCGCTAGCCTTCGTGAGAACCGAATTTGAAATACTTCAAACTCTTTTGGTATTATCCCACTTATTATCCATTTATTAATCTCTTTAAAGAGTAATTATTTTTAAATTCCGTGATTGTACCCATTCCTAGTTTCTAGAACATAGGCTAAAGTCCTAAATAATCTTTTTGGGCCTATTGGGTTTATTATATGGGCCTAATCCTCTTGGATTAATATAAGGCCTTAAATATAATTCATTATAATTCAATTAATAGCCTATTAAATGCTAAATGATTATATTTTAAATCTAAAAAATTCTTAGAAAATTCTCGGGCAATACACTCTCCCCCACTTAAAAAGAATTTATCTCCGAATTCAATACATAGATTTATGGAGAGTGTACTTACATTCAAATAATTCTGAAAATCTCTTGCGCATGGCTTCTTCGATTTCCCATGTTACTTCATGTGGACACAACTTGGTCCATTGGACTTTGACCATCGGAATAGTTTTATTCCGCAATTGACGAACCTCTTGTTCAACGATCCTTATTGACTTTTGCTCGTAGGTCAAGTCCTTTTTGATCTCCAAATTATCGTAAGTGATGACATGGAAAGGATCAGGTACATACTTCTTGAGCATTGAGACATGAAATACATCATGGACTTCTACTAATTGAGGGGCAAAGCAATACGATATGCAACTTCACCAACCCTTTCGAGAATTTCAAAGGGGCCAATGAATCTTGGAGTAAGCTTGCCTTTGATACCAAATCTTCGAATACCCCGACTTGGAGAAACCTTAAGGAATACATGGTCTCCTACTTGAAATTCCAGGTCGCGCCTTCGATTATCAGCATATGACTTTTGTCTGTCTTAAGCCATATGAAGTCTTTCTCGAATGAGTTTAATCTTCTCGGTAGTATCCCTAATGATATCGGGACCGAGAAATTACCTTTCTCATACTTCATTCCAACAAATAGGCGAACGACAGCTTCTTCCATATAAAGCTTCAAACGGTGCCATTTGTATGCTAGCTTGGTAGCTATTGTTGTATGTAAATTCCACTAAAGACAAGTGATCATGTCGACTTCCTCCAAAGTCAATAGCACAAGCGCTGAGCATATCTTCCACCACTTGATTTGTTCTTTTTGTTTGACCATCAGTTTGTGGATGGAATGCAGTGCTAAAGTTCAGTCGGGTCCCTAAAGAATGTTGTAGACCCTTCCAGAATTACGATGTAAAACAAGGATCTCGGTCAGAAATAATGATGACAGGGACACCATGCAGTTTGATAATTTCTTTCATGTATAATGCTGCTAGTACCTCCACAGACCATCGACTCTTGATTGGTAAGAAATGTACAGATTTAGTCAATCGGTATATGATCACCCATATACCATCGTGTCTATCTTTTGTCTTAAGTAAGTCCATGATAAAATTCATCCCTATACTTTCCCATTTCCACTCGAGAATATTCAAGGGGTGTAATTTTCCAGCGGGTCTTAGATGTTCTGCCTTTACCTGCTGACAAGTGAGACAACGAGACACGAATTCTACCACTTCTCTTTTCATATTGGGCCACCAAAAGTTTCTTTTCAAGTATTGATACATCTTGGTAGCAGCAGGGTGAATAGCATATCTTGATTTATGCGCTTCCTCTATGATCAATTTCTTAGTGTCATCATGATTCGGCACACAAATTATATTCTTAAATAACAATCTTCCATCATGTGAAATAGAGAATTTCGGTCTTTGATCAATGTTATCCTCGATTTCCATCAATGTAGGATCATTCTCTTGCAACTTGACTATTTCCTTAATCAATGTAGGTTGAGACCTTATATTGGCAATTATACATCCATCTTCTTCTCTGTCAATATCAAGATTTAAATGAGAGAAATCTTTGACAAGACAAGTCATACCTTCCCTGAGGCTTACTAGTGTTGCCATCGGTCTTCTGCTAAGAGCGTCTGCTACAGCATTTGCCTTTCCTGGATGATATTGAATAGTAAAGTCGAAGTCCTTGAGATACTCCAACCATCTACGTTGTCGCATATTCAACTCCTTCTAGGTGGAAAGGTATTTCAGACTTTTATGATCTAAAAATATAGTGAATTTCTCCCCATAAAGGTAATGTCGCCAAATCTTCAATGCGAAAATAACTGCAACTAACTCCAGATCATGCACAGGGTAATTTTCTTCATGACGCTTCAGCTGTCTTGAGGAATAACAAATCACCTTTCCATTTTACATAAGGACACATCCCAGGCTAATGCCATACGCATCCGTATAAACTTCAAAATCACCACCTTCTGTTGGTAATGTTAGAATAAGGGCCGTAGTAAGGTGATCCTTAAGAGTTAGAAAACTCTCCTCATAGTCCTTCGACCATATAAAAGAGTTCTCCTTTCTTGTGAGTCTAGTCAAAGGAACGACGATCTTGGAGAAATCTTTAATAAATCTCATGTAATAACCAGCCAAACCTAGGAAACTCTGACTTCAGACACAGTCGTCGGTCGGCTCCAATTTTTAACAGCCTCAACTTTAGAAGGATCAACAGTGATACCTTCTTTTGAAATAATATGACCAAGGAAAGAAACCTCATTTAGCTAGAACTCGCACTTACTAAGCTTCGCATAGAGTTTGTGCTCTCTTAGCGTTTGCAAGGCCATCCTTAAGTGCTCTTCATGTTCCTCCTTTGTTTTGGAGTATATAAGAATGTCATCAATGAACACGACCACAAACTGGTCGAGATAAGGCCTGGAGATATTGTTCATAAGTTGCATGAATGCTGCCGGGGCATTAGTTAACCCAAATGGCATTACCACAAATTCATAGTGGCCATACCGGCTCCGGAAAGCCGTCTTGTGTATGTCTTCATCTTTGATCTTGAGTTGATGATATCCCGACCTGAGGTCTATCTTGAAAAAATATTCTGCTCCTGAAATCTGATCAAAGAGCTCATCAATACGCGGCAACAGATATTTATTCTTGATAGTAAGCTGATTCAGTCGCCTATAATCGATACATAATCTGAGAGATCCATCTTTCTTCTTGACAAATAGGACCGGCGCACCCCAAGGGGATGTGCTAGGTCGAATAAAACCCTTGTCTAGTAACTCTTGAAGCTGTTTCTTCAATTCCTTGAGTTCTATGGGGGACATCCTGTAGGGAGCTATTGAAACAGGTGCCGCTCCGGGAATAAGTTCAATGGAAAAGTTTACTTCCCTTTCGGGTGGTAAGCCGTGTAAATATGATGGGAATACATCCAAAAATTCATTGACAATAGGGATATCTTCTAAGATGATCTCCTTGGATTCGGTGAGAGTTACGGAAGCAAGAAAAGCTATACATCCTTACAAACTTAATTTGCAAGCGTGCAGAGATGAAATGATAGTAGGATGCTTCCTATATTTAATACCAAGGAAGAAAAATCTTGGAAGACCAGATTTTCGAAAAGAGATAATCATATTCCGGCAATTTATGTAGGCATCATGGTCTACAAGCCAATCCACCCCTGGAATAGCATCGTAGCCGTCCATGTCCAGACATACGAGGTTTGCAGGAAGATTGTGACCTTCTACCCTTACCTCACTATCGGGGTAATAAGTTGTATGTTTTATTCCGGGACCTAAAGGTGTAGTAATAGCAAGGTCCGGAGGTAAAGGAACTGATGAAATGGGTAATATTTTTGCAAAGGAAGTAGATATAAAGGAATGAGAAGCACCAATATCAAATAATATAAATGCAGGATGGGAATAAATCTGAATGGTCCCTTTCATTAGCCCATCATCCTTAGGCGCTTCATTATCCTCTAAAATAGCATTAAGACGAGCATGTCTTTTACGTCCACCACCGGACGGTTGTTCCTTCATAAGGGGACAATCCGGCATGCGGTGCTCCCTACTGCCACAATGTAAACAAGCGCCGAGATGCTTCTAGCATTCTTCAGCCGAATGACCGAATTTCTCGCAAAAGGAATAAGCCGTGGCGACTTGTTTGTCTTCTTCCTTGACTTTCTTATTTTTATGGGAACCACTACCACTCCCGTTTCGGGATCTTTTCTTGCTATCACGGGATTTATAGGGTTCCGTGATGCTAAACTTCTTCTTGTCATGTCGATCAGACCTTCGGCTCGGCTCCTCTCCTTTTCCTTTTAATTTCTCGACCTTTTCTAAGGTCCTTTCGCATAGGTGTGCCTGTTGGACCATCTCCGCATAAGTATGGATATTCTGAGTCCCCAATTGTTGAATATACCCGGGCCTCAATCCATCCATAAATCGATTAGCTTTCAACAAGTCGGTGCTAATTAAATGAGGAGCATATGGTGCTAGTCGGAAAAATTGAAGTTCATATTCCGCTATTGACATCATGTCCTGGCGTAGAGAAGCAAACTCCATAGCCTTCCGTTCCTTAATATGCTCGGAAAAGTACTTGGCTCAAAAGAGCGTGAGAAAACCTTCCCATGTATGAGGTGCATCAGTTGGTGGTGTAGGAACAGACTTCCACCACGTACGGGCGTCCTTATTTAATTGGAATGTTGCTAAACGGACCTTCTCCAGATCAGTACATTGCACCACTTCGAAGATGCAGTTCATCTCATCAATCCAGTTCTTAGCCTCGTCTGGATTTGAAGAACCAGAAAATCTCGGAGGATTAAAACTCCGAAAGTTACAATGTAAATCTCCAGCCCTTGCTCCTGCGCCAGCTTGCGCCATCGTTTGTAGTGCTTGAGTTAGACACGCAACGGTCTCTTGCATACCGTTCCAATCTACGCGATGTGCCATTTCGAGAGTGAGGTACCTGAGAAGAGCAATGAATCTTGTTAATTCTAATGAGTGGGGTTTAGGAATAATTCTAATGACTATCTCATCCCAGGTTCTACCCAATTCCTCTCATAGGTTAGGAATTTCTTTTCCTAATTTCATAGGTATGGGTCCTTAATCCTTGGACTTAACCTATGACATGACATATTTCCTAGCACTTCTAGTCCTAGTGCTCTGATACCACCTTAACTGTCACGCCACGAGCTATCATTACAGCGGAAGACGATTTCGAGAACGCGAACAGACGGCATGGTAAGCCTCGAGCAAGCAATATAATCAGAGCGCAAGAACAATCACACAAAGTAATTGCATAATAATTTAAACAAACCTTCACTTTATTTCATATCAAATAATCTTGATCCAAGTACACAAATATTTGACTCTTCTTAATCTAGACTCAATAAAAAGAAAATTTACATATAACGACTCAATCTAGACCTATTTCGACAATTCTAGGTCTTCACTCGATTCCATATTTCCTTTAATCGCTCTCGGACCCGCTACTTGAGCAATTTGAATCCGATTCACTTGTACCTCCTGAAACATTGAGAAAGTAGGTAATGAGCACACTTGCCCAGTAGGTATCTTTGTATCAACATGAAGGCAACGTTAAAGTAATTAATGTCTTAGCTCTAAAGAAATAAGATAAATCATGCAGATACGATGAAACAATGTGAATAAAGTCAAAGTAACAAGATATGATCAAAAATGAGATATGAGAATATGATTGAGCAAGTATGATCAAGCAAGAATGTATTTATGGCTGTTCATGAATAAGAATGTAACAAAAATATACTTTTCATAACCATGAAGGCTATGCACTAGAATGTCATGTAACAAGCAAGAAAGTACTCATGTCCCGTGGATTTTCACTTATTTATAAAGAAAGTACTTCCAACGCAATGCGACGCCATTAGCATCATACCCCATAATTTATATAGTATGTTTCCGACAATCAGTCGAGGGGAATATCATAGAGCCCTTGAACACAATCAGTGCTCGAACTGCATCTTCAAATATAAATCAAGCTACTTCCACGTTATAACAATAATATGGCCAAGAATGTACAATTTCAACTATAATTTTCATGATAAAGTAACCAAAAAATAAGAATGCTTCAATTAAGAATAAGAGAATCCAATAACGCATTTAATAACTAGGTTATGCCATAGGAATAAATCGACAGCATAACGGTACATTCTTTAACTCTCAAAATTACTTAGGTATCTTTAGAATAATGTGCCAAGTTCTAGATAATCAATTAGACCATCTAGGAATATAGGAAAATCAACCCATGAGTCAAACCCCGGGTTAATCAATCTCATGACATTAGCGGTCTATTACTTGACCGTTTCTTGATCATGGCAGTCTAGTTCAGGACCATTTATGAAAAGACAGTTTGATATTCGAAACAGAATCTCTGAAGCTTTAGCGGTCTAGCGGAGAACCGTTTAAGATCCGTTAGCAGTCAAGTGACGGGCCGCTAGCAGTCATTGGCAGTCAACCAAAAGGCCGCTAATTCTAGAAATATAAAACATCGATATATGTGCCTTCTAGACAATTGGGCTTTAATGGTACAACCAGCTCGACGTCCTGGAGGGAATCCCAGGCTCACGAAGTCTTACGGAGGCCTTGAAACAAGATTTCCTAGTCTATTGGAAGGAATATCCAAAGGAGAGGTCATCATGTCCAAGATTATGTTCCTATTGTGCAAAAATGTATCTAATGACAACATACCGGAATATGTGCCATATACTTAAGAAAATGACTCTTTGAAGAGAGATAATCGAGATAAAACAGTGATCAAGTTAAAAACCATGAATCATCAATCATTTGAACATATAGTTATTACAAAATATATCATTTTGGTCACAAATTAACATAAGTTAAAATAGTACCAATCAGACATGAAAACATAAAATCTATGATGATAATCAAATGAAATCAACTAAGTATATAAAATCAACACTTAAATCAGGCTTAAAAACGTAGTTAACTAAGTTAAAATATAATAATTATGGCAAATCTACATTAAGTCTCGTGATGTGACACACCCTTGGACCAAAATGAACAAGCACAATTTGCAATTCAAACGGACCGATAATGGCGACCGCTCACCCGATGCTCACCCAAGACCCGGGGTAGCTTGGAAATGCCAAGGAGAGGTTGTGAGGGCTGCATAGTTGCCAAGGCGACAAGGCGACCCAAGGCGTTCACGGGGTTCCTAAGCCCTTAGGCGACAAGGCGTTCGCTTAGGCGTTGCCTAGGCGACACTTCGGCCACTAATTAAAAAATCAAAAATATATATCCTCCAATAAATAAATCAAGAATAAAAAATGTGAAAAATATAAAAAAAAATAAATTACATGAAGAAACTATTGTAATTAAATTATGTGACAATTATAGAAAACTAAGTTGTATCAACAAATTACAAAAAAATTAGAAGTAAATGCAAAAGATTCAAAAGTAAATGTAAAAAGTTCAGAAAAATTACAAAAGAATATAATAACATCAAGAAAATTATAAAAAAGAAAGAGTTAAATGTACATAACAAGGTCGGATCCGGTTCGGATAGGTCAAGGTTGGCCCCGCCTTGGCGCCTAGGCACCCGCCTTGGCGCCTAACCCGCCTAGGCGACCGCCAAGATCGCCTTTTCCAGTGTTAATAAGGCGCTACAGCGCCTTGACCTTTCAAGAGCGCCTAGGCGACGCCTAGGCGCCCGCCTTGACAACTATGGAGGGCTGGGCCCCTGCTGGTAGAGGGCCAGTAAGGCCTAGGTTAATTCCCAAGGGTAATGGCAGCCCAATTCAAGGGAGCCGACGAGGTGCCAAGGCACGGGTTACACTCCTCACCCCACGGTGATCTCTTGAAGCAAGGAGCTCAAGGATCGGGCTCTCACTCTCATGGCCAGCGGAGTTTATGAACTAATATTAGAAAGAACAAGCACTAAATGGAGCTAGGAGTGGAGCACTTACTCGACCGGTTTGAACAAACCGGTCCCGCTCAGAGACGTGGGCGAGCGGGGAAGCGTGGGTTCCCCACACGCCGCGCCGGGGTAGCTTGACCTGCTCAAATTGTTACAACACTACACCCCATGCAAGGGGGGGGATTTAGGGGTGGGGGTGAACTGATATTACATCCAAAACTACCTCCACACAGGGAGGGGCCTTCAGCCGGCCAAGCGGGGAGGGGTGACACGGAACTAGCGATCAACAAGGAAGCCGACGTCATTTCTATCCGCTGTCTGTGCTTCAGGACTGACTGATGGTTATCACAATATTGTGGCCACTCCAGAATTTTTTCGATGACGAGACCACTTGGAGATTCTTCGTAGCTGGATCAGGATGATGCTTGAATTTTGTTGATTTCTTTGGGCACCGTTGCTGGTCGAGGTAGGGGCTTGAACATGGTGGCAGACCCTCGGTTCTGACAGCTTCAGGTTTTCAACAGCAGGAAGAAGAGGATGCCACAACCGCTCCCGAACTCAGAATCAGGTGCCGCCAGAGCCGTTGGAACCGTTGACGGGTCCTCTTAGAAGCAAAACTGGCGGGGAAGCCAAACGTTGTCGGAGAAGACCAGTGGGCTCTGAACTCTGATGAGAGATCGGTGCAGACTGTGGGGAAGCAGAACCGCGCACCCGGGAGAGAAAATTGATAACTCCTGGTTCCGGATGCCAAACTAAGCACTACTTTTTGGAGAAGAAAGAAGACTCGTAGTAGAAGCTTTTTGAAGAAGAACTCTCGATCAGATTCAAAGCAGGATCGTCGCAGTCAGGCTTCCACTCCGGATCTGGTCTCCTGCCAGGGAGGCTTTGCGCAGTCGGGGAAGAATGACTCCCCTGGGCGATCACGAACTCAGAACGGGATGGGACCACCGCCGTTGCGAAGAGGACTGGGAGACGCTTCCAACGATGGCTCTTGATCCTTCAGAAACGTCCGGAGGAAACCGTGGTCGCCTCTGTAAGCTGCTACTCTTCTGCAGATCTGCAACTGGGAACTGTAGGTTGAAGGTGACGGGGGGGAATGGGGTATATGGGAGGGGAAATGGGGGTGGATGAGTGTGGGGAAAGCCCGGGCTGTGAGGGGGTCTAGGAGGGGGTGTTCCAAGGTGGGGGAAGGGAAGAATGGGGTCTGGAAGGGGGTCTAACAGGTGGTGGGAGGAGGAGCTACGAATTTGGGAAGGTGGGTGAGAGGGAAAGGGTATTTGAAAATGGGTTTAAGGGTGGGATTAAATTTTGGTCTTGGGGGATGGGAAGAGGTGTGTGGGGAAGGTAAAAGGGGGCTTGGGGAGTGGGAATTCTCCCTTGGGAGATGAGAGGGTGCTTGGGGAAGGGGAGTGGGTGGTTGGTGGTTGGAGGGTGGAGTGGGGAGTGGTGGAATCTCCCTTGGGGATGGGGTGGAGTTAAGGTGGGTTGGTGGGGAGTTGGGGATGAGTTATTGGAGGGGGGGAAGAGAGAGAAAGGTGGTTGGGAGGGGAGGAGAGAGAAAGGGGCACATGTTTTAGAGAGAGAAAGTGGAGGAGAGAGAAAATGACTTATTAGAGAGAGAGAGGTAGAGAGAGAGAGGGGGGATAGGGGGAATCACTCCCAAGGGTTTCTCACCCAACTAATGGAATCTCTCCAATAGAAAATTTGAACTCTCAAATGACAATTTTCATTCATTGATTCATTAACTCAAATGGAGGAAATGGGGTCCTATATAGGCAACCCACATTTCTACAAAAGCCCCTGACTCTTACTACAATGACCAAAGACCAAGGGGGTAGGGGCACCCCTGGGCCTAGCCCAAAGAATTGGGCCCAATAACCATTCTAAACAATCTAATGACACTTAACCTAGGTAGATGACTCATTAACCTAGGTACATGACTTAAATAAAAAGAAAATTATAATGACATGACTCAAATAAAATATGAAAATTACATGACTCGACTCATAAAAATATGACGGACACAATGGAGCTATGCTGGCGAGCAATCGAAGCTGTGGAAAAATGTTGGAGAGGGAGATTTCCGCAGCCCACCACAAAGGCCGCCCAACAAGACCTACAAGGTCCAACCCGGCGAGCCCACCCAAGTGATAGCCCACAGGGCCCACTTCGGGAGAAAAGCCCAATAAATAAGACTCGAGGAACCAACTCTCCCCGGCGGCCTTCTAGGCTCGGAGGGCCCGAGACAACGGTTAGGTCCCAAGGAAGGTCCGGCCTAAAGCCCTCTCCCCATCCGAGAGAGATAGGCTCCAGCCGATCTATCCGACCCCACCCTCGCCGGGCCATGCCTATCGGTCGGACGTGAGCTAGCATCCCCGAGGCTCGGTAAAACCGGTTCATTATCTGCAGGTGCGGCCGTTCAGAGTCCTCCGCCAGCGGGAGAGTCATGGGAGCTGCCGGACTCCAAGGGGATAACGTTCCCACGATCAGGCCATGAAAGCCCCCGTTAAAGACGTAACTCCCGCCGGGAACCCCTCAGCTTACAGGACTCCTGAAAGCGGCGCACTATTTAAGCAAGGGATACCCTCTGGAAGATGGTAAGATGAACTAGGCATTCACATACCCTAAGCTCCTGAGCACGATTCGCTTCACCCTTTGGTGGAGAGGATTCTCGCGCATCAGCTCTCTCCTCCCCCCATTATCGCTTCCACCATCGCTCTACTGACTTAGCCATCGGAGGGTTTGCCCCAGGGAGATCCCCTGGGCCCTCTGACACGTTTCCCTCTCTTGCAGATTCATCTTCTGGTGATCCACAGCCCGCTCAGGACCCAGCGCAAGATTCCACCTCTTCATCTGGCGCCGTCTGTGGGAAACGCACGAAGAGTCAAGATGGTAAGAAGAAGCTCAGGGAGGAGATCCGCCGACGGGGCAGGTAAGGCTGTGGCGGCGGCAGGAGGCGCCCCCTCTAGGGTCTCACAGAGCCCCCCCTCCAACGCCAGCGTCCCCACCAACAGGCCACCACCCCCCCCGGCGGAGACAGGGGCACCCCTCGACGGTGGCGCCAACACCTTCCAGGCCCTCAACGAAAAGATGGACGTCCTCGTGGAGCTCATGAGGGCCCAGGCGGCCCGGGACGCGAGGTCCCGCGCCCCGTCAGGAAGTCCCCCTCGAAGGAGTGCAACGCAGCACACCGCCGGAGGCCGCTTCACCCTCCGCGGCCGATAGCTCCTCCGCAACGACGTCGGAGGACCCTCGCAAGCTCCGCCTGCGGAGCAAGAGGCTTCCTCCACGCCGAGGAGAGGGAAGCAGGGAGCGAGATCGTCACGCCCGGGCACCAGTGCTCCAGGGGATCGCCACGACGCCCCCCCCAGCCCCACAGCGCGGCCACAGCCGGAACTGTCTCTCCAGCTGCGAGATTTTGAAAGACGGTTCGCAGAGCAAGAGCGCGCCCTCCGCGCCCTGCAGAAGACCTCTTTCCCGGAGGACGAGGAGAAATCCCCTTTCTCCGAGTACATCTTGAAGGCAGAGGTCTCTCCTAGAGCCTCCATCCCAACCTTCAAGCTCTACGACGGCCAGGGCGACCCAGCCGACCACTACGATAGCTTCGACGCCCTGGTGACCCTGCATGGAACGCCGGATCCCATCAAATGCCGAGCCTTCGCGGCCACCCTGGTCCAAGGCGCTCAGGCATGGTTCCGGGCCCTCGCCCCGGGGTCCATTCGAGACTTCAGGCAATTCGGGCGAATTTTCAAGGAGAGCTTCGCCGGTAGCGCCCCCCCAAGGTCAGTAGCGGGGCTCCTGGCTCTCAAACAGGCGCAAGGGGAGAGGCTCCGAACTTACGTCCACCGATTTAAATCGGAAGCCCTTAGGATCCCCCGCCTGGATGTGGCCTCAGCCACAACCACACTGACCGGGGGCACCCGGGATGAGAATCTCTGCCGCGAGCTTGTCCTCCACCCTCCCTCGACCCTTGCCGAGCTAGTGACTCTGGCACTGCGCCACGCCGAGTGCGAAGAAGTACTCAGTGCCTGCCGAGACGCAACCGGCTCGGGTCGGGAGGGGGATAAAAAGCGGACCTCCGAGCCAAACCCCGGCTCGGGTAAGAAGCGCGATCGAGAAGGAGAGCGCAAGAGAAAGTACCAACGGTATACCCCCTTGACTGCACCAGTCTACGAGATCTATGAGGACATCAAAGACTCGGGACTTCTCCGCCAGCCCGAGCCAATGAGGTCGAAGAACCGCAAGCGGGACAGGCATTGCCTGTTCCACGGCGACCACGGGCACCACACCGGAGATTGCCATCAGCTCCAAGACGAGATCGAGCGCCTCATCCGTCTGGGGCATCTAGCCCGGTTCACAACCGGGCACAAAGAAGACCGAGATGCCGCAGAGGAGATCGACAACGCCCCCCGAGGGGTCCACATCAACGTCATCTCCGGAGGAGCGGCATCGGGAGGCGACACCAGCCGAGGAAGGAAACGTCATGCTGAGCGGGCCAGCCGAGCCTTAGAGCCCCCCAAAGGCCCGCCAATGGAGCCCCAGGTCATAGTCTTCTCCGACCAAGACCTGGAAGGGCTGAGCACCCCGCATGACGATGCCCTCGTTATCTCGGCCATGATAAATCACTGTAATGTAGACAGGATTTTGGTTGACAATGGGAGCGCCCCCGATGTATTATCCTATGACTGTTTTCTCAAGATGGGGGAAGACCCATCCAAGCTCCGCCCGATCCGAACACCCCTTTGCGGGTTTAATGGCCTGGCCACCTACCCCGAGGGAGCCCTAAGCCTGCCGGTCACTATCGGTACCCCACCCAAAACCGTTACGGTCATAGTGGACTTCATAGTGATTAAAGGTATGATAGCGTACAACGCCATTTTCGGCCGAAAATTTCTCAGCCAAATAAAGGCCGTACCATCTACCTATCACCAAAAAATGAAGTTTCCCACCAAAAACGGGTTGGGGGAAGTCCGATGTAACCAGGCCACGGCTAGAAGGTGCTATAATATCTCGGTGGAAGCCTCAAGGCCGGACGGGAAGGATAAGGGCCCCAGGGGAGTCGAAGGAAAAGCCGTGACCACCGAGCCTGGTGGCGAATTATTAACGGTATTCCTGAACGACGACCCGGCCCTTGGAGTAAGGATCGGTGCCGACCTACCACCGGAGGAACAGCAGCAATACAAGGAGTTTCTTTCTGGATACGTCCGGGTCTTTGCTTGGTCCGATGATCAACTCCCTGATATACCAGAGGAAACTGTGATGCACAAGCTTAACCTCGATGCCACCATGAGACCCGTACAGCAGCGGAGGAGGAAGCATGCGCCCGAGAAACAGGCGATCATCAAGGCGCAGGTCACCAAGGGACAAGAGACTGGTCTTTTCAGACCGGTCCTGTACCCAACGTGGCTAGCCAACGTCGTCCTGGTGCCGAAGACCACCGGCAAGTGGCGAATGTGCGTAGACTTCACCGATCTGAACAAGGCCACTCCCAAGGACTGCTATCCGCTACCGAGCATCGACCAACTGGTTGACTCAACCTCGGGCAACGAGATACTCAGTTTCCTGGATGCCTATTCGGGTTATCATCAGATCCGAATGAACCCTGAAGATGTCGAGAAGACCGCCCTCATCACCGACTACGGCGTGTACTGCTACACCCGGATGCCCTTCGGATTGAAGAATGCTGGAGCCACATACCAGCGACTGGTCAACCATATGTTCGAGGGACAGTTAGGTCGGAACGTCGAGGCCTACATCGACGACATGCTCGTCAAGACCCCGAGGGCCCAAGACCACTTCACCGACCTCACCGAGACTTTCGGCACCCTCTTGAAGTACTGCATGAAGCTCAACCCCGCCAAGTGCGCCTTTGGAGTAAGATCCGGGAAGTTCCTGGGTTTCCTGGTCACTCAGCGAGGGATCGAAGTCAACCCCGATAAGGTCCAGGCCATCCTGGACATGCGCCCGCCCGTGTGTATTAAAGACGTCCAGCGTCTAACGGGGCGTGTCACTGCTCTCAGTCGTTTCCTGTCCCGTGCGGCCGAACGATGCTTGCCCTTCTTCAAGCTGATGAGGGGGCCCAAGGTAGCATCTGCCACGTTCGCATGGGATGGAGAATGCCAGATAGCGTTCACCGAGCTCAAAGAGTTCCTGGCTTCGCCCCCGGTGCTTTCCAAGCCTGTCCCGGGCGAGGTCTTGTTACTCTATCTCTCGGCGACGCCGTCAACGGTCAGCTCGATCCTAGTCAGAAATGACTCGGGAGTCGAGAGGCCGGTCTACTACACCAGCAAGGTGCTCAGCGAGGCCGAGCGGAGGTACCCCGCAACCGAGAAACTCGTGCTAGCGTTGGTTACCTCCGCAAGGCGCCTCCGACCCTACTTCCAGGGGCATCCCATCACAGTGTTAACCGGCGAGCCACTGAAGAAGATTCTGGCCCACCCCGAAGCCTCGGGGCGACTTGTCAAATGGGCCATCATGCCCGGGGCATACGAGATCTCGTATCGGCCACGATCAGCTATCAAAGGGCAAGCGCTCGCCGACTTCATCGCCGAGAGCACCATTCCGGTCGAGGACAGGCCTCCGACAGCAACCGGGCCAACCTGGGAGCTGTTCGTCGATGGATCGTCCAACTCGGTCGGCAGCGGCGCAGGGATCCTCCTAAGGTCTCCCGAAGGAATAGAGTTGCAATACGCCCTAAAGTTCAACTTCTTGGCATCTAACAATGCTTCCGAGTACGAGGCCCTTATCTCGGGGGCCCGCATGGCCCGACGGCTGGGGGCCGAGCGAGTCAGGATCCACACCGACTCCCAGCTAGTTGCAAGCCAGGTCAGTGGCGAGTACGAAGCTCGGGAGGCACCTATGATCAAATACCTCCAGTTGGTCCGGAGCCTGGCCCAGCAGTTCGAGGAGTTCGAGGTAGTCCGAATAGCTCGGGAGCAAAACTCTCGGGCGGACGCCCTCTCCCGACTGGCCTCCTCCCTAGACCCGGAAGGTACACGATCGGTCCTCCTAGAAGAGCTAGAGCGCCCGAGCATAAACTCGGAGCTCCTCGCCATTGACTCGGCCACTCCCGCTGACTGGCGCTCCCCCTACCTGTCCTGGCTACGGGACTCCCAGGAGCCCTCCGACCCTCGGGAAGCCCGCCGAATGAAGTACCAAGCTCGGCGCTTCGTCATCCTCGACAACGCCCTCTACCGAAGATCGTTCTCCGGGCCCCTTCTGAAGTGCCTCGGCCCCGACGAAGCGAGCCAAGCTATTGAAGAGATTCATCAAGGCCTGTGCGGAGCACATTCAGGAGGTCGGTCGCTGGCTAGAATCCTGCTAAGGCAGGGGTACTGGTGGCCGACCCTACAGCGCGACTGCACGGCTTACGTACAACATTGCGACCGTTGCCAGCGGTTCGACCATTTGGTCCACCAGCCAGCCACGGAACTTGTCACCCTTACCGAGCCTTACCCTTTCGCTCGGTGGAGGATCGACATCCTTGGGCCATTCCCAACGGCTCAATCCCAGAAGAAGTTCATCATCGTCGCCATCGACTACTTCACCAAGTGGATCGAGGCTGAAGCAACAGCGAGGATCACCGAGACAGTCGTCTAGGGTTTCGTATGGAAATCGATCATTTGTCGCTTCGGCGTCCCCCGAGTGATAGTGAGCGATAACGGGTGGCAATTCGACTCTCGATACCTCCGAGACAGATGTGCCGACCTAAATATCCGCAACCACTTCACCTCGGTCGCCCACCCTCAGGCCAACGGGCTGGTTGAAAATGCCAACAAGACCATCTTGAAGGGCATAAAAACCAGACTCGGCAAGGCTAAGGGTAGCTGGCTCGAGGAACTGCCTAGCGTACTATGGTCGCACCGAACGACCCCCAGGACGGCAACCGGTGAGACCCCTTTTCAGCTCGTATATGGCACCGAAGCCGTCGTTCCGTTAGAGATCGCCAATCTGTCTCTCCGAGTGATCAGCTTTTCGCCCGAGGCAAACGAGCAGAAGTTGCTCGAGAACCTCGACCTGGCAGACGAACTCCGAGAGATCGCGAACGTCCGAGCTACGGAATACCAGCGCCGCCTCACTCGGTACTACAACGCCAAGGTCCGAGGCAGACAATTCCGACCAGGGGACTTCGTTCTCAGGAAGACCGAAGCATCTCGACCACTGGAGGCGGCGGGCAAGCTATCCCCCAACTGGGAAGGCCCCTACCGAGTGATCGAGACGCTCGGGAAAGGTGCGTACAGGTTAGCCACAATGGAAGGGGAACCCATTCCCCAGACATGGAATGCAACCACACTACGCAGATTTTATTTCTGAATACTATATCAACAAATCGGGTAGAATAAACCCCCTTATCTTTCGCATTCATTCAAGATAACGGTTGGTACATCAAAAAGGCAACTGCCAATACATTACATAGTGAAAAGCAAAAATCCATCTAGCACCGCGGCAAACGACCATCGCCCGACCGACCCCGTCTTGACCTTCTCGCATCCAGCCACTGACTCTGCCTCGCGTAGAAACTGGCTCGGACAAGAGATGGTCGACCCAGTTGGCTCGGGTGGACCGTGACAAAGGTGACAGAGGGACAGCAAGGAGAAGGCCACCTTTCACGCGAGGAAGGCTACCTTCCAAGTTGGGAACAACCTGGAAAAAGGAACGCCGTGAAGGTCCCCTCTCTGCCAAACTACCAACTCTTTGGAGGCGAACAGAAAGCAAGCAGCCCCCGAAGAGTGAAAGAAATGAAGAACAAAAGAGAGAGAAAGAGGCTGCGGACAAGGGTGAGGAAGGAACTGGAGCCGCCTCCTCCCCTCCCACGGAGGGGAATGGCGGCCGGCACCCCTAACTCCCCCATCCGCCCTCCATCTCGGCGTCCGCCCGGAAGCCTCGCCGGAGCCAAGAGGAGGCAAACGGCGTGCCCCCGCACGTCGAAGCCCTCTCCAGATCCGCGCGGCGACCGTCGGACCCGTCTCATGCACGCGCGGCGACCGTGGGACCCGACCGATATTCCAGGACAGCTGGAACCGGCCGCTCCCCGTCGTCTGCAGCGTCACCTTCTGAAGGGTCCTCCATGCTCCGATCGCGACGGCGCAACGCAGAGCGAAGACGAGGGAATAAGAGCAGACCGCCGGTAAGAGTCCTAAGTGTTAAGAGGGAAGGAGCACCCTTCGGTCCTTTTTATAGGCCAAGAGAGGCCACGCGCCTTAAATGACTCCCCCCTCGAAAACACGCTATAGGATCTCCCCTGAAAGATCACCTCAAATTCCTCGATCCCCACTCTAGCGGGACTCGCGAAGCACCTCGACTTTCAAAGCATGGTAATACGGAAGGACGCCCGCAAGAAGTCTCCCGAATTGACGTGCGAAAATGGCGCAAAAAATATCGGCACTTTCCAACTGCCCCGATACGCCAACCAAATCACAGCGAAGATAGCGATCAAATAAAGTAAGTCATTTATTGCCTCCCATAAAAACCTCTTACAAAAGTAAAGACAGACAAAAGGGAGAAGGGGCAAAATAAAGTTACATCAGGCCTCGGGCCCACTTTGAAGCTCGGGAACGGCAGTAGGGGACGCGTCACCCCCGGTACCCTCGGCGACGGCCGGCCCGGACACTGACCTCGCCTGTGCGAGAACTGTCCCGGTCGTGAGCCATCCCGAGACCTCCGGAGCTGGTGACCCCGCTGGAGGCGATTCCTCCGGTTCTTCCCCGGCCGAAGATGAGGAGCTGGAATCTGACTCGTCCGAGTCATAACTCTGGCCATAAGGAAAATCACCCCCGGCAAGGTGCTCATTGGCATAGTTCATCGCCCGGCGATAGCCCTGCCTGAACCCCTTTCGAGCACCCCGGCGGAGCGCTACCTCGTAGTAGGGTAGGGCAGCTGCAATCAGGTTGGCTGAGTAAGCTTCCGAGCCTTTATAGCGCTCGATCGCTTCCGCCTCGACCTGCCCGTCCCAAGCCCGCTCCGCCTCAGCCGCACGCTCTTCCGCCCTCGCCAGACGCTCCTCCAGCTCGGTCATCCTCCGCTCGGCTTCGATCATCCGACCCTCCGCCCGGGCTCGGTCCGCCTCAGCCTCAGCGCGAAGGCGCTCCGCGTCCTCCGCCCGATCCTGCAGCTCGCCGCGCTCAAGCTCCCAGAGGCTATCCAGCTCGATGTGACGTTGATGCTCATCTTCTAGACGTTTGCTCTTCCTCTCGAGCGATTCTTGGGCCCTTGTCAGCTGCTCGGCCAGCACCTCGGCTTCCCGTCGGCTCGACCGCGCCAACTCCCTGAATGCGAGGAACTCCCGCCGGAGCCCCTCGTGCTCCCCCTCGAGCCGGGCCAGTTTCCCCTCGCATCCACCAAGGGTCCAGGCGAGCTTCGACTGCTCTGCCTCCGTCCGGGCGTGCGCCTCTGCCATCACGGCCGATGTCCGAGCTATGACCAGGCCGCCCTCCATCAGGATGTCAAGGACCCCGGCAGGAGTGCTGCGCTTTTCTCCCCCCCTCGTCCTATCAGCGATCGACCGGCAGAGCCGGTACAGATCACCCGAGACACCGAGCCTGACCAGAGATTCCGGCAAAGGGGACTGCTCCACCCTGGGCACCCCGCCAGAAGGCCCTGTTGTGGCGGCAGAACCAACCGCCCCGCGCGCCACGGTCGGTTGGGGTTGCAACGCCTCCCCGGGCGAACCCCCACCCTCGACCGGCGCCGCGGGATCCACCGCACCAGAAGCTGCCGGCACTTGGGGTTGCGACGCCCCCGCGGGCGCACCCCCATCTGCACCGACCGAACTCTCAGTCCCAGCGCCGGCCACGCCGGCATCGGCCCCTTCTGTCCCTACAGAGGGGAGAGCCGACCCATCACCTCCCTCTGCGGGGCCCCTGGTCTCCTCGGCCCCCTCTCGCTCGGCAGATGGGAGAGCCAGCCCGGAAGGGTCGGCCCCATCCTGCCCCCGAGAGGGGAGTGCCGCCGAGCCAGAATCGCCCCCGACGGCGGTAGGAAGACCGGCTTTCCTGGCCCTCTTCCTGGCCTTCGCGGCCTCCCGCAATTTCCCCACCAGGGGATCCTTGCGCTTCAGACCGGTCGATCGAGAAGACCCCTCGGAGGCCGCCCCCTTGCCCTTATCTCGGGCATTGACGCGACCCACCGGGGCATCAGGCTCATCGGCTACCGAGTCATCCCCCAGATCGATGACCTCGGCCGCCTCCTCCAGAGGCTCCCGCCTCACGTCTGCAGCAAGAAGAAGCCCCGGTCAGGAGGAGGAAAAAGAGCTACCACCCCAGAAAAAGAGCCTCAAGAGCCGTACCTGACGACGTCAACCGCGAGAGAAGACACCGTTCGATGTTCTCCGGCGTCACCAGCTCCTCGGTCGATTGGTGATTCTCCAGCAGACGGGCAGCCTGCTGCTCCACGTGGGGAGGGAACTCCTCCTGGCGAGGGGGCAGATTCGGGTGAAAGTTGGGCGAGGTCCGGCATCTCCAGATCTCGTCCGTCGCCACCGCCTTCACCCAGAAGAATTGGGTCTTCCACCCCTTGTGCGAGGAGTCCTTCGCCGTAAGCGAGATGCAGCTCCTGTTCCTCCGCGCCTGGATGAAGTAGAAGCCTTTCCCCGCCTGCGGGTGCGCTTTCAACTCAAAGAAGAAGTGGAAGAGGTCCGGAGAAGGGTAGATGTCGCGCTGGCGACACAGAATCCCGAAGGCCGAAAGAAGAAGATAGGAGTTGGCCACCAACTGAATAGGTGCCAATCGAAAAAAATTGAGAAGCTGCAGCACGTAAGGATCGAAAGGAAGCTGAAATCCGCTCTTCCAAGCCAGAAGGAAGGTGCAAATAAACCCAGCACGATCATCCAAACTCGTCTCGTACGGAGTGGCGGCAACAAAGCTATAGCGGAGAGGCAGACGGAAACGGTGCTCTAACCTCCTCACCTCCGTCTCCCCCAACTCGCTACAGTTGGGGACGGGATCCCGCCTCACCGGCACAGGCTCCGGGCTCTGGTCCGCCATCGAGTCGAGAGAAGATCCCTCGCACGAGCTTGAAGACTCCGGGGGAGAAGGAAGCTGCTGGATCGCCTCCGCGGTTATCCTCGCCAACTCTTCAAACGCTGCCGCAAGGCTCCGTGTCTCCGCTGTGCTCTCACGGCGCATCAAGAAGTAAGGAAAGCCTAAAACCCTGGAAGCCTAGAACGATGAACAGCGCCCCCTATAAACCCCTGAGGGTGGCGACGCGCCGTTCCGTGCTCAGAGAAAAAGGGGGGCCCCTTCGTTTCAAATCCGTCAGGATCATCATTACGGGCCTCGGCGACCGCTATAAGCGGCTCCACAACGCCAACGGAATTCCACCCACCTGAGCCACGCCGGTCCAAAGCCTCGAAAAACTACTCATCCGAGCCTCCTTGGCTCGGGAGTAGGAGGGGGACAAGTGGAGAGGGGGATTTCCGCAGCCCACCACAAAGGCCGCCCAACAAGACCTACAAGGTCCAACCCGGCAAGCCCACCCAAGTGATAGCCCACAGGGCCCACTTCGGGAGAAAAGCCCAATAAATAAGACTCGAGGAACCAACTCTCCCCGGCGGCCTTCTAGGCTCGGAGGGCCCGATACAACGGTTAGGTCCCAAGGAAGGTCCGGCCTAAAGCCCTCTCCCCATCCGAGAGAGATAGGCTCCAGCCGATCTATCCGACCCCACCCTCGCCGGGTCATGCCTATCGCTCGGACGTGAGCTAGCATCCCCGAGGCTCGATAAAACCGGTTCATTATCTGCAGGTGCAGCCGTTCAGAGTCCTCCGCCAGCGGGAGAGTCATGGGAGCTGCCGGACTCCAAGGGGATAACGTTCCCACGATCAGGCCATGAAAGCCCCCGTTAAAGACGTAACTCCCGCCGGGAACCCCTCAGCTTACAGGACTCCTGAAGGCGGCGCACTATTTAAGCAAGGGATACCCTCTGGAAGATGGTAAGATGAACTAGGCATTCACATACCCTAAGCTCCTGAGCACGATTCGCTTCACCCTTTGGTGGAGAGGATTCTCGCGCATCAGCTCTCTCCTCCCCCCATTATCGCTTCCACCATCGCTCTACTGACTTAGCCATCGGAGGGTTTGCCCCAGGGAGATCCCCTGGGCCCTCTGACACGTTTCCCTCTCTTGCAGATTCATCTTCTGGTGATCCACAGCCCGCTCAGGACCCAGCGCGAGATTCCGCCTCTTCAAATGTGAAGGGCGAGAGATGCCCCGATCATACTCCCGGGGTGCGGAAAACTTGACTCCGTCGAGTAAGAGTCCTTCCCTCCTTGGAGGGTGTAGAAGTGATATCGCCCATAAGTCATCCGAAGGAGACCGATCCGTCCACCCGATGAGATAGCGCTCATACACCTTGCTCCTGATGGCAGTGACATGTTCATCCAATATTTACTCAATTTGCTCACGCTGGGCTCTCTTGGCTGGTGGTCTCTCCTCACAGGTGGGTGCTCTCTCAAGGGAAGGAATAGGCTCAATATCCTCACTGGATACCACCGTGGGTCCCTTATATGGCACTAGGTCGGCGACATTGAATGTGGGACTTACCCCATATTTCTCGGGAAGATATAACTCAGCGCCAATGTACCTCATAACCTGGAAGGGACCAGCCCCACGAGGCCTCAATTTGGAGATGTCTCCTGGGGAGAGCTTCTCCGTCCTCACCATCACAAAGTTACCCACGTGGAAATTTTGGTGACGTCGATGAGAGTCGGCCAACCTTTTATAAGTCACATTCTTCTTGCTAATGTGCTTGCGGATCTCTTTATGCAATGTTGTGAATGCAGACATTCTAGGGGTGATGGGTGGACCTGGGCAACCAAAAGTAGACCTATCATGTAATGATGCAGTGTAGACTTTGGTCAGTCTAGGTGGGCCGGGGCACTCGTAGGTGGCCCTATCATGCAAATTGGTGATAAATATCGGGGGACCCGGACATCCGTAGATGCCTTTGACATGCTTAAGACCCATGATGAATGAAGGTGGACCATGACATCTGAATATGGACCACTCATACTTTCTACTTGACATGTGGGTGATATGAATGAATGGACCCAACATAGTGTTCATGCCAAGGGGTGTGGTAAGCCTAGACACATGCATGCTTTTCCCAAAGGTGACTTCCATGTGTATAGGTGTGGGACAACCTTTGAACTCCCATTGGAAAGGATCGAATGGATCTAAGAAGGTGGTCGTCATGGGGTGGGGCACAACCTTATTACCTAGGGATATGTGGCCCAAGGTCATGGCTCCCAAGGTGTAACCCGGGTCTAGGATGGGGTGGATTAGGTCAAACATGGTGGTGGGTGGTGGATAAGGTGGTTGGGTCCCATGGGTTCTTTGACCCCCATTGGAAGGGATCAAAGGGATCATAAAAAGGGTTATCGAGGGGGAGGGTCCTTATGTCCTCAAGATCCTCAAGTGGTGGTGGGTCATCCTCCTCTAATGAGACAATTGGGCCGAAGTTCTTTGTGAGTGGGTCGGCCATGAGTGGAGGGCTCGACGTTCTACCCGAGATAAGCAACTCTAATTTGTGGATAGCATCGGGCTCATCGGATATAGGGAGGAATAATAGGAGGTCACTAGTGTAGCAACCCATGGTGCACATTGAGGTGATGGACCCAATACATAGGTGTAGGAGGTCTAGGCTCCTAGGTTGTTGGGTCATGGGAGTCAACATGCCAGTCAACTCTAATTGCCATGCTAAGCCCTTAAGAAGGTCCTCTAAGGTTTCCACTTGGTATGATGTTTGGATTATGGTGTGATAGGATGAGAAGGGTATAATGGGAAGGTTTTGCTATATGGGAGGGCAAACATAGGACATGATGGGGTGAATTGGTCTCTCCTTTAGCCATCTAGCTAGGGGCCCATCTGTGATTATAGTGCCTTTTGTGATGGTTTGTGTCTCTTGAAGATCAAGATTATTTGAAGTGGTGAAGGGTTGAGGCTCTTCCTCGCCATTGGTGTGAACTCAGACTTCCTTATGGGCGGGGAGAGGGTCTGGGCTATCAACTATTCCTATGTGAGTGGGTGTGGCCTTCTTTCTCAAGGGAATGGGAAGGTCTTTTGGAGATGGGGTGATGATGGTTGGGGCATGGTGTACCCGGGGTGGTGAGTGAGGTCGAACTTGGGTTGGGAGTGGAAGTAGTGGTGGCCTAGGTTGGGGTAGGGTTGGGATTGGAAGTGGAAGGTGGGTTGGTTCAGTTTGGGTTGATTGGGGGGTGTACCCTTTTTAGGGGATGATGAGGGGATAGTGGTGGGGACCAAGGGGAATTGTGGGGTATGGGTTTGGTGAGGGATTGTGGGTTGGGTGGTGGTGGCCGTCATGGGTCAAGGTGGAGGGATGGACACGGGGTCCACTTGGGTTTGAATGGTGAGAATAGGGTGAGTGGTGGTCCTTATTGGGGAAACCGGGTTGGTTAGGGGTCTCTTCCCCTTGGGATCGGCCGGTTGTAGAGGGGGGGAGTGGGGGCCAATTGAGTTTGGATAGTGAGGTTTGCGGAAGGGGGTTTTGGTTGGATTGTGGGGACCCTTAGGGGATTTGGTGGAGAGGTGGATGCTTGGTTTATTTTGGTCTTAAGGGAGAGGACTTGGTTGCGAAGTGTAGTTATGATGGTTGAGAGGTGATTTGTTGGGGGTGGTGGAGGTGGAGACCAAAGGTCGGTCTCAAGTTGGCCGGGTGGAGATGGAGGAGTGGTAGTGCTCCTCGGGGTAGGGGTGCTTGAGTAGGAGGGGTGGGAATGTTTGGGGATGTAGATCTTTCTAAGTTCTACTTTCATATCATCCCACGAGGAAATGGGCTCTTGCCTCCTAACCCTTCTTAATCCCTCTATGTGTTCCCACTTACTCTTGGCTTGACCCCGAAACCGTCCCTTGGCCTTTCGGACTCTCGCGGATCCATATACCCAAGTCTTTTCAAAGTACTTTTATATGGTAGCCTCCCACCTAAGATAGTCACTAGAACGTGATCCGTCAAAGGTAATATCCCTATCTAGGATGAAGTCCATGGGTGGTGAGTAGGCTAAGTAGGAGGTGGCCATGATGATCGGGGGGATCAATGCAAGGGTCGGATTGATGATGACTCCAATGCAAGCATGCCCTGGGACTTGACTTGTAGAGACAAGTCAATGACTTACTCTGATATCAATTGATGTGACACAACCTTGGACCAAAATGAACAAGCACAATTTGCAATTCAAAAGGACCGATAATGGCGACCGCTCACCCGATGCTCACCCAAGACCCGGGGTAGCTTGGAAATGCCAAGGAGAGGTTGTGAGGGCTGGGCCCTTGCTGGTAGAGGGCCAGCAAGGCCTAGGTTAATTCCCAAGGGTAATGGCAGCCCAATTCAAGGGAGCCGACGAGGTGCCAAGGCACGGGTTACACTCCTCACCCCACAGTGATCTCTTGAAGCAAGGAGCTCAAGGATCGGGCTCTCACTCTCACGGCCAGCGGAGTTTATGAACTAATATTAGAAAGAACAAGCACTAAATGGAGCTAGGAGTGGAGCACTTACTCGACCGGTTTGAATAAACCGGCCCCGCTCGGAGACGTGGGCGAGCGGGGAAGCGTGGGTTCCCCACACGCCGCGCCAGGGTAGCTTGACCGGCTCAAATTGTTACAACACTACACCCCATGCAAGGGGGGGATCTAGGGGTGAGGGTCAACTGATATTACATCCAAAACTACCTCCACACAGGGAGGGGCCTTCAGCCGGCCAAGCGGGGAGGGGTGACACCAAACTAGCGATCAACAAGGAAGCCGACGTCGATTCTGTCCGCTGTCTCTGCTTCAAGACTGACTGATGGTTATCACAATGTTGTGGCCACTCCAGAATTTTGCCAATGACGAGACCACTTGGAGATTCTTCGTAGCTGGATCGGGATGATGCTTGAATTTTGTTGATTTCTTTGGGCACCGCTGCTGGTCGGGGTAGGGGCTTGAACAGGGTGGCAGACCCTCGGTTCTGACAGCTTCAGGTTTCCAACAACAGGAAAAAGAGGATGCCACGACCGCTCCCGAACTCAGAATCAGGTGCCACCGGAGCCGTTGGAACCGTTGGCGGGTCCTCTTCGAAGCAAAAATGGCGGGGAAGCCAAACGTTGTCGGAGAAGACCAGTGGGCTCTGAACTCTAATGAGAGGTCAGTGAAGACTATGGGGAAGCAGAACCGCGCACCCGGGGGAGAAAATTGATAACTCCTGGTTCCGGATGCCAAACTGAGCTCTGCTTTTGGGAGAAGAAAGAAGACTCGTAGTAGAAGCTTTTTGAAGAAGAACTCTCGATCATATTCCAAGCAGGACCGTCGCAGTCGGGCTTCCACTCCGGATCTGGTCTCCTGCCAGGGAGGCTTTGCACAGTCGGGGAAGAATGACTCCCCTGGGCGATCACGAACTCAGAACGGGATGGGACCACCGCCGTTGCGAAGAGGACTGGGAGACGCTTCCAACGATGGCTCTTGATCCTTCAGAAACGTCCGGAGGAAACCGTGGTCACCTCTGCAAGCTGCTACTCTTCTACAGATCTGCAACTGGGAACTGTAGGTTGAAGGTGACGGGGGGGAATGGGGTATATGGGAGGGGAAATGGGGGTGGATGAGTGTGGGGAAAGCCCGGGCTGTGAGGGGGTCTAGGAGGGGGTGTTCCAAGGTGGGGGAAGGAAAGAATGGGGTCTGGAAGGGGGTCTAACAGGTGGTGGGAGGAGGAGCTACGAATTTGGGAAGGTGGGTGAGAGGGAAAGGGTATTTGAAAATGGGTTTAAGGGTGGGATTAAATTTTGGTCTTGGGGGATGGGAAGAGGTGTGTGGGGAAGGTAAAAAGGGGCTTGGGGAGTGGGAATTCTCCCTTGGGAGATGAGAGGGTGCTTGGGGAAGGGGAGTGGGTGGTTGGTAGTTGGAGGGTGGAGTGGGGAGTGGTGGAATCTCCCTTGGGGCTGGGGTGGAGTTAAGGTGGGTTGGTGGGGAGTTGGGGATGAGTTATTGGAGGGGGGAAGAGAGAGAAAGGTGGTTGAGAGGGGAGGAGAGAGAAAGGGGCACGTGTTTTAGAGAGAGAAAGTGGAGGAGAGAGAAAATGACTTATTAGAGAGAGAGAGATAGAGAGAGAGGGGGGATAGGGGTAATCACTCCCAAGGGTTTCTCACCCAACTAATGGAATCTCTCCAATAGGAAATTTCAACTCTCAAATGGCAATTTTCATTCATTGATTCATTAACTCAAATGGAGGAAATGGGGTCCTATATAGGCAACCCACATTTCTACAAAAGTCCCTGACTCTTACTACAATGACTAAAGACCAAGGGGGTAGGGGCGCCCCTGGGCCTAGTCCAAAGAATTAGGCCCAATAACCATTCTAAACAATCTAATGACACTTAACCTAGGTAGATGACTCATTAACCTAGGTACATGACTCAAATAAAAAGAAAATTACACTGACATGACTCAAATAAAATATGAAAATTACATGACTCGACTCAGAAAAATATGACGGACACAATGGAGCTATGCTGGCGAGCAATCGAAGTTGTGGAAAAATGTGAAGGGCGAGAGATGCCCCCATCATCATGGGTTAAAATATTGCAGATATTCAGAAATAGAAAACTGTCAAATGGACAACTACCACTTGAGGTTAGCGATCTATCGTACGACCGCGACAGTTCTCTGGCGGTCCATAGGAAGACCGTTTCTTCCTGTTTTAATCCGAGTTCAAAAGATAACTACACAAAAATGCTAACTAAGACATATCTTGTCTGGAAACCAACATATTTCAACTTCCATGAACATGATAGAACAATTGAAGGCCAACAATATGCATAGGTTTATGTGATTACAAGAAAACTCATATTTTTACTTCATTAGGGCTTGTTCAAGCATGAGGAATACACTATGTGCATAGTCCTAAGTAAAACATGAAATTCACAAAGTACAATGCATGAAAACGAATGAAACAAGAGGACTTTTGTTCCTGACTTTAAGTTTAAGCCTTTCATGAGATAACCTACCTTTAATAATGCCTCTATCCTTCGAATTTCTGACTGAAACCACGCCCTAGTTTCTGCACTTTCTTGCTCTAAATCAGTAACTTCACGTCCCTCTATCTCCTGATTCCCTTGACCTATGGACATGAAATTTTGAGGATAAGTAGAGAATATAAAGGGGAACATAAAGTTCTAAAGAACCTCTATCTAATTACCTCGTTTAGGGCTCCGAATTCCTTGATCTTCTTGGGTCGGACGCACTAATTCCTGAGTTCTTGTTGTGGAATCAACTACTTTGGACGTCTCTAACTTCCTGTAGGCTTGATCTCCTAGAACAAAAATTGGAGAGTAGTTAGTTCTATCTAAAATAAACATATTCCTAGAGGAAACTTACCACTAATTCTTCCTCCTTACTTAGGATTCCATGCGTGCCAAAAGTAAGCGTCGCACAGGCCAAATCTGTGACCTATTTATAGGATTTAACTAGGATTTGAAAATTAGAACGAACTTAGAGTCCTAATTAGACTTTCAATTCGATCTACAATCCTTCTAGACTTATCTAATTAGTTGATAGAGTTGATCCGAGATGATTTGGACATGAAAAATCTCACCTTTTCACGTTTTCTTCCTCTCACGGAACTGACATCAATTAGCGGTCGAATACTGGACCGCCAACTATCCTCTAGCGGTCTCACGATAGATCGCTAGCCTTCGTGAGCGCCGAATTTGAAATACTTTAAACTCTTTTGGTATTATCCCACTTATTATCCATTTATTAATCTCTTTAAAGAGTAATTATTTTTAATTTTTGTGATTGTACCCATTCCTAGCTTCTAGAACATGGGCTAAAGTCCTAAATAATCTTTTTGGGCCTCTTGGGTTTATTATATGGGCCTAATCCTCTTGGATTAATATAAGGCCATAAATCTAATTCATTATAATTTAATTAATAGCCTATTAAATGCTAAATAATTATATTTTAAATCCAAAAAATTCTTAGAAAATTCTCGGGTGTTACACTGCCTAAGCCCCTGAAATACCCTCTGACCATATCGGTCATTTCTTCTTGATCCCGCCCCCCGTGGGGAATGGGGGATAGCATGTGGCCTCGCACCTGAGGCAGATAGGCCAATCAGGCTTTCTCCGATGACCGATGGAACCTTCCCCTCACAACCGGGATATCAGCCATCCTGGCGCAGGCATGGAAAACTTCACGGCGCGGAAGCTCTGCGACCGCATACTCCTCTTCTTTTGGGGCCGCACCCCTCTCATTTCTCCTCCTCCCGACCTCCCTTGATCCGGGCTCGTAGGGACGGACAGACATGTCTTCTTTCTTGGGTTGGACCATCTTGGGGACCCTAACTGGTTTAAACTTCCTTGGCCGTGTGGCGAGCTCGGTTCGGTCTTGGCGACCTTCTTCCTCCTTCTCTGCCCTTCTTCCAGACAAGGCCGGAAAGGAGTTGTGAACAAGCACAGCTGGGACTACTCGGTCAGGGATGGCCTGGGCGTCACGTCCGTCGAGGAAAATACGGACACCTCCAATGAGGATAAACTTCCCGGACGCCGAAAGACGCCTAGTGACAGTAGTAGCAGTTCTCTTCCGGATACTCCTCTGCTGAAGGCCTCCGGACTTCCTGTTGCAAATGGGGCGAGCTCCGTTGGTGGCGTGATGCACCATGCAGCCAACTTCTGTCGTCGGCCTCTTCGGTGGGCTTGCACAGCGTGGGGGTTCAGGGGCTCTGACGTCTTCAGTGTCCTTGATTCCAATCGGCTCGGGAGACTCGACTCCCAATAATTCAGTGAAAGCCGGCCCCAAAAAGTTGGGGAAGCCGACAGCGGGTGGGAAGGATCCAAACACAGTGGGCACCGCCAGGTACCCGTGGTTGACGTGGTTGTTAACGACCTCCAAACCGAACACGAGCGCCGCTAGTCCAGTCTCCATTCTTACTCTTCTGCAGCCACAGAAACAGGCAAACGATCAGTATTCTTGGGGGAAGCCCCAAGTGGCTTCCTATCTTGGCAAAGAGATGAAGGGAGACCCAGTCCCACCGGGCGTGTCACTTTGGTGACAGCTATTTTATGTATAAAATGCGTAGGCGTGCCAGTCATTGGAGTGACAAAATTTATTGTGCGCTCGATCTGACTTGGTCAACCGATTGTGAGGTCCGAGTCGGGACTGGAGGTCCGCCATACCGCAAAGACTATAGCGTTAATTACATCCTCCGAGAGGGAGGAAAACCCTTGATTAATTGCCAAGATAAGCGCCACTCGGGGCCAAATAATAAAGATGTATCGGAGGTGACATGAACACGAGGCTACACAGACCCCTATGCTTCTTTCTTTTTCATGCAAGAAGAACTAAGATTCATTATGTTCGCACTTCGGTACAAGGCGGGGAACTTAGGTCTGAAGACCACCACCACGCATGGTGACACTTCCAGTCAGGTAGGACCCGACCTTCTGTTAAACGTCATTTTATATACCGAAGTGTGACCAAACGCACAAGCAAGTATTATTTTCACAACACGGGTGATTAGGAAGAGTTATTTACCAGGAACATGGAAAGCACATGATCTCATCATGCTTATATAGACATATATATATATATATTTACGCATATGTATACATATATATATACATACATATAATGTATTTGGCTATTTATTCAGAAGTATTCAACAAGAAGGGCACATAGGAGAGCTGAGTTGGCGGCAAGCACCACAAAAGTCGGTGCAGTGCTGCCAAGGGCCGGTGCAGGTTTGAAGAGGAGGCACTGGAGTCGGTGCAGGTTTGAAGAGGAGGCACTGGAGTCGGTGCAAGTCCGAATGGAGGTCGGTGCAAGATGAAGAGGGTGATGCTGGGTCAGTGCAGGTTTGAAGAGGAGGCACTGGGGTCGGTGCAGGTCCGAATGGAGGTCGGTGCAAGTTTGAGGAGGGGAGGCGGCATGGATCGATGCAAGTGCTGAGGAATGCGATGCAGCGGTCGGTGCATATAGCGGAGAGGCGATGGCCGATGCAAAGCTAGCGGTGGAGAGGGTCGGTGTTAGTGGCGAGGATATGCGGCAGGGGTCGATGCTAAAGCATGGGAAGGTCAGTGCTAGTGAAGAAGAGAAAGGTGGTAGCGTCGAGGCTAGTGAGAAAAGGGGCGATGGCAGAGTCGGTGAGGTTGGTGAAGAGAGGGTAATAGTCTGGAGTCGGTGGCGGTTGATGAAGAAGGGGGTGATTCGGTGGAGTTAGTGGCGATTGATGAAAAAAGGGGTGATTCGATGGCGTTGCCACCGAATCAAAATTCATGGGGGTTAATTTGGCGGCGATGCCACCGAGTCATAAGGATCCACTATCTGAGCTTGGCTTCGCACCGAATTAGGACATCTGAGTGAGGATATCCATGAGGCTTAAGAACCCAAAGGCGTGACTGCTTGGGCATTGGAAGAAATTCTGCCGTTATCATCTTTTATATAAGTTCTTATCTCATTCACTTGTTTGCTCTCCCTTCTTGTTCGTTTGTGTGAGGTTCATACTCCAGCACTAGACAACCGTTGTCGTATAGGTCCCTCAATCTGTTAGAGACTTAGAGAAAATCATCGCGAAACATAATCTCGTCTGAGGAAATTTAGGCATCATCTCCCCTGTACAGGGAGATGTTCAGTTAGACAAATGGAATGGCACACGTTAGACGGTGCCAAACCGTAAACACTGAGGAGCCCATGTGGACTGTGTCAGTCCCTGAGGTCATCACGAACAGAGTCTCGAGGGCCAGCCTACTAGAGACTCATGATGATCCAGGGGTGAAATGGGCCTCTAATTGTAGCCATACATATGGCGGTTTCATTTGCTCACTCGGTGCAAAGGGCTTCCAGGGGAACATGTGACAATACGACAGACCCCCTGGAACCCTGAGTGGCATTAGTACAGGGAAATTAAGCAACGAGCCAAAGGACTGTACCCCTCCCCAGTCAAGGATGATTAGAAACATTCGAAGAAAACCGTTCGTCGATTAGCAACGATTTCAGGGACATAGCATACCATTCTACCTCGCCACGAGACGAGCCCTGTTCTATGAGCGGTCATGATTGCCATAGGCAACTCGTGCTCACTGCCATCAGAGATAAGCCGAACGGGGCTGAGTCCCTCAGGGATAAATCATCAAACGCTGAGAGGGGAGGGTATATGGCAGCTCTGGAAGAAAGCAATAGAAGACTATCATGTCGACTATCAGAGTACACTAGTGCCCTTACAACTGACAGAAACGAGTGAAAGGGCACTCAACAATCTCGACAGAAACGAGTGAAAGGGCACTCAACAATCTCTTTTCTATCGTTCGATCAAGCGAAACCCATATTCGTAGACGAAACCGCTATCAGTAAAAGAACAGCCCCTAGGGAGGGGTAACTTACTGTTGCCCACAAAGGGCGTGGCTGCAAGCCATTATCCCACGGGAAGAAAGGAAAATTCCCGAAGACGAGCGATCATAGAATATGTTGTTGTGCCCCTTGTGCTTTGTTGATGATGTGGTGTTTTAATGATAGCAACATAATTGAGTCACCACTTTGTCTTGAGTATGTCTGATCTATTCAGTGGGAGATTGAATGAGTGTGCCATGTCTGAAGTGTGAAGAATACATGTGTATGCTTGAGTCATGCTGTGATAAATTGGTTTGTACTTGATTTCTGTTCTGTGCATTACTTCTCTGCTGATAATGTTCATGTTGCAGTTCATCAAGTCTATACAACCGTCTCACTGTTCACATGCATCAAGTATGTACAGCGTCCGTCTCATGTCATATGTGTTTACTTCATTCAGAACTTGGTACACAGTTTAACTGTGAGCATGGCATAGATCATGTCTGCATGTCTGTCTTTCATTAATATGGGTTCGGTGCAATGGCTGCGTTGACGCAGTGGAACAGCTGGGTTGACGCCTTGCTGCTTTGTCTACTTTTTGTTGCTCATTAAGTCTTAAAGCTTGTACATGATAGTTCATGCATCAATCTATTTGCCAAATGTATACATCAGTCAGCATTGCATTTTGATCATGGAGTCTATACATTCATAGCTTTTGTTATGCTCAGAATGCTTAAGTCTAAACACTGCCTTTGTTTCAAGTCGATACAGAGTCCTCATCTTATGAAGTCTGTACAGCCAGTCACTTGACAAAGTCTGTACAGTGTCTCGTATTGGCCAAGTCTTTACAGCCTCATCCTTACCTTCGTTCCAAGCCAAAGTTTACACATTCGTTTCCTTGGACAAAGTCTATACATCGTGCCTTGATCTCTCAAGTCTGTACACTCTTTATTTCAAAGTCTGTACATTGGAAGTATGTACAACGAACTGCTACACGCATCATTTCGTTGTCTTCGTGTCGTTATTTGTTCCATCTCGTGCTGCTTTCTGTGCCACCTCGTGTCGCTCCTTCTGTGTCACCCCTTCGTCTTTGAGTTGTTTTCAGCCAGTGTCGTCCTCGTGTTCGAGTCGTTTTCCTATGTCTTCGTGTTATTTTTATGTCTTCGTGTTATCTTTTGTTTTTATGTCTTCGTGTTGTTTTTATGTCTTCGTGTTATTTTTATGTTTGAGTCTTCATGATAGTTCTGTTTTTATGTCTTCGTGTTGTTTCTTTCTATCTTCGTCCAGGTTTTCTCTAATCGCGTGTTTTACTACCGTTTTACCTCGTGTCGTTCTCTCTTACCTCGTGTTGTTCTCATCTGACCTCGTGTCGTTCTCTTTGTAGTGTTAGCCTTGTTACTGTACGCACTTCATGTCGTTTTCTTTTATCTCGTGCTGTAGTCATCTTATGTACCTCGTGTCGTTTTCTGTATAGTGCACCTTTTGCTGTTTTAATGTCTATACATTCATTTCTAAGTTCGAGTCTACACACTTGTGATCACATCTTAAGTCTATACACTCGTGGCTAGCTGTTCAAGTCAATTCACTCGTTGGCTAAGTCTTCAAAGTCTATACATTCTATCCTTCTGATTAATCTCCTATGACTGTGTGATAGGTACTGATCGTGAAGCCTATGCAGAGTGGGCACGTGATACGAGGCTGGCATCTGGCACGTGATCCGAGATGCAGAGGAGCCTCCACGTGGACTGAAGCTTTTGGGCGGGAATCGTGGAGAGCACACGCTGCCCTAATCTGCTGCTGCTATAAATATGTGTCTTCTTCCTCTGAAGAGTAGGAGATGAAGGCAGAGAGTGACTGAAGTAGAAGCAGCCAGAAAAGAAGAAGAAGTGCAGAAGAGAAAGAAGAGATAGAGAAGGCTCAGAGCTAGATTGAGAGAGCAGAAGAAGAAAAAGAAAGAGAGACAGTGAGATACAGAGGGTGAGAAGAAGGTGAAGGCAGAAGTTGTGAGAAGGAAAAGAAGTAAGAAAGAAGAAGAAGAAGAAGAGAGAGGTCGTGTTGGGAGAAAAAGAGAAGCAGTAGAAGAAGTTTCTGCTGGACCGTGGATCAAATCCAGGCCAGCCAGCTCCTGCGAGAGCCACATTTGATTTTATCTTTTTCAGCTTTCTGTTGCTGGGTTTTGATTTTCTTTTGAACTATTCACTTGTTGTTCTTCCAATTGCCCTGTTGGGATCGGGTTCCTCCTGTGGACTCAGGAGAAGGGAGATCTTGTGTCTTCGATTTGCAAGTAGCTGGGTGCTACTTGTGGTTGGTTCCCTCCGGTGTGGAGGAAGAGAGACTTGCGTCTCTGGTTGCCTTTGACAGGGTGTCATCGGTTGTTTCCCTCCGGGTTGGAGGAAGGGAGATTTATCTCCGGTTGTGCTTCCCTCTGGTGTTCAGAGGAAGAGAGACTTGGGTCTCTAGGTTTCCCTCCGGATTGGAGGAAGGGAGGTTTGTTCCTCCGGTTCTGGGCTTGTGGGTAGCAAGTCCAGGGGTTCCCTCCGTGTCTGGAGGAAGAGAGACCGTGTGTCTCTAGTTTCCAAGTGGCTGGGAGTCACTTGGGGTGTCCCTCCGGTTGGGAGGAAGAGGGGAGGTTGTTCCCCTGGTCAAGCTGTTTGGCAGCCTTTGTTGCAGACTGAGTCTGCTGTGCTAGCGTTACTAGTGGAAGCCTCACTTTGATTTGGAGTGAGGGGTGGACGTAGGTCTGATGACCGAACCACCTAAAATCATCGTGTAGTGGTTTGTTTGATTTCCAGCTTCCGCTAGATGCATGCTAGGACCGTGATTTAATTGATTATCTATATCCTAGAGGTTAATTGAGTTTCTTATATGTTCACTTGTTTGCTACGCATTAGATGCTTGCTTAGGATCATTTGAGGGCTTCTTGAGTTGCTGTCTTGCTTTGATCCTTCTAAGGCTCCTTAGGCTATTTCTGCAACAGTTTTAATTCCGCGTTACTGAGCATTAGAGTTTTAATTAGGCCATATTTGTAGAGGGATACATTCACCCCCCCCCCTTTGTATCCGGGCCTTACATTCTAACAATTGGTATCAGAGCGGTGTCTGCATATAAGGTCCAGCGACCTGCAGATTCGATCTTGCTGTCTTAAGTGCTAATCTGTTTTTAGTGCATAATTGTTCCTGTTGCCTTGAACTTATTCGCTATTTGTTTTTCAATGGCTTTACCACCCGTCTTTAATGGTTCTAGTTTCAGTCAGTGGTACACTGCTTTACATGCCTATGTAAATTCTGCTAATCCTGATTTGTGGAAATTAATTTCACAAGGTCCTCACACCTTACCAACGAAAGTGTCCAAATGGACCGACAGACACAGATCAAAGGATGGAGAAAATCAGAAAGCCTTTAACCTGTTGAAAGCAGCTACTGACAGAGCCTTATGGTCTTGTCTTCATAATTGCAGCTCAGCAAAGGACATCCTGGATAGGCTGAAGCAATTTCACAGGGTAAACGAGGACAACTGCATGATGGCTAACAGAAGTAATCCAATTGGCAGCAATCAAGGCAGCAGTCAGACTGAAGATGATGATGATGAGGTAAATCTCTTCGAGAATTTTTCTCTAGAAGATTGGGAGAATGCTTATGCTGAATTATTTGAATCTCATGAACTGTTAAGAAAACAGTATAAAAAATTGAAGAAGGGTACTGGTTTAGATAGTTCAAGTTCTCCTTGTAGAAAGTGTGTTGAATTGAAAAATATTCATGATGCCTGTATGTCTGATTCTCTAATGTTGAAGAAACAAATTTCTTTATTGAAAACTGAGAATCAAGATCATGTGAAAGAAATCTCTGAACTTGAAAAGAAGCTTAGTCTAGCTAGTCATGATTCTGTTCAGAGTAAGGATTTGCTGAAAGAAATTGAATGTGTTAAGTCTGAATTAAACAAGCTGAAATCTGAAAATGACTTTCTTAAAGAGTTCTCCAATAAAAATGATGAAAAATCAGAGAAACTTAGACAGGAGAACAAATTGCTGATTGAAAAGCTTAATGCCATAAAATCTATAAACATAGAATTACAGAAAGATTCTGAAAAACAACAGGAAATGTTTCATGAATGTCAGTCTCTCTCAGATGAATGGGTGGTTGATGCTGATCTCCTAGAGCAGAATGGTAAACTGCAAGAGGAAATCAATGAGTTGAAACATCTAAACACCCAGTTGACAGATAGGCTAATAACAATGGAAAAAGGCAAGTGTGTGAGTATGGATAATTCTGATAGGTTGATGAATGCTGAACAAGAAAGTGAGAGTCTAAAAATCATCAACTTAATGTTAAATGGAAATGTCAGTTGCAATGAACAGAAAATAGCTGGATATGAGCTTACTATCACATCCCTTCAACAAGAAGTTGATGATCTTTACAAGTCCTTATCTGAAGCTGACAAGGAAATAGAATTAAAACAGGAAGTAGAAAAACTCAAAAGTCTGAATGATGCCTTGCATCAACAAGTAATTTCCTGTGAAACAGACTTGTCCAAATATGAAGCTAAAATTGCTGATTTGAATTTTGAGATTAAAGATTTGAAAGATTCTCTATCAAAATTTGTCAAAGGTAAGGATAATCTGAATAAGCTTCTTGGAAAGAGTGATAACTTTGAGAGAAAGGGACTGGGCTATAGTCCGACAAAGAAAAAGAGTAATGGGAATGAAATATCTACTGTTTTTGTCAAAGCCACCAATCAGAACACAACCTCTGCTCCTTCTATTTTCAAATTCACTGCACAAAAATCCACTGTAAAACCCAAAACTGTGGAACAAAATCAAAAACTGAAAAAGGATGAAACTTCACAGAAGAAGGATAAAGACACTCTTGTTACTATAAAGAAGGCTACACACAATTCACATGATCTCTCACACACTCACATTAAAAAGGGTTCATGTTATTATTGTGGGAATGGAGGTCACATAATGGAGGATTGTGGATTGATGTTAAAGGATGAGCATGCTAGTAGAACTTTACATTCTAGAAACTCTTTTGATAGAAACCATGTTGCTAGGAAGCCTGAAGCTTCATGTTATTATTGTGGGAAACATGGTCATCTCATGAATGATTGTTTTATCATGAAAGAAGACAACAAACTACAAGCCAGGTCTTCCATGCACTTTCATGATCCATATGGATCTAAACACAATTCTAGTCAGCACATTGTGTGCTTCAACTGCAATAAGCCTGGGCACAAGGCTGCTGAGTGCTGGTTTATATCTACTTGGGGTAAAAATATTTTTCATAGAAGAAATTCTTTTGCTTGCTCCCACTGTGGGAAAAATGGGCATACAGTCAAGGACTGTTGGCATGTTCAAAAGAACTATGTTAAACCCCATTTTGTCAAATTCCCTGCAAAACCTTTTGTGAAAATTTCATGCTATAACTGTGGGAAGCCAGGCCATAAATCTGCTGAATGTTGGATGGTTAAGAACAAGCATCAAACTGCTCATGCATATAACAGAAATTCTTATGAACATGTTTATAAACATCACCCTGCTGTCAATATGCATCATAAGAATCAAACACCAGCCATTTCATGTAGATACTGTGGAAAATTTAGACATTCTATGGATGACTGTTCACTAATGAAATTTGATGATAATGTTGCAATGAAAATGTTTAGAAAACCTGTCAGGGCTAACGCAGGACCCAAAGCTGCTTGGGTCCCTGCAGGATCAAGATGATCAAATACTTTGCAGGTGTGCCTTGGAGGGAGAAATAAAAGGGGTTAACCAAGGCACTCAAAAAGAAAATCCCAGGACTCAATTCAGGTCAGTTCTGAAATCTGTTTCAATTTCATTATCTGAAATTGTTGTTTTGCTTGGTTGATTTTTGATGTTCTTCTCATGCTGTTATTTGCACTAAACAAATGAGATTGCTTTGCACTGCATATGTCATTTGCATGACCATCATGATATATTAAATGAAACAGTGCTGAAGGGCATATGGAGTATGTCTGGATGCTACTGCCATGTGTGAGGTGGTCCTTGGACCGAGTCCTCCGCCTTGTACCATGGGTCTAGTTCTCATATAGAGCAGTGTATTGCATATCATAAATTTGAAGAAAATAAAATTCGAAAAGAAATGATTCATTGCACATCATGCACTTTGTCAGGGGGAGCTAGTTTGTTGTTGATTGATCATCATGCTCTCCTTGTTAGAATTGTTGCATACTGCATATGTAGGATAGTGCATATCATAAAATTTTGAAAAAAATATAAAAAGAAATTCACTGCACTTAGACAGGGGGAGCATTCCTATTTCATATCTTCTTCACCTCATGAACTCCTTTTGTTTAAATAACCTGATTCATTCTCTTGACTATGCGCTATTCAACGGTATTCTCTGCTGATATCTCGAAAATAGCTGATCAGTCTGTATTCCAGACTCAGCTCCTGTCTGATGATAAAAATCTCTTCTGATGCTCTTCTCTATTGCTGATTTACTCTACCACTCTTGCTTGTACTCTTCCTTCATATACCTCTTAGCCTGTGTGACTACTTTGGCTCCATTATTGAGTTGTTGGTCAGCTAAATTTATTGTTCTGATCTGAGGAATTTAAGCTGCATGTCATGGAATTCAGTCTGAGATTTTGACAGAAACTCCTATTATATGGATTTAAGAATTATCACTGAATCAGACTGATATAAGAGTAATGTATTCTCAGCTTTGTAATTAAATGAATTAAAAATATCTGTTGATGAGGTTTAATAAACTTTAACCTCTTGTGTCATGTAATCCTTAAAGTCTCTCATCTGATATCTGAAATTTGAAATCTAGGCTACTTTGGTAGAGATACATAGAGTGAGTGGTTTGGTAAAACATTAACTTGAAAAAGTTGAATAAATAAATAAAAATTGTGAATTCAGAGCAATGACTCGGTCACTGAGAAACTGAGTTCTTTATCAATGAAATAAAGTAACTCATGTCATGAGGTGCCACAGTTAACTCTGATAAAAATTCAGTGAAACAAAACCTGACAGAGCAATAGCTTATTTGTGTTGAGTAGCTGGGGAGTCTGGCCTCTGATAAAGGTGTCTTCTCATGTAAAAAGACACTCATATTGCTAACTCTGCTCTCAAAGTGAGAGGCAATGCCAGTTATCACACTGAGTAACTGGGTCACTTCAACTAAGACTTGTTGTGCCTCATGTAAAAAGGTGTTGATCAACTTAAATTACTCAGGAAAAATATAATGTGCTTCAAATAAAATTATCTTGAAAAATCTGTCAACTCATGTTCTTGAAAAAATGTTTAATTTCAGTACTAACCTGTGTATTTTTCAAAGGAGCAATTGAGATCATATGTGTAAGATAAAAGATGATTATTTTTTAGTGTTTTTCTGACTATTTGGTTCACTTTTATTAAAACTTGGATTCAGATATGAGCATTGAGTTTAATTTGGCAAAGTTGGTATACATCAAAATTAAATCAGATTGATTAAGTTGCCACTTCATAATTCTTTATGATAGAAGAGTCTACATCTTTTAAGACTTATTGAAGTGATGTATGCATTCAAATCCCTCATGATCAGATTCTTGCATGATCTACAAAGTGAACTTCTCTCTTATCAGTTGACTGATTCCATCTGCATTTTTCTGACCATACAAATGTGAGGTGCCACTCCCATTATTATCTTGTTCACTTGCAACCTTCTTAACTTCAGAATCCTTATGGTGGTGGATTTCAGATTGATTCCTGAGATGCATTTCTCTCCACACTGTTGGAATCTTCCATCTTGTTTTGTAATAAGTTCTGATTCTGTGATATTTTCACCAGAATTCAGATTCTTTGTAATGGCTGATTTCAGATTGATTTATTGGATAACCAGAGTCCATTCCTGTGCTTCAGGGGGAGTTATGGTTTATTCACATCTAAGGGGAGAGTAGTCAATCATGCATGTTGATAGGGGGAGAGCTGTTTCATTGTCATAAGGGAGATCTTCATTTTTTTTGACTCATTCTCTACATTTTCGTGCTATCTTTGTGTGCTGCTTTTATGTGCTACAGTGGACTATCAAACCATTTCCCTTCTTTTTGATTCTGTCAAAGGGGGAGAATAGTTTGATGAGTCAGTATGACTCATTATGTTGCCATCATCAAAAAGGGGGAGATTATTGTGCCCCTTGTGCTTTGTTGATGATGTGGTGTTTTAATGATAGCAACATAATTGAGTCACCACTTTGTCTTGAGTATGTCTGATCTATTCAGTGGGAGATTGAATGAGTGTGCCATGTCTAAAGTGTGAAGAATGCATGTGTATGCTTGAGTCATGCTGTGATAAATTAGTTTGTGCTTGATTTCTGTTCTGTGCATTGCTTCTCTGCTGATAATGTTCATGTTGCAGTTCATCAAGTCTATACATCCGTCTCACTGTTCACATGCATCAAGTATGTACAGCGTCCGTCTCATGTCATATGTGTTTACTTCATTCAGAACTTGGTACACAGTTTAACTGTGAGCATGGCATAGATCATGTCTGCATGTCTGTCTTTCATTAATATGGGTTCGGTGCAATGGCTGCGTTGACGCAGTGGATCAGCTGGGTTGACGCCTTGCTGCTTTGTCTACTTTTTGTTGCTCATTAAGTCTTAAAGCTTGTACAGGGTAGTTCATGCATCAATCTATTTGCCAAGTGTATACATCAGTCAGCATTGCATTTTGATCATGGAGTCTATACATTCATAGCTTTTGTTATGCTCAGAATGCTTAAGTCAAAACACTGCCTTTGTTTCAAGTCGATACAGAGTCCTCATCTTATGAAGTCTGTACAGCCAGTCACTTGACAAAGTCTGTACAGTGTCTCGTATTGGCCAAGTCTTTACAGCTTCATCCTTACCTTCGTTCCAAGCCAAAGTTTACACATTCGTTTCCTTGGACAAAGTCTATACATCGTGCCTTGATCTCTCAAGTCTGTACACTCTTTATTTCAAAGTCTGTACATTGGAAGTATGTACAACGAACTGCTACACGCATCATTCAGTTGTCTTCGTGTCGTTATTTGTTCCATCTCGTGCTGCTTTCTGTGCCACCTCGTGTCGCTCCTTCAGTGTCACCCCTTCGTCTTCGAGTTGTTTTCAGCCAGTGTCGTCCTCATGTTCGAGTCGTTTTCCTATGTCTTCGTGTTGTTTTTATGTCTTCGTGTTATCTTTTGTTTTTATGTCTTCGTGTTATCTTTTGTCTTTATGTCTTCGTGTTATTTTTATGTCTTCGTGTTATTTTTATGTTTGAGTCTTCATGATAGTTCTGTTTTTATGTCTTCGTGTTGTTTCTTTCTATCTTCGTCCAGGTTTTCTCTAATCGCGTGTTTTACTACCGTTTTACCTCGTGTCGTTCTCTCCTATCTCGTGTTGTTCTCATCTGACCTCGTGTCGTTCTCTTTGTAGTGTTAGCCTTGTTACTGTACGCACTTCATGTCGTTTTCTTTTTATCTCGTGCTGTAGTCATCTTATGTACCTCGTGTCGTTTTCTGTATAGTGCACCTTTTGCTGTTCTAATGTCTATACATTCATTTCTAAGTTCGAGTCTACACACTTGTGATCACATCTTAAGTCTATACACTCGTGGCGAGCTGTTCAAGTCAATTCACTCGTTGGCTAAGTCTTCAAAGTCTATACATTCTATCCTTCTGATTAATCTCCTATGACTGTGTGACAGGTACTGATCGTGAAGCCTATGCAGAGTGGGCACGTGATACGAGGCTGGCATCTGGCACGTGATCCGAGATGCAGAGGAGCCTCCACGTAGACTGAAGCTTTTGGGCGAGAATCGTGGAGAGCACACGCTGCCCTAATCTGCTGCTGCTATAAATATGTGTCTTCTTCCTCTAAAGAGTAGGAGATGAGGGCAGAGAGTGACTGAAGTAGAAGCAGCCAGAAAAGAAGAAGAAGTGCAGAAGAGAAAGAAGAGATAGAGAAGGCTCAGAGCTAGATTGAGAGAGCAAAAGAAAAAAAAGAAAGAGAGACAGTGAGATACAGAGAGTGAGAAGAAGGTGAAGGCAGAAGTTGTGAGAAGGAAAAGAAGTAAGAAAGAAGAAGAAGAAGAAGAGAGAGGTCGTGCTGGGAGAAAAAGAGAAGCAGTAGAAGAAGTTCCTGCTGGACCGTGGATCAAATCCAGGCCAGCCAGCTCCTGCGAGAGCCACATTTGATTTTATCTTTTTCAACTTTCTGTTGCTGGGTTTTGATTTTCTTTTGAACTATTCACTTGTTGTTCTTCCGATTGCCCTGTTGGGATCGGGTTCCTCCTGTGGACTCAGGAGAAGGGAGATCTTGTGTCTTCGGTTTGCAAGTAGCTGGGTGCTACTTGTGGTTAGTTCCCTCCGGTGTGGAGGAAGAGAGACTTGCGTCTCTGGTTGCCTTTGACAGGGTGTCATCGGTTGTTTCCCTCCGGGTTGGAGGAAGGGAGATTTATCTCCGGTTGTGCTTCCCTCTGGTGTTCAGAGGAAGAGAGACTTGGGTCTCTAGGTTTCCCTCCGGATTGGAGGAAGGGAGGTTTGTTCCTCCTGTTCTGGGCTTGTGGGTAGCAAGTCCAGGGGTTCCCTCCGTGTCTGGAGGAAGAGAGACCGTGTGTCTCTAGTTTCCAAGTGGCTGGGAGTCACTTGGGGTGTCCCTCCGGTTGGGAGGAAGAGGGGAGGTTGTTCCCCTGGTCAAGCTGTTTGGCAGCCTTTGTTACAGACTGAGTCTGCTGTGCTAGCGTTACTAGTGGAAGCCTCACTCTGATTTGGAGTGAGGGGTGGACGTAGGTCTGATGATCGAACCCCCTAAAATCATCATGCAGTGGTTTGTTTGATTTCCAGCTTCCGCTAGATGCATGCTAGGACCGTGATTTAATTGATTATCTATATCCTAGAGGTTAATTGAGTTTCTTATATGTTCACTTGTTTGCTGCGCATTAGATGCTTGCTTAGGATCGTTTGAGGGCTTCTTGAGTTGCTGTCTTGCTTTGATCCTTCTAAGGCTCCTTAGGCTATTTCTGCAACAGTTTTAAGTCCGCATTACTGAGTATTAGAGTTTTAATTAGGCCATATTTGTAGAGGGATACATTCACCCCCCCCCCCTTTGTATCCGGGCCTTACATTCTAACATATGTCATTGATTTGGCCCGGAGGGCCTCCTCACGCTCAGGGGAAAGTCGAGAATCTCGAAGCGTAATCGATAGAAGCAACGACAGTTCACCAGAAATAGAGCAGTAGGAGGTAAGTATATTCAAGCCACAGTAAAAAGGGGGGGCGAAGCCTTCTTTTATTCACCTTCTCTGTTGATTACAGCAGAATGGGGGACGGGGATTACAGAGCTTGGAGAAATTCCAAGGGGGGAAAGAAAAGAAATGCTTAATAGGAAAAGGGAAGAACTAAAAAAAAAGACACAGAACCGAAGGAAAATCGTAGAGCCCTTCCGAGACCCACCTTCTTCTTCTTGCTCCTCTCGATTGCTCCCCTTCCTCTCTATCTGGCCTTTTCTTTCTCCTTCGCTCTCCCATTTCTTTTTCTTTCGATCTCTCGATCCGATCCCCTTTTTTTTGAGGGCTTAGGGCCCTTTATATAGGCGAGCCACCAAAACAAGGCATCGGAACCCTGACGGGATGGGTGGACCACTGTCGACTCGAGGCACTCACCACGTCGCCAACTCGATCATGGGAGGGGGCCACCGCCTCGGGCGTCAGCAGTCACCACTGCCTCAAGCCGTATCAACACCAACAATCCATCCCTAAGGCGCCACCGCCTTAGCTACGAAGGCCACCAACTCGGGCGAAGTAGCGCCACCGACTCGGCCACTCAAGGGCATTTTTGAAATTCGGGCATCTTACTTTGAAATTATCCCGGTGAGAGCTCGTCACCCGGAGTAGCTTTGGAATTAGTGCAGTAGTCCCAAAATATATTTTGAAGTGTCGATTCAGGGCTTCTGCAGATTTTCGAGACGTGCAGAACCCGTACTGATTTTCCCAGGATTTGCACTGATTTGCCCTTCGGCACACCGATTTGTGCTGCCACCCTCTCTTGGAGAGTATGTGGACCTTCTTCACTGAAGTGGTAACCCCTGGGATGATTTCTGCCAGGCTCGTATGCCTTCGAGGCTGCTTTCGGATCATTCCGGTGTTCTGCGTGTATCTTACGGAAACCTTGGAATTTTCATTAGTGACTCTATTAACGTATAATATTGGTTCTTCAGGGTCACCCTATGCTTGCACGAAGCGTTCTCATTGAATGAGCCACCGCTCTGGGGGTCCTTGCTCCTTCGGAGTCATCCATCGGTCGCTCACGGGCCACTTCGGAGTCCCGGGTGCTCTGGTCGAGCGACTCGAGTTTTCCACTGACATTGTCTTCGGTTCCCTATCCCGAGGGACCAGGAACATTTCTTCATCTCGGGGGAGACTCATGCATCTGGCCGGAGTCGCCTGAGGTATATCTAGCACGATCGTATCGATGACGGTTGATAGGATCGGTGTGATGGATTCAGAGGGGGGGTGAATGAATCTCACCCTTAAAAAACTTTTCGCTTAATAAACAACTAGAACACTATCAAGGCAAATAGACAATCTGAAGAACAAGTTAAATTCTCTTTTAAACCACTGAGCAAATATATAAGGCACGCCTAAACAAGCAACTAGCAGAAGCAGCACAGATAGAAACGAGAATGCTAAGGCAACCTGTGAAGGAGGTAGAAGACAAGGAGCAAAACACAACCACACTGCACAGAGGATTTTTAGGTGGTTCGGTCACCAAGACCTACGTCCACCCCTCACTCCCAACCGGAGTGAGGCTTCCACTAGCAACGCTAGAACAGCAGACTCAGTCTGCAAACACTTGCTGCCAAACAGCTTGACCAGGGGAACAACCTCCCCTCTTCCTCCCAACCGGAGGGAACCATTAGTGACACCCAGTCACTAGCAAATCAGAGACCGAGGTCTCTCTTCCTCTGAAACCCAGAGGGAACACCTGGACTTGTAACCCAAAAGACCAGAACCGGAGACGAATCTCCCTTCCTCCAACCCGGAGGGAAACCCACAAGTGACTCCCAGCCACTTGCAACCGAAGACACAATGTCTCCCTTCTCCTGAGTCCACAGGAGAAACCCGACCTCAGTCCAGAGAGTCGGAAGAACAATGATGACCAAATGAAAAGGAAAAATGAGAAATGAAAAAAACACAGCGATCAGAAAGCTGTAAAGAATGATAACAAAGATGTGGCTCCCATGGAGCTGACTGGCCTGGATTTGATCCACGGTCCAGTAGACAGATCTTCAGTCGAGTCTTCTTTCTTCTTCTCCACGAACTCTCACTCTCGCTCTTCTCCTTCTCTTTTTCTCTTTCTTTTTCTGACACTCGATCGTGCAGGCTCTCTCTGTCTCTTCTTTTCTCTTCTTCTTCTTTCTCTTTTTCTTCTCTGCTCTTCACACTGGATCGTACAGGCTCTCCTCTTCTTCAGTCGATCAGCCTCTCTGCTCATGATCCTTCTTTTTCAGAGGAAGAAGGCTTCATATATATATAGCAGCAGCAGATTAGGGCGTGTTTCTCCACATCTCCCGCCCAGAAGCCTTAAACACATGGCAGCCTCTCAGCCAACTTCAGCACACGTGTCACGATCAGGGCACTCCTATTATCCTCAGATCACGTGCCTTCATTAGGCTTCACGAAGAGTACATGTCAGACAGACGATCGAATCATCAGTTTAAGTCTAAAACCTTGTACATACTTTGTAGGGTGTAATGCATTGTATAGACTTTGCAATGCGAAGACAATGTGTAGACTTTGCAGTGTGTTATGCAGAATGCATCAAGCAAAGTATGAACATCAAGAATGAATGCAAAATGTATAGACTTCGCAATGTGTGGTCTTGCCAAAAGAAAGGCTGTACAGACTTGATGCAATGCAAGGCAACGAATGTATAGACTTCACGATGTGTAGACTTTGGCAAAGCAGCGATGTACAGACTTGCACAGTTCCAGCTAAAGGATGTATAGACTTTACCTGATAGTCCAATGTACAGACTTTACTTCGTGCAAGCTACAGTGCTAATGTATGGACTTAGTGTGTGCGAGCATGCTAACATGCAATGTGTAGACTTTGAGTCAAAAGGATGCACAGGCTGTACAGACATTGGCTAATGCTGCAAGTGAACGATGTATAGACTTCAGCTCGTGCAAGCAAAGCCAACGTATAGACTTGGCATTTGTGCAAGCAGAACGATGTACAGACCTTGTGTTGTGAACACAGGCTGTACAGACTTGAATGATGCATGCACAAGACACTGATGTATAGACTTAGTCTATGCAGCACTGTATAGACTTCGTGTGTGTGCTACAGAACAATGTCTAGACTTTGAAAGCTTGAACACGAACAGGCTGATGTATAGACTTTAACTGATAGCCCAATGTACAGACTTGCATGAGACGCCCGATGTATAGACTTGACGAATGAGACGCAACATGAGACGCTCAATGTACAGACTTGAAGACAATGCATAAGACGATGCATGAGACGCTAGACGCTGTACAGACTTGAAGAATGCATGAACAGGCCGATGTACAGACTTGCCAACGAATATACTTTAAGTTCAATGCAAAAGGCTGTACAGACTTTAACCAAGACATCGTGAGACGATGCATAAGACTATGGACTCTGTACAGACTTGAAGAATGCATGAACAGATGCGATGTACAGACTTGCCTTAAGCAAGGGCTGTACAGACTTGCTGCCTAGCCGATGTACAGACTTCCTATATGTTCAAGTCCAATGTATGGACTTGCCTTCGTGCAAGCTACAGGACAATGTATAGACTTGCACATATGCATGAACAAGTGGCGATGTATAGACTTCTTGGAAGGAATGTGCAGTGATGTATAGACTTGTGTGGTTGTGTGAGCATGCAGTGTATAGACTTGCTGGAGAGACATGCTATGCGATGTATAGACTTCTTGGAAGGCATGTGCAGTGATGTATAGACTTGTGCTATGCACCATTGTTATTATGCATGTGAACTAGAATTGCACTGAACAATGCAATGTATAGACTTGCTGAATTCACGAACATGCTATCAAACAGTGTACTGCTATCAACCAGTGTGCAGACTCTGTATGCAGTGCACTAATTGTATGCTCAATGCAATCATGCTGACTCTGTTACATGAACGCATCGACCAGATGTCAAAAAGATATAATGGAATGTCATTCACAAGCACACATTCACAAAATATGAACACCAGATGTCAGACAGATATAATGGAATGTCATTCACAAGCACACATTCACAAAACATGAACACATACGAATGCACTTAAATGAATCAACAAGATCTTTCATGCACACATGCATATGATGACTTATAGTGTTTGCTATCATCAAAATCACAGGGGCACAACAATCTCCCCCTTTTTGATGATGGCAACACTATGAGTCACACTGACTCAAGTCAAAAATATTCTCCCCCTTTGACTTCAGCAAAAAGACATTAGTTAGAGAGAGGAAAATTAAGCAGGTATGAAACGATTGAAATAACATTTCTCCCTTTAACTACATGAAAACACATTTTTCCCCAAAGAGCAATATGACTCATACCAATTTCTCCCCCTTTGTTTTTTTTTTAAAAAATCATGGGAGATGTATGAATGCAGAGATGCAGATGCAACAAGAAATGCAAGAACTCCCCCTAAAAATATGAATGCAAGATAATTCTACCCCTTTTAAGAATTTTCAAGAAAGCTCCCCCTCAATAAATGGAACCTTATGAAATGAATGAGAAGGAGACCACAGGGGCAATCAAGGACAAGTTCAGGTCATGATGAATCAAGGATAGTGAGTAAAGAATTTCCAATAGGCTCCAATCATAAGAAATTCAACAAGATTTTCAGAGAGATATCAATCTCATAAATCCAAAACATAAGTTTTCAAAGTCTTCCATTATAAGGACTTATGAATGAATTTTATTGATCAGCAGGGTTTAAACATGATGTATGCTAAGTTTGTCAATAAAATTCTGTATTTATATCTAAAGTCATGGTTTAATAAAAATGAACCAAGCCCTCATATATATATCTTGATTAATCTCCTTTTCTCTTACATAATCAAAATTATTGACTTCTTTCGGAATTACATGCACTAGTATTGAGATCAAGCAATTATGAAGTCATATGATTTTGTCTAGGGTTGTAGCAATTTGATTTTTGCATCAATATTCAAATATAGCAATTTGTTCAACAAATTTTCATGCTACAAATTTTACGAGCACTCTAGTTCAGTGTACACCTTGTAACTAGAGGATATACGTTGATCAGACGCCAATATCCCTAAGCACTTAGTGTGACTAACAGTCATGCTTTATATTAACAGAGGTAACATTTACACCTCATGACATATCTCAACTCATTTCTTGATGAGTGAGATGTATTTCTCAGTGTGCATGCCAGTGCTCTGCCAGATTAACACTCATTCTGAAGCAGAGTTAACTATGGCACCTCATGACACAGTCCTTTGGACATGTGTTTCTCAGTGACCAAAGTCATTGCTCTGACAAAAATTACCCTTTAGACATTTTAGAAAAATTCATTTGCTTCAAATCAATAATAATTTCATGTACTTAACCAAATAAAGCCATGTATTCAATAATACAGATTTCAGAAGATTTTACAAGACACAGCATGAAACAGATGGTTAAAGTTTATTAAACATGATTCAGATATTTTTAAGAGATTTTAAAGTCAAAACCAATGAATACATTAAACTTAAACCACCTGAGTTATTTCAGACATTCATAACAACGTATAATAGAAGATTCCTAGTACAAGTGTTTTTCAGATTTATGATCGAGATAGCCCCATTGAAATCTTCATGAAAGACTGATAGAATTCTGATACCAAATAGTAGAAGAGATTTTGAAGCCCAGTGTTTTCAAAATATGATCAAGGTTTGTCCACAAATGTAATGAATTCTGACAAGTGTATGCATTTGACAACCTGCATGCAATGCATTGACTCTCCCTGACAATATGCATTCAGTCAATCTTTTTGGTAATTTCAATGTAATGAAATGCACTTAACTATATGTATGCAAAGTCATGCAAAGACTCAACATTGAATGCTATGCAAAGACATACAATTAACTACCCCTGAAAACATGCAATGTTTGTCATGAGAACTGAACATATATCTTTGAGACTCATGCACATTCAGACTGCCCTATCAAGCAATAAGACCCATGGTACTAGGCGGAGAACCTGGTCTAAAAGACCATCTCACACACAGTAAGAACCTCCAGACATATTTCCCTGCCTTTTAGTAGCTTACTATTTGATATACCATAGTTGTCAATCATGATAATTCAACATGTTGTCCTATAAGCAATCCAGATTTTCAGTGAGCTATGCAACAGACAGATTTCAAACAACATTCATATGTAGTTCAGATTTTCAGAAATTGCAAGTTTATTCTCATTTCAATATCTAAACAGCCAATTCATAGTGTGCAAAAGATGACAAATATACAAGAACACATCAAACAAGATATGCAATGAATTTTAAAAATAGGAAATGCAGAGAGTTTACCTGAAAAGTTCAAAAAGGGGTTTTCTTTTAAGTGCCTTGGCTTATTTTCCCCTCTTGTTTTTTCAGTCCCAAGGCACACCTACAAAACAAAATTTATTTTGCACAAACAGGTACCCAAGAGGTCTGGGGTCCTGAATTAACAGTAACATTTCTAGCATGTTTTCTCAACAATTTTCGTGCATGAAGGTCATCAGATTTCATCAAATAGCAATTATACATTGAATGACCTATTTGACCACAGTAATGACATGATGCAGCAGATTTTAAATTCTTTTTATACAAATTACTGTTGTCGTGGAATTTATTGGCAGAGAGAAAATTATGTTTACTATTATGATAGCAAGATGCAGCAGATTTCAGATTTGCTTTATGCACATTCTTATTAGCATGAATTCTATGTGCATATGCATGAAAATTTTTGTTAACAGAATTGAAATTTTGTTTACCAGAATAAGTCAGCCAACAGTCAGCAGCTTTATGGCCTGGCTTCCCACATTCAAAACATACAAGAGTTTTCCTTTCAAAAATAAATCCATTTCTACCAGAAGTGTTTCTATTATCAGGGAATCTACCAGATTTATAGTTAGACTCCCTTCCCTGAGCATGCCAACATTGGGCTGCAATGTGGCCCATCTTGCCACAGTGAAAACATGAATTAGAATTTCTTCTACCAGCTTTCAGCCAACATTCAAATGCCTTATGACCCAATTTGTCACAGTGAAAGCATTCAGTTTTCTTTTTATGAGGTGAAGGATTTTTATCATGAAATTTCCTTGCATTCATATCATCCTTCTCCATCAACTTACATTCATGCATCAGATGTCCAAATCTATGACAGATCATTTTCTTTTTAGATGCATGTGAGTGTGTGTGAGGACTGTGATCAACATGCACTGATGAACCTTTTTTATTTATTTTCTGTTTTCCAGTCTTTTTCTGATTTTTATCCTGTTTTTCTATTTTCCTAGCCTTGTACTGAGGTGGAGATGAGGTAGAAGGCTTTTCTTGTTCTGAAGATTTAACAAAAACGGTTTTCAGGTTGGATCTATCAACCTTCCTCATGACTGGATTGTAACCCAATCCCTCTTTCTTAAAATTAACCTTTGTTCCCAGCATTTTCTGAGCAATGGACTGTTTATCTTTTGATGTTGTGGCTACATTTGAAGCATTTACAAATGATGTCATTACTTTATTCTGAAAAGTCTTTTTATTTAGATTATTGTAGCCTAACCCTTCCTTTTTGACATTGACTTTTACACCTAGTAGCTTGTCTAGGTTTTCTTGCCCACTCACAAACTTAGACAGAGAACTCTTCAAATCTTGAATTTCATTTTCGAGAGAGGTAATGTGTAACTCGTAACTGGTAATCTCTTGCTCACTACAATTCACACATTCACTTAACACCTTGTTAGCAGTTTTATATTTCTCAACTTCCTGTTCCAGATTGCTCAGTTTATCAGGCTCTTCTATGTAAACAGACTTTCCTCTTTCTAAAGCTAGAAGTCTCTCAGACATAGTGGAGTTCAGCTGTTTTAACTTCTCATTTTCTTCCTTAAGTTTATCATTTTGAATTAACTCATTTATTAGAGTCTGATCTTCTGAGTTAACCTTGCTTTCTCTCCCAGCTTCAAACTCCTTCAATTCTTTTTGTTGTTTTTCAAAATCTTTCTGTAATTCTATATTTACAGATTTTATGGCATTAAATTTTTCAGCAAACAAGTTCTTCTCTAGCTCAAGTTTCCCAAATTTTTCTTCATTTTATTTAGCAGATTTTCTAAGAGAGTCATTCTCACTTTTCAGCTTGTTTAGATCAGATTTAACACATTCAAAATCTTTCAGCAAATCCTTACTCTGAACAGACTTATGACAAGTTAGGCTAAGCTTCTTTTCAAGTTCAGAGGTTTCTTTTACATGATCTTGATTCTCAATCTTCAGCAACGAAATTTGTTTTTTCAACATTTGAATATCAGACATACAAGCATCATGAATATTTTTCAGTTCAGCACAATTTTTACAATCAGAGTTCAAACTGTCTGACCTACTACTCTTCTTCAATTTTTTGTATTATTTTCTTAACTGTTCATGAGACTCTAATAATTCAGCATACGAATTCTTCCAATCATCTAAAGTATAGTTCTCAAAAGGGTTTACCTCATCATCATCCTCTGCTTCATTTTGGCTGCCACTTTGATTACTTCCATTAGCCATCATGCAGCTTGTTTGATTTCCTTTCTCGGCTCTCTTCAGCATCTTCAATATATCCCTTACAGATCTGCAACCAAGGAAACATGAATGAAGAGCTCGATTAGTCGTGGCCTTCATTAACTCCAGTGCTTTCTGATTTTCTGCACACATAGATCGATGCTTGTTAGTCCATTTGGACTGATCTTTTGGTAGTCTATGTGGACCATGTGAAATCACTTTCCACAGGTCTGGATTAACAGATTTAACATGAGCACGGAAAGCACTGTGCCACTGGTTGAAATCAGAACCACTAAAGACGGGTGGATGAGCCATTGAAGCAGATCAAAACTAATTGAAAACAGTGGATTCAAACTGATAAACCAAATATAACAAAAATGCACCGAAGACAATAGGGTCGGATCTGCAGGTCGCTGGACCTACTAAGCAGACACCGCTCTGATACCAATTGATAGGATCGGTGTGATGGATTCAGAGGGGGGGTGAATGAATCCCACCCTTAAAAAACTTTTCGCTCAATAAAAGACTAGAACACTATCAAGGCAAATAGACAATCTGAAGAACAAGTTAAATTCTCTTTTAAACCACTGAGCAAATATATAAGGCATGCCTAAACAAGCAACTAGCAGAAGCAGCACAGATAGAAACGAGAATGCTAAGGCAACCTGTGAATGAGGTAGAAGACAAGGAGCAAAACACAACCACACTGCACAGAGGATTTTTAGGTGGTTCGGTCACCAAGACCTACGTCCACCCCTCACTCCCAACCGGAGTGAGGCTACCACTAGCAACGCTAGAACATCAGACTCAGTCTGCAAACACTTGCTGCCAAACAGCTTGACCAGGGGAACAACCTCCCCTCTTCCTCTCAACCGGAGGGAACCACTAGTGACACCCAGTCACTAGCAAACCAGAGACCGAGGTCTCTCTTCCACTGAAACCCAGAGGGAACACCTGAACTTGCAACCCACAAGACCAGAACCGGAGACGAATCTCCCTACCTCCAACCCGGAGGGAAACCCACAAGTGACTCCCAGCCACTTGCAACCGGAGACACAATGTCTCCCTTCTCCTGAGTCCACAGGAGGAACCCGACCTCAGTCCAGAGAGTCGGAAGTACAATGATGACCAAATGAAAAGGAAAAATAAGAAATGAAAAATACACAGCGATCAGAAAGCTGTAAAGAATGATAACATAGATGTGGCTCCCATCGAGCTGACTGGCCTGGATTTGATCAACGGTCCAGTAGACAGATCTTCAGTCGAGTCTTCTTTCTTCTTCTCCACGAACTCTCACTCTCTCTCTCTTCTCCTTCTCTTTTTCTTTCTTTTTCTAACACTCGATCGTGCATGCTCTCTCTGTCTCTTCTTTTCTCTTCTTCTTCTTTCTCTTTTTCTTCTCTGCTCTTCACACTAGATCGTACAGGCTCTCCTCTTCTTCAGTCGATCAGCCTCTCTGCTCATGATCCTTCTTTTTCAGAGGAAGAAGGCTTCATATATATATAGCAGCAGCAGATTAGGGCGTGTTTCTCCACATCTCCGGCCCAGAAGCCTTAAACACATGGCAGCCTCTCAGCCAGCTTCAGCACACGTGTCACGATCAGGGCACTCCTATTATCCTCGAATCACGTGCCTTCATTAGGCTTCACGAAGAGTAGTACCTGTCAGACAGAGGATCGAATCATCAGTTTAAGTCTAAAACCCTGTACAGACTTTGTAGGGTGTAATACATTGTATAGACTTTGCAATACGAAGACAATGTGTAGACTTTGCAGTGTGTTATGCAGAATGCATCAAGCAAAGTATGAACATCAAGAATGAATGCAGAATGTATAGACTTCGCAATGTGTGGTCTTGCCAAAAGAAAGGCTGTACAGACTTGATGTAATGCAAGGCAACGAATGTATAGACTTCATGATGTGTAGACTTTGGCAAAGCAGCGATGTACAGACTTGCACAGTTCCAGCTAAAGGATGTATTGTCACGCCCCGGGCCGATAGCAGCGGAACGTGTTGTTTGCTCGGAACGTGGCAGTTAAACAGTCGTGAATGATCAAGAGCAATCGCATAAGACCAAGATAATTTTGAACAACAATAGAAATTTATATTTCTATTATAAATCTCTTACAAGAACTTGTTTTCCAACTTGGAGACTTCAACACAATGGAAAGGAAGATAACGACATACTAACAGACGTTAGACAAGATGACTGAATAAGAGACGCCAAGCTGACTTAGCTAGACAACACTATCTAGACTCAAAAAAGATAAAAGACTCGGTTCACTAGTTTCCGAAGCTCGCTTGCACACTTGTCCCGCCCGTGTGGGTCTCGGTCTTGCTAGCTACCTGCTTACCTGAAAATGTTGGAATAAAACGGAGTGAGCGAACGCTCAGTAGGAAATTATATCTCAAGAACTAGCAATGGGTTTAAGTAATTACAAGTTTTCACATGTTTATGCAATAGGGCTATGCATGTATAAATAACTGAGCAAGTGAAATAAACTTATCAATAGAATAACACATCGTGCAAAACATCCAAGCGAGTATTAATCAAGAAGTATTCATGAGAGACTTTATAGATTATTGGCTATTTCACGCAAGTACCTTGCCCTAGTCGGGCCACGCAAGTCAAGTCACGCAAGTCGAGTCACGCACGCAAGAAAAGAGAGATCGTGGAATGCCAAAGATCAAGATAAAGAGTACTCCGGTGCAATGCTAGACACCGTTATCATTAAAACTCCCATGGGCACTAGTACTTTCGGGCGCTCCTCCCAGGACCAGATCGGGCTCTATATGCACAGCATTCACGATAGATCTAGACATCCACGATAGTTTATAGCCAATAAGGAGTTCCAAGAACAAGCTTTAATTAGGATGATAAGATAAGATTTTCATGGAATTCAAGGGCAAGACCCTTGAGTAAGGACATACTGGCGATAAAATCCACGCAAAGCATAGTAACCATGACGTCGATAAACTGGGTGGAATTGGTTCCCTAACCGGGTACCATGACAAATAAGTGCCCATATGTAGATGGTCACTCTTGGTATATAGAATTCAGACCCACAAAAAAATAGCATGTTAATAACATGATGTCCTCATCTCATTAAGAATATTCTCATGATATCCACTTAGCATAACATGAGGGCCGGTACACCATGTTTCTATAGAGTGACATGGCAAAATAATGTAATGGGTTTTATGGTACAACCAGCTCAGTCGGCCTTGAGGGAATCCAAGGCTACGAGGAGTCTTACGGAGGTCTCTATGACTAACTCGCTAGTCCAAAGGAATGGAATGTCCAATAGAGAGCTTGTATGTCAATGAGAATTGAATGTGTAATGCGATAAATCGTCGTAGAAACGTGGGACTATACTCCCGGAGTGGAGATATAGTGTCGATATACATATATATAAATATAATGAAAACCCTCGGTTAGCAGTAACAGGTAAAAACATTTTTACAGAAAATAACGACTTTGATTAAGTCACTACTTAAGTAAATAACGCCTTAAATAAGGGCGTTTACATGCATTTCCAATTTTGTAGAAATTTCCATAATTCTGTGTTTTATCAAAAACACGCCCTTTACAGGGGCGTTTTATTTCAATGTGACGACATGCACAATGGTCGTCCATTCTTTAATCCTATTTTTTTTTGCATGATATACATATTCTGGGATTTATCAAAGATGCGCCCTGAACGGGAGCGTTATTTTCAAATTCACGCCCTCGATCGTGGCGTGGGTTTCACAAGAAACGACTTGGTTCAGGTCGTGAATTCATGCTTTTCAAGAATTTTTATAAATTTCAGGATAATAAATTTCAGGAGACCAGATATATAGTCATGACAAGAAAAATAGTAGGATTTCACGGTATACTCATGCATTACATTAGTTTCAAGATTTCATAGCTATTAAATTTTAAACGTGAATAATTATTAATTGCATGTAATTTCATGGAATTAACGCCTTTGTACAGGGCGTCGAATTTAGGAATTGACGACCTAGTCAGGGTCGTGTCTTGTAAAATAGCGCCCTTGACAGGGGCGTCTCTTTCAAAAATATTCCAGAAAACGCGTAGAAGCTATATTAAAACTTATATTCATGCATGTGATGATGTATATTCATTGAATTAACTTGTTTGGGCTACAGTGCCTTGAGAAAACCTACCTTATGATTTTGGATGAATGAAGCCTCGCGTAGGGCTCTGATAAGAGGATAGTACTCTGTTTAAAACAGAGTTTTTCTTCGAAGAAAGAGGAAGATGATGCTGCTTCTGGAGGATGTGGTGGTGAAGAAAAACGATCACAGGAATAAGACCTCCTTCGCTGTATGCAGAGGAAGATAAAAGACTCCTTCAGGTTGTAGGCAACTGCTGGTTGAAGAAATAAAAGGATGAAGAACCTTTAATATGCTTCAACCGAAAGCATGATAGAAACAAGAAAGAACATTACCTTGTTCTTTCTCGTATGCAGATCTTCTCAACCTGTATAGAAGAGAAAGAGATGAAGGAACGTTAATTCTTTATGCAATCGAAGCAGAGAACAAAGGGGAATAAGAAGAACTGTTTGTTCTTCACGTACCGTAGCAGACGAGTGAATCAAATAGTTTTAGGGCTTGGGTAATCAAGGGTATTTATAGGATTTTTTAGGGTCCTATTAGGGTTAGAGTTTGATTGGAAGTAATGCTTCCAATATAGAGTCCTTACCCTAGTAGACACTTACTAGATTAGCATAATCCTTCCCTGGATAAGTTCCTGGGTCGAATGGAAGTGGAAATGAAATTGACGCCTTGTCATAGGGCGTTTCTTAAAGACACGCCCAGTGGAGAGGCGTTTCTTGTTTAAAACACGCCCAGGAAAGGGGCGTTTATCTTACTTGCCCTATTTGGTGTTTGGAATTTGACGCCATGTGGTGAGGGCGTCCTTTCTTGAATCACGCCTTGTTTAAGGGCGTGTCTAATTTAAATAGCGCCTTTATCAGAGGCGTTATTTCATTTTATTTTATTTATCTATTTATTTGATTTATTTAAAATCTTTATTTTTATTAATATTTTATCAGGGTTGCTACACCCTCCCCTACTTAAAAAGAATTTGGTCCCCAAATTCACATCACCTTTCATTCCTAATAGAGAACTTATTATGAGCTTATACAGAAGAAATCTTCAGAATGAAAAAGGGCTAGTTTAGGATTACGGGTGAGGGATACCTTTCGCATCTTTCCCTTTGGCAAGTAGGGTTAAATCTTGAACTCCTCTTGGAGGCTTCTTGGGACATTCTGCTATCTTGTGATTTAAGTTCCCGCAACGCAGACATGCACCCGAACTCCACCAACACTCCTACGATTTGTGACCATATCTTCCACAAGATTTACACTTATCTTGCGGGCGATCCGCCGAAGTTTCCCTCTTATTACACTTATTACACTTCTTACATTTCTGGCATTTCTTACACCTTTGTGAAATATCTTCCTCATTTATTCTTTTCTTGGTAACGGCAAAACTTTCGGAGTTATTTGTTTGATCTTTCCCTTCAACTCCTTCTTTTTCTTCCACTACTTTCTCTAGTTCTTGAACTCTCCTGACAAGGCTCGCGTAAACTTGGACATCCACCAAGATCATTTCATGAACAAGGCTCGGCTTAGAGGCTTCCATTTTATCTAGGTTCCTGCAAGGATGAGTGGAGGGATAATTTATTGACTCAAGATTTAGTGTTAATGAAATGTAAATACTTTATCTTTCTTTTATAACTTTAACCCCAAGTTCTACCCATCTCTCACGGAATTCCTATAGGACGACTGACAAGGATACTCAACCTATAACCTGGTTTTAACAACCTAAGGATTTTGGAAAGTTGAATCCAAATATGACCGACCGGGATACCGGACCTATCACGGAAACTTAACGATTGCGACAACCAAAGCTATGATATGACTAACAAGGATATCTGACCTATCACTGAAACCTAATAACTTGAGGATGTAAAAGCTGAAGCTCTAATATGGTTGATAAGGATGACCTATCCTTGGGACTTAATAACCAGAGGATATAACAACTGGAGGATATGAAAGCCAAAGCTCTGATATGGCTTAATAACTGGAGGATATGACAACTGGAGGATAGGAAAGCCGAAGCTCTGATAGGATCCATAAACAACCTAAGAACTGGAGGATATGAAAGCCGAAGCTCTGATATGACAGACAAGGATACTTAACCTGGAGGATAAGAAAGCCGAAGCTCTGATACCACCTCTGTCACGCCCCGGGCCGATAGCAGCGGAACGTGTCGTTTGCTCGGAACGTGGCAATTAAACAGTCGTGAATGATCAAGAGCAATCGCATAAGACCAAGATAATTTCGAACAACAATAGAAATTTATATTTCTATTATAAATCTCTTACAAGAACTTGTTTTCCAACTTGGAGACTTCAACACAATGGAAAGGAAGATAACGACATACTAACAGACGTTAGACAAGATGACTGAATAAGAGACGCCAAGCTGACTTAGCTAGACAACACTATCTAGACTCAAGAAAGATAAAAGACTCGGTTCACTAGTTTCCGAAGCTCGCTTGCACACTTGTCCCGCCCGTGTGGGTCTCGGTCTTGCTAGCTACCTGCTTACCTGAAAATGTTGGAATAAAACGGAGTGAGCGAACGCTCAGTAGGAAATTATATCTCAAGAACTAGCAATGGGTTTAAGTAATTACAAGTTTTCACATGTTTATGTAATAGGGCTATGCATGTATAAATAACTGAGCAAGTGAAATAAACTGATCAATAGAATAACACATCGTGCAAAACATCCAAGCGAGTATTAATCAAGAAGTATTCATGAGAGACTTTATAGATTATTGGCTATTTCACGCAAGTACCTTGCCCTAGTCGGGCCACGCAAGTCAAGTCACGCAAGTCGAGTCACGCACGCAAGAAAAGAGAGATCGTGGAATGCCAAAGATCAAGATAAAGAGTACTCCGGTGCAATGCTAGACACCGTTATCATTAAAACTCCCATGGGCACTAGTACTTTCGGGCGCTCCTCCCAGGACCAGATCGGGCCCTATATGCACAGCATTCACGATAGATCTAGACATCCACGATAGTTTATAGCCAATAAGGAGTTCCAAGAACAAGCTTTAATTAGGATGATAAGATAAGATTTTCATGGAATTCAAGGGCAAGACCCTTGAGTAAGGACATACTGGCGATAAAATCCACGCAAAGCATAGTAACCATGACGTCGATAAACTGGGTGGAATTGGTTCCCTAATCGGGTACCATGACAAATAAGTGCCCATATGTAGATGGTCACTCTTGGTATATAGAATTGAGACCCACAAAAAAAACAGCATGTTAATAACATGATGTCCTCATCTCATTAAGAATATTCTCATGATATCCACTTAGCATAACATGAGAGCCGGTACACCATGTTTCTATCGAGTGACATGGTAAAATAATGTAATGGGTTTTATGGTACAACCAGCTCAGTCGGCCTTGAGGGAATCCAAGGCTACGAGGAGTCTTACGGAGGTCTCTATGACTAACTCGCTAGTCCAAAGGAACGGAATGTCCAATGGAGAGCTTGTATGTCAATGAGAATTGAATGTGTAATGCGATAAATCGTCGTAGAAACGTGGGACTATACTCCCGGAGTGGAGATATAGTGCCGATATACATATATATAAATATAATGAAAACCCTCGGTTAGCAGTAACAGGTAAAAACATTTTTACAGAAAATAACGACTTTGATTAAGTCACTACTTAAGTAAATAACGCCTTAAATAAGGGCGTTTACATGCATTTCCAATTTTGCAGAAATTTTCATAATTCTGTGTTTTATCAAAAACACGCCCTTTACAGGGGCGTTTTATTTCAATGTGACGACATGCACAATGGTCGTTCATTCTTTAATCCTATTTTTTTTTTTGCATGATATACATATTCTGGGATTTATCAAAGACGCGCCCTGAACGGGGGCGTTATTTTCAAATTCACGCCCTCGATCGTGGCGTGGGTTTCACAAGAAACGACTTGGTTCAGGTCGTGAATTCATGCTTTTCAAGAATTTTTATAAATTTCAGGATAATAAATTTCAGGAGACCAGATATATAGTCATGACAAGAAAAATAGTAGGATTTCACGGTATACTCATGCATTACATTAGTTTCAAGATTTCATAACTATTAAATTTTAAACGTGAACAATTATTAATTGCATGTAATTTCATGGAATTAACGTCTTTGTACAGGGCGTCGAATTTAGGAATTGACGACCTGGTCAGGGTCGTGTCTTGTAAAATAGCGCCCTTGACAGGGGCGTCTCTTTCAAAAATATTCCAAAAAACGCGTAGAAGCTATATTAAAACTTATATTCATGCATGTGATGATGTATATTCATTGAATTAACTTGTTTGGGCTACAGTGCCTTGAGAAAACCTACCTTATGATTTTGGATGAATGAAGCCTCGCGTAGGGCTCTGATAAGAGGATAGTACTCTGTTTAAAACAGAGTTTTTCTTCGAAGAAAGAGGAAGATGATGCTGCTTCTGGAGGATGTGGTGGTGAAGAAAAACGATCACAGGAATAAGACCTCCTTCGCTGTATGCAGAGGAAGATAAAAGACTCCTTCAGGTTGTAGGCAACTGCTGGTTGAAGAAATAAAAGGATGAAGAACCTTTAATATGCTTCAATCGAAAGCATGATAGAAACAAGAAAGAACATTACCTTGTTCTTTCTCGTATGCAGATCTTCTCAACCTGTATAGAAGAGAAAGAGATGAAGGAACATTAATTCTTTATGCAATCGAAGCAGAGAACAAAGGGGAATAAGAAGAACTGTTTGTTCTTCACGTACCGTAGCAGACGAGCGAATCAAATAGTTTTAGGGCTTGGGTAATCAAGGGTATTTATAGGATTTTTGAGGGTCCTATTAGGGTTAGAGTTTGATTGGAAGTAATGCTTCCAATATAGAGTCCTTACCCTAGTAGACACTTACTAGATTAGCATAATCCTTCCCTGGAGAAGTTCCTGGGTCGAACGGAAGTGGAAATGAAATTGACGCCTTGTCATAGGGCGTTTCTTAAAGACACGCCCAGTGGAGAGGCGTTTCTTGTTTAAAACACGCCCAGGAAAGGGGCGTTTATCTTACTTGCCCTATTTGGTGTTTGGAATTTGACGCCATGTGGTGAGGGCGTCCTTTCTTGAATCACGCCTTGTTTAAGGGCGTGTCTAATTTAAATAGCGCCTTTATCAGAGACGTTATTTTATTTTGTTTTATTTATCTATTTATTTGATTTATTTAAAATCTTTATTTTTATTAATATTTTATCAGGGTTGCTACATGTATAGACTTTACCTGATAGTCCAATGTACAGACTTTACTTCATGCAAGCTACAGTGCTAATGTATGGACTTAGTGTGTGCGAGCATGCTAACATGTAATGTGTAGACTTTGAGTCAAAAAGATGCACAGGCTGTACAGACATTGGCTAATGCTGCAAGTGAACAATGTATAGACTTCAGCTCGTGCAAGCAAAGCCAATGTATAGACTTGGCGTTTGTGCAAGCAGAACGATGTACAGACCTTGTGTTGTGAACACAGGCTGTACAGACTTGAATAATGCATGCACAAGACATTGATGTATAGACTTAGTCTATGCAGCACTGTATAGACTTCGTGTGTGTGCTACAGAACAATGTCTAGACTTTGAAAGCTTGAACACGAACAGGCTGATGTATAGACTTTAACTGATAGCCCAATGTACAGACTTGCATGAGACGCCTGATGTATAGACTTGACGAATGAGACGCAACATGAGAAGCTCAATGTACAGACTTGAAGACAATGCATAAGACGATGCATGAGACGCTAGATGCTGTACAGACTTGAAGAATACATGAACAGGCCGATGTACAGACTTGCCAACGAATATACTTTAAGTCCAATCCAAAAGGCTGTACAGACTTTAACCAAGACATCGTGAGATGATGCATAAGACTATGGACTCTGTACAGACTTGAAGAATGCATGAACAGATGCGATGTACAGACTTGCCTTAAGCAAGGGCTGTACAGACTTGCTGCCTAGCCTATGTATAGACTTCCTATATGTTCAAGTCCAATGTATGGACTTGCCTTCGTGTAAGCTACAGGACAATGTATAGACTTGCACATATGCATGAACAAGTGGCGATGTATAGACTTCTTGGAAGGCGTGTGCAGTGATGTATAGACTTGTGTGGTTGTGTGAGCATGCAGTGTATAGACTTACTAGAGAGACATGCTATGCGATGTATAGACTTCTTGGAAGGCATGTGCAGTGATGTATAGACTTGTGTTATGCACCATTGTTATTATGCATGTGAACTAGTATTGCACTGAACAATGCAATGTATAGACTTGCTGAATTCACGAACATGCTATCAACCAGTGTACTGCTATCAACCAGTGTGCAGACTCTGTATGCAGTGCACTAACTGTATGCTCAATGCAATCGTGCTGACTCTGTTACATGAATGTATCGACCAGATGTCAGACAGATATAATGGAATGTCATTCACAAGCACACATTCACAAAACATGAAAACATACGAATGCACTTAAATGAATCAACAAGATCTTTCATGCACACATGCATATGGTGACTTATAGTGTTTGCTATCATCAAAACCACAGGGGCACAACACCGGTTTCATTGGCTCTGACCATCAGTAGGCCTTAAGCGAGCTGTGTTGGATGTATAAACCTGAGATGACATAATGTTGAGTCCCTGGCACTTCTTGTGAGGTGGCCTGAGACTTCAGCGGTCCGAGTGGATCTGTTCCTGACTTCTGGTTGACTCCTTCGGACACATGATTACTGCCCAGTCATATTTTTGTGTCAGCATGCACTTGGACAGATTTCTACACTTCAGTATTTTCTAATGGGTTTTACCTCTTGTGTTGTCTTTGTTTTGCAAGAAGGCATGGAAAGTGAGGCCCTTACCTTCTAGTCGGCTGGAAGGCGAGGAGAGGTAATCCACATTGGTTCCCGCATCCTTTATATTGAGCGTGGTCATCTTTTCTTTTTCCAAGGTACATAACGCGCACATAGTCTTCTTTCACATTCTTTGGCGTTGTCATTCATTGGTGGCGATCACGGTATTCCTATACATCTTTTGTCATCTTTTTGTTGCTGTATGATCATGCTACCATGTTCACATAGTCACATATTCATGCTATTCACTTGATTGGCACATTATGTTATCACTCATGCACATATGCTCGTTCATGTGACTTGTGATGCCAAGCTCCACATTTCTACACCCACAGATGGCCACAAGACCAAGGCTCACCATCCAACGACAACGTCCCTCCAGGGACTTCTATGCACAGGCATCGTCCATCGCACTGTCTCATCAAATCCTATCTTACCTCAATTACTCCAAATGGACGCCTGCCAATCCTGGGTCCGCTCTCGCCACAGAGCCACAGGACAACACCTGAACGACTCACGGCACACGTCTTCAGAACATACAAGTGCCGCCTGCTATCACAGCAACCTAGTCGACGACGTCGCGACCAATGCACACGGGTCCCCAAACCTCGCAGATTCTTATCACAGCTAAGTCCTCTCCACATCATTCCGAAACTCTCGGACTCAACTGGGCCTTTTGATAATACAAACCTTGCCATGGTCGACCACTCAGCTAGCCTCACTAGCCAATCACTGCTACCAACTGGGACCCACGAACATCTCTCGAGGATAACATCTTGGGAACCACGATCCCATCCGAGGACACAACTTCCTATACAAGTCGGGCACCAAGTGTAGCACCCCGTATAAAAAAGAAATGATAAAAAAAATTTAATAATATTTCTCCCAAAAAAAAACTTTAGACAACTCTATAGGAATGTTAAGTAAGAAGTTGGAATACAGAGTCATCATATACAAAGATTATTCACCTAACAAAGTGACTTTCTAGTGTAGTTGGTTAAGTGATATGCCATTTAATCTAGTGACCAGGGTTCAATTCCTGGCATCCACCATTTACCTTTTGGGCTAAATAATTATACGTTATATGCTCTAGCAAAACTTGCACTGAGTTTGACCTCCTATATAGGCTGGAGGTAGAAAAAACTTGCACCGAGTTGACCTTCTATATAGGCTAGCAAAACTTGCACTGAGGCAGAAAGTGCAAAACTTGCACCAAGTAGAAAACTAACTTGCACCAAGGTAGAAAACTTGCACCAAGGCTATATAGGCTAGCAAAACTTGCACCGAGGTAGAAAGTGCAAAACTTGCACCAAGGTAGAAAACTTGCACGAAGTTGAAACTTGCACCAATTTACCTTTTGGGCTAAATAATTATACGTTATATGCTCTAGCAAAACTTGCACTGAGTTTGACCTCCTATATAGGCTGGAGGTAGAAAAAACTTGCACCGAGTTGACCTTCTATATAGGCTAGCAAAACTTGCACTGAGGCAGAAAGTGCAAAACTTGCACCAAGGTAGAAAACTTACACCAAGGCTATATAGGCTAGCAAAACTTGCACCGAGACAGAAAGTGCAAAACTTGCACCAAGTAGAAAACTAACTTGCACCAAGGTAGAAAACTTGCACCAAGGCTATATAGGCTAGCAAAACTTGCACCGAGGTAGAAAGTGCAAAACTTGCACCAAGGTAGAAAACTTGCACGAAGTTGAAACTTGCACCAAGTTACAGAAATCTATAGGCCTTAGCAAAACTTGCACCGAGTTACAGAAACCTATAGGCTTGAACAGGACTTGCACCGACCTTGGGTGTAGAAGATGTTAGAGTCTGTGCAATACTTGCACTGACCTCGGTTAGAGTTAGAGTCTGTGCAATACTTGCACCGACCTTGGATCAGTCTTGGATCAGTCTGTGTAATACTTGCATCGGGTTAGGGTCTGTGCAATACTTGCACCGACCTTGGATCAGTCTTGGATCAGTCTGTGTAATACTTGCATCGGGTTAGGGTCTGTGCAATACTTGCACCGACCTTGGGTGTAGAAAATGTTAGAGTCTGTGCAATGCTTGCACGGACCTCGATTTGAGTAGACCTATACCTACACTTGAACAGGACTTGCACCGAGACAGAAACCTATATCCAGCAATATATATATATGTGTGTGTGTGTGTGTGTGTGTGTGTGTGTGTGAGCAAGACTTGCACCAAGACAGAAACCTATATCCAGTCAAATATATAAATATATATATATGTGTGTGAACAGGATTTGCACCGACCTTGCAAGGGTTAGAGTCTGTGCAATGCTTGCACGGACCTCGATTTGAGTAGACCTATACCTGCGTATGAATAGTGATTGCATTGACTTTGTGTGCATGAATAGTGATTGCACCAACCTTAGGTACATGAATAGTGTCAGTTTTATTTAAAGGAAATTTTGAGAAATAAATTTTATGAAAAATAAGAGAAAAATATAAGGATCCTAGCCATTAAATTTTATAAACTGATTCCATCAATTTTTAAAGATAAAAATCTTTGAAGTTAGATACAGAGTTTCGGGTTGAATTTTATTCTGGCATATTTTAATAAAATAAAATTTTGATAAGTATCAAAAAAATCTAGGGATCATAAAAATATGTAATTTACTATTTTTATTAACATGGTTCATTAGATATAAAATTTCTAAACGTGAAGTTAGATGCGGAGTTTTCGGGTTGAATTTTATTCTAGCATATTTTTAATAAAATAAAATTATGAAAAATATCAGAAAAATATAGGGATCATAAAAATATACAATTACTATTTTTATTAACATAATTCATTAGATATAAAATTTCTAAACGTTGTAATCAATGTTAACATATGATGGTGCGCCCCTGTAATTTAGTTTACACGACCCCCTCCAGGTTGTGACTTTTTCCAGATAAACCTTCGTTGGCATCCCATTATCCTCTGTCCTTTTCAAACATGAACAACACGTTTGAGCTGGCATCGCACTATGACGCGATTATCTAGGATCTTGTTTCTCCTCCTGTCTACCCAAAACACTATAATATTCCCTATATTGAGATTCCCTCCATTCTTCCGAAGGCTTGCTGCAGAGAAGGGGGAGTATTCTCTGAAGTTGCAGAGGCTGCAGAGGAGGGAAGAAAGCTGCCCTTTTCTTTTGCCTGTACCTAGTGGTCATCTCAGAAAGGTAGGTGTTTTCAGACTTTTAACCAAATACTAGATAATCTAAGGTAGCTAATCTAGGAAAAAAAATAGTATTAGCTCATCTCCATGCGATGTTCTATGCAATAAACCATGTTTACAGTAATTTCTATCATACTTTCACATAGATCAAGTAAAAGTTAGCTAATCTGTTAGAATATGTTAGCTAATCAGTTAGATTACCTAATCTAATCACATGATGTATTAGCTTTTTATGTAATCTATTAGCTTTATCAATCTATTAGCTTTATCATATTTTTTTATGTAATCTATTAGCTAATCTGTTAAATAATCTGTTAGCATAACTAGTAAATCTATTAGCCTAATCTAATTACATGTTAGGCTAAACCTCCATGTAACTTACTTTACCGACATGTTTTACGCTGAATAACTACACCAGATTTACTACAGATCATGCTTTAGTAAATGACATGTCATTATGTCATGTTCTGTTAAACGCTTGAACCACCATGTTTAATATAAATATATATATATATATATATATCATGTTAAAATTTTATATCAGGGAAACTAAAGCATGAAACAAATGACCATGTTCTGTTAAACACTTGAACCACCATGTTAAAATTTTATATCAGGGAAACTAAAGCATGAAACAAATGCCCATGTTCCGTTAAACACTTGAACCACCATGTTAAAAATTTATATCAGGGAAACTAAAGTATGAAACAAACGACCATGTTAAAAAATTTATCAGAGAAGCTAAAGCTTGACATGGCAGCCCTGAGAGGTGCCACTTAACCCCTGACAGGGTTCTCTAAACCTGTATAGTTCACAGAAGAGGCATTCCTCTGTGAGGATGTCATTTTTGAATATGTCCGGAAGCCTATAAGGCACCAATCTCCCCAATTTTTCCGTGTATCAAACGTTGTTGGTTTTACTCCTAGTTCGTCCCTACATAACAGTACGCCCTTGGATTCTATTCTATAAAATCCACCTTATAAATACTACATGTTCAATCCTTGGAAATCTCATATTGGCTATAATGAGAGTGGATGTCGACAAACATGACTAATGCCGTGCATATAGGGCCCGGTCTGGTCCTGGGAGGAACATCCGAATGTACTTGTGCCTATGGGAGTTTATTGACCACGGTGTTTGACATTGCACCGGAGTACTTGCTTGCTAGACTTTAGACATTCCACTCATTCACGTGATATTACTTGATTGATTGACTTGAAGCCCGCAGAAGGGTAAAAGTATTTGCTTGAATGAAATTGATAAATAGCCAATTCCAGTTATACGCACTTGAAATTGCGTTGCTTACTATTGCTTGCTTGACATGAGTTCTTACCTTCCTGGAAAAGTTGTTGTTAATTCCAGTTCCTACTTGCTTGATATCCCATGCTATTACTGTATTGAAGCTGAAATCTACATACTCTCACTTGTTTTTTTTGTTTTTCCTATACTGCTCTTGTCGATTTTACAATCCTTGACGTCTGCTTGTCTACATGCATAGATTTACCTACATTAATTGAACTTGTAAACTACTTAAAGCATGTTAAATCTTGAGATGTAAATCCTACTGAGTGTTTTGCTCATCTAGTTATTTTTTAATATTTTCAGGTAATTTGGATGTCAACCAACACTCGGAAGGGAATGAGACTGAGTGATGAGTGTAGAGTGAAGTTATCAAAATTGTCATATCATTTGTGTTATTGTATTAGTTCACTTATGTCAATTGTATCAGTTCATCTATGTCACTTGTATTAGTCCACTTGATTAGAATTGCTCAAGGTTTGAAGCCCAGTCGTTGGACTCTGGGAACGTATGTATTTGTCCTTTGATTAGTTGTGACAATTGTCAGCTCATACTATTTGTATTAATTTCAAGTTAAATCTTAGTTATTTGCGCACTCTGATATTTACATGATTGACACGATCTATATAGACGCGTCACGCCTCCGGGTAATCTTCGGCGCTCGGGGCGTGACAGTCTTCGTGGTATCAGAGCCTAGGATTTAAATTTCCTAGGGAATAAGAAGTCAGGAAATTAGGAGTCATTATCGAAATCTAGGAAAACTAAGTCTAAAGGATAGATTTTTACCTTACCCGGTGAGATGGGTAGAGACACGGGTTAAGTTCTATTATGACATCTGACCTCTTAATAAAACCTAATATTTATTACACTTAAACTCTTTTGTAGGATCATGGCTGTTGAGCGAGCACAATGACGCGAGATGGAGCACACCGTTCTAGGCCTTGTGCAGGCTCTACAACAAGTGGCGCAAGGCGGTGCTAACCGTGGAGCCGGTGATCTCCACAGAAGTTTCCGTAACATGAACCCACCTAGGTTCACGGGTTCGTCTGACCCCGAGGATGCTAAAAATTGGCTAAAGGAGATAGAATGAATTTTTCGTGTAATGCAATGCACGGACGAGGAAAAGGTTCTACTAGCTATTTTCCAACTAGAGCGGGACGCTCGATGTTGGTGGGAATCCATAGAAGCAACACTGCCAGAAGGCCATGTCACATGGATTGAATTCACCGAACATTTCAACAACAAGTGCTTCTCTGACCATATTCAAGAGAAGAAGGTTGCGGAATTTGCCGCACTTAAACAACGTGGCTTGAAAGTGGCAGAGTATGAAGCTCAGTTTTCAAGACTGTCCAAGTATGCACCCCACTTGGTATGTACGGAGAAGAAGGCTTCGGCCCCACTACATTACGCAACTCACACCGATGGACATTCAAGTCTACTCAGAAATGGTTCGGCGTGCGCAGTTGCTCGAGGATGCCACCGAGTTATCGGAGAGGATCCGAGGAAATTTCAAGGCAACACTCAACAAGAAGGAACCTGTCATAAGCCCAGAAAAATTCAAAGCAACATTCAACAAGAAGCGGCCCTATATGGGAGGAGAGTCTTCCAAAGGGAAGAAATTTCAGAAGAATGATAAGTCTTTCACTGCCCCCACACCCACAAAGGAAATTTGTAATTATTGCGATAAACTCGGCCATAAGACCGAGGAATGCTGGAGGAAGCTAGGAGCCTGTCTCCGATGTGGAAGTCAAGAACATCGGATCCCTAACTGTCCGCTGATGAACGAGCAAGCCGTTAAAGAGGAAAAGCTCCCGGTAAAGAAGCAAGTCTGCAAGCTCTCCAAGAGAGGGAACCAACAGAAAGAGGAATCGTGGAAGGTACACTAACTATTTGCTCTAAGAGTGCTAAAGTTTTATTTGATATGGGAGCAACACATTCATTTATTTTCAAGAAATTTGCTGCTATATTCTCTATGGAGCCTGAATTGTTGGACTTAGTCATATCCACACCTATCGGGAACAAGGCTGACCTCACACATCAATACTCAAACTGTGATGTTATGGTTAAAGGAAATAATTTACCTGCGGACCTAATTTGCTTAGATATGGAAGTGTATGATGTCATACTAGGTGTTGATTGGTTATCCACATACCAAGCAACTGTTGATTGCCGTAATGGCAAGGTAACTTTTGTGGGTTACCCGGAATTGGTTTACATGAGCCCTCGGGCTAGATCACCTCTTATATCAGCTCTCCGAGCTAGTAAACTTATAAGCAAGGGATGTATGGCTTTCATTGCCCTTGTAACTTGGACGTCGAGGAGCCTAAGCTTGAAGACATCCGCGTAGTTTGAGATTTTGCTGACGTTTTTCCAGAATAATTATCTGGATTACCCCCGGAACGGGAGGTGTCATTCACCATCGACCTTGTCCCTGGTGCTGGACCTGTTTCCAAGGCACCCTACCGAATGTCCCCTGTTGAGCTGAAGGAGCTGAAGGAACAACTGATGGAGCTATTGAACAAGGGTTTCATCCGGTCGAGTACTTCCCCATCGGGAGCGCATGTGCTATTCGTCAAGAAGAAGGACAGATCGATGAGACTATGCATTGACTATCGACAGTTAAATCACCTTACAATCAAGAACAAGTACCCACTACCGAGGATTGATGAATTGTTCGATCAAATATCTAGAGCTAAATATTTCTCCAAGATCGATCTTCGTTCGAGTTATCACCAACTGAAGATCAAAGAAGAAGATATTCATAAAACTGCATTCCGAAGCACGTATGGACATTACGAATTTACTGTTATGCCTTTCGGACTAACAAATGCCCCCGCAGCTTTCATGCAGCTAATGAATAGCATATTTAGGCCTCACTTAGATCAGTTCATTGTGGTCTTTATTGATGATATTCTTATTTATTCAAAGTCTGAAGAAGACCATGAAGAACATCTTAAGAAGGCATTACAGATATTGAGGGAAAATAAACTACGTGCCAAATTCAGCAAATGCAAGTTCTGGCTCGAGGAAATATTCTTCTTGGGTCATATAATTTTAAAGGATGGAATTTCCGTTGACCTATCAAAGGTCGAAGCAGTGAAGAATTGGGAACGACCAACCAACGCAACGGAGATTCGTAGTTTCTTGGGACTAGCTGGTTATTATCGGCGTTTCATCAAGGACTTTTCAAGAGTTGCTGTTCCTCTCACCCGATTGACTCGCAAGGAAACACCTTATGAGTGGAAGGAAGGCTGTGAGAAGAGTTTCCAAGCTTTGAAGGATCTCTTGACCACTGCTCAAATCCTAACATTGCCAGTCGAAGGAGAGAAGTACGAGGTATATACCGATGCTTCTGGTATTGGCCTCGGGTGTGTATTAATGCAGAATGGGAGAGTCATTGCATATTCTTCCCGACAACTGAAGAAACATGAAGAGAACTACCCGGTGCATGACTTAGAGCTGGCCGTGGTAGTATTTGCCTTGAAGATCTGGAGACACTATCTCTACGGAGAACAATTCACGGTATACTCCGATCACAAAAGCCTCAAGTATTTATTCTCTCAAAAGGAGCTGAACATGCGGCAAAGGTGTTGGCTCGAATATCTCAAGGATTTTGACTTCACTATACAGTACCATCCCGGTAAGGGTAATTCTGTAGCTGATGCTCTCAGTCGAAAGTCGAGAGTAATATTAGCCAATTGTATGATCCAAGAATGGAAGTTATTGGAGGAATTCTCTCAACTCGATATTAGCACTGATGAACAAGACGGGTGTATTACTCTAGCCCATATGAGTTTACACCCGGATTTGCTGTCATAAATTCAGAAGTTACAAGAGGGAGATCCGACACTAGTGGAGATAAGGGACAAGATGGGCGAGAGACCGGATTTTAAGTAGACACCAGATGGGAGATTGCTATTCCATGAACGGACATGTGTACCCGACTGTCCCGAGCTGAAGAAAAGGGTCCTCGAAGAAGCTCATAGATCGAGGTACACGATCCATCCTGGAGCTACCAAGATGTACCAAGACTTGAAAAGGACTTTCTGGTGGCCTAATATGAAAAGGGAGGTAGCGAATTTCGTATCTCGCTGCTTAACATGTCAACAAGTGAAGGCAGAACATCAGAAACCCGCTGGAAAGTTACATCAACTAGACATTCCCAAGTGGAAGTGAGAAGACATTGGCATGGATTTTATTATGGATTTGCCCAAGTCTAGAGGTGGACATGATGGAATCTGAATAATTATCGACCGCCTAACTAAATCGGCTCATTTCTTGCCTATCAAAAGTCGATGGTCGATTGATGTCCTTACTACCCTATATATTAAAGAGATAGTTAGATTGCATGGAGTTTCCGTCTCGATCGTATCTGACCGAGACTCGCGCTTCACCTCTCATTTCTAGAAGAGTCTACAACAATCTTTGGGGACGAAACTCAACTTCAGCATTGCCTTCCATCCTCAGACAGATGGACAGACAGAAAGGACAAATCAGGTTGTTGAAGACATGTTAAGGGCATGCATTATAGACTTCGACGGAAGTTGGCACGACCACTTACCCCTAGCCGAGTTCGCATATAATAATAGCTATCAAGCCAGTACCCAGATGGCACCTTTTGAGGCGCTCTATGGTAGAAGTTGTCGATCTCCAATATGCTGGGACGAAGTTGGTGAAAAATAAATCCTAGGCCCAAAAATGGTAAGAGATTCAACGGAGAAGATATACCTCATTCGGGAAAGGCTAAAGATAGCACAGTCCAGACAGAAGTCATATGCTGACAATAGAAGAAGAGATCTGGAATTCTAAGTTGGAGACCATATTTTTCTCAAGGTATCTCCTGGTCGAAGTATTAGAAGATTTGGTGTTAAGGGCAAACTTACACCGAGGTTTATTGGTCCATTCGAGGTGTTGGAGAGAGTGGGTGAGGTAGCCTACCGCATTGCCTTGCCTCCACAATTATCAGAGGTGCACAATGTATTCTATATTTCTATACTGAAGAAGTATGTGCATGATCCTCTCCACGTCATCGATCACACTGACTTGGTGATACAGAAGGACCATACCTATGAGCAAAGGCCAATAAAGATCCTCGACCAAGAAATCTGAGTTCTAAGGAACAAGACGATCCCTATGGTTAAAATCCAATAGAATCGATGCTTAGAGCAAGAAGCCACATGGGAAACCGAGGAGTCCATGAGAAGGAGATTTCCAGAATTATTCTAGCCCGTAAGTAATTCTCACCCTCCTTGTCTCCATATATGCAATTGAATTTGGTGACCAAATTCTTTTAAGTGGGGGAGGGTGTAGCACCCCGTATAAAAAAGAAATGATAAAAAAAATTTTAATAATATTTCTCCCAAAAAAAAAACTTTAGATAACTCTATAGGAATGTTAAGTAAGAAGTTAGAACACTGAGTCATACATAATGATTATTCATCTAACAAAGTGACTTTCTAGTGTAGTTGGTTAAGTGATGTACCATTTAACCTAGTGACCATGGTTCAATTCCTGGCATCCACCATTTGCCTATTGTGCCAAATAATTATACGTTATATGCTCTAGCAAAACTTGCACTGAGTTTGACCTCTTATATAGGCTGGAGGTAGAAAGTGCACCAAGGTAGAAAAAACTTGCACCAAGTTGACCTCCTATATAGGTTAGCAAAACGTGCACCGAGGCAGAAAATGCAAAACTTGCACCAAGGCTATATAGGCTAGCAAAACTTGCACCGAAGCAGAAAGTGCAAAACTTGTACCAAATAGAAAACTAAGTTGCACCAAGGTAGAAAACTTGCACCAAGGCTATATAGGCTAGCAAAACTTGCACCGAGGCAGCAAGTGCAAAACTTGCACCAAGGTAGAAAACTTGCACGAAGTTCAATTCCTGGCATCCACTATTTACCTTTTGTGCCAAATAATTATACGTTATATGCTCTAGCAAAACTTGCACTGAGTTTGACCTCTTATATAGGCTGGAGGTAGAAAGTGCACCAAGGTAGAAAAAACTTGCACCAAGTTGACCTCCTATATAGGCTAGCAAAACTTGCACCGAGGCAGAAAGTGCAAAATTCGCACCAAGGTAGAAAACTTGCACCAAGGCTATATAGGCTAGCAAAACTTGCACCGAAGCAGAAAGTGCAAAACTTGCACCAAATAAAAAACTAACTTGCACCAAGACTATATAGGCTAGCAAAACTTGCACCGAGGCAGAAAGTGCAAAACTTGCACCGAGAAAAGTTGCACGAAGTTGAAACTTGCACCGAGTTACAGAAATCTATAGGCCTTAGCAAAACTTGCACCGAGTTACAGAAACCTATAGGCTTGAACATGACTTGCACCGACCTTGGGTGTAGAAGATGTTAGAGTCTGTGCAATACTTGCACTGACCTCGGTTAGAGTTAGAGTCTGTGCAATACTTGCACCGACCTTGGATCAGTCTTGGATCAGTCTGTGCAATACTTGCACCGACCTTGGGTGTAGAAAATGTTAAGAGTCTGTGCAATGTTTGCACGGACCTCGATTTGAGTAGACCTATACCTACGCTTGAACAGGACTTGCACCGAGGCAGAAACCTATATCTAGCCAAATATATATATATATATATATATGTGTGTGTGTGTGTGTGTGTGTATGTGTGTGTGTGAGCAAGACTTGCACCAAGGCATAAACCTATATCCAACCAAATATATAAATATATATATATATATATATATATATATATATATGTGAACATGATTTGCACCGACCTTGCAAGGGTTAGAGTTTGTGCAATGCTTACACGGACCTCGATTTGAGTAGACCTATACCTGCGTATGAATAGTGATTGCACTGACTTTGTGTGCATGAATAGTGATTGCACCAACCTTAGGTACATGAATAGTGTCAGTTTTATTTAAAGGAAATTTTGAGAAATAAATTTTATGAAAAATAAGAGAAAAATATAATGATCCTAGCCATGAAATTTCATAAACTGATTCCATCGATTTTTAAAGATAAAAATCTTTGAAGTTAGATACAGAGTTTCGGGTTGAATTTTATTCTGACATATTTTAATAAAATAAAATTTTGACAAGTATCAGAAAAATCTAGGGATCATAAAAATATGTAATTTACTATTTTTATTAACATGGTTCATTAGATATAAAATTTCTAAACGTTGTAATCAATGTTAACATATGATGGTGCGCCCCTGTAATTTAGCTTACACGACCCCTTCCAGGTTGTGACTTTTTCCAGACAAACCTTCGTTGGCATCCCATTATCCTCTGTCCTTTTCAGACATGAACAGCACGTTTGAGCTGGCATCGCACTATGACGCGATTATCTAGGATCTTGTTTCCCCTCCTGCCTACCCAAAACACTATAATATTCCCTATATTGAGGCTCCCTCCATTCTTCTGAAGGCTTGCTGCAGAGAAGGGGGAGCATTCTCTGAAGTTGTAGAGGTTGTAGAGGAGGGAAGAAAGCTGCCCTTTTCTTTTACCTGTACCTAGTGGTCATCTCAGAAAGGTAGGTGTTCTCAGGCTTTTAACCAAATACTAGATAATCTAAGGTAGCTAATCTAGGAAAAAAATAATATTAGCTCATCTCCATGCGATGTTCCATGCGATAAACCATGTTTACAGTAATTTCTATCATACTTTCACATAGATCAAGTAAAGGTTAACTAATCTGTTAGAATATGTTAGCTAATCAGTTAGATTACCTAATCTAATCACATGATGTATTAACTTTTTACGTAATCTATTAACTTTATCAATCTATTAGCTTTATCATATTTTTTTATGTAATCTATTAGCTAATCTGTTAAATAATCTGTTAACATAACTAGTAAATCTGTTAGCCTAATCTAATTACCTGCTAGGCTAAACCTCCATGTTACTTACTTTACCGACATGTTTTACGCTGAATAACTACACCAGATTTACTACAGATCATGCTTTAGTAAATGCCCTGTCATTATGTCATGTTCTGTTAAACGCTTGAACCACCATGTTTAAAATATATATATATATTTATATATTTATATATTTATATTAGAAAAATTAAAGCATGAAACAAATGACCATGTTCTGTTAAACACTTGAACCACCATGTTTAAAAATTTATGTCAGAAAAATTAAAGCATGAAACAAATGACCATGTTCTGTTAAACGCTCGAACCATCATGTTAAAAATTTATATCAGAGAAACTAAAGCATGAAACAAATGACCATGTTCTGTTAAACACTTGAACCACCATGTTAAAATTTTATATCAGGGAAACTAAAGCATGAAACAAATGCCCATGTTCCGTTAAATGAACCACCATGTTAAAAATTTATATCAGGGAAACTAAAGCATGAAACAAACGACCATGTTAAAAAAATTTATCAGAGAAGCTAAAGCTTGACATAGCAGCCCTGAGAGGTGTCACTTAACCCCCTGACAGGGTTCTCTAAACCTGTATAGTTCACAGAAGAGGCATTCCTCTGTGAGGATGTCATTTTTGAATATGTCCGGAAGCCTATAAGGCACCAATCTCACCTATTTTTCCATGTATCAAACGTTGTTGATTTTACTCCTAGTTCGTCCCTACATAACAGTACGCCCTTGGATTCCATTCTATAAAATCCACCTTATAAATCCTACATGTTCAATCCTTGAAAATCTCATATTGGCTATAATGAGAGTGGATGTCGACAAACATGACTAATGTCGTGCATATAGGGCCCGGTCTGGTCCTGGGAGGAACATCCGAATGTACTTGTGCCTATGGGAGTTTATTGACCACGGTGTTTGACATTGAACCGGAGTACTTGCTTACTAGACTTTAGGCATTCCACTCATTCACGTGATATTACTTGATTGATTGACTTGAAGCCCGCAGAAGGGTAAAAGTATTTGCTTGAATGAAATTGATAAATAGCCAATTCCAGTTATACGCACTTGAAATTGCGTTGCTTACTATTGCTTGCTTGACATGAGTTCTTACCTTCCTGGAAAAGTTGTTGTTAATTCCAGTTCCTACTTGCTTGATATCCCTTGCTATTGCTGTATTGAAGCTGAAATCTACATACTCTCACTTGTTTTTTTTTGTTTTTCCTATACTACTCTTGTCGATTTTACAATCCTTGACGTCTGCTTGTCTACATGCATAGATTTACCTACATTAATTGAACTTGTAAACTACTTAAAGCATGTTAAATTTTGAGATGTAAATCCTACTAAGCGTTTCGCTCATCTAGTTGGTTTCTAATATTTTCAGGTAATTTGGATGTCAACCAACACTCGGAAGGGAATGAGACTGAGTGATGAGTGTAGAGTGAAGTTATCAAAATTGTCATATCATTTATGTTATTGTATTAGTTCACTTATGTCAGTTGTATCAGTTCATCTATGTCACTTGTATTAGTCTACTTGATTAGAACTGCTCAAGGTTTGAAGCCCAGTCGTTGGACTCTAGGAACGTATGTATTTGTCCTTTGATTAGTTGTGACAATTGTCAGCTGGTACTATTTGTATTAATTTCAAGTTAAATCTTAGTTATTTGCGCACTCTGATATTTACATGATTGACACGATCTATATAGACACGTCACGCCTCTAGGTAATCTTCCGCACTCGGGGTGTGACACCAAGCTACCGACCCTGACCATCGCATCCTCAACCTCTGTCAAGCGATACTTTAGTAACCCCATCTGGGTCTAACTTCAACACCTGACACGGCTTCCAACGAATGAACGGGGTACTCATGCGATAGACCTGCCAGCATATTCCCCCTACACTTTAACCTGCACGTGCCACGAACCACAATCTCACAAGCAGTGACATGGCAACCGACATGGCTCACACAACGAGAGACAATTCACACTGAGGAAGTAATCCTCCAATGCTCTACCAATCCTCGGGAATCCGCCCGTAGCAACCAACGCTACGATCTTGGACCTGTGGGTTATGGGCCCACCAGGCTTCCGCTGCACACTCTGATCCACGTGCACAACCATCACAGTAGCTCGGGATCTGCCATCCCGACAATCCTCAACTCGGCTGGCTAACTTCGAAGACAGGGTAAGGAAAGCCCCATTGCCTCGAACCCCGAGCACAGATTCTCTCTCTTAATCTGGCATTCCTCTGCAACTCTACAGACTCCGACCATAATGCATTGAAAATTACAACACCAGCCACGAGTCTTCGTAAGCACCGCCCAACTAGCATTCATCCTTCCAGAATGATGCCAACATACCCTTACAACCCTTACACACCAGGGAAATGGGCATTGCTTCTCACAGGCAGCCACACTGCCAAAAATACAGAACGCGTCTCACGCAGACTTCATGGCACACAAGGCCAACCAATCCGGACACATAATGCAAGACGACGGAACTCGACAAAACGCGATTCTCTCCAACCAAGGAGAAAATAGCATACCTCCTACAAGGCGGGAGATCTCCACGCTTGGCTTGACCTCGAATCTCACGCATCTTGGGAAGCGCACCTTCCAGCACCAGGAAAAACCATTATCACCATCAGGTCAGCTCCTCCAACAGCACTCGCCACGTGTCTCGTGAGACCACATCACTGCATCTCTCGATGCACCATCGCTGTAATTTCGCGAGCTACAACTCGCCACACCTTGAGCACCAGCTCTGTTGATCGCCAGCCACACATTCTGCTATAGCGGTTGAGCTAGCCGTTGTCACACGCTCCTCACTTACACCTGCCTCTGATCTTGGAACCAATGACACGCCAAAATGCTTACCGAGGAGTGAAGAACCCATAAAAGACGCCAGGCTCGAAGGCTGGAACACCTCTAGTCATCGGACATCATTCCCTCGAATCTGTCCTTGCTAACACCAATCCATTCTCGAGTCTCGGGTCCTCAAAATATCCATCTCACGAGCTGTTGCCACGCAGACCACCACGCCAAGAACCACAACACGAACCATGGTCGGCACCTACCAACGCTCATCATCAAGTCCCGAATCTGTCGCGAAACCTTCACATCTCACCTGCTGCCTCACATGGTGCATCCAGGGCGGTGCACAATGGCCCCAAATTCCACAATTCGGGCCACAAACCAAGCCACCACCGCACAAATCTAGAACCAAATCTAGGACCAACATAGCCCATTCACGCGCAGACGTGCAGGACTTAGAGCTCACTGGGACAATTCTGCCCAATCCTACCTCGAAATCCACAAAAATAATCGGGACTGGCACGTCATCTCCGACGCCACAGAGCATGACAAGAACGTCGGGCTCAACAATCAGCAGCTCATTAGAAAGATCCTCCGCTCATCCGAGAGTAATTCCCGATCTGAGCACCTATTGTGCCACCTCAAACCACGATCTCGACAGCTCAGGTGTAGTGCCCCAGAATTTTATATAAATAATTTTCTAGAATTTATAAAGGCCTAAATATATTAATAAATGAATTCTGAGACTAATAAGTCATCATAGGCCCAATTAGGTTGAATAATTAACCAAGCCTATTAACACATCATCTAAAAGGGTTTAAGGCCCAAAACCATTAAGTTTGACCCATATTCTAGAAGGTTATTTAGCTTATTTAAGGATAAAAATGAATTGTATAAATAATAATATGGAAAAATGAATAAAAGAGTTTTATTTATTTGAAACTCTATATACGTTGAATGTAACGGTCTATCGTGCGACTGTCACATGCTTGTAACGCATGGGTCTACGACCGTTACACTCTATGAATTCCGTAAGCTGAAGAGTTTGATTCATGTTGAACTCTGGGAACAATAAATGTAATGGTCTATCGTGAGACCGTTACATGCCTCTAACGCACCTGCATTAGACCGTTACATCCTGTTAGTTCCGTGAAGGAAAGAACAAGTACAAAGATCAAAACTTTGGACTCTTATCCACCAGAGATCAACGTAGGAAGAGTTATAACATTACTAAGGACTCTTAGAGATCAGGTTTTAGCAAATTAAGGACTCTAGAATCGATCTAATCTTCAAACCCTAGTCAAAACCCTATAAATAGGACCTAGTTCTGAACTGTGCGACCCTTACTTTTGGCTCGTAAGGAATCAAGGTAAGGAGGTGTAATCTTGGGTAAGTTCTTTAGAAGTATTTGTTTACAATACTTTAGACTAACTCCTCTCCAAATTTCACGTCTTTAGGTCAAGAGGTCGTGGAGTTAGAGTCCAAGGAGTTGCTGAAAAGTCACAGAAGAAGGGAACTAGGGCTCGGTGTTCAGACCATAATTGGAAGTTTAAGCTAGACAAGAGGTAGGTTATCTCATGAACGGCAAAAATAACTTGATAGGACTATAAGCCCTCTGGTTTGATTGAATTCATGCATAGTAGAGCATCAATTTCATGTTTTACTAAGTTATATGCATTACATGCATCTCTTAGCCTAATTGAAAATTTAAAAAGATGCATCTTGTCTATTTCACGGATACCCATGCATATAGATAATCTATACTTCGTTATCATGCCTAGAATAGACATGGTATTTGATTTACAGACATGATGTGAGTTGATACCTTAGGTTTTATATCACTTTCTGTTAGCAGACTCTCTGACGCATCAGCGTAGGACCGTCACACTCATGTAACGGCCTTACGATAGACCGTCACACACTCTGTTATATTTGGATTTCACCGTTATCTCTAACGCACTCGGACAGACGCGTTAAATACTGTAACGGCTGTTCGACAGACCGTCACCTTCACTGTGACGCACCACAGATAGACCGTCAGAGACCGGTGTTCTGTCAACCCTAAGACAGAATAAGATTTGTTAAATTTTACTTAATATTAAGCCTAGTTACCTAAGTTTTAACTTGTTATGTGACTTGAAGGTTATTTACTCATTCATGATAGATATTGCATGGTTTGACATCTTATTGTTACTTTAAGTTATGTTAATTTCATGAGCCCAAACTCTATAATTTTGTAATTAAAAACATGATTTTTGAATGATGTATTGATAGAGTTTTTTATCATGATTTCACATCGATATATGTCTATATATATTTCTTTCTCTATCAATAGAGTAGTTTCTATAAGTACATGGCACATACTCCGGTATGTTGTCCATTAGTTCACATTTTTACACTATAGGAACATATTCTTGGACTTGAGGATCTCTCTATTGGATATTCCTTTCAATGGACTAGGAAATCTTGTTTCAAGGCCTCCGTAATTCTCCGCGAGCCTGGGATTCTCACTAGGACACCGAGTTGGTTGTACCATTAAAACCCATTAACTAGAATACACTATCGTTGTTTTCTGATTCTAATAATGTAACGGCCTTGTATTGGACCGCTAGGTACATGTAACGGCCCAATATACGACCGTCACATTCATCTGAGGTTGAATTCTTGATTCTGGATTCAGACAAATATAACGGTCATATACTAGACGTCACACAATGTAACGGCCCAGTGAATGACCGTCACATGACTTGAGTATCTCAACCCAAGGTTTGACCAAGGGTTGACATTTCAATGTTTCTAGATAACCCTTGATGATCTAGAACCTATCATATTGCTTAATAGACTTAATATAATGAATGAAAGTTAAGAGAATATATTGTTATGCTGCCGATTTATTTCCATAAGCATAGCATAGTCTAAGTCATTCTTGATCTCATATATTCAAATTGAAGCGTTCATTCATTGATTTTCATTATTTGGAATTGTTATATTCTTGGCCATACTTTACTGTTACATGCATGGAAGTAGCTTAATTTATACCTGAAGATGCGATCGAGCACTGATTGTGTTCAAGAGCTCTATGCTAGTCCCCTCGGCTGATTGCTGAAACATACTATTTTATAAACCATGGGGTATGATGCTACTGGCGTCGTATTGCGCTGGGAGTACTATTTCTATAAATAAGTGAAGATACACGACACGACATGACATTCTTGTACATGACATTCTTGCTTGATATTCCACAGAAATTCACGAAACACTTGCTCATAAGCATAAGATGCTAAAGTGATGAATATGTGACTTACTAGTACATTCTCGATATATTCTTGTTCATGAAAGGCCAATATCATGTTCTTGTTATATTCTTGCTAGTTTGTTCTTGTTCTCATTCCATTTTATATGATTGTCTTGTTACTTTGATTTAATCGCGTGATCATCGCATTGCATGATTTTACCTTATTTCTTTAGAGCAAAAATACTAATCACTTTAATAGTGCCTTCATGTTGATGCGAAGATATCTACTGGGAAAGTGTGCTCATTACCTATTTCTAATCTTTTTCAGGAAATGAAAGTGAGTCGGGTTCGGATTTGGATTATTCAAGTAGCGGATCCGAGAGTGATTAAAGATGAGCGAAGACTTAGGAAGTCTATAATATCTAGATTGAGTCAATGTAATTCTTCTATTTCTTGAGTCTAGTAGAATAAAAGATTATGGAAAGTGGTTGTATTTCGAATATTGATCATTTATGAAATAAAGTTGGAGTTTGATTAAATTCTGTGCAATTGCATTTATGTGTGTGATTGTATTGCGCTCTGGTCGTTCTTGCTTGCAAGAGGCTTACTATGCCGACAGTTCGCGCTCCCCGAGCGAGTCTTCTGTTGTAATAAAGGCTCGGGACGTAACAGTTAAGTTGGTATCAGAGACTAAGTCTCAGGACTTAAGGAAAGGAATCATGTCATAGGATAAGCCCAAGGTTTAAGGACCCCTACCTATGAATTAAGGAAGAAATTCCATACCCATGTGAGGATTGGGTAGAGCCCGGGATAAGATAATTAATTAGCTTTAAGGTTGATTTTCATGAGAAATAACAAGTTGTTGTTTTTCTCTCTCAGGTACCCTATTTTACAAATGGCTCATCGCGTAGATTGGGACGGTATGCAACAAACAGTTGCCGGCCTCACTAAGGCATTGCAAATTATAGCACAAGGTGGTGCAGGGGCAAGGGCTGGTGACCTACATCGTAACTTCTAGAGTCTAAATCCTCCGTGATTCTATGGATCTTCAAATCTCGATGAGGTAGAAACTTGGATCGATAAGATGAATAGGATATTTGATGTTATACAATGCACGGATCAGGAGAATGTCTAGCAACATTTCAATTAAATAAAGATGTCTGTACTTGGTGGAAGTCGGTTCCGGCACCTCCGGTCGATGCGCCACATACGTGGGATGGTTTTCTTAATTTATTATGTTCCAAATATTTCTCCGAGCATGTAAAGGAAAGGAAGGCCATGGAGTTTGCATCCCTTCGTCAAGGGATGATGTCGGTGGTAGAATATGAGCTACAGTTTTCAAGACTAGCACCATATGCACCACACCTTATTAGCACGGAAGTATTAAAAGCAAATCGATTTATGGACGAGTTACGACCGGTTTCATTCAGCAACTTGAGACACAGAATATCCGCACTTATGCGGAGATGGTTCAGAGGGCATATCTATGCGAGAGGACCTTAGAGAAGGTCGAAAAGTTGAAAGGAAAAGGAGAAGAATCTAGCCGACGATCTGATCGGCATTATAAGAAAGAGAAGTTTAGCATCACGGAACCACACAAAAGCCGTGACAGCAAGAAAAGATCAAGGAGCGGGAACGGTGGAAGTTCCCAGAAGAATAATAAAAAGGTTAAGGAAGAGAAGGAGCAAGCTACCTCGGCGTGCACTTTTTGCGAGAAATTTGACCACTCGGCTGAAGAATGTTGGAAGCGCCTCGGTGCTTGTTTACGTTGTGGAAGTAGGGAGCATCGTGTGCCAGATTGCCCCCTCATGAAAGATCAATCAGCTAATTGAGGACGTAGGAGGCAGGCTCGCCTCAATGCCGTTCTAGACGAAGAGGAAGCGCCCAGGGATGATGGGCTTATGGAAGGTACTCTTCAAATTTATTCTTATCATGCATTCGTGCTATTTGATACTGGTGCCTCTCATTCTTTTATTTTCACTACCTTTGCAAAAACGTTGTCAATTGCATCAGTCCCCTTACCTTCAGACCTTGCTATTACTACACCTTTAGGATCTAGAACCAAGCTCACCGAGTATTATCCTAATAGCGAAGTGATAATAGAAGGCCACAATCTCCCCGCAAACCTCGTGTGTCTTGACGTGAAAGGTTATGATGCCATCTTAGGGGTGGATTGGCTTGTAGACCATGATGCTCATATCAATTGCCGAAATAGGATTATATCTTTTCGAAAGCCCGATCTTCCAAGATTTTCTTTTCTTGGCATCAAATACAAGAAACATCCTACCATTATATCTTCTCTTCATGCTTGCAAGCTTATCTCGCAAGGATATGAAGTTTTTCTTACTTCAGTCATTATCACCGAATCTAAGGAAATTATCCTAGCAAACATTCCTATTGCAAATGAGTTCCCAGATGTGTTTCCATCTGAACTACCTAGTTTACCGCCTGAGAGGGAAGTAAACTTTACCATCGAACTCATTCCAGGAGCAGCACCTGTTTCTATAGCCCCTTACAGGATGTCCCCCACAGAACTTAAGGAACTAAAAAGGCAGTTACAGGAACTACTAGACAAGGGTTTCATCAGACCTAGCACATCCCCTTGGGGTGCGCCGGTTTTATTTGTCAAGAAGAAGGATGGTTCTCTCAGGCTATGCATCGATTACTGGCGACTGAATCAGCTGACAATTAAAAACAAGTATCCATTACCACGTATTGATGAGCTCTTCGATCAGCTTTCGGGAGCAGAATATTTTTCTAAGATTGACCTCAGATCAGGTTATCATCAGCTTAGGATCAAAGAGGAAGATATTTATAAATCGGCTTTTCGAAGTCGTTATGGCCACTATGAATTCGTGGTAATGCCGCTTGGGTTAACTAATGCCCCAGCAGTATTTATGTAACTTATGAACAGTGTCTTCCAGCCATACTTGGATCAATTCATTGTCGTCTTCATCGATGATATCCTGATATACTCCAAGACAAAAGAAGAACATGAAGAACATTTGAAAATAACTTTACAAACACTTAGAGAATATAAGATTTATGCCAAACTCAATAAGTGTGAATTCTGGCTCGAGGAAGTCTCATTCCTAGGCCACATTATTTCAAAAGAATGTATTGCTGTGGATCCTTCTAAGGTAGAAGCTGTCAAGAATTGGAGTCGGCCTACGACTGTGTCTTAAGTAAGGAGCTTTCTGGGTCTAGCTGGTTATTATAGAAGATTCATTAAGGACTTATCGAAAATTACGGTTCCTTTAACTAGACTTACGAGAAAAGAAAATCCTTTTGTCTGGTCAGAGGAATGTGAGAAGAGTTTTCAAAACCTTAAGAATCACCTTACAACAGCTCTTATTCTAACACTACCGATGGAGGGTGGTGAATTTGAAGTATATACGGATGCGTCTGGAATTGGCTTAGGATGTGTCCTTATGCAAAATGGAAATGTGATTTGCTATTCGTCGATACAATTGAAACGTCACGAAGAAAATTATCATGTACATGATTTAGAATTGGCAGCGGTTATTTTCGCCTTAAAAATTTGGCGTCATTATCTCTATGAAGAAAAATTTATGATCTACTCAGACCACAAGAGCTTGAAATATTTATTCTCTCAAAAAGAGCTTAACATGAGGCAAAAGAGGTGGTTAGAACATCTCAAGGACTTTGATTTTGCTATTCAATATCATCTTGGCAAGGCAAATGCTGTAGCAGATGCACTCAGCAGAAAACCAATGGGTATGTTATCAAGTCTCATGATTAGTGTAACTAACCTTATTCCTCAATTTGCTCAGTTGAATTTAGATGTTGACATTAAGGAAGAAGATTGCTTCATAGCTAATATCCGAGTTCAACCTACATTAATAGAGGATTTGGCCAAGTTACAAGAGGATGATCCAGTTTTACTGGAAATTAAGGCCAATATTGAACAAAGGCCGGATTTTTCTACTTCTAATGATGGAAGATTGCTATTCAAGGGCCGAATGTGTATATCGGATCATGAGGATACAAAGAAATTGATCCTCGAAGAAGCACATAAATCAAAGTACATCATTCATCCAGGAGGTATAAAAATGTATCAAGATCTCAAAAGAAACTTTTGGTGGCCCAATATGAAGAGGGAAATAGCTGACTTCGTGTCTCGTTGTCTAACATGCCAACAAGTTAAAGCTGAACATTTTAGACCCGCAGGTAAATTACATCCCTTAAATATTCTCGAATGGAAATGAGAGAGCATAGGGATGGACTTCATTATGGGTTTACCTAAGACAAGAGGTGGACATGATGGCATATGGGTAATCATAGATCGATTGACTAAATCTGCACACTTCATACCAATAAAGAGTCGATGGTTTGTGGATATTCTAGCAGCATTTTACATAAAGGAAATTGTCAAATTACATGGTGTCCCCGTCACTATTGTATCAGATAGAGATCCTCGATTCACATCACAGTTCTGGAAAGGTCTACAACATTCACTAGGGACCAGATTAAATTTTAGCACAGCCTTTCATCCACAAACTGATGGTCAGACGGAAAGAACAAATCAGGTGGTAGAAGACATGCTCAGGGCTTGTGTCATTGATTTTGGAGGAAGTTGGCATGATCACTTGTCTCTGGTGGAATTTGCATATAATAACAGCTATCAAGCAAGCATACAAATGGCACCTTTTGAAGCTCTATAAGGGAAAAGTTGTCGATCTCCAATATGTTGGAATGAAATAGGGGGAAAGTAATTTTTAGGCCCCGACCTTATCAGGGATTCTACGGAGAAAATCAAGCTCATTCAAGAGAGAATGAAAATGGCACAAGATAGACAAAAGTCTTATGCCGACAATCGAAGACGTGACTTGGAGTTTCAATTAGGAGATCATGTATATTTAAAAGTTTCTCCAGGTCGTGGTATTCGAAGATTTGGCATTAAAGGAAAGCTAACTCCAAGGTTCATTGGCCCATTTGAAATTCTTGAAAGGGTCGATGAAGTGGCTTATAGATTGGCTTTACCTCCACAATTAGCAGGAGTTCATGACGTATTTCACGTCTCCATGCTGAAGAAATATGTATACGATCCTGACCAAATTATCACTTATGATAATCTGGAGATTCAGAAGGATATGACATATGAGCAAGCGATAATAAAGATTCTGGATCGGGAAGTGCGTCAACTAAGAAATAAGGTTATCCCTATGGTCAAAATTCAATGGAAGAAAGCATGGCCATACGAAGCAACATGGGAAACCGAAACAGCCATGAGAAAAAGATTTCCAGAATTATTTAACTATAAGTACACTCTCCATAATCCATGTCTTGAATTTGGAGACCAAATTCTTCTAAGTGGGGGAGGGTGTAGTGCCCCAGAATTTTATATAAATAATTTTCTAGAATTTATAAAGGCCTAAATATATTAATAAATGAATTCTGAGACTAATAAGTCATCATAGGCCCAATTAGGTTGAATAATTAACCAAGCCTATTTACACATCATCTAAAAGGGTTTAAGGCCCAACACCATTAAGTTTGGCCCATATTCTAGAAGGTTATTTAGCTTATTTAAGGATAAAAATTAATTATATGAATAATAATATGGAAAAATGAATAAAAGAGTTTTATTTATTTGAAACTCCATATATGTTGAATGTAACGGTCTATCGTGCGACCGTCACATGCTTGTAACGCATGGGTCTACGACCGTTACACTCTGTGAATTTCGTAAGCTGAAGAGTTTGATTCATGTTGAACTCTGGGAACAATAAATGTAACGGTCTATCGTGAGACTGTTACATGCCTCTAACGCACCGCATTAGACTGTTACATCCTGTTAGTTCCGTGAAGGAAAGAACAAGTACAAATATCAAAACTTTGGACTCTTATCTACCAGAGATCAACGTAGGAAGAGTTATAACATTACTAAGGACTCTTAGAGATCAGGTTTAGCAAATTAAGGACTCTAGAATCGATCTAATCTTCAAACCCTAGCCAAAACCCTATAAATAGGACCTATTTCTGAACTGTGCGACCCTTACATTTAGCTCGCAAGGAATCAAGGTAAGGAGGTGTAATCTTGGGTAAGTTCTTTAAAAGTATTTGTTTACAATACTTTAGACTAACTCCTCTCCAAATTTCACGTCTTTAGGTCAAGAGGTCGTGGAGTTAGAGCCCAAAGAAGTTGCTGAAAAATCACAGGAAGAAGAGAACTAGGGTTCGGTGTTCAGACCATAATTGGAAGTTTGAAGCCTAGACAAGAGGTAGGTTATCTCATGAACGGCAAAAATAACTTGATAGGACTTTAAGCCCTCTGGTTTGATTAAATTTCATGCATAGTAGAGCATCAATTTCATGTTTTACTAAGTTATATGCATTACATGCATCTCTTAGCCTAATTGGAAATTTAAAAAGATGCATCTTGTCTATTTCACGGATACCCATGTATAAAGATAACCTATACTTCGTTATCATGCCTAGAATAGACATGGTATTTGATTTACAGACATGATGTGAGTTGATACCTTATGTTTTATATCGCTTTCTGTTAACAGACTCTCTCACGCATCAGCGTAGGACCGTCACACTCATGTAACGGCCTTACGATAGACCGTCACACACTCTGTTATATTTGGATTTCACCGTTATCTCTAACGCACTCGGACAGACGCGTTACATATTGTAACGGCTGTTCGACAGACCGTCACCTTCACTGTGACGCACCACAGATAGACCGTCAGAGACCGGTGTTCTGTCAACCCTAAGACAGAATAAGATTTGTTAAATTTTACTTAATATTAAGCCTAGTTACCTAAGTTTTAACCTGTTATGTGACTTGGAGGTTATTTACTCATTCATGATAGGTATTGCATGGTTTGGCATCTTATTGTTACTTTAAGTTATGTTAATTTCATGAGCCCAAACTCTATAGTTTTATAATTAGAAACATGATTTTTGAATGATGTATTGATAGAGTTTTTTATCATGATTTCACATCGTTATATGTCTATATATATATATATATATATATATATATATATATATTCTTTCTCTATCAATAGAGTCGTTTCTATAAGTACATGGCACATACTCCGATATGTTGACCATTAGTTCATATTTTTGCACTATAGGAACATATTCTTGGACTTGAGGACCTCTCTATTGAATATTCCTTCCAATGGACTAGGAAATCTTATTTCAAGGCCTCCGTAATTCTCCGCGAGCCTGGGATTCCCACTAGGACGCCGAGTTGGTTGTACCATTAAAACCCATTAACTAGAATACACTATCGTTGTTTTCTAATTCTAGTAATGTAACGGCCTTGTATTGGACCGTCAGGCACATGTAACGGCCTAATATACGACCGTCACATTCATCTGAGGTTGAATTCTTGATTCTGGATTCAGACAAATGTAACGATCCTATACTAGACCGTCACACAATGTAACGCCCAGTAAATGACCGTCACATGACTTGAGTATCTCAACCCAAGGTTTGACCAAGGATTGACATTTCAATGTTTCTAGATAACCCTTGATGATCTAGAACCTATCATATTGCTTAATAGACTTAATATAATAAATGAAAGTTAATAGAATATACTGTTATGCTGCCGATTTATTTCCATAAGCATAGCATAGTCTAAGTCATTCTTGATCTCATATATTCAAATTGAAGTGTTCATTCATTGATTTTCATTATTTAGAATTGTTATATTCTTGGCCATACTTTATTGTTACATGCGTGGAAGTAGCTTAATTTATACCTGAAGATACGATCGAGCACTGATTGTGTTCAAGGGCTCTATGCTAGTCCCCTCGACTGATTGTCGGAAACATACTATTTTATAAACCATGGGGTATGATGCTACTGACGTCGCATTGCGCTGGGAGTACTATTTCTATAAATAAGTGAAGATACACGACACGACATGACATTCTTGCTTGATATTCCACAGAAATTCACGACGCATTTGCTCATAAGCATAAGATGCTAAAGTGATGAATATGTGACTTGCTAGTACATTCTCGATATATTCTTGTTCATGAAAGGCCAATATCATGTTCTTGTTATATTCTTGCTAGTTCGTTCTTGTTCTCATTCCATTTTATATGATTATCTTGTTACTTTGATTTAATCGCGTGATCATCGCATTGCATGATTTTACCTTATTTCTTTAGAGCAAAAATATTAATCACTTTAATAGTGCCTTCATGTTAATGCGAAGATACCTACTGGGCAAGTGTGCTCATTACCTATTTCCAATCTTTCTCAGGAAATGAAAGTGAGTCGGGTTCGGATTCGGATTATTCAAGTAGCGGATCCGAGATTGATTAAAGATGAGCGAAGACTTAGGAAGTCTATAATGTCTAGATTGAGTCAATGTAATTCTCCTATTTCTTGAGTCTAGTAGAATGAAAGATGATGGAAAGTGGTTGTATTTCGAATATTGATCATTTATGAAATAAAATTGGAGTTTGATTAAATTTTGTGCAAATGCATTTATGTGTGTGATTGTATTGCGCTCTGGTCGTTCTTGCTTGCAAGAGGCTTACCATGCTGGCTGTTCGCGCTCCCCGAGCGAGTCTTCCGCTGTAATAAAGGCTCGGGACGTGACATCAGGGGCTGGATAAACCTCAAGCAAGGGTGACCAAAACGATAATAACTCCCTCGAAGCACACTCACGGCCACCTAACCACGAGCAATCCTCGCTAGCCACCTGACCTCGCTGTAAATTCCTTGAACCCAGCACCGCAGCGACGCACCTGTCGACGAACTCTTAGCGCAACCAGGGTCACCACCCATCAGAAAGAAATCTCTATATCTCATTCCTCGGGCCCCACGCCGACACCTCAAAGAAATAGCAACCACTTTCATAGCGTCAACGCCGCGCCCTCTAGCTCTCAAGCGAGAAATAAAACGGTAAATAAACACAAAACTCTATGCCAGCTGCCAACTGTACTGGACCTTATGGACTCTGATCACTGCGATATCTCGAATTCTTATATACGTCCACAACCATGCTCTGATACCAACTGTAACGACCTAAGATCCGGATACCGGGAATAACCCGATACCATTCGAATCTTAGCCTGCCGCCCATGAGCCGAAGGGCTCGGAAGGGCTAAAAGGTGTGTGGAGGTACAAAGAAATATGAAATAAAGCAGGACAATTCAACAATTAACAAAAATTAAACAAACTAACTACAATGTCCAGTCCAAAAAAAGTACAGTCTAAGACAAGGAAACGTACTCTATTGTCGAGTGAACACTCGGCCCGATGAGCTGGCAACTAAAAACCTCCGCGTAGCATCCTCGAACCCCGAGGAAGAACTGTTGCACCTGAAAAGCAGGGGTGAGCCTCCTATCACTGACTCAGTAGGGGTCTCGGGAAACCCCAACCATAAACAACGGCAGTAGCGGAAAGCAGCAACAATAGCAGGAACAGCAAACACGGTGGCCGGTAAAACCTCGGCTCTACAGCTACTCCTACTGGAACGGAAACCAACTCCCCGATCTCATAGTCAGGGGACCACCGAATTAACGGAAAAAGTCCTGGCTACGCTGCCAGAAAAAATGCCACGACAGCTCTATCGTGAAGGCCTACCCTCACAGGCGACGACCCACCCAAGACCACGCGGTCTGGGGTAAACAGTTACGACCACGTAATCGTGAACCCTACACTGTCTACGGGTGAAACCTCAGTAACTCTACCGGAAACCCTAGACCTCTACATCGGGAAAGCACCCGGAACTACACGCAAAATCACGTCTTGTAGACAGGAAACGGAAGCTCGAGTCACGAGAATCTCACGTGACGGGAGTACTGCCCACCAGAAATAAGGCTGGATGCGTCTACTGACGACTTAGCCCGCGCCCCAGGTGTCTCCCTACGCTCCCCAGGCAGAAACTGAGACACCGTACAGTAACCAGGAACACTGAACAAGGACTAACTGGGGTCGCGCTCATCAGCACGGGCCTGTAGCCCCCAGCCACGTGTGCACACACAGACTATGCGCTCTAAGTCGGGTCCTCTAGCTGGTTTTCCCCCCAGCCCAGACTCAGGCTGCATAGACGAGGGGCCCTACGGTAACCAGCCTAAAACCGTCTCTCTTGGGTAAGCCGCTCCACCACTCCCAGGTGGGTCAACACAACACGTGTCGCAAGAAGACTATGACTAGTCGGAGTAACTAAACGTGAACACGGAAGGTCACGCACGCACCCATTGCGAGTAACACGGAGTACCAGGTGGCTCGGGGCCACCAGACTCTGGATGGTCCACTAGACCTACTAAACCCAACGATCCTTGAGTCACAAGACTCGGGTCAAGACCGTTGTACCGGGACGGCTCCATGTCGTCAATCTGGCCTATCCCTAGGTCAGAAACCACGGTAGAATAATTTATGAGGCAGCTGACGACCGCCAAGTTTGATTCTCTTAAAAAGAGAAACCCCAGAAAGCCCCCAGCCCCAGGCTGGGTCATAAGACTCATGCTTCATAGGCCATATGCATGACCCACACAGAAACCGCTTTCCGAAGAAGCTACAACGTGCGGGAACAGTCCACCGCACTCATACCGATACACGGTGACTCAATCTAACGAATGCACGGAAGCCAGAGAACACACGGGGTTGTTCGGACCCTAAGAAAACTCACGATGACTCCGGACAGGGAAAACACCCTCTACAAACACAAATTCCCACTGGGATGGCCCATGATGACCCACACATGAAGCCCGGATCACGAAGAGTCGCGCGGGCACCTCTCCCGTGAAACCGTATATGGACACCTTGAGGCAAGGGAACGCGAAACACGGCACCCCGGGGGCTGACTGGGCTGGCCAGCCAAACTCTTGACCGCCCCGCCCAGCACCAGGGCTCCCCTTGACCTGGGCGGCCACACCCTTGGCGGCCCATAGGGCTGGGCGGCCATCGACCTGGCGGCCCAGACCTGGGCCATGCAAGGTGAGGGCGGCCAGGGTCCTAGCCGCCCAACACCCCTGGGCGGCCAGACCTTTGGCCGTCCAATGACCTGGGAGGCCAGGGTCTTGGCCGCCCAGACCAGGGCACAGACGGCCACCTATGTGGTCGTCTCCTGCGTTTTCCAGAAGACGGACCGAGCTCCGCCCTGAGCCCGATTCCACGCCCCATTCGCCTCTCTGCGAAGGGGAAAACAAGGGGAATTCATCCCCGAACATTCCTACCATCAGAAACCCGAATTTAAACCACAATCGGGGCCATAATCGGCCGAAAACCGACGCTCACCCCAAGCATGCGATTTTGACCCCGACGTGAAATAAACTCGCTCTCGGCCTCGTCTCGGCTTATAAAACGCGGGGAAAGGAAGTACAAGGGCTAAGGATCCATCCCCCTACCGCCACCGAAAATTACGCGCACCGTGGACGCCGTTTCCAGGCGAAACATCTAGCGATCCACCGCCGACGCCACGACCCCGCAGACGAACAGCGATGCGCCTCCACCACCTCGATCCTCGTCCCGTCCACACTGCTCCTCACCTCCCATACGTCGCCGCCTTGCCCTCGTCCATCTCCGTCGGCCGCCCGGAGAGAAGAGAGGGGGAGAGGAGAGAACGTGAGAAGAGAGGGGGAGGGGGAGAAAATGAGAGATGGGGAGAGAGAAAAGGGGGTGGAAGTTTAAATAGGAAATCCAGGATTTTATAAACCCCAACCATAAACAACGGCGGTAGCAGAAGACAGCAACAACAGTAGGAACAGCAAACACGGTGGCCGGTAAAATCTCGACTCTACAGCTACTCCTACTGGAACGAAAACCAATTCCCCAATCTCATAGTCAGGGGACCACCAAATTAATGGAAAAAGCCCTGGCTACGCTGCCAGAAGAAATGCCACGACAGTTATGTCGTGAAGGCCTGCCTTCACAGGCGACGACCCACCCAAGACCACGCGGTCCGGGGTAAACAGTGACGACCATGTAATCGTGAACCCTACACTGTCTACGGATGAAACCTCAGTAACTCTACCAGAAACCCTAGACCTCTACATCGGGAAAGCACCCGGAACTACACGCAAAATCACGTCTCGTAGACAGGAAACGGAAGCTCAAGTCATGAGAATCTCACGTCACGTGACGGGAGTACTGCCCACCAGAAGCAAGGCCGGATGCGTCCACTGACGACTTAGTCCGCGCCCCATGTGTCTCCCTACACTCCCGAGGAGGAAACTGAGACACCGTACAGTAACTAGGAACACTGAACAAGGATTAACTGGGGTCGCGCTCATCAGCACGGGCCTGTAACCCCTAGTCACGTGTGCACACACAGACTATGCGCTCTAAGTCGGGTCCTCTAGCTGGTTTTCCCCCCATCTCAAACTCAGGCTGCATAGACGAGGGGCCCTACGGTAACCAACATAAAACCGTCTCTCTTGGGTAAGCCGCTCCACCACTCCCAAGTGGGTCAACACAACGTGTGTCGTAAAAAGGCTATGACTAGTCGAAGTCACTAAACGTGAACACGGAAGGTCACACACGCACTCATTGCGAGTAACACGGAGTACCAGGTGGCTCGGAGCCACCAGACTCTGGATGGTCCACTAGACCAACTAAACCCAATGATCCTTGAGTCACAAGACTCGGGTCAAGACCGTTGTACCGGGACGACTCCATGTCGTCAATCTGACCTATCCCTAGGTCAGAAACCACGGTAGAATAATTTACGAGACGGCTCACGACCGCCAAGTTTCATCCTCTTAGAAAGAGAAACCCCATAAAGCCCCCAGCCCCAGGCTGGGTCATAAGACTCATGCTTCATAGGCCATATGCATAACCCACACGGAAACCGCTTTCCGAAGAAGCTACAACATGCGGGAACAGTCCACCGCACTCATACCGATACACGGTGACTCAATCTAACGAATGCACGGAAGCCCGAGAACACACGGGGTTGTTCGGACCCTAAGAAAACTCACGATGACTCTGGACAGGGAAAACACCATCTACAAACACAAATTCCCACTGGGATGGCCCATGATGACCCACACATGAAGCCCGGATCACGAAGAGTCGTGCGGGCACCTCTCCCGTGAAACCGTATACGGACACCTCGAGGCAAGGGAATGCGAAACACGGCACCCCGGGGGCTGACTGGGCTGGGCGGCCAAACTCTTGACCGCCCCGCCCAGCACCAGGGCTCCCCTTGACCTGGGCGGCCACACCCTTGGCGGCCCATAGGGCTGGGCGGCCGACCTGGGCCATGCAAGGTGAGGGCGGCTAGGGTCCTAGCCGCCCAACACCCCTGGGCGGCCAGACCTTTGGCCGTCCAATGACCTGGGAGGCCAGGGTCTTGGCCGCCCAAACCAAGGCACAGACGGCCACCTATGTGGCCGTCTCCTGCATTTTCCAGAAGATGGACCGAGCTCTGCCCTGAGCTCGGTTCCACGCCCCATTCGCCTCTCTGCGAAGGGGAAAACAAGGGGAATTCATCCCCGAACATTCCTACCATCAGAAAATCGAATTTAAACCACAATCGAGGCCCTAATTGGCCGAAAATCGACGCTCACCCCAAGCATGCGATTTTGACCCCGACGTGAAATAAACCCACTCTCGACCTCGTCTCGACTTATAAAACGCGGGGAAAGGAAGTACAATGGCTAAGGATCCATCCCCCTACCTCCACCGAAGATTACGCGCACCGTGGACGCCGTTTCCACACGAAACGTCTAGCGATCCACCGCCAACGCCACGATCTCGCGGACGAACACCACCGCGCCTCCACCACCTCGATCCTCGTCCCGTCCACACTCCTCCTCGCCTCCGGTACGTCACCGCCTCGCCCTCGTCCATCTCCGTAGGCCGCCCGGAGACAAGAGAGGGGGAGAGGAGAGAACGTGAGAAGAGAGAGGGAGAGGGAGAGAAAATGAGAGATGGGGAGAGAGAAAAGGGGGTGGAAGTTTAAATAAGAAATCCATGATTTTATAAACCCTAACCATAAACAACGGCGGTAGCAGAAAGTAACAACAACAACAGGAACAGCAAACACGGTGGTCGGTAAAACCTCGGCTCTACAGCTACTCCTACTGGAACGGAAACCAACTCCCCGATCTCATAGTCAGGGGACCACCGAATTAACGGAAAAAGCTCTGGCTATGCTGCCAAAAGAAATGCCACGACAGCTCTGTCGTGAAGGCCCGCCCTCACAAGCGATGACCCACCCAAGACCACGCGGTCCAGGGTAAACAGTCACGACCACGTAATCGTGAACCCTACACTGTCTACGGGTGAAACCTCAGTAACTCTACCGGAAACTCTAGACCTCTATATCGGGAAAGCACCCGGAACTACACGCAAAATCACGTCTCGTAGATAGGAAACGGAAGCTCGAGTCATGACAATCTCACGTCACGTGACGACAATATTGCCCACCAGAAGCAAGGCCGGATGCGTCCACTGACGACTTAGTCCGCGCCCCAGGTGTCTCCCTACGCTCCCCAGGCGGAAACTGAGACACCGTACAGTAACCAGGAACACTGAACAAGGACTAACTGGGGTCGCGCTCATCAGCACGGGCCTGTAGCCCCCAGCGACGTGTACACACATAGACTATGCGCTCTAAGTCGGGTCCTCTAGCTGATTTTCCCCCCAGCCCAGACTCAGGCTGCATAGACGAGGGGCCCTACGGTAACCAGCCTAAAACCGTCTCTCTTGAGTAAGCCGCTCCACCACTCCCAGGTGGGTCAACACAACGCGTGCCGTAAGAAGGCTATGACTAGTCGGAGTCACTAAACGTGAACACGGAAGGTCACACACGCACCCATTGCGAGTAACACGGAGTACCAGGTGGCTCGGGACCACCAGACTCTGGATGGTCCACTATCCTACTAAACCCAACGGTCCTTGAGTCACAAGACTCGGGTCAAGACCGTTGTACCAGGACGGCTCCATGTCGTCAATCTAGCCTATCCCTAGGTCAGAAACCACGGTAGAATAATTTACGAGGCAGCTCACGACCGCCAAGTTTGATCCTCTTAAAAAGAGAAACCCCAGAAAGCCCCCAGCCCCAGGCTGGGTCATAAGACTCATGCTTCATAGGCCATATGCATGGTCCACACGAAAATCGCTTTCCGAAGAACCTACAACGTGCGGGAACAGTCCACCGCACTCATACCGATACACGGTGACTCAATCTAACGAATGCACAGAAGCCCGAGAACACACGAGGTTGTCCGGACCCTAAGAAAACTCACGATGACTCCGGACAGGAAAAACACCCTCTACAAACACAAATTCCCACTGGGATGGCCCATGATGACCCACACATGAAGCCCGGATCACGAAGAGTCACGCAGGCACCTCTCCCGTGAAACCGTATACGGACACCTCGAGGCAAGAGAACGCGAAACACGGCACCTCGGGGGCTGACTGGGGTGGGCGGCCAAACTCTTGACCGCCCCGCCCAACACCAGGGCTCCCCTTGACTTGGGCGGCCAACACCCTTGGCGGCCCATAGGGCTGGGCGACCATCGACCTGGCTGCCCAGACCTGGGCCATGCAAGGTGAGGGCGGCCAAGGTCCTAGCCGCCCAACACCCCTGGGCGGCCAAACCTTTGGCCGTCCAATGACCTGGGAAGCCAGGGTCTTGGCCACCCAAACCAGGGCACAGACGGCCACCTATGTGGCCGTCTCCTGCGTTTTCCAGAAGACGGACCGAGCTCCGCCCTGAGCTCGATTCCACGCCCCATTCGCCTCTCTGCGAAAGGGAAAACAAGGGGAATTCATCCCCGAACATTCCTACCATCAGATAACCGAATTTAAACCACAATCGGGGCCCTAATCGTCCGAAAATCGACGCTCACCCCAAGCATGTGATTTTGACCCCGACGTGAAATAAACCCACTCTCGGCCTCGTCTCGGCTTATAAAACGCGGGGACAGGAAGTACAAGGGTTAAGGATCCATCCCCCTACCTCCACCAAAGATTACGCGCACCGTGAACGCCGTTTCCAAGCGAAACGTCTAGCGATCCACCGCCGACGCCACGGCCTTGCGGACGAACACCGCCGCGCCTCCACCACCTCGATCCTCGTCCCAACCACACTGCTCCTCGCCTCCCATACGTCGCCGCCTCGCCCTCGTCCATCTCTGTCGGCCGCCCCGAGAGAAGAGAGGGGGAGAGGAGAGAACATGAGAAGAGAGACGGAGAGGGAGAGAAAATGAGAGATGGGTAGAGAGAAGGGGGTGGAAGTTTAAATAGGAAATCCAGGATTTTATAAATTTGGAAAATATAAAATTAAGAAAAAATACTCTCCACGATCATCAGAAAATGCACAATGCGCCTACAATGTCCCGGGGCTGAAAAACACAGCAGTTCAAAAAAACCCAAGTGCATCACAAAACACGATCCGGGACCTACAAAACGATCCGAAACCCACGGATCCTGGTCCGAAAAATATCCAAAAAATCTGGGACGTTACACGACCCATGTGTAACTTTCAGCAAAAACCCCCTAAATCAAAATGCATGGATAGGGGGGTCGACCCATAGGGTCGACCCATAGGGTCAACCCTTGCAGTATCTTGCCCCCCAAACCCCCTAGACAGACTATGGTCCAATGAGGGTCGACCCTATGGGTCAACCCCTGCTTGATAGGGTCAAAAACCTTCATGAAACCTCCATTTTCTCAAGGGTAAGCAAGTGATTAGATATTACCATTTTCTTCTAGATTTGAGAGAGTTTAAAGACCATCTTTGAACCTGCAAAATCACAAGAACATCAAGTTAGTATATGTTTCAAAATTAAAGACTCCTAAAATTTAAACTTGATTCTTCCACATAAAGGTCCATAACTTCATAACTATCAAAAAGAGCATTTCACCGAGAGATGTTACCAAAAAGATAATTCCACTCTTAGCTTTGATGTCAAATACAAAGGTAGGTCGACTCAAATTAAATTCATGTCAACTCAAAGTAAGCCAACCTTGGAGAGCTATGTCGACTCAGCTAAAACAATCAAGGTAAGTGCAAGGTCAACTAATTTTTCTTGAAGGTCGACAGATTTCAGTCAACTGAATTGAAATTCAGTCAACAGAGTTTTTCCTGTATTTCAACCCTAGCCAGACTTAATCAAATATAAAACAAGCATTCGATTTTGCATTAGCCAAAGTACACATACACATCATGAGGCTCACTTTGACATGATCACACAGTTACAATCAACTTGAAACAATAGAAGTGTGGACCAGCATGATATTCATGAAGTGTGGACCATCAGATATTCATGCATCACACATATATAAATATGTATTCATGTTTCCACAACAATCATCACCATCATATGCAAATGTATTAAAACTCATCACAATATACTTGAAGTAAGCCCAATTCTTCAAACAAACATTAAGCAAATCCATACATCATAGCAAGAAATGAAGAGGTTCTGTCACATGAAGGAAATTCGAACAGAAGACCAAGTCGACTGCCCAAAGAGGCAAGTCGACTTGCATCATGCTCCCAGAGACAGCAAGTGAAGCAGGCCACCACCAAGTCGACTTGGACCTTCTGTAAGTCGACTTGATCTCGCAGACAGAAGCTAGGAAATCACAGACTCCTACACCAAGTCGACTTGGTCAGCTCTGTAAGTCGACTTGGTCTCCCTGAAACCAACTCTTCACAAGTTCAAAACAACAAACACTCCAATGATAAACACACTGAAAAACCTTTTGTAGCCAACAAATAAATGCACTAAAAAATCTTTAGAAAACACAATCACACTAGAATAACATTTAAAATCACACATGAATAATATTTTGTAATCATCAAAATCACACACTTAGCACCGAAGACGTGTGCCATCCAATAGAGTAGACGACGAAGGCACACGCAGCATACAGAGACTGGTCGACCCAAACTTGAATAGAACTTGAACAACCTGTTCGACCCTAGTTATGCTATCCTAACCGAGACTTGTTTCAGTTATCAAACCAACCCTATTATTTAGAAGCTACAGGCACATTATAAACTTACAACCTATACCAGGTGACAGAAAGGCACATAATATAATGTCTAAAGCTCAAATCTCATGTTTAACATGAATTCATATGTCATGTACAAAAGGAACATGTTGACAAAATTAGGTGGAATAGAACATCTTTTCTTACAGTTGAAGAAGCTAGAATTACCTTAGGCTATTCTGGAATTAGAGTCACCAAACTTCATCCACTCTGATACAAATCAAACATGCATGCCACTTTTGTAAGCTCAACTGACTTCTATGCATGGGTGACTACTTGAGATGTGGAGGCAGCTGTAGATTTTTCCTTGAATTCGTTTTTATAAGAGAGCAGAAAAAAAAATGTAACATGTGCATCCAGCTCACATAAATGGTCATATGGTCGCCTTAGGAAGGTTCAATCAGGGACGGAACAGATGCAGATAATTCATTAAAATCCGATTTCAGATTTATCGGAAGTTTCCACAAAAGATTTGTTGGCCCAAACTACAGACACTGCCGCTGTAACATTAACCTATGGGAAACAAGAAACAACTGCCGATCCCTGGATGAGCTTTACATGGGACACAAAAACAAAATGGTAACCATTTTCACAAAAACCATTCACCATGAAGCAGCAACTGTGCTATCAAATTCATCCTCGGCGGACAGAGATGCCTGTGTTTCTGCCTTCTCATCAATTTGCAATTTGACAATTTCACGTTCGTTGGTTTCCCTCTGCACTACAAGGGCAGATCGCCTATCACGAAGGATGATCATGGCTTTCTCCAACTCCTTGTCAGATCTGTCAATCATGTCAATTTCATCAGTGAGCCTTTGTCCTTCATTTTGTCGTTTAAGAATCAGTTCTTGCAGCGACGTTTTCTTGTCCTCATGCTGCCGGCACTGGTGTCTTATCCTTCGAAGCTTGTCGAGGCGATCCCTAAGACACTGAACATCAAATCCGTGATCCTCCAAATGGCTAAGCATCTTCGAACGTTCTTCAAAAATGTTCTCAGGGTCACTACTTTGTAATTTAGTTATGTTAGTCACCAATTTATCAAAGGTCACCATGAGACCTATTGACATTCCTTCCCGAAGTTCACTGCTGTACTTTAGTAGGGGACGAAAGTGAGGCTGCTGTGGTAGTGCATGAAATACATCCATTGCCGCAATTGCCTTCCACATTGAAGAACTCTGCACAAAGGGTAAATTGAATTTTGAAGGTGAGGAACAAGGTATGACCTCAGTTGTTATTTCAGTCTCCTCATTAACAGTCCCCGGGGACTCGCAACATCCTACATGTGCAGTAAGAGCTTCATTTTCCTTTGCTCCCACAGGCTGAACAAGCTGCATGTCATCTGACACTGCATTCAACCCGGTGTAAGTAGATGCTGTCACATTCGATAATTCTTGGGCTGCTACTTCTCCAGATGAGGTATTGTCTTCAACTACTGGATCCAACTGAAGCAAATGGATTGTTCCTTTTGATGGTTCGCTACTCTCTTTGTCTGCCAATTGTTTGTTCTCCCGAGGATCACCTAGTAATTCCTCTACAGGGAAGGTACAAATGCAATCAAACAAACTACCCTCTTTAGAAAAGAAATTACATTTCAAAGTTATCCTAGCATATGATTTTGTAGGATGTCGAGGAAAAGCCACAATCCATCAATTTTTCTTATGCAGATACCATTTCACATCACTGAGGTCCAAAACAAGTCTACAGCAGAAGAAAGATCGAATTGCGTCAGTGTAAAAATTAGAGTCAAAGGGCATGGACACACCTTCTAATGAAGTTTCAGTGTTTAGAACGTTTACTTTTGAAGGCCTGCCCCTGCATCCACCCTTCTCGTTCATGTGTTGACCCATTTCCTGAAACAAGTGAAGGGCATTTCAAAAGTAAATATTAGTCCAAAGTCTAACACGTTAACTTGAACTATTTGTTATAAATGACTTACGGCAACTTTATTTCGTCTGCACTTTTTGGGGCAAGTGCGAACCTTCCTCTTTTGTGCTGGAGCATTAGTTCTAGGTCTCCTAGCACACTTGTGTCCCCATTCTAACTGATGATGGACCTCCTTGATCCCATGATTAACAGATACGCAGTGATAATTGTGTTCTCTAGATTGGTGTTCAAATTCGTCATTGACCGGGGTACCATTTTCACCTAAACCAATTGACAGTTCATGTATGTCAACCGATGACTGTTGTACCCATTTCTCTTTGAAAATCAGCTGAAAGAATAATTCAACATTATTCTTTTCTAACGATACATTTGAAGGGATCATACCTTCAAAGTAAAGACCTTCAGCAATTATCCATTTGGACTTTTTGTTTGAACGAGGCTCTTGAACTGTTAAGGTGTCATTAATGTGAGATTCTTGTCTCCCTCTTATGGCTGGAGGGGGAAATTCTTTCTCTGCCTGCACTGTGGAATTAGCAGCTCTCGCCTTGATCAAGCTATCTAGCAACAGCATATCATCGTTTAGTGTATCACTGTTTTTGGGATTATAACAAGACGGCGAAATGGCAGTTTGACATTCAAAGGTGGATCCATTTTCCATATCAGTATCTGAACTTGTGATGCTGTCTTGACTATCGCTTGATATTGGGACGTACAGAGAGCCATGAGATTTGCAAGCACCATTTCTGCCTAGAGATCTTTGAGAACGCCGGACTGACCTTTCCTGATGTGGCTTTGGTAGATTGATATGCATCATATGTTCATGAATCAGACAGTAAAAACCATTAGGATAGGGGCTTGAACAAAACAAAAATGGTTCAACCAAAGTTGTTTTCAAAATCCAATAAAATGTCATGCTCAAAGTCAATCAGAAAATCCTGCATTCTAAGATGCTTGAGATATAAGAACGAAGGCCACTATCCAAACACACACAACTATGTAGAAAGTAACTTAACCTGATGTACACACACACACAATATATATATATATATATATATATATATATATATATATAGATATATATATACACCTCGATGGAGTCAAAGACAGTACAATGCAAGCCAAACAGATGTTATCAAGATTAATCTCTCTGGGCTTCTAGTTGTTAGAATTTTATAGTTTTTATGCAATAAATACATCTTTGGCACTTGAGCATTTATTTTTGTTTTTAGGGAGCTTCTTAAATAGTTGTGATGTATTGAGTCAGTTATTTATTTTGAGTGGGTAAAATCGGTATTATATTTGTAGTGAACTCTGATATAAATGATGATGGATGCCCTAACAGAGGCAGCAGAGGTATTGTTGTGAAAAAAAGGGGGGAGCCACTCCATGCTGCATCATATTTTGGTATCAGAGCTGTAGGCTATTCTGATGTGTCATTAGTCATCTTATTATTCATTAGTATTTTATTTATTCTTCTTGCATTAAAAAAAAGAAAGAAAACATGATTTATGTTGCATCTAGGCTGTACATCTTATTGCATTTGGTCAGTTTTTCTTGACTGGTTGACTGACATGGACTAGTTCTTTAACGGGTATGTTAAGTTAGAAAGAGAGCGGGTCCAATTTGCCAAAATGAAGCACACTGGTTCAGCCAAACTTCATTGGTTAAGTGACAGATCGAACGCCTAGTCCAGGAGCCCATCACTTTATGGGTCGTGATGAAGGTAAAACTCAAGGACAAGTACCTCCCTGGATCCTATAGAGATAGGTTGATGGACCAACTCTTGACCCTTCGCCAGGGCCCTCTTTCAATGGCCGAGTACATGCGCCAGTTTGACAAGCTGACGGTCCACTGTGAGGTTCAGAAAGACCCTAGCATGACACTTTCTCGATTTCACACTGGGTTAAGGTCTAAGATCCTTCGAGAGTTGATGTCACATGTCAAAGACACTATATATCAGGCCTTCCAGTTGACTTTCGAGTATGAACAGTATCTTAGACTGCCCATCACCAAGAAAAGTGATGCGGGACGGACACGCAACTCGACTCCAAATGGGTATGCGACCCTCGGACTCTAAGCAAGCTCGCGATCGTCCCTAGCGAGGGAAGCGTCGGACGTGCGCGGTTGAGAAACCGACAAGAGCTAGGGTGGTCAATTCTCTCGTGTCCGGATCGGGTCACGGGACGGTCTCGCTCTCTCTCGCAGCAACGGTGAATATCAATATATAGCGAGCTAGATTAACCTAACATGCTCTCTAGCAGTGGCATAAACAAGCATATATGAAATAAAGCAAAGTGCCAAGCAAGGAGCGAATACGATACCTCCACGCTCTCGGCGTGGGGAAGACGATCCCGACCGAATTCAGTAACTCCCGGTAACAGTAATGAATTAAATTACAGCAATGAAATATCGCCCACTCCACGCAGGGAGGTAAAGGGCAACACAAGTGGGTCCGGGAGGACCGATCTTGGGTTGACGGGCTGCACTTGATCACCCCGTCGGCACGGTTCGGACGGCGTATGCTGTTGGTTGTGGGGCCCACGCGCTGGTCGGTGGGGCCGTGTGGGACCGGGGTGGCACCACTGTAGTGGGGACGCCTGGGGAAGCGCTTCCTGAGATGGCAGCGCGCTGGTTCGCCGGCCGGAGGCCGGGCGGCTCCGATCGTCACTCGCCGGATAAGCTTCCCACGGATCTGCAACTTCTGTTTTCAGGCGCGCGACCCGGCGAGATCTGTCGCTGCGATCACTCCCGACGTCGGATCGACGCACAAGAGGTATCGTTGGAAAGCTCTCTCGAAGTCCTTCGATCTAGGGCTAGAGAGATCAACTGGATCTGCACAGATCTGGCCTTTGTGGATTTTTGACGTTGCTGTTGGACAGTGCCCGAAATCTCAGGGCAGCAGAGAAGTTTCCTGAGAACTGCCTTTGACCGCGGGGTAGACCTCAGATTCAGGCTTCGAACTCTTCATGAAAGTGGTGAAGAAATGAACAAGGAAGACGGGGATATGCTTTATGAAAGGTTTGAAGAAAGTTTCGAATTTTGGTGGTTTTTACACTGACTCTGGGTCGGATCTGGACAGCAGGGACTGAACAGATTTTGGGAAGAAGATGGAATTTCTAAAAATAGATGGAGGCCTGTGAAAATTCCACGAAAAATTGGGGATGGAGTGGAAGGTGGACAGAACTTCCAGTAAATTTGGGAGCTCCTGGAAAAATCAAAGAGTGGTCCAAAGATTGGAAACTCAGGCTGACTGTCCCAGAAAACAGAAAGCTGACAGATCTGGGAGGACTTGAAGACCGAAAATGTAAAAATAGCAAAAGAAGGATTTTGGACGTGAATTTTTTTGTGGAGATGGGGATTCAAGATAAGAACACATTCTGAAAATTTCAGCTCCAGAAGATCTCGAGATGGAGAGCAGAAATTCTCGTAGTGGACCTCTGTCCAGCAGGACAGAACCTTGGACAGCACCGTGGAGATGGCTTCGCGGCGGCTCGATAGCGGCACGAACGGCGGCGGCGGCACCAGAGATGAATTCCAGAAGTAGAGGGGAGGAGATAGAAGGGATAACCACTCTAGAATTGCAGAGGATGGGGGAAGAACACCAGAGGAGAGAGAGGGGAGGCGCAAATGGCTCTTCTTGCACAATGCAATTTCTTCTCTTCATTAATTCACAAATAATGAAAATACATAGCTTATATACTAATTGGAAAATGACACCTAATACCCTCAAATCTAGGGTTAGAACTAATTAATTCTAATCCAAATTTTACAAAAAATAAAAATGGAAAATAGGGAGGGGGCGCCCCCTTGACCAAGGGGAGACAAGGTTGGTAAGGTAGGTAACCTACCTTTGAATTTTTAACCCACTTGTCTACCCATGTGTCAATTGACATTCAAACCTTCTAGATGGCCACCTAAGATGGTTGACCAGCCCCACATAGCTTAAGTGGACCAATGGGAAAGGAGGGAGGGCCCCCTAGCTGGACCTACTACACATTTGCAAAAAAAACCCACTAAGACTTACAATTGCGTACCCATATAACACAAGGGTATACATACAAATATGAAAGGACATAAATGCAAATAAAAGGTGGACGGTCTTACTTCGATGTCCCCATCAATTCTCCCCGGGTGGGAAGAACTCGACCCCGTCGAGTAAAGGGGTGACTGCTCGAGTAGCTCCGACGGATCCGTCACCGTACCAAGTAGCGCGGGTACGCTCCACTCCAAGTGATCGTCACCTGCTCATTCCGTATATACTCGATATGCGCATGCTGCTATGGGAAGAGGCTAGTGGTGGAACACTCCGGGGTGGGGTCACTCTCAAGGGGAAGGAGGCGGCTCGAAGACTCACTAGGAATCACCGTTGGATCCCTGTAGGTGACTAGATCCGGGGCATAGATGTAGAACTGATCCCATACTCATCGAGCGAGTCCACTCGCCTCTCACTCATAAGAGACCGACAACGAGCTTGCACAAGACACATGCAGACTCACCATGCACTAACACACGTATGCAAGCCACACAAATAAGAAACTGACTCATGCATGACTCGAGACAAACCTATTGTTAGTCCGACCCGTACATGGGTGACGACGGACCAGGACACCCGAATGTGTGCCATGCATGCATGTTATGTAACCGGAGATGGGTGGCACGGGGAACACCTAAACGTCCAAGTATGACCCAATCATGCATGGACGGCCCTTTGGATTTGGGAGACTTGAGAGGGCTAGGAGAGCCGGGTGTGGAAGAGCCGGGTGTGGGTGTATCAAAAATAGGCTTGGTGAAGGTAGAGGACCCGGCCCGTGGGGTAGGGGTGTGGTAGTGGACTCCCTCGAAGAAAGGAAGTATATATGGAAGGTCTAAGGGTCTACTAGGGAACGGGTCAAAGGGATCAAAGAAGGTATGACCCCTTGTGGTGGGTTCCCACAAGTCACGGTCCCCAATGTAGAAGTCTCGAAAGTGTGGATAGTCACCTCCATGCATTTTAGGTGGGACGGTGATCATGTGTAGGATGAATGGTTCCTCCCTCGGGCGAAAGGGTATGAAGTAGGGTTCGGCAGACATGGGGAGGAATAAGAGAACCTCCGTGGTGATACAACCCACCGTGCACACGGAAGTAATGGACCCTAAGGCCGGATGGATGAAGCTACGGCTAGTGGGTTGGTCGAAACTTCGGGCCAATAAATACGTCAACTTCCATTGCGCGTCTAATCCCATAATAAGGTCATCCAATGTATCAACATGGTGACTAGACCGAAAGGTAGTGTGGAAGGAGTTGACGGGCACTATAGGTAAGGTGGGGTCCATTGATGGATATGGACGTGGGACCAAGCCATCCTTGAGCCAACTAAGAAGTGGCTCGGCTATGTATAGCGTTCCCGTAAGAAACACGGGTAGCTCAGGTTTTGTTGGCTCCAAATAAAATGGTTCCGAATAAAGTTCGGAAGTAGATGGCAATGGAGTACTCACGGATGGTGAAGAAGCACGTGTCCTTTCCAGCCAATCCCAAAACTTTTTCTCGATTTCCTCAAAGGAGCGGGTTGGAGTGGGGACCTCGGAGTGGACTTGCTCCTCGGCTCTCGGCTCGGCTGTGGACCTAGACTCGACTAGAAGCGGGGCTTCCACTTGGTTGGAGGTGCTTGGGTGGGATTGGACGGGGAAGCCAAGGGGAGGTTGGTTGGAGGCGACGGGGCGGACCACTTGAGTGGGGTTGCTTTGGAGGGCTTGGATGGGGGTGAAGGGGCAGGGTTGGTTGGAGGTGTGGCCCACTTGATTGCGGGTGAGTTGGTGGGGATGGCTAGTGGTATGACCCCCGTAGTTGGAGGTAGGTGGACGGGGAAGGTAGACCCTCCTAAGCGCTCTCTTCATATCCCACCATGACTCGATGGGCCTTAGCCTCCTATCTTCCCGGAAGTACTTGATGTCCCTCCATGTTTCAGCGGCTTCATAGAAAAGTCTGTTGGAGTTAGATGGAAGGCTCTTTCACCACAGAATGTGGATCTAGAGGGGGGGTGAATAGATCAACAGGCTAATTAAAAATTTATGCTTAGATTCAAATGCGGAATTAAAAGAACACTGGACAACCATAGTCAAAGCACCGAATGATGGAAACAATATCTGCTAAACAGACAAGCAAACACACGAGAGGCACAAAGACTTTTAGGTGGTTCGGTCAATCCGACCTACGTCCACCCCACATTCAACTCGAATGTGAATTACTGCTGATACACAGCTTCAATCTGCTGGGCACTACAGCTTGCCAACAACGGCTGGGGCTTACAGCTTATCCCGACCAAAGGAACACCCTCTGCAATAGCTGAGCTTCACAGCTTGCTCTGCTGGGCACTACAGCTTAGCCGACCAGAGGTATCACCTCTGCACACCACTGTCTCACAGCTTGACACCGCTGACTAACAGCTTGATCGAACAAGAGTTTTCAAAGGAAAAATAACAAGACTGAAAAGCAAGAAAAACACAATCGAATGGAAGAAAATCAAAACGACTGTAGCTCAAAGTGAGCAATATCAGCTCTGGTATCTGGACCAAGACGCTGATTCACAAGCTCTCATATCACTCTCTCAACTCATTTCTTCTCACTTTCTTCTTCTCTCCTTTTCTTCTCTTTGGATCTCGATGGCTCTCTGCTGTCTCAGATTTGTCTCACTGTATAGACTTGCCACACTTTGATCGGCCTTCAACAGAAGATGAAGACTTCTATATATACTATCAGCAGGTGGATGAGGGCGCGTGTCTTCCACATTTCCCGCCCAGAGAATTCGCCAAAACCGAGGCAATTCCATCCACGTGGCAGCACCTGATCACCTCGTCCTCCTGGGATCACGAGCCATGTCAACAATCTCATTAGCAGATCCCTGTCAGACAGATTATAGGATTATCAGATTAAGTGAAGAACTCTGTACAGACTTATAAGATGAACTGCATTGTATAGACTGCATTGTATGGACTTGTGAATTCGAATGCAGTGTATAGACTCTGCTCAATGTATAGACTTCATCTATGTGAAGCATCCGCTGTACAGACTTCATATGTGAAGCAGCCGTTGTACAGACTTAGGCAATATGAAAACATGACAGTCAACTGACGATGTAAGGACTTCAAGTGTGAAGACGTTGTGAGTCCAAATGCAATGTACAGACTTCAGATATGCATGAGACTCTAAGAGAAATGGGCGATGTATAGACTTCACCAGACTTCACTCGATGTACAGACTTCACAAACGATGCATGCAATGCATTGAAGGATGTACAGACTTCCTGAAGTGTGAAGGAGTTGAGTGTATAGACTTCACCATGTGAAGACTTGAACAAGGCATGTATAGACTTCACGTCGTGAAGCAATGTATATACTTAGCTAAAGAAACTCTGTACAGGCTTGACCAAGGCAAGGCAATCGAGTGTATAGACATTCAATGTATGGACTTGCCAAAACAAATGAACGATGTACAGACCTAAACAAGGCAAAGTCTGTACAGGCTATGACGTTCACAATGTATGGACTTTGGCAACCCAACGGCTGTACAGACTTGAGCACAGAAGCTCTGTATAGACTTGATCAAGACAAGGCAGTCGAGAGTATAGACTTCAAGTGAAACGACGGTAAAGCCATCAGTGTATAGACTTCAATGGAAACGATGGTAAAACTACTGATGTATAGACTTGAAGGGATACGTAGGTGAAGCTTCCAATGTACAGACTTGGAAGAACACTGATGAATGTACAGACTTCGAAGTTGAACAGTTGGATGTACAGACTTCACCCCGATGTATAGAACGCTAACTGAGATGGACAATGTACAGACTTGCTGTAACAGTCCGATGTATGGACATTGCCCAATGCCTGAGACGCTAACAGAGACAGACGATGTTCAGACTTGCTGAAGACCGTTGTACAGACTTCATCAATGAGATGCTCGCTGTACAGACTTGGCATCGACCAATGTGTAGACTTGACAATGCTGAATGAACGAATGAGCAATGTATAGACATTGGGTGCCACACTGTGCAGACTTCACGATGTATTGACTTGAGTGTTCGTGTGAGCTGCACTGTACAGACTTTACCAAAACGCCTAAGACGCTGCATGAGACACACGACAGACAGACAGTGTATAGACTTCACTCTGGGGGCGTCGACCCATCAGAGAGGAGGGTCGACCCACTGCTGTCCAGACTACACAAGGGAAGGTATAAATTCTATGTTTATGCTGCAATGCACTGTGTAGACCTGTGAGTATGTGCATAACAATATATATACACAAACAACCTGATAAAAACAGTTTCATCAAAGTAATAACAGTTGCCAATCAATCAAAACAAGCTGTTGCCAATGAATTAAAACATATTGTCAACATCATCAACACAGAGGGGTCACAACAAAGTCGCCTTTTGTCTAAGTCGACTTGCGCGGGACCGGACATAAGATAACACTCAAAGTAGTCGTCCATAATGACTTCCCACTCTAAGTAGTCACTCGGGTTTTCGGAGCCGTAGAAGTCCCGGGCTTCGGGCCGTTTGGGGTGGTTCGGATGGTCCTTCCATTTTAGATAGTATCGCCACCATGGATAAGATCCGGGTGTTCGGTAATCCATGGGACACGAGGTAGCTAGTGGATGGCCATGCCGACACTCGGACAAAACACTAGACACGACCCTAAGTAATGCAAAGTTGGAATACCGACTCGACTACCAACCTATACACGACCAAGATTCGGTACGCGACGGAGTTAATCGATCCGAAAATCACTCGCGCAAGTGTGCGGCCTTCCCGATAGGCGTAGCCTAACGTTCGGACAACACCTTTTTATATACCGATTAATGGTATGCAAATGCAACCTAGACCGACTTAGACGATGACTAGACGTAAATGACACTTTTTTTTGTTTTGAAAATAATGATGTTCCTAGACTCGACTTAGACCATGATGCATGCAAGACTTATGCAATGACTACCCTAGACTCGACTCGCTCTGATACCAAATTGATGTGGGACGGACACGCGACTCGACTCCAAATGGGTATGCGACCCTCGGACTCTAAGCAAGCTCGCGATCGTCCCTAGCGAGGGAAGCGTCGGACGTGCGCGGTTGAGAAACCGACAAGAGCTAGGGTGGTCAATTCTCTCTTGTGCCCAGATCGGGTCACGGGACGGTCTCGCTCTCTCTCGCAGCAGCGGTGAATATCAATATATAGCGAGCTAGATTAACCTAACATGCTCTCTAGCAGTGGCATAAACAAGCATATATGAAATAAAGCAAAGTGCCAAGCAAGGAGCGAATACGATACCTCCACGCTCTCGGCGTGGGGAAGACGATCCCGGCCGAATTCAGTAACTCCCGGTAACAGTAATGAATTAAATTACAGCAATGAAATATCGCCCACTCCACGCAGAGAGGTAAAGGGCTACACAAGTGGGTCCAGGAGGACCGATCTCGGGTTGACGGGCTGCACTTGATCACCCCGTCGGCACGGTTCGGACGGTGTATGCTGCTGGTTGTGGGGCCCACGCGCTGGTCGGTGGGGCCGTGTGGGACCGGGGTGGCACCACTGTAGTGGGGACGCCTGGGGAAGCGCTTCCTGGGATGGCGGCGCGCTGGTTCGCCGGCCGGAGGCCGGGCGGCTCCGATCGTCACTCGCCGGATAAGCTTCCCACGGATCTGCAACTTCTGTTTTCAGGTGAGCGACCCGGCGAGATCTGTCGCTGCGATCACTCCCGACGTCGGATCGACGCACAAGAGGTATCGTTGGAAAGCTCTCTCGAAGTCCTTCGATCTAGGGCTAGAGAGATCAACTGGATCTGCACAGATCTGGCCTTTGTGGATATTTGACGTTGCTGTTGGACAGTGCCCGAAATCTCAGGGCAGCAGGGAAGTTTCCTGAGAACTGCCTTTGACCGCGGGGTAGACCTCAGATTCAGGCTTCGAGCTCTTCATGAAAGTGGTGGAGAAATGAACAAGGAAGACGGGGATATGCTTTATGAAAGGTTCGAAGAAAGTTTCGAATTTTGGTGATTTTTACACTGACTCTGGGTCGGATCTGGACAGCAGGGACTGAACAGATTTTGGGAAGAAGATGGAATTTCTAAAAATAGATGTAGGCCTGTGGAAATTCCACGAAAAATTGGGGATGGAGTGGAAGGTGGAAAGAACTTCCAGTAAATTTGGGAGCTCCTGGAAAAATCAAAGAGTGGTCCGAAGATTGGAAACTCAGGCTGACTGTCCCAGAGAACAGAAAGCTGACAGATCTGGGAGGACTTGAAGACCGAAAATGTAAAAATAGCAAAAGAAGGATTTTGGACGTGAATTTTTTTGTGGAGATGGGGATTCAAGATAAGAACACACTCTGAAAATTTCAGCTCCAGAAGATCTCGAGGTGGAGAGCAGAAATTCTCGTAGTGGACCTCTGTCCAGCAGGACAGAACCTTGGATAGCACCTTGGAGATGGCTTCGCGGCGGCTCGATGGCGGCACAAACGGCGGCGGCGGCACCAGAGATGAATTCCAGAAGTAGAGGGGAGGAGATAGAAGGGATAACCACTCTAGAATTGCAGAGGATGGGGGAAGAACACCAGAGGAGAGAGAGGGGGGGCGCAAATGGCTCTTCTTGCACAATGCAATTTCTTCTCTTCATTAATTCACAAATAATGGAAATACATAGCTTATATACTAATTGGAAAATGACACCTAATACCCTCAGATCTAGGGTTAGAACTAATTAGTTCTAATCCAAATTTTACAAAAAATAAAAATGGAAAATAGGGAGGGGGCGCCCCCTTGACCAAGGGGAGACAAGGTTGGTAAGGTAGGTAACCTACCTTTGAATTTTTAACCCACTTGTCTACCCATGTGTCAATTGACATTCAAACCTTCTAGATGGCCACCTAGGATGGTTGAGCAGCCCCACATAACTTAGGTGGACCAATGGAAAAGGAGGGAGGGCCCCCTAGCTGGACCTACTACACATTTGCAAAAAAAACCCACTAAGACTTACAATTGCGTACCCATATAACACAAGGGTATACATACAAATATGAAAGGACATAAATGCAAACAAAAGGTGAACGGCCTTACTTCGATGTCCCCATCAAAAAATCCATCGGAGCAGAAGTCTTCTCAGAAATTTGTTGATGGTGAAAAACATTTGAGAGCTAGGGCATTAGACCCTCTGTCCCCAAGGGTGGCCCTGTGATGCGGAACAAGACGTGCATCGGTCACGGGCCGGACTGAATCTCCCTATTCATAGATGATGGGCATATTTGGTGCTTTGGGCTGCTAGGAGCAACGGATGTAGTTGTCCCTACCAGCCGCTGCCATATGAGGAGGGTGGGGCCTATCAGGTTTGGAACTGTGCCAGGGAACCTGGTTGATGCACTGATCCATCGCATTAATCTATTGCAAACCTTGAATGTGAAAGTGGTAGGTTTTGAATCATTTAAGGATTAATATGCGACATGTCAAGAATTTGGAGAGGCCTATGCATAGTTATCCGAGAGGTATTCCACGTCAAGTGTATACTATCTTCATGATGGACACCTATTTAGAAGGTTACGACTATCTACCAGGTACTTCTCTAAGGGATTTTGTCATTTGAGAGTTACATGCAGCTAGTGTTATAGGACATTTTGGGTGAGATAAGACCAGCACCATGAAAGAGGATATGTTTTATTGGCATAGACTTAAGAGGGTTGTTTCTAGAATTGTCAACCATTGTAAGACTTGCCAACTTGCAAAATAATGGAAGTAAAACACTGGTATATATATACCCCTCCCAGTCCCAAGGTTAGGCAATTTCGGCCGAAACCGATACATTTCGGTTTCGTACCAAACCGATACAAGATCGACCTGCTCACTGTAGTAGGCCCGAAATTTAAAAAAAATACTTTTTTATTAGTTTCGAGCAAAACCGATACCGGTTTCGCCCGTTTTCGCCGGAAACCGAACGCGAACTCCCCTTAAAGAAGGGAGTTCAGTTCCGCCCTCCCCTCAGATCTAAGAATCTGAGGGGTTGCAGGTCGAGGACTATAGCAGGTGGAGGAGCTTGCTGTCGTCGCCGTCGCCGCCGTTTCTTGCTATTTACAGCGTGTAGCCGCAGCCACTGTCGTTTCTTACTGCTTCGAGTGCGTAGATTCCTCAAAGATCTTGTAAGTTTTTATTTTTTTTCTTGATTTGATAGTTTCTTTTGTTGTAGGTAACGTTCTCTTCAATATATTAATTTCATATGTTAAATATGTTAAATCTTCAAATTAAGATCTAATTAGCAATTTAAATTTGGGAGTTTTGTCTAATTAGGTAAGTTTAGCATGAATCGAGCTTTAATTAAACTTCGTTGACTATTTTAGCGTCAATTGAAGCGCAATTAAACTTCATTGAATATTTTAGGGTGAGAGCATATTGCAAAATATATTACATGCAGAGTAATTAGGGTAAATCTCCAAATTAAGAGCTAATTAGATATTTAAATTTGGGACTTTTGTTAGATTAGGTTAATTTAGTGTCATTTGAAGCTCAATTAAATTTCATTGAATATTTTAGGGAGGGAGCATGCTGCTAATTGTATTTAATGAAGGATGATTAAAATAAATCTCTAAATTAAGGTCTAATTAGCTATTTAAATTTAGGATTTTTGTTAGATAGGTTAAGTTAGAGTCAATTAAAGCTCAATTAAGCTTCATTGAATAATATAGGACAGGAGCACACTGTTAATTGCATTTAATAAAGGGTGATTAGGCAAAATCCTCAAAGGTGACCTTAATTAGCGGTTAAAAATTGAGACTTTCGACTAATCATCTCAATTCAGCATAATCTGAAGCTCAATTATGTTTCATTGTATTTTTTTCATTGTACTTATAACCATTTGTCTTTGACTGTCTTAACGTAGCATCATGGGTAGACGTGAATAAGGTCAGGAGCAGCAAGGGCAAGACAATCCGAGGTGAGCCCACCTCTCCTTAGTTGATGCTTGAAGAATATGTAATTATTGTGGTAAGGAGATACATGGCGGAATTACTAGAGGAAAGTAACATTTGACAGTGATAAGAGGACAGGTCAAACAATGTGACAGATGTCCACGAGAGATCTGAGAAGAAATGCGCCAGTGCCTTCTGGGCAAAAAAGAGACGATGCAACGAAGGGCTGAAGATCAAACTAAAATTACTGAGGAAATTTCGGGCAGAAGGGGAAGGAGGGATGATGATGAGGAGGAAGGCACTGAGGATTCCGATCTAGAGTTGACTGAAATATTAGAGCGTGAACAAGCAGCTCGAGGGAAAGGAAAAGCACCGATAGGTTCAGGAACATACTCCAACACAATTGGTGTAGCACGAGCCGCACGACGTCCAGACACTGGTGCAGCCCAACAGAGAGTAGGCCTCATGGATAGCAATCTGCACAGAAGGCAAAGTGCTACACAATCAAAAATCAAGCAAGCATTGAGAGGGGTCAAAAAATCAACTGAAGTTACAGGACATGTATTTAAAAGTATTTGCAAATGATTTTTCCATACAGGTGTGCCTGCACATGCAGCTGAATCAGAATATTTCCAGCCTATGCTAGATGTCATAGCAGATGTTGATCCTGACTTGAAAGCTCCATTACGTCGAGACATATACGAGCGTGGCCTTGAGGGAGAGGTTGAAGAGCTCCATCAGTGGGTTGAAAATTTCAAACATATCTGGATGGAGAGAGGATACACCATTATATGTCATGAGTAGACTAGTACCACGAAGAAATCCATGATCAACTTTCTAGTTTATTGCATCAAAGGTATAGTCTTTGTGAAATCAATTGATGCATCAAAGTATGAAAAGAATGTAAATTATTTGTTTCATTTGATGGATAAGATGGTAGACCAAATTGGAGAGGACAATGTTGTGCAAATAGTCACTGATAATGAAGCCAGTTATAAGGCTACAGGGAAGAAGTTGATGCAAAAGCGCAGGTATTTATATTAGCTCCCATGTGCAGCACATTGTTAGGATTTGATACTTGAAGACATTGGGAAAGAAAATAATGTGAAGAAGACAGATGAGAGGGCAAAAATCACTCAGTATATTTATGGCCATCCTAGGATATTGAACATATTCAAAAAACATGCAAGTGGGAGGCGATATATCATCTGTGCAGGGCCAACCAAATTTGCTTCGAATTTCATTTCATAGGAGTCTTTGCACAGGTATAAGAATGAGCTCAAATCTTTCATGTACCATAATGCCATGCTCAGATGGATTATTTGGACGTCTGTCACATCGTGAAAGATAACAAATTCTGGGCCAGGGTCTCACAGTACATGAAAGTAGTCACACTCCTCGTGAAGGTCCTAAGAATGGTGGATGGCGATGAGAAGAATGATATGGGATAAATATACGAGGCCATAGACTGTGTCAAATTAGACTTGCAGAAATCCCTTCCCAGAGAATATGCAAAGTGGTGAAAAACTATTGACCACAGATGGAACAACACATTACACCATGAATTGTATGCAGTTGGTGAGTGATTAATTGTATTGATATAAAGTTCATTATTTTTTAGGTTAATTTACATCTAACATTTAGTTAACTATATACAAATGCATGTTATTTCCTCAACCCTCGATTTATGTACAATGCCAATGCAAATGTTGATAGTGGGGTGCTTCAAGGCACTTTAAAAATCATTGATCGTTTATCGAGGACACCAAAAAAGAGACTTCAGACCGAGCTAAAGGTTGGCCTTTATTGATTTTATCAATAAGACGTAAAGAATTTACTTAAGTAATAAATAGTTATGTTAATACATTACTTTATCCTTATAGATGAACAATTATAGAATGAAGACTGGGACATATTCTAACTCACAATTGCAATACGATGTGGTAAGAGTGAGCCCAGATATACTAAATCTTTGTGCTTAAATTGAGTCAATATATATTAGTAAATCATGAAAAATTCATCTTTATTTACATATTACATTTATTTGTTTATGGTTGGTAGAACAATTTACTGGTGGATAATGGTGAACAATAGAGATTTAGGTAGTAATGCATTGACTTGCATTGCAATTAGGGTGCTCAGTCAAACAACATCAGCAAGTCAATGTAAAAGAAATTGGAACACGTTCAGCCTTATGCACTCAAAGGTTCGCAATCGACTAAAGACTAAACGATTAGAAAAATTGGTTTATTGCCACTACAACATGAGATTGAGAATAAAGAACATAAAGTTGAGACAAGAGCTAAGGGACAAATGCATCGCAAAGGATACAACTCCATAAATTGATGTGGATGCATTATTGATGATGACAATCCCTTACAGTCTTGGGTTGAGCTCTCCAGAGCAGGTTGATGAGCCCGTTTTTTATGTTAATGATAGAACATGGACAGGGGGCATATTAGATGAAGATGAACCAAGAAATCCAGAATTCAGAAGACCAATAAATAGGGCCAGAGAGACTCGTGCACCAGAGATAGGAGGCACCTTTGATTGTTGACGACACTGAGCAGCAGCCTGAGTTTGAGCCAGCAAGACACTCAGAATCAGATAGCAGGCCAGTCACTCCTAGAATGGTCAAGCCACCTCCATGCTAAGTACATCAGTGCATGGGATGTTTGAGAGGTCTAGTGTTGCTGCTCGAAAAGACCCAACAATTGTGTAGTTGAAGCTGCAGGTGCTACCATTGAAGATGGCATGTATGCACCTACTTCCTCCTTCCACACTGACACTGATGGGTTCGGTGCGGTGGATTCAGAGGGGGGTGAATGAATTCCTCCCTTAAAAATTTCGCTCAACTAAGAATCTAGAACGCTGACTAGACAAGATTAGACAATCTGAAGAATTAATCAAAAACTCTTTTGAACCAATGAGCAAATATGTATAGCACGCCTAAACATTCATCTAGTGGAAGCAAAGGAAAGCAATCAACCCACTGCACAGATGATTTTTTAGGTGGTTCGATCCTCCAGACCTACGTCCACCCCTCACTCCAAACCGGAGTAAGGCTTCCACTAGCAAATGCTAGAACCGCAGACTCAGTCTGCAAACAGACGCTGCCTAACAGCTTGACATGAGGAACACACTCCTCTCTTCCTCCAGACCGGAGGGAAACCACTAGTGACAGCCCGTCACTAGCAACCAGAGACCGAAGTCTCTCTTCCTCTGAAACCCAGAAGGAACCCACAAGCGACACCAGCCACTTGTAACCGGAGACACCAAGTCTCCCTTCCTCTGAAACCCAGAGGGAACCCACAAGTGACACCCAGCCACTTGCAACCGGAGACACCAAGTCTCCCTTCTCCTGAGTCCACAGGAGGAACCCGACCTCAAACCAGAGAATCGGAAGAACAAAGTGATCAGATAAAAAGAAAAACAAGAAATGATAAAAACACAGCGACTGAAAGCTGTAAATGAAATGCAAAATGTAGCTCTCGCAGGAGCAAGTCTGGTTTAGATCTGATCCAATTGCCAGACACACAAATCCTCAATGAAGGCTTCAGTTTCTCTCCTCGAGCTCTCTATCTTTCTCTTTCTTTCTTCCTCTTCTTTCTTCTTCTCTCTGCTTCTCTTTCTTTTTCTCTCGTTCTTCTTGACACTGGATCGTGCAGGCTCTCTCTTTTCTCTTCTTCTCCTTTTTCTTCTTCTGCTACTCTCTGCCTCTCCGCTGCTCTCTTCTTCTGCTTCTCTCACGATCTCTTAGCACAATCTCTCTTCTTCTGAGGAAGAAGCTTCGTATTTATAGAGCCTCAGAGATAGGGCGTGTGTAGGGCTTGTGCCCCTTTTATCCAGAGATAACCTCGGATCACGTGCCAAGTGCCAACCTCGGATCACGTGCCCAGACCAATTTCCTCTCGAAGGATATACCTGTCAAACAGTCATAAGAGGATATTAAAGAGATGTACAGAGTTGGTTCGAGGATGTATAGACTTTGTATGTATTGAAAGGATTGTACAGACTTTGTATTGAAGGATGCATATGCATATAGGAATGTATGGACTTTGAATATGAATGCTAACGAGTGTATAGACTTCATTTGTGAGGTTGCACAAATGCAGATAGGGAAGTCTACACATTGAATCATGGATGCTCGGACATGCAGTCAACCACTGTACAGACTTGTGTTCATGCAGCAATGTATAGACTTGATGAGATGATGCATGAACAAGCCACAACGAATGTATAGACTTAGTGAGATGATGCATGAACAAGCCACCAATCGAGTGTACAGACTTGCTGTAATGAACGATGCCCAAATGCATAGTGTATGCAGCGATGTATAGACTTAGTGTGCAATATGCAAACGATGCACATCCATAGCTCATGAATGTATAGACTTTGCGAGCAAGAGGCAAGGCTGACGGATGTATAGACTTGCTAAATGATGCACACACATAGCGGCAATGTATAGACTTAGAAGAGATTCACGAGCAGGCGACAATGTATAGACTTGTTAAATGATGCACACACATAGCGGCAATGTATAGACTTAGAAGCGATGCATGCACAAGACGATGTACAGACTTGGTCTTGCGACCACGGGCTGTACAGACTTTGAGAAACGATGCATGCACAAGGAATGTACAGACTTTGTCTTGAGTATGTGAAGCATGAAGTGATGTGTAGACTTGACCAATGCATAGACTTTGTGTGCATGCGAAGGACGTTGTACAGACTTGCCACCAGGAGTTGTATAGACTTGAATGCATTGACAATGTACAGACTTGAGAAACGATGCATGCACAGAGACGCTAAGTGAGACGGATGAAGCATGAAGTGCTGTACAGACTTTGAGACACGATGCATGCACAGAGACGCTAAGTGAGACGCTAAGTGAGACGGATCTTAACATGAGACGCTAACTTTGCATATGCATGGACATGTCATTTGAATGTATAGACTTGAGAGATGTTGCACACATGCACAATGAACACGCATCGACCATAAATGCATGCAATGCACAAACCTAGTGCTTAGACCTTTTGTTGCATGCACTTCTGTCATGAAACCTCATGCAATGCACAGACCTAGTGCTTAGACATTTTGTTGCATGGACTTCGCAGAGTGTATAGACTTGAACAAAGATAGGCCAGTGAAGCACAGCAATCACAATCATGCTGGTATGCATGGACCTCAAATACCATTTGATGAACAGAATGCTTCAAGGCTTTTTCAAGAGCAATCACCATCTAAAATGTTCATTTGATTAAACACAACAGCAAGTCATTAATACCATTATCAAAGAATGACTTATGAATATTGACATCATCAAAACCATAGAGACACAACAACAGGCAGAGTATAATCATAGTGAAGGAGGACATGATTCACAGAGCCAATATGGGCATCCATCAGGTTATGGAGGTGGCCAACACGAAGCAGGTATGTATGGGTGGGGCCATCAGCCAGAATTCCAATTCCATCAAGACTATCCAATTCCAGCCAATAGCAATTATGGGTCAGCATCCTCTTATCCTCAAGATTCTGCTTCTCATGCTGATTCTGGATTCCAATCAAGCCAACAACCTTATACTCCAAGAGGGATCCAAAGAAGAATACAGGACTTGGCTGCATCATTGTTTGGTTACAGTAAATATATAGAATATATGTAGCCTTTTTATGAGTATCAACATTAGAAGTCAGACGATGAGAGAGAAGGTTCTTCTAACTATTATCCATATTAGTGCATCATCATTTGGGTAAGGATCATTTAATTTCTGTAATATTTATTGTGTTTGTAATATTTATTGTACTATTTGAACCTACGTCATGCTTAATATGTACTCAAGAATATTAGTTTAGTATGTCCAATGTCTACTTCTAGCACTTAATCCAATTTATTCACACTCAAATACACGTTCATTAGTTTTTTTCAGTTTTTTCTATTTTTATAATTTTTTTATTTTTTGTATTTTTCTGATTTTTTTATTGCTTTGAACGGGTTTGTTGCAACCGAAAATATCCCTACAATAATCGAGATGAAAAAAAAGAAGAAAAAAAACTCATTCCCAACCCAACGCGGATAGTTATTTCCGTGTGATGTGAGGTTGTGAGATCGGCATAGCGCCGCTCCGTGGAGAATATCCACTGTATTGAGGCTCCATAGCCCGATTATTGGTTCAGCCCAATACGCTTTGCAGCAAGGGAGTTGAGGCAACCCAGAGTAAATCCATGGAGACCGTCAGGGTCATGGTTTTGGGTTCTAACACACGCAAAAAATAAATCTTGCGGCAAGGAAAGGAAGAAATGTGCTATGCACACCTTTTCCGCAGTCCCAACGGCGCGTACCGCGTCTCTCGGGATCGAAGAAGTCTCTCTCCCTCGACGGGCGGCACAAGGAAGACAACGAACGAGCGCGGAGAAGCTCCTCTCCTTTCCACGTGGCTGCAGCGGAGTTCGAAGCAATAAAAACCCCTTTTTGCAGGTTTATAAGAAGAGGGCTGACCCACCCGGGGTGGAGAGACCCACCCGGGGCCACCCTCCCCCGGGCGGGCTCCCCCGCGGCAGCACAGGCCTGCACGGGCGGGGGGGGGGGGGGGGCACCCGGGGTTAGCTGACCCCGGGCAGACCTGCCCGGGGTGGCTCCGCCCGAGACCCCCCGACCCAGGGCAGGTCCGCGCGGACCTGCCCGGGGCGAGGCAGTCCCGGGCCTGTCCCGGGTCTGCGGTATGCCCATTTTAAATAAAAAAAAAGAAGAAAGAGAAAAAAAAAAAAGGACCTGCCCGGGGTGGCTTGGACCCGCCCGGGTTCGACCCACCCCGGGCCGGTCCCTCACTTCCTATAAATAGCCCTACGGGACTCACTTAAAGCGGGACTTGGTTTTTGGAGAGAAAGTGAAAGACTTGGAGAGAAGAAGAAGCTCTTGTTCATGGTCTTGGCTGGTTTGGGGTATGTAACACCCCGGGTCTTGTATTTATGCCTCCGTGTGAGTTTTATGTTTGTACCCCTATGTGGTTTTTGTATTTAGGCCCCTATGTGGACTTTGGTTGCTAACCCTCTACGGGGAATTTGAACTTACGTCCCTATGAGGACCTTGTAATGACGACCCTCCGGGCCTCGTTCTTCTTATGTCTCTCGGGTAATATAGGGAATTTAAATAGTCATAAAAATGTGAAATGACTATAATGCCCCTCTCGAGGATATTAGAATTGAACATACGCCCGTCTGAGGGCGGTGACGCTATGTACAGTTGACAACTCATCAACAATGTTTGTAATAGAATTTATTGAAGTTAGCCAGGTTGTGTGTGATGCTGCCCCCGGTGCGTGCCAGCTAAGAAATTTACAAATAAATCCTTCTCATGAGGGAAATTGTATAAATGTCCTTTCCTTAGGAGTGAGAGATGTGTGTATGGCCTTTAAGGACTTCCTTAAAGGCCTTCCACACTTGGAAAATGCCTACAATTTATCCTCTGTCCCCAGCGCCTTCCATAAAGCCCACGTGCGGATAACCATACCAAATTACCAAAATGCCCTTCTAACCCTGGTATGCCCGTATAGTTCCCCATGGCTCCTTAAAATAGCCCCAAAATCGGCCAAAGTCGCTCCTTCCTTGGCCAGCCACCCCCGAACTATGATAAAATTCCCCAGCGAGGTAATATTATCGTTATACCCTCTGGTGTGATAATTACCAAAATACCCTTGGTGTCCAAGTAACCAACGGGGCGCCGTAAGGCATTGTAGCGCTCCTTGAGCTTACTATCACCTCCAAATACGATAGAGTGTCGCCCAGTTCAGCCTGGTCCTAGCTCAATCCTATCTCTCATACATTGTATGGTTACCCATTGGGAGTGAAAAGTGTGATGCAGATTCTTTATGCGAATGTGTCTTTGTCTAGAACCTTGGAGAGACATTTTAGGCCTTATCATTGACAATTAAACAAGGGTGTTCGGACGTTATGCCGATGTAAATCAACACTGACTACGGTCAGTGGGGAAAGGTCCAGCACTCGAACCCTCATCTAATACGATGCGCACCCCATGAAATGGACACTGCACTGGCCACTCGTGTAGCCCCGCATGTGCACCCTTACCTCCTCAAAAAGAGTCCATTCCATGATCAGAGGGAACCCCCCAAGCCCGAAACAAAATATAAGACTTCTCGCAAAGTCGCCCGGGTAAAACAAATAAGGGGATGTCAACCTCGTCTTTAAAACAGACTGGCACGTCCGGTGGGACCTTTCCCGCCTTTCTTCTTCTTGTCAACAGAAGACCTAAAACCTCTCCGAGGTTCTCATTACCCCTCTTCCTCTTACAGGACGAGAAGAGAAGACTTCGCTTTCGCTGCTTTCAGCACTTACTGGCATCACGATGGTGACAATGGCGGCGGTGACTTATGGACCTTGGCTGCTTGGCGACTCCCATCGCTTTTGGCGACCTTCCTCCGGTCGTCGGCTCCCCCTTCTTCTTAGGGGTAGTGCCGGTCGCCGGGGGCAACACAGTCGCCCCTGCTACTGTTGGTCGGGTTTCCCCGACCAAGAAGACATCTGCTGAGGGGGCTAGGCCCTCTGCTCCTGCTGCTAGCTGGGTCCGCCCGGCCAAGAAGACATCTGCTGAGGGTGTCAGGCCCACTACTTTTACAACAGGCCGAGTCAGGTCGGCCACATACTACAACATGTATGGGGGTGTCAGGTCCTCGACATCAACTACAAGCCTGGATAGGCAGGCCATCAAGAAGCCTATAGCTGGAGGTGTCAGGTCTTCAGCCCACTCAGTTGGCCGGGTGTTCTCGGTCAACCAAATTACTACCGACGTTGCCCCTCCACCAAGGAGGCAGCGCCGTCGCCGAAATGGAAACCGTTCCAACACGGTCACCCCTACTCAACGGGGGGAACGCCGTGCGCGCAATAAGGCACGCCCGGCGGCTGCCACCTCACGCTCCGGCAAGACTGTACTGGTTGGAGACGTCTGCATCCGGCTCGATGGAGGCGAGCCAATTGTGCCCCAGGAGCGACAGGTCCCCACCATTCCTACCTCCAACCGATTCGAATTGCTCCGGAAGGTTCGGGAGGAAGGAGCGAAAATGAAGAACTTTTCCGCGCCTCAACCCAGGGCGGCAGTCCCCAGAGTTAGAGCTGGGGGCAATTCAATTGAGGAGCGACAGCTCCAAATGAAAAAAATTTGGGTCACCAAGGAGGAGGCCCGAGCTATCAGACGGGCCAGATCAAAAAAGACCCTCCGGCAGCCTGAATTACAGCAAGCGCGGAGTCGGGTTACTCATCAACAAGGGGAGTCTTCATCAACCTCTCATGAGGCAAAGACTCACCGACAACCAAGACAGAAGCGCCGTGGAACGGCCAAGCCAGTACGCCCGACTTCCCCCTGGGCAAGCCCGGTGCGCTCGGGTGAGGACTGCTTTGAGCAAGAGTCTACACCCAAAGTTTCTGTGTTTCACAGGCTAGGGGGAATGCCAAAGCCAGAGCGGCACCCGCCGAGGAAGAAGCGAGTGGCCCAGATGACAGATGACACCGTCAGGGTGTTCACTTGTTATGTCTCTTCCACTGACAAGCAACCGGAGGGCGCTCAGGAAGACCTCAACCAACCCCTGCAAGCTATGAGAAGGTCAAGACAGGTCTCCCGAGTTGTTGCTCAATTGGAGTCAAACCCAATGGTCGGGGCATCTCCGCCCGATCCAACACGGCAAGAGGAGCGTCAAGAGGACGTCCACAGCGTCAGTGGAGATGGCGACCCAACACATGAAGAGGGCCTTGTCAGGGAGGCCCAAGCCTTCACATTGGACGAGCTCCGGCGTGAGAACCAAGAGCTTAAAAACCTCTTGCAGACGCTGCTACGTGAAAAGGAGGCTCCTGTCCAACCCTCAGCGGCGCCTGCGGGTACAAAGCAACAACCTCCTCCCGCTCCAGCCACGGTCAATACATCAGCCACTGCAACTAGGCTACCCATTGCTCTGGAGGTTGAAGTGCCGCAGCAAGAGCCCAATATGCGGACATCCGCCACCTCTGCCGAAAGCCTAATAGCTCAGAGGCAGATGATCGAGCGGATTGTGGAGGCGAAATTCGCACATGGCGAAGGTGTGGCTACAATAGATTTGTACAATGTGCCATACCCCCTTCACCACCAATTTAAAAAGCTCCCGCCAGATTGCCCAAAAGCTCCAAAGCTGCAAAAATTCAATGGGCAAGGTTCGCCACATGAGCATTTGGCTTACTATATGACTGCCATGGGCGAATTGGCGTTGGACGAGTCCTATCTTCTGCGATACTTCGCCACTTCCCTAACGCGTACCGCCTTCCAATGGTACTCTCGACTGAAGCCCAATTCAGTATCTGATTGGGCAGACATGCAGAAAAAATTTGTGGACCGGTCCCAAACAGCAGAACGCAAGGTTTCTCTTGCGGAACTTTGCGCCCTGAAGCAAAAGAAGGGTGAAACGGCTTTGGACTTCATCAAAAGGTGGAGGGACGTTAGCATGCACTGTGATAACCCTCCCACGCCGGAAGATGCCATTACCATATGCCGTCGAGGTTTGGCCGCCGATGTCAGTGAGAAGCTCCTGGGTTCTAATATCTGAGGCTTCGACCAACTCAATACCGTGGTGGCAGAGATTGAGATGTTCTTCGCCGATCACCCAGCACACCCTGTCGCCAAGGGCAAAACTTCCAAAGATCGCCCGTCTGGCAGCAAAGAGGTGAATTCGGTCGATTTCTCCCCGACAAATGGAAACAAGGGAGAAACCAAGTCGAAGGGTAATGGCAAAAAGCCCGACACCAAGGCAAGTGCGTCTTTGTTAGCGGAGCGCATGAAGACGCCCTATTCTTTTAGAAAAGAACACACGAAGATGCTCTTTGATTTATGCATGAAAGAGAAACTGGTCACCCTGCCAGAGCCGCGGAAGCCAGCAGAGATAGACAAGACAGATGATCCCAACTATTGTGTGTATCACCGGAGGCTGGGACATACTATTGCAGATTGCTATGTCTTTAAAGACATAGCCGAAGACCTTGTTCAGAAAGTTTTAATAAATATGTTGGGCCACGCGGTTGAACCTCCACAGCCGCATCCTTGGAACCGGTCAAACCGGTCAGCCAATGTGGTCTACATGGCGGCCCCAGTTTCAAGCTCAAATGCGGCCGAAGCTGGGTCATCTAATCAGCAACCACGAGTTGCCCCTGAACCATTGCGCTAGCCAATGGCGGAGTGCCTCGCCGTGAGAAGAATCCTCCAGAAGATCCACAGGGAGATTTACCAGCTGAGGCGGGAGCAGCGGGAGCTGTTGCAATTCCTCCAGAATCTGGACGATCAGTTGGCGGCTTTCCCTCAAGGGCCGATCAGGTTGCCCACTGCTCCACGCGGACTGGGGGCAGAAGCTTCACCATCTGCCCCGCTGAGGCCAGGTTCGGGTGGATGACTTTTAGAAGACTCATCAGACTCATCTGAAGATTCGGAGCCCGCGAAGTTATATTCCTTTCCTCGCGAGCAGACGCTACAAATCTTCTTTGCTTGTTGTCGTGCGGGGTTGTTGAACCTCTCAGCAGTACCTAGTCACCAGCGGCCAGGCGCTCGATTATACCAGGACTACTGCCCCTACCATGAGACAGTAGGCCACATTATCTTTAACTGTCAACCCTTTAAGGACCTCGCAGAAGATTTTATCAAGCGAGAGATAGTTAACATGGGTGACTCATTGGTGCAACCTCCACAGCCTCATGGGCAGCAAGAGATAACTTTCTCTGTCAATATCATCCACACGCCGTTGGCGTTTCAACTGCCCGAGCCCTCAGGTGAAGAAGGCAGTTCTCAACAACATAGCCCCGAGTCCGTTCTATGGTACCCGGGGTGGCGACCTTCTCATCAGTGCTCCTTTCCCAAGGGAGATACAGGGAAGATTTTTGATAAACTTCTAGAGGATGGTCGGGTATTGACATATGACCCGCCGTCCTATTACAATGAGACAGCTAAGAGTCATCCTCTTTACTGCAAATATCATGCGCGGGTGTCCCATCCAAGTGGAGAATGCCTGGAGGTACAAGACTGCATTCAGACCCTTATCCAAAGGGGGGAGATCGATGCTCAAGGTAATTCCATGACAAGACGCCGGCTAGGGGAGGCTACTGAGAGGATCCTCCAGCAGGAGCACCAAGGTCAGCCCCAACAACCACCAGCTAAGCAGACTTCTTCGCAGGTTTGCTTAAAGAAGCCCTCAGGGGGAGAGCCCAAGCTGAGCCCCAAAGGCAAGGCTAAGCATGATAGGCCTACAGCCCAAGGTCCTCGAAGCTCGGTCCCTAGGGGGACCTTCAAATCCTCTGCCCAGTCGGGCCACCACAAGGAGGCTGTCGCTAGACACCCGCAACCGAGAAATAAATGCAAAGTCAAGGTCATGGACCCCGAGCTTAAAGTCCAACCCTATGACAGGCCACTGGGGTCCATCCCTCCGAGAGGATCTCAACGACTCCCGGGGTTCAAGCCACCAGCTGAAACGAAGTTGGCGACATCGCAAAATCCCCCGGGGTTGCATTTCAGTCAGCCGGAATTTCAAGAATTGCCACCGGAGATAGTTACCCAGGCAATTAATGCCACTTTTCAGCCACAACCCGCTGAAGGGGAGTGGACTTGCGTCACTCCAAGAAAGAGTCGCGGGCTTCAAAATGTCAGGCGACCAGCTCAAGGCGGAAGACAAGGGTCTGGGGGCAGGTCACTACGTCCTGTAAAGCCATCCTCACCTTCTTTAGAGAAGGTCGCTCGCCTTAAGAAGCAAGAAAAATCGAAAGAAGAATCTGAAGAGAAGATTGAAAAAGCAGGCTGAGCAGGCGGCCGCTATGGAAGCCTCCAAAGAGCTTACCCCCTTGCAGAGGTTTCAAAAACTCATAGACAAGCTAGAAGAATATGTGCCGCCTTGCCCTACTAGGGCAGTCACACTCGACAATTATATTCCCTGGGAAAGGTTTGGGCAGAAAGCCCGACTCTTCGGCTAGCTCCAGGAGACCTTGCGTCGTCTTGAGGAGGGTGAAAATATTCCAATCCCGAAAGAGCTCTCGTTGTTCTACAAAGACGAGGAGCTCACCGTGGAGGCCCTTGAACGAGCACTGCAGGAGCTGTCATGTAACACGGTGGCTATCCCGCCTCCCAACAATATAAATGACTCCGTTGGGAAGGACAATGTCCCTATGGCCACATATCAACGCCGATCGGCAAGGAACCGACGAGGCCGTGGTCGAGGACGGGGTCGTGGGCGAGAAAACCCTTTAACCCTCGATCGAGTTATAATATTCAGAGGAGAGCAGCCGGGCCCCATCCCTACACCTCAAGTGCGGGGCATTCCCTTCATACCTGAGTCTTCGGAGAGTGCAGGCCTTGATTAGGGAGCTCGAAAACCAAGAGGCATCCCTTTCATAATTCATTCTTCCGAAGAGGAAGAAACTCCAGTCAGCACCCCGTCGCCAGCTCCAACCTCGGGGCAGGCGGGCCCTTTAACCAGTTCTGGCGAACGAGAAGGCCCTCGGGTCAGTCTGATCTAGATGAGTCTCAGCCTGCTGCGGAGGAGTCTCTGGCACCGCTTTTCCAAGAGGGAGCGGGCATACAAGATGAAGGGGAGCGCCCTTTCAAGCGGGAGAAACCACATGGAGCCCCGAAGACTCTGGAGGAAATCATTCCCCCATTCGACAAGACCCGCGCTAGGGCGGACCGCAAAATTATTCAACACATGAAGCGGTTCCCAACTAATGTTACCATATGGGAGGCTATTGCGTGGAGCAAGGACTTGAGAGAGGCCCTCATAAAAGTCCTTCAGGACCCCGAGGCCTATGAGGCCCATGTGGCGGAACTGCAGGCCCAAGCATATAAGCTCTTGCGGCTAATATTATTTTCTCCGACAAGGATTTGTTGTTGGCCTCTCCTTGCCATAATCGCCCCCTATACATGAAAGGGACGATCAACGGCCACGAGGTGAACCGAATCTTGGTCGATGCAGATGCAGCGGTGAATATTATGCCCCTGAAGACTTTTAAGTCTCTCTACTTGACGCCTTATTTGCAAAAAGTCAGCGCCGTCAAAATCTCGGGGTTCAACCAAGACTCTGAAGAAGCTCTCGGTCGGGTCGAGGTGAAACTGGTCATGGGTGACTTTATCACTAAAGTGACGTTTTATATTATTAACTCCAACACGTCGTATAAGGTGTTGTTGGGAAGACCCTGGTTGCATGAAAATTGGGTCATTCCTTCGACTCTGCACCAGTGCCTCAAGTATGCTAAAAGGGGAGAGCAACATACCGTCTATGTAGTTGAAAACGCGCCTAGGCGGTCGCCTAGGCGGTGAGGCGGGGCGAGGCGCCCGTCGCCCGCCTCGCGTCGTCCCGACTCGCAGAGGCGAGCGCCTCGCGCGAGTCGGCCGCCTCCGCGCGCCTCGCTCGCTCGCCCGCGCGCCTCGCCCGCTCGCCCGCGCGCCTCGCCCGCTCTGCCGCTCTCCGGATCCACGTATCGGGTCTCAACGACCCGATATACGAGTCCGTCCGGTTAACTTCCCCCCCCCCCCGAGGGTTTCGACTGTGGGTTTTTTTTTTATCTTCGCTGCTTCCACCTCCGGGGCATCGGCGACTGCGAGTGTCCTCCCTCCGGCGTCCGGCGATCGGCAGCGGCAAGCGGCAGCGGCGACAACTTCCTCCGGCGTGCGGGAGCGGCAGCAGCTTCCTCCGGCTTCATCCGGCGTGCGGCAGCGGCTCCGGCTTCCTCCGGCCACTCTCACTCTCGGTATGTCCACTCTCTCACTCTCTCCGATCTCCCACTGTCTCTCCACTCTCTCCGATCTCTCTCTCTCACTCTCTCCGATCTCTCCTCTCACTCTCTCCACTCTCTCTCTTACTCTCTCACTCTCTCCGATCTCTCTCTCTCCGATCTCTCACTCTCTCCGATCTCTCATTCTCACTCTCTCCACTCTCTAACTCTCTCACTGTCTCTCACTCTCTCCACTCTCTCACTGTCTCTCACTCTCTCCACTCTCTCCGATCTCTCACTCTCTCCGATCTCTCCGATCTCTCACTGTCTCTCACTCTCTCCACTCTCTCACTCTCTCACTCTCTCCGATCTCTCACTGTCTCTGATCTCTCACTCTGTTTAGTGTATATGCAGTTTTATGATATTTACTGTTCAAAAATATATATTTTTGTGATATTGTGACATTTAATTTTAATTTTATTTTTTTATTAATTTCTCACCTCAAACGCCTCAAACGCCTCGACCATCGCCTAGGCCTTTGAGGCGTGAGGCGCCCCCCTGGTCGCCTCGCTCGCCTCGCGCCTCAGACTACATAGCATACCGTCTTTACGGACCAAGCTCCTTTCCACCCTAATGAATGCCACTTGGCAGATGCCTCCTTGTATTTCAGGGAGCCCACCATAACAACCCCCGACCGAGTCAAGGACAAGGGGAAGCAAAAGGTCGAGGCCGAGCCCGAGGAGGGCCAACTCTTCACTGTTAATCACGAGCTGTTAAAGCTTCACCAGTTGGGCCTCAAGCCTGGTTCCAAGCCCACCCTGCCGGAAGGAGCAATGTGGACTTTGAAGCCAATCTCATTTGCCGAACCATCGACCAGATTGTCCCTTTGCCTCCGAAATGCATTCAGCTCACCTTCCTGAGGGAGGAGCACAGTGTGGAGGAATTGAAGACTTTTATAGTCTCTTTTAGGCGCAAGAGTCGGCGCAAGGATGGCAAACAGACCCGGCCTATTATCTTCTACAAAGGAGACTTAGTCCCATCAGTTCCTCCCGAGGACGATTTTGGGTGGGACACCTCTGCTGATAAGGCGCAAGAGCCGGTTCAAGAGATGCATTATATGCGAGATCGGCTTAAGCACATGTGCATGAAGCAAGGAATTCCTCAGTTCCAGAACCCTACACAGAAGACGTATTTTTCCCAACTCTGGAATCCCCCGCAAGTCAGGGGGCAACCGCCTTTCTCTCGCAAAGACACTCGGGGGTTGGGTTATGATCAGGAGCAAGATTTCGAAGTCCATTATGCAGTCAATACCATAGGGCTTCTACCTCCCCCTTGTGAGGAGGCCCAGAAGGAGCCCATAGCTGACGAGCTCCATCATGAGGTAGAGCATGCCCTGGCATCTCCTTTGTCAACGCCCGCTGAAGGGCGACAGGCAAATCCTGTGGAGTTCAAGGTTTATGAGGCCAGCACTAATGAAGATGAAGACTTCGTCGACCTCCGGCCGGCTCCCCCAGAACTAGAAGATGGTGGTCAGGCAACCGTTGACGAGCTGATTGAGATTAATCTCGACAGCAAGGACGACTACCGACCCACTTTTGTAAGTGCCCTCCTCAGCGGGGAAGAAAGGCAGGCGTACCGACAACTCTTGGAAGAATTCAGAGATTGCTTCGCCTGGACATATAAAGAGATGCCAGGGCTTGACCCCTCGATGGCTGAGCATGAACTGGCTATACGCCCTACAGCTAAGCCAGTCAAGCAAGTCCAAAGGCGTATGCGCCATGAGCTGGAACTCAAAGCCAACGCCGAAGTCGACAAGATGTTGGACGTGGACTTTATAGAGCCATGTATGTATCCGATGTGGCTCGCCAACATAGTCCCGGTCAAGAAGAAAAATGGCCAAGTCCGAGTCTGTATCGACTTCCGAGATTTGAACAAAGCATGCCCGAAGGATAACTTCCCTGTCCCCATCATAGAGACAATGGTGGATGTAACTACTGGCCACGAAGCCTTGTCTTTTATGGACGGATCGTCAGGTTGTAACCAGATTCGCATGTCCATCAAGGATAAAGATCATACGGCCTTCAGGTCCCCTAAGGGGATTTTCAATTACAAGAGAATGCCATTTGGCTTGAAGAATGCTGGCGCCACCTATCAAAGGGCAATGACCAAAATTTTCGACGAGATGCTGCATGACATTGTCGAGTGCTATGTCGACGACCTGGTCGTCAAGTCTAAGAGGCGAGACAGCCACCTAGCGGATCTGCGTCGGGTCTTTGAGAGACTTCGGCAGTACCAGCTCAAGATGAACCTGATGAAGTGTGTCTTCCAGTGGCAAGTTCCTGGGCTTCATCGTCAGGTATCGAGGGATAGAGATAGATCCTGACAAAATCAAGGTTATCAGAGAACTACCCCCGCCTAAAAATAACAGAGCTCAGGTCACTTCAAGGAAGACTCACCTATATTAGGTGATTTATCTCCAACCTCTCCGGGAGGTGCATGCCCTTTGGCAAACTAATGAAGAAAGGGGCACCCTTCGTATGGGATGAAGACTGTCAGAAGACCCTCGAGCAGATCAAGGAGTATCTCCTGGCTCCACCGGTTCTTGGGGCGCCTATCAAGGGAAAGCCCCTCATTCTTTACATTGCTGCCATGGACGCTTCCCTCGGAGCACTCCTGGCCCAGATCAATGGAGAAGGCAAGGAGCAGCCTCTTTACTATCTCAGCCGGAAGTTGGTCGGCCCCGAGCATCGCTACTCGCCCATGGAGAAGATGTGCATGGCCTTGGTGTTCGCTGTTAAAAAGTTGAAACACTATCTGTTGGCGCATCGAGTGGAGCTCATTTCAAAGTGGGACCCACTCAAATTTCTCCTTAGCCAACCTGTCCTCTCTGGAAGGCTGGGAAAATGGGCACTCATCCTCATGGAATTTGACATCACCTTTGTCCCGCGCAAGGCAATTAAGAGGCAAGGGATGGCTGAGTTTCTCGCCGCAAACCCAGTGCCGGAGGACTCCCCTCTCAATATCGAGCTGCCGGATGAAGAAAGGTTGCTGCAACCGCTCGGCGAGGAAGGGTGCAATACAAATGCCCCATCCCAGACTGAACATGATGTGTTATCCCTCAATTCTCCTTTATGGGAATTATATTTTGACGGGGCTTCCAGAACCATTAAGAGACCCGGCGGCCTCACAGACTTTGTGTGAGGCGCTGGCATAGTCTTCGTGTCTCCTCAGGGAGGCATACTTCACAACTCATGTGCCCTCATGAAGTCATTGACCAACAATGAAGCAGAATATGAGGCACTGATCATCGGGCTTCAGCTCGCACTGGAGATGGAAATTAGATGTATCAAGGTATACGGGGATTCCCAACTCGTCATTCGTCAAGTGCTGGGTGACTATGACGTACGGAAAAAGGAGCTGATCCCCTACCATGAAGCCGTCATCAGGCTCAGAGAGAAGTTCTATCTATTTGAGATAGATCATGTGCCAAGAAGCAGTAACTCCCAGGCAGATGCTCTTGCAAAACTGGCAGCTGCCTTGAAGATCCTACCAGAGGGGGAGTTGAATATAACCGTCAGACACAGGAGGCTCATGCCCAGCGTGCTCGACGAAGAATCTGGCCTCACTGTGTACGAGGTCAACAATGTTCAAGAGGAGAATGCTTCCGAAGAAGAGGATTGGCGCGAGCCAATTATACGAGTAAAGAATGGGCGGCTTCCCCCTGAGCGAGCCCAAAGGGTGCAACTGCTACGCAAGGCTACATCATATCAACTGGTCGATGGCGTTCTTTTCAGGCTTGTCCAGGAAAGGGACCATCCAGTCCTCTTGCGATGCCTCTCGCCCAAAGAAGCTAGAACCATTATGCAAGAGGTTCATTATGGCTTATGCGGAGCTCATCAGACAGGAGCTAAGATGAAGACAAATATCAAGCTCAAGGGATTCTATTGGCCCACTGTTGTGCCCTCCTTGGTTTTGATGATGACAAAGTTCTTTAATAGATTGAATAAAACATCGTGAGTGGCCATATGCTTCACATTCATTCATTCCATCTTTGATACACTCTAAATTCACAATGATCAACTATCTTCTGAGATGCCAATTCATTGATCAAATCTTTATCTCACTAACTATTTGATGAGAATGAATAATGCTGACAGCAAGCTCACTCTTTCTCCATGGTGAAATTCAGAAATCTGGAAGAAGGAAGACAAGGTAAGTGAAATGAAGAATCTCCATGAAAGGTGAGTAGAATTGATTCATTCAGATCAAACATGGTAAGAATTTCCCCTAGAATAACTTTGTTTAAGTTTGACCAAAAATCCCTTGAATTGGTAGTGCTTAATGTCTTTTTTTCTGTTTTAACCTGTAGTGGGTCGACCCCCCCAGACAGATGGGTCGACCCCTGTTGCAACAGATGCCACTCTTTTGGCTCTGGCACAAATGGGTCGACCCAGCTGATAAAGGGGGTCGACCCCTGTGATCTCACAGAACCAGTTTTTGGCCCCTGTGAAGAAGTGGGACGTCCCACCTATCAAAGGGGGTCGACCCCTGTAACAAGCAGAACCTGGAAACAGGATCTGTTTGATACATGGGTCGACCCACTTGGCAGATGGGTCGACCCACTCTTGAATTTTCTTATTTTCTCCGATTTACGCTATATATTTCATCTATTAATTGTGTGGGCCATACTTCACGTGCAAATCACTTGTTAGTCATTGGGATTAACTAGTAATCATGTGGCTTAGACTATTAAACCTAATTAACATCATTTGATTAAGTCTAACACTGATTTCACTTATTTCGTGCAGGTTTCGAACAGGATAAAGAAATGGCCACGTCGGATTTGCAGAACCAATCAAAGGAGAGAATAATCTCCTCCTTCCTCCAGCTAGGAGTGCCATCCCCCAGGATATAAATGCCCATGATTAAGGCGTCCCAAGGATACACGACCAGAGCTGCAAAAGGTGCCACACGAGTGTTGGGCGTCTTCATCCTCGGGAGCAGAGGCGCACCTGCGTGTGGAAGAGAAGGTCGTGGTTCGAAGAGCAGCTTCATCGATCTTCATCCGAGCAACTTCGTTCAGCAATCAAGACATCATCCTGCTGCGTGGATCATCTTCCCAAGCCTCAGCGTCTTCTGGAACCCATCAACCCACGGACGTCTCTGTTGAAGCATAGCTCGCCATCATTCCAATAGACAGGGGGAGTTATCCTTAATGTTCTTCATTAGTCTTAGGCTTAATGTTCATGTGAATCTCTTTATTTTCAAACTCAGATATAGTGTGTGAGAGATTGGAGATTTGATCTCCGTGGAATGCCCTTGTTGGGCGTGTGTGTGTGTGTGGATAGAGGTCCTTGACCTCATGTTTGTGTGTGTGTGCTATTCAGTGTAGCTCTCTATAGTGGAATCCTCTCAAGTTGAGAGGGGTGGATGTAGGATCGCACTTGGGTGCGTCCGAACCACCTAAAATTGCTCGTCTCCTGTGGTTGTGCTCTTGTGCGTTTGGTTTATCTTGTAGGTGTGTGTGGTTGCTGCGTTTTTTATTTGTGGTTTGCTTGCTCGTACGCGGTTGATAATTTTTAATTTCCCGTCAATCAATTCACCCCCTCTTGATTGCCATTCCAACGGGCCAACAATTGGTATCAGAGCCTCGGCTCTTCTATTCTGAACCTCACGGTTCATAGAGTGATCCTTTGAAATGGCAAACAAAGGGATGATGCCCGAAGGGCATTCGATTCATCGACCGCCATTCTTTGACGGTACGAACTACAGTTATTGGAAAAATCGAATGACTGTATTTCTTCGCGCTCAAAGTCATGAGACTTGGACCGTTGTCAACAAAGGTCCACATGCTCTACCTCCTGATGAAGGGAAATGGTCTGATGAACACATTAAACATGCTACTGTTAATTTTAATGCCTTGAATATTATCCAATGCGCCATTCATCCTAACGAGTATGCTCGTGTTTCTATGTGTAACAGCGCTAAAGAGATGTGGGACAAATTGAAGCTGATTTATGAAGGCACGTCTGAAGTTAAGGAGACTAAGGCAAACCTGTTGATCCGAGACTACGAGCTATTCCAGATGAAGCCAGAGGAGACCATATCAGAAATGTTCGCAAGGCTTGTAGAAATTACAAATGGGCTGAAAGCTTTAGGAAAGGACTACTCCAACTCAGAATTGGTTCGCAAGGTGTTGAGATCCTTATCACCGGCGTGGCACACTAAAGCCACGGTGATTGAAGATTCTAAGGACTTGTCAGTTTTGACGTTGGATGAGTTGATTGGGTCACTTATGACCTACGAAATCAATGTTAAGAGGTCTGAAGAAGAAGGCAAGAAAAAGAAGACAATTGCTTTAAAGGCAAATCCAGAGCCGATCAGTTCAAGTGACGAAGACTCAACAGAAGACAGTAATGAAGAGGAAGATATTGCTATGCTGACCAGGAAAGTAAGAAGATTTCTGAGAGCAAGGAAGAAGTTTCCAGGAAAATTCAAGAAACCATTCAAGAAACAGCCCAAGTGGAAGACGGAAGGAAGCAAATTGAAGGATGTGATATGCTATGAGTGCAAAAAGCCAGGCCACATGCGTGGCGAGTGTCCAGAGATGAAAAAGAGATTTAAGAAGGACAAAGAGAAGAAGCCCAAGGCAATGGTCGCTACTTGGAGCGACGATGAAGAGGACGAAGATGATGAAGATGATGCGGAGCTGGAGGAGCTAATGAAGAGCATGTGTCTAATGGCACATGAGGAAGACTCAGAGGAGGTAAATTCTGACTCAGAAACCCTTACAGTAGAACAGTGGGAGTCCGAGTATGTAGCTCTGTATGCTAAATTTAAGAAGATAAGGTCTGAAAATAAACAGCTGAAAAGGAAAGTAGAGTCCATGAGTCATGCTGATGCTACAAGTGAAAAAATTGTTGAACTAACGGAAACTTGTGCAATTATGAAAAGTGAAAATGAAGTCATGGCTGAGAAGATTAAAAGTTACGAAGAAATTGAGCAGCACCTCAAGAGTGAGTTAGAAAACATAAAAAATATTCAACTCCACAACATCGAAAAAGAAGGCCACAGTGAAGAAAAGGATGATGGGATTCATGCTCTTGAGAATGAGAATGAGAAAATGAGAAATGACAATAAAATCTTAAGGGATCAAATCTCCATATGTCATGAGAAATTAGATCAATCAAATCAAAGGATTCTCACTCAACCAAGAAATTGACAAATTAAAAGATGCTTTGGCAAAATTTGTGAGAGGAAAGGACAACCTAGAGAAAGTTCTGGGAACTAAAGTAAATTTTCAAAGAGAAGGAATCGGTTATGAACCGACTAAAAAGAAATCCTTTGGAAGCACATTAATGACATCATTTGTATCCTTTGTGCCTGCCTCAAGTAGCAAATCCTCTTCTCAAGAAAAAATGGAAGATAGCTCGGCTAAGCATCAACATGAATTTTCAGACTCTAGGAAAAGAAAATCAAGAGGAAAGAGAGTCTTCTGTCACTATTGTGGTCGCATTGGCCATGTCATGTCATATTGCAATATTATGAGTCAGGATGATGAATATTTTGCTCATAAGTCAAGAAATTCCTTCATGTTTAACAGATCTCACAAGCATGGACCCAACCTTATGTGGGTGCCAAAAGTTGTTCCTTGAGCTTATGTTCTGATGTAGGGATGTCTCAAGGCCGAAGAATCACATTGGTTTCTAGACAGCGGCTGTTCGAGGCATATGACTGGGAACAAGAAGATTTTTGCTGATTTCAAGGAAAAAGAAGGAGGTCTTGTTGCATTTGGAGGAAGCGACAAAGGTAAGATCGTTGGTATTGGCAAGGTAAGTGTAAATAACTCCAATACCATCGACAATGTTCTGTTAGTTGATGGACTAAATCATAATCTTCTAAGCATTAGTCAGTTATGTGATAGTGGTCTAAAAGTCACTTTTGAATCCTCATTTTGCACAATTGTAGATAGTCATACAAATGAAATAAAGTTTTTAGGACATAGGAAAAATAATGTCTATACAATTGACATGAATGAAATTCCATGCAATCTTTTGTGTTTAGTCGCCAAAGATACCGACGGTTTTTGGGTTTGGCATCGGAGGCTTGGACATGCTAGCAGTAGTGTTATTTCAAAACTGTGCAGAAATAATCTTGTCATAGGTCTTCCCAGAATAAAACTAGATGTAAATAAAGTTTGTGAAGCATGCGCCAAAGGGAAGCAGACTAGATCTTCATTTAAATCCAAAAACATCATTTCCACATCTCGCCCCTTAGAATTATTGCATTTTGATCTTTTTGGTCCTACTCGGACACATAGCTTAGGGGGCAAGTCCTATGGTTTTGTCATTGTTGATGATTTTTCACGTTTCACGTGGGTTCTATTTCTTAGTAATAAAAGTGATGTTTTGCAGGAGTTCCAAATTTTTTGCAAGAAGGTCCAGAACGAGAAAGGATACATGATTACTAGTTTTCGAAGTGACCATGGACGTGAATTTGATAATGCAAATTTTGATGACTTTTGCAGGAGTGAAGGGTACACTCATAACTTCTCGGCACCAAGGACACCGGAACAAAATGACGTGGTTGAAAGGAAGAACCGCACGCTAATAGATATGGCGAGAACCATGCTAAGTGAGCGGAATCTTCCTCGATATTTTTGGGCTGAAGCGGTGAATACGGCATGTCACATTGTCAACCGTGCAATGATAAGGCCGTTTGTAAGTAAAACACCCTATGAACTCTACAAAGGTAAGAAACCGAATATCTCATACTTTAAGACCTTTGGGAGTACTTGTTACATATTGAATAATGGTAAGGACGATCTAGAAAAATTTGATGCAAAGAGTGATGTTCGAATTTTTCTGGGCTACTCTAACAACTCACGGGCTTATCGAGTTTTTAATAAAAGAACCTTAGTAATCGAAGAAACTCCACATGTGATTGTTGATGAGAATACTTCCAAAATTTTCACTTCACCTAATGAAGAATCAGATTTCTTGCAGGATAAAACTCAAGGGGACACAAATCAGGGAAAACAAGAAGATCCATCCACTTCTGGAACCAAAACTGATAAGAACCATGAAGCTGAGGAAAATAGCACAGAACAATTGAAGGATGCACCTCCAACTCATCCAGATCTGCCTCCCTCATGGAAATATCTTAAAGACCATCCAGCAGCAAACATTCTGGGTAAGGTAGATGAAGGTATAAAAACTCGCTCATCCTTAAAACTCTTGCTCACTCTGAATGCCTTTGCACACACGTCACAAGTTGAACCCAAATGTGTTGATGATGCATTAAAAGATGATTTCTGGGTAATGGCAATGCACGAAGAACTACACCAATTCCAACGGAATGAAGTGTGGAAACTAGTGCCCCGTCCTAATAACCACAACGTGATCGGAATGAAATGGGTTTTCCGAAACAAATTAAACGATCAAGGTGTGGTTGTAAGGAATAAGGCCCGTCTTGTGGCCAAGGGATATTGCCAAGAGCTCGGAATCGATTTTGATGAATCATTCGCACCGGTTGCTCGCCTTGAAGCCGTGCGCATCATTCTATCTTTTGCATGCTCAAAAAATTTTAAACTTTATCAAATGGATGTTAAGAGCGCATTTCTAAACGGCTTCATTAAAGAAGAAGTTTTCGTTGAGCAACCTCCGGGTTTTGAGGATTTAAAAAACCCGGACCATGTGTTCAAACTAGAAAAAGCTTTGTACGGTCTAAAACAAGCCCCAAGGGCTTGGTATGAACGTCTAAGCTCCTTCTTGATTGAACATGGTTTCAAAAGAGGTTCTGTTGATCAAACTTTATTTTCTAAGCATTCTAGAAATGATTTGCTTCTGGTTCAAGTTTATGTGGACGATATCATTTTTGGGTCTACTAATAAGAAACTGTGCAAGGAGTTTTCTGAGTTGATGCAGGCTGAATTCGAGATGAGTCTAATGGGCGAGCTAAATTTTTTCTTGGGGCTACAAATTCAACAAGGGGAGGATGGAATTTTCATCAATCAAAAGAAATATCTGCTGGAACTTCTAAAGAACTATGATTTTGAGGGTGCAAAATCCTATGCAACACCAATGTCAACAAGCATAAAACTGGAGAAAGACTGCAAAGGTAAACAGGTTGAACAAAAGCTGTTTAGAGGTATGATCGGTTCACTTTTATATCTAACAGCTAGTAGGCCTGACATACACTTTGCAGTTTGTCTGTGTGCTAGGCATCAAGCTAGTCCTCGTGAGTCTCATTTGAGTGCCGTTAAAAGGATTTTTCGTTATCTTGCTGGTACTCCTGATCTAGGACTGTGGTTTCCTCGTAGATGTGATTTTAAACTTGTGGCTTTCACCGATGCCGACTATGCTGGGTGCCTTCTTGATCGTAAAAGCACAAGTGGCACATGCCAATTTCTCGGAGGTTGCCTAGTCTCTTGGGCCTCTAAGAAACAAAATTCTGTGGCATTGTCAACGGCCGAAGCCGAATACATGGCTGCCGGCAGTTGTGGTGCACAGGTCCTTTGGATCAAACACCAGCTAGTCGATTATGATGTGTTTCTGAATTGTGTTCCGATCATGTGTGATAATAAAAGTGCAATTGATCTGTCTAAAAATCCAACTCATCACTCAAGGTCCAAACATATAGATATCCGGCATCATTTTCTGAGGGACCATGTAAATAAAAAGGACTTTGAGTTGAAATACATTGAAACTGATAAACAATTAGCGGACATCTTTACAAAACCTCTTAGCAAAGAAAAGTTCATCTCCTTAAGAAGAGAGCTAGGAATATGCAGAGTGGAGAGCACTTAGATAGACTTACAAGTCTGCATTCTACTCAATCCATGAAATACTCTTTTTGTCCTGCCTTCAAATAATACATTTTAATAACCTTCATCACCCATTTCACTGCATTGAGCTTTTCAGACTTACTCCCCACTTGGTACTCATCTATTTCATTTGATGGTACTCATCTATTTCATTTGACTCACATCACTATTCACATCATTTTTTCTCATGCATATGCATAATTGTGTGCCACACTCATTTATCAATAAAACCTCTACTAGTATTATTGTCTGAACTCATCTTGCCTGAAATAACCTAAATTTGCATTTCTTTCTTATTTGGGCATGTTTAGATCCTTGCTAAATAAAGTGCAGCTTCAATCGAAAATGATGGTCAGGTACAGTTCCTGCTAGACAAAATTGGTAAGTCTTTAAAACAAAAATCCTCGATTGTGCTGTAGTATTTCTCACTCGGACCCATTCTTTTGAGTGAACCCATCCACTTATATCAAATACTCATCGGGTCCAGTGGGTTAACTTTCACCAACTTCCCAACATTCCATATGTTTTTATTTTGGGATGCCCAAATGGGTCGTCCCTTATGGATGAGCCCAATACCCCTTTTTGTCTAAATACTCACCACAACTTCAACCGGTCAACACATCTTTTCAACCCTATTTGACCGGTCCAAGTTAAAAACCACGGGCATCCCCTCCTCAAGCCAGCCGCAAACCCTCCTACACCGCAAAACTTTTTCCTTCCCGCTCAGCACACCATCGCTCCGGCGGACACACTAGCGGCTACCGCCAATACCTCCATTCCGGGCATCAAGATCTTCTCCTTCTACTCCCTGCGAAGGTGCAAGAGAACCCTGATAGGTGGAGGGAAGCTCACTTCGACAGCTTGCTGTTCCTCCCCTTCTCAAGGAGAGACGGACGAGTACCTGCGGCTTCAATCTAGGCTCTTCTGATGGCTCCACGCTACAAAAGCATGTCCAAACGTCCACGGAGGAAAGCTGCGGCAAAGGTCTCCTCATATGCCATTGATCCTCCCACCTCCAACTCAGAGGACGAAGCTCCCCAGGCCATCCCTATTCCTCCAGCCCAACAAAGAGAAATTCGGTCCAAGCGTTTTCATGAAGAGGTACTGCTACACGCCCAGTCTACTAATCTCTATCCTCGAACTATCATGCATCCCAGAGCAGTGGCTCTTGAAGATGTCACCAATTTGGTCCCTGAACTATTTGATTTGCTGAACACCCAACCAAATTGGATACAATTTATGTCTGAGCATCGGAAAGTTTATCCCACACTAGTTCTGCAATTTTATCAAAATCTGGTGATAAAGAACAACAAGCTCTACACTGCAGTAAACAACAAATCTGTCATGGTTTCTGCCGGGCTATTCAGTACAGTTTTTGGTTTTCCAAGTCGTCACACCACCATGATGGCAAATACAAAATTGAATGCAGTGTCTGTTTACAGCATAATGATGGGTTTTGATGACTCAGTAGTCATAGATGAAGATGACATTCCAAAGAATTTGAATGCCAATGTTTTTCCTCCTGCTCAGCGCATTCTACATCATCTCTTCACCACCATTTTCTATCCCAGGGGAGGCAGCAGGAACAAAGTCAACAAAGTTCATAAATTTTTGTTCCACTGCATTTATAATGGTATAATTGCTGATTTCTCAAGTCTCATGTACGACTTAATATTCCTTTGTTACAAAGAAAAAAGACGTAGTCTTCCATATGCTTCACAGTTAACAGCGGTTTTTATGCATCTTCGTATCGACTTGGATAAGGAAATCTGTGAAGAGTTACTGGACAAGGATGTCTATACCGCCCGCAATCTTTGCCGCAACATGGGTTACAAAAGAAATGCAGCTGGCCACCTAGTTCGAGTTTTGAAAAATGTTAAAGGCAAGAATGTGCAATCTGCAGAAAACAGTGCCAGTGGTGAAGAAGCAGAAGAAGAAGATGCTACTGCCTCACATGATGATCAGCCACCAACCAGTCCTTCTCAAGCCGGAGGAAGTAGCTCTAGACCAGAGTCACATGTTTCTCGTCTTGATCAAATTGACCAACGGCTGGACAAGCTAACTGAAGATGTGAGTGACCTGAAGCTACATCAAGAGATGTTCCTGCACCACTTCGAATCCATGTCCAAGACTCTTGATGCCCAAACCCAAATGCTTCAGCAAATTAGGGATTCTGTTTCCGGATCACCCAACTAGTCTGGCTAGGAGTAACCTTGCTGTCAGCTTTTTGATGAGAAGCTGCCCTTTTTTGTTTAAACCCTACCTAGCAGCACCTTTGCTTACTTATGTTATATGTTAAGCTGCATGTCTGGATGCTTGCGTGCTCATTTCAATTTCTTTCTCCTTGATCATCTTCTTTCTATCTACCTTGTTCCTTCTTTAAATCCACCATTTACTCAGCTTATCTTTGTGCACCTGTTCTGCACATCTCCTTTTTGCTCATGAAAAAAAAAGGGGGAGAACTAGCAATTTGCTGACAGTAATATTTTGTGATCATGTCCTACTATGTCTTGTTTTGAAGTTGCTATGTTTTTGACGTTCCAGTCTTGATATGCTCATGGTTCAGTAAGTAAATGGATATGCTGTTGAATTCTGGAGTGATGTTCCTTGACACTCATTAGAAAATAAGTGTTATGCTCTCATGTCTGTTTGGCTGACATAGTAGTGAAAATTGTCTCAGTTCTCTCTATATTACTCTATCTTCCCTTTATTAGCTTAAATTGCTTGGGTTGTTTTGTGTTTTTTTGTCATCATCAAAAAGGGGGAGATTGTTGTGCCCTCCTTGATTTTGATGATGACAAAGTTCTTTAATAGATTGAATAAAACATCGTGAGTGGCCATATGCTTCACATTCATTCATTCCATCTTTGATACACTCTAAATTCACAATGATCAACTATCTTCTGAGATGCCAATTCATTGATCAAATCTTTATCTCACTAACTATTTGATGAGAATGAATAATGCTGACAGCAAGCTCACTCTTTCTCCATGGTGAAATTCAGAAATCTGGAAGAAGGAAGACAAGGTAAGTGAAATGAAGAATCTCCATGAAAGGTGAGTAGAATTGATTCATTCAGATCAAACATGGTAAGAATTTCCCCTAGAATAACTTTGTTTAAGTTTGACCAAAAATCCCTTGAATTGGTAGTGCTTAATGTCTTTTTTTCTGTTTTAACCTGTAGTGGGTCGACCCCCCCAGACAGATGGGTCGACCCTTGTTGCAACAGATGCCACTCTTTTGGCTCTGGCACAAATGGGTCGACCCAGCTGATAAAGGGGGTCGACCCCTGTGATCTCACAGAACCAGTTTTTGGCCCCTGTGAAGAAGTGGGACGTCCCACCTATCAAAGGGGGTCGACCCCTGTAACAAGCAGAACCTGGAAACAGGATCTGTTTGATACATGGGTCGACCCACTTGGCAGATGGGTCGACCCACTCTTGAATTTTCTTATTTTCTCCGATTTACGCTATATATTTCATCTATTAATTGTGTGGGCCATACTTCACGTGCAAATCACTTGTTAGTCATTGGGATTAACTAGTAATCATGTGGCTTAGACTATTAAACCTAATTAACATCATTTGATTAAGTCTAACACTGATTTCACTTATTTCGTGCAGGTTTCGAACAGGATAAAGAAATGGCCACGTCGGATTTGCAGAACCAATCAAAGGAGAGAATAATCTCCTCCTTCCTCCAGCTAGGAGTGCCATCCCCCAGGATATAAATGCCCATGATTAGGGCGTCCCAAGGATACACGACCAGAGCTGCAAAAGGTGCCACACGAGTGTTGGGCGTCTTCATCCTCGGGAGCAGAGGCGCACCTGCGTGTGGAAGAGAAGGTCGTGGTTCGAAGAGCAGCTTCATCGATCTTCATCCGAGCAACTTCGTTCAGCAATCAAGACATCATCCTGCTACGTGGATCATCTTCCCAAGCCTCAGCGTCTTCTGGAACCCATCAACCCACGGACGTCTCTGTTGAAGCATAGCTCGCCATCATTCCAATAGACAGGGGGAGTTGTCCTTAATGTTCTTCATTAGTCTTAGGCTTAATGTTCATGTGATTCTCTTTATTTTCAAACTCAGATATAGTGTGTGAGAGATTGGAGATTTGATCTCCGTGGAATGCCCTTGTTGGGCGTGTGTGTGTGTGTGGATAGAGGTCCTTGACCTCGTGTTTGTGTGTGTGTGCTATTCAGTGTAGCTCTCTATAGTGGAATCCTCTCAAGTTGAGAGGGGTGGATGTAGGATCGCACTTGGGTGCGTCCGAACCACCTAAAATTGCTCGTCTCCTGTGGTTGTGCTCTTGTGCGTTTGGTTTATCTTGTAGGTGTGTGTGGTTGCTGCGTTTTTTATTTGTGGTTTGCTTGCTCGTGCGCGGTTGATAATTTTTAATTTCCCGTCAATCAATTCACCCCCTCTTGATTGCCATTCCAACGGGCCAACACCCACCATGTATGAAGACTGCAACCAATACGCTCGCACATGTCACCAGTGCCAAGCATTCGGTCCGGTCCCTCGAAGGCCTCCTAATCCCCTGCACCCGACGACGCCAACTTAGTCATTTGCGGAGTGGGGTATGGATATAGTAGGATCATTCCCTCCCTCATCCCAAGGGCATAAGTTCATTTTGGCCACCACGGACTATTTTTCCCGATGGGCTGAAGCTATCCCCCTACGGGAAGTCACTGGCGAAACAGTTGCCCACTTCGTCAGATATCATATTATATATAGATTCGGCACCCCTAGTCGGATCATTTTTGACAACGGCACGCCTTTCAGGAACAAGACATTATATGCACTGGCTGCTAAATTTCATATTGATTGGAGGACATCTTCGGTTTATAACCTTCAGGCCAACGGATTTGTTGAGGCCTTTAACAAGACACTCTGTAAACTACTGGCCAAAATAATAAATGACCGCAAACGAGATTGGGGAGAGAAGGTCCACGAAGCTCTTTAGGCCTATCAGACCATTTATAAAACCCCTACGGGGTGCTCCCCATTCTCCTTGGTTTACGGAGCTGAAGCAGTTGTCCCTGTAGAAATTGAACTGGCTTCGTACCGGGTGGTGGTTCATGCTGGGCTACCAGGCCAAGATCAATCCGAGATTGAAAGGAGGCTTGAAGAATTATCCTGTCTGGAGGGTAAGAGACTCCAGGCTTACAAACATTTACAAGTCTATCAAGCCCGTATGACGCGTGCCTACGACAAGTTAGTTAAGCACAGGGCGTTCAAGAAGGGTGACTTGGTCATGCTCAAGGAAAAAGAGGTCCTCGCGGGAAGATCCAGCGGCAAACTCCAGCCCAACTGGCGTGGACCCTACGTCATCCAGAAGGTCTACGAAGGAGGAGCCTATACGGTTGTCGACCACAAGGGAAACAACACTTTCTGTCCCCTCAATGGCAAACATATGAAGCTCTACCATGCGCCACCGCAAGAGTTTCTGCAGCAGTCCTCACAGGATGTTACCTCTCCTCAGTGAAGGTTCAAAAAAAAAAGGGGGGTTAAAAATATTGATACCCCGGCAGACTTAGTCGACAATCAACAGTTGGCTAAGGGCAAAAAGGCCATAGACCCGGTCGAGGTGAAAACTCGAAAGGGCGTCTCGGGCAAAAATGGGTACCCCTCAGTATGAAAACCTGCAAGGGCACACTGGAAAAAGCTAAAGGGGGTCAGTCCTGGCGAAAACCCGAAAGGGCGGTAGGGCTGGTAATATGAAAAAAAAAAGCTCCTTTGGCCTCGTGTTCTTTGGGTGTCTCTGGGTCAGTGACCTCACCCTGGGAGGGCAAACTGTAATATTCAGTCCTCCCCGGGCGTTGCGACTGATGTACCGCTATTATCATTCACTATCCCACTGCGGCCCTCGGCTTTTGGGAACCTTATGAGCTTACTTGTATGCCATATTTGGGCTCCCGAATCTAGCTCTTCTCACTTGTTCTTTTTAAAGCTGACCTATACGTCCTTTGGCATGACAGCTTCACTCATATTTTCTGAGTCAAATCCACTCACTTTTGTCCCACCGGGATTGGTCTCAGTATGCTCTCTCGGACTGCCAACCCCCTTTGCCTCTCGGCACATTCTATCTTTTAAGGATTTGTCTCAGTATGCTCTCTCGGGCTGCCAACCCACTTTGCCTTTCGGCACATTCTATCTTTTAGGGATTGGTCTCAGTATGCTCTCTCGGGCTACCAACCCACTTTGCCTTTCGGCACATTCTATCTTTTAAGGATTGGTCTCAGTATGCTCTCTCGGGCTACCAACCCACTTTGCCTCTCGGCACATTCTATCTTTTAGGGATTGGTCTCAGTATGCTCTCTCGGACTGCCAACCCATCACGCCTTTCGGCATATTATATCTTTTAGGGATTGGTCTCAGTATGCTCTCTCAGGCTGCCAACCCACCACGTCTTTCGGCACGTCCTATCTTCTAGGGATTGGTCTCAGTGTGCTCTCGCGAGCTGCCAATCCGTCACGCCTTTCGGCACAGTCTATCTTTTAGGGATTGGTCTCAGTGTGCTCTCGCGAGCTGCCAATCCGTCACGCCTTTCGGCACAGTCTATCTTTTAGGGATTGGTCTCAATATGCTCTCTCGAGCTGCCAATCCGTCACGCCTTTCGGCTCATTTTACCTTCTCGGGGTTGGCCTCAGTATGCCCCTTCAGGCTACCGACCCATCACCCGCTTCTTGGCTGTCAAGTCCATTCTTACACTCTAAGAGTTGGCCTCAGTAGGCCCTCGCGGGCTGCCAACCCATTTCACCTACCGGTTCCCTGGTTTAACACACGTCCTTTTGGGAATGCCACACTCCCTCTGCCTTTTGGCACCTTAGGTACTCAAAAAAAAAAAAGAGGGGTTAAAAATACTGATACCCCAGCGGACTTGGTTGTTTCCATTAGGGGAGCAATCAAGGGCAAAAATACTTTAACCCGGCTAAGGTGAAAACCCGAAAGGGCGTCTTAGGCAAAAATGGGTACCCCTCAGTGTGAAAACCCGCAAGGACGCACTGGAAAAAGTTAAAGGGGGCCAGTCCTGGCGAAAACCCGAAAGGGCGATAGGGCTGGTAAGGCGAAAAAAAAAAGAAAAAAAAAGAGAGAGCATACATGCAAGAGAAGGGAAGCTAAGTCAAGTCAATGAGCTCTGTTCTCTATTTGTTTAACATCAAACAGAAGAACCCCGAGACAAGCTGTCGGGGAAGCTGTACAAGGTTGAGCTGAACAAATAGCCCCGTGAAAATAAAACTCAAGGTCAAATCAGAGGCCGGGCTCAGCTCGCAAGTCAGTAAGATGAGCCTCCCGCTGCAATATCACCTCTTGTAGCCCAGTGAGCTCACGCTGGAATCCCTCCACTTCAGCCCGTACGTGATCTCTGGCCTCCTCGGTCTCTCGTGCCCACTGTAGAAGGGCCTCTACCTCTCGCGCCAGCTCATCTACCCGCTCAAAAGCCACTTGAAGGCGCCCCTGTGCAGTCGCCACCTGTGCAGACATTTGCTCTTGTTGAGCACGAAGCCTGGATAGCTCCTCCTCCTGCTGCTGAATCATGGTCTGTATTCGCAGCCTCCTCGCCTCAGTAACATGACGACGGGCAAACCCAGCCCACAAGGCCTCTAGCCGGGGCATCCAGGTGGTTCAGGGAAATCCGAATGCATGGTATCCTCTCGTGCAAGTCGCCAGGTGGTCCCTCATAACTTTAACAGAGGGCAGGGATCTATCTGCAGTAGAAGCTGAAGATTCTCAATAAGCTTCGCCTCTACAGTACAATCTCCAAGAGCCACCAGGAACTGCGGGCCCCCTGGCCAGTCTACTCCCAGGGCCGAAAAATCTGCGAGCGCTGGAAGAGCCTCCTCTCTGACACCTGGAGGTAGAGCATGGAGAAACGACACATAAGCGCCCGGACATTAAAAAAAATGGCGGGAAGAGGCTTGCCTTTTGCCAAACCTGAAGTGACCCCGGGGGTGACATGATCGTGGGGGGTGTGAGCATCCTCCGTCCTCAGGGACGAATCACCTGCCCGGGTCACAGGCAGTCCTGTCATTTGTGGAGTTGTATATGTGCCCTCTGAGGCCTCCTTAGACCTCTCTTCCTCCACTAGGGAAGACGGGGCCGTCGCGCCTGTGCCTACATCAAATAAGAGACAGGGAGTTTGTCAATATGACAGGAATGTGTCAATATGACAGGAATGCATAAGGCCAAATGAAAAATTAGGGTTAAACAATACCTAATGGCGTCGACTCAGCGGTGTTTGCTCCCATTGCCTGATCAGCACCTTCATCTAAGGGAGTCGGCGGCGCCTCTCGAGGAGAAATCACTTCCTGCCTGGAGTGATCAGTGGGCGAGGGCATCGAGACGTCAACTGTAACGTCTCGAATCGTAAACCCGGTCCAGTCGTAAAGACTCACGTCGGATTCCGATCGAAACGTCACAGTGGGACAACCCAAACGGTACAATTACGGTAGAGAATTCCACATAAACATTGAGATATCATTGCAGCGGAAATAAAATTACTCAACCAGTCAGCTTACAGTCAAAAGACTTCATCCACGAAGGTTGAAATAAAGGTAACGATTTAACAAGTCATTTATTACATAACCAAAATTCACATACAAATTTTTTTTCTTAACTACCTAAGATAATGACACGAAGTAAATCCAAGCCGCGGTCAGAACACTACGAGATCACTTCTCGCTTTCTTCTACCGCTTCTCCTGAAAATGTTCAACAGGGTGAGTCTACGAATAGACCCAGTAAGAGACTAAGCATAGTCCCCAGTCATAACATGGGTAAACATATCCAAAGTGATTTACGGTATTTCAATTTTATAAGTTATTCTTAGACATAATTTCAAATAGATAACATGAGATTAAGACATTATAACCCAATTTCAAATTTACGATCATAAGTCATGCTATGAATATTTTACAAGTAAAACATGTACATTGAAACTTTATTCTATCAATGAGAATTCAACATTTGCAAACATTAACATACAAAATAATTCAATTCATTTATCAGTAGAATGATTCCAGTACAAGGCGGAGTAAAGTCTCACGTATAGTGAAAGGTGTTGTGTCCCTTAGACACAAGCATGTGCTATGTTGCTTTGATGATAGCAATGCTATTTGGTTTTGATGATAGCAAGACAGTGTGCATTTGAGTGCATTTGATATTGTATTTTGATGATTGCAATGCTATTGTGTTTTGATGATTGCAATAAACAAAGTGCATTTCTGTACATTCTTATCCTTGAGCATTCTGCATATGATAGCAACATGAATGATGATGTTTAGTATTGATGGCATTTGTTCTTTATATATCTGAATTGCATTTTGTCAGATATCATGTCTCTGCATGTAACTGCAAAGACTGAATAGCAGTAAGTGCTAGTCTCTACATTGGTTCTTCATAAGTTCTGATATGCTATTATTCACCTTCTGATCATAATGCAGTTCTTCATAAGTTCTGATATGGCATTGCATATTTGATTATGTTCAGTCATGTTACTGTTACTCTTTAGACTGCAGTTTGATACTGCAGCGTCGACCCATCGAACTGCAGCGTCGACGCTGCCAAGGCACTTCAGAGGTAGCAGTAAGAAATATTTGTACTGTTGCGTCCACGCTGCTTGGGCAATGCGTTGACGCTTGGTGCCTCTTTAACTTTGCTGCATTCATTCATTGGTCTGGTCTGTGGTGCGTCGACCCCTTGTGCTGATGGGTCGACCCCTCAGTTCATTCATCAGATTTATACAAGTCCATACATTGGTCTTCAGGCGTTCCAAGTACGCACATTGATTCAGGTTCTCCAAGTCTATACAATGAAGTCTGAACATTGCATTTGCATTCACAATGTCTTCACACCTGAAGTCTATACATTGTGTCGCTCACATCTGTAAGTCTAGACATTGGAAAGTCTATACAGACTTCAGCGTCTCATTTAGCGTCTAAGGCAAAGTCTACACGTTGCTACAGTAACGCAAGTCTATACATTGTCCTAGGCTAAGTGTGTACAGCGTCTCATTCATGCTTTGATTAATGAAGTCTGTACATCAATCTTCACATTCTAAATCTGTACAGCCGTTGGGTTTGGACTCAGAGTCTGTACACTTGATTCGCCTTTGAATTGGTCAAGTGTGTACATTCCTTCAATGTAGCTTTCACGTATCCAAGTCTACACATCGTGAAGGTCTATACATTCATCACTGACGTTCGTTCAAGGTAAAGTCTATACATTGGGGTCTTTCCCTACGTTTCTTAAGTGAAGTCTGTACATTTGTTTCTGAAGCCTGAAGTCTATACAGTCCAGCCTATTCCTACATTCAAGGCTTCAGCTACACTCTAAGTCTGTACAGCCACTCCTTGAGCATCAAGTCTATACATTGGCCACTGTTCTTCAAAGTCTGTACATAGTGGGCTTTCACATGAAGTCTGTACATCCGGTTGTCCTGCATTGTTCATCAAGTCTGTACAGCCGTTCACTGTTGAAGTCTATACACTAGTCGGTGGAAAGTCTGTACACTGGCTTCTGTCTTCAAAGTCTATACAGCGGCTGTCTTCACATTTGAAGTCTATACACTGACTCGTTTCATTTCCTCAGAGTCTGTACATCCACAGTGGAACTTCAAAGTTTGTACACTGCTTGAGCCTCAACAAGTATGTACAGCGAGTCCCTTCTCATCTGAAGTCTGAACATTGCTTCACACTCTAGCAACTCCATACACTGCTTCAGATCTGATTCATAATGTCTATACATTGGTTCTCACACTTATTCCTTGTGCTGCTTCACGCATAAAGTCTATACACTGGGTTTGATGCCAAGTCTATACATCGACTGGCAGTCTTCAGCTAAGTGTATTCTTTGCTTCATAACATGAAGTATATACATTGCATGATCTTTTAATCAAGTCCATACACTGAGCAAGTACATGCATTGTCAGCCTGTCTAGTGAAGAGTCTACATATTGGTTGTTCACAAGTCCCTATAGTTCAAAGTCTGTACACTGCATTCTAATTCAGCGAAGTCTCTTCATTGCATATAAGCATCAAAGTCTGTACAGTGGGCAAGTGTGTACATCCACCAGTGAACACATCAAGTCTATACACCGCATGTGTTCATCTGATTTTCATGAAGTCTATACACCGCGTGTGTTCAGCTGTGTTTCATGAAGTCTATACATCGCTTGCCTTCATCTGATCATCATGAAGTCTATACAGCGCCTGCCTTCATCTGAGTATTATGAAGTCTATACATCGCCTATTTTTCATCTAAGTATCATAAAGTCTGTACATTGCTTTAGCCTTTACGATTCACTAAGTCTATACAATGCTCTGCATTCTTCAGAGACTGTACAGGGTGTAGACTTAAACTGATAGCTTAATCCGATACTCTTGTCTGTCTGACAGGGACTGAAGAGGCTAATGAAGGGCACGTGATCCGAGGTGCCTGGCTCATGATCCAAGGATGGACGAGATACCAGGATGCTGACACGTGGCCAAATGTTTGGGCGGGAGCTGTGGAAGCCACACGCGCCCTAGCTGCTGCTGGTGCTGCTATATATATGAGTCTTGATCCTCTGTAGAAGACTGATCGATATAGAAGAGAGAAGCCGTGAAGAAAAAGCAGAGTGGAGAGAAGCTGTCGATCCAGCACAAGAGAGGAAAGAAAAGAGAGAGAAGAGAAGAGCAGAGAGTGAGAGATTAGCGAAAGAAGAAGAGAAAGAAGAGCAAGAGAGAGATTGAGAGCTCGAGCTGAGAAAGAGAGAGAGTTTGAGGTTGTCTGCCTTTTGGATCAAATCCAAGCTAGAGCTGCTCCTTCGAGAGCTATATTTGTGCTTCATTGTTTCAGCTTTCTGTTGCTGTCATTTCCTGTCTTTTGTTTTTATCTTTTACATCTTTATTCAAGCTGTTAGTCAGCGGATTGGAGAGGTGCTGCCTCTGGACGGCTAAGCTGTATTGCCCAGCGGTTTGCAGTGGAGGATTCCACTGGACAGCAAGGTGTGTTGCTCAGCGGAGCGAGGAGGATTTCTCGGACGGCAAGCTGTGTTGCCCAGCGGTTGTAAGGCAAGCTGTGATGCTCAGCTGTTCAAGCTGTGAGTCAGCGGAAGCCACACTCAGTTTGAGTGTGGGGTGGATGTAGGTCTGCTGGACCGAACCACCTAAAAACCCATTGTGCAGTGGTTTGATATATTTGTGGTTTGCTTCCGTTAGATGATTGATTAGGGGCGCACTAAGTGTTGGCTTTCTGGTTGAGCAGAAAAGTTGATTAGCTCTCTTAGAGTGTCTTAATCTGTTAAGTAATCGAAATTCAAATTGAGATATAGTTCGTCTAACTTGTCTTGTTAGAGTGCTCACTGTCTGTTTGTTTAATTCCGCAACTGCTAATTAGTCTTCCAGATTTGATAAATCTGTCTAGTTAGCATTCTAAATAGTTAGTGAGCCTAATATTTTAATTGGGTGAAAGTTTTTATAGGCCATATTCATTCACCCCCCCCTCTGAATACTTGCACCGAACCCAACACTTGGTATCAGAGCGGGTTGCTGCGCATAGGATCTAACAATCCGCAGCAGATCCTGCATCGTTTTGTGTGCATTTCAGAGTGGGTCTTTTGAGATCCTGTTTTGCTTCACTAACCTGTGCTTTGTTTTGCTCATTTGGCTTTGGTGCGATTTGAGTTAATTCATTTGCTTGCATTGTGTGTGATTAGTGTTCTACTTAGAATTCTTATTCTGTCAAAGCATGGAACTCACTGTTGATCCTCCGAAGTTTGAAGGTTCGGGTTTCTACAATTGGGTTAATCAGTTCAGAGAATATGTGATGCAAACTAATCCAGATCTGTGGATAGTCATTGCACACAGTCCATATGAAGTTCCAAAGGATGAATCCTTATGGAAAACTTCAGACAGACAAAAATTCTCTGATAATCAGAAGGCCCTGGAGCTAACTCGAAGGGCTATAAATACTGACAAGTTTCCTTGTGTGCTTGATTGTTGCAGTGCCTCTGAAGTGGTCAAAATGTTAGCAGCCAGCAAGAGCCGGGATGAAGTGAAATGTCTTATGACTTCAACAGAAGAAGACGAAGACTATGTGGAGGACACTTCATCACAGGTAAACTCTGATACTAATAATTTTTCTCTGGAAAATATGATTGAATTGAATGAGCATTTATTTAATAAATATGATAGACTGAAATCTGAAAAGAGAAAAATAAGAAAAGAAATGTTGCATGAGGTTAGAAGTCTGAAAGCTGAAAATGAAAACTTGAAATCTGACATGAATAAAGAAAAAGATAAGTTGAACAAGTTGAAATCTGAGAATGAAGATCTTAGAAACAAACTCATCAGTGAAGATAATTCTTGTAAAGCATGTGCCATTCTCGAAGACATGATTAATGATTTTGATTCTGATGACAGTTTTCAAAAGGAACAAATCAAATCTCTAAAGGAAGAAAATGTCTACTTGAAAGATCAAAATAAAAAGTTGATGGTTCTGAATACTGTTTTCTCTGAAAGATGGATGACAATTGAAAAAGAAAAATCTGTTTTGAAAGAGTATATCAATTGCAGTGACGAAGAAATTACTAGCTTTGTAATACATACTGCTGATTTGGAAAAAGAACTTTGTCTGTTAAAAGAAAAACTGGCTAGTTATGAGAAGGAGAAAGTTGATTCAGAAAATCTTATAATCTCCTTGGAAAATAAAATTACTGAGCTGAATAGTACTTCATCTAAGTTGGCCAAGGATAAAGGCAAGATGAAAATGGTTCTGGAAGATGAAGTGAGTAGTCAAAGTGAAAGGGTGGAAAGTAGCTTTGGAGTTAAGAATGGTATTAGAAACCTGCTATACACCACATTTGTGCCGAGTTCTAAAGTAGCTGGTCCCTCAAATAAATCATTGAAAGAAGCTGCTGCTCAGGAAATTCAAAAACGAAATAAAGATCAGAAAATCCCAAAAACTCAAAGGAACAATCTGCATGCTAAAAACTCATCTGATAAGTGCCATGTTTTAAAGAAATCTAATGGTTCTTGTTCTTGTCATTATTGTGGTAAGCATGGACACTTTATGAGTGAGTGTTTTGTGATGAAACAAGATGACAGAAAGCATGCTAGAAAAGTTCTGTCTGATCAGAAAAAGGGTAATCTGGATGTTAAAGAATTTCATGCTAGAAATCATGATTCTAGGAGAAAGAATCTGAATTGTTTTTGTTGTGGGAAGTTTGGCCACATTGTTGCTCAATGTTGGCAGAATCCGAGAAAGAGATTCAATTCTGAATTTGTTAATTTCCATGTTAACAAAAATACTTTTGATAGAAATAACCTTGGCTCCAGAGGTAAGCATCCAAGGTACTTCGAATGTGGGAGACATGGCCACACAGTCAAGGACTGTTGGCATGCTCAGGAAAGTAGACTTAATTTTAAATCTGTAAAATTTCCTGTTCCCAATGATGCTAGTAAGAAACAAAGTGTCCATATAAACAACAGAATAATTCATGCTAAGTTTCATAGGTCTCATGTTGCTGTTGATATGCATCATAGGACCAGACAATCTGTTGCTTCATACTTTAACTGTGGAAAGCCAGGTCACAGGGCTGCAACCTGTTGGCTGGCAGGATACCAAAGCCAGACTAGTTTTGGTAAACAGAATTTCAATTCTGTTAACAAAAATTTCCATGCATATGTATTTAGAACTCCTGCTCATAGGAATGTGCACAAAATAAATTTCAGAACTGCTGCATCATGCCACTACTGTGGTCAGATAGGTCATTCAATGAATGATTGTCATGTGATGAGAATTGATGACCTTCATGCACAGAAGTTGGCTACCATACCTGCTAGGAATGTCACTGTTAATTCAGGACCCAAGACTTCTTGGGTTCCTGCAATATCACATTGATTGACATGTTGCAGGTGTGCCTTGGAAATGAATAAAAGGGGTTAACCAAGACACTCAACAAGAAAACCCCAGGATACTACAATTCAGGTCGGTTCTGAACTTTGCTTTAAATTCCATTATCTGAAATTGTGAGCATGAAAATTGTGAGTTTCATATTGATTTGCTTGATTGATTGTTGATGATCTCTTCATATCTAGCTGATCAGTCTGCATTCCAGACTCAGCTACTGAATTTTACTTTGCATATATCTGATGCTCTTCTCTCACTGACTATTGCACTGAATAAATGGGCTGTTAGATGCTCTGCACAATCATTTTTTTTTTTTTGGTCGATGCTTTATATAAACTTTATGTCAATGGACTGCATGCTTGTTGTTGAATGCATAACTTGCTGATTGTGAATGATTCTTTAGTGTATAGAGTCAATGCATGTGTCTTGTGTCAATGCATTGCATGCTTGATTACATACTTGGACTGAGCTTGAATGGGTCAGTTAGTGCATACAGTCAATGCATGTGTCTAGTGTTTGCATACATCATATGCATGACTGTCAATGAAATTGATCAATGCATATAGGACTGATTTGCATGACTGTCATTTGCCTATTGTCGTAGACTGCATGTTTTTCAATGCATAATAGGTCTGCTTTGCACTGCATTATTATTTGCTTAACCCTGGTATATCAAATGGTATGTTACTAAAAGGCAAGGAAATCTGCCCGGAGGTTTCTACCATGTGTGAGATGGTCTTTGAGACCAGGTTCTCCGCCAAGTACCATGGGTCATGTCTTCATGTATAACAGTGCACTGCATCATATGTTGAAAAATCTGAAAAAGGATGAAAATGCTTATAACTTGGATGCATAAATCTGAATTGATTGCATACTTGTCTCATGTATCCTTGGTGCATAGTCTGCATGTAGGACAGTATGTTGCATAGCATATCTCTTGCATCATGATGTCAGGGGGAGCTGAGAGTTCTATTCAATTCATTGAATCCTATTCACTTCTCAGTGTTCTCATTCAAATGATTCATATTCTTTGACATCAGTTGCTCATTGAACCATATTGCCAATTGCTATCATTTCCCCATCATTTTCACTAAACAACAGCTTTGCATCTGGTTTAGTACATTGAATGGTGATTATTGCAATTGTTCACTTATAAGAATCACACTTACAAATTGAAAGGAACTAAAGGTTTAACCTTTATAAATTGGAGAGTTAAGTGTCTGCACTTCAGAATTTGAGATAAAAGAAAACTTTTATAGCTCTTAATCTTTGTCTCATGGCTAAAATAGAAAAAGTTTTTGTAATGCCTAAATGTGTTGAACTGGATATGTCTAGAACAGGCTAATAAGAGTGTGTACTGATTTTTTAAACAATCACTCTAAAAGAATTAAGGGCAGCAGTAAATAAGATCATTAATGTTAAGAACTGAACACAGTGACAGAGCAATGGCTGATTGCTGTCACGCCCCGAGAGCGGAAGATACCCGGAGACGCGTGACGAGTTTATATCAATCATGCCAATCAGAGTATTAGTGTATTCGACACCAAAATCAGAGATGCGTAAAAGTAAAGATAACCCAATCCTTTATTCCTTCATAAGAATATGTCTATTACAAACCTTTGAAGTACTAACTAAAATAAAGGAAAAATACAATGTTGACTCAAGAAAATATGAAAAAGACTAGATAACACGGGAGAAGCTCTATCTCTTTCACTCTTGATTTTCCCCATCCGTTTAAGTTCCCTCATCGTCGGACTTACCTGAAAAGTAGGGAAACACTAAGTGAGCGAACGCTCAGTAGGAAATTATATCTCAAGAACTAGCAATGGGTTTAAGTAATTACATCTTTCATGAATGCACTATAGCTATGCATGCTCGCATAAAACGACAAGATAGAGAGAGTGTATAACAATAAGATAGCGACGAGAACTAGTCATGAACTTTCAAGAACTTATATCAAAAGATATCAAGATATTCAAGCAAGTGTATTTATCGTGTCATGTTGGAATTCGGCTATCACGTTCAAGCACGCAAGTAGGAAATTACCCTTTTTCGGGTCACGCGAGTCATGTAATATCAAGTCAAGTACAAGTACAAGATTTGTGGAATGTTCAATCAAGCTAGTCATGCACTTCGGTATAATGCCAATACCGTGATCAATCAACTCCCATGGGCACAAGTACTTTCGGGTGCTCCTCCCAGGACCAGATAGGGCCCTATATGCGCAGGCATTAATCATGTATTTTAACATCCACTTTTGTGTATAGCCAATATGGAATTTCAAGAATAAAGCTTGTAGACATGTAGGATAAACTTGGATAGAGTAGAGTCCAAAAATATGACACTTGATATAGAATGGCGATAATAACGGTACAATCACGATTATCGATAAAACTAGGTGGAATTGGTTCCCTAACTTGGGTACCATGACAAACAAGTATGGACATTCTTTATATAGAATTGAGGTCCACAAGAACATCAAGTTTAATATTGAATTGGGGTCTACAAGAACATCATAACAATGTTGATATAGAGTTGGGGTTTACAAGAACATCATAACAATGTTGATATAGAATTGGGGTTTACAAGAACGTCATAACAATGTCATGCTTTACCCCGTTCATTAAGATAGTTCTCATATCATACACATGGCATGACATGAGGGCCGGTATACCATGTTTCTATAGAGTGACATGGCAATCAAATAATGTAATGGGTTTTTATGGTACAACCTGCTCAGTCGGCCTTGAGGGAATCCAAGGCTCGAGGAATCTTACGGAGGTCTCTATGACTAACTCGCTAGTCCAAAGGAACGGAATGTCTAATGGAGAGCTTATATGTCACTGAGAGTTAAGGGGATAACGTTAAAACATCATGAAACGTGAGACTATATTCACGGAGTGGAAATATAGTGCCGATAATATCCTTATACATATATATCAAACTCTCGGTTAACAGAAACAAGGGAAAACAGTAATACAGAAAGTAGCGACTTTAGCCAAGTCATTAATTATCTAATTAACGCCTTACAGAGGGGCGTTTATTTACAAATTTGACGACTTATACATTAGTCGTCCCTTCAATATTTCTATTCTGCAGAAAATGAATATTCTGAAATTTTAACAAAAACGCGCCCTGGACATGGGCGTTACTTTTCAATTAGCGCCCTGGTCTGGGGCGTTAGTTCAATAAGAGACGACCTAGACAAGATCGTGAATTCAAGAATTTACCAATTTTCAGATAATAAAATTTCAGGAAAAAGGGTACATGATCATGACAGGAAAAATAGCAGGATTTCACAGGTATACTCATGCAATACATTAGATTCATGGTTGCATAGATATTAAATTTTAAACGTGGGTATTTATTAATTACATGTAATTGACGACTTCTGGGCAGGGCGTCAAAACAATAATTAGTGCCCTAATGTGGGTCGCTTCTTTAAATTAGCGCCCTTGCCAAGGGCGTTTCTTTTTGAAATTACATAGAAACCATCTGAAACCACAATAAAATTATATGCATGCACGACCGATGATATTATTAAGACCTTAAGCTAGTTTGGGCTACGATCTTGAGAAAACCTACCTTGATTAAGATCTGGAAGAAGAAACGTGAAGGGTTTTGATAGAAAATGACGCTCTGTTTGTAACAAAGCCTTCTGATCACCGGAAGAAGAAGAACTTCACGTCCTTTAATCTATATGAGAGCCCTTTCTCGATACAGGCAACCTACAGGAGAATAAGATGAAGAAAAATTAATATTCTTCATGAGTTGATCGAAAGCAGAGGCAGGAAGAAGAACATAAACCTGTTCTTCACGCACAGCAGCAAAGCAAAACCTCCTTCGACCAAATAGCTTTTAGGGTTCGATGGACAAAGGTTATTTATAGGATTTTGGGGATCCTAATAGGGTTAGAGTTGTATTGGAAGTAATACTTCCATGATAGAGTCCTTACTATTTTCCATCATGACTCCTGGTCGAACGAAACTCGAACTGAATTCACGCCTTAGGCTAGGTCGTGTGTTTTAATTGACGACGTTGTCCTAGTCGTTTCTTATTAAAAACGCGTCCAAGGTGAGGGCGTTTCCTTTCCTTTCCTTAATTTTATTTCCCGTCGTTTGAAATTTGACGCCCTAGGGTGTAGGCGTCCTTTTTAAATTAACGCCTTAGACAGAGACGTTTCCTTTTGAATTAGCGCCTTGATAAAAGGCGTTATTTTCCTCTTGATTAATGATTTACTCATTTAGGCTCTTTGTCATCTATTTACTTATCTTTTATTTTAATTTGATTCCTTTTCAAAATCTTTATTTTTCCAGGGTTGCTACAATTGCACTGAGAAACTGTGAACTCCTCCAAAGAAGCAGGAGAATTCACATGTCATGAGGTGATTCAGAATATCTCTGTTCATAGGGTCAAATCTATAGGGGGAGTCCTCACCAAGTAACTGAGGGTACTGGCCTCTAATCAAGGTGTACCCTTAATGTCAAAAGTGAAGACTATCCTTTGTGGGTTCTGATCTGAAATAGGTCTAGTAGTTTATGCCTAGTAACTGGGGGTACCTGCCTCTGATCAAGGTGTACACCTAATGTCAACAGCATAAATGCCACTGATCTATTTACTTAGTTCAGGTTCTGAAAAATTCAAAAGTGAAAATCAAACTGCTGTAACCCTTCGAAAAATCAAAAGTCAATGAGTGAAAATTATTTTCAATACATATTCAAACTGCCATTCTTGATCTTCCATGTTTAATCACAAAAAGGCATTATTTCTGACTTATCTATTAATACCATGTGCCCTAGATTCATTGCTATAAATGGAATCTATACACTCTTTTTCGGGGGTCAGATGTTTTACTCTAGAGTTATCACTGTTAAACCTGAATTTTTGTCAAAATTGTATGTTGCTGATTCTTATACTTTAACAGTTGTTTATAATCATGCTTCCTTTCTGAACCTATGATTCAGCTGTTGTCAAGTGACCCTCCTACCTTCTCTACCTTTGTTTATCTGTTCATATTCCTTCTCAAAGGGGGAGCATTTATTTAGGGGGAGAAATAATTCAAGGGGGAGTCATACCTTCAGGGGGAGTTTATAGCTCGAGAAGTCACTTGCATGCATACTGCCTTGTTGCACACATGTTCTTTTATTGTTCTTCCCTTTTCGATTATGTCAAAGGGGGAGAAAATTTTGTGTGTGACTCACTGTCACTGTTTATTGCCATCATCAAAAAGGGGGAGAATGTTGTGCTCCTTAGGCACAAGCATGTGCTATGTTGCTTTGATGATAGCAATGCTATTTGGTTTTGATCATAGCAAGACAGTGAGTGCATTTGAGTGCATTTGATATTGTATTTTGATGATTGCAATGCTATTGTGTTTTGATGATTGCAATAAACAAAGTGCATTTCTGTGCATTCTTATCCTTGAGCATTCTGCATATGATAGCAACATGAATGATGATGTTTAGCATTGATGGCATTTGTTCTTGATATATATGAATTGCATTTTGTCAGATATCATGTCTCTGCATGTAACTGCAAAGACTGAATAGTAGTAAGTGCTAGTCTCTACATTGGTTCTTCATAAGTTCTGATATGCTATTATTCACCTTCTGATCATAATGCAGTTCTTCATAAGTTCTGATATGGCATTGCATATTTGATTATGTTCAGTCATGTTACTGTTGCTCTTTAGACTGCAGTTTGATACTACAGCGTCGACCCATCGAACTGCAGCGTCGACGCTGCCAAGGCACTTCAGAGGTAGCAGTAAGAAATATTTGTACTGCTGTGTCCACGCTGCTTGGGCAATGCGTTGACGCTTGGTGCCTCTTTAACTTTGCTGCATTCATTCATTGGTCTGGTCTGTGGTGCGTCGACCCCTTGTGCTGATGGGTCGACCCCTCGGTTCATTCATCAGATTTATACAAGTCCATACATTGGTCTTCAGGCGTTCCAAGTATGCACGTTGATTCAGGTTCTCCAAGTCTATACAATGAAGTCTGAACATTGCATTTGCATTCACAATGTCTTCACACCTGAAGTCTATACATTGTGTCGTTCACATCTGCAAGTCTAGACATTGGAAAGTCTATACAGACTTCAGTGTCTCATTTAGCGTCTAAGGCAAAGTCTACACGTTGCTACAGTAACGCAAGTCTATACATTGTCCTAGGCTAAGTGTGTACAGCGTCTCATTCATGCTTTGATTAATGAAGTCTGTACATCAGTCTTCACATTCTAAGTCTGTACAGCCGTTGGGTTTGGACTCAGAGTCTGTACACTTGATTCGCCTTTGAATTGGTCAAGTGTGTACATTCCTTCACTGTAGCTTTCACGTATCCAAGTCTACACATCGTGAAGGTCTATACATTCATCACTGACCTTCGTTCAAGACAAAGTCTATACATTGGGGTCTTTCCCTACGTTTCTTAAGTGAAGTCTGTACATTCGTTTCTGAAGCCTGAAGTCTATACAGTCCAGCCTATTCCTACGTTCAAGGCTTCAGCTACACTCTAAGTCTGTACAGCCACTCCTTGAGCATCAAGTCTATACATTGGCCGCTGTTCTTCAAAGTCTGTACATAGTGGGCTTTCACATGAAGTCTGTACATCCGGTTGTCCTGCATTGTTCATCAAGTCTGTACAGCCGTTCACTGTTGAAGTCTATACACTAGTCGGTGGAAAGTCTGTACACTGGCTTCAGTCTTCAAAGTCTATACAGCGGCTGTCTTCACATTTGAAGTCTATACACTGACTCGTTTCATTTCCTCAGAGTCTGTACATCCACAGTGGAACTTCAAAGTTTGTACACTGCTTGAGCCTCAACAAGTATGTACAGCGAGTCCCTTCTCATCTGAAGTCTGAACATTGCTTCACACTCTAGCAACTCCATACACTGCTTCAGATCTGATTCATAATGTCTATACATTGGTTCTCACACTTATTCCTTGTGCTGCTTCACGCATAAAGTCTATACACTGGGTTTGATGCCAAGTCTATACATCGACTGGCAGTCTTCAGCTAAGTGTATTCTTTGCTTCATAACATGAAGTATATACATTGCATGATCTTTTAATCAAGTCCATACACTGAGCAAGTACATGCATTGTCAGCCTGTCTAGTGAAGAGTCTACACATTGGTTGTTCACAAGTCCCTATAGTTCAAAGTCTGTACACTGCATTCTAATTCAGCGAAGTCTCTTCATTGCATATAAGCATCAAAGTCTGTACAGTGGGCAAGTGTGTACATCCACCAGTGAACACATCAAGTCTATACACCGCATGTGTTCATCTGATTTTCATGAAGTCTATACACCGCGTGTGTTCAGCTGTGTTTCATGAAGTCTATACATCGCTTGCCTTCATCTGATCATCATGAAGTCTATACAGCGCTTGCCTTCATCTGAGTATTATGAAGTCTATACATCGCCTGTTTTTCATCTAAGTATCATAAAGTCTGTACATTGCTTTAGCCTTTACGATTCACTAAGTCTATATAATGCTCTGCATTCTTCAGAGACTGTACAGGGTGTAGACTTAAACTGATAGCTTAATCCGATACTCTTGTCTGTCTGACAGGGACTGAAGAGGCTAATGAAGGGCACGTGATCCGAGGTGCCTGGCTCATGATCCAAGGATGGACGAGATACCAGGATGCTGACACGTAGCCAAATGTTTGGGCGGGAGCTGTGGAAGCCACACGCGCCCTAGCTGCTGCTGGTGCTGCTATATATATGAGTCTTGATCCTCTGTAGAAGACTGATCGATATAGAAGAGAGAAGCCGTGAAGAAAAAGCAGAGTGGAGAGAAGCTGTCGATCCAGCACAAGAGAGGAAAGAAAAGAGAGAGAAGAGAAGAGCATAGAGTGAGAGATTAGCGAAAGAAGAAGAGAAAGAAGAGCAAGAGAGAGATTGAGAGCTCGAGCTGAGAAAGAGAGAGTTTGAGGTTGTCTGGCTTTTGGATCAAATCCAAGCTAGAGCTGCTCCTTCGAGAGCTATATTTGTGCTTCATTGTTTCAGCTTTCTGTTGCTGTCATTTCCTGTCTTTTGTTTTTATCTTTTACATCTTTATTCAAGCTGTTAGTCAGCGGATTACAGAGGTGTTGCCTCTGGACGGCTAAACTGTATTGCCCAGAGGTTTGCAGTGGAGGATTCCACTGGACAGCAAGCTGTGTTGCTCAGCGGGGCGAGGAGGATTCCTCGGACGGCAAGCTGTGTTGCCCAGCGGTTGTAAGGCAAGCTGTGATGCCCAGCTGTTCAAGCTGTGAGTCAGCGGAAGCCACACTCGGTTTGAATGTGGGGTGGATGTAGGTCTGCTGGACCGAACCACCTAAAAACCCATTGTGCAGTGGTTTGATATATTTGTGGTTTGCTTCCGTTAGATGATTGATTAGGGGCGCACTAAGTGTTGACTTTCTGGTTGAGCAGAAAAGTTGATTAGCTCTCTTAGAGTGTCTTAATATGTTAAGTAATCGAAATTCAAATTGAGCTATAGTTCGTCTAACTTGTCTTGTTAGAGTGCTCACTGTCTGTTTGTTTAATTCCGCAACTGCTAATTAGTCTTCCAGATTTGATAAATCTGTCTAGTTAGCATTCTAAATAGTTAGTGAGCCTAATATTTTAATTGGGTGAAAGTTTTTATAGGCCATATTCATTCACCCCCCCCCTCTGAATACTTGCACCGAACCCAACAAAAGGATCCAAACATATTTAATCTGCTCTTTTCCAAATCACCATTTGATATACTGGAGATTCATTAACAGTAAGCATTTACAATGTAATAACAGTAAAATACAATAACAGTTCAGTAGGTAATAATACTGATTTCAATATCTGTTCAATGAGCAGTAACAGTAGTTTCAGTATCGGTTCAATGAACTGTAACAGTAGTTTCAATATCAATTCAGTGCAGTAACAGTCGTTTCAATATCGATTTAGTGAACAGTAGCAGTTCTAATATCAATTCAGTGAGCAATAATAGTCGTTTCAATAACGACTTAGTGAACAGTAGCAGTAGTTTCAATATCAATTCAGTAAGCAGTAACAGTAGTTTCAATTTTATTTCAGTGAGTAGTAATAGTGGTAAATAGTCAAGACACAGTGCCCAAACCACCACTAGAAGGACAGTTAGTCGGTACTCGATCACCTAGGTAAATAGTGATGAGTCTTGGTTACTGCACAGAACCGGGAGAAGTCCTCTCCACCTTAACCAGTGATACTTGTCCACCTCCAGGATTTCAATCCCCGTTACCCTCGGGGCCAGTACAATGTGAATCTCCCCATAGGGATATTTCTATGGCTTGGTTCCAGTCTCCCCCTATGGTGGCAGTGTCTATTTGACAATAATAACAGTACAGTAACTATAAATATGACTTATATAAAATGGACACATGCCATTCAAAAATCCATGTTGTGAACACTAAGTATAAAATATGTCAACACTGAAAATCTTTTTTTTTATTTCTGAAATTCTCAACTTATCTAAATATAAGGGTATATATATATATCAAAAAATTCTAATTCTATTTACAGAGATCAGAATACATTAAAATTTCATGGAATCAATAAATTTACAGAAATGATCAAAACAGAAAATTATCATAATTTTTCAGACAGTATTTATAATTTTTACATGATTATTTATATTCCATTTATACATCAAAATTTTCTAATTCTGTTCTCAGAACACATAATACATTGCAATTTTAGGAAACTAATACTTTTACAGAAAGGATCAGAACAGAAGTTTTTCATCATTTTTCAGACAGTAATTATAAATTTTTTCAGAATTACTTATACTCCAACATGCATCATAAATTGACTAAATTTAGCTACTAAATTCAGAAGACCATTAAACTTTTACTAAAAATTACATTTATACGTAACACTAGACAGAAAAGTTTTCGTAATTTTTCATGAAGGAATTCAAATATTTACTTAATCATTTAAATTCAGTTATGCATAGAAAATTAACTAAATTTAATGACAGTATTATAAAAATCACAATAATTTTTCAAACCATCGTTCATAATCAAAATATCATTTCTGAAACTTTTCATTATTTTTCATACTGTATTACTAATATTTTGATAGAATAACAAAATACATCATGAATAATAAGTCAACTAAATATATCCACAATGATCAGAAAATTACTCAAAATTTACAGAACGTTGTTCCAGACAGAAATATCATAGAGGGGAAAATTCACTATTTTCCATTCAGTATTTTGAATTTCTAGAATTTTATATCAGTTTCTAAGATTTACAACAATAACTTTTAAATAGAGAAAACTATTCAAAATGTTCATAATGACTGAAATATACTAACAATTAACTTATAAATATCATATAGCAGTTCTGTAACATTATCAGAATTTTTCACATAATATTAACATTTGTTCAATTTTTTTATTATTTGATCAAACATTGAAAATTATACAAGTTAAGATTCAGTAATCAAAACAACATGAAATTTTAATCAATTAGTTATTACATGCATTTAAGTCTTCTGGTGAAGTTTCAAAATTTTCTACGTACTATTTCTATTTATCTCATAATTTTATACTTCTAATAACTTATTTAAAATTCTATAAATTCATTTACCAACATCTATAATTGTTCGTATTTTAAGAATACATCATACAAAATGTAATAACTATACTGTGAAATCGAAAGATTTTTATGAACAATATATGTAATTTTTATATAATTATTTATTTTCTTATCATGTATTAAAAATTGATTAACAGAAATATAGTGGTCTAAAAATAATGAAACTTTTTTTACACGTGGGTCTCATAGTAAGATGTATGTCTACAATTTATGGTGATTTTATATCACCCCTTTAGACTTTTAGTATAATTAAACACATTTAAGATAATATTAAACTATTTATAAACGTGAACATAATTTGAATCAGAAATTGAAATTTTTACAGAGAACTTATAATATCAGATCTCATGATTTTGGAAACTTTCTAAATTTATCATCTACCGTTACTAATTATAGTGTATTAATCACACTATTTTACCCTTAATCACATGCCTTAACACTAATGATCTCATGATAATTTGACTAGATGTGATCACACATGGTGAAATACAGATCTATGGATTTAATTATCTCTATAGATGCTAATTAACACACCTTAAATTATTTTAAATATACTAATCAAGCTAATCAAGAGGATTAATGCTAAATCACTTACCTTAATGACGATTAAACACCTCCTTAATAAGCCTACACACCCTCCTTCTGCACTTCACGTAGCCAACCTCCAAGAGGAGCAAATGAGACCCTCTACCCAGCTATTTATAGGGGATTTGCTCTAATCAATCCTAACCATTGATTTAAATCAATGGTGGAGATTAAATCATTAGTTTAATATTGTTTAATTAAAAATCTGACCTTCAAACTTCACCAACCCACTCAGCCCATTCTTTTTTACTATCCCATTTTTTTATGTATATAGGGCACATTGATTTTTGACTAATAGAAGGAAGGGTTTAAACTAATGAAGAAAGAGTCTAATAAACAAAAAATAATAAGAAATTTTTTTTAAAAGAGGCCGGAAATAGCCGAAAAGGGGGGGCGGGCACGCGCCCGCCTGCGGGCCCCCCCGGGCGCCTGTGGGCGGCTGCGCCCCCCCCCCCCCCCCGGCATCAATGCTGCGCACTTTTGTTTTACTTTTTTTTTACATTTTAACCTTCTTTTTTATTTAATCTTTTATTTTTTTTTCTTTAACAATTAACCCCCTTCTTTTTTTTGTTTTGTTTAACCTATTCAATATTTTCTTTTTTTCTTTGTTTGCCCTTTTTTTATTTTTCCCTTAATCTTAAAATCTCTTTCTTTTCTTTCTTAATTTCTTTTTATTTTACCATGACTAAAATTTATATAATAAGATTAATCATTTATATATTTAGGCATAATAAAAAAAATTTTAAAACAAATAAAATACTAAGCTATAAATTTGTAGGGCATCACACCCTCTCCCCCTTAAAGAAACTTCGTCCTCGAAGTTTGGGGTTAGATCACATACCGAACAATCTAGGGTACTTCTTCTTCATCTCCTTCCTTTGGTTCCCACGTGACTGCCTCATGCGAGAAGTTCTTCCATAATACCTTCTGTGAGGTCCTCCGCCTGCTCAGCATCCCCTCTAGCTAACGCAAACACCCGAGCTGGCGCTCCGGGTCTCCCTGCGGGTCCCGCTACTGCTGGTCTGGCTGCTACTGCTGGTCTGGCTGCTACATGCTGCATCATCTTCGGACAATCTCGGATCATGTGACCCTTCTCGCCACAACGAAGACACCTGCCGGTGGCGATCCAACATACTTCCCCGCCATGTTGCTTGCCGCAGTGTTTACATTCTGGTTTATCGTTGTCTCTTGCTGGTGGCGTGATCTTCCCTGTCACGAACGATCGCGATGAATTCTCCATCACTCTTTTGCCTTTATTATTTAGAGGAAATGGTGCCGATGGTCTCTTTGTTGAATTCCTCTTCTTCTCTTGATATAATTCCATGTCGCTCTCTTGACGACATGCCGCACCAAGAGCCGCCTCTATCGTAGTGAGATCCAGTGCAACTAGACGGGTCCGAAGCGACGGTCGTAGTCCCGCCACAAACTTCTTCACCTTCCTTCTTTCATCTGTAGCAATGTGTGGTACATATTTTGATAATTCCGCGAACTTAGCCTCATACTCAAGTACGGTCATTGACCCTTGAGTTAGGGCCAAAAAATCTTGCTCCATCTTATTTTGCACATGTTCCGGTATGTACTTTGCCGTGAATAGCCGCCGAAATTCTTCCCAATAAATATCATGTTCTAATCTATCCAGTTGATTTCTTAGCACAGACGCCCACCATACCTCCGCTCTCTCCTACATCATGTACGCCGCCAAACTCGTCTTGTCCTCATCCGCACACCGAATGACTCGAAAAATACTTTCTATCTCGCGGAGCCAGTTTTCAGCCATTATTGGCTGACTCTCCCCCTTAAAAGAGGATGGAGGCATCCGCCAAAATCTCTCCATTATGGCCACCCCTCCTACCATGGTCTAAAAATGTAATTATATGATTAAGTTTTCGTCATAACAACCTACTAGTTCAAGACTTTTAGGAACCTGGATTAAGCTGATGACTATTTATGAAAATTCTCAACCTGGCTCTGATACCATTCTCTGTAACGCCCCGAATCGTAAACCCGGTCAAGTCGTAAAGACTCACGTCGGATTCCGATCGAAACGTCACAGTGGGACAACCCAAACGGTACAATTACAGTAGAGAATTCTACATAAACATTGAGATATCATTGCAGCGGAAATGAAATTACTCAATCAGTCAGCTTACAGTCAAAAGACTTCATCCACGTAGGTCGAAATAAAGGTAACGATTTAACAAGTCACTTATTACATAACCAAAATTCACACACAAATTTTTTTTCTTAACTACCTAAGATAATGACACGAAGTAAATCCAAGCCGCGGTCAGAACACTACGAGATCACTCCTCGTTTTCTTCTACCGCTTCTCCTGAAAATGTTCAACATAGTGAGTCTACGAATAGACCCAGTAAGAGACTAAACATAGTCCCCAGTCATAACATGGGTAAACATATCCAAAGTGATTTACGGTATTTCAATTTTATAAGTCATTCTTAGACATAATTTCAAATAGATAACATGAGATTAACACATTATAACCCAATTTCAAATTTACGATCATAAGTCGTGCTATGAATATTTTACAAGTAAAACATGTATATTAAAACTTTATTCTATCAATGAGAATTCAACATTTGCAAACATTAACATACAATATAATTCGATTCATTTATCAATAGAATGATTCCAGTACAAGGCGGAGTAAAGTCTCACGCATAGTGAAAGGATCCAAACATATTTAATCTGCTCTTTTCAAAATCACCATTTGATATACTGGAGATTCATTAACAGTAAACATTTACAATGTAATAACAGTAAAATGCAATAACAGTTCAGTAGGTAATAACACTAATTTCAATATCTGTTCAATGAGTAGTAACAGTAGTTTCAGTATCGGTTCAATGAACTGTAACAATAGTTTCAATATCAATTCAGTGCAGTAACAGTCGTTTCAATATCGATTTAGTGAACAGTAGCAGTTCTAATATCAATTCAGTGAGCAGTAATAGTCGTTTCAATAACGACTCAGTGAACAGTAGCAGTAGTTTCAATATCAATTCAGTAAGCAGTAACAGTAGTTTCAATTTCAGTTTAGTGAGTAGTAACAGCGATAAATAGCCAAGACACAGTGCCCAAACCACCACTAGAAGGACAGTCAGTCGGTACTCGATCACCTAGATAAATAGTGATGAGTCTTGTTTACTGCACAGAACCGGGAGAAGTCCTCTCCACCTTAACCAGTGGTACTTGTCCACCTCCAGGATTTCAATCCCCGTTACCCTCGAGACCAGTACAGTGTGAACCTCCCCATAGGGCCATTTCTATGATTTGGTTCCAGTCTCCCCTTATGGTGGCAGTGTCCATTTGGCAATAATAACAGTACAGTAACTATAAATATGACTTATATGAAATGGACACATGCCACTCAAAAATCCATGTTGTGAACACTAAGTATAAAATATGCCAATACTGAAAATCTTTTTTTTTATTTCTGAAATTCTCAACTTATCTAAATATAAGGGCATATATATATCAAAATTTTCTAATTCTGTTTACAGAGATCAGAATACATTGAAATTTCATGGAATTAATAAATTTACAGAAAGGATCAAAACAAAAAATTATCATAATTTTTCAGACAATATTTATAATTTTTACAGGATTATTTATATTCCATTTATATATCAAAAATTTCTAATTCTGTTCTCAGAACTCAGAATACATTGCAATTTCAGGAAACTAATACATTTACAGGAAGGATCAGAACAGAAATTTTCTATCATTTTTCAGACAGTAATTATAATTTTTTTCAGAATTACTTATACTCCAACATGCATCATAAATTGACTAAATTTAGCTACTAAATTCAAAAGACAATTAAACTTTTACTAAAAATTATATTTATATGTAACACTACACAGAAAAGTTTTCATAATTTTTCATGAAGGAATTCAAATATTTACATAATCATTTAAATTCTCCTATGCTTGAAAAATTAACTAAATTTAATGACAGTATTATAAAAATCATAATAATTTTTCAAATCATCATTCATAATCGAAATATCATTTCTGAAACTTTTCATTATTTTTCATGGTGTATTACTAATATTTTGATAGAATAACAAAATACATCATGAATAATAAGTCAACTAAACATGTCCACAATGATCATAAAATTACTCAAAATTTACATAACGTTGTTCCAAACAGAAATATCATATAGGAAAAAATTCACTATTTTTCATTCAGTATTTTGAATTTCTGGAATTTTATATCAGTTTCTAAGATTTACAACATTAACTTTTAAATAGAGAAAATTATTCAAAATGTTCACAATGACTGAAATATACTAACAATTAACTTATAAATATCATATAGTAGTTCTGTAACATTATCTGGATTTTTCACAGAATATTAACATTTATTCAATTTTGTTATTATTTGATCAAACATTAAAAATTATATAAGTTAAGGTTCAGTAATCAAAACAACGTGAAATTTTAATAAATTAGTTATTACATGCATTTAAGTCTTCCGGTGAAATTTCAAAACTTTCTACGTACTATTTCTATTTATCTCATAATTTTATACTTCTAATAACTTATTTAAAATTCTATAAGTTCACTTACAAACATCTATAATTGTTGATATTTTAAGAATACATCACACACAATGTAATAACTATACTGTGAAATCGTAAGATTTTTATGAACAATATATATAATTTCTATATAATTATGTATTTTCTTATCATGTATTAAAAATTGATTAACAGAAATATCGTGGTCTAAAAATAATGAAACTTTTTCTACACGTGGGTCTCATAGTAAGATGTATGCCTATAATTTATGGTGATTTTATATCACCCCTTTAGACTTTTAGTATAATTAAACACCTTTAAATTAATATTAAAATATTTATAAACGTGAACATAATTTGAATCAGAAAATGAAATTTTTACAGAGAACTTATAATATCAGATCTCATGATTTTGGGAACTTTCTAAATTTATCATGTACCGTTACTAATTATAGTGTATTAATCACACTATTTTACCCTTAATCACATACCTTAACACTAATGATCTCATGATAATTCGACTAGATATGATCACACATGGTAAAATACAGATCTATGGATTTAATTATCTCTATAGATGCTAATTAACACACCTTAAATTATTTTAAATATGCTAATCATGCTAATCAAGAGGATTAATGCTAAATCACTTACCTTAATGACGATTAAACACCTCCTTAATAAGCCTACACACCCTCCTTCTGCACTTCACGTAGCCAACCTCCAAGAGGAGCAAATGAGACCCTCTACCCAGCTATTTATAGGGGATTTGCTCTAATCAATCTTAGCCATTGATTTAAATCAATCGTGGAGATTAAATCATTTGTTTAATGTTATTTAATTAAACATATGACCTTCAAACTTCACCAACCCACTCAGCCCATTCTTTTTTACTATCCCATTTTTTTTATGTATATAGGGCACATGGATTTTTGACTAATAGAAGGAAGGGTTTAAACTAATGAAGAAAGAGTCTAATAAACAAAAAAAATAAGAAACTTTTTTTAAAAGAGGCCGCAAACGGCCGAAAAAGGGTGCGGGCGTGCGCCCGCCCGCGCGCCCCCGCGGGTGCGCGTGAGCGACTGCGGCCGCCCCCGCCTCAATGTTGCGCATGCTTCTTTTTTTACTTTTTTTTTACATTTTAACCTTCTTCTTTTTTTATTTAATCTTTTATTTTTTTCTTTAACAATTAACCCCCTTCTTCTTTTTTTTGTTTTGTTTAACCTATTCAATATTTCTTTTTTTTATTTGTTTGCCCTTTTTTTCTTTTTCCCTTAATCTTAAAATCTCTTTCTTTTCTTTCTTAAATTCTTTTTTTTTACCATGACTAAAATTTATATAATAAGACTAATCATTTATATATTTAGGCGTAATAAAAAAAATTTTAAAACAAATAAAATATTAAGCTATAAATTTGTAGAGCATCACATCAACAGCTGCAAAGTCAAGATTGTGGTCAGTGCTATAAATCGAGCCAATCAGACAAGCAACAAAGTACAGGAATGCAAAGCGGGCTAGATGCATACCCGGGGCATGTTCTTCATTTCCCCCCATCAAATTACTACTGGGAGGCAATGAACCCGGAGTAAACTCGGGCGCACCCGTATGGTAAACCCCGAAGGTAGGGGGAGATCCCCCAGAGGCTCCAGCTGTAACCCCTGGGTCGATGTCGTAGGCCGACAGCTCGAGACCGGTATCAGAAGCAATTAGCTTGGCTAATTCAACAGTAGAAGCGGCCAACTGGGCTACTGTGGGAAAATTGATATTAAAAGATGAGCAGGTAAAAACGTCTACCAACCATATGAAGAGGTCGAGGGATTCTTCGGCTACCTGAGATCGCTCCAGCGCCTACACCATCAGAGGAGCTCAATAAAGGTGTAGATGAGCCGCTACCAGAGGTCGTATCTGAACTACTACTGTCCAAGGAGGCGGTGGAACCTCCTTTGCTCGATGACCTTAAGGCAGAAACATCGCCCTCGCGAGGCTGAAACTCGCCCTCTTCTGTATCTGAAGAGAGGGGCTGAATCCCAGGATGGCCTGCTCGAAAAGGGGCAAATAGTCAGTATAGCTGTTGTCTTCAGCTGGCTTGATAAATAAACAAGAATGGTCATAAACTATGTCTACCTGGGGCTGGAGGAGGTGGAGCCTCTCCTATCTCTGGAGGTGCAAGAGGCGTATCAGTGGAAAAGAAGTTTTCCAGTGGTTGATCCAGGTCCCCCAAATTTAATTCAAAGTCGGAAGATATATCCACTCCCGGCGCGCCCGCTAGGGAGACGTTCCCGAGGTCAGACGAGAAGTGCATCTGAGCCCTTACTTCAGGAGGAGCTATACACAAAATTACTCTGCAAATAAACAAAGATGTACAGGAAGAGATATAATAAAAATTTTGGACTCCCAACTCACTCGGGGGAATCTCGCCGCTTGGGGGTACGGTGTCAACCCGAGGACGAGATGAAGGCCAGGTGTCACCACCTGGATCGCCACTGAAGCGCCTCTTTGTCGCGGTGTTAATGCCAATTGCAACCGCGCCAGGAGATACTCCTTGTAAGAAGGGGCTGTCATCAGTGCCAATTGCTCCTGCAATCGAGATATGCTTACAAACAGTTAGCAGCCTCATAATGAAAATGGAGGGCAACAAAAAGGAAAGGAGAAGAAGGCCATACCAGTCGCCCCCACAGGCATGTGAAGTCTTGTGACTAGCTGGCTGGAGTCTATCCGAAGGGTCCGGGCTGCCCGCTCCACTGCATCCCTAAGGGCCTGAGGGGTAGAAGCTACCTCCAACTCCGAAATGTGGTCTAGTAGACCCACGCAACCCACTGCATTGACCAGATGTGCCTTCCAAGCAGCAAAAGCTCCTCCAGTAAGTGCTCCCTCTGGAACAGGCTGAGAACTGTGAATCGTGGCTCAATCCACAGGAAGCCCTCAGGTCCTCCCACCAAGAGTAAGACAATGTGGAACCAGAAGCACCCTTACGGCGTGATCCTGAGGAAGAAGTCTCTCCACCAGACACTGGCTTTAAGGGCTTCAAGGCCCCGGTGTATTGGCTTCTGTCAATGGCCACTGACTGCCCCTGTTCCCTCCATCGGGCTTCAATGCCCCGAATCACTTGAGCTAGGCTGGAGAAATGGGATTTGATGAAGCCGGAATCTAGAGAAAGGGGAGGCAAATCCTCCCTCCTGAGACGCCTCTCCTCTGCTGCTCTGATGCTGTCCGCTCGCTCTCTGAAGACGTTGCTAACTTTAAACCACCAACAAGCATAATGCACATCGAAGGGGCCCACACGCACCTGTGCTGGAATGGGAAAGTCCTCTCCCACACTCCTGTATAGAAAATCCTGCCAGGAAGCAGTAACCAGGTGCACATCTTTCTATCTATACTGTCTCGAAGCCAAAGGGAAATTTGCATTGGGCGGAATAGCCTGATCATACCCAAAATTGCGGGCAAACCTGTGTGGGTAATATGGTTCGAGGACCACTGTGCCCGAGCGGCGATAGACTAAAACACCGGGTCGTATGCAAACGACCCACTCACCCAAGGCGTGTGGAGAAACTATGCCCTCAGAGGACACCTTACAAACTGCAGACTCCCCCTGCCCTTCTACGAAAGGGCGATAGAAGCGAGAGCTATGATCAAACTCCAGGCTCTCACCCCGCCCAGTGTGGAGAAAAGAAAGTGCCCGCCTGGCGCTGGCAAGCTGTAGAACAGCATCTTGGTCTGGGTGACCAACAAATGTGAATATAAGTGGCGCCCTGGTATTAGCAACTGGAGATCGTTGAGAAAGCTCTGGCAGTAGCAGCCCGGCCCAAGCACTCAAGTAATGTGTGGGCAGCAAGATCTTCTTGTCTCTAGGGCTGGAATATGAGCTCAGCGCTCCTAAGGAATGATAAATATTGGCCAGAGCAGTCGGTGCAAGGGCTAACTGGCGTCCACAAGCTAATAAGCAGGCCGGATAAATTACTTCAGCTCTCAGGAGTTCTTCTTCACCGTGGGGGAGGACAAAAGTAGCCAACCAGTATGCAAGATACGCCGCTAAATAAGTTAGGGCAGGCAGTCTTCTGGAATTCCAACCTTGTTCAGGAGCCGGTAAATGACGAGGATTGGAGGTAAATTTTATAACCACTTCTTTGCATTGTTCCCACGTGGTGCCAAATGAGGGAAACTCCTCATAAAAGCAGTACGGGCCACTGTAGAAATACATCACCCAGGCATTAAGTGTCACCCTGGGTGTTCTTGCGATCTTCGCTTTGCCCACCAGGGCCAAATCTCTCCAAGTCTTCATAAGGTATCTGAAGCAATGAGGCAGAAGATATTGGCCCCCTCCATTCGAGGCATACAAGTGGATGTCATCAAGGCACAGCTCTTCATAGGCCTGACCACTGATTAGTAAGCCCGAGATTCTGTGAAAAGCCCACAAGTCTAGGGAGGTCTCTCCCTCAGCAGTAACAAGGATATTCCAGCGCCGGTTCCATCTTTCCACCAGTGCCTGGAGTAACCCTGTATGACATGGGTAGGAGTACAGGGCCGCAGTAACAGCATGACGGATACCTATCTTATCCAGAGTGGCACTGTGCACAGTCAATATCCCCCATAGCCACTCAGTGGCACCTCGGTGGAAACAATGGGAAGAAACAACTGACCATCTCCCATACCAACTGGGAGTCTTCAGTGAGAGAATCCCCTCTAACATGCAGGGGTGATCATATCCATCATGGGCAAAACTAGTCCCTGAAGGGGTCAGGTACATCCCGTCCACCACAATGTCGGCAGCCTTGTGATGACCAGATAGATGCCAAATGGCAGGAGAGGAAGGTCCCGCTCGCACTATAGAGCCACCCAGCTCCCCGAAGAACCCCAGACTTTTTGCATCAGGAAATTGAGGTCACCGCACAAACCCCTCAGTAAGGCTGGGGTACGAGAAGAAACAAGTGCCCTTCATGCTGTCCCTGCCTACCAGGACTGCCCGTTCCACCCGTCGCCGCTCCTCGGGCAGCAAAGGGTTGTCACCGTCCATCCCCAATGGGACAAAGCTCTGAATGAAGGCAATGAGGTGTCGATCCAGCGGATGATGGGGTGGGTATTCCCCAGAGCGGTCATATTTGTAAAGTCCATCTCGACGACTGATCCGAGTAGCATCAACCTCACCTCCTTCGCGGGTGACATCCTCAGTCGGGCCTTCAGCGACCCAGGAGAAACCGTGATCAATTGTATCAGAGCTGCCCGAAGCAATGCGACGAGGAGGCAGAGGAGGCATAGGCCAGTCGGTCCTCCGTACATAATGATCGTTCGCCCCGACCACTCTAGGTCCCCGCGCAGCGCCCTTGCTCCGGCTTTGACGGGCCATATCTGCGAAAACAAAGTGGCAGGAGAAACATCATCAGAAGAGAAACGTGGTTCGCACAATGAAACCAACAATTTAATGCAGGAGCTACGTCTCAAATGTAAGCCCCTCAGCGAACACAGCACAAAGACGCATATTAAAGCGCACAAGCCATCCGCTCCCGCCTCCTGCAGTCACGGATGTCCCGTGGGGGGCATTTGTTGTAACCGAAAATATCCCTACAATAATCGGGATGAAAAAAAGAAGAAAGAAAAAAACTCATTCCCAACCCAACGCGGATAGTTATTTTCGTGTGATGTGAGGTTGTGAGATCGGCATAACGCCGCTCCGTGGAGAATATCCACTTTATTGAGGCTCCATATCCCGATTATTGGTTCAGCCCAATACACTTTGCAGCAAGGGAGTGGAGGCAACCCAGAATAAATCTATGGAGACCGTCAAGGTCATATGGTTTTGGGTTCTAACACACGCAAAAAATAAATCTTGCGGCAAGGAAAGGAAGAAATGTGCTATGCACACCTTTTCCGCAGTCCCAACGGCGCGTACCGCGTCTCTCGGGATCGAAGAAGTCTCTCTCCCTCGACGGGCAACACAAGGAAGACAACGAACGAACGCGGAGAAGCTCCTCTCCTTTCCACGTGGCTGCAGCGGAGTTCGAAGCAATAAAAACCCCTTTTTGCAGGTTTATAAGAAGAGGGCTGAGCCACCCGGGGTGGAGGGACCCACCCGGGGCCACCCTCCTAAGGCGGGCTCCCCCACGGCCGCACAGGCCTGCACGGGCGGGGGGAACCCGCCCGGGGGCGGCTCGCCCCTGGCAGACCTGCCTGGGGTGGCTCCGCCCCGGGCGGGACCCGCCCAGGACCCCCCGACCTCGTGCAGGTCCGCGCGGACCTGCCCAGGGTGAGGCAGTCCCGGGCGGTCCCGCGTCTGCGGTATGCCCATTTTAAAAAAAAAAGAAGAAAGAGAAAAAAAAAGGACCTGCCCGGGGTGGATTGGACCCGCCCGGGTTCGGCCCACCCCGGGCCGGTCCCTCACTTCCTATAAATAGCCCGCGGGGCTCACTTAAAGCGGGACTTGGTTTTTGGAGAGAAAGTGAAAAACTTGGAGAGAAGAAGCAGCTCTTGTTCGTGGTCTTGACTGGTTTGGGGTATGTAACACCCCGGGTCTTGTATTTATGTCCCTGTGTGGGTTTTATATTTGTACCCCTATGTGGGTTTTGTATTTAGGCCCCTATGTGGGCTTGGTTGTTAACCCTCTACGAGGAATTTGTACTTACGTCCCTATGCGGACCTTGTAATGACGACCCTCCGGACCTCGTTCTTCTTATGTCTCTCGGGTAATATAGAGAATTTAAATAGTCATAAAAATGTGAAATGACTATAATGTCCCTCTCGAGGATATTAGAATTGAACATACGCCCGTCTGAGGGCGGTGACGCTATGTACAGTTGACAACTCGTCGACAATGTTTGTAATAGAATTTATGAAAGTTAGCCAGGTTGTGTGATGCTGCCCCCGGTGCGTGCCAGCTAAGAAATTTACAAATAAATCCTTCTCACGAGGGAAATTGTATAAATGTCCTTTCCTTAGGAGTGAGAGATGTATGGCCTTTAAGGACTTCCCAGTCCTTCCACACTTGAAAAATGCTTACAATTTATCCTCTGGCCCCAGCGCCTTCCATAAAGCCCTCGTGCGGATAACCATACCAAATTACCAAAACGCCCTTCTAACCCTGGTATGCCCCTATAGTTTCCCATGACTCCTCAAAATAGCCCTAAAACCGGCCAAAGTCGCTCCTTGCTTGGCCAGCCACCCCCAAACTATGATAAAATTCCCCAGCGAGGTAATATTACCGTAATACCCTCGGGTGTGATAATTACCAAAATACCCTTGGTGTCCAGGTAACCAACGGGGCGCCGTAAGGCATTGTAGCGCTCCTTGAGCTTACTATCACCTCCAGATACGATAGAGTGTCGCCCAGTTCAGCCTGGTCCTAGCTCAATCCTATCTCTCATACATTGTATGGTTACCCATTGGGAGTGAATAGTGTGATGCAAATTCTTTATGCAAATGTGTCTTTGACTAGAACCTTAGAGAGACATTTTAGGCCTTATCGTTTACAATTAAATAAGGGTGTTCGGACGTTATGCCGATGTAAATCAACACTGACTACGGTCGGTGGAGAAAGGTCCAGCACTCGACCCCTCATCGTCTGATACGATGCGCACCCCATGAAATGGACACTGCACTGGCCACTCGTGTAGCCCCGCAAGTGCACCCTTACCTCCTCAAAAAGAGTCCATTCCATGATCAGGGGGAACCCCCCCCAAGCCCGAAACAAAATATAAGACTTCTCGCAAAGTCGCCCGGGTAAAACAAATAAGGGGATGTCAACCTCGTCTTTAAAACAAGGTTTCAGCCGATTACAGCCAAAATTGAAACTGAAACCAGTACGTTTCGGTTTCAGTCCCGGCCGAAACCAAGATCGAAACCGGTACTGCCATCCTTGCCCAGTCCCACATGAACCTTGGTAGGACATTAACATGGAATTTGTCTTAGGTTTCACTCGAACTGTCAAGGGACATGATTCCATTTTTGTTGTACTGGATCAATTTTCCAAGAGGGCACATTTCATCCCTTGCAACAAGACAACCAACGCCTCCCATGTTGCAAGGCTTTTTATGAGAGGTTGTCAGATTGAATGGTCTTCCCAAAACCATAGTACCTGACTATGATGTGAAATTTGTCAACTAGTTTTGGAAGACACTGAAAAATTTTGGGCACCAAACTTCATTATTCGTCTACCTATCATCCCCAAACTGATGGTCAAACGAAGGTTGTTAATAAGAGTCTTGGAAATTTATTGCAGTGTCTAGTTGGAGAGCACCCAAGAGGTTGGGACTTGGTCTTACATATGGTTGAGTTTGCATATAATGATTCTCTCAATTGGTCCACCGGCCGGCATCCTTTTGAGATAGTCACAGGTTGCCACCCTAAGAGGCCTTTAGATGTTATTCCCCTCCCCCCAGAGTCTCCTCCCTCAGAATTTGCACAACACATTCATAATTTGCATGCTGAAATTCGCAAAAAGACCAATCTTAGTAACATGCAATACAAACTAGTTGCAGATGCTCATTGCCAATTTCAGGAATTTAGCAAGGGAGACATAGTGATGGTGAGGGTGAAACCAGAGAGATTTTCAAGGGGAGTGACAAGGAAGCTCCATGCCACTTATCAAAGATGTGTCGTCACGTGGAAAGGACAACCAACATTAGATTGTTTGTGGTGCTTACAAATTTCAGAGGTTTGACCAAAAATTGTTTGAGACATATAACAGCTTTTTTTTGCCGGAGGCGAATTTTTCCAAGCTGGGGAGAGATGATGGAGATCTTGACACAAATTGGCAAAAAAATGAACCATGACAGGAGTCAAAGACAATGCAAGACAAACTGATGTTATCAAGATTAATCTCTTTGGGCTTCCAGTTGTTAGGATTTTATGCTAAATATATGTTTGGTACTCAGAACAATTTTTTAAAGAGTTTTCTTAGATAGTTGTGATGCATTAAGTCAGTTATTTGTTTTGAGCGGGTAATGTAGGTATTATATTTGTAGTGAACTCTGATGAAAGTGATGATGGATGCCTTAATGGGGGCAGAGGTATTGTTGCAGGAAAAAAAATGATGCTGAGTTGCAGTTCCTGAGATTCTTCTGGCGTGAAGCCACTCCTCCTTTCTTCCTCGCCGTTGCTGTACCATCTGCCTAGGCTTCATCTGAAGCAGTCTGAAGCGACCGTGGACATTTGCACTACTGGCTGCCCGAGTCTTCGTTTCTTCTTCTCTTGTTTCAAGAACATGCTCGGTGAGAGGTTCATTTTCCTTTTCTGTTGTTTTCAAGTTTGTTGGCCTTATTTAATGGAAGACGTTGCAAAAGCATCAGCCCCACTTTCCCTTCTCACATCAGCTTCTCAGCACAACCTGTACATGACTACATGGTGTGGTCCCTGTCCCCATTCCCTTCTTCCCCTACTCATGTCAATTCCCAACCAGTTTTGTGGCTCTGTCTTTCCCCTTTATTTAAACAACTTCCCAAGCATTAAATAAAATGCAAGAAACCTCCCAAGGTTGCCTACCGTACCATCCACCAGACCTCACCTATGAACCTGGTTGAACACCTACGCCAGGCAACATATTAATTTGAGAATTCGTCTTCCCATTCACTTGATTGTCATGTCTGAAAGAACAAATATAGCTTGTATTAGTGGGTGGGCATCTTGCAACAGTGAGGATTGCTCTATTCTGAGTAACAGTTCCTGAAATCCTCAATGACAGTTGCAGCTCTTTTGTGACTGTGATGTCATTCATTTTCTTTTAGCAAATTGAAGCACATTTGGATGCATAATAATTATTAAAAAACACTCCGTACTGCTGCATGCCTTCTGCACGCCTAAATTCATGCACAGGTGTGAGAGAAGCAGAGAATAAAACAAAAAGAAATAAAAGCTAGACTGTTTGATCCAAGGCCGGGGCTTGGTCAAATGGCCCAGCCGTTTCTAGCCCAGCACACACGCTCCCGCCTGAGCGGAATGCGCTGGGCGGAACACACCCCGTGTACATGAATGCCGAACGGAATTCACGCACACGGCGTGAGTTCCGTGTGGTTGGAAGTTACCTCTTTTGCTCTCTTTAATTATTAGCCAGCAGATTTTAATCTAACAGCCCAGAAAAGTTTGTTAACAGGAAAGATTTATATATCTAAATGGGAAATGATAGGGACGTCCACACTGTAATTACAGTGCAAACGTCTCCCTTTAGCCCCATTTTGTAAATTTTTTTTTTAAAATTTTTTTTGGGTGGAGCCCAAAGTCCCCTAACATGGAGTGAGGGTCAAGTCAGCTACTTTACTTAGGATGCACGGCAAGAAGAAAAAAAACGGGTGCGAATAGTAGTTAGTATTCACGTGAAAAAAATAAAAAAATAAAAAACACCTAAATTTGATAAAAAGCGAGCATTCGGACTGTAATTCAAGTGTGGATGTCCCTATATATATATATACATATAGGGAGTGGATACCATGAGACCTTAAGTGCAACCGACTTAATTGCACCCCTCCTTAAATGACCGATTTTGTCCCCATAAAGGAAGATGAACAGGGGTAAAATCATCCACATAATATCACATTCCAAACAAGGTTGGCAGTTTCGGATCGAACCGAAACGAGTTCGGACCTGCTCACTGTAGCGGGTCCGAAACTTAAAAAAAACCTTTTTTAATGGTTTCGGGCAAAATCGATGCCGATTTCGCCCGAAACTTGCCCGTTTCGCCCGAAATCGGACGCGAACTTCCTCCTTAAGGGGAGTTCACTTCTGTTCTCCCTCAAATTCTCAGATCTGAGGGGTTTGTGTGCTGCAGGGGCAAGAGTGCAGGTGGAGGGGTTTGCTGCCACCGCCGTCGTCGTTGTCGTCGTTTCTTGCTGTTTACAGCGTGTAGCCGCAGCCGTCGCCGTTTCTTGCTGTAGATTCGTAATAGATCTTGTAAGTTTTTATTTTTTTGGTTGGTTTGATAGTTTTTTTTGTTGTAGGTAAGGTTCTCTTCAATATATTAATTTTCATATATTAAATATGTTAAAACTACAAATTAAGTGCTGATTAGCTATTTAAAATTTGAGACTTTTGTCTAATTAAGTTTAGTTAGGGTCAATTGAAACTCAATTAAACTTCATTGAATAATTTAGGGCGGGAGCATGCTCATAATTGCATTTAATGAAGGGTAATTAAGATAAAATTCTAAATTAAGCCTTAATTAACTATTTAAATTTGAGACTTTTGTCTAATTAAGTTTAGTTAGGGTCAATTGAAGCTCAATTAAACTTCATTGAATAATTTAGGGTAAGAGCATGCTGCTATTGCATTTAATGAAGGGTGATTATGATAAAACTCCAAATTAAGTCCTAATTAACTATTTAAATTTGAGACTTTTGTCTAATTAGGTTTAGTTAGGGTCAATTGAAACTCAATTAAACTTCATTGAATAATTTAAGACAAGGACAAGTTGCTAATTGTATTTAATTGTATTTAATGAAAGGTGATTAGGGTAAAACTCCAAATTAAGTCCTAATTAGCTATTTAATTTTGAGAATTTTGTCTAATTATCTCAATTCAACATAATTTGAAACTCAATTATATTTCATTGCATTTTTTTCATTGTACTTACGATCATTTGTTTTTGACTGTCTTAATACATCATCATGCCTAGACGTTAACAAGGTCAGGAGCAGTAAGGGCGGGACGATCCGGGATGAGCCCACCTCTTCTTAGTTGATGTTGGGAGAAGAAAAATGAAATGCAATTATTGTGGTAAGGAGATACATGGCGAAATTACTAGAGGAAAGTAACACTTGGCAGGGATGAGATGAAAGGTCAAACAATGTGACAGATGTCCACGAGAGGTCCGAGAAGAAATGTGCCAGTGCCTTGTGGGTAAAAAATAGATGATGCAACAAAGGACTGAAGATCGGGCTAAAATTGCTGAGGAGATTTCGAGCAGAAGGGGAAGGAGGGATGATGATGAGGAGGAGGAGGAGGAAGGTACTAAGGATTCAGATCCAGAGCTGACTGAAGCAATAGAGCGTGAACAAACCGCGCGAAGGAAAGGAAAAACACCGATAGGTTCAGGGACATACTCCAGTACACCTGGTGTAGCACAAGCTGCACGACGTCCTGACACTGGTGCAGCCCCGCAAAGAGGAGGCCCCATGGACAGCGATCTGCACAGAAGACAAAGTGTTACACAACCAAAAATCAAGCAAGCATTGCGAGGGATAAAAAATTCAACAGAAGTTACAGGGCATACATTTAAAAGTATTTGCAAATGATTTTTTCATGCAGGTGTCCTTGCACATGCAACTGAAAATATTTCCAACCTATACTAGATGTCATAGCAGATGCTGGCCCTGGCTTGAAGGCCCCGTCACGTCGAGACATATACAGGCGTGACCTTGAAGGAGAGGTTGAGGATCTCCATCAGTGAGTTTAGAGTTTCAAACATATCTGGATGGAGAGATGATGCACCATTATGTGTGATGGCTGGACTGATACCACGAAGAAGTACATGATTAACTTTCTAGTCTATTGCATCAAAGGTACAGTATTTGTTAAATCAGTAGATGCATCAAATTATGAAAAGAATGTAAATTATTTGTTTCATTTGATGGATAAGATGGTAGACCAAATTGGAGAGGACAATGTTGTGTAAGTAGTCACTGATAATGAAGCCAGTTATAAGGCTACAGGGAAGAAGTTGATGTAGAAGCACAGGCATTTATATTGGCTCCCATGTGCAGCACATTATCTAGATTTGATAGTTCAAGACATTACGAAGGAAAATAATGTGAAGAAGACAATTGAGAGGACACAAAAAATCACCTAGTATATTTACGGCCATCCTAGGATATTGAACATGTTCAGGGAGCATGCAAATGAGGGGCGAGATATCATCCGTGCAGGGCCAACCCGATTTGCTTCGAATTTCATTTCTTTGGAGTCTTTGCATAGGTATAAGAATGAGCTCAATTCTTTCTATTTTATCTTTATAGATATCATCCGTATTTGATTCGAATTTCATTTCTTTGGAGTCTTTGCACAGGTATAAGAATGAGCTTAAAACTTTCATGTATCACAATGCCCTGCGGGAATACATAGACAAATCTAATACTGATGCTCAGATGGATTATTTAAATGTCTGTCACATCGTAAAAGACAACAAATTCTAGGCCAGGGTCTCACAGTATATGAAAGTAGTCACACCCCTCATAAAGGTCCTAAGAATGGTGAATAGCGATGAGAAGAATGATATGGGATATATGTACGAGACCATGGACTGTGTTAAATTAGACTTGCAGAAATTCCTTGCCAGAGAATATGCAAAGTGGTGGAAAATTATTGACCACAGATAAGACAACACATTACACCATGAATTATATACAGCTGGTGAGTGAGTAATTGTATTGATATAAAGTTCATTGTTCTTTAGGTTAATTTATATCTAACATTTAGTTAACTACACACAAATGCAGGTTATTTCCTCAACCCTCGATTTATGTACAATGCCAATGCAAATATTGATGGTGAGGTGTTTCAAGGCGCTTTAAAAGTCATTGGTCGTTTATCGAGGACACCAAAAAAGAGATTTTAGGCCGAAATAGAGGTTGGCCTTTATTGATTTTATCAATAAGATGTATAAAATTTACTTAAGTAGTTATGTTAATCTATTACTTTATCCTTGTAGATGAACAATTATAGAATAAGGACTGGGACATATTCTGACTCCCAATTGTAATACGTTGTGGGAAGAATGAGCCCAGGTATACTAAATCTTTGTGCTTAAATTGAGTCAATATGTATTAATACATCATAGAAAATTAATCTTTATTTACATCTTACATTTATTTGTTTATGGTTGGTGAAACAACTGACTGGTGGATAATGGTGAACAGCCGAGATGTGGGCAGTAATGCATTGACTTTCATTGCAATTAGGGTGCTTAGTCAAACAACATCAACAAGCCAATGTGAAAGAAATTAGAGCACGTTCAGCCTTATACACTCAAAGGTTCGCAATCGACTAAAGGTTAAACAGTTAGAAAAATTGGTTTACTGCCAGACTAAAAATAAAGAGCATGAAGTTGAGACAACAGCTGCGAGACAAACGCGTTGCAGAGGATACAACTCCAGAAATTGATGTGGTCGTATTATTTGATGATGACAATCCCTTGCAGTCTTGGGTTGAGATACGAGAGCAGGTTGATAAGCCCATTTTTTATGTTGATGATAGAACATAGGCAGAGGACATATTAGATGAAGATGAGCCAAGGGATCCAGAATTCAGAAGACCAACAAAGAGGGCCAGAGAGACTCATGCGCACCAGAGAGAGGACCCAACTTTGTTTGTTCGCGACACTGAGTAGCAACCTGAGTTTGAGCCAACTAGACACTCAGAATCAAATAGCAGGTCAATCACTTCTAGAATGGTCAAGCCACCTCTATCATTAAAAAGTACATCAGTGCATGAGATAACTGAGAGGACTAGTGCTGCTACTCGAGAGGACCCGGCAATTGAGTAGTTGAAGCAAATTTATGTAAGGCACACACCAAGAGGAAAAGGACTCCTCTCAAAGATGAATGAAATTATTACACCAAAAGAGGAAAAAACAGAACCAAAGCTTAGAAGGCGATTGGTTTCTTATGGTTCTAATAATGATGATGATGATGATGATGATGATGATGATCCCAGTGCAGCTGCAGGTGCTACTATTGGCGGTGGCACATATGCACCTACTTCCTCCTTACACGCTGACACAGGCAGAGGATACAATCATGGTGAAGGAGGATATGATTCACAGAGCCAATATGGACATCCATCAGGTTATGGAGGTGGCCAACAGGAAGCAGGCACGTATGGGTGAGGTCATCAACCAGAATTTCAATTCCATTCAGTTCCACCCAGTAGCAGTTATGGGTCAACATCCTCTTCTCATCCTCAAGGTTCTGTTTCTTATGCTGATTCTAGATTCCAATCAAGCCAACAACCTTACACTTCAATAGGGATCCAAAGAGGGATGCAGAACTTAACTACATCATTATTTGATTATAGTGAATATACAGAATACATGCAACCTTTTTATGGGTATCAACATCAGAAGCCAGACGATGAAGGAGAAGGTTCTTCTAGCTATTATCCATATTAGTGCATCATCATTTGGGTAAGGATCATTTAATTTCTGTAACATTTACTGTGTCTAATTAAGTTTATTGTACTGCTTGAACCTACTTCATGCTTAATATGTACTCAAGAATGTTAGTTTAACAAGTCTAATGCCTACTTCATGTTTATTGCACTTAATCCTATTTCTTTACAATCAAATACATGTCTAATGAATTTTTCTGATTTTTATCTGATTTTTATTTCAAATTTTTCTGCATTTTTTTGATTTTTTTGAATGTTTTGAACCGGTTTCGGCCGAAATCGAAACCGAAATCGATACATTTCAGTTTCGGTCCCGGCCGAAACCGATACTGCCATCCATGGTTCCAAATCATCCAAGTGCCCATGAACTCAAAAACTCCTCTGTAAAAATAGTTGCTTCCCTCTTACTATAAAAATAGGATCCTGTATCCGTGTGCAACTTCTTGTCATCGTCCTCTTCCTCTTGGACTCTTCTCTCCTAATCTCCTTCCCACCCTCCATCGCAGGTCGTACAGTCTCCTGAGTGAAAAATTTGCAACCACCACACTAGGGGGCAAAGAAGGGGATGCTGGATGGACCTGCCCATTTGTGGACAACACAGCTAAACTTCTCGGCCAGGTTTCATATATAAGACATATTTTAATTGCACTTGGATAACTTCGAAACAGGCCACCTCTTCACAGTTATTAAAAAGATAGTAATATGTTTCATGTTCTTGATATAAAAGGATCATTTAGACCCTCATGCATGGGGCTGCAACAGCAGCATGCAACTGGCCACGTTTTCCTCCCTTTGGTAGCAAGGTGACAAGGGAACCAGTCCCATGGGTAGGTAACGATGACAAAAAATTGAACAATAACAGAGGAAAGCCAGGCTGAGATAGTTGTGCACAGGCACCAGAGGAAGGTAAAAGTGCCCGAGAGTAAGCAGACGGGAGTTTCACTAATTCGGAAAGTTGCATCCTATCTATTTTTATGGAGGGCTTTCCGAGTTCACGGGCACTCGGACGAGTTGGGGTGTGATATTATGTGGACAATTTTACCCCTGTTCATCTTACTTTATGAAGATAAAATCGATCATTTAAGGGGGTGTGCAACTAAGTTAGTTACACCCTGGGTCTAATTGGATCTGTTCCCGTATATATACATACATATATACATATGATAAAAAAAAGTAATATGAAAGACTAATACCATCTCACAGACGCATAATCGCCTCTGACATGCTATACTGAGATTTGGTCATCTCAAAATACATATTACAAACAAAATGAAGTTGTAATTTGAAAGCAATTGAAAACCACAGTAACAGAGTCCTCGTCAGTCTTGTAATGAAAGGATAGAGAACAAGAAGCATTGGAAACTGTAGCTTGCAAAATTGAAAAATCAAGTTAGGTTGTGCTGAAGAGCCCAATACCTTGGAAGGCTGAACCCAACAACCATCCGTCCATTCAAGCCATGGCCTCAATTTAGACTGATGAAACTCCATCTCTCCCTCCCAGTGCTCAGACTTCATGTCGTACATTGATGCACCATGGATTCTTGTTATGACCCCAGCACACCACCCATCATCATGAAACACCTCGACCTCCTCATGAATCCTGAACTTCTTTACATCCGAGATGAGAGAACGACAAGGCCGGACATGCTGCACATGAACTATCTCCCTCAAGAACTCCCCTTCAGCATCAGCATGCCTCCTCTCGTACTGCACCAATAGATTGTTCTCCCAAATATGTTTTTCAACAGTTGCCACAAACCACGTTGGGAGTGAATCTCCTATTCTGCTTGCAACTTCAATTTGTGTTCCTACTGGGAAAGCCAATGCTTCTGGTCCCTGCAAAGATGGAAACTCAAATAAATAAGGAAGGTCAATTACTCTGTTTTCAAGGAAATTGTATTTTATGTTATCCAAGTTAAATCACAAGAGCACAACCACCAAAATGAGCAAATCACAGCCTCTTAAAACTTATATAATGAAGAAAGATCCATTCCCAAATTAATATCAAGACGTCATAAAATGGCTATAGAAAGTAAGAGGCAATGTGCAATACATGAGCCGCACTAGATGAAACTCAAGTTCCCAACCGAGAACCATTGCGATGCATCTTAACCAACTCCAAACATGTCGAACCAGATACAAAAGCATTTAACAAAAGCACACTGGGATTCATAAAGTCATAAAGGGGTTTCACAATAAAAGACATATGATATAGCCATTGAGCTCCCAGTAATGGGTCAATCAATGAACCATGGCCAGGCTGGGCTAGTGCCTTTCCTCCTAAGGCCCACACCCAGCCCTGCATGACCAATTGTCCAGCCATACTAGGTTGGACCCAACTAGGTTTCAAAATGTAAAGACTTGAGAGTTGAGACTAGCCTGGTCCAACTTGATCCCACTAAATTTCAGTGGACTCCAAAACTGGCAATACAACTTAGTTTTTTTTTGTCTAATTTCAAAAAACTATTTGTATTCAAAATCTATTAAAAATTTACTTTTTATTCATATATATATATATATATATATATATATATATTATAAGTAGCCTTGGGCCATAGGCCTGATCTTGACTTGGGCCCGGACCCAAGGCCAGAGTTTGGCCCAGGACAGAAACAAAAGCATGGATGTTGGTCCAACCCAAAAGTCAGGCCAGGCCTAAGTGCCTTGGAGCCTTGTTAGGAGCATTGACCGCTCTATCCAGTAGAACTAGAAGAGATTATTAATGAACCAAAAGAAAATAGGCAGGATTGACTTACCATGCACTCAGGTGGGAACATCGAAGAAAAAAATCGACGTCCAAAAAAAAAATATATGTTGATTTGTTCACAATCAAGGAAAATTGGGTTATGAAAGAAACTTGGTGGGGCATGGCTCCACATGCACCACATCATCATCCATGTGGGGACCAAAGTACTTTACACATAATTATGATTAAAATCAAATTCTCATTTGGATATGAAAGCTATTACCAACATTGTCAGGGCTTTATGATCTACATTTTATCCTTCGATTGTCCCCTAACTTTTGTTACTCGATGTTCCAAAACAGGGAGCGGAGCATATTTGTCTGGACAAAGAGAAGGTCAGAGGAAGAAGAGATGATCGCCTTCAAGAGGCAGGCACAAGAGAACGGAATGATGCGAAGAGTGGTATCGTTTACCAGACAGTGGAATATTCCACACCACCATTGAAGTTAGCAGGGAATCTGAAAACACAGCATGAGTTGAGGGAGGCAACCAGGCGGGCAGCTAACTGGTTAATTGCTCACAGATGTAGGCAATTCTATCTATCGATGGACCGAGGAAACTCCTGTCGAGTTGGTGTCAAAAGGTTGGCATGCACATCTTATTGTAAACTCTCTCTCCTCCACACACCCCACCGTCGCCCCCACACCCTCCCCCTTCAAAAAAAAAAAAACGAGAAACTTGAACTCCAGAAACAAGCTCGAAATTCCTCAACAAGAAATGCATTAAGTAGCTAAATAAATAGGAAAAAAAGGACCATCCATCCACCCACCAAAGAACAAACAGTAAGTAACACGTACCCATCCTAACCAGGTGCGAGCGAGATCCCCTCCACCATGGCGCGTTACGCCCGAACTGTACAAAACTACTCCTCTTATTACAGTTACAGAAGTAAGATTTTTTTTTTTTTTTTTTTTGTGTGGGGGGGGGGGGGGGGGGGGGTTTCCCATTGGTTGGGCGCGCCATGCGCCGAGGCTCAGAGTGGTGGGGGTTTGCCGGTTAACAAAAGAAAGCCTCACCGGAGTGTTCTCGTCTGGGCGGACCCATTCGCCCTCAATCCACTCGAGGTGGGCCCTCAGGTCCGACGCCGCGAACTCCGTCTGCTCCCGCGGGCTGGAGAAGCACACCGTGTAGCGCTCCCCCCCACCCGTCCTCTCTCCGACGTCCGGCGCTACCGACACCACTACTCCGGTCCACCACCCGTCGTTGTGCCAGGCGTCGACGGGATGGTGCACCGCGAAAGGCCCGTCGCTGCGTGGGGGGCGGGGCCGCACGCGGGTGAAGTCGGCGATCTCCCGGAGGGGCGGGGGTTCCACGCCTCCACCGCGGTCTTCGTCGGCGACGAGGTGGGCGTAGACAACGGTGTAGCGGCGGGTCTTGGGCATGGTGCGGATCACCGTGGCTTCGTACCAGGCTCCCCGGAAGCCCTCGTCGTCCCAGGTCACTTCCACCTCGTCCCCGTTGGAGAACCTCATTTGGGGCCAACTTGCTCTCTCTCTCTCTGTGCACTTCACCGGAGGTGGTGGGGGAGAAGACGGAGTGGGTTAAGAGAGGTTTTAGACATGTGACACTTGACTTGACCGGACGTACTGAGCTGTGAAAGAAAACTAAGATGATCAGGTCACGCCTCAGGTACGCTTACCTCCCTTAGGTTTGCTTTACATAACCGACAAAAAAGGTGACGTTTGGCATGTCCGAATTTATTAGAACGACATTAACTTGTGGGGATTTTTACATTTTAGACTGCGTTTATTGGACAGATGTTTTCAAAATCCCCAACAGTGATAAGAAAGCAGTTGAGGGATTTTAAACATACTTTTTTTCATCATTCTTTAATCCTCCAATTCTTACCAAAGTAAAACTAATTTGACAGTTGCACCTCTCTAAGTCATTGTCGCGAGGCGGAGATTTCAACGATTAAAATCTTCAAAATCCCTTCCCAAGATGCGTTTTATATCCGAATAAATTTTGAGGAGTACAGCGTAACTCATTCTTATTAGTTTATTCATATCTTTATACGAGGAGATAATTTATATGATGATATTTTTATTTTTCATTTGATAAAAATAGAGATATAAATAAAAATAAATATTAAAAATTTATTTTACCCTTCTTAATAATCCAGAGTTAAAAGATATGACCGTATTCTGCATTTGATTAGGATGAAATGAAATTAGTCAAATTTTTCTATCTTCCACTAGTGGAAGGACTTAACTATTCTTAATATGAAATGGAATTAGTCAAATTTTTCTATCTTCCACTAGTGGAAGGACTTACTTAACTATTCTTAATAATGATTGTGATCCTAATTAATTTTCATTAACTATTCTTAATAATGATTGTGATCCTAATTAATTTTCATTGATAATCTTCATTAATACTAGTAAAAAGATTCTTTAATAAGTTTTCTTAATAATCATGAATAGTATAAGTATATTTACATTTTAAGACATTTTTTATTATTTTGTAATAATATTTAGTAGCAAGGAGGTTGTTGTTTAATAACTATTTTCTATATAATGATGATTAATTAGTAGTACAAATGTGATTTTTTTTAAATATTTTTATCTATTCTAATCATGATTCATACTAATATTATTTCAAGAATTTTTTGAACCGACATAAATATTAACAGTATTGAGACTATGTTCGCACCCGCGAGACTTTCGTCCGCGGCGGTGACACGCACTCGCCTTTCGGAAGGTCGAGATGAGTCGATTTGGCACGCGTGCTTTTCGGGGTAGTAACAGGAAATGTAAAGAATGATAAAAACACACAAAGGTGAACGGCGCATGGTTAATCGTTCTAAGGACACACGGCACACACGAAAGGTCAACCAGACGATGGTGACGTGCGAGGATAACTAAGTCAAGGGAGGTTGGATAGGATGTGGGCGTGCCAATCGATTTCTCAACGATCACTTACGGAACCAAATTTTTAACTGGAGAAGTGCCACCAGGGCATGACACGGGGGCATACAATATCGAGCGACACGTGGATAGAAGAAGGTTTCGCTGGTACGAGTGGAGGATATTATAGGGGCTCGTGTACAAGACGTCTTCTCCACCGACCACAAGCGATTGATATTTATTTTACATCGGATTAAATCCGAACACCTTTATTTCTTTTGTTGGAAGAGGACTGGCTATCTTGTAAGTCGTGACATTGAGAGGGTATAGTTTGTGTAGTGACTCAAAAATAATAATAATAATAATAATTCAATTGAGTTAAAAGAAATAATGAGATCATATTGAATTTTTCTTAAAGTTAAAATGCTTAAATTTTAAGAGAACTAATCAAATTCCCTAGAATTTACAATTTGGGCTAAGGAACAAACCTTAATGGACTAAATTGCTTATGAATAGTATTTAGACCTTTGGACAACCCTTATTGGGTTAGGTTGGGAGTAATGGGCCAAATAGAGAAAATTGGTAGCCCATTTTAAACACCCATTCTTTAGAATAAATTAATACAATTCTAGAAGGATGGCCCAAAAAGTAAAACACCGAAATATTGGTTGTACCCTATTGAAGGTGAGTTAGTAAAATAGTTTAACATGGGCCATGAACATTGAGTTAGGCGTTAGATGAGTTTAATTTGTGGGGGAGAGGAATCTTAATATTTAGGCCAATTTTTTTCCTATAAATAGCCCCTAAATCACCTTTTTTGCCTTACACGTTTGGAAAGATTCAAAGGAAAATAGGGCTTTGGGTGGTCATTTTGTTCTTCCTGATCTTATTCCTCTTCCATTTCAATCATGTAGGTGTTCTCTCCCAAGCAAAAACTTGTTAGTAATTAAATCTTACATGAACTATGCATGTTTCATGATTCCATATAGTATGTTTCCAATTAGTTTTACGTAGGTTATCTCAATATCTCAAGCTTAAGATATTAACTAAAACTATTGTATGCATATTACGTTATGGTTTCACAGTGTCTGTTTCACGTAAGATAAATCAACGCATGATTAAAAATTTTATAATCATGTAACCAGATGCTTAAAATTTTTGGATAAGTATATTTTTGAAATCCCCATAATTTTATTTTAATTTTCATATTTTTAGATCCATAAAAATTTCATATATTAAAAGTGACTTTGTTCAATGAACAGTAACAATCTTGTTACACCGTATGAACATATCTACCTTTAAAATTTTATATCTATTAAATCGAACAAGATAAAATCTGGATATGCATATGGTTAGAATCTTTATAATTTTTTTTTATTTCTCATATACTTTCATTTATTAAATTCTCGATAATTAAAAAGTGGCACTATTCACTCTAAATGAACAGTATGTGTTAAAGGAATAATAACAATGGCTTTTGATCACACCTCCACTGTAGGATGCACTCTCACCTTTTTAAAAGTTTCCACCTAACCTTACTATACACCTATCAGTCTTTATGCCTTATGTATTCTTTTCCCGTGTTCTCTTTATTCTTTAAAAACCCTCAGCTCTATCATTAATCTCTCAATATATATATATATATATATATATATATATATATATATTAAATACGCGTCCATACCCGTGATGCCAATTCATGTGATTAATTAATAAACTAAATAATTGAGAAAATATAGAATTAGCGTCTCCTTAAACGGACGTGAATTTAAAATTTAGCACCCTTGCACACGGACGCCAATTTAAAAATAATTTCATTTTAAATTAAAGAAAAATAATAATATATGGAATTAGCGCCCTTTTACGATGACGTGAATTAAAGAAATAACACCTTTTTGAACGGACGCTAATTTAAAATATACCTTTTTTATAAATTAATTTAATCATAGAATTGATGCCCTTCCTGTTGGATGCGAATTCTAGAATTAGTAGCGACCTAAGTGGACGCCAATTCTTCCAGTTTCTCACATTTCGTACCTTTATTGGATTGTTCCCTAGACTTTGACCTATACTTTGAACTCTTTCATACCCTGGATTCTTCTTAAAATGAATTAAGCGTTTCGAGTTTTCGACAAAGTCGTGTAGCTAGTAAGATTATCAAGAAAGACCGGTGTCTAAAGAAAGAGGTCCACGGGCAAATGCTGTAAGTGGATAAGTGGTTATTTAATTAGATCCTTGCAAACGCAAGGGGAGCCTCCCACTGTCCCACCTCTTACCTGACCGTGAATTCTCGGTGTTCTCGCTAAACACCGACTAAGGAAAAACTCGATCTAAAGATACCTTACACAAATTTCCGGAAGAGTTGATCGTGCCTTGATCGACAACTCTTTTCCTAATTACCTTAATGTCGTTAAACATTATACCCTCAATCATCCTTTAAATTTTCTTGTAAACTTCAATTACTCTTCATGTCCTCGGAAATGGAAATGAAAATATATACTTTAGCCATAAACTACCATTTGGGAGTGTAGGAGCTAAGTGCCATGCGGGACAAAGTGCTACGTTATGGGAGCCACCTCTTGAGGCCGGAATGGTATAAAGTGCTACATGACGGGAGCCATCTCTTGAGCCTGTAGGGGCCACCACTTGAGTCCTCCATAACTAAATGACTAGTTGTGCACTATACTACGCTTCTTAAGCTTTTCTTGAAAATTCTTTGGCCATGTACCTTATGTGGATGTCTAAATAAATACTTGGGATCAATGATCCATAATAACCAATGCCTGACATTAATGTGGCCCAGTCTGGTCCTGGGGGGACCGCCCGAAAGTACTTGTGCCCATGGGAGCTATATTGACATGGTGTGACATTGCACCGAGTACTTACTTGCTAGATTCGTTTATGACATTCCACTCATTCATGAAATACTTGACTTGCTTGATTTACATGAAATACTCGTACATGCTTACGTGAAATGACCAATTCACTTATTATACATGCTACATAATCATTCTTGAAATCTTACTCTTGTCAACTTGCTTACTTGTGATCATATATACCAGCATTACTTTACTCTCTCTCATGCTCCTGTTTCATGTTTTAATCGTAATTCTCGTCATAGCACTTTTACCTTGTCTAAAAATGTTTAATTACTTAAAGTTGCGTGATATAGAGATATAAGTCATACTGAGCCATGTGCTCACTCTACATTTTCGATTAATATTTCAGGTAGTTCTGACGAGGAACCCCAAATAAACGGGGAAGGGCAAAAGTGAAGAGAGAGACCAAGTTAAATTAGATTCCCTAGATTTGATTATTGCTCTTGCCAGAATTAAGTGTATTTGGAAGATGTAATTATGTCTCTTGAGACTTAGTGGTGTTGTGAAACCCTATTTGATGAAATAATGGTATCTTTTCTCCATTATGGTTGGACCCCTTATGTGCATGCTCTTGATCGACTTGAGTGCTTCGACTCGTCGCGTCTCGATATTCCGCGTCGGGACATGATAGTCTTTGTGGTATCAGAGCCTAGGTCTTCTTAAACCCTAGGTTTTCCTTGATATAGATTCTAAGTGATGACCTATAACCCTAGATAATGTCTTGGAATTACCTGTAAGAGTGGGTAGAGCCACGGCATTCCAAGTGTATGCCGATGCGGTGAGGAGAGCCCAACTCCTGGAAGATGCAACGGAGATGTCCGATCGCATTCGGGGAAGAGAGGCCAAGAAGGAGCAAGTTACTGGCTCCGGTAATTTCAAGCCCTCCTTCGGGAAGAAGAGGCCCAATTTCCATGGGCGTAATTTTCATAAAGATGGGTGTAACTTTTATAAAGACAAAAAGCCAAGGTTGTATGACAAACAAATTGTCCCGGTTGTTACCCCATCAAAGGAACTATGCAAGTATTGTGAAAAGCCTGGACACAAAGCGAAAGAATGCTAGAGAAGACTTGGTGCTTGTCTTCACTGTGGGAGTCGAGATCATAGAATCCCGAATTGTCCACTTCTTAATGAGCAAGCCCCGTCGTAAAAACCTCTAGTTGCTATCAAGAAGTAAGGAAGACTCCAAGCCCTCATGAATGCGGAATTTACCGAAGATGGAGGTGTTGTGGAAGGTACTATTCCTATTTGCTCAAAGCCCGCCTCTGTATTTGACATTGGAGCTACGCATGCATTCATATGTAAGAGCTTTGCTGATACTTTACCTATGAAGCCTATTCCGTTAGAATCCAAACTTGTTATTACTACTCCTATTGGAACGGGATCGAAGATTAAATATTTTTACCCTGCTAGCAAAGTTATAGTCAACAGTTGCAACCTACATGCTGACTTAGTATGCATGGAGATGGAAGGTTATGATATTATTTTGGGAGCTGACTGGTTATCTACACACGGTGCCAGTGTTAGCTGTAAGATGGGTACGATGACCTTTAGTGGGTACCCCTGTTGAGTCTATGAGATGGTGCAAACCGAGATTCAGAGGGGGGGTGAATGAATCTCGTTCAACAATTTTGCCCAATTTATTACTCGATATAAAATCTTGTGGAATTAAAATCAGATAGGCTCAGTTAAACTGATATTCTATTGAGACCCACACTTGAACACTTGTTCAGATGTTCTAATGTGATTCTCACTAGAATACTTGGGTAGCACACTCAGCAAATTATCTAGAACACTCAGTAGCAGTTAGATAGAATCAAATTAGACACACGGTTAATTACGAAGTGCTTAGGCTAAATCTATGCAATAGACTCGCACCTAAGCATACATCTACCGTGAGTCAGAATTGCAATCAAACCACGAAGACAAGGAGATTTAGATGGTTCAGTCTGCTGCTGTGGACGTGCTTTATTATTCTTTTTATTTATTTATTGGCGTGCCAGTCACCGGAGTGACGATTTCATTGTGCGCTCGACCTGACTTGGTCAGTCGATTGTGAAGTCCGAGTCGGGACCAGAAGTCCGTCATACCATAAAGGCTATGACGTTAATTACGCCCTTCCAAGGAAGGACAACCCTTGATTAAACGCCAAAATAGGAGGCCTCGAGAGGCAAACATGTATTCATGTGCGCAAAATGGAACTTCATACCAGAGCCAGGAAGGCGGGCAAGATAACAACATCAGCTGTAGAAACAGACGGTATCGTCAAGCCAGCGGCTCAGAGACGATATCATTAAGTCAGCGGTTCAAAGACTGAGCCATGGCCATGATGGAGGTTTAAAGCATTGATCAGTATTTCGACAGCATTTCCCCTTAATCTGGATTATGCCCAGGGGGAAATAAGCTATCACCCACGGAGTGCCGGGATGAAAGTCGAGAGAGAGAAGTGTTGAACTTCCCGAACCGCATATCTGCCAAGGGGCAATGTTTGATATTCCCTGTAGAAGCCGGTGGAACTCATGCAGTGGCAGAGCCCTCCCGAGCTAAAGGGGTTATTCATGAACCCGATGCGGGACGACGGAAAGCGAGCGAACGCTCAATGTTGCGCCCTCGCACGCGGATCGACCTGCGCGGTCAGGTCGCGGGGATCGACATGCCCGGTCAGGTCGCGGGGGTCAAGGGGGCAGCGCCCCTTGCGGGGGTTTCCGGGGGCGGAGCCCCCGGAACAAAATTTGGATTGAAGGCCCAGTAACAATATTTGAGTAGGTTATCGGTGCAGCTGGGAGGCAGAAGGGGACTCCCGGCGCAAGGGGCTACTTAGTGCGAAGAGGAGACGGCCAGGCAGGTTCCCGGCGTGGGCTTCCCGACGCGCAAAGGTGGCCAGGAGGTTCCCGACGCCAGCTTCCCGGCGCGCAAAGGAGACGGCCAAGGGGGGATCTCGGCGTGGTCTTCTTTTTATGGCTAAGGAGGGGGTCTCGGCGCGGCTGGGAGGCAGAAGTGGGTTCCCGGCGCCGGGAAGCCTCCAGGCCAGAAAAGGTTGTATTGAGGGGGGAGCCCTCTCGGCGGCATGGCTCTCGGCGTGCAAAATACCGCGCCGGGAGCTAGTGCGCCGGGAAGGTAAAAGGGCTCAGGACAGAAAGGGTTTATGGCCTGATTACGATGCTCTGTTTTAGGTCCATTGATGATCCAGGCTGAAATAGATAGATTCAGTGGGGTCAAGGTGGATCAGTTCATCAAAGTTGAACTGGATTGGGCTTGAGCTTCATAGAGACATCAGGCTCGAGGAGGAATTAGGGAAATCAGGGTCTACAGAACTCCTGTCACCAGTGTGCAAAGTCCCGGGGGCAGCTTAATGTCGACTTTCATCCTCCTGGGAGAATTTTGGCAGCACCTCCCCTGGACCGAGCATTTGCCAGAGAATGATATAGGCTGACATCCACGGAGTGCCGGGATGAAAGCCGGAAGGTGAGGGAGCACTAAGGCTCAAGGAGACTGTACATGTCTCTAGCATCGGTCATTATTCCCCCTCTCGGAGACCGACGAAACCCTTGTAGAAACAAGGTCCACCGAACCCGCGGGGTTGCATGTGAATCAAATTCGGGGCATAGGAATGTAGGGGAGGTCTTCCCCATTATTGTACCACCTCAGGGCACATATGATGATCTCTGAGCATCCCCTAGACAGATGTATAGGGAACCAAAAGGGTCGAAGGATGACCATGCAGAGGAGGGCCTCGGACTGGGTTTCATTGGCCAAAGCAGGGGTATCGGCGTGGTTTTCTATCGGCCAGAGGAGGGTCTCGGCGGAGGTTTATTGGTTGGCCAAGGGGGTTCTCGGCGTGGGTTTTAGTGGTTGGCCAAGGGGGTCTCGGCGTGGGTTTCAGTGGCTTGAAGAGGGTCTCGGCGTGGGGCTTCCCGGCGCGCTCGTCGCCGCGCCGGGAACCTGGCGCCGGGATGGCTGTGAAGGAGGGGGCTTGATGCCCTTGAATGGGGGGGTTATCGGCATGGCTTTACTGGCCAAGGGAGGCTCTCGGCGGCGTAGCTCTCGGCGGGGAAATTATCGCGCCGAGAAGGTAAAAAGGTTAAGGGTTTCAGGGCTTGATTACGGCACTCTGTTCGGGAATTTTCTCAGATTCTAGCTCGGATTGAGACCGGATTTGGAGTACAGGAGGGGGTTTCATGGATGCTTCTGCTAGGGGGATGCCAAGGGAGCCGAGAGGCCAAATCAGCAGGAGGAAAAAAGAGATCATCATCTGAACCCTGAGAATCCTTCTCTGTTTGCCGTCAGCCGTCTGGGGGATCAAGAGATGACTATCTCTGATCCCCTGGACGAACCCAATGGCGTCGAAAACCGGCGACGGAGGGACTTTCAGCACCGAAACTCCAGGCCCTAAGCATTCAAGGCTTAGAATGGAGGACCCAGGGATCGATATTATCGTTTATCAGAGCTCGACAGTTCAGGGAACCAAGAGATTGATGTCTCTGGTTCCTGAACTGCATGAGGGGCTCAAGGGAAAACTCAGACTATATGGGAAGAATCTGCCATTGAGACAGGAGGGGAGAAGGAAATAGAGCCCAATCACCCATTAGATAGGGGTGGGGGTCCTATTCTCATCCCTGTTCGAGGAACAGACTCGTAGAAAGATTCTGAAACCGGGAGCGTCTAAACTATCGGACATTCCTGATAAAAGATATACATAGAAAGACAGAGAGCAGATATCTCAATCAATCAACACCCAAATGGGCCATGGTAGTATTTCATTTCATAACATCATTCCAACACCGACCACAAGGAGGGAGTGAGGGAAAGGGAGATGAATATACATCAGGATATCCCGGTTACATCCAAAAGAAAATCGAGATAAACTCGGCAGGATTACATGAAGAAGAAAACAAAACCATGGGGGAGGGCGGAGCATTGACTCCTCTCCCTCCCCGGCTGCCCACCTGGAGCTTCCTCTCCTTCTTTCTCTTCTTCTTTCTTTTCTCAGCGGAGGAGTCTCTCTCTCTCTGTGTTGGTCTCTTCTTTTCTCTTTTTTTTCAGTGGAGGAGGCTCTCCCTCCTTTTTTCTTGCTCTGTTCTATCCTCTCCTCCGATCCGCCCTCCCTTTCGAGAGAAAAGGGCTTTTTATAGCAGAACCCTCCCTCTTCTCGGCATGATCTTTCTCGGCGTGAAGAAGGCAGCTTCCCGGCGCGCCTCTTTCAATCGGGGAGGCCTCCCGACGCCAAAGGGCATGGCTTCCCGGCGCGCCCCCCCCTCATATGGGCTTTTGGGCCTTGGTGAGGGTCTCTCGGCGCCATTCTCTGGAGCTCATTCGGCAGGCTCATTCAGGGCTTTTAAACTTCATATGCACCTCGACCTCTCTTAGTTCTTCAAATATATCTTCCAGAACCGAGGAAGGCCCTCTACTGGTGACATAGCTTCTATTTAGACAATTCATAGATTTTCATCAGTCTGTAGACTCGGGTTTCATCGACATCGCCACCTGAATGATGACAAAGCCGGACATCATTTCATTAGCATCGTCACCCGAACGGTGACAAGACCGGACATCGGCTTTCTGAGAAGACTTCAGCCCGATATATCACCCATGGAGATGGTTCCTCTTTCGTTTTGTCTTTGCAAAAGCCCTTACAATCTTCATTTGATGGTTCTGGCTTCATCTTTATCTTTGCTCCTGCCTCATCTGTCAATAAGTCAACATCTGACTCACTCTGGCATGTCATCTGTAGATTCTTGGGCAGGGCAGTAATACAGCTCTTATTAAAATATGGTAGGAGGTCTCATCAGTCAGGCGACTGCTACTTCATCAGTGCTGCCGTGTCGTTGATGACGACACCGGACATCGGCTTGGCCGGAAAAGGCTTTAGCCGGGTAGACGGTTGATGAGCTTCACCAGTAATCTTCCATTGCTTGTCTAATCCTCTTTTAATTTTGTCTCTGCCCTTGCTCATTTTTCAGGCGTCAACAGCTGCCCGCAGACCTACGTCCATCCCCCACTCAAACCAGAGTGAGGCTTCCCGCTGCCTAACAGTTTAAATCGCTGAGCATCACAGCTTGCTGACCGCTGAGCATCACAGCTTACTAAACCGCTGAGCATCACAGCTTGCTGTCTGAAGTACATGCCTTGCCTGCTGAGCATTACATCTTACTTCCGCTGACACACAGCTTGATGTTTGAATAAAAGAAAACAAAGATGAAACAAAGAATAGCAAGAAATGAAACACAGAAATGTAGCTCTCTCAGGAGCAGACTGGCTTGGATCTGATCCAAAGGCCAGTTGAACAGATCTTTAAGCAGCTTCACTTTCCTCTCCTAGAGCTATCTTTCTTTCTTCCTCTTCCACTTTCTCACGAACTCATGATCTCATGAATTCTCTCTTCCTCTTCTTCTTCTTCTCACTATCTCTCTCTGAATTATCGCACTATGTTTTTCTCGTCCCAAAGCCCTCTCACGAACTCTTCTCTTCCTTGGATTCTCTTCTTCTCTCTGCTTCTCTTGCTCTCTCAGACTACTTCTGATGTCTCTCTCTTCGAGCTTCCTAATCCCCTTCTCTCGTTCCTTTGATCTGAAAGATCTGGCCTCTTTATATAGCCACGCAAGAGTTGGCGCATGGGAAACAAGTTTCCCGCCAAAAGAATGTCGATCAGAATGCGCTATTGGTAGTCCACATGGCAGATGCTGAGGATAAGCTGTCCACATGGCAGAATCTCCAATCCTGACTTCGCCTTGGATCACGTGCCTGTGAGATAGAAACTTGAACCACGTGACTGTCTCCAGCACTTCAAGTGTTCGATCCTGGTTACTAATTATGTCCCTGTGAATAAGGCAATTTGTCAAACACTATGTGATCATGAGTCATAATCAATATGCTCTGACTTATAAGAAAATTGATTATAGTATTAGTCAGACAAAGATACATCAATGATTTTTAAACAAGTGTGAAAGATGCACAGACTTGACTAAGCATTATGCTCATACGATGCACTGACATGATATGAAACCTAGACACACTAGCATTGACCTATTACATGTATGCTCAGACCCAACAGTGCATGTGCTCAGACTTGAGTGCATATGCTTAGACATGTGCTTCGATCATGTAATGCACACTAGCACATATGCTTAGACCTTATTATGCAAGTTAGTACATGTGCTCAGACCTAATAGTGCAAGCTATCATATATGCTCAGACTTGATAGTGTTATAAGCAAAACATGCACAGACCTTGTATTGCTGTATGCAAACATGCACAAACCTTATGAATGACTAAGGCAAATGTGCATCAACCTTATATATGACTAAGGTAAATGTGCATCGACCTTAGTTAACTGAAGTTCAAATGTGCATCGACCTTAGTTGCTATCTAACACAATGTGCACCGACCTCAGAAAGCAAGATGCAATATGTGCACCGACCTTAGTTGCTATCTTACACAATGTGCACCGACCTCAGAGTGAACAAGGCAAATGTGCACCAACTTTACTCTATGCTAGCGAAAAGGTGTACCGACCTCTAGTACATTACTTATAGACATGCACCGACCTGCTATATGCACAAGGCAAATATGCACTGACCTTCTATATGAACGAGACAGATGTGCACCGACCTTCTATATGCACAAGACATGAATATGCACCGACTTGAACGCATGTGCTTAGACCTTGTGCGTGCATGTGCTTAGACTTGTATGAATATGGTCTGACCTGCATAATCCATATGCTTTGACATGAATGCATGTGCTTAGACTATCAACCTTTGAAAAATGTTTGTGCATACAACATGTTTGGTAAAATGAATATGCATGCAACCTGTTTGATTAAATGACCAGGATGTTTAAATGTGCATAGACCTTCATGATCAAAAGATTTGTGCATGTGCACAAACTTAGGATGTAGAATGCATGCAACCTGATGACTTTACATGCATCGACTTTACTATATGCACTGACTTATGATCAACAAGGAAGGCATCCATACACTTCTCATCAACTACAGCATCAAAGCAACACAAACACTCATCAACCACAGCATCAAAGCAACATAAACACATATGACATCATGCACATTAGTCATAATGTTTGACATCATCAAAATCACAGGATTACAACAACCCCAACCTCATATTTTCTGGTGTCAGGCATCCTCGACACCTATCCCTTATTTCAGCCCTTAAAGTTGATAAATTATTAAAGAAGGGTTACGCGACTTTCTTAGTTTCTATTACTATGGCCGAGCATAAGGAACCAAATTTGGAGGATATTCCAATCGTTCGAGATTATTCTGATATATTTCTAGACGAGTTGCCTGGTATTCGTCCGGAGAGAGAAGTGGTCTTCTCTGTTGATTTGATTCCAGGAGCTGCACCGATATCTAAGGTTCCTTATCGGATGTCCCCTGCCGAAATGAAGGAGTTGAGAGAACAATTGATGGAGTTATTGGATAAAGGATTTATCCGACCAAGCACTTCACCTTGGGGAGCTCTTGTTTTATTTATCAAGAAGAAGGATGGATCAATGAGATTGTACATTGACTATCAGAAATTGAATCAGCTTATAATCAAGAACGAGTATCCATTGCCGAGAATTGATGGATTATTTGACTAGATTTCTGGAGCTCGATATTTTTAAAAAATTGACCTCAGATCTGGTTATCATCAACTGAAGATTAATGAAGAGGATATTCATAAAATGGCATTCAAGAGTAGGTATGGACACTATGAATTCACTGTTATGCCTTTCGGCCTAACCAATGCGCCAGCTGCATTTATGCAGTTGATGAATAGTATATTTAGGCCATACCTTGATCAATTTATGGTGGTCTTTATTGATGACATTTTGATCTACTCAAAGTCCAAATTGGAGCATGAAGAACATCTCAAGAAAGCCCTGCAAATATTACGAGATCACAAACTTTATGCTAAGCTTAGTAAGTGTGATTTCTAGCTAGAAGAAGTTTCTTTTCTAGGTCACATAATTTCCCAGAAATGCATTGCGATCGATCCTTCAAAGGTCAAGGCCGTGAAGAACTGGGAGAGACCTACTAGCGTGATGGAAATTCAAAGTTTCTTGGGATTAACATGATATTATAGAAGATTCATTAAGGACTTCTCCAAGATTACTGTATCTTTGACAAGATTGACGAGAAAGGAGATTCCTTATATATGGTCTAAAGACTATGAGAAGACCTTCCAAACTCTAAAAGATTGTTTGACTACTGCCCCTATACTCACATTGCCTACTGAAGGAGGAGGATTTGAAGTCTATATTGATGCCTCCAGAATTGGCCTAGGCTGTGTATTGATGTAACATGGCAATGTAATCGTCTATTCCTCGAGACAATTGAAAAAGCACGAGGAGAATTATCCTGTGCATGACTTAGAGCTGGCGGCTGTAATTTTTGCCTTGAAGATTTGGCGGCATCATCTCTATGGTGAGGCATTTATTGTATATTCCAACCACAAGAGTCTCAAGCACTTATTCTCTCAAAAAGAACTTAATATGCGACAAAGACGGTGGCTGGAATACTTGAAGGATTTCGATTTCTTTATATAATACAATCCAGGAAAAGATAATACTGTAGCAAATGCTCTTAGCAGGAAGCCGATGGCATTATTATCAAGCCTGATGATTAAAGAATGGCACTTGTTAAAGCAAATGGCAAGTTTAGACCTCAATATGGAGGAGAAGGGAGAGAAAGTCTTAATTGCAAATCTTAGTTTTCAATCCAAGTTACTCTTAGAAATTAAAGAGCTACAAGGTGATGACCCATCGATCGTTGAAATTAAAGAGAAATTAGATCAACGACCGAACTTCCTTTTAGCTAATGATGGAAGGCTGCTTTTCTGAGGAAGGACTTGTGTGCTTGATTGTTCTACCATCAAGAAAAAAATCATGGAGGAGGCACATTGATCGACGTACACTATTCATCCTAGTGCTACAAAAATGTACCAAGATCTCAAAAGAACCTTTTGGTGGCCTAACATGAAAAGAGAGGTAGCCGAGTTCGTGAGCCCATGTTTGGTCTGCCAACGAGTTAAAGCCGAACATCTCAAACCGACTGGTAAGTTGAAACCTCTTGAAATACCGGAGTGGAAATGGGATAGTATTGGCATGGATTTCATTGTTGGATTACCAAAGACTCGAAGTGGATGTGATGCTATATGGGTGATTGTGGACCGACTAACTAAGTTCGTCCACTTCTTACCCATCAAGAGCAAATGGACTGTGGATGTTCTAGCGGCCCTATATATTAAGGAGACTGTAAGACTACATGGTATCCCAACTTCTATTATTTCGGATAGAGATCCGAGATTCACCTCTCACTTCTGGAAAGATTTGCAATCATCTTTGGGCGCCCGACTGAACTTTAGCATAACATTTCACTCTCAGACAGATGGACAAACCGAGAGGACAAATCAGATTATCGAAGATATGTTGAGAGCATGTATGATTGATTTTGGTGGAAGTTGGCATGAGCACCAGTCTTTGATGGAATTTGCATATAACAATAGCTATCAGTCTAGCATTCAAATGACACCTTTCGAAGCACTGTATGGCAGGAGTTGTAGATCACCCGTATGCTGGAATGAGGTTGGAGAGAAAGGGCTATTGGGTCCGGATATTATTCGAGATACCACTCAAAGCATCCAGTTGATCAGGGAAAGATTGAAGATTGCTCAATCACGGCAAAAGAGTTATGCCGACATGTCACGTCCCGAGTTATAAGTACAACAAAAGATATTCGGGAACGTGAACAGCAGGCTAGTATGCCACACGCGAGCAATATATTCAGAGCGCTAACACATTCACACATAAAATGGAATGCACAAGATGATATACTCAAAACTCCACTTTATTGAATAATATTCAAAGTACATGATACTGACTCTTGACTCTTTGACTAACTAGATTCAATAAAAATAAAAAGTACATAGGATGACTCAATAAAATAAAAATTACATTATATGACTCCAAACTAACATAAGGACTCATAACACGCTAAGTCTTCTCTCGAGTCTTCAATCATCACTCTCGGACCCATCATCGGAATACTCAGAATCCGATCCACTAGAGTTTCCTGGGAAGATTTGAAAAGTAAGGTAATGAGTACACTTGCCTACTAGGTATCTTCGTATCAACATGAAGGTAATTTTTAAGTAATTAACATCTTAGCTCTAGAAAATAAGGTAAAAAGTAATGCGGTAAATCATACGAATAAAATCTAAGTAACATTAATAATGAGGTATAGATCATAGATATATGACGAATGTGAAGGGATAATAGAGCATGATCAAGCAAGATATAAGGTAAAGTGACCTTTCATGAACTAGAATGTACTTTTCATAACCATAAAGGCTATGCACTAGAAAGTCATGTAACAAGAATGTACTAGCAAGCATGTAATTTCACAAGATTACCTCATGGTTTTCACCTGTTTATAAAAAAAGCACTCCCAGTACAATGCGACGCCAGTAAGCATCATACCCCATGGTTTATAGTATGTTTCCGGCTATCTACCGAGGGGGCTAGCGTGGAGCCCTTGGACACTGTCCGTGCCCGCTCTTGCATCTTCAAGTTATAAATCAAGGTACTTCCATGAGAAATAAAGCAGGCCAATAATGTACAAGTTCAAACTATAGTTTCACGATAACAAATATCAAGGTAAGAACGTACAAAAATTGAAAACATGAGGTCAATGATGATTTAATGACAAGGTCATACTACGAAATAAATTCGGCAGCATAACGGCATGTTCCTTAACTTCCATAATTCATTAGGTAGCTTTTTGAATAAGGTATTAGGTTCTAGATCATCAATAGACCTTCTAGGAACATAGAAAAATCAACCCTTGGGTCAAACCTCGGGTTAAACAGGAACTGGGTAAAAGCAGTCATTATTGGACCGTTTCTGGACTGAGGCGGTCAAGGATGGACCGCTAAAGTGAATTTGGCGGTCAGGTCAGGACCGTTTCTATATAGAGTCGACGCATGAAGAAAGAAGGTATCGACGCAGTGAAGAAGTCTGGACTAACGCGGTCATGGGATGACCGCTAATTGACAGTAGCAGTCGTCTGATGGCCACGACTATCCAAGACACAGAAAAATGTCGATAAGTGCTTTCTAGATAATTTGGGCTTTGAGGGTACAATCAGCCCGGCGTCCTAGTGGGAATCTCAGGCTCGCGGAGATTTATGGAGGCCTTGAAATAAGATCACCTAGTCCGGTGGAAAGAATATCCAAGGGAGAGGGTCATAAGTCCAATATTGTGTGCCTATGCGTGTAAAGTGTAACTATTGACATCGTACCGAAATACGTGTCATATACTTAAGAAAAGACTGTAGATGAGAAGGGATCGTAGTAAAACAGCGATCAAATCATCACTAACAAGTCCATAAATCGCATGAAAACATGATCATTAATACAAGAGTATATGTTTTGGCATGAAAATAGCATAAGCTAAAAATAGGTTTAAAACGCATAAAGAACATGAAATCTATCATGATGGATGAACAATATAACCAAGTTCATAAAGGTAAAGTCATAACTAGGATTAGAACCTCATTAACTAAGCTTAACATATATATAATAGGGTCAATCTGCAATCTCTTTGGAGTTAACAGAGTGCAGAAAATTGAAACATAAAGGCAGTCTTAAGAGGACCGTTTCTGACAGTAGCGGTCTTTCCAGAACTGCTTCTATACATACGCGGTCAATCGGGGACCGCTAAAAGATGTTTGGCGGTCTTGGGGAGACCGTTTTAGCCTGTCAGCCAGAAGGGTAAAAATAGTGCAACTAAAGCCTATTCTAAGACAATAAATCTCATGAAAAACATGCTAGACAGAGAGATAAGATAGGATAGCTCATGGAGATGCATGGGTAGCATGAATTAAGCCAAAATCATTAACTTTTATTATTAAAGACATGGTTCATGTATGCAAAAAAAAGTTAACTGTGCAGTATAAATAAAACATGAAATTCGTAACATATAGAGCATGAAATCGCATGTAATAAGAGGGCTTTTATTCCTAACTTGTTACTTTAGCCTTTTTATGAGATAACCTACCTTTGATTCGGTCCCTAGACTTCGAATTTCTGACTGGAAGTCGACCCTAATTTCTGCACGTCCTGTGCTAAACCAGCAACTCACTACAATAAAAGGCGGAGTTTGCGACGGCATCCTTCCGTCGCAAATCCGTCGTAAATCCGTCGGAAAACCTTTTTGCGACGGCTTACAGACGGATTTGGGGCGGAATATGGCTGTATTATATTCCTAGTCACAAATTTCAGACAGATACCATTCCGTCCGAAATTCCGTCTTAAATTTCAGACTAAAAATTTTTCGTCTGGAATGTCGTCGCAAATATTCTGTCTGAAATAGCATCCCAAAATCCGTCTGAACTTTCAGATAGAATAATTCCGTCCTTATTTCCGTCGCAAGCGTCAGATTTGGAATTTCAGACCGAATTAGTGCGTCGCTTTTCTGTCGCAAATTTCAGACGGATCCGTCATAACATCCGTCTGAAACTTTTTTAAAATTTTATATAAAAAACATGAGTTTCAGACGGGGCGAGGCTTGTCTCTATTTCCGTCGTAAATTTCAGACGGATCCATCTCAAAATCAGTCCGAAATACTTTTATTAATTTTTTTAAAAATTAAAAAATTACTAAAAAACATGTTTAATTAAAAATACATCAAATATCATAATCAAACCAACCTACAGAAAATAAAACACATAAGAAACTCAATAAATATCATCCTCCAGATCGTCCATATCATCATCCTCCCCGCCCTGCTCATCTCCTCTGTCGCCGCTCGCAGAAGGATCCTCCTATATTAAAAAAATAATAACATTCATCCATAGATAAAAAAATTAGTGCGAAGATAAATTAAATATTTTATTAGATTACATAAATTCAAATCAACTATAATATCAAATCGATAACTGCATAGATTTTATAGACCCCAACTAACCTAGCTCTCATCAGTGTTTTAAATTAATTACATTTAGAGAATGTAATTCTGAGCGCCGAGCTCAAACCGGGTATCCAAATTGAAATCCGTCAGTTCTGACAATTCATCTCCCAGGTCATGTTGGAACGATCGGCACGTCGATCAGACTGATATTTCAGATTTTAGATCCCCGAACCTAACTTCTTTAATTTTTGACTAAGTGCATTTACAAAATGTACTTTTGAGCGTCGGGCCCAAACCAAGTATCCGATTTGGATTCCGTCAGTTCTCACAAGTCACTTTTACCTCCCAGGTCGTGTTGGAACGATCAGCATGTCGATCAGATAAGTATTTCAGATTTTAGACCCCCAACCCCTAGGTATCTATCTTTTAAATTAATTACATTTAGAGAATGCACTTTTGAGCGCTGTGCCTAAACCGAGTATCCGATTTGGATTCCGCTAGTTCTCACAAGTCACTTTTACCTCCCAGGTCGTGTTGAAATGATCGGCATGTCAAACAGACAGGTATTTAAGATTTTAGACCCCACAACCCCTAGTTATATGTCTTTTAAACTAATTACATTTAGATAATGCACTTTTGAGCGTCGGGTCCAAACCAGATATCCGATTTGGATTCCGTCAGTTCTCACAAGTTACTTTCATCTCCCAGGTCATGTTGGAACGATCGGCACACCGATCAGACCGGTATTTTAGATTTTAGACCCCTGAACCCTTTGTCTTTAATTTTAAACTAAGTGCATTTACAAAATGTACTTTTGAGCTCTAGGCCCAAACCGAGTATCCAATTTAGATTCCGCCTATTCTCACAAGTCACTTTTATCTCCCAGGTCGTGTTGGAATAATCGGCACACCGATCAGGTCGGTATTTCAGATTTTAGACTCCCAGACCCGACTTCTTTAAGTTTAAACTAAGTGCATTTACAAAATGCACTTTTGAGCGCCGGGCCCAAATCGGGTATCTGATTTGGATTCCGCCAGTTCTCACAAGTCACTTTTATCTCCCAGGTCGTGTTGGAACGATCGGCAAGCCGATCAGGGTAATATTTTACATTTTAGACCCCCGAACCCCGAATTTTCTGAATTCTTCTAAACTAAGTTACTTTTGAAAACACACTTAGTTTTGAATTGAGTTATTTTAGCGTCGGGCTCAAACCGGAATACCGATTTGGAATCCGTCAGCTCTCACAACTCATGTCTACCTCCCAAGTCGTGTTGGAACGATCGGCACGCCGATCATGCCAGTATTTTACATTTTGGACCCCCGAACCCCGAATTTTCTGAATTCTTCTAAACTAAGTTACTTTTGAAAACTAACTTAGTTATTTGAGCGTTGGGTTCAAACCGGATATCCGATTTGGATTCCGTCACCTCTCACAAGTCACGTCTACCTCCCAAGTCATGTTGGAACGATCGGTACGCCGATCAGGTCAATATTTTATATTTTAGACTCCCGAACCCCTAATTATCTGAATTCTTCTAAACTAAGTTTGTTTTGAAAACTAACTCAGTTATTTGAGAGTCGGGCTCACATCGGATATCCGATTTAGAATCTGTCAGCTCTCACAACTCACGTCTACCTCCCAGGTCGTGTTGGAACGATCGACACGCCGATCAGGCCAGTATTTTACATTTTGGACCCTCGAACCCCGAATGGACTGAATTCTTCTAAACTAAGTTACTTTTCAAAACACACTTATTTTTGAATTGAGTTATTTTAGCGTCGGGCTCAAACCGGATATCCGATTTGGAATCCATCAGCTCTCACAATTCACGTCCACCTCCCAGGTCGTGTTGGAACGATCGGCACGCCGATCAGGCCTGTATTTTATATTTTGGTCCCCGAACCCCTAATTATCTGAATTCTTCAAAACTAAGTTACTTTTGAAAACTAACTTAGTTATTTGAGAGTTGGGTTCAAACTAGATGTCCAATTTGGATTCTGTCAGCTCTCACAAGTCACGTCTACCTCTCAAGTCCTGTTGAAATGATCGGCACGCCGATCAGGCCAATTTTTTACATTTTTGACCCCCGAACCCCTAATTATCTAAATTCTTCTAAACCAAGTTAGTTTTGAAAACTAACTTAGTTATTTGAGAGTCGGGCTCACATCGGATATCCGATTTGGAATCCGTCAGCTCTCACAACTCACGTCTACCTTCCAGGTCGTGTTGGAACGATCGGCACGTACGCCGATCAGGCCATTATTTTACATTTTAGACCCCCGAACCTCGAATGGACTGAATTCTTCTAAACTAAGTTACTTTTCAAAACACACTTAGTTTTGAATTGAGTTATTTTAGCGTCGAGATAAAACCGGATATCCGATTTGGAATCCGTCAGCTCTCACAACTCACGTCTACCTCCCAGGTCGTGTTGGAACGATTGACACGTCGATCAGGCCAGTATTTTACATTTTGGTCCCTCGAACCCCTAATTATCTGAATTCTTCACAACTAAGTTACTTTTGAAAACTAACTTAGTTATTTGAGAGTACTTTTCAAAACTAACTTAGTTATTTGAGAGTCGGGTTCAAACCGGATATCCGATTTAGATTCCATCAGCTCTCACAAGTCACGTCTACCTTCCAAGTCCTGTTGGAACAATCGGCATGCCGATAAGACTAATATTTTACATTTTGAACCCCTGAACCCCTAATTATCTGAATTCTTCTAAACTAAGTTTGTTTTGAAAACTAACTTAGTTATTTGAGAGTCGGGCTCACTTCGGATATCCGATTTAGAATCCGTCAGCTCTCACAACTCACGTCTACCTCCCAGGTCGTGTTGGAACGATCGGCACGCCGATCAGGCCAGTATTTTACATTTTGGACTCCCGAACCCTGAATTTTCTAAATTCGTTTAAACTAAGTTACTTTTGAAAACTAACTTAGTTATTTGAGCGTCGGGTTCAAACTGAATATTCGATTTGGATTCCGTCAGCTGTCACAAGTCACGTCTACCTCCCAAGTCTTGTTGGAACGATCGGCACGCCGATTAGGCCAATATTTTATATTTTGGACCCTCGAACCCCTAATTATCTGAATTCTTCTAAGCTAAGTTAGTTTTGAAAACTAACTTAGTTATTTGAGAGTCGGGCTCACACCGGATATCCGATTTAGAATCCGTCAGCTCTCACAACTCACGTCTACCTCCCAGGTCATGTTGGAATGATCGTCACGCCGATCAGGCCAATATTTTATATTTTGGACCCCCGAACCCTGAATTTTATGAATATACATAACTAAGTTACTTTTGAAAACTAACTTAGTTTTTGAATTAATTATTTTTATAATTTAGTAATTCTTTCAAAATAAAAACATAATAAACACTCACTTGATGGGCCTGTGCCGTGGTGGTGGATACAGGAGGGAGAATTCCCGCCTGGGAGAGGAGGCCAGTGTTTGCCTGCAGCATGGTTGCCTGCTGGCTAGACATCTTGTCACGCCCCGACGCGGAATATCGGGGGCGTTAGCGAGTCGTAATCAAGCGTGTCGATCAGAGCATGTACAAATTTTATTCTAAGACAAAGATTGATGAGAAAATGATACTATTATTCCATCAAAATAGAGGTTTACATTGTTAATTCATAAGCCATAAAGGCAAATTACAAACTTCCAAACCAAAGTATATGATTCTTGTAAAACACTAATGATCTACATAAATCCTAGAGAAAAGAAAATCACTCTTTCACTCTTGTCCATTCCCTTGTTCAATGTCATTTCCTGTAACAATTTAACCAAAACGTAGGGTGAGCAAAAAGCTAAGTAGGATTTTATATCTCTAAAAACCATGCAATCTTTAAGTGTTTAACAATTTAAGTAATCTTTCCAAGTTGTATCGAAAAGTGTATAACATGAGTGAAATTTCTAAGTAATTGGGATAACAAGATATCAAGAGAAATTTTCAAGTAATAGCTTTGAACAAGTAAAGAATTTCATGTAATTGGCCATTTCCCGCAAGTCAAGTAATTCATGTAATTTTTAAGAAATCATGTAAACAAGTAACAAGTATGAATAGTGGAATGCCGTAACAATCTAACAAGTCATGCACTTCGGTGCAATACCACACCGTGGTCAATTAACTCCCATGGGCACAAGTACTTTCGGGCGCTCCTCCCAGGACCAGACCGGGCCCCATTAATGTCAGGCATTGGGTTGGTGGATCATAAGATCCCAAGTACGTTTAGACATCCACTTAACACTATGGCCAATGAATTTCAAGAATAAGCTCATTTGTAAAAAGTAAAGATCTGGCAAAAATATCAGAAGTTGCAAGAGAAGTGAATAATAATTTTAAGGCATCATGCTTAACGACATTAAGTCGTAGAATTCAAGAACGAACGGTAACTAGGAAGAAAATTCAAGTAAATAGAACTAATAGAATTATTTTAATTCTATTATTTAATCTTGTGTTCAATTGATTTAACAAGTGTTTAGGCATATTTTCAGGAAGTTTTTTATATTAGTTTAGCCAAAATGCGGATTTTAAGGACAATCGGAATTCTGTTATGAACGTGATGTAGGTAAGCACCATGTTCACGAAATCATTTGAGAATTCATTCTTAATTCTGTTAAAATTCAGAAATATTAAGTTTTAGATAAGATGTATATACTTTTGATGTAAAATCGTTATTTCACATATTATTGATATTTTTAATGAGAATAAGATATGATAATAAGATAGAATAATAGATTTATCATGTAGAAAATAATTTAATATGCTAAAAAGTAAATTTTATAAACCAATTTCCTGATAACCTGATAAAACAGATTTTTACCTGCTGTAGGTAATTTTCATATATTTATTTAGTGATATATGATAAATATAGATTTTCATGCTTAAGAAAATAGATTTATTATGCTAAAAATAGTTTCATCATGTTGAAAATAATTCTAACATGTTAAAGTAATTTTAAACATGCTAGAAATAATTTTATCATACTGAGAGTAATTTTATCATGCTGAAAATTAATATTTAACATGCTAAAATTAATAATTAACATGCTAAAATAATTCTCATACATTAACTTACTGATGAGATGATAAAAATAAGTTTACCATGCTGATTACAGAAATTCTTTGATAAAAAAATAAATTTTATCATGCTGAAATAATTTTTTTACATTTATTTACTAATTATTTGATGTGAAAATAGATTTATCATGTTGAAAAATAGTTTTTAAATAGCTTTAATATGCTGACAATAGTTCTAACATGCTAAAAATAATTCTACCATGTTGTAAATAATTTTATCATGGTAGAAGTAATTTTAACATGCTGAAAGTAATTTTCATGCATCAATTTACTAATTATTTAATAGGAAATTAGGTTTAACATACAAAAAAATAGTTTTAAATAGATTTAACATGTTGAAAAATAGTTTTCATATCTCAGTATGGATAAAATAATTTTATCATGCTGGAAGTAATTTTTAACATGCTGAAAATATTTTTCATGTATTAGTTTACTAATTATATTGTAAAAATAGATTTTTACATGCTAAAAATAATTTTTATTCTATAAAAATAATTTTTAACATGCTGTAAAAATTCAAACATGCTAATATTACTTTTCCTTATTTTTGGTGACTGAAAGCTTACAATTAATGTGGATTCCAAATGCTATAATTCATATTGTATAGTGACTAAACTTTACTCCCACATTGGAAGTTAGAAAAACTTCCTTGACTTTATATGTTGGAGAGTTCACCTTTGGGTCAGGACCCAAGGGACATAAGATGTGGGCTCGAGTTGTGTGTGGATACGAAACTATTAATATATCTATTTATTTATTTATTTATTTGAGCCGAGCCGAGCCGAGACGAGGTTGGTACTCCGAGGTGAGGTTGGTACTCTGGGCGCGTTCTCAAGAATTTTTTTTTGAAATTGTTTCGTATGACCCCCGGGCATTCAGGGTATTTTTTTTGAACGCACTAGTCTATTTGGATATATATATATATATATATATATATATATATATATATATTGAAAAGTGGACGGCGGGAAATAGGGTCTGTAGGAACGCGCCATGTCGGGGCAGTGCGTTCATGAACACGCCCCTGATGGGCAGCGTATTCTGGTCCCGTGGAAAAATGGGAATACCCCTCTACTAAAATGACCATAACTTACTCATTTCTTAACGAAATTTAGGGAAACAGGTATCAATGGAAAGAGCACTGAAAAATACACAAGATAACATATTTTAATTGAGGTTTCGCCTGAGAGACACCTACCTTTGAGTAGATCTAAGGAAGAGGTAGAAAAATAGCCTCAATAATAAGAAAACCCTTTGATCTCTGAATCTTCCCTTCAAATCCCCTCCAATCTCCGCAACAGCATAGCCTAGGCCACCAAGGATGATTTGGGGGTCGAATAGGGTCCTATTTATAGTCAAAACTTATCCAAATTTGTCAAGATTCCTTACCTAATTTTACCAAACCCATTAACTCCAAATTATAAGAAAATTTCAACTTCTCCTCTTAATCTAGCCTTAATTTGGTGTGAAACCAATGTAAAAACGGCTGGTCTAAGGTGGCTGGTAGGTAAGGGTTGATTACTGAGCTAATCTTCTAGAAATGGAGTTATTTTAATCCCTTAAATGTCATATTAAACACATGTTACGAATTTAAGGTTAATTTAACCTTTATTGAATCCTTTAACCATTAATTCATCCAATTATGGATTATCCAATGGGACAATTATAATCATAATCTATTATATGGACTTTTATTGGGCTTACTATGATTTTTCTAAGGGTCAGAGTATTTAATTTCTATTTGCCTTAAGTAAATTCAAGTAAATGCATTTATCTAGTTTATTTCATATAGTAAAAATATAATTTAATTATTTCATGAAGATTTTAATTATATAATTGTTTGCGACCACGGGGAGTCACTTGTCGTTTTGTCCTTACGGCGGGGGTGTAGACTCGCCTTTTACGGAAGGTCGAGATAGGTTGACTGGGCACGCGGGGATTCCGGGGGTATTGAGAAGAAGGCAGAGAGAACGATAGGAACGCACTGGAAGGGATGGCGTATGCTTCATCATTCTGGGAGACTGGGACATGGATGGCTGGGTGGAATGCAGGCGTGTCAGTCGATTTCTTGACAATCACCTATGTAAGCGAGGATTGACCAGGGAAGCGTCGCCAGGACGCGACACGTGGCTCGAGGAATCGGGCGACACGTGGATAGAAGGGGTTCCACGGGTGTGAGTGCGCAGGCGATTATGGGGATTCGTGTACTGGATGTCTTTCCCCACCGGTCGCAAGCAACCTGTGTTTATTTTACATCGGATTGAATCCGAATACGTTTGTTTCTTCTGCCAAAGAGAGAGTCAGGGACCTTGGTAGCCGCGACGTCAGGAAGGCTTAGTCCGTACAACAGCGACATGGCAACAGCAACGCAACAGGGATAACTAGGGGCAGAGAGACTGGTTCCAGCGAGGAGGGGACTCCGCTCCCTGACTAGATTACATGATTTATATGCCATGAAAGACATTTATATGGGGGCGTGAGAGCCCGATTACAATTACTTGCAAGCCACGGGATAATTTCATCATTTATGACGGTCCCCGAGTCATTGCATTATTGTGCGGGTATTTCCGCATTTGTACGTGGCGTCCGCCAGAGGACCTGTGACTCAGCAGGATGGCGCCTGAGGGGCGTAACAATGTATTCCTGACATGAGACAGTGTCAAGGTCGAGGCAGTAGGGGTGCCGGAGGCACCGTTGTGCTGGAGTAGTTGGGCGGTCGGGTGTCGCGGGCCCCGATGTGACTGGAGTAGCTGGCAGTCGGGTGCCGGGGGCACCGTTGTGACTGGAGTTGTTGAGTGGTCGGGTGCCGGCAGCACCGTTGTGACTGAAATAGCTGGGTAGTAGGGTGCCGGCGGCACCATTGTGACTGGGGTAGCTGGCAGTCGGGTGCCGTTGGCACCGCTGTGGCGGGAGTTGTAGAGTGAGCAGGTGCCGGGGGCACCGTTGTGACTGGAGTTGCTGGCAGTCGGGTGCCGGGGGCACCATTGTAACTGGAGGAGGCGGGCGCCGGGAGACCTCGATGGTTATGCTCGGGGCCCGGTGTGACTGGCAGTCGGGTGCCGTGGTGTAACGACCCGAGAATCTGATTACCGGGAAGGCCCGATAACCTGAGACTCCCACCGCCACCTACGAGTCCGAAGACTCAGAAGGGTTAAAAGAATGGTGTGGAGACTACACAAGTATCACAAATAATTGCAGAAATTAATCAGTTATATAATTAAGCAGGAAATAAATTAACAGTTTACATGATATATGGTCTACAAGATATATTAAAATAAACATCAGCAGTAGTCCACAACTAGTACAGAGACAAGAAAGAAAAGTACAGCTACACGGGGCATATCCCGGCTCTGACCACTGGCACTAACGCTGGGCACCTGAACCACGCTGAGCCTCAGACGCGCTCCCCTGAAGCCGCGACTCACCTGAAACACGGTGAAAACACACAGGGAATGAGTCTCAGAACAAGACTCAGTAGGGATCACTCGAACCCTACCTCGCAAACGGAGAAACCGCTACGCTAGCAGTAAGCGAGTACCTCGAAAAGGGAAGCCATGCCATCTACAAAACACCAATCTCACGGCACGAAAACCGACACACGTGCCACGGTGTAACGACCGGAACACCACGGTCAACACGACAAAACCCGAAGGTTGAAGTCGCACGACTGACAATCTGTCACTCCCGACTCGACAGGAGTACCTCCCACTAGAAGCACAGTCGGTAGCGTCCCCTGACGTCTTACACCGCACCGCAGGTGAACTGCCTAACGTGGTAGCTCCTACCAGAGGCACGGACACCGAACAAGTAACCATAAAGCAAGCGACTAGCTGGGGTCATGCTCGTCAGCGCGTGTCCACTGCCCCAACCACGTGTGCACACACAGACCGCGCGTCCCTAGTCTGGCCCTCTGACCGATTTTTCCCTCAGCCGGACTCTAGCTGCAAGACGTGGGGCCCCATGGAAACCGGTCCACAAACCGTCTCTAAGGGTAGCCTCTCCACCACTCCCTGGTGGGACCACACGAGTGTAAGCAGGCTACGACTAGTGGAGGGTCACTACGGAGTAGACTCTCAAGTCAACGGAAAACAACGTCCGCATCCGACGACGTACGGGGACCGTCCCACGTACCAGCACCGTCGCACGGTGACCACGGTCGGAAAAGAAACGGGGTTGCAAACCACTCGGGGCAACCCTGAGCCTGACGGTCTACCCTAGACGCGTCACAGGCTCTGACGGTCTAAGGCTGGACCGTCACAACCATCTGACAGCCCATCACAGGGGTGTCAGACCCTCGGTGCAACAACGACTGTGACGCGCCTACCCTGGTGCGTCACAGACCCTGACGCAACCAGCCTGGTGCGTCACAAGACACGAAGGAACAAACTGTGAAGCGTGCCACTCGGTGCGTCACAGACTGTAACGGACCAAGTCTGGTGCGTTACAGGGTGGGAATGCGTCCACTCTAACGCACCCACACAGGGGTGTCACAAGGCTGAGACGCGCCAAGCCTGGTGCGTCACATGCCTTGACCCCCAACGGTCAAAAATCAACGGTCAAAAGCCAACAGTCGAACGTCCCTCACGGTCCAACCCAGGTGCGTCACAGCACCTGTGGCGGTCTATCGTGGGACCGTCACAGCCCACAGACTCCAGTTGGATGAAAATGGAACTGTGACGCACCCATCGAAGCGCGTCACATGGTGTGACGGTCACTGGAAGGACCGTCACACCCGTCCGAGGGCGAAACGGCGTGAAACGCCCAAAAATTCCAACCACGCCCCCATGCTTCCATAGGAGAGAGGGAAATCGAAGGGGAAGACCCCTGGGGACCCCTAGCATGCTTCTAAGCCATCAAAACGCCGAATCGCAGCATAAAAACATAGATCGGGCGAACTCTCCCAAAATCATGCTTTTGCCCAAACCCGCTCAAAGACACCCCTCTCGGCTCCCATTCGGCCTACAAAACGCGGGAGATGACGGGATGAGCATAGGGATTCATCCCCCTACCTCAATGGAGCAAAAGTTCCTCCGAATCGAGCTCAAATCACGAAGAACGCTTTTGGAAACCCCGCTCCTTCACGCTTCCCACGAACACCGCACGCCCACGAGATCGCCTCGCCGCCGCCCACGTCGCCGCGCCATCGCCCTGCCGCCGTCTGCAGTCGGAGAGAGGCCCGCCGCGTCGAAATGGGAGAGAGAGAGGGCGAGGGGGGCGGTCACGATGGGAGGAAGAAGAAGAGGAGGAAGAAGAAGGGTGGGGGAGAGAGAGAAAAGAGAGGGTATTTATAGAAAATCCGAGAATTCTAAAAAATATCAAAAAATAAAAAATTACATTTTCGCGATCCTCGGAACGCACCGATCGCAACGGTACCACTATCGCCTAGGTGAACGACCCGGTTCACCAGCAACGAGGTTCTGAAGGTATTATCAAAACACACACCGGTAATCGAAAAACACACGCGAAAATATCGCAGAACGCTTCCGGGTCTCTGAAACAACTTCGGATTGCGCCGATCCGAACACGAAAGATGTCCGAAACGAAATTTTGGACACAGCGGAGTCGGACACTCCGAGAAACCAGATCCGGGACCCATGAAAAAGGATCCGAAAGGTCCGGGATATTACAGCCCTCCCCCTTAAAGAATTTCATCCTCGAAATTGAGAACATCCCAACGGGAAGAAAGAGGAAAACTCACTCAAACAAGTAAGGCAACTGCTGACGCATCTCGTCCTCACGTTCCCAAGAAGCCTCACCACCAGTGTGCCGCTGCCACACCACCTTAACCAAGGGGATGACCTTGTTCCACAGGCGCTGCTCTCGCCTATCCTCCATGCGGACTGGAAACTCTGGGAGAGAAAGATCAGGAGTCACCTCGGGCCAAACAGAATCCTCAAGCACATGAGAGTCATCGGGCATATATTTCCGCAACATCGAGACGTGGAACACGTCATGCACCGACGCCAACTCAGGGGGTAACTGCAACCGATAAGCTACCTCACCGATGCGCTCCACGATGTGGAAAGGACCAATATAGCGGGGACTCAGCTTCCCACGCCGTCTAAAACGCATCACCCCCTTCATCGGAGAAACTCTCAAGAACATGCGATCGCCCACGGCGAACGCGAGAGGCTGCCGCCTACGGTCAGCATAGCTCTTCTGCCGACTCTAGGCCGCCAACATGTTCTGACGAACCAGGTGCACAACATCCACACACTGCTGCACCAACTCCAGTCCCGTCAAAACGCGCTCACCAACCTCAAACCAATCGAGTGGAGTCCGACACGGACGCCCATACAACGCCTCATAAGGAGCCATGCCGAGGCTCGAATGATAACTGTTATTGTAGGTAAACTCCACCAATGGTAGGTGGTGAATCCAACTCCCCTGTCACTCCAGGCAGCAAGATCTCAACATGTCCTCCAAAGTCTGGATGGTCCTCTCCGACTGACCATCTGACTGAGGATGATACGCCGAGCTAAATGCCAAATCTGTGCCAAGAGCTCGCTGGAAACTCCTCCAGAATCCAGAAGTGAAGCACGGATCTCGATCCGACACAATGGAAATGGGAATCCCATGCAACGGAACGATCCGCTCCACATAAAGACGAGCCAACTTGGGCATACTCTAGCTGACTTTGATCGGTAATAACCAAGTCACCTTCGTCAGCCTATCCACCAACAACCAAATACTGTCCTGCCCACTCAGAGTCCTCGGCAATCCCACCATGAAATCCGTGGTCACCTGGTCCCACTTCCACGCGGGAACATCTAGGGGCTGGAGAGTACCTCCCGGTCGCTGATGTCCCGCATTCACATGCTTACAGGTCAGGCACCTGACAACAAATTCGGCAACATCTCTCTTCATACCTGGCTACCAGAACTGTCTCCGCAAGTTCCGATACATCTTCGTCGCACCCGGGTGCACGGTGTACCTGCTCCCATGAGCCTCGCGCAACACCGCACGACGAACATGCTCGTCGGCTGGGACGTACAGCCTACCGTGGAACCTCATGGCACCGTCCTCGCCGAGCTCCACATCAGCCATGGCCAAAATCCGGGGCAACTCAGGGTCCGCATGCCGAGCCTCTGTCACCTGACGGCGGATAGCAGGCGTGACAGTCAGACTAGCAAGCACCACAAACCCTGGCTCCTGGGGAATCTTGAGCATGAACAAAAATTCGGGCAGTTGTTCCTAGAGCCTCCACTTCCTCAACATCAAGGCACTGACCGTGACCTTTCGAATCAAAGCATCGGCGACGACATTCATCCTGCCCGACTGATAAGACAGGGTGAAGTCATAATCCTTCATGAACTCCATCCAACGTCTCTGCCTGAGGTTAAGGTCCCTCTGCGTGAACACATACCTCAAACTCTGATGGTCAGTGAACACCTAGAACTTCTCACCATACAAATAATGCCTTCAGATCTTCATCGCGAAGATCACAGCCGCTAACTCCAGGTCATGGGTAGGGTAGTTCTCTTCGTGAGGCTTCAGCTGCCGAGATGAATAGGCCACCACTCTACCATGCTGCATCAACACAGGACCCAATCTGACCCCGAAAGCATCTGTACACACCACAAAACCTCCCGATCCTGAAGGTAAAACCAACACCGGAGCCGAAGTGAGCAATCTCTTCAGTTCCTTGAAACTCTGCTCACGCTCCTCAGACCACACGAAAGGCACATCCTTCCACGTAAGTCTAGTCATCGGGGCCGCAATGCAAGAAAAATTCTGAATAAACCACCGATAATAGCCCACAAGTCCCAAGAAACTCCGGATCTCCGTCACAGACCTCGACTTCGGCCACTGCATTACTGCCTCGACCTTGGCGGGGTTCACGGAAATACCATCACCAGAAATCACGTGCCCTAAAAAGTGCACTTCACGAAGCCAGAACTCACACTCATACAACTGGTGATCTCGTAACGTCTGCAGCACCACACCCAAATGGTACGCGTGCTCCTCGGTAGACCGTGAATAGACAAGGATGTCGTCCACAAATATGACCACGAACTGGTCTAGATACGGATGAAACACCCTCTGCATCAAGTGCATGAAGGCTGCGGGGGTATTGGTGAGCCCAAACGGCATCACCAAGAACTCATAATACCCGTACCTCGTACTGAACGCAGTCTTCTCCACATCGGACTCTCGAATCCTCAGTTGATAGTAACCGGACCGCAAATCAATCTGTGAGAACACTCGGGCAGACTGAAGCTGGTCGAACAAATCATCAATCCGTGACAACGGATACTTGTTCTTAATGGTCACCTCATTCAACTGCTGGTAGTCAATGCACAACCGCAAGCTACCGTCCTTCTTCTTCACGAACAACACGGGTGCACCCCAAGGGGAAAAGCTAGGACGAATATACCCATTGACCAGCAGCTACTGCAACTGCGCCCTCAACTCCCTCAACTCAGCGGGGGCCATACGGTAGGGAGCCTTCGCTAAAGGTCCTGTACCAGGCACAACCTCGATAACGAAATCGATCTCCCGCTGGGGAGGCAATCCAAGCAAGTCCTCCGAAAAAATATCAGGGAACTCGCACACCACCGGGATGTCCTCGACATCCGGCTCCATCCGGTCTGCCACAACCACGGAGGCGAGAAAACCCTGACAACCCGCATCAAGCAAACGACGAGCTCGAATCGCAGAAATAAGAAAGCGGGAAGAGGAAGACCTGATACCTTGGAAATAGAAGGTGGGTCCGTGAAGTGGCCTAAAATAAACCCTCTTCGAGCCGCAATCCACCAACACATGATGTGCCTCGAGCCAATCCATGCCCAAAAGCACATCAAAGTCCTGAAGCGGCAACGCATAGAGCCTAGCCGGCAAACTCCACCCTTCCACCCACACAAGAACTTCATCGAAACAATACGGAGTGATCATAAAATCACCCGAAGGTAACTCCACTACCAAATCACAGGACAACTGGGTCACCGGCTCCTTAATACTCAGCACGGAATCCTCCGAAATAAACGAATGAGACGTGCCAGAATCAAACAAAACTCGAGCCGCACAACCCAAAATCTGAACGGTACCTTCCACGAGCTGTGACGCCACTGCCTCTGCCTTGGTCATGTGTGTGATCTGGCCTCGAGCTCTCTGCCTGCCTCCCACACTAGCTGACCTGGGAAGCGGCGGATACTGTCCCTGCTACTGCTGCTCCTGCCTCTGCTGCGGGGGAACCTGCTGCTGCCTCTGAGGACAGTCACGCGCCATATGCCCTGGCTGGTCACACCGGAAATAAACTATCGGCACTGTGCACTGCCTGCCTGGATGGAACTCGCTACACCGTGGACACGGTCCTCGCGATCCATCCACTGATCCCTGACGCTGAAAAAGAATCAGCTGATGTACACTGCCCGATGATGCCTGCCTCTAATCCTTGGGCTTCTTCTTACTGAACTCCTTCTTGAAAAACTTCTTGACCTTAGAGCCAAAAGACACGGGTCCTGTCGCCGACGCTGCCGGTGCCGGAAGGAACCCTGCTGCTGGGTAGCCGACTGTTGGCTGCGACCCTACAAAGACTGCCCCTAGCTAATCGGTCCTCGAGTCCTCTGCATATCCATCTCCAAAGAAGCCGCAACACGAGACGCTGTCTCTAGATCAGTGGCCGCATTCGCGATCAAATGGTGCCTCAACTCCTGCCTCAAGCCCTGTACGAACTGTGCGGTCTTCACCTTCTCATGCTCCATGATATGAGGTGCATACCGACCCAGCTCAACAAATCGGGCCCTGTACTGCAACACTGACATGTCGCCCTGAACCAGCTCCAGAAACTCACGCATTCATTGCGTAGCTATATACTCTGGGCAGTAGGTACGCTCGAAAGCACTAACAAAGTCACTCCACGCAATCTGCTCGAGTGGACGAAGCTGGAAGGACATCTTCAACTCAGAAGACCACCACTCCCGAGTCGTACCCTGCAACTGGTTGTAGGCCAACATCACTCTATCCTCCGCAGTACACCGCATGGAACTGAACACCCGCTCCATCTCGTCGAGACAACTCCGAGCCATATCAGGGTCTGGCTGACCGCCGTAGTAAGGTGGATGAAACTGCATAAAATCTCTCACTGCTCGGCCTGGCCCACCCCTAGTCGACGAGCCCTCACCAACCTCTCCGCCGACTGCTGCGACATAAGCTGGTACATGCCACGGAAGAAATCCTCGGCCCCCGGAAACCTCGCAGCATCCGCTGCCTCGGTGGCCGCAGGTGGCGCTCTACTATGCTCCTCCTGCTCCTGCTGAACCTCCTGCTGAATCTTCTGACCTCCAGCCGATTGCCCCTGCTGAGAGCGAGTGCCCCACCTCGACGCCATGCTCGCTCCTGAAGCAAAAGACAGGAAACACGGAAACAACGAGGTTAAGAAAAACACACGATGCCTGATGCCAGCGTCAACTGTACATCATCACTATGGACTAGTGGACCACCACAATTACTTATGATTCTCGTATAATCCCACAACCACTGCTCTGATACCTGCTATAACGAACCGAGAATCCGATTACCAGGAAGGCCGGATAACCCGAGACTCGCACCGCCACCCACGAGTCCGAAGACTCGGAAGGGTTAAAAGGATGGTGTGGAGACTACACAAGTATCACAAATAATTACAGAAATTAATCAGTTATATAATTAAACAAGAAATAAATTAACAGTTTACATGATACATGGTCCACAAGATATAATAAAATAAATAATAGCAGTAGTCCTAAACTAGTACAGAGATAAGAAAGAAAAGTACAGCTACATGGGGCATACCCCGGCTCTGACCACTGGCACTAACGCTGGGCACCTGAACCACGCTGAGCCTCAGACGCGCTCCCCTGAAGCCGCGACTCACCTGAAACACGGTGAAAACACGCAGGGAATGAGTCTCAGAATAAGACTCAGTAGGGATCACTCGAACCCTACCTCGCAAACGGAGAAACCGCTACGCTAGCAGTAAGCGAGTACCTCGGAAAGGGAAGCCATGCCATCTACAAAACACCAATCTCACGGCACGAAAACCGACACACGTGCCACGGTGTAACGACCGGAACACCACGGTCAACACGACAAAACCCGAAGGTTGAAGTCGCACGACTGACAGTCTATCACTCCGGACTCGACAGGAGTACCTCCCACTAGAAGCACAGTCGGTAGCGTCCCCTGACGTCTTACACCGCACCGCAGGTGAACTGCCTAACGTGGTAGCTCCTACCAGAGGCACGAACACCGAACAAGTAACCACAAAGCAAGCGACTAGCTGGGGTCACGCTCGTCAGCGCGTGTCCACTACCCCCAACCACGTGTGCACACACAGACCGCGCATCCCTGGTCTGGCCCTCTGACCGGTTTTCCCCTCAGCCGGACTCTAGCTGCAAGACGTGGGGCCCCACGGAAACTGGTCCACAAACCGTCTCTAAGGGTAGCCTCTCCACCACTCCCTGGTGGGACCACACGTGTGTAAGCAGACTACGACTAGTGGAGGGTCACTACGGAGTAGACTCTCAAGTCAACGGAAAATAACATCTGCATCCGACGACATACGGGGACCGTCCCACGTACCAGCACCGTCGCACGGTGACCACGGTCGGAAAAGAAACGGGGTTGCAGACCACCCGGGGTAACCCTGAGCCTGACGGTCTACCCTAGACGCGTTACAGGCTCTGATGGTCTAAGGCTGGACCGTCACAGTCATTTGACAGCCCAACACAGGGGCGTCAGACCCTCGGTGCAACAACGACTGTGACGCGCCTACCCTGGTGCGTCACAGACCCTGACGCACCCAGCCTGGTGCGTCACAAGGCACGAAGGAACAAACTGTGACAGGTGCCACTCGGTGCATCACATACTATAACGGACCAAGTCTGGTGCGTTACAGGGTGGGAATGCGTCCACTCTAATGCACCCACACAGGGGCGTCACAAGGCTGTGACGCGCCAAGCCTGGTGCGTCACATGCCTTGACCCCCAACGGTCAAAAATCAACGATCAAAAGCCAACGGTCGAACGTCCCTGACGGTCCAACCCAGGTGCGTCACAGCACCTGTGGCGGTCTATCGTGGGACCGTCACAGCCCACAGACTCCAGTTGGATGAAAACGGGACTATGACGCACCCATCCAGGCGCGTCACATGGTGTGACGGTCACTGGAAGGACCGTCACACCCGTCCGACGGCGAAACGGCGTGAAACGCCTAAAAATTCCAACCATGCCCCCACGCCTCCATAGTAGAGGGGGAAATCGAAGGGGAAGACCCCTGGGGACCCCTAGCATGCTTCTAAGCCATCAAAACACCGAATCGCGGCCTAAAATTATAGATCGTGCGAACTCTCCCAAAATCATGCTTTTGCCCAAACCCGCTCAAAGACACCCCTCTCGGCTCCCATTCGGCCTACAAAACGCTGGGGATGACGGGATGAGCATAGGGATTCGTCCCCCTACCTCAATGGAGCAAAAGCTCTTCCGAATCGAGCTCAAATCACGAAGAACGCTTTTAGAAATCCCGCTCCTTCACGCTTCCCACGAACACCGCACGCCCACGAGATCGCCTTGCCGCCGCCCACGTCGCCGCGCCGCCGTTTGCAGCCGGAGAGAGGCCCGCCGCGTCGAAATGGGAGAGAGAGAGGGAGAGGGGGGCAGTCACGGTGGGAGGAAGAAGAAGAGGAAGAAGAGGAAGGGTGGGGGAGAGAGCGAAAAGAGAGGGTATTTATAGAAAATTCAGAAATTCTAGAAAATACCAAAAAAATCAAAAATTACATTTTTGCGATCTTTGTAACGCACCGATCGTAACAGTACCACTCTCGCCTAGGTGAACGACCCGATTCACCCGCAACGAGGTTCCAAAGGTATTACCGAAACACACACCAGTAATCGAAAAATATGCGTGGAAAAGCCGCAGAACGCTTCCGGGCCTCCGAAACAACTCCAGATCGCGCCGATCCGAACACGAAAGATGTCCGAAACGAAATTTCGGACACAACGGAGTCGGACACTCCGAGAAACCAGATCCGGGACCCATGAAGAAGGATCCGAAAGGTCCGGGATATTACACGTGGGCACCGTTGTGACTGAAGGAGGCGGGCACCGGGAGACCTCGATGGTTGTGCTCGGGGCTCGATGTGACTGGAGTCGGGTGCCGGAGGCACCGTTGTGACTGGAGTTGCTTAGTGGTCGGGTGCCGTGGGCCCCGATATGACTGGAGTTGCTGGAAGTTGGGTGCCGGGGGCACCGTTGTGACTGGAGTTGTTGACAGTCGGGTGCCGAGGGCACCATTGTGACTGAAGGAGGCGGGCGTCGGGAGACCTCGATGGCCGTGCTCTGGGCCTGGTGTGACTGGCAGTCGGGTGTCGGAGGCACCGTTGTGACTGAAGGAGGCGGGTGCCGTGAAGCGGCTGAGACCCGAGTGCATGTACATGTGTTCAATTGGTTTCATGCTGTATGAGAGCCGCATGGGGTTTACAAATGGGCCGAGGAGGCCGAAGTACAATGGGCACAAGCCGCGGGACAATTCCGACACGTGGGTCGGTCGCTGGGTCAATGCGGGATAAAGCGGATATCCGCGTGTTTTACAGAGGCTCCCCATGAGGAGATCGAGACAAGCCCGACTGCCTAGGTGGCAGGGGCGGTCGTGGGCTGGCGCCTGACAGAGGTTGGACGCGGCTCAAGGTGAGCGGTCGGGTCCGGGCCTCGGAAGGCGAATGTCATGCTGGGGAGTCGAGGCCGGCCCCGGGAATATTATTCCCGGGCAAGGGTCCGGGTAACTCTAGTCATCAGTCTGAGCGGTCGACGGCTAGCTCAGAGCGGGCGGTGGGCACGTAGTTCTATGTTAGAAGCTGGTGCGGCATCATGGCGTATGCGCGGCCACCGTGGGTTGTCATACGCGGGCGGACCTGGGATGCGGGTCTGTTCGTCGTTGTTATAACGCCTTATACGCAATGGGCATGGACTTGTGTGCGATAGCTAGAGGCCGCGTGAGGGGAGTACGTGTGACATACCCTCGGCGTGTACGAGCCGATCAACATGCCAACCGCGCGCGCACTTAGCTCCTCGCGTCCCCGACCCTTGCCGAAGGCCTCGGGAGTCCGAGGGCGCGTCAGTTAGGTCGGAGGGTGTTGCATTACATCCCTCATTCCATCCCTATTGCCTTCCTTTGCATGTTCGTTACCCCTTGAGCTCCCTAGGGGGGCTTTTATAGGGGAAGATGAAGGGTCATGGGGGGTTTAGGCGGACCAAGTTGAGGGTCCAACTTGGTCAGGGTAAACCCCCTAAACATTGGCATTTTTATTTTATTTTTGTATTTGTTGTGTGTTTTGTGTGTGTGTAACGGAGTGGGGAGATGGGGTTTAGGCGGACTAGCCCAAGGGGCTGGTCTGGTCCGCCTAAACCCATCACGGAAGGTTTTTTTTTTTGTTAAAAAACTTTTTTTTAATTTGGATGGGGTTTAGGCGGACCAGAACCAAGGCTGCATCTGGTCCGCCTAAACCCCTCCCCGGAGGGGTTTACGCGGAGTAAAAAATATTTTTTTTATTTTCCGTGGGGGTTTAGGCGGACCAGCTTTGGGGGTGAGGCTGGTCCGGGTAAACCTGTAGCGACCCGGATTCCAGATACCCGGTGCACCCGGTAAAAATACCGAATACACGTGATACCATGTGGGACCCGCGAGGCCTCCCAAGCGCGGGAAAGCGCCGAAGGGGTAAAAGGCATGTGTAGAGTACATTGAAGCCACAGAGATATAACAGTAAGCAATTTGATTAGATTGGGTTGCTAAAGTAGCAGAAATAAAATTACATTTTCGTTAATAATTTCAACAATTACAATTATACACAGAGTCCAGCCCAAAGGAAAGACAACAAGTCTAGCTCAGTACAGTCTGACAGAAAGAAACGTACACAAAAGTCGGGAGAAGCCCGACGCAGGTACAGCTGGCAGCTACAACAGCAAGCGAGCACTCCGCCAGGAACAGCAGAGGCAGATGTCGAACCCACCTGAAAAGCAGCAGGGGTGAGTCTCAACAGAAACTCAGTAGGGGTCACGCGGATCCCCACTGGACATCGCACAAAGCGAAGGCAACGGAAGCAACAACAAAGCAGCAGGAACAGCAGGTGTAGCAAAGCAGGAAAAGCTACGCTACAAAGCTGTAAAGGAACAGACGGGAAGTAGGAGTAGGGAACACGCAGGAGAGGGTGAGAACCCGCACCAAACAAGCGGCTACCGAACTAACCTCGGCACCCCAAACTACTCCAAACGAAAGGCAACAGATGGATGACCCCAAACTCTCACAGAAGGGTACATCAGTCTGTCAACCAGCCCAACAAAGGCGAAGGCGAACACCGACACCGGGAAACAGACAAAACACGACAGAGAATGTCGTGCACAAAGCCCCACACACGATCAGAACACCGTGCGGACAACAAAACACTGACCCCGAGTACAGCCACGAACGGGCAACTCGCAAAGGTCACAACGCGCAAGAAAACGCGAAGAACTACGCGTCACGTGACGGAAGCACCCCCTTACAAAGCCAGCTGCGTCCACTGACGTCTCACGCTGCACCTCAAGTGTCTCACCTACAGTACTGCTGTAACAACAGCAGAGATGTAAACACCAGCTGAACCAAACAGTAACAGCAAAACAAGTAACTAGTCAGGGTCACGCCCGTCGACGTAAGTCCTCAGTCCCTGACCACGTGTGCACACACTGGCTCTAGCCCAAAGCCAGGTCCTCTAGCTAGTATTCTCCCTCGGTAGGACGCTACCGTTTGGCCAGGAGCCCGCGGAACCAGCTACAACCGCTCAATGGGAAACACTCCTCTGCTTTCCGCAAGCAGGACGGCACTCAACAGACCTTAGAGCAACAACAAGTGGAGGCTTCACACGACACAGAAGCTCAAAACACAAGTGCCGAAGTACTAACGGGCAACCACACCCCTCAACACGTACTTCGAGGCACCAAATGGCAGCATCGCCACTGCCGACAACTCAGGACAAGCAACTAGACCTCCTATGTAACGATCCTGAGTCGAACGACTCAAAGGCAAGATCGTCACAAACAGCGGAACAAGCCGCCAATCGGTCTAATCCTAAGCCAGAGAAACCACGCTCCGCAGAAAACAACACACGGAGACCTGAGGGAAGCACCAAGAACCCTCAGCACAGCTGGACACGCAAACTGAGGTAGAACAACGCCTCGAAGCATCCAGAAACAGTGTCTCGGACAGGACAGAACCGCCAAGACACACACAAACAAGGTCACACGTCAACCACTGGGTCAAACCGGGTTGACCTGAACCAAACAACAACAGCATACAGCAGCAGGATCAAGAATCCTACCACAAGTAAGAAGACTCCTGGCTACCTTACAACGTAGTCTTAACCCTCATAGGACATCAAGAGACATCCACAGGACAACGGGCAGACCACAAGGCCAAGCCAAGACACACAAACATCAACAGACGGAAAACCAAGGCACAAGGAAAGTAACGCACCAGCCCTAGACCGCTACTAGCAAGTGACGGTCTAGCCAGGGCCGTTATTTCCCAAACGACGGACGGACACAGGCCGTCACACACCACCCTGATAACCTACAAAACCACACAAAAGCCAAGTAACGCACAGGACCAGGGGCGTTACAAGCAACCGACGCACGGAGGCTCCACCGTTACTTCCAACGGCATAGCCACCCAGACCAAAGCCAAGTAACGCACGACGCCAGGCGCGTTACTCACAAACGATGCGGCAGGAGAGGGCCGTCAGGGACAAATGACGCGCAGGGGCCTATCCGTTACATCCAACGGCATAGCCACCCTCAACCCAACACGACAGCAAACGACGGACGGAGGCACGCGCGTTACTCTCTAACGACGCACAGGGGCTCCACCGTCGCTTCCAACGGGACAGCCACCCAACCTCGTCCACACAGAATGTAACGGCCAGGGGCAGGCGCGTTACACTCAAAATGATGCACAGGGGTACGACCGCCGGAGGCACCGCCTCAACGAGTCAACGTCAGTCAACAGGCAAGCAACGGCCTGGGCAAGGCGCGCCGCTTCCATCTAACGCGCTGGGTCAAGCGCGTTAGACCAACCGACTTAACCCCCAAAGAAAACGACAAAACGCAAGTAACAGCCAGACACTGGCGCGTTACACGGGAATGACGCACCACCCTTGGGCCGTCACTTACCCAGAAGCAAAAAAGCTCAAAACAACACAGACCAAACGACGGTCAGTCGTAGGGCCGCTAAATCAAGTAACGGTCGCTGGCATGACCGCCACTTCGGTTACGGCGGGAAAACATAGGATTGGCCGAATCGGCCCGATCCACGCCCCATTCACGCCGAAACACAGGGGAACAAACCACAACGGCAAAAGACAACACCAGGGCATAAAAAACCCCACATGCAACATCAAAAACGCAAGATTCGGGCGATTTTACCAAATCAACCCTAAGTGGGTCACCGAGGTTCCCGGGCTTCTACCGGCCTCGAATGAACACCAAATCGCACGAAAACTACGTGGATGGGATTCTAACATCCCTGCGGTCATTTAGAAACTAACTGAACCGCAAACGGTCACCGTTTACCGGCCGACCCTAAAAACCACGAAAATCACGGTTTAGGCAAAACAAGCCCAAACAAACTCGTTTCCTAGCCGAACGACGTGCAATGGCAGGGAAAACGAAGATGGAGAAGTAAGGATCCGTCACCCTACCTCCACCGAAGAAACCGTGCCCCGAAGGGACTAAACCACGCCGAAAACCACTCGCGAACCGATTTCACCGGCTTTGAATCCACCGTTCGGGATCGCGCCAGAATCGATCCGATCCTCGCTCCATCGCGCATCCAACCAGCTCCACGGCCTCGCCACCTCGCCCACCTACGCCTCCGTCTGCAGCCGGAGCCGGAAAGGGGAGAGAACGAGAGAGAACGGGAGAGAGACGGACGGTCGCGCGAATGAGAAGGAGAGAGAGAAAGAGAAAAGAAAAAGGAAAAGAAATTAGGAAATTTTCCTAATTTCTGAAAATTCCGAAAATGCGCCGAAAATGCACAAATTCAGAAAAATACGCAAAAATAGTCGAAACGACCGGCTCGAAGAGTACATCGTCACTGCAGCATCCACGAGCTCGAGAATTGACAAACAAACTCACCGTAGGGTTCCGTAACTAGTACTTGAGAAAAACCCACACGGCTCGTCAAACTCAACTCGGAAGCCACAAAAGCGAACCGAAACTCAACGAAACCAATCCGAAACAGATCCGAAAGATCCAACAAAGATCCAACAAGATCCGCAAAAGATCCATCAAGATCCAGGACATTACATCCTCCCCTCCTTTAAGAAATTTCGCCCTCGAAATTAAGGACTAGCAAAGGAGAAGCAGGGGAAGAACAACCCACGACACAAATCTCGGAAAACACAGCTCAGAGGAACACCGTCAGATCACAATTACAGGCACACACTCTAGCTTCCCAGACAGCAAGTCTACAGCACGAGTACGGCACCAAAGTGAACACAACTGACACCTCCGAAGCAAGGGCAACGTCGTTTACGTCTCACAGGGCAGGAGACACGACAGCCACAACAACAGACAACCGAAAAACACAATAACAACATGGCAAGCAGCAGCTTACACAAGGAGACACGGTCCTCACAGCTGACAGCTCGACCACATCATCGGCTCCAGTGCCAAAGGCAACAGGGAACACCTGGCACAGAGAACGCCAACGACAACAACACCACTGGACCACAAACACCATCACGTCAGCACTCACTCAGACATCACATCTGATCAAGTCGCAAGCTCACTCCAAGGAAGAAGAGTACAGCAAAGCTAACTGACAAGACAATGGTCCAAGACAAGAACACAAAATCATAAATAAACAGCGCCAGAACAACACAACGGCAACACCTGCAGAATTTTGGCTCCGCACAACACGCAGTGCCAAGAAACACATCTGCAAGCAGGGTCACAACAAGGCACAAGAACAGCTGAGCACACAACCACACAAGAACGGTTTACGCATCAGACTGCTCACCAAGAGAAGACCCACAACAACAAGAAACGACAACAATCTCGGGGAACGCAACTCAAGGACTAGCAACACGCCTCAAGAGCACAACACCCAAGAAGGAAAAAGCAGAGCAAAGGGTACTTAATCAGCAAGGAATGCTAACCAATTCCCCAACACTCACACAATTGCCAATGCCAACACAAGAAAACCACAAACAAAGGCACGGCAACTGACGACATCAAGGCACGAGAAGCCAAGACGAAGTCACATCGAGAAAGAAAGAACCTCTCGACAAACGGGTAGCCAACCCACACACTTCAGCTGTACTCTCAACAACGTGCACATGCAACAGAACAACATCGGAAATCGCATCTCAGCACACACCAGCGCCATCGCAATCAACAAGATCGCAATTAACACGCCACGAGCACCGATCCAACGAATAGCCGAACACAAAGAGCCTAAGTGCAACAAGAGAAGAGCACCAGCTTCAGCACAAAGCACAAGGAAAGCATCAATCTCAGCTTACCTTCACGTCCCGACACAATAAATGAGCCTTCACAACACATCGGCCGTTAGACACAGCACGACAATTACGGTACACAACAGCTCTTAACACCATTACGGAGTCCAAAGCCAAGCAACCGTACAACAAGGAGCAGATCAGACTCAAAACAAAGCTGTCTACGCTTAAGCAGACACAGGACAAGGCATCACTAAGACAGCAAATCCAAGGCAAACCTCGGAAAAGCATCACCACGAAGGACGAGAAGCAACAAGCTCAACAACAGCAGCTCACCAGGAAGGGAAAATCCTAGGTTCGCTCGAGCAACTTCTCAATCGAGGCAACACGATAATCGAAACAACCGAAACAACAATGCATCAGGAGCCACACCGACTCAAGCCGAGACAACACAAGCAACGTAAAAACGTGCATGGCCATCACACCAACGCTAAAAGTCATAAGCTACCTGAGCAAAATACAGAAAACAGCTCGAACAATGCACTGCAGGTTCATGCCAACCGACAAACACTGCCAAGCGCAACACGATCGAGACCAACTTCAAAATGAACGAAGCACATCGTCACATCCAGACGAGAGCAAAAATCATCTCGTACAGTGCCAACCAAGCACGCACAAGACCACACGCGAGAAGCACTGCGATAAACCATCGCAACACCTACGCCAGCAAGAGACTGTACTGGGCCTAAGGACTCTGGAAACTGTATATCTCGGATTCCCATGTACTTCACACAACAACGCTCTGATAGCTCAGAAAAGAAACTCCGAACATCTCAGAACACTGCTCTGATACCACCTGTAGCGACCCGGATTCCAGATACCCGGTGCACCCGGTAAAAATACCGAATACACGTGATACCATGTGGGACCCGCGAGGCCTCCCAAGCGCGGGAAAGCGCCGAAGGGATAAAAGGCATGTGTAGAGTACATTGAAGCCACAGAGATATAATAGTAAGCAATTTCATTAGATTGGGTTGCTAAAGTAGCAGAAATAAAATTACATTTTCGTTAATAATTTCAACAATTACAATTATACACAGAGTCCAGCCCAAAGGAAAGACAACAAGTCTAGCTCAGTACAGTCTGACAGAAAGAAACGTACACAGAAGTCGGGAGAAGCCCGACGCAGGTACAGCTGGCAGCTACAACAGCAAGCGAGCACTCCGCCAGGAACAGCAGAGGCAGACGTCGAAACCCACCTGAAAAGCAGCAGGGGTGAGTCTCAACAGAAACTCAGTAGGGGTCACGCGGATCCCCACTGGACAGCGCACAAAGCGAAGGCAACGGAAGCAACAACAAAGCAGCAGGAACAGTAGGTGTAGCAAAGCAGGAAAAGCTACGCTACAAAGCTGTAAAGGAACAGACGGGAAGTAGGAGTAGGGAACACGCAGGAGAGGGTGAGAACCCGCACCAAACAAGCTGCTACCGAACTAACCTCGGCACCCCAAACTACTCCAAATGAAAGGCAACAGATGGATGACCCCAAACTCTCACAGAAGGGTACATCAGTCTGTCAACCAGCCCAACAAAGGCGAAGGTGAACGCCGACACCGGGAAACAGACAAACAGAACGTCGTGCACAAAGCCCCACACACGATCAGAACACCGTGCGGACAACAAAACACTGACCCCGAGTACAGCCACGAACGGGCAACCCGCAAAGGTCACAACGCGCAAGAAAATGCGAAGAACTACGCGTCACGTGACGGAAGCACCCCCTTACAAAGCCAGCTGCGTCCACTGACGTCTCACGCTGCACCTCAAGTGTCTCACCTACAGTACTGCTGTAACAACAGCAGAGATGTAGACACCAGCTGAACCAAACAGTAACAGCAAAACAAGTAACTAGTCAGGGTCACGCCCGTCGACGTAAGTCCTCAGTCCCTGACCACGTGTGCACACACTGGCTCTAGCCCAAAGCCAGGTCCTCTAGCTAGTATTCTCCCTCGGTAGGACGCTACCGTTTGGCCAGGAGCCCGCGGAACCAGCTACAACCGCTCAATGGGAAACACTCCTCTGCTTTCCGCAAGCAGGACGGCACTCAACAGACCTTAGAGCAACAACAAGTGGAGGCTTCACACGACACAGAAGCTCAAAACACAAGTGCCGAAGTACTAACGGGCAACCACACCCCTCAACACGTACTTCGAGGCACCAAATGGCAGCATCGCCACTGCCGACAACTCAGGACAAGCAACTAGACCTCCTATGTAACGATCCTGAGTCGAACGACTCAAAGGCAAGATCGTCACAAACAGCGGAACAAGCCGCCAATCGGTCTAATCCTAAGCCAGAGAAACCACGCTCCGCAGAAAATAACACACGGAGACCTGAGGGAAGCACCAAGAACCCTCAGCACAGCTGGACACGCAAACCGAGGTAGAGCAACGCCTCGAAGCATCCAGAAACAGTGTCTCGGACAGGACAGAACCGCCAAGACACACACAAACAAGGTCACACGTCAACCACTGGGTCAAACCGGGTTGACCTGAACCAAACAACAACAGCATACAGCAGCAGGATCAAGAATCCTACCATAAGTAAGAAGACTCCTGGCTACCTTACAACGTAGTCTTAACCCTCATAGGACATCAAGAGACATCCACAGGACAACGGGCAGACCACAAGGCCAAGCCAAGACACACAAACATCAACAGACGGAAAACCAAGGCACAAGGAAAGTAACGCACCAGCTCTAGACCGCTACTAGCAAGTGACGGTCTAGCCAGGGCCGTTATTTCCCAAACGACGGACGGACACAGGCCGTCACACGCCACCCTGATAACCTACAAAACCACACAAAAGCCAAGTAACGCACAGGACCAGGGGCGTTACAAGCAACCGACGCACGGAGGCTCCACCGTTGCTTCCAACGGCATAGCCACCCAAACCAAAGCCAAGTAACGCACGACGCCAGGCGCGTTACTCACAAACGACGCGGCAGGAGAGGGCCGTCAGGGACAAATGACGCGCAGGGGCCTATCCGTTACATCCAACGGCATAGCCACCCTCAACCCAACACGACAGCAAACGACGGACGGAGGCACGCGCGTTACTCTCTAACGACGCACAGGGGCTCCACCGTCGCTTCCAACGGGACAGCCACCCAACCTCGTCCACACAGAATGTAACGGCCAGGGGCAGGCGCGTTACACTCAAAACGACGCACATGGGTACGACCGCCGGAGGCACCGCCTCAACGAGTCAACGTCAGTCAACAGGCAAGCAACGGCCTGGGCAAGGCGCGCCGCTTCCATCTAACGCGCTGGGTCAAGCGCGTTAGACCAACCGACTTAACCCCCAAAGAAAACGACAAAACGCAAGTAACGGCCAGACACTGGCGCGTTACACGGGAATGACGCACCACCCTTGGGCCGTCACTTACCCAGAAGCAAAAAAGCTCAAAACAACACAGACCAAACGACGGTCAGTCGTAGGGCCGCTAAATCAAGTAACGGTCGCTGGCATGACCGCCACTTCGGTTACGGCGGGAAAACATAGGATTGGCCGAATCGGCCCGATCCACGCCCCATTCACGCCGAAACGCAGGGGAACAAACCACAACGGCAAAAGACAACACCAGGGCATAAAAAACCCCACATGCAACATCAAAAACGCAAGATTCGGGCGATTTTACCAAATCAACCCTAAGTGGGTCACCGAGGTTCCCGGGCTTCTACCGGCCTCGAATGAACACCAAATCGCACGAAAACTACGTGGATGGGATTCTAACATCCCTGCGGTCATTTAGAAACTAACTGAATCGCAAACGGTCACCGTTTACCGGCCGACCCTAAAAACCACGAAAATCACGGTTTAGGCAAAACAAGCCCAAACACACTCGTTTCCTAGCCGAACGACGTGCAATGGCAGGGAAAACGAAGATGGAGAAGCAAGGATCCGTCACCCTACCTCCACCGAAGAAACCGTGCCCCGAAGGGACTAAACCACGCCGAAAACCACTCGCGAACCGATTTCACCGGCTTTGAATCCACCGTTCGGGATCGCGCCAGAATCGATCCGATCCTCGCTCCATCGCGCATCCAACCAGCTCCACGGCCTCGCCACCTCGCCCACCTACGCCTCCGTCTGCAGCCGGAGCCGGAAAGGGGAGAGAACGAGAGAGAACGGGAGAGAGACGGACGGTCGCGCGAATGAGAAGGAGAGAGAGAAAGAGAAAAGAAAAAGGAAAAGAAATTAGGAAATTTTCTTAATTTCTGAAAATTCTGAAAATGCGCCGAAAATGCACAAATTCAGAAAAATACGCAAAAATAGTCGAAACGACCGGCTCGAAGAGTACATCGTCGCTGCAGCATCCACGAGCTCGAGAATTGACAAACAAACTCACCGTAGGGTTCCGTAACTAGTACGTGAGAAAAACCCACACGGCTCGTCAAACTCAACTCGGAAGCCACAAAAGCGAACCGAAACTCAACGAAACCAATCCGAAACAGATCCGAAAGATCCAACAAAGATCCAACAAGATCCGCAAAAGATCCATCAAGATCCAGGACATTACAAAACCCCTCCTCATGGGGGGGTTTAGGTGGGCTAGGTTGAGGGTTGAAGTTGGTCCGGGTAAACCCCTCCCCATGGGGGGTTTACGCGGGTTTGACTGGGAGGTTTAGCGGGGTTTGACCACGGGTCTGACTTGGGTTTGACTAGGAATTTGACTGAGGGTTTGACTGAGAGTTTGACTGGGGTTTAACTGAGAGTTTGACTACGACTTGATCGAGGGTTTGACTGGGAGTTGACTGAGGGTTTGACTGAGGGTTTGACTGGGGGTTGACTGAGGGTTTGACTGGGAGTTGACTGAGAGTTGACTGAGGGTTTGACTGGGTGTTGATTGGAGTTTGACCTGCTATAAACAGGTCGATCCGCGTGCGAGGCCGCACGATGGTGGTTCATGACGCGACAGGTTGCTGGGAGTCCCGAGTGGAGCTCCGACTTGCTGTATAGTGGTTGAAGCATACGCGCCCACCAGGTGCTCGGGGAAGTTCCCGACACGCCTGTGCGGGCCGTGTAAGGGTGCTGTGAGCTCCTGAAGCTTGCGGTTGGCCTTGACGGGTCTTCCTTTGACTTCAGAGGGCTGGAGGGAGGCGACTCGAGGGTAGACCCCGACCTCATTGCTGGGCGCCACGTGGAGTGGCTTGTAGTCAGGGTGCCCCCGGGTCGGCTAGGGTAGGTATGTTGAACGCGGGCAAACCCGCAAACTGAGTGATCGGAGGTGGACCCGATCGATCGTTGATGTTGCCATGAGTCACGGCTAGCTGGTTAGGACCCCTGGTTGGGCCCGGTGACTGGGGCGTCGACATGATGATGCCGTTTGTCTGGTGGTCGGGGTGACCCTTGCTCCTTAGCGAAGAGTCGTATAAAGCGGCAGGCTGTTCTGAGTCCCGAGTTAGCTCGGTTGTTGAAGCGTCGGGTGTGACGACCCGGATCCCGGATACTAGATATACCCAATAAGACAATCGAATACACCTGATACTACTTGGAACCCGCGAGGCCTCCCAAGAGCGGTAAAGCTACGAAGGGAAAAAGGATTGTCGTGTAGTACATTGAACTGACAGATATAGCAGCAAGCAATTAAATTTCATTAGATCGGGTTGCTAAAATAGCGGAAATAAAATTACTTTTTAATTAACAGATTACAATTAACAATTATATACCCAGAGTCAAGTCTAAAGGAAAGATAGCAAGTCTACCAAGTACAGTCGACAGAAAAGAAAGACGTACCAGAAAGTCGGGGGAAGCCCGACGAGGGTACCAACTGGCTATAACAGCACGCAGATCCAGGAGCCACAGAAGCAGAACGAACATCACCCCACCTGAAAAGTAGGGGTGAGCCTCGTGTCACTGGCTCAGTAGGGGTCACGCGGATCCCCACTGAAAAACACGCAGTAACGCACTAAAACTACATGTAAACGACAATAGTAGCCAAACAGGAAAGCTACACTAGAAAGCTGCAAGTCTACACTAGAACGCAGTAAAGGAACAGACGGGTAGCGGGAGTAGGGAGCAACTAAGGGAGAGGGGGAAGAACTTGTGCCAAACAACGGCTACCGAACTAACCTCGGCACCCCAAACTACTCCAAGCAACAGCAAGAAGGCGACTCAGAGCTGACACGGTCAGGAGTTGCCGATCTGCCGACAAAACGACAGGCCTAAAGCGAAGACCCGCAAGGACAACAAGAAAGCCTAGGAAAACCTAGACCGACAACATGACCAGAACGTCGTGTACTCAGCCCCAAGCACGGCCAGAACGTCATGGAGGCGACATAACACTGACCTCGAGTACAGTCACAGAAAGGCCAACCCGGGAAGGTCGCGACGCACAGAAACGCCGAGAGTCACGTGTCACGTGACGGGAGTGCCTCTCCATAGCCAGCTGCGTCCACTGACGTCTTATGCTGCGCTCCGCGTATCGAGTCTAACAACGCCTAACCAAATAGGCGGAGACTCCAGTACCCGCTGACCGGACCCAAACCAGAACAGCAACCGAATTCGAGTAACTAGTCAGGGGAACGCCCGTCGGCGCCTCATCCATAAACCCCTAACCACGTGTGCACACACTGGCTCTCGCCTAAGCCAGGCCTCTAGCTAGTATTCTCCCCCCGTAGGACGCTACGGTAACCGAGCCGGGAGCCCACGGAACTAGCTTAGGAACCGTTTAACGGGAACACCCCTCCCACCACTCCTGAGGTGGGTCGACAACTGAAAGTCGAGGGTAACAGAAAGCGGAGGCTCACGAACACAGAGACCCAAAACACAAGTGCCGAAGTACAGACATGTTAAACAGACACTGTCACCCGTACTTCCAAGCACCAATGGCAGTACAGACAACTGCCGACCGACTCAGGACAATGCAACTAGACCTACCAGCGCAACGATCCTTGAGTCGGACGACTCGAAGGCAAGATCGTCACGAACAGCGGAACAAGCCACCAATCGGTCTAACCCTAAGCTAGGGAAAACGGCATACTCCGCAAGAAAATGACGCACGGAGACCTGAGGGAACACTGAGAACCCTCAGCACACCTGGACACACAGACCGAGGTAGGACAACACCTCGAGGTATCCAGAACCAATGTCTCGAGCTGGACAAAACCGCCGAGACACACGAAGCCACCTGTGAACCCCTGGGTAACCCCCGAATGACCGGAGCCAGACAACACTGACACAAACAACCGACGCACAGACCCACACGCAGCAAGCACAAGCACTCCTGGCTGTCCCATCATGGTTACTGCCCTCATAGGACGTCAACAGACACCCACGGGTCACGGGCAAACCACGAGACCAAGGCAAGACAAGAAGAAACCAAAATGGCAATAACAACGCTCTGGCAAAACGGACCGTCATTCAACCACTAGGCAGACCCAGCAGTCAAGGAACAGCCGCCACGCAACCAGAGGCAAGGGCATTGGCAGTTTTAGATTGCGTCGTTAGGGAACTGTCGCAGTCAGGGAAAAGACCGCACCCAGTCACCTAACCCGACCAATCCAGAAGACCACTGCCACACAAACAAAGCCCTAGAACACAAACCTACGACTGCCCAACACATGGGCGAACACCGAACCACCTAACGGCCATCACGACAACAACAGGGCTGTAACGCACCATCACAGGCGCGTTACACAAGCCTGACGCACCAGGACAGGTGCGTCAGAGCCAACATGCCCAAGTTTAAAAACTGGTCGAACAGCAGGTAATGGTCCAGCACGGACGCGTTACAGCACCCTGGCGCATAGGGGCAAGGCCGTTAGAGCCAACCGACACAGCCACCCAACTCGGCCAAACAGCGTGTAACGGCCTAGGACAGGCGCGTTACAAGGCTGTGATGCACATGGGAACGACCGCTACACGAACTGACTGACACGGTCAAGTCTGGTCAAACAGCATGTAACGGCCCAAGGAAGGCGCGTTACAGGGCTGTGACGCATGAGGACTGGGCCGTCAGGGCAACAGGGTGACCAGAACCTCAAGAAAACGAAATGGCTGTGACGCACCTACCTGGATGCGTCAGAGGGCTGTGACGCACCAATGATGGACCGTCACACTCCCACAGCCTCACAAAAATTGAAACGCCCAGAGCCTGTGGCGGTCTATCGTAGGGGCGTCAGAGACTGTGACGGTCTCTGAAACGACCGCTACACCGGCCACGGCGGGGAAATAGTGGAAACACCGAATAGGCCCGTTCCACGCCCCATACACGCCGAAGCGCAGGGGATACAAAGCTAAACGACGAAAAATAACGTCTGGAAGGTAAAAAGCCCACATGCACGCGCTAAAACGCAAGAACGGGGCGATTCCGACGAATCGACCCAAAACGGGTCACCGGGGTTCTCGGACTCCTACCGGCCCCGAATGACAACCGATCGACACGAAACTACTTGAATGGGATCCGGACATCCCAGTGGTCATTTTGACACTAACCACGCCGCAAATAGTTGCCGTTTTTCGGCGAACCCTGAAAATCCCAAAAACTACGATTTTCACTAAATTGGCCCGATCTCCCCCGATCGAGCGCCAAACTACGCACAAAAGTTGGGAAAATGTACGGGACGAAGTGGCGGTCCATCTCCCTACCTCCACCGAAGAAACCGAGCGCCGAAGCGTCTAAATCACGTCGAAAACCACATCGCGAACCGAACCGTCGGCTTTAAATCCACCGTTCGGGATCGCGCCCAAACCGCACCGATCCTCGCTCCATCACGCGCCTCAGCAGCTCCCCTGCGTCGTCACCTCACCCACGGTCGCCTCCGTCCGCAGACGGTGCCGAGAGGGTGAGAGAACGAGAGAGAATGGGAGAGAGAGAGAGTGAGGGCGTGAGTGAGAAGAGAGGGGGGGGGTTAGAAAAGGAGAAATTAGAAATTTTATCTAATTTCCGAAATTTCGTAAAATGCGTCGAAAATGCCCTAATTCAGAAAAATACGTAAAAAGAGTCGAAACGATCGGCTCGAAGAGTACATCGCAACTGCGGCGTCCACGAATCGATGATTTGAGAAATAGACTCACCGTAGGGTTCCGTAACTAGTACGAGGGAAAAACCCACACGGATCGTAGAACTCAACTCGGGAGCTACAAAAGTGATCCGAAACTCTCCAAAAAGGATCCGAAAGACCTGATAAAGATCCGATAAAGATACACTAAGGATCCAACAAAGATCCGGGGCATTACATCCGCCCCTCCTTCACGAAATTTCATCCTCAAAATTAAGGACTAACAAGAGGGAAGAAGCAGGGACGGACAACCCAACGGATACAACCACGAAACATCACAAATCTTGAGAAACACAACTCAGAGGAACACAGTCAGACTACCATCACAAGCACACGCTCTGGGCAGAGCACAACGCAAGTGAACACAAGTCCGACACCTCCGAAACAGGGCAACGTCGTTCACGTCTCACCAGAAATGGAGACACGACTGCCACAACAACAGATAACCGATACCGAGGAACACAACGACAACACGGTAAGTAGCAGCTTACACAAGGAGACACAGTTCTCTTAGCTGATAGCTCGACCACATCATCGGCTCCAGTGCCAAAGGTAACCGGGAATACCTGGCACACAAGACGCCAATGACGAACAACACCACTGGACCATAAGCGCCAGCAAGTCAGTCCTCATCAGACAACACAATCTGATCGAGTCGCGAGCTACTCTACCAGGAAAGAAGAGTACGGCCAGCTACTGACAAGACAATGGTCCAAGGCAGAAACACAAAATCATACAGAAACATCACTCACAAAACAACACAACGGCGATGCTCGCAGGATTCCAGCTCCGTATAGCACACAGAACCACGGAACTCGACTGCAAGCAGGGTCACATCAAGGCACAACGGTAGCTGATCACACGACTATAGAGAACAAGTCATGCATCGAGCAGCTTACCAAGGAAGACCCACAACAACGAGAAAATGACACGGAAAGCCACAATCTCGGGGAACGCATCTCAAGGACCACAGACATGCCTAGAGAGCACAACACCCACGAGAAGAAACGTAGAGTAGAGGGTACTCAATCAGCAGGAATGCCGACAAATTCCCCAACACTCGCAGAGGCCAATACCGATAGCAGAAAACCACCAGCAACAACACGACAACAGACAAAGTCAAGGCACAAGAAGCCAAGATGAAGTCACATCGAGAAGAAGCAAATCTCTCGACCGACCAGAATCTAACAACAACGATCCTGGACCAGTGGGTAGCCAACCCACACGCTTCGCCGCGCACACAAGGAACACATATAGGCAACAGAACAACCTCGGCAATTGCATCTCTGCACACACCAGGCGCCATCGCAATCTATGGAGATCGTAATTAACACGCCACGAGTACCGACCCAGCGAATAACCGATCACAAGAGCCTAAGTGCAACAGGAGAAGAGCAGCAGCTTTAGCACAAAGCACAAGGAAAAATGCTAATCTTAGCTTACCTCCACGTCCTGAAACGATAAATGAGCCCTCACAATACATCGACCGTTGGACACGACACGACAGAACACGGCACGCGACAGCTCTCGACACAAGGATTAGGTCCAAAGCCAAGCAACCGTAAAATGACGAACAGATTAGGCTCAGAGCAAAGCTGTCCACACTTAAGTAGACACAAGATAAAGGCACCACTAAGAGAACAGTTCCAAGGCAAACCTCGAAAAGAATCCACCAGACGAGACGAGAAGCAACAAGCTCAACAACAAAAGCTCACCAGGAAAGGAAAATCCTAGCTTGCCTGAGCAACTTCTCAATCACGGAATCTAATAGAGCACTTCAACAGAAGTAGGACACATCAGGAGCTGAACAGACTCAAGCCGGGACGACCAAAACAACGTGGAAACGTGTACGGTCATCAGACCAAGGCCAAAGGTCAACAGTAACCTGAACAACTTACAAGAAAACCCTCGAACAACGTACCGCAGATCCAAGCCTTCCGGCGAACACTACCAAGTACGACATGATCGAGACAAACATCACAACGGAAAAGAGGCACCTCGTCACACCCTGACGAGAGCAAAACCACCGCGCACAGTGCTAGAACAGCACACACAAGACAATACACGAAAACCAAGCGACACTGAACCGCAAAACCGAAGCCAGCTGAAGACTGTACTGGACTTTAACGACTCTGGTAACTATATATCTTAGATTCCCATGTACTTCACACGACAACGCTCTGATACCAACTGTGATGACCCAGATCCCGGATACCAGATATACCCAATAAGATAATCGAATACACCTGATACCACTTGGAACCCGCGAGGCCTCCCAAGAGCGATAAAGCTCCGAAGGGAAAAAGGATTGTCGTGTAGTACATTGAACTGACAGATATAGCAGTAAGCAATTAAATTTCATTAGATCGGGTTGCTAAAATAGAGGAAATAAAATTACTTTTTAATTAACAGATTACAATTAACAATTATATACCCAGAGTCAAGTCCAAAGGAAAGACATCAAGTCTACCAAGTACAGTCGACAGAAAAGAAAGACGTACCAGAAAGTCAGGGGAAGCCCGACGAGGGTACCAACTAGCCATAACAGCACGCAGATCCAGGAGCCACGGAAGTAGAACGAACATCACCCTACCTGAAAAGCAGGGGTGAGCCTCGTGTCATTGGCTCAGTAGGGGTCACGTGGATCCCCACTGAAAAACACGCAGTAACGCACTAAAACTACATGTAAACGACAGTAGTAGCCAAACAGGAAAGCTACACTAGAAAGCTGCAAGTCTACACTAGAACGTAGTAAAGGAACAGACGGGTAGCGGGAGTAGGGAGCAACTAAGGGAGAGGGGGAAGAACCCGTGCCAAACAACGGCTACTGAACTAACCTCGGCACCCCAAACTACTCCAAGCAACAGTAGGAAGGCGACTCAGAGCTGACACGGTCAGGAGTTGCCGATCTGCCGACAAAACGCTAGGCCTAAAGCGAAAACCCGCAAGGACAACAAGAAAGCCTAGAAAAACCTAGACCGACAACTGACAACACGACCAGAACGTTGTGTACACAGCCCCACACACAACCAGAACGTTGCGGAGGTGACAGAACACTGACATCGAGTACAGCCACAGAAAGGCCAACCCAGGAAGGTCGCGACGCACAGAAACGCCGAGAGTCACGTGTCACGTGGCGGGAGTGCCTCTCCATAGCCACCTGCGTCCACTGACGTCTTATGCTGCACTCCACGTACCGAGTCTAACAATGCCTAACCAAACAGGCAGAGACTCCAGTACCCGCTGACCGGACCCAAACCAGAATGGCAACCGAATTCGAGTAACTAGTCAGGGGAACGCCCACCGGCGCCTCGTCCACAAGCCCCTAACCACGTGTGCACACACTAGCTCTCGCCTAAGCCAGGCCTCTAGCTAGTATTCTCCCCCCGTAGGATGCTACGGTAACTAAGCTGGGAGCCCACGGAACTAGCTTAGGAACCGTTTAACGGGAACACCCCTCCCACCACTCCTGAGGTGGGTCGACAACTGAAAGTCAAGGGTAACAGAAAGTGGAGGCTCAAGAACACAGAGACCCAAAACACAAGTGCCGAAGTACAGACAGGTTAAACAGACACTGCCACCCGTACTTCCAAGCACCAATGGCAGTACAGACAAATGCCGACCGACTCAGGACAAGGCAACTAGACCTACCTGCGCAACGATCCTTAAGTCGGATGACTCGAAGGCAAGATCGTCACGAACAGCGGAACAAGCCGCCAATCGGTCTAACCCTAAGCCAGGGAAAACGGCATACTCCGCAAGAAAACGACGCATGGAGATCTGAGGGAACACTGAGAACCCTCAGCACACCTGGACACACAGACCGAGGTAGGACAACACCTCGAGGTATCCAGAACCAATGTCTCGAGCTGGACAGAACCGCCGAGACACACGAAGCCACCTATCAACCCCTGGGTAACCCTCGGTTGACTGGAGCCAGACAACACCGACACAAACAACCGACGCACAGACCCACACGGAGCAAGCACAAGCACTCCTGGCTGTCCCATCATGGTTACTGCCCTCATAGGACGTCAACAGACACCCACGGGTCACGGGCAAACCACGAGACCAAGGCAAGACAAGCAGAAACCGAAACGGCAAAAACAACGCTCTGGCAAAACAGACCGTCATTCAACCACTAGGCAGACCCAACAGTCAAGGAACAGCCACCACGCAACCAGAGGCAAGAGCATTGGCAGTTCTAGATTGCGTCGTTAGGGAACTGTCGCAGTCAGGGAAAAGACCGCACCCAGTCACCTAACTCGACCGATCCAAAAGACCACTGCCACACAAACAAAGCCCTAGAACACAAACCTACGACTGCCCAACACACGGGCGAACACCGAACCACCCAACGGCCATCACGACCACAACAGGGCTGTAACGCACCATCACAAGCGCGTTACACGAGCCTGACGCACCAAGACAGGTGCGTCAGAGTCAACATGCCCAAGTTTAAAAACTGGTCGAACAGCAGGTAACGGTCCAGCACGGACGCGTTACAGCACCCTAGCGCATGGGGGCAAGGCCATTAGAGCCAACCGACACAGCCACCCAGCTCGGCCAAACAGCGTGTAACGGCCTAGGACAGGCGCGTTACAAGGCTGTGACGCACAGGGGAACGACCGCTACACGAACTGACTGACACGGTCAAATCCGGTCAAACAGCATGTAACGGCCCAAGGAAGGCGCGTTACAGGGCTGTGACGCATGAGGACTGGGCCGTCAGGGCAACCGGCTGACCAGAACCTCAAGAAAATGAAATGGCTGTGAAGCACCTACCTGGATGCGTCAGAGGGCTGTGACGCACCAATGATGAACCGTCACACTCCCACGACCTCACAAAAATCGAAACGCCCAGAGCCTGTGGCGGTCTATCGTAGGGCCGTCAGAGACTGTGACGGTCTCTGAAACGACCGCTACACCGGCCACGGCGGGGAAACAATGGAAACACCGAATCGGCCCATTCCACGCCCCATACACGCCGAAGCGCAGTGAATACAAAGCTAAATGACGAAAAACAATGTCTGGAGGCGCAAAAGCCCACATGCACGCGCTAAAACGCAAGAACAGGGCGATTCCGACGAATCGACCCAAAACAGGTCACCGGGGTTCCCGGACTCCTACCGGCCCCGAATGACAACCGATCAACACGAAACTGACGTGAATGGGATCCAGACATCCCAGCGGTCATTTTGACACTAACCACGCCGCAAATGGTTGCCGTTTTCCGGCGAACCCTGAAAACCCCAAAAATTATGGTTTTCACTAAATTGGCCCGATCTCCCCCGATCGAGCGCCAAACTACGCACAAAAGTTGGGAAAATGTACGGGACGAAGTGGCGGTCCATATCCCTACCTTCACCGAAGAAACCGAGTGCCGAAGCGACTAAACCATGTCGAAAACCACATCGCGAACCGAACCATCGGCTTTGAATCCACCGTTTGGGATCGTGCCCAAACCGCACCGATCCTCGCTCCATCACCCACCTCAGCAGCTCCCCTGCGTCGTCACCTCACCCACGGCCGCCTCCGTCCGCAACCGGAGTCGAGAGGGTGAGAGAACGAGAGAGAGAGAGAGAGTGAGGGCGTGAGTGAGAAGAGAGAGAGAGGGGGGGTTAGAAAAGGAGAAATTAGAAATTTTATCTAATTTTTGAAATTCTGTAAAATGCGTCGAAAATGCCATAATTCAGAAAAATACGTAAAAATAGTCGAAACGATCGGCTCGAAGAGTACATCGCAACTGCGGCATCCACGAGTCGATGATTTGAGAAATAGACTCACCGTAGGGTTCCATAACTAGTACGAGGGAAAAATCCACACGGATCGTAGAACTCAACTCGGGAGCTACAAAAGCGATCCGAAACTCTCCAAAAAGGATCTGAAAGACCTGATAAAGATCCGATAAAGATCCACTAAGGATCCAGCAAAGATCCGGGGCATTACATCGGCGGTATGATACCGTATGTAAGATGTCCGGGGGTGATCCCCGAATCTTCACAGAGTGCCGTAAGGTACGTCAGGTTGTCCCGAATCCTGAAACCGACCCGATTGTGGAGAAACTGGCTGGCATAGTGCCATTTGCTCGGGGCCGATCCCCGCTTGTTATGTTACGCCGCTTGACCCGGTGAAGTGTCTCGATTTTTGAGCTCAACTCGACTAGTAGAGCAGCTCTGACGATGTGCCGTTTTGCTCTATTTATGGAGTATTTCCCTACGCTTAATCCTCGATTAATTCGAGAAAATAAGCCGGTGCCAACAATAATTCATTGAAAAAAATTATTTGTCATTTTAATTTATAGGGTTTCTACATCCTCCCCCACTTAAAAGAATTTGGTCCTCCAAATTCACATTATATAAGTAAAATTCAAAAATTCGAATAGAGAAGTCGAATTTCTAACCTGAGATTAAGTCCGGATACTTCTTCTTGATGGACTCTTCCAATTCCCAGGTGGCTTCCTTGAATCCACGCTTGCTCCATTGAACTTTTACCATCGAAATGGCCCAATTCCTCAGTTGGTGTACTTTTTGATCCATTATCTTGATCGGCCTTTCTTCATATGATAAGTCCTTTTGTAGCTTCAAATCTTCAAACTGTATCACATGCGAAGGATCGTACACGTACTTCCTCAACATTGATACATGGAAGACATCATGTACGCCGGCCAGTTGAGGAGGCAAAGCCAGCTTGTGCGCCACCTCGCCGATTCTCTCTAGAATCTCGAAAGGGCCGATAAATCTTGGACTCAACTTTCCTTTGATGCCGAATCTTTTAATTCCATGAGTGGGTGAGATCTTTAAGAAGACATGCTCCCCCACTTGGAACTCGAGGTCTCTCTTCCGATTGTCGGCATAACTCTTTTGCCGTGATTGAGCTACCTTCAATCTTTCTTGAATCAACTGGATTTTGTCAGTTGTATCTTAGACAATATCGGGACCAAGCAATCCCTTCTCTCTAACCTCGCTCCAGCTTAGAGGCGATCTACAGCTTCGACCATAAAGAGCTTCGAATGGTGTCATTTATATACTTGACTGATAGCTATTGTTATAAGCGAACTCAGTCAAGGGTAAATGTTCATGCCAACTTCCGCCGAAGTCTATCATGCATGCTCTCAACATATCTTCAATAATCTGATTCGTCCTCTCAGTTTGTCCATCTGTCTGAGGGTGAAAAGTAGTGCTAAATCTTATCCTAGTACCCATACATGATTGTAAACCTTTCCAGAAGTGAGAGGTGAATCTCGGATCTCGATCTGAAATAATAGAACTTGGAATACCATGCAGCCTTACGATCTCTTTGATATATAAGGCGGCTAAAACATCCACGGTCCATTTAGTCTTGATAGGTAAAAAGTGAGCGGACTTGGTTAACCGGTCCATAATTATCCATATAGCATCAAAACTACTTTGGGTCTTCGGTAATTCAACTATGAAGTCCATACCGATACTATCCCATTTCCATTCCGGTATTTCGAGAGGCTTGAGTTTACCGGCCGGTTTGAGGAGCTCGGCTTTAACTTGTTGACATACCAAGCATCGGCTTACGAACTCGGCTACCTCTCTTTTCATGTTAGGCCACCAGAAAGTTCTCTTGAGGTCTTGGTACATTTTTGTAGCACCGGGGTGAATAGTGTACCTTGACCGATGTGCTTCCTCTAAGATTTTACCCTTGATGGTAGAACAATCGGGTATGCAAGTTCTTCCTTTGAATAATAACCTTCCATCATCAGCCAGAAGGAAATCCGATCGTTGATATAGTTTCTCTTTAATTTCGACGATCATCGGATCATCATCTTGCCGTTCCTTGATTTCCGAGAGTAACTCGGGTTGGAGTCGAATATTTGCAATAAACACTCCGTCTTTCTTCTCATCCACATTGAGGTTTAAATTTGCCATTTCTTCAAGTAGATGCCATTCTTTAACCATCAAACTTGATAATAAGGCCATTGGCTTTCGGCTAAGAGCATCAGTTACGGCATTGACTTTCCTAGGGTGGTATTGTATAGAGAAATCGAAATCCTTTAAGTATTCCAACCACCGTCTTTGTCTCATGTTGAGCTCCTTTTGAGAGAATAAATATTTGAGACTCTTGTGATCGGAATACACAATAAAGGCTTCGCCATAGAGATAATGTCGCCAGATCTTCAAAGCAAAGACCACAGCTGCCAGCTCTAGGTCATGCACGGGATAATTTTCCTTGTGTTTCTTTAATTACCTTGAAGAATAGGCTATAACCTTACCATGTTGCATTAATACGCAACCTAGGCCAATTCCGGATGCATCAACATACACTTCGAATCCTCCTCCTTCCGTAGGTAATGTGAGAATAGGGGCAATCGTCAGACAATCCTTTAAAGTTTGAAAGCTCTTCTCGCATTCCCCGGACCATATAAAAGGATTCTCCTTTTTTGTCAATCTTGTCAAAGATACCGCAATCTTGGAGAAGTCCTTGATAAATCTTCGATAATATCCAGCTAATCCCAAGAAGCTTTGAATTCCCGTCACACTAGTAGGTCTTTCCCAGTTCTTTACGGCCTCGACCTTTGAAGGATCGACAGCGATACCATTCCGGGAAATTATGTGACCAAGAAAAGAAACTTCCTCCAACCAGAAATCACACTTGCTTAATTTGGCATAAAGCTTGTGATCTCTTAATAATTGAAGGGCCTTCTTGAGATGTTCTTCATGTTCTTCCTTTGACTTGAAGTAGATCAAAATGTCGTCAATGAAGACAACCACAAATTGATCGAGGTATGGCCTGAATACACTGTTCATTTAATTGCATAAATGCGGCAGGCACGTTTGTTAGGCCAAAAGGCATAACAGTGAACTCGTAATGCCTATACCTACTCTGAAATACAGTCTTGTGAATATCCATTTCCTTGATCTTTAATTGATGATAACCAGATCGAAGATCGATCTTTGAGAAATATCGAGCTCCAGAAATCTGGTCGAATAATTCATCAATCCTCGGCAATGGGTATTTATTTTTGATAGTGAGTTGATTCAATTACCGATAATCAACACATAGTCTCATCGAACCATCCTTCTTTTTAACAAAGAGGACCGGGGCTCCCCAAGGTGAAGTACTTGGTCAGATAAACCCCTTTTCCAATAACTCCAATAGTTGTTCCTTTAACTCCTTCATTTAAACGGCAAACATCCGATATGGAGCTTTAGAAATTGGTGCAGCTTCCGGAATTAAATCAATAGAGAAGACAACTTCTCTCTCTGGAAGAATACCAGGCAACTCGTCCGGAAATATATCAGAATAATCCCGAACGATAGGAATGTCCTTTAGAATGAGTTCCGTGTGCTCGGTCATAGTGATAGAAACCAAGAAACCGGCACAACCCTTCCTTAATAATTTCTTGGCTTTGAGGGCCGAAATGAGATATATATGTCTAGAATGCCTGATACCAAAAAATAAGAGGTTAAGGTAACCCATAAAAGTTACCATACCCAACTTGCAGTTGACACTAGCACCATGTGCAGTTAGCCAATCGGCACCCAATATAACATCATATCCGTCCATCTCCATGCATACCGAATCAGCGGATAAGTTATAACTGCTAATTAGAACTTCACTAGTAGGATAGAAATGTTTAATCTCCATTCCCGTTCCAATAAGGGTAGTAATAGTGAGTGTAGAATCTAATGGAACAGGCTTCATAGGTAAAAGACCAGCAAATCTTCTAGATATAAATGAATGCGTAGCTCCAGTGTCAAATAAGACAGAGGCATGCCTTGAGTACATAGAAAAAGTACCTTCCACGACGCCTCCTTCCTCGGTAGGTTCCGCATCCATAAGAGCTTGAAGTCTTCCTTACTTTTTGACAATAGGTGGAAGCTTCTCCAGTGGAGCTTGCTCGTTGAGAAGAGGACAATTCGGGATCCTATGCTCCCGACTCCCGCATCGAAGACATGCGCCGAGCTTTCTCCAACATTCCTCGACTTTGTGTCCGGGTTTCTCACAGAATTTGCATAATTCCTTTGATGACGTAGAGAAAGGAATAATTTGCTTGTCAAAGGTTCTTGGCTTCTTGTCCCCTTGAAAGTTACGTCCACCCTTGTTGAAATTTCGCCCATCCTTGCTGAAGTTACGCCCGTCATTGGGCCTTTTCTTCCCGAAGGAAGGTTTGAAACTTCCGGACCCAGTAACTTGCTCTCTCTTGGCTTCCCTTCCTCGGATGCGATCCGATAACTCAGTTGCATCTTCTAGGAGTTGTGCTCTCCGTACCGCATCAGAATAAATTTGGATATCCATCGGGGTGAGTTGAGTAATATATTGAGGCCTTAAGCCATTTAAGAACCTCCTTGCCTTCATTTTGTCGGTACCCACGATATGTGGAGCGTACCGAGATAATCTTGAGAATTGAGCTTCATATTCGGCTACCGATAAACCCTTTTGCTTCAAAGCGGCAAATTCAGCGGCCTTCCTTTCTTGCACTCGGTCGGAAAAATATTTAATATTGAAGTGTTCCACGAACTCTTCCCATAGTATTTGGTCGTGCGGTAAAGTAGCTTCGACCGATTCCCACCAGGCACGGGCATCCCTTTCTAGTTGAAAGGTACCGAGTATGACCTTCTCCTCGTCAGCGCATTGCATGACTCGGAATATCCTCTCGATCTCCTTAATCCAGTGTTCGGCTTCATCCGGATCCGTAGATCCAGCGAACTTGGGAGGGTTCATGCTTCTGAAATTCCTATGCAAATCACCAGCTCCTCGGTTTGCTCCTCCCTGAGCAACCTGTTGGAGGGCTTGGGTTAAGCGTTGAACGGTGCACTGCATATCGTGCCATTGAGCTCTCTCGGTTGCCATTTGTGAGAATTAGCCTGAAATCATAATTCCAAGGTTTATTATTTTTGTTTTGGTATTTATTTCCTGATAATTCCCTTTTTCTTAAAACTTAACCCGTGTTTCTACCCAATCTTACCGGGACGGTTTTAAGACCTTTCCAATTTTTAGATATTGATCCAAAACCTAACCTAAGTTTAAAAATCCTAGGTTTTATGTAACCTAGGCTCTGATACCACAAAGACTGTCACATCTCGACGCGGAATATCGAGGGCGTGAGCGAGTCGTAATCAAGCGTGTCGATCATAGCATGTACAAATTTAATTCTAAGACAAAGATTGATGAGAAAATGATACTTTTATTCCATCAAAATAGAAGTTTACATTGTTAATTCATAAGCCATAAAGGCAAATCACAAACTTCCAAACCAAAATACATGATTCTTGTAAAACACTAATGATCTACATAAATCCTAGGGAAAGAAAATCACTCTTTCACTCTTGTCCATTCCCTTGTTCAATGTCATTTCCTGCAACAATTTAACCAAAACGTAGGGTGAGCAAAAAGCTCAGTAGGATTTTATATCTCTAAAAACCAGGCAATCTTTAAGTGTTTAACAATTTAAGTAATCTTTCCAAGTTGCATCGAAAAGTGTATAACATGAGTGGAATTTCCAAGTAATTGAGATAACAAGATATCAAGAGAAAATTTCAAGTAATAACTTTGAACAAGTAAAGAATTTCATGTAATTGGCCATTTCACGCAAGTCAAGTAATTCATGTAATTTTCAAGTAATCATGTAAACAAGTAACAAGTACGAATAGTGGAATGCCGTAAAAATCTAACAAGTCATGCACTTCGGTGCAATGTCACACAATGGTCAATCAACTCATATGGGCACAAGTACTTTCGGGCGCTCCTCCCAGGACCAGACCGGGCCCCATTAATGCCAGGCATTGGGTCGGTGGATCATAAGATCCCAAGTACGTTTAGACATCCACTTAACACTATGGCCAATGAATTTCAAGAATAAGCTCATTTGTAAAAAGTACAGATCTGGCAAAAATCTCAGAAGTTGCAAGAGAATGAATAATAATTTTAAGGCATCATGTTTAACGATATTAAGTCGTGGAATTCAAGAACGAACGGTAACTAGGAAGAAAATTCAAATAATTAGAACTAATAGAATTATTTTAATTCCATAATTTAATCTTGTGTTCAATTGATTTAACAAGTGTTTAGGCATGTTTTCAAGAAGTTTTTTATATTTTAGTTTAGCCAAAACGTAGATTTTATAGCCAATCGGATTTCTATTATGAACGTGGTGTAGGTAAGCACCATGTTCACGAAATCATTTGAGAATTCATTCTTAATTCTGATAAAATTCAGAAATATTAAGTTTTAGGTAAGATGCATATACTTTTGAATTAAAATCGTGATTTCACATATTATTGATATTTTTAATGATAATAAGATAGGACAATAGATTTAGCATGCAGAAAATAATTTAACACGCTAAAAAGTAATTTTTATACACCAATTTGCTGATAACATGATAAAACAGATTTTTACATGATGTAGGCAATTTTCATATATTTATTTACTGATATTATGATAAATATAGATTTTCATGCTTAAGAAAATAGATTTATTATGCTAAAAATAGATTTTCATGTTTCCAGATTGTGAAGAACACAAATATAAAACCTAAAACACAACAACAATGAGGCACAGTTTAGAAGACTCCTGATTTGGCTTCCCTTGAGTGTATGATATAGAGCTTGGAACGATGCTTCCTGCTTCACTTGAATGGCTTCAGATTAAGCTTGAATGGACTTGGAGTGGATGTAGAGTTGCTGCACGGAGTACTGTTCACGGCTACAATACTCTTCCTTCTTCACTTGGATAACCTCCCTTTGATCTCTTCTTGAAACTCTTGCTAGCTTCTTGATAGCCTCCCCCTTGATCTCTCTTTGTTGGTTGCTTGATTCTTCACTTCATAGATGCTTGTAAGCTTGAGAAGTACCTTGAATGGCTTGTAGATGGATGAAGAACTTGCTGCACGAGGTACTGTTCACGGAGCTACAGTACCTCTTCTTCCTCCTTGGATAGCCTCCCCTTAGATCTCCCTTGAAGCCCTCTTGGTTGGTTAGGGTTATGGCTTCAATGAGATATTTTATATCTCTTAAATGGTCCATAGACAAGCCCCAGACCAGATCCACAAATCATGGTGGATTGGGTGTTTTAGGATTAAACAAATGGGTGGAAAGACCACTCCTCGAGCTTGAAACAAAAGTCAACAAAAGGGGGCCTCGGGGCTGGCGGTCGACCGATGGAGGGCTGGCGGTCGACCGGAATTTTACAGGTTTCAGTCCGTTGCTTGCTGGGAAAAACGGTTGACCGCCCCTGTCTAGGCGGTCGACCGCTGCTGGCAGTCGACCGGTCCTGGACCGGCGGTCGACCGCTGGCAGGGGAAGCCCCAGGTTTCTCCCGTTTAGCCCTTTAAACCCTTGAGCAGCTCATTCACGTTTGTGGCATAAAACTCCTTCGACCTTGAGGATTTGTACTGAGTATATGGACCTGCAAACACATGGATAATTGATTAGAACTATAGCTCAAACATCCATATGATAAGTCCATAAACGCCATGCAAACCATTGACTATGAAATCAGAATTTGTTCCGGGGGCTCCGCCCCCGGAAACCCCCGCAAGGGGCACTGCCCCCTTGACCCCCGCGACCTGACCGGGCAGGTCGATCCCCGCGACCTGACTGCGCAGGTCGATCCACGGGCGAGGGCACACGATGGCCAGAAGGGTTTTATGTTGAATGTGCATGAATGAGGTGTATACATAAGATACATAAGGTGAGATCGATGCTAAGCATGAGATACACAAGGTAAGAGTCTCACTAATGGTTCTTGATAGTAAATGACATATAGCACCTATTTTGGATTGTAGAGGAGCAGGGTGCTTATCCACAAGTTTAGTTCACCAGGTGACTGTCATGTGTTTGATCCTGCAAGCAAGATAGTTAAGGTTAATACCATGCTTGTTCACATTAAAGAGGTTATGAAACCTCTTGCCTCTTGTAAAAATAATTCAATCAAGCATGAATCAAGACCATGTACTATTGCCATTTACCATCTCAAACATATTTAAACATGAATGTGCAATCAACCATAAGTTTAGTTATCATCAAAACCATAACGCCAACAATCATCAAAACTATAACTTAACAATCATCATGAATGAAGTTTAAAAATGAGAGGTATATGGAATACCCATGGTGAGATTGATAGCTATAACAAGGTAAGAATCTTACCAATGGTGCTTGACAGTAAATGACATATACCACCTATATTGAATGGTAAAGAGGCAAGATGCTTATCCACTCATTTGGTTTGCCAGGCGACTGTCATGAGTTTGATCGTTTGATTGATCACGATTTGAAAGGATTTCCATCCTTGCTTGGGTGCGATCATTAGGCTTTCACATTTGCCATCTCCACTCCATTCCATGTCCATTCATTGGCTTATCTGTCATGAATAAAACATCATGTATGTCAGTCATATGAGAGTGGAAAATAACAATGACTTATAGTGTTTAGCCATTATCAAAACCAAGAATATCAAATAACTCAAATGACCACAGGGCACAACATTCTTCCCCTTTTTGATAATGGCAACACTGTGAGTCATTATGTGGCAGTAATATTCAAGATGGCAGAGTTTATAACATATGCAGCTCAAGATCCATGATGTTGAAAATATGTGAATGCGGATATGTATGTATGGATGATCAGCATGGATGATCGAAGCATGTGAATGCTAATATGTATGCATGATCACAAAGAGATTTCTAGAATTCTATTTCTCCCCCTTCGACACATTTCTCCCCCTTTGACGCTCTCCCCCTTTGACACTGTCACACTCACAAACACAAAGGATATGTATGCATGAACAATCACAACAGATATTTCCCCTTTGACAACTCACAAAGGTAACTCACAAAATTCCCCCCCTTTGACAACAGCAAAAAGGAGGGGTAAAGCAGAGTCGTTGACAAAAGTCTTAGTGATCAGAGCTGAATAGGACTGAAGAGCAAGCCATTATATGCAAACTGGAAACATGCCGTGAGCAATACACATGGTTCAAAACTAATGAAATTCGAGATCATCAACAGAGTTCGAAAAGTAGCTACATCCATGTTTTAATAGAAAAGAACCAGAAGTGCATATCATGGCAGTGGAGAACCTTCCTTTGTCTTATACATTCATATTCAATAACTTCATTGGGAATAGCACAAACTAGTATTGAGGTTAAACAAGCATGACTAAAGCATGGAATTTTATGATTTTAGCACTGTGTTGCATGATCTTTTGCAGTTTTATGTACACGACTCATATTTTACGAGCAATCGAGTCTAGTACATGCCTCATATCCGTAAGAATACACGTTGTTTAGACGCCAGTATTCCTAGGTATTTGATAAGACTGACTGTTATACTTCAGATTGAACAGAGATAGTAAAGTCACGTCATGACATATCCGATCTCATTTCTTTGATAAGAAGATATATTTCTCAGCAATTATGCCAGTGCTCTGCCTAGAGTCCAAATGAATTAAGACAGAGATAATAGGGGCACATCATGACATATCATTCGTCACATGATTTGATGACGTGACATATTTCTCCATGCAACAATATCATTGCTCTGTCAAGTTGATTTTCAGGAATTCCAGCCCATCAAGGAGTTTAACGACAATACTAAGATTTAGCATCTCAACCAACGTTGCTATGACGTTTGAATTTTTAGATTTCAGGATAGTCATTCAAGGCACATCATGTAATCTCTAGTTAAAGTCTATTAACACCACAGAACATAGATGATTTCAAAAGAAATATCAAAACTTCAAGGAAATCATTAAATCTGAACCATTTTCATTTGATGGACAATCATCAGTTCATATAATAGAAAGCTCTTACGCCATAGTCCTGTCGGTCTCTTGATCTCATATTCAGGCTAGCAGCCATTGAGGTTCAGATTGCAAGAGAGTAAGAGAAGCAACAATACTCCCCCTAAGGATATGCAGTGAATGCATTCAAGGAGTTATGTTTGAAACAAGTGTAATGACAATTTTCAAGGAGAGGTTGACTTGAACCATGCAGGGTTGACCTGGTCAAATATGAAGTTGGCAGAGATGAAATGCATGACCCAACACATGGTTGTACACTTATTCATGGTAACAGAATGAAGATGAAGCATATGCATGAATACTTCAAAAAGATAACTCCCCCTTACTATATGGCCTATATGCGACAGTGACGCATGGTACTTGACGGAGGTGAAACCTCACGCATATTGAGTGCTTCTAGACAAATATTACCTGCCTTTCCATACATCAACATTTAATATGCCATGGCCATGCAAGAATGATGCTATGCAATGCATCATGATCATGAATTCAACGTGATTATGCAAATGAGTGCATAATGACATGGATACATATATACAATGTATGGATACCAAACAACACACAGCCGAAATGAAAAAGATCATCAGTTCAATTTTTATTGGCTTTGAGGTCGGCAAAGACCAAGTTCCCTTCTGAGTGTTGAAAACCTGTCATTACATAAGGGCTTGGTGAAAATATCAGCAATTTGATTTAAAGTATCAACAAAATGCAGCTCAAAGTTTTTCGTAACGACCTCATCTCTAATGAAGTGATGCCTAGTCTCAATATGCTTAGTCCTAGAGTGCTGGACTGGATTTTTTACAAGGTTGATAGCACTGGTGTTATCACACAGAATCAGGACACAACCAAGATCCACTAAGTAGTCTTGGAGTTGGTGTTTAATCCATAACACTTGGGTGCCACAGCTCCCCGCAACAACATATTCTGCCTCTGCAGTTGAGAGGGCAACCGAGTGTTGTTTCTTGGAGGCCCAAGAAACTAAACACCCGTCCAAAAACTGGCAGTAGCCACTAGTACTCTTGCGATCAAGCTTGCATCCAGCGTAGTCCGCATCAGAATAAGATATAAGAGATAAATCACATGATGACGATACCACAATCCCAAATCTTGAGTGCCGGTAAGATATCTAAGGATACGTTTGACGGCAGTCAAGTGGGATTCTCTAGGACTAGCTTGAAATCTAGCATAAAGGCATACACTAAACTGGATATCTGGCCGGGATGCAGTCAAGTAAAGCAAAGAGCCGATCATACCTCTATAGATTTTTGCACCCACTAATTTACCATTTTCATCCGAATCCAGTGATGTTGTGGTGCTCATAGGAGTTACAATTATTTTATTGTTTGTCATGTCAAATCTTTTCAGCAGCTCCTTAATGTATTTGACTGGACTTATGAAGCACCCATCTTCTCCTTGGTTGACCTGCAAACCGAGAAAAAATTGGAGTTCTCCCATTAGGCTCATCTCGAATTCGCTAGTCATGAGATTAGTAAATTCCTCACACATTTCAGATTTAGTAGAACCAAACACAATATCATCAACATAAATTTGAACAATCAAGATGTTCTTACCTTACTTCTTGGTGAACAGTGTTTGGTCTACCTTACCTCGTGTGTCCCCTTTTTCAATGAGGAACGAGCTTAGTCTCTCATACCAAGCTCTTGGTGCTTGCTTTAGTCCATAAAGCGCCCTGTCTAGCTTATATACAAAATCTGCATGGTTAGAATTCTTAAAGCTAGGGGGTTGCTCCACACAGACTTCTTCATTGATCACACCATTCAAGAAAGTACTTTTTACATCCATTTGATACAACTTTATTCTAAGGGAACATGCAGCTTGGTTTTAGATGTTGACTCCTACTGAAAGCATGCATGGGTTGGCAATGAACTATGCAGCCTAAGACTTATGTGAATGCACAATGCAATGAAGATGCTGCATGATGATTGCACATTTTTTTTGTGTTTTCATAAACATGATTTGCATTAGAGTATATGAGATCACAAGATGATGCAAACACAAATCATTCACAATTGATTTTGAACTGAATGCAACATGATGATGTCAATTGCTAGACTCCCCCTTTGAACAATGCTAACATGAATAACGAGTTGAAAATGCAGCCATGGTATGCATCATCAAAATCAAAATCTAAGAATTTCATGTGACTGATATCAGGTACCAAACAACTCATCATCACATGAACTTCATCAGCATAACAAGTTTCTCATGAATTAAATAGCTGAAATAATTGATCTCTGGTACACGGCATAGGTTTTGATCTTAGATCCTTCTCACGCATAGTAAGAGTTCTGGGCAAGCATGACTTGCCTTTCAACTCTAGACCATTTAAAATACCAGAGGTCAAGCAGGGTGTGAGCAATTAATCTAGCTCATATGTTCATCTTCACACCACGAGAGATAAATCATCATTTCAAACAAGCAATTCAGTTTGCTGAATTTTATTGAACAAAATGGGCAAACTTATGATGCACCATCTACATGTCAAGACTAAACATGCAAAATGATAGGAAATGAAAATATATATTTACATATTTGTGCCTTGAGCTTTTATTTACCTGACCATTCATTTCTCGGCTCCAAGGCATCCTGTACCCAAAATTCTCACTTAGAATTTTTAGGTACCCAAGCTTACTTGGGTCCTTGTGGGTTAGCAACATGTTTAGCATCTTGGCTCATCTTTTTCAGGGCAATCACATCATCCTCCCTCATTGTGTAGCAATCATATATCTCATGCCCATTTTTCCCACAATAGAAACAACACACAAAAGATTGATTATTCTTTTTATGTTCACGTGCGTGTGCATGTGGACTATGCTTTTGTGGACGAGCATGATTATTACCTTTTATGGTATGAGGGTGGTGTCTTTCTTTCAGATGCCAGCATTCTTGGTCAGTGTGACCAGTCTTACCACAATGAAAGCAGCAAAGAGAAGCATTTTTGTTGAAGACCATGGGGAGTGTCGATATGTCTGAATGAGAATGTCGACACTTCTGATTCTCCATGCGATTCTGTGTAGAGTTCTGCTGAGCAGGCCCTCTGCCAGTGTTGACCTGTTTCTTTCCTTGCCCTTTCACTTGCTGTCCTGCTCTAAGCTCATCATTTCTCAGGATGAAACAATCATGCACAGTGTGACCATGTCTACCACAATAATAACAATGGACATTCATTTTGTGGAAAGCATGGTATTTAGCATTAGACATGTTGTGGTGTATGTTTGGATGAGCATGCTAAATTTTACTTTTCTTTCGAGCAGTATGTCCTTTTTGGTGACCACAGGAAGTGGTGGCTTCTGATGAGCCAGAATCTTGGTCTTGGGCAAACATTAACAGGAAATCATTCAAACCTTGAATTTCATTTTCAAGTGAGGAAATATGCTGTTTAGATTCATCAAGACCCTCTTCGCATGCTGCCAATTGCTCATTGAGCATGTCATTTACCGCTTTAAGATTTTGATTTTCTTGTTCTAAAGCATGCAATGTTTCAGAGCAATCATCAATGACAGTCTTGCCTTTTCCAAGTGCAACCAATTTTTCATTATGTTCTTCTTCATCTTGTTCAAGTTCAATTTTCTTTTTCAACAATTCTCTATTCTCTTCTTTCAGAGAATCAATCAGATTTTGTTGCCATTCAAGATCATCATGGAGACCCATATTTATCCTTTTCAAGAACGAGCATTCTTTGCATGCAAAATTAGCAGAGCATGAAACTTCAGTTTCTTTTAGGACCTTTTCACTTTGATTTCAGAATTTTTACTTTCTTCAATCAACCTCTCATCATGAATTAGCCCATCGGCCATAGTTTGATAATTAGAGATTGACTTAGGTTGATTTTGAAGTTTTATTATAATTTCTTCCAACCTAGTGATTTCATCATGAATATTTTCATTTTCATCCCTTAGACATGTAATGCTTTGTTTATGCGTATCTAGATCAAAATAAAGAGTGTCGTTAAGCTCTTCAAAAGCAGAACAGTTTTTACAAAAAGAGCTTTCATTTTGGTTACTTTTCTTGAGATCCTTTTTCAAATTTTTATTTTCTGATTTTACCTTTTTGTATTGTGTAATCAACTCATCATAGGCTTCCATAAGCTCTTCAAAAGTGAATTCCTCGGAGTCAGAGTTTACCTGTGATGAGGATGTATTGCTGGACTGTTCTGCACGGTCGGCCATGAAGCATTCTTGTTCTTGTTCCTTCTCTTCATTGATTTTCACCAACCAATCCAGTACTTGCGTGGCTGTGCTGTAGGAGGACACAAGATGAGTTAGTCTGAGATCAACTGTAGCTGTAATTAAGTTATATGCAGCAAGATTATCATTATGTTTGGTCTCATGTTCGGCTGACCAATCAATTGAATTTGATGGCAGCTCATGAGAACCATCGTATATAAGAGTCCACAATTGTGGATCTATGGAGCTAACATAGATGAACATTCTCCCTACCCATGAAGAAAAATCTGAACCATCATAAATGGGTGGAGAAATCATCAAAGCATGTGTAGCATATGAAGCCATCTAAATAACATACACCGGGATCTTTCCCTGCAGATCGTAGGATCTGAGAATGGCAGAGCCTCGCTCTGATACCACTTGTTGAGTAGTGGATGGCGGATCTAGAGGGGAGGGGTGAATAGATCTGCCCCTCTTTTCGCAGAACACCCCTCTTTAAAGCTAGATAAAAAGAATTGCAGCGGAATATAACTAGCTTAGCGTAGCACACAACGATTTACTTAGCAAGATGAATAAGTAATATAAAGATTAACCCTAAGCATGCATCTAGCACATAGCAATCGCATAAGCAAACCACAACGCAAAGGATTTTAAGGTGGTTCGGACTGAATCCCCAGTCCTACGTCCACCCCTCACCAAACCAGGTGAGGATTCACTAGTGCAACGCACCAAACCGCAGATCAGAAAAACCTCCGATTGTCTTCCTACTAACCACCGGTAGGGACGTCAACATCGCAGATCGGAGAACTTCCGATTGCCTTCCTACTAACCACCGGTAGGGACGTCAATATCGCAGATCAGATAACTTCCGATTGCCTTCCTACTAACCACCAGTAGGGACGATCTTCAGTTTCAATGGTTTAAACAAAGTGGAAAGAGAACAAGATGAAAATGCTCAAACAAGATATAGAGATATGCTAGAATGAATTGGATCTTGTCTGAGATTACTGGAGCTTGAATCTGATTCTTCAATTGATGTAGATCACCAACAGAGACTTCTTTCTTCTTCACAAAACTCTCCTCTTGATTCAGTAACAATGGCTTCTTCTTCCTTGTAAAATGATCTTCCTTGGATCTCCTTGAGTTGATGAAGAGGTGTATGGATGTAGCTTTGATCACCTTTGAGAACCTTGATTGCTTCTAGCTTCCTTGGAGGTTGTTTGCTTCAGATCTAAGCTTGAATCACCTTGGAATGGATAAAGAACTCCAGCCCGAAGCACTGTTTACGGAGGTGCTACAGTACCCGTGAATCACCTCCTCTAGCCTCCCTTGATCTTTCTTGATCCCCTTGAAGCATTAGGGTTTCTAACCCCTCATGTGTTTGTTTTATACCATTTGAATGGTCCTTGGACATCCCCCAGACCAGATCCATAATTCATGGGGGATAGGGTGACTTTGGGGTTAAACAAATACAAGGAAAGGGGCTCTTCTCGAAGTGGAAAATAAAGTCAACATTTGTTGGCTCGGGGCTGACGGTCGACTTGTAGAAGCTGGCGGTCGACCGCTATTGAGAAACCTTGTACAGATTTGGTCCCTGGAAATTCCGGTCGACCGCTACTGAGCTGGCGGTCGACCGCCACTGAGAGAACTGCAGACTGTGAGCTGCTGGCAGGAGCGGTCGACCGCCCCTGGGCTGGCGGTCGATCGCCAGCTGGCCAGATCCCGGGTTTCCCCGGTTCAGTCTGTTAACTCTTTTAGCTCAGTCGCTTAACTCCTTTAGCATCCCGTTCTCATCTGTGGCATCAACCTTGATAGTCTTGAAGGTGTCAAATGAGTCTTTGACCTTGGGTTCTCTTGGTGATGCTTCTTTGTGCATCGACCGTGGCTATGTGAAGTGTCGACTGGAATGACCTAGTCCTGCAAAGTTGAAGTGTTAGTCCAATGAAATACATCCAAATAACAATGACTTTAAGTAGATGTTTATTTCATACATTTGGGGGTTGGATTTCACTTGGTTTGTGTATTAGAAGCATCAAGACCATTCGAGCATGTTACCATGATTAGAATGAGAAACTAATGTATTTGAAGAGTGAACTTGTAAGATATCAATCTAAGTTATTATTGTGAATCTCAATTATCATGAATGAAGTTTAGAAATAAGAGGTATATGGAATACCCATGGTGAGATTGATAGCTATGACAAGGTAAGAATCTTACCAATGGTGCTTGACAGTAAATGACATATACCGCCTATATTGAATGGTAAAGAGGCAAGATGCTTATCCACTCATTTGGTTTGCCAGGCGACTGTCATGAGTTTGATCGTTTGATTGATCACGATTTGAAAGGATTTCCATCCTTACTTGGGCGCGATCATTAGGCTTTCACATTTGTCATCTCCACTCCATTCCATGTCCATTCATTGGCTTATCTGTCATGAATAAAACATCACGTATGTCAGTCATATGAGAGTGAAAAACAACAATGATTTATAGTGTTTAGCCATTATCAAAACCAAGAATATCAAATAACTCAAATGACCACAGGGGCACAACATGGGAGTCCGAAGACTCTCTTGAACCTTGGGGGTTCTAGTGGGGGTGGGGGTGGGACTCTTTCCCGGGGTCACCTTTGGGGGTGCCGGGTACAGCTATATCTTCTTCCCATTGTGTGAGAAAGAACACTGATTGGACCGACCGAATGTAGTAAGGTCCACGTCATAGATCCATGGTCGTCCTAGGATGATGCTACCGACCTTCATTGGCACTACATCGCATAAGATTTATCCTTGGTAGGACTGAAATTGGAATGGAATGACACATGTAGTGGTGACTGGGATAGACGTGTCGTCAACCTAAGCCACGTTGTATGACCTCGGATGAGGATGGGTAGGTAGACCTAAATGGGAGACAAAGTCTGAAGAGACTGCATTGATACAGCTCCCGTTGTCAAAAATCACCTTGCAGGGTTGAGATTTCACCATATTGTATGTTTGGAAGATGGAGGTTCGACGCCAGTCGTCCTCCTGAGGGTGTGTTAGGATGCAACGAACTACACCCAGTCTTCCTTGGTTTGAACTCTCGACAATATCTCCCACTTGCATGTACTCGACATGCGTTCCATCATACCCTGCATCAGTTTCCTCAAACTGGGTGATGAGGTCAGGGTCAGTCTCATACCTCTCTATGAATTCTCCCTCCTGAGGTGGAAGTTCCACAGGCTGGGGGTCGGTGATGACTAAGGCTCGGGTGGGGCAGTTGGAGGAAATATGCCCTAGGTTATGGCAACTAAAGCAACGAACTCCCGAGACATGGACTGGTTGGGAGGTGCTTGGGATGACTCCCTTTCCCTTGTCATCTCTTCTATCAGTTGGCGGAGTGTACTCCAGCCTGGGCACAACAGCGGGTGCAGGTAAGGGGTTCCGTGGAAAAGGAGCCGTAGGGGCAACGGCCCGGAGTGGGGTAGCAGTAGGGACATAAGGAGTGGAGGGGCCAGGCCTCTCAGAGTAGCGGACCATGGGGTTTCGGGACTCGGGTTGGCAGTAGGTGGGGACCCGAGGTGGGACCACCTTTTGAAACCGCTCGACGTCCCGAGCAACCTGATAGGCATGCTCGAGAGTGTTAACTTCACGTAGGAACAGCTCTCGCTGTATGCTCTCGTGTAAGCCATCCCTAAACCGTGAGAGGGTGACGGAGGCATCCCCCATGACTCGACTCCGAAGGAATAAGTCATCAAATTTGGCGATGTACTCGCCCACAGACTTTCTATTTTGGGTGAGTTTCTGCCATTGGTCTAAAAGACGCTGATGGTAGGAGGGTGGCAGATATTTCTCCCTTAATTTTTCCTTCATTTCTTCCCACGTGCTTATAGGTTCCTCTCGTCTCCTTGCTAGGAGATTCTCAACATTACACCAGTAAGTTTTGGGTTGACCTAGGAGTTTCATTTTGGCAAATCTCACCCTTGTAGTAGGGGTCATGCGGCGATGCCAATCAAAATATTGGTCCATCCCGGTCTCCCAATCAAGGTATGTAGCGGGGTTGAGGGACTTATCAAAACTCGGAGCATCAATCTTGACGTTCCGTAGGATGATATCCTCATCGTCGTGGTCTCTCTCTCGAGACGCACGGGCCTCCTGCTCTCTACCTTAGGGAGTCTGATTCGGGCGGACTTGCTCTCTCTCCTCCCTAGGATTGGCTACGTGATCACCGTGGCCATTCACTCGTCCTTCCTCTCCCTTCAGTCGTTCCTCTAAGGCTCGGATCCTCTCATCTAGCTCTGCTCGTAGTTGGCCTATGGATTCTTCAAAATGGGTCAGAAGATTATGCTCGAGCTGAGCCAACATAGCACTCACGCTCTTCTGATCCATGTGGGATTGTAGAGTGAAAGGGCGCTCTAGACGGCCGGATGAATTTCTAGACCAATGTGGCATGCACGACCTCGGACCTAAATGATGTAATCCTTGGACCGAAAATTAGCAAGCTATAGACCCAAATTTTGTTGGCTAATAGGCAAAGGGTCAAGTTGAAGGGACCGGCCAGGGGGAGTTGCTCGCCCGTAGGTGAAGTAGTTATGGAACTATCTCCTGACAATTAGGGGGCCTTAATGCGGTAATGTAGGGCCTAAGGATAGGTGCACACATGTAAGCTCTCACTTTCCGTCCACAGCGATGCACTCAGGAGACTGGCTGTATGGATTGGGCTCTCGCTCACTTCGTCGCGCGGCAAATGATAAGGATAATAAATAAGCAAGTGATTTGGAGCACGTACCTAGCTAGACTGAAAAGTCTAACTCTGACCGGAGACTAAGGCGAGCGGGGACGTGCGCACCCGCACAGCGTCGATGAAGCTTGACCGTTTACAAAGAATTCACTCCACGCAGGGAGGATTTAATTATTACAGAACCACTCAATTTTAAAATTTCCCTCGCAAGGGAACAAATCAATCCAAAATCTCTCTGCGCAGGGAGACTCAAGGTCACTTAAACTCCGTAAATCACGGACCGTCTGTCGACGATCAAGTCACTCGGGCGCTGCTCGAGCCGTCGTGGTGGACGCGGATGCCACACTCAATAAGTTAAAAGATATATATATAAATATATATATAGATATATATAAGATTATATATCTCAAATATATATATATATATTTAATTTTTTTCAAACCTTTTTTTAATCAAATAATATATATATATATATAACATTATACATATCCCATATATATTATATATATTTAACACATTTTTTCAACCTTCAACCCTTTTTTTCACCTACTTTTTTTGACTTTTCATACTCTTTTTTTTCCACACGTTTTTTTTTCAAACTCTCAACCTCCTTTTCTTGACTTTTTTTTCTCTTTTGACTCACCTTTTTTTCAAACCTTTTCATATTTGTCCTGTGCAAATCACGCACGGGAGGTTGGCGGTGGTGTTGACGCTGCGAGTGTGGGAAGGTGGAGAGGGAGTGAGGCTCCGCAGGCGGGGAGCTCGTTGGTGAGAGGAGGTGGCCGTCTGAGAGGGTGGCGACGGGAGCGAGCTACCGCGGTGGTGGTTGTAGGCGGCGGATGGTGCTCGCAGGTGCGCTCGGACGGCGGGTGGCCTCGGCGGCAGGGCGCTGCGGCACGGTGGCAGGGGAAGGAGGCCGTCGCAGCGACCGTGGGTTGCCAGGGGTGATGAAGAGGGGGGTGCAGTCGCTTGTCGACGTGCGGGCGGGGGCTTGCCGGCGCGTAGGAGGGCCGGGTGCAGGCGGAGGGCGCGCTCGGGCGCGGTGCGTCTGTTGGCGCGGCTGCGGGCGGTTGCTGCCGGCGCTGTGGGCGGTGGCGGGCGAGCGGCGGCGGTGGCCGCGGCGGGGGGGGCACAGGAGAGCGGCGATGGCTGAGGCGGGCGCGCACGGCGGAGGGCGCGGGCCGTTGCGGCCGCGACCCCTTCGAAATTGGCACGTTTGACGATGCTTCCCGTCGCGAACGTGCCCCCCTTATATATATATATTACCTATTCTCTCCCAACTGTAAGCTTCTGTTTTCTATTTTCTTTTCTCAACCTTTCTCAGCTGAGACTTATGGGAGAGAGAAACAGAGAGAGAAATGGAGAGAGAAAGAGAATAAGAGGGAGAGATTGAGAGTGAGAGCGAGAGAGAAAGAGAAAGCCGAGAGAGAAAAAGAGAGAGACAGAGAGATAAATCGAGAGAGAGAGAGAGAGAACGGGAGTGGGTAACAAATTTTTTTTTCTTCTAGCAATCTAGAGAGAGAAAGATCAACAACGGAGACATCAAGGTCGCGGAGGCGTCGTTTGTTGGGCTCTGATACCAAATCTGACGCGGATGGCGTCGGAAGACGGATCGACGGTAACTCCTGACGACACGGACGGGAACGGATAACTTGCTACCTCGCGCAGCTCGGCCTCACGCCAGACGGCCTCACACCGAGTGACACTCAAACTCACAAAATGAGAAAGAGGGAAGGGAAATGCAAGCGGGGAGGACTCTCACATACAAAACAATCTTTCATTCAATCTTATCATATCATATGTAACACTCTTAGCCCCCTATTTATAGGGAATGCCATAACAACAATACCCTCAAAGTTTCACTAATTGTGTTTATACCATAGCGTAATAAAATAAAACCCACCCACCTAACTTTTGACTTGTGGGTTTTAATCAAATAAAATACACAAAATACACACATGTCTTTTGACTAGCCTAATAAGACGAATACACACAAATACATACATATCACTCAATACACACAAATACGCCGAGTCTTCAGGAAGTCGGATCTCTGAGCCATAAGCTCGGTGCAGTCGGGGCGGTGCGGCGTCGGCTCCGAGCATTGGGCCCGGTAGTGGGCCCGGTGTCCCCACCAATGGTGACATCTTCTGACATCTTGACAAGGGCTCCCTTGTGCGCCAAGAACTATGGTAGGTGGCGGAGCCCATGCGCCAGGGAGCTAGACATCGTAGGAAGATCCTCCTAGAAACCTCCCCTAACTAGCCCATTGGGAGTCCTCTCGGACCTTGAGCGTGCTCGGCGTCCGAGAGTGGGGGGTTAGTGAGGAGGGCAAAATCCGCCTGGCCTAGTGCGGACCACCAGTGCCAGGGCAACGGCAACTCGGCTCAGTCAATCCCAAGGCAGGGCCCTCGGCGGCCCGCAGCCCAAGCCAGGCAGCCCAACTAAGGCCAATGAAGGATTCGCCAGCCCATGGGAAGATCGACACGAGTATCTCAGGGGCCAGGAAACTCTCCAGCAGCCGAACGTTGCCTCCGTCATTATAGACCCTTCCCCTGAATGGATGAGGTCGCACCTACAGTGCCGAGATTCTCACCATGAGGCCTCTCTTCCAGAATCAGCAGGTGCACAATGGAAAACTCCCCCCCACGATCAAGGGGACGTTACTCTACAACCTACGCCTTCCCCCATTGAGAAACGGACCCTCACCGCCTGGATGACCTATATAAATAGGCCTTCGATCGGGAGATAGAGAGACAGACACACGAGGGCAAACAGAGATATAGAGGCAGACAGATAAAAAGTCTCTACCATTGAGCACACAGAGAGAAGCGAGTTCCGTCGGTCCGAGCACTCCATGACTCTCCGAGCACATCCAATGCCCAATGAGCACTCTGCGAGCACTCGCCATACGTGACGGGCACTCCAGGAAACTCAGTTCCCATGCCTAAGCTTGTCCAGTATGATCTCTCGCTCGCTCTCTCTCTCTCTTCCTCCTACCATTCTCTTCTCAGTGTGATTCTGACTTAAGCATCGGAGGTTGTCCCTTGAGGTAACACCTATGGCTCCTTCTGATGCCGTCTTTCTAGTGTTTACAGGCTTCCACAGGTGACATGACAACCTTCTCCAACCAACAAATCTTAAAAGTGTGGTACGAGCTCTAGGGACCATTTTCCCACCTCTACACCTACCCTAGGTATATGAAAAATTACGGAGCGCCAATTTCAAACCCCGATTCTCCTCCCATATCTCCCCTGGTAATAGACTACTAGGCCATTTAACCAAAAAAAAAGTTCACCAGTTTCAAATATCACCCGTTTTAAAATGGGTGTGTTTTTTATGATTTTAAAACCAGAGAGTATTTTGTTTGGATGATTGTAAAATACATAAAGCTAAAATATTATATTTTACTGAAAATACTATATTTTACTGACTTATTATTTTCAGTTCATTTTACCTCCAGTTTTAGTTTCAGATATTACACATCAGACAATACCTTAATCTCCTCTGCACTATTTTATACTCTAACAAATAACTGAGAAATACCGAAGAAATCAAACAGTTATGCGATTTTACAATATTTTACAGTTAAACGAACCAGCCCTTAAAATTTTGTTATTTCAATTTCAGCGAACATACTTTAGAGTTAGAGGAGATTAGACAGTGGAAGTTAGTTATATTATATTTTTAACTTTCGGTCGAAAGCTTTCAATATTAATTAAGAGAAAAAAAATGACTTATGTCACTATCAAAATTCATTAGATTCACCTTCATCATACTTGTGGTGGAGGTGGAAGTGGAAGTGAAAATTTTCTTTCAAGGTGAAAGTTTCACAGAATAACTGGAGGATAGTTGACTAATCAAATTGGGTGCATGGCTGGATTTGCTGACAAAAGCCTATGTACCATAGGATAAGTCAACATAAAAGAAGGTGAGACGTCTTCTTGGTCTTGACTATAACGAAAAGAAAAAAAATGATTCTTTGCAAAATTAATTAATCTAATTACCAAATTAATCATGTTAGAAATCTAATTAATCTATACAGCTCTTGCATTCAATGATATGCAGATGTGCCGCGGTGTTAAACATTCTTTACACACTATTACAATGTTCCATGGATATTCTCTTCGAATAGTGACTCAAGAAATATTGTTCAAGTGGATTGTCATAGGCACTGGTGAAAGGTGGGCTAATGCGAGTCAATGCAGTTAATGTCAGGTCCCTAATGATTCTACCAATTTAATAATGAGGTTAGTACCTAAATTGATAGTAGAGGTCAGTAAAGTGGGCGCATACAAAGATCACGCAAGAGTTGAGAAATAACAAAATCCTCTCAAGGTTTTAATGAAGTGGGGGGGGGGGGGGGCTTGTCACACAGGGAATGACAATCTCCTTACAGGTCAGGCAGGAAACACCTCGGCGCAAATCTCTATGAATCACAAGTTAAATTCGCCCTCTTGCACGACCACAAAGATTGAGATTTAAACTCATAATCTTGCTCATAAGATAAGCAAGCGTTGTATACCGCTGAGCCATAAACTCATTGGGGGCGAGCACTGCCAATTGCCAATCATCGTCCAACTGATGAGAGGTCTCTACGATGATGTACTTATGATTTACTGAGAATGTTGAGTACACTTGAATTTGTAACGAGGGACCAAACAAGAGTGCGCTAGTAGGAGCAAGGGGAGCTTCCAACAGTGGAGCCGAGTGTTGAGGCTGAGGACCATAGACTTCTCTCTGGGTTTGGAGCGGAGCTCCGAGTGTCAGGCAATTGGAGTTGAGACTTTTTGGATGGCTGAGAGAAGAAGAGGGAGAGTTTCGGATATCTAGAGCCGGGCTTTTCCAGCATAAGTAAAGAGAAGTTCTCGTCTGGGGATGAGATGCCACAGGAGAACTTTCTGATACTTAAATCAGCATAGGTGGAAAGTCTTAGAACTAAAAGTGGGCTGGAGAGCAGAGAGGGGCAACTACTAGGGGCCACTCACCTTGTGTTGCATTGTAATAGATTGCGTAGAGTAGCATAGCATACCTGATAGAGCCCGTGGTGACCTACCTTTATAGTTATTAAGCCGAGATGCATTGAATGCTGACCTTATCATTAGGATGGGCATGCTTGTAAGGGTTGGACAATCATCTAGGTGGGGGCATAGGCTATGTCAGGACATGTAAGATTAGGTGGCTAGATTTGGTGGGTCGTATGGAGAGCCCACATCATTTGCCCCTAGCCCTCAATGTAGAGTACAACACGTGACTCGTATTGAGGGCGACCTGACAGTGGGCAATGACGGTTACGAGTTCTAAGCGATATGAATTCGTTCGCATCCTCTTTCTTCATGATCGCTGGTCCTCGGTTGATACACAGGCATCCTGACCAGGAGCTATACAAAGGAGGGCCTGGGGCCCTTCGATTCTTCTGCTTACATCCCAGAGCTGAGAGTGCTTGTGCGAGAAAGAAGGCTAGGCTTAAGGCTCGATAAAAGGCTCCGAGGTCACAGAGTGTGTTTTTGTCGGGGTCTGTGAGGATCACACCAGATGCCTATTGTCGAAGGGTTGCAAGAGCTCTTGGTTCAGTGAGCATCGTGTCTTTGAGTTCATCCACTACATCTCCCATGGTCAACAAGGGAACGAGGTGGTAGACAGAGGCCCATCACTGGCATAGAGTCATCGGCAATGATGACAAGGTGGAGGTGTTGTTGCCGAGGAGGGTGCCTCAGGTGGGAGAGGTCTTGGTGGGCAGCAGCGGAGAAGGCTCCTCGGGCCAGAGTTCCCGCTCGGGGGATGTGGCTGAGCTGGGTAAGGGAAAGTCGGGGTAAGGCCATTGATCAACTAGGTCCCGTAGGTGGGTTATGATAAAGGGGCTAAGGTCGTCGCTCTACCTCTCCTAAGCTTAACTAGGGAACGAGGGGCGTTGACTGGGCTGAGGCCGTTGAGTGGCTAGGCCGAAAGTCATGGGGTGAAATGCCATGACCGAGGCTGGTAAGCGACCACACATAAGGTCCTGAGCGAGATGCGATGACCGAGCTGAGGCTGCTGAGCGACTAGGCCAAAGGTCATGAGCAACAAGCGATGATAACTGAGGCAAAGGCCTACGATTGGCTACACCTAAGGTCATGAGCGAGATGCGATGATCGGGCTGAGGCTGCGGAGCGGCTAAAAGCGATGATGACCGAGGCTGAGGCCGGCGATCAGCAGCACCTAAGGTCATGAGCGAGATGCGATGATTGGGCTGAGGCTACTGAGCGGCTAGGCCGAAGGTCATGAGTGAGAAGCAATGATGATCGAGGCTGAGGCCTGTGGACGCACTAAAATTTGCTTGTTCAGGTGGTTCGTCTGTTAAGTGCGTGGGCATGCCAGTCACTGAGTGACAATTTATTCGGGCTCCGAAGAGCCCATGGTGCGCTCGATCTGACTCGGTCAGACGATTGTGTGGTTCGTGTCGGGACCAAAACCCGCCGCGCCATAAAGGTCACGGCGTCATTTACATCCCCCATACGAGGGAACACCCTTGATTAATCGTCGGGATTCAGGGCCTCATGGCCAAGAAATCAATTGCATGGAAGGTCTATTACGAGGTATTGAAATCCTCGCGCGAGGGCGAGAAGAAAACAATTCGTGGTCATGTCAGTCGTGTACTGACTATTTAATGTTCGGACGAATGTCCGGCTCGAGAAAATCGCGGTTGTCGCGAGAAAACCGGAACGCATGTATGCCGAGGTACAGAAATTTTACTGTTCGGAAGAGCGGAAAACATTCGGCTGAGCCTCGGTTGGAGCGATCAAAAACCAGTAAATCTGTTGGCCCGGTGCAAGAGCAAGCTGCGACCATACTGCGGTGGGCCCCCCGCGGTCGAAACAAGACTTGCATGAGCGTCATTAATATTTCCGGTGCCAAGGGGCAACGAGGGAATATCCCTTGAATCGGCTGAAAAGCCCTGTGTCTAGGGAAGTGGACGTTCGAAACGTGTCGGTCATTCGGGAGACCGTTTAATATTCGGACGGGTGTCCGACTTGAGAATATCATAATCGTCGCAGGAGGACCTGGAACATATGTATGCCGTGATACGGTAAATATATTATTCCGAGACACTGAAAACATTCGGTTAAATCTCGGTTAGTGTAGCAGGAAACTAGCGAATTTATTGGCTCGGTGCGAGATCGAGTCGGGACCATACCGGGGGCGCCTCCCACCGTCCAAACGGGGCTTGAGTGGGCATCATTAATGTTCTCGGTGCCAGAGGGCAACGGGGAAGAGTCCCAGGACTAGATTCTAAAACCAAAACATGTTCGAAGGAAGCGAGCTATAGGCCGAGGGTGTGGGTCAGACAATGACCATAATCGGGACGGACCCGAGGTCCAAGCACAACCCACAAAGGCCTTATTGATATTTCCATGTATAGGGTCCAGGGATGACAAGAGCCATATCGTTCTATTCAGATTTCTGTCGGTCACTTGCGGACCACTTGATATTCGGACAAGGGTCCATATTGAAGGTGCGACGTAGATAGGAACAACCCCGTACAAATGTATGCCGAGTTTGCGGCAATTTCAATGAAAGGGTGGGAACGAATCCCGATAGGGTGAATCCGATTTGATGAGCTATCGGCCCAGAGCAATACTGGGTCACGACCACGTCGGGGTAGGAGCTGTCGGCCATGTTGGTTGCTCACGGGTCTTTTCATGTTCAGACACAGGTCCGTAATAGAAATGCGGCGAAAACCGAGGTGAACCCGTTCAAATGTCTGCCGAACGTGCGGCAATTTTAGTAGTGGCTCGGAAGGGATCCGGCCTGAGAAACGAGTCCGATTTAATCAGAATGTCAGCCCGAGGCGAGGTCGGGCCATGGCCATTTCGGGATAATTCCCAAGACTCAAGCCCAACCTGGAAGGGCGGCATTGTTGTTCCTTCAGCATCGGGTCACGGGAGAGACGGGGCTGCAACATAGATTTTACCATTTTCTTTATCTGGGCTTTAAATTATGTGCATATATATTTTATTATTTATTTCCCTTTTATGTATTTATTCTGGATGATTTCTCCATTTTGTTTATTATTATTACTATTATATTTTCCCTTTCCTTTTTTACTATTATTATTATTTCACATTTTTTTATTTATTTCTCACATATATATTCAGGTTTATTTATTTATCATAATTTTTATTAATTTATTATCATTATTATCATTATCATTATCATTATCATGACATATTTATATATGTTTATATATATTTATTTTGGAAGGAAAAGTGGGCCGTTGGGGGCAAAAAAGGGTGTACCGGCGAAGGCAGGGAGAGCGTGCCGGAGAGGGGCTGGGAGAGTGTGCCAGTGAAGGGGCAGGCTGGCGTGTGTGCCGGCGAAGGTGCGAACGGGCGTGCCGGCGAGGGGGCGCGGATGGGAGTGTGTGTCGGCAGAGAGCCATTAGGCTGGGGCGTGTCGGCGAAGGACGCGAGCAGGTGTACCGGCGAAGGGCGATGGAAGGCGTACCGGTGAAGAAGGGCGGAAGGGAGCGTGCCGGGGAACCCCACAGATAGTGTACCGGTGAAGGAAAAAGGGGGGTGGCATGCTGATGAAGACATTCCAAAGAGCGCCGGCGAATGGAGGAGAGGAGCGTGCCGGGCTAACTCAAAGTCTGTACATCGTCTGCTAGAGTATGCACATTATCCATTTGCTACAACTCAAAGTCTATGCATTGACTGCTAGCACACACGCAGAGTCTGTACATTGTCCATTTACTGCAACTCAAATTCTGTACACTGGCTGCTAGCACACACGAAGTCTGTACGTCCCTCAGCCCAAAGTCTATACATTGGCTGGTCGCTGCGACACGAAGTCTGTACATCGGCTGGTTGCTGCACACAAAGTATGTACATTCATCAGCTCAAAGTTTGTACATTGTCTATTTGCTGCAACTCAAAATCTATACATTGGCCGGTTACCGCAACACAAAGTCTGTACATTTATCAGCCGAAAGTCTACACATTGGCTGCATTCATCAGCTCAAAGTCTATACATTGGCTGGTCACTGCAACGAAGTCTGTACATTCATCAGCCCAAAGTCTATACATTGGCTGCATTCATCAGCTCAAAGTCTGCACATTGGCTGGTTCCTGCAATACAAAGTCTGTACATCGGCTGGCTGCATGCAGACAAAGTCTGTACGCCCATCAGCCCAAAGTCTATACACTGGCTGGTTGCTGCAACATCAAGTCTGTACATCGGATGGTTGCATGCATACGAAGTCTATACGTCCATCAGCTCAAAGTCTATACATTATCTATGCAACCAGCACATAAAGTCTATACATCCTTCAGCTCAAAGTCTGTACATTGTCTATGCAACCAGCACACAAAGTCTATACATCCTTCAGCTCAAAGTCTGTATATTGTCTATGCAACCAGCACGCAAAGTCTATACATCCTTCAGCTCAAAGTTTGTACTTTGTCTATTTGCTGCAACCCAAAGTCTATACGTTGGCCAGCTCAAAGTCTGTACATCGTCCATTTGCTGCAGCTCAAAGTCTCTACATTGGCCAGCTCAAAGTCTGTACATTGTCCATTTGCTGTAGCTCAAAGTCTATACATTGGCCAGCTCAAAGTCTGTACATTGTTGTCACAAGCATATTAGGCCCATGCATTCGTTCACGGCATGTCTGAACATCCATTTCCAATGTACATGCTTCACTGTCTGCATTTGTGTAATCTTCACGCAAAGTCTATACATTGCTTGTTGCTGTGTTCGTGTATCAACCTGCCAAGTCTGTACATTGGGTTCCACTTCGGAGAGACGGTGGAAGAAGAGGTGAGATGGAGAGATAGATGAGGGAGAGTGAGACGGTGAGAGAGAGAGGTGTGCCGGCGAGGGGGGAATGAGACGGTGAGAGGGGGAGAGTGTACCGGTGAGGGGGGAGAATGAGGCGGTGAGAGAGAGGGAGTGGGTGAGGAGGAGTGTGCCGTTGAAGGGCCAAGGAGGTGTGTCGTTAAAGGGCTGTTAGGGTGTGCCGCTGGAGGGCTGATAGGGTGTACCGACGAAGGCTGGAACATGCATGCCGATGAAGGCCCACTCCTCTCTTTTTTTTTCTTATTTTTAAGGCTTTTCTTTTCTTCTTTTCTTTGATTTTTTTGTATAGTTTATACAAATCTTTTCTCCTTCTTCTTGCAATCTGTTGTTGTTCTATTTATTCGTTGCTTTTGTTGTCTTTTGATGTGTATTTATTATCCCATTTGTTTGTTGCATCCTTCTGCCTTTTAACATCTTGTTATTTTCTAACAAAAATTTGGCAGCATCTCCCCTTGACCCGAGCGTAAGGGAGATAAAGGGAACGCGCCCACATGGAGTGGCGGAACCCGACAGTTGGAGGTGGGCGCCCGAGAGCGGAAACACCTTAACAAAACCTCGAAAAACTCGGAGGAAACGACGGACGGGAGACCTCTAAGACTGGACAGGGTGTACTGGAGAGGGGGTTAGCCAAGGCTCCAAAAGGGTTGACCTGCTAATTGGGGGCGGGGTGTTAGACCAATCGAACCAACAGGGACCCCTGGCAGGAGGGGAGAAGGCTCACAGGGGCAGGCACGAGTGAAGGCGTCGGGCTTTACAGGAGGAGGTTCGTGACCTCAAACCATTGAAGGTGGCGCCGGATCCGGAGGAAACCGCCGACGTGGGGGATGAAAATAAACACCGGAAAGGGGAGAAAAAGACGATCAAGCACACTGTGGCCCAAACCAACGAGACGAAAAGAAAACCCACTGAGGGGGGGGGGGACGATCTTCATTCATGGGGGAACAAAGGACCGTAGCCGTCCATATACATTACAAAGCATGCCCGAGCTAAGTCTACAGACAAGAAAGAAAACCAAAGCATAAAAGAACGGGGAGAGAGAAAAAAGGGACAAAAGAAGAGGAAGTGTTGGGGATCAAAGCAGGGACGACCGCCCACTGCTCTTTCCCCCACCTTCTCCTACTACATCAAGCTCTCTCTCTCTCTCTTACTCTCTTTTCTTTGCCTGGTGGTCGCCGGAAGACTCCACGCCGGAGCCCTCTCCCTTTTCTTCTCTCTTCCCCTTCTTCTCGTATGTGGCTCTGTGTCTGTTCTTCTATTTTCTCTGTGTGCCTCCCCTCTGTCTGTGGGCCTCCCCCCTCTTCGCCGGAATGAGAATGGTTTTATACTCCCAGCAGCGGGAGCCCTCGAGCACGGCAGTCGGAGGCAGGAAGTGCTGGGTCATCATGGGGTTTGACTTCCCCCGTCCTGGATGTCAGGGGAGTAGCCTGCGTGGCCCAACCTCCGGTTGACACCTCGGACGGCTTACTGCGCGCCGAAGATCTGTAGGGCATGGGCATCACGTCGTTCGGCCGTTGAAATGCCTTAACGCTGTGCCGCTGGCGGGCTCAAGAAGTGTGCCGCTGGGAGGGCCAAAGGCCGTGCCGCTGAAGGGCTACCCAAGCGTGCCGTTGAAGGGGGCAAAAGGCGTGCCGCTGAAGGGCTGCCCAAGCGTGCCGTTGAAGGGGCAAACAGCGTGCCGCTGAAAGCCCAAGGAGGTGTGCCGCTGAGCGCCAAAGGGGGCGTGCCGCTGAAGGACCCAAATGGGCGTGCCGCTGAAGCTCTCAATGGGCGTGCCGCTGAGGGCCAGGGGCTGTGCCGCTGAAGGCCACCATGGTGTGCCGTTGAAGGGTGAGGGTGTGCCGCTGAAGGCCACCATGGTGTGCCGTTGAAGGGTGAGGGTGTGCCGCTGAAGGCCACCCTGGGTGCATTTCTGAGCCCGTTCTGAGCCCGAGTCATGGTCCGTCTGGTTTTCTTCGAGGCCCATGAATTGTGGGGCTCTTGGTGGTTGATTTCTCTTCACCGTCGTGACTCCGGAGACGGCTTCACGGCTGTGTGTGTATTCAGAGATTCCGGATGGCCTTCCCTTCTTCACAGTCTCTTCAGTTGACGTTGTTGTTGATGCTGGACTAGTTGGGACATTCAATAGTGTAATTTTACATGTCCACAAATGCCCCCCACCCACGGGTAGCGCAGGCGAAGGATGAGCCGGGCGGTGCCCGTGGGTGTACTTGTCTCTTCTTTCCTCTGTTGGCGCCGACAGGGTGTCGAGAGCTGATGTGGTATGCTTGTCTCTTCTTCTCTTCATCAGTGCCGACGGGATGCCGGGAACTGAAACAGCATGTTGGTCTCTTTGTCTCTTCATCAGGGCCGACGAGATTCCGGGAACTGAAGCAGTATGTTGGTCTCTTTGTCTCTTCATCAGTGCCGATGGGATGCCGAGAACTGAAACAACATGTTGGTCTCTTTGTCTCTTCGTCAGGGCCGACGGGGTGCCGGGGACTGACGTGGCTTGTTGGTCTCTTCTTCTCTTCATCAGTGTCGACAGGGTGTCGGGAACTGAAGCAGTATGTTGGTCTTTTCATCAGTGCCGACGGGGTGTCGGGAACTGAAGCAGCATATTGGTCTCTTCATCAGTGCCGACGGGATGCTGGGAACTGAAGCAGTATGTTGGTCTCTTCATCAGTGTCGACGGGGTGTCGGGAACTGAAGCAGCGTGTTGGTCTCTTTGTCTCTTCATCAGTGCCGACGGGGTGTCGGGAACTGAAGCAGTATGTTGGTCTCTTTGTCTCTCTTTTTTTTTCTTCTCTCTTTTCTCTTCTTCTCTTCTTTTTCTTCTCCTCTCTTTTTTGTCATCTTTTTTTTTCTTCTATCTTTTTGTTGTTTTTTTTCTTCTCCTCTTCTTCCCTTCTTTTTTTTTTCTCTCTTTTTTTTTGAAGAACTCCGGGTGGCTGCTGGCGTGGATGCCAATGATATAAGAGTTGTCGGCACAACGGCCGATAATTGAAAGCTGTTGACATGGGGGCCAATAATTAAAAAGCTGTCGACCCGAAGGCCGATGATTAAAAGCTGTCGGCTCAGGGGCCGATAATCGAAAGCTGTTGGCATGGGAGCCAATAATTGAAAAGCTGTCGACCCGAAGACCGATGATTAAAAGCTGTCGGCTCAGGGGCCGATAATCGAAAGCTGTTGGCATGGGAGCCAATAATTGAAAAGCTGTCGACCCGAAGGCCGATGATTAAAAAGCTGTCGGCTGAGGGGCCGATGATTGAAAGTTGTTGGCATGGGAGCCAATAATTGAAAAGCTGTCGACCCGAAGGCCGATGATTAAAAAGCTGTCGGCTCAAGGGCCGATGATTGAAAAGCAGTCAGCTCAGGGGCCGATGATTGAAAAGCTATCGGCTCAGGGTCCGATAATTGAAAGCTATCGGCTCAGGAGCCGATAAGGGAAGTCAAAACAGGCAAGGCTGGGAGCGGGCTTAAAGAGCCGAAGTTGGGGATTAACGAGCCACGAGGGCAAGAGGTAGGCCATGGGGGCCAAGATTGGGCTCTACGAGCCGGTGCTAGGAAAGTAGGCTTCGATGGCCGAAATTGAGTTTATTGCATACGCACATTCTTGTTATTTTATTATTATTTTTATTTTTATTTTTTTATGTTATTTTTTTGTCATCATTTTTTTCTCTTCTTTTTTTTTAAAGCGTGCAAGTATTCATTAGCAGGCATAACATAAATATAAGTAAGGCAGCTCCCTCTATAGGGGATAGGATAGGGACGTCGCCCGTAATTCGTAGATGCGGTGCGGGCTGCGAGGCACAATTGAGGGGTGGTGTACCCGTCAAGAGGATATCGCATGTCTTGCATGCATAGCCTAAATTCACGCATTTCACCCGAGATAATTCTCTGTGGCGTGGCAGTGCAAATGTGTGAACAAAGAGCCCTAACCATAGGGATATGCAGGTTTTCCTGGTGACACTCGAGGATCACTCTAGCGCCTACACATATGTTTCAGGCTCTCGATTTTGGTAGCTTCGCACAGCCCCCCGTCTGTTTATTTTGGTAGCGGATTTCACCGTTCGGCGCGAGTCTCCTCATGTGTCTCAATGGGGATTCCCGGCTACTAGGATTCATCCTTATTGTAATTCTATTACGGATTCCACCGTTTGACGCGAGTCTCCTCATGTGTCTCAATGGGGATTCCCGACTAATAGGTTTCATCCTTATTATAATTCGCTTCACCATTTCGCGCGAGTCTCCTCATGTGTCTCAATGGGGATTCCCGGCTACTCGGATTCACGTGTCTCCCTCTTTTTTTTTCTCTTCTCTTTTTTTTTTACAGTGGGGGTAGGCAGCTTTTTCCTCACGATTACCTTTCACGCGAGTGCAGGAATTCAAGTCTCCGTAGAGTGCTAAGAAAAAATTTGGGCAATCCCTATAGTCGAAGGCTATTGAACACATTAAGTGCTAAGTGTGGGACCGTTGCCTCAGGTTTATTTTGTGAGTTGGGCTTAGCGATTCGGCCATGACTCTTCCCCTTGACGTATGCACTCGCCATAATTGGGTTCCCTTCGAGCGTACGCCGTGACGCGCGTGCATCCGGAATCGGGGCGATATTATTTAGCAAGGAAACACGGTCCTAGAAAATTTCAAGGAGGTGTATTATTCTATATTAAGCAACCATGCAAGCAGGGCAATCATGCATTCTCTTTTTTTGTTTCCATTTTCTTTTTTGTGTTTGTTTCATTTTTTTTGTTTTGTTATTTTTTTTTGGTGTTATTTTTTATTTTTTTTTGCATAAGAAAATATTGTTGTTACGTATAAGTGTAGTGGTAGTAAAGGTATTAGGGAAGCAGACCGTAAAAGGGTAGAAAGGATATTAGGAAAGCGGGCTATAGAACCCAAGGGACATTACGGGAGTGAGCCATAAGGGCTAAAAGATGCTGGGGAGCGGGCTGCGGGAGCCAGAATCGGGAGGCGCGGTGGGACGGATGGATTAATCCTGACAGTAGGCCCCAGCCGAAATGGCCCTGCAGAGGGGCGTTGGGTAGCGGGATGTGAGAGTCGAAGAGACGGGTCTCTTTTATTCTCTGGCCGGGGAAGGGTCCAAACCAAAGTGAAAGGTTTATTCTATTGTCCTTTGGCCGGGGAAGGATCCGAACCAAAGTGAGAGGTCTATTTTTTTTAACTAGGAAGCTGTCGGCTGAGGTGCCAATGATGAGGTAGCTGTCGGCTAGGAGCCGATGATTATATAGCTGTCGACCCGAAGGCTGATAGTGAGGTAGCTATCGGCTTGGAGGCCGATGATTGGATAGCTGTCGGCTAAGAGCCGATGATGAGGTAGATGTCGGCTCAAAGGCCGATAATTAAATAGCTGTCGACCCGAAGGCCGATGAAGGGGTAGTTGTCGGCTTGAAGCCCCGATGGCTGAAAGTTGGTCGGTTTAGCGCCCCGTCGGCGGAAGGTCTAGTCGGTTTAACGCCCCGTCGGCGGAAGGCTTAGTCGGTTTAACGCCCCATCGACAGAGGGTTTAGTCGGTTTAATGCCCCGTCGGCGGAAGGTTTAGTCAGTTTAACGCCCCGTCGGAGGAGGGTCTAGTCGGTTTAACGCCCCGTCGGCGGAGGGTTTAGTCGATTTAATGCCCCGTCGGCGGAGGGTCTAGTCGGTTTAACGCCCCGTCGGCGGAAGGTCTAGTCGATTTAACGCCCCGTCGACGGAAGGTCTAGTCGGTTTAACGTCCCGTCGGCGGAGGGTCTATTCGGTTTAACGCCCCGTCGGCGGAAGGTTTAGTCCGTTTAACGCCCCGTCGGCGGAAGGTTTACTCGGTTTAACGCCCCGTCGGCGGAAGGTGTAGTCGGTTTAACGCCCCGTCGGCGGAAGGTCTAGTCGGTTTAAAGCCCCGATGGCTGAGTATCTGTCGGCTTGAAGCCCCGATGGCTGAATATCTATCGACTTGAAGCCCCGATGGCTGAATATCTATCGGCTTGAAGCCTCGATGGCTGAATATCTATCGGCTTGAAGCCCCGATGGCTGAATATCTGTCGGCTTGAAGCCGCGATGGCTGAATATCTATCGGCTTGAAGCCCCGATGGCTGAATATCTGTCGGCTTGAAACCCCGATGGCTAAATATCTATCGGCTTGAAGCCCCGATGGCTGAATATTTTCCGGTTTAACGCCCCGTCGACGGAATGCTGATTGGTTTCTATTTGTTGGGTGGCTGGAGATCGGAGGTAAAAGTTTACCTCATACCGATTTTTTGAAGAGGCAGGTGCAAAGACCATGTTCGCCTCGTGGCCGTTCTTTCTCTTCTTCTTTTGTGTGGAGAGACAGGTGCAAAGACCATGTTTGCCTCACGACTGCTCTTTTTCTTCTTCTCTTCTTCTTTTATGGAGAGGCGGGTGCAAAGATCGCGTCTGCCTCGTGACTCTCCTTTTTTCTTCTTTTCTTCTTTTGTAGAGAGGCAGGTGCAGAGACCATGTTCGCCTCGTGACTCTTTCTCTTTTCTTTTTTTTTCTTTTGTGTGAAGAGGCGGGTTCAAGGACCATGTTCGCCTCATGTCTCTTTTTTTTTCTCTTCTTCTTTTGTAGAGAGGCAAGTGCAGAGACCATGCTCTCCTCGTGACTCTTTCTCTTTTCTTTTCTCTTGTGTGAAGAGGCGGGTTCAAGGACCATGTTCGCCTCATGTCTCTTTTTTTTCTTCTCTTCTTCTTTCGTAGAGAGGCAGGTGCAGAGACCATGTTCGCCTCATGACTATTCTTTCTCTTCTTCTCTTCTTCTTTTATGGAGAGGCAGGTGCAAGGACCATGTTCGTCCCGTGATTGTTCTTTCTCTTCTTCTCTTCTTCTTTTATGGAGAGGCGGGTGCAGAGACCGTGTTCGCCCCGTGATTATTCTTTCTCTTCTTCTCTTATTCTTTTATGGAGAGGCGGGTGCAAAGACCGTGTCTGTCTCGTGACTCTCTTCTTTTCTTCTTTTCTTCTTTTGTAGAGAGGCAGGTGCAGAGACCATGTTCACCTCGTGACTCTTTCTCTTTTCTTTTCTTTTTCTTTTGTGTGAAGAGACGGGTTCAAGGACCATGTTCGTCTCATGTCTCTTTTTTTTCTTCTCTTCTTCTTTTGTAGAGAGGCAGGTGCAGAGACCATGTTCGCCTCGTGACTCTTTCTTTCTTTTTTTTTCTTTTGTGTGATGAGGCGGGCTCGAAGATCACGTCTGCCTCATGTGTCTTCTTTTGGTTCTGCTCTTCTTCTTTTGTGTGAAGAGGCGGGCTCGAGGACCACGTCTACCTCATGTGTCTATTCTTCCTTTTCTTCTCTTCTTTTGCGTAATGAGGCGGGCTCGAGGATCACGTCTGTCTCATGTGTATTCTTTCTTTTCTTCTCTTCTTTTGTGTGATGAGGTGGGCTCGAGGACCACGTCTGTCTCATGTGTCTTTTCTTCCTTTCTTCTTTTCTTTTGTGTGATGAGGCGGGCTCGAAGACCACGTCTGCCTCGTGCGTGTCTTTTTCTTTATTCTGCTCTTCTTTTCTCATTAATGCTTCCACGTTGGAGTGTATTTCTCTTAATGTGCCCCCAGGTTGGGGTGTAGCTTCATTTGGTATGCATCCCCCCCTGAGGGGTGTGTTTTGCCTTTTCGCTTCTGTGCCCCCAGGCGGGGTGTATTTTCATGGCTTCTATGTCCCCAGACCAGGGTGTGTTTTTTAATGCCCCCGAGGCGGGGTGTAGCTCTCTTCAAATGCCCCCATGGTGGGGTATACTCTTCACGGCTTTTATGCCCCCAGGTGGGGTATGTTTCTTCTTCAAATGCCCCCAAAGCGGGGTGTAGCTCTCTTCAAATGCCCCCATAGTGGGGTATGCTCTTCACGGCTTCTATGCCCCCAGGTGGGGTATGTTTCTTCTTCAAATGCCCTCAAAGTGGGGTGTAGCTTTTGTTTCTTATACCCCCCCCCATGGCGGGGGTGAATTCTGCCCCCTTTTTTTTTACCCTTGAAGGCGGAGGAGTGCTTCTCTTCATATGTCCCCGGCACGAGGGTGTATCTTTTACTTCTTATGCCCCCCTGAGGCCGGGGTGTATCTCTTTACGGCTTCTGTGCCCCCGAAGTAGGGTATGTTATTTCTTCAAATGCCGCTTGGGCGGAGTATATCTTTCTTCTTATGCTCCCAGATCGGGATGTATGTCTCTTCGCTTCTGTGCCCCGGGTCGGGGTAGATGCTTCTGCTGCTTATGCGCCAAGGGCGGAGTGTGTCTCCTTTTGTGCCCCCAGAGCGGGGTAAGTGCATCTGCTTCTTATGCGCTAGGGGCGGAGTGTATCTCTTTTTCTTGTGCCCCTAGAGCGGGGTAGGTCCTCTGCATGTGTCCCCAGGTCGGGGTGTATTCTTTTGCTTCTTATGACCCCGCGGCGGGGTGATCTCTCTTCAGATACCCCTGAGTCGGGGAGTAGCTTTGTCTCCCATGGAGGGGGTATGTTTCTTCTTCAAAAGCCCCCAGGCCAGGGTGTATTCTTCTCTTTCTTGAGCTCCCGAGGCGGGAGGGGTTCTTTTCATGTGCCCCCGTGGCGGGATGTGCTTCTTTCTTCAGGTGTCCCCAGGCCGGGGTGAATTCTTTTCTTCTTCCCAGACACACCCAGGGGAATGTTTGCTTCTTGTGCTCCCAAGGTGGGGTGTATTGCTGCTTTTGATGCCCCCAAGGTGGGGCGTATTACTGCTTCTTATGCCCCAGAGCGAGGTATCCTTTTTTTTATATGCCCCCGGCACGGGGTGTATTCCGCTTCTAGTGCCCCCAGAGTGGAGTGTATTGCCGCTTTTGATGCGGGGTGTAGTTCTTGCTTTTTATGCACCCGAGGCGGGGTGAATTCTTCTTCTTTGTTTACGTGCCCCCATATCGGGGTGTATTCCATTCTTCATATGCTTCCCTAAGGCCGGGGGATGTTGTTTGGTGCATGTTGCTTCATGGACTCCGAGCCTGGGGTATGCTCCTTCAAAGGTCCCTAAGCTGGGGTGGATTCTCTTTTCTTCTCATGCTCCCAAGGCGGGATGTAGCTTCTTCAAGTACCCCTAAACCGGAGCATATTCTTTAATGGCCTCTATGTCCCATGGCGGGGTATGCTTCTTCTTAAAATACCCCTAAGCCGGGGCGTATTCTTTATGGCTTCTATGCCCCCTGGCGGGGTATGTTTCTTCTTCGAATACCCCTAGGCCAGGGTGGACTTCTCTTCATATGCCCCTGAGTCGGGGCGTGCTCTTTATAGCTTCTAGGCCCTCGAGGCGAGGTATGCCTCTTCTTCAAATACCCCTAAGACGGGGGGTGTGATTCTTGACTTCATATGCCCCCGATGTGGGGTATATCTTTTGTTTCTTATGCTCCCGAGCCGGGATGTAGCTTCTTGGCCTCATATGCTGCCGAGGCGAGGGGTATGTTGCTTCATGTGCCCTCGGGGGGGGGGGGGGGGGGGATGCATTTTGCCTCTACTGCCCCGTGGCGGGGTATATATCTTGGCTTCTTACGCCCCCAAGGTGGGGTGTGTTTTCTTCTTGTGCCCCCGGGGTGGGGTATATCTTTCGCTTCTTATGCCCCCCCCCCTTGAGGCGGGGTGAAGTCTTTGCTTCAAATGCCCCTAAATCGGGGTATAGTTTTGTCTCATATGCCCCTGGAGCAGGGGTGTATTTCTCTTCATGTGCCCCTGGGAATGGGGTGTATCTTTGTTGCTTGTTGTGCCCCCAGAGGGAGGTGCCTTTCTCTTCATGTGCGTCGTGCACCGGGTGTATCTTTGCTTTTTTTTTTATATGCCCCCAAGGGGGGGTTCTTCTTCTTTTGCCCCGACACGCTGGGGAATGTCTGCTTCTTGTGCTCCCAACGTGGGGTGGATTCTCTTTTCTTCTTATACTCCCAAGATAGGATGTAACTTCTTCAAATGCCCCTAAACTAGGGTGTGTTCTTATACTTTTTGTGCCCCTCAGGGCGAGGTGCATTCATCTCCATATGCCCCTAGCATGGGGTGTGCTTTTGTTTCTTATGCCCCCAGGCCGGGGTACATTTCTTCTTTATATGCCCCTAAGCCAGGGTGAGTTTCTCTTTTTATGTGTCCCCAGGCCGGGGTGAATTCTCTTCTTCTTATGCCCCCATGGCGGGGTATGTCTTTTGCTTCATGTGCCCCCATATCGGGGTGTATTTCTTCTTTAAATGCCCCTAAGCCAGGGTGCAACTCTATTGCTATAAAGCATTCCCCACAGTGGGCAGCTATTCACCAAGCCACAATTGTGGCTCGCTGGGTCTTTTAACAACCACTCGGGGGGCGTTTTGTGCCGGATAGAGGCAGCAGGAAGGAGGAACGGGCCGGGTCATTGCACCGCGGACTTGGGTCCTCCTAGAGTCAGGCAGGATGCCGGGTTTCTTCTTTCTCTTTTGGTCGACAATGCTTGCCAACTTTTTTCTTCTTTTTTTTTATCTCTCTTTCCCCCCCTTTTTTTTTCTTCTTCTTGTATGATTGACCAGGGTGGAGGTGCAGGACAGCGCTCACCCCCTCGGGGAGGGGATGAGTGGTTCGCTCCACCGCACCAACCCCACAATGGTAATCTTAATTCAGCACGGGTCTCGACGGACGTGTACAACCCTCTCATCGCCGACTCTTTCTCTTCTTTTTTTGTTTCTTTCTTTTCTTCTCTTTCTTCTTAAGGAAAAAGGGGGGGGGCTTGATTTCCCCTCCCTTCTCTTCTCTATCTCTTCTCCCTTTTTTTTATAACAGCCCCCATGATTCCTGGAAGCTGCATATGCTTCGAAGCAGCGTCCTCGAGGCCGAGAAGGCAGCTGCATCGAATCTGGATTTTCTTCCCATAGGGCTGGCGAAGACAGCACCTGTAATTCATCAAAGCGGGCAAACATCGTTTATTAGGGGGCCATGAGGCCCTGAATCCCGGCGAAGAGATGAAGGGTAGTTTCTGTCCCACCGGGCGTGCCAGACTTGTGGACGCACTAAAATTCGCTTGTTCAGGTGGTTCGTTTGTTAAGTGCGTTGGCGTGCCAGTCACTGAGTGACAATTTATTCGGGCTCCGAAGAGCCCATGGTGCGCTCGATCTGACTCGGTCAGACGATTATGTGGTTCGTGTCGGGACCAAAACCCGCCGCGCCATAAAGGTCACGGCGTCATTTACATCCCCCATACGAGGGAACACCCTTGATTAATCGCCAGGATTCAGGGCCTCATGGCCAAGAAATCAATTGCATGGAAGGTCTATTACGAGGTATTGAAATCCTCGCGCGAGGGCGAGAAGAAAACCATTCGTGGTCATGTCAGTCGTGTACTGACCATTTAATGTTCGGACGAATGTCCGGCTCGAGAAAATCGCGGTTGTCGCGAGAAAATCGGATCGCATGTATGCCGAGGTACATCAAATTTATTGTTCGGAAGAGCGGAAAACGTTCGGCTGAGCCTCGGTTGGAGCGGTCAAAAACCAGTAAATCTGTTGACCCGGTGCAAGAGCAAGCTGCGACCATACTGCGGTGGGCCCCCCGCGGTCGAAAAAGGACTTGCATGAGCGTCATTAATATTTCCGGTGCCAAGGGGCAACGAGGGAATATCCCTTGAATCGGCTGAAAAGCCTTGTGTCTAGGGAAGCGGACGTTCGAAACGTGTCGGTCATTCGGGAGACTGTTTAATATTCGGACGTGTGTCCGACTTGAGAATATCATAATCGTCGCAGGAGGACCTGGAACATATGTATGCCGTGATATGGCAAATACATTATTCCGAGACACTGAAAATATTCGGTTAAATTTCGGTTAGTGTAGCAGGAAACTAACGAATTTATTGGCCCGGTGCGAGATCGAGTCGGGACCATACCGGGGGCGCCTCCTGCGGTCCAAACGGGGCTTGCGTGGGCATCATTAATGTTCCCGGTGCCGGAGGGCAACAAGGAAGAGTCCCGGGACTAGATTCCAAAACCAAAACATGTTCGAAGGAAGTGAGCTATAGGCCGAGGGTGTGGGTCAGACAATGACCATAATCGGGACGGACCCGAGGTCCAAGCACAGCCCACAAAGGCCTTATTGATATTCCCATGTATAGGGTCCAGGGATGACGGGAGCCATCTCGTTCTATTCAGATTTCTGTCGGTCACTTGCGGACCACTTGATATTCGGACAAGGGTCCATATTGAAGGTGCGACGTAGATAGGTACAACCCCGTACAAATGTACGCTGAGTTTGCGGTAATTTCACTGAAAGGGTGGGAACGAATCCCGATAGGGTGAATCCGATTTGACGAGCTATCGGCCCGGAGCAATACTGGGTCACGACCATGTCGGGGTAGGATCCGTCGGCCATGTTGGTTGCTCACAGGTCTTTTCATGTTCAGACACAGGTCCGTAATAGAAACGCGGTGAAAACCGAGGTGAACCCGTTCAAATGTCTGCCGAACGTGCGACAATTTTAGTAGTGGCTCGGAAGGGATCCGGCCTGAGAAAAGAGTCCGATTTAATCAGAATGTCAGCCCGAGACGAGGTCGGGCCATGGTCATTTCGGGATAATTCCCAAGACTCAGGCCCAACCTGGAAGGGCGGCATTGTTGTTCCTTCAGCATCGGGTCACGGGAGAGACGGGGCTGCAACATAGATTTTACCATTTTCTTTATCTGGGCTTTAAATTATGTACATATATATTTTATTGCATATTTCCCTTTAGGTATTTATTCTGGATGATTTCTCCATTTTGTTTATTATTATTACTATTATATTTTCCCTTTTTTTTACTACTATTATTATTATTTCACATTTTTTTATTTATTTCTCATATATATATATTCAGGTTTATTTATTTATCATAATTTTTATTAATTTATTATCATTATTATCATTATCATGACATATTTATATATGTTTATATATATTTATTTTGGAAGGAAAAGTTGGCCGTTGGGGGCAAAAAAGGGTGTACCGGCGAAGGCAGGGAGAGCGTGCCGGAGAGGGGCTGGGAAAGTGTGCCGGTGAAGGGGCATGCTGGCGTGTGTGCCGGCGAAGGCGCGAACGGGCATGCCGGCGAGGGGGCGCGGATGGGCGTGTGTGCCGGCAGAGAGCCATTAGGCTGGGGCGTGCCGGCGAAGGACGCGAGCAGGTGTACCAGCGAAGGGTGGTGGAAGGCGTACCGGTGAAGAAGGGCGGAAGGGAGCGTGCCGGGGAACCCCACAGATAGTGTACCGGTGAAGGAAAAAGGGGGGTGGCATGCTGATGAAGACATTCCAAAGAGCGCCGGCGAATGGAGGAGAGGAGCGTGCCGGGCTAACTCAAAGTCTGTACATCGTTTGCTAGAGTCTGCACATTATCCATTTGCTACAACTCAAAGTCTGTGCATTGACTACTAGCACACACGCAGAGTCTGTACATTGTCCATTTACTGCAACTCAAAGTCTGTACACTGGCTGCTAGCACACACGAAGTCTGTACGTCCCTCAGCCCAAAGTCTATACATTGGCTGGTCGCTGCGACACGAAGTCTGTACATCGGCTGGTTGCTGCACACAAAGTCTATACATTCATCAGCTCAAAGTCTGTACATTATCTATTTGCTGCAACTCAAAGTCTATACATTGGCCGGTTACCGCAACACAAAGTATGTACATTCATCAGCCCAAAGTCTATACAGTGGCTGCATTCATCAGCTCAAAGTCTATACATTGGCTGGTTCATCGGCTCAAAGTCTATACATTGGCTGGTCACTGCAACACGAAGTTGAACATTCATCAGCCCAAAGTCTATACATTGGCTGCATTCATCAGCTTAAATTCTGCACATTGGCTGGTTCCTGCAATACAAAGTCTGTACATCGGCTGGCTGCATGCAGACAAAGTCTGTACGCCCATCAGCCCAAAGTCTATACACTGGCTGGTTGTTGCAACATCAAGTCTGTACATCGGATGGTTGCATGCATACGAAGTCTATACGTCCATCAGCTCAAAGTCTGTACATTGTCTATGCAACCAGCACACAAATTATATACATGCTTCAGCTCAAAGTCTGTACATTGTCTATGCAACCAGCACACAAAGTCTATACATCCTAAAGCTCAAAGTCTGTACATTGTCTATGCAACCAGCACGCACAGTCTATACATCCTTCAGCTCAAAGTCTGTACTTTGTCTATTTGCTGCAACCCAAAGTCTATACGTTGGCCAGCTCAAAGTCTGTACATTATCCATTTGCTGCAACTCAAAGTCTGTACACTGGCCAGCTCAAAGTCTGTACATCATCCATTTGCTGCAGCTCAAAGTCTCTACATTGGCCAGCTCAAAGTCTGTACATTGTCCATTTGCTGCAGCTCAAAGTCTATACATTGGCCAGCTCAAAGTCTGTACATTGTTGTCACAAGCATATTAGGCCCATGCATTCGTTCACGGCATGTCTGAACATCCATTTCCAATGTACATGCTTCACTGTCTGCATTTGTGCAATCCTTCACGCAAAGTCTATACATTGCTTGTTGTTGTGTTCGTGTATCAACCTGCCAAGTCTGTACATTGGGTTCCACTTCGGAGAGACGGTGGAAGAAGAGGTGAGACGGAGAGATAGATGAGGGAGAGTGAGACGGTGAGAGAGAGATAGGTGTGCCGGCGAGGGGGGAATGAGACGGTGAGAGGGGGAGAGTGTACCGGTGAGGGGGGAGAATGAGGCGGTGAGAGAGAGGGAGTGGGTGAGGAGGAGTGTGCCATTGAAGGGCCAAGGAGGTGTGTCGTTAAAGGGCTGTTAGGGTGTGCCGCTGGAGGGCTGATAGGGTGTACCGACGAAGGCTGGAACATGCATGCCGATGAAGGCCCACTCCTCTCTTTTTTTTTCTTATTTTTAAGGCTTTTCTTTTCTTCTTTTCTTTGATTTTTTTTGCATAGTTTATACAAATCTTTTCTCCTTCTTCTTGCAATCTATTGTTGTTCTATTTATTCGTTGCTTTTGTTGTCTTTTGATGTGTATTTATTATCCCATTTGTTTGTTGCATCCTTCTGTCTTTTAACATCTTGTTATTTTCTAACAAAAATTCGGCAGCGTCTCCCCTTGACCCGAGCGTAAGGGAGATAAAGGGAACGCGCCCACATGGAGTGGCCGAACCCGACAGTTGGAGGTGGGCGCCCGAGAGCGGAAACACCTTAACAAAACCTCGAAAAACTCGGAGGAAACGATGGACGGGAGACCTCTAAGACTGGACAGGGTGTACTGGAGAGGGGGTTAGCCAAGGCTCCAAAAGGGTTGACCTGCTAATTGGGGGCGGGGTGTTAGACCGATCGTACCCACAGGGACCCCTGGCAGGAGGGGAGAAGGCTCACAGGGGCAGGCACGGGTGAAGGCGTCGGGCTTTACAGGAGGAGGTTCGTGACCTCAAACCATTGAAGGTGGCGTCGGATCCGGAGGAAACCACCGGCGTGGGGGATGAAAACAAACACCGGAAAGGGGAGGAAAAGACGATCAAGCACACTGTGGCCCAAACCAACGAGACGAAAAGAAAACCCACTGAGGGGGGGGACGATCTTCATTCATGGGGGAACAAAGGGCCGTAGCCGTCCATATACATTACAAAGCATGCCCGAGCTAAGGCTACAGACAAGAAAGAAAACCAAAGCATAAAAGAACGGGGAGAGAGAAAAAAGGGACAAAAGAAGAGGAAGTGTTGGGGATCAAAGCAGGGACGACCGCCCACTGCTCTTTCCCCCACCTTCTCCTACTACATCAAGCTCTGTCTCTCTCTTACTCTCTTTTCTTTGCCTGGTGGTCGCCGGAAGACTCCACGCCGGAGCCCTCTCCCTTTTCTTCTCTCTTCCCCTTCTTCTCGTATGTGGCTCTGTGTCTGTTCTTCTCTTTTCTCTGTGTGCCTCCCCTCTGTCTGTGGGCCTCCCCCCTCTTCGCCGGAATGGGAATGGTTTTATACTCCCAGCAGCGGGAGCCCTCGAGCACGACAGTCGGAGGCGGGAAGTGCTGGGTCATCATGGGGTTTGACTTCCCCCGTCCTGGATGTCAGGGGAGTAGCCTACGTGGCCCAACCTCCGGTTGACACCTCGGACGGCTTACTGCGCGTCGAAGATCCGTAGGGCATGGGCATCACGTCGTTCGGCCGTTGAAATGCCTTAACGCTGTGCCGCTGGCGGGCTCAAGAAGTGTGCCGCTGGGAGGGCCAAAGGCCGTGCCGCTGAAGGGCTGCCCAAGCGTGCCATTGAAGGGGGCAAAAGGCATGCCACTGAAGGGCTGCCCAAGCGTGCCGTTGAAGGGGCAAACAGCGTGCCGTTGGAAGCCCAAGGAGGTGTGCCGCTGAGGGCCAAAGGGGACGTGCCGCTGAAGCCTCAAATGGGCGTGCCGCTGAAGGACCCAAATGGGCATGCCACTGAGGGACCCAAATGGGCGTGCCGCTGAGGGCCAGGGGCTGTGCCGCTGAAGGCCACCAGGGTGTGCCGTTGAAGGGCGAGGGTGTGCCGCTGAAGGCCACCCTGGGTGCATTTCTGAGCCCGTTCTGAGCCCGAGTCATGGTCCGTCTGGTTTTCTTCGAGGCCCATGAATTGTGGGGCTCTTGGTGGTTGATTTCTCTTCACCGTCGTGACTCCGGAGACGGCTTCACGGCTGTGTGTGTATTTAGAGAGTCCGAATGGCCTTCCCTTCTTCACAGTCTCTTCAGTTGACGTTGTTGTTGATGCTGGACTAGTTGGGACATACAATAGTGTAATTTTGCATGTCCACAAGGCCAATGATCGACCGCACCTAAGGTCATGAGCGTGATGCGATGACTGGGTTGACACCACTAAGTGGCTAGGCCGAAGGTCATGAAGTGGAAGATAATGACTAAGGTTGAGGCCGGCGATCGATCGCACCTAAGGTCATGAGCGAGATGTGATGACTAGGCTGAGGCCGTTGTTCGATTGTGCCCGAAGAGATGTTAGTAGGGCCTAGGCCGTTGATCGGCCACACATTGGGTAAGATGGAGGCGAAGGTTAAGGCCATCGCTCGGCCGTGCTTGGAAGAGCATTCTCGTGCTGAATGGTAACTGGGCTAGGGTCGTCACTTGGCTGTGCCGAAGGTTACGAAGGGTTTGGTGACTGAGGCTAAGGCTTGTGGCTAGTTGCACATAAGGTCACAAAGTGAGAAATGATGATCGATGGCCGACAAATGGCAGCACCTAATGTCACGAACCTTGGTAACTGGGCTCAGGCCTATAAGTGCCGCACCGAAGGTTACGTATGGAAACTGATGACTAGGGTTGAGGCCCACTATTGGCCATACATGGGGTCATAAAGAGAGATACAATGATAGAGGCCAAGGTTATCCAATCCGGTGAGAGGAAACTGGGATATGTAGATTGTAGAGCGTGAACCGCGTTATGGTCAACGACCGGCTAGGCCAAAAGTTATCCAATCTAGTGGGAGGAAGCCGGGCTATGACTGTCGATCGGCTAAGCAGAAGGTTGTACGGCGCGAAACAAGCAGGGATTGATGGTCGACTAGACTGAAGGTTATCCTATCTAGTGAGAGAAAATCAGACTATGACTGTCGATCGGCTAAGCCAAAGATTGTAGAGCGCGAAACAAGCTGGGGCTGACGATCGACTACGTTGAATGTTATCCAATCCAGTGAGAGGAAACCAATCTATGGCCATCAGTTGGCCAGGCCAAAGATTCTAGAGCGTGAATCGAGCTGGGGCCGACGATCAGCTTGGCTGAAGGTTATCCAATCCATTGAGAGGAAACTAGCCTATGGCCATGAGTGAGCTAAGCTGAAGGTTGTAGAGCGTGAACCAGGTTGGGGCTGACAATTGGCTAGGCCAAAGGTTATCTAATCCAGTCAGGCCTGGGTCAAGGAACCCTTGTTGGATCAACTGTTGGATCTCTCAGCAAAGGGCACTCATCAGTGGTGTGGCTGTGGTCCTAGTGGAACTTACTGTACTTCATCTTGTCCCAATGGTTGGGGTTGCCAGGCATCCGAGTGGGTGGTCGAAGATAGGGTTTGTCCTAAATCTCCATCAAGATCTAGCTGGGGGGAAAAGTGAGGCGAGGGAAGTCTTCCCATGGACATCGCTTATCATCCCTTCGGTTGTCCCGTCGGGGGCATGTTAGTAGCCGGAAACACCCTAGAGGGGGGTGAATAGGTGTGCCGATGAAAAATAATAGCGTATTAAAATTAACTTTAGTAATGTAGTAGAAAATAAACATGAGAGAGCAATCAAACCATAGAAAACACCATGTTTTTATACTGGTTCGGTCAGCCTTCCTTGGCTTCCTACGTCCAGTCCCTTGTAACTTACCTAGGGTTTCTACTAACCATTTACCAAAGGTTACACCAGCTATTTTTCAGGGCCAACTTCCCAACTGATCTTAACAGGACTCGGCATATCCTATCCCAGTGGTTTTCTCGGAATCATAAGCCCAATTGATTTTGATTAGGTCTCAATAAAGCAACCAGTCACCCTCAGTGACTTAGTTTTTCAGGTGATAGCGCACCTGCTAACTTTCTAGGAGCTAGTCACCCAACTGATTTTTACAGTATTAATAGACCAACCTAGCACACTCAGTGCTGGTTACCCCAGAGTAACCAATGCTCTTCTTACTATCAGATGGACAGATACAATGTTCCATAGTTGTACTCTTTGATGAGCAGATAGTGGATCTACATAGTACAAAAGAAATAAATACACTGAGAAATAGAGGAGGAAGATAATAAAATGTCGTTGAAGAACAATATCCTCCTCTTTAATGCTTCCTAGGATAAAGGACTTCAAGGATGAAGCTTGCAGCATGATGAAGTCCTCCCTTAACATGAGTGCGTAGGAAACGGAGCTCTGGGATCGCTTTGAATGCAAGAAAGACACTTTGAAGATTATCTTTTGTTCAACATGTTTTCCCCCAGTATATCATCTCATTTGCAAGTCCAAGCTATTTATAACTACAGTCTTCATTGTATCTATTAGATACATCAGTCTCTTAATGGTCGGATCCTAGTCATAACATTCGATAGATCAGAATGGCTGCTACGCTTCCACTTACGAGGTGGTAGGTGAATCAGATCTTTTACTGTCGAAAATATGTCAATCCGCCCTCTTTCTCCTTTTGTGCAGTCTGACCCCTGGCTCCTGCCATCTGTATATTTAAAATAATGCTAAAAATATTCCTCCCATGTAGGGACGTGAGATAAGATAGGCAAACTCAAATTACAAATGCCAATACGAAAAAATAGTGACAATTTTGCACATAAAAATATATCTTACGGTATTATAAGATGTATTTTACTCGTCTTGAAAATGAAAGAGAATCTCTACTGATACCATGCATTAATGAGGTCGTATAGTTGAGCTAACTATTCAACATCTTATCTCAAATAGCATCAGCGTATGTGATGAGAAAAGGCATTAAATAATGTCGATGGTTTATGTGTATGGCACTATAGAGTTTAAGTGTCGCGTAGGTGCTTTTATATATAGCTTGTCGTTTAACACAATAGAAAAATGTATTTGACCAAGTCAAAAGTGTGACACGTGTATCATCTTTTTTGAATGGAAGATAAAATTAAGACGATCAGATTTTGTTGATTAATAAAAGTAAATGAAGTATCGTCTATTCATTTATGTAAGCATTCTAATCAACTTTTTATATCAGAGGAAGCATCGTCTATCCCTATTCTTTGTCGTTTTCTATTTAGACGAAGTATCGTCTAATGCTTCGACTATCTATAACTTTATTAGACGAAGTTCCTCCTATTGTAATTTTTCGTCGTTTTCCACTTAGACGGAATATCGTCTAACACATCGTCTATCGTGATTTAGATGGAGTATCGCCTAACATATCTCCAAATAAACAATGTTTCATCTATCCTGAACCTTTGTTCTTTTTCATTTAGAGGAAGTATCGTCTAACCTAAACTTTTATCCTTTTTCATTCAGACGAAATACCGTCTAACTCATCATCTATCGTGAGTTAGGCGTAGTATCATCTAATGCTTTTTCAAGTAGACAATGTATCATCTATTCTCAATTTTTGTCGTTTTCTCTTTAGATGGAGATTCGTCTACTGCTCTTGTATCGTCTATCCTATCTGACTTAAACGATATATCGTCTAACATTGTATCTAACTAGAGACTTTAGATAAAGTTTTGTCTAATGTTTCTTTACCCACTTAGATGGAGTATCGTCTATCTATTTTTTCAATTAGATGATGTATCATCTAATCATCTTTTTTACTTAGACAATGTATCATCTAATCCTTTGTCTATCGGAGGGACTTAGACGATGAATTATCTAACCTTTCCTCTATCTTGGAAGCTTAGACGGAGAATCGTCTAATCTTTCGTCTATCCTAGAGACTTAGATGATGCATCATCTAATATATTTCTTGTCGTTTTGCTCATTAGATAAAATATCATATATGTTGAGTTTGATTAGATGATATATTGTCTATTACTCGGCCTTTTGTTTACTAAGACGATATTCAATTTATTTAATTCTATCATAGATATTTAGTTGATTCTGATTTAAGTTTATGAAGACCTGAATTAAGTTAAACCTGTAAATTTATTTAGCTAGACTAGGATGAATAATAATATTTATTTATTTTATCATAATCTAAAAATGATGAATTTGTGAAAAAAACATTTTCCTAATAGAGCATTTGTCTTCATGGCCCTCCGTAAGCCTCTGCCATACCTCTTGGACGAGGTTTTCACCTGCATGAGGTGCGAGGATGTCTTCATTGTTGTTGTATCTTTGAGCATAGGCCAACAACTCGGGGAAGGAGATAGGCAGCTTCTTGGCTATGGAGCTTCAAAGGCCGAGGTTGGTGGTCCCGTTAAGCATTACCATGATGGCCGTTGAGATGTCCAATTGTGGAGGCTCTCGACGTGGAATTGGCCCAGGTAAGATCTGAGACTTTTGCCTTTCCTCTGCTTCAGCACCATGAGGCAGGCAGAGATCTTGATGGGCCATGCATACCTAGCGAAGTGAGAGAGAAAAGCACGGCCAAGTTGCTGTAAGCTAGATATGGAACTTGGCATGTGCATTTTGAACCAGGTTGTTGCCCCTCTCTCTAGGGTGAGAAGGAATGATAGACACTTGATTTGGTATGACACTCCCGTGAGGGTGAGAAAGTGTGTCGAATTTTCCAGTGCTCGAAAGGGTTTGAAGTCCCTTCATAGGGCTTCACGGACGGGAGATCTAGTTTACCAAGGTGGACCGCTGCTATGATCATTAGAGAGAAGGGGAAGCCACTCACCTAGGTAGAAGAGATGGCTTGCTCGGCCACTTTAGTGGCCATCTCCTTCATTTCCCACTTCATGTCTTCAATTTGTCACACCATCGAGAGGAGAGCCTTGGGACAGGGTTGAGAGTCCGAAGGGACGTAGGTGGTGCCCCCTTTGGTTGGTCAAGGGGAAGAGGAGCGAGTTGACTCGGAAACATTGGCATGACACTCTAGTGAAGCGGTGACAGCTGCCATGGGAGCATTATGGCTCTATTGTACCAATAGTTGGCTATCACCCTGGGCGGCCGCCATGTTGATGGGTTAAACTACAGGTGGAAGAGTCGGTGCAAGCCAGTCTGTTAGGGCACCGAGCATATCCTCAAGCGACGCCAGGCCTAAGACGATCTCCTTTAGATGGTCAACTTGCTTGGTTAGGGGTGTCAAAGGACTCCTTTGAGACTCCCTTGGCGAGAGTCTGATGAGAGTTGGGCTTCAATGTACACTTGAATTTGCCATGACTTCCTGTTGGTTTTTCAGGAAGGTGCCATGACTTACTGTTGGTTCCCACTGGCGACGTCAAAGTATTGTGTACACTTGAATTTGTAATGAGGGATTGAGCAAGAGAACGCTAACAAGAGCAAACGGAGCTTCCACCAATCAAGCCGAATGTGGAGACTGAGTAGCAAATTCTCCCTAGATTTGGAGCGAACCTCTGAGTGTCGAGCAATTGGAGTTGAGACTCTCCGGATGACTGAGAGAGGAAGAGGGAGAGTTCCGAATGTCTAGATCTAAACTTTTCCTTCACAGATAAAGAGAAGTTCTCGTCCGAGGGTGAGGTGCCCCAGAAGAACCCTCCATGCTTAAATCAACACAGGGTGGAAAGTCTCGGAAGCTAAAGGTAAACTGGAGAGTAGAGAGGGGACAATGCTGGGAGACCACTCGCCTTGTGTTACATTACAATAGATTGCGTAGAGTTGCATAACATACCTGGTGGAGGTCATAGTAACTTACTTTTATATTCGTTGAACCGAGATGCCTTGAATATCGACCATATCGTCAAGATAGGCATGCCTGGGGTGGTTGGACTGCCATCCATGCCGAGGCACAAGGTCTGTCATGATGTGTGAAAATACATGACCTGATTTGGTAGGTCGTACAAGGAGCCCACGTCGAATAGGAATAAAGAGACTAACGGTATATGATTTTTTTTTGAGCAAATACCCTTAGTAGAGAATTTAAGAAAACACATACCACTTCAGAGAAGTAACATGAACCGCTCCACCAAACCAACGTCCCTAAGGATGGTATTTGATTATGTTGCTCAGACCTCGTCCCAAGAAAACTACTCCAAATTGAAATGATCTTTATATTCTGTGTAGGGGTGTCGGACTAGGCGTATCATTCTACAAAGATGAAGCCTTTTTATTCATAGTTTCACCACGTAGGATACTGCGGTGAACAGACAATATTTGGAACTCGGACGTTCATTACCTTGTATCTTTTTTTTTGGTGACGAAGAACCCGATGGACTAGAGGGTCACGCACCCCTCTTCATTACCTTGTATTTCTTTCTCTCTCCGAAGAATATCGACTTATCTAGCTGATGTATATGAACAAAAGCTTGATGTAAAGCCAAATAAAAAACAAAGATGATACTGTCTTTAACTTTAAAATCAATTTCATAGTAACGTACAGAATTAGCGTGTGAGAGAAATTTACACTTACCGGCCATTAGATCCAACCTGTGGAAGATCTTTTATACTGGACAAGCGTCAAATAATTGAAATGTCCGATGCCACATTATAAAGCACCTGAAGGTGGATAGCAAGTTTCACTTAGACTAGGTTGGCCCCAACAACCATGGTCAAAGCATAGTGGAACAAGGGAATGCATCGAAAGTAGAACTTTAAACTGGAGAACACAACAAAAATTCTTGCATTTCATTCTCTCATAAATCGTCCTGTCTTTGATAGAGGCTGTTTGTGGGAGGAAAGTGAAGCAAGGACACGCACGTTGCACTCTCATAAATGACACAAGGTTGTCAACATAGAACATGACAATGAAAATGATGCTCTATGTAAACCCAAGACTGACTTGCCTCCCATTAAGTAGCACGGCTCAGCCCCAAGCCATGGTGCTTTGATATCACTTACAATGTAATAATGCTAATTGATGCTTTAAAAAAATGATGATCCCATTATGGGAGAACTTTATCATATAGGCCGCTGAAAACTCTCTTGCTTCTTATTCAGCAACACATGGTTACTCCCTAAGCCATGGCGCTTGAGCTTGCGCCCACTGGCACAGTTCACCTTCTTTGAACCAAAGAGCTGTGGAAGAAGTGTTGCCCATTATACAAAGTTTGCATACACGAAAAACATGCAAAATGGAAATGCCCATTGTCTAAATGCATAACTGATAAGACAAAAATCAAGATGAATCGCTAGTTACAGTGAGACTATAAGCAAGGCAATCAAAATGCACTTGACTAGATAGAGAAAGCAGAAAAGGTGGGTCTTGTCAGTGTATGCTAAAAGGAGCCTGCAGATAAAAGTAGGCAGGAACACAGCAGAAAAGAGGATTTCATCCTCAGAAAAAGGGAAAAACACAGCATATCCATCATTTCCACCGGTCATCATTAAACAAAAGAGGAAAAGCAGAACATGTCAGCATAGAAACATGGACATCCCAGGAGCCTCATCATGTCAGACCATCAATATGAGACAGTCACAAGCATCTCCAGTCATGCGAAGCCCATCCAAAGGACTGTGCCCCATTATCCTGTGATCTCCAGTCATGTTAAACCCTAGTCACAGGCATCTCCTATGTCCACCATGGTTTCAGTGTTCGTCACACATAAGTTGGCTCATCAAGATCAACGTGTATGGTTGCTCTTCTCGTGTATCATCCTCCAGGCCTATATGGCATACAAAGACTGGATAAAAAAGTACCGAAAAGGCTCGGGGGCATTGCCACGCAACATTTACTTTAGATGTCCTGGAAAAGATCTGGCAAGCAACCTCTCATCTGCAGTCAGCAATATCAGATTCGGAAGTGGCAAAAAAGGAATTTTGTCTGGCCACCAAGGATCTGCCACGATTCATGAAACACAACAATTTGACAGACACTGTAACCTATATTACTGCATCCAAATCCTTCTCTCTTGAAGACCACATATGAGAGGGACTTTACAAGGTCCAAAAGAAGCTGCATAGAATCTGTTACTTCCTCTTCAAATGCTGCTCTCGAAACCCTAGGCCTACTGTAACTACAGCCCTCTGTTCACATACATCGGCAATTGAGGATAAAGAAGTTTGGATGCTATCCATCAGTTTCCTACCTTCCCAAATGTTTATGCTCCCAAGACCAAATTTTGTGTTCGTCGCCTGAGGTTCCACCACATCTAAGACTTACATAACCACTCCATACTGGGGAGATGTGAGTGAGCATGAACGTCTTTGGCGTCTCAAGTCTCACAAATTGAACCCTCTGTAGCATTTATTACTGACGACCTTTGCTCTTAATCTCTCCTCTTCCCGAGACCCCCAATCATTTCCCCCAGAATGCAACATTCATCTCCCAATTCTAACCAAACTTGACCACCCGTGGGTAAGGTTATGAGCATTAGCTCTTCCAGATATAAGCTCTGCGTTTCTCCCTTGGGGAGGTCGAGATGGCCGGTGGAAACCGTTTCTATAACACCCATGATTTTCGGATCAGGAATCCGTGGGTTTCGGAGTGCTTCCGTGGGTCCCGGATCGTATTTCGTGATTAAATCGGATTATTGACTATCGGGCCTCCGGATTCCCGTGCAGGATGAACCGACGTGTTTTCAGACTCCGAGACGTTGCAGACGCGTTGTGCGTTTTCCGAAGATCGTGAGGATATTTTTTCTCATTTTTCTATTTTCCGAATTTTTAAAATCCGGAGAGATTTTTCTATTTAAACCCCTTAGTCCCCCCTCTCCCCTCATTCTCTCCCTCTCTTCTCTCGTTTCTCTCTCTCTCCCTCTCTTCTCCGACGGCCGACGGAGCTTGAGGCAGGCGAGGCAGAGGTCACATGGGACGGCGAGCGGCAAGGATAGAGGAAGGAGTGAGGCGGTGGCACGGCGAAGCTCGTTCGCGAGTTCATGAAGCCGACAGTGGTTCGAGGAACGATTTCGCGTGAAATCGACGTCCTCGACGCAAGAAATCGTCGTGAGAGGTAGGGGGATGGATCCTTGGCCCTTACTTTCCATTTTCCCGCGATTTGTAGGCCAAGGCGAGACCGAGAGTGGATTTTCATTCATGTCGAGCCGGTTTTTCCATGTTTAGGGCGAGTGACAATTTTCGTCAGATCGGGCGGTGTTTTCCGGTTTATTTGCTTGCATTTAGTGGTTTGGGAGCCGGGGTGAGGTCCCTGATGTTTCCCCCCTCGATCGGGGTCAAGTGGGGCGTGGTTTGGAACCCCTCGAATGGGGCTATGCAGGGTTTTTGCCGGTTTCGGTCGACCGATGAGAAATTTCGGTCAATCAATCCGGATTCGCCACGGGCAGCGAACGTGCTGGAACGGTCGACCGACCCTGAAGGGCCGATCAACCAAACCAAGCGCCGGTCGACCGACCCAAGGGGCCAGTCGACCGGCCAGTCTACTGTAGGTCAACCGACCCAAAGGTCTGGTCAACCAAAATGCAGTGTTCTTCGCCCTTTTGGCCGCCGGTCGACCCGGTTGAGACCCATCGGTCGACCTGTTGTCCCGTGGATATCCCGGACACCCTGGGAGGACCGAGTTCATGTTTTTTGGTGTCCGGAGGAATCATGATATCTCGATTAACGTGCTCATGTGATTTTGAGGGTCCAAGTGACCCCGTGAGTTCCGGGCTTACTCGCTTCGCTAGTTCGAGTCATTGTGTACGTGCGGAGGGTTGTCCCTGCACAGTGTTAGCTTCTTCGGAAAGTGATTTCCGTGTGGGCCATGAGTATGGTCATTGACCACGAGTCCTATGACCCAGCCAAGGGCTGGGGGCTTCTTAGTCTCCCTTAGAGAGGGAATGGACCCAGAGGTTGTGAACTGCCTTAAGAGTCTTTTCGACCGTGGTTTCTGATTCTTGGAGTAAGATAATTTGACGGCATGGTGCCGTATGGTACAACGGCCTTGGGATGAGTCGCGTGACTCTATAACCGTTGGTTTAGCGAGTCTAACTAGTCGTCCTGAATCTGGTGGCACTAAACCACCCTGTGTTCTGTGATACTTACGACAAGTGCGTGTATAGCCCGTCAGTACTTCGGTGTTTCTCCTACCGAGAGTTTTACCTCGAGTGACCCCTCCCACTAAACATAGCTGACTTGGGCACAAAGTTGCTTATCCACTTGGGAGTGGTGGAGGCTAATCCCGTGTAGACAATTTTTAAGCTGGTTACCGTAGGACCCCTTGCCTTTGCGCCCGAGTCCGAACTGGGAGAAAAACCAGCTAGAGGACCCGACTTAGAGCAGATGGTCTGTGTGTGCACACGTAGTTGGGGACTTCGGACGCGTGCTGACGAGCACGACCTCAGCTAGTCCTTATTCAGTGTTTACTTGTGTACGGTGTCTCAACTTCTCGCCTAGGGCGAGTAGGGAGACACCTGAGACTGCGGACTAAGTCATCAGTGGACGCATCTGGCCTTGCTTCTAATGGGCAGCTCTCCTGTCACTTGAGATGAGTTTCTTCGTAGTTCTTCAAGTGATTTTTATGTGTTTTTCTCGACGTTCAGGTCGAGGGTTTCACCTGTAGGCAGGGTCGTGTTCGCGACAGTGAGATCGTGACTTTACCCCCGGGCCGTGTGGTCTGGGCTGTGGCCTTCGTCGGTGAGGACAGACCTGTACGACAGAGGTGTCGTGGTTCCTTTCCCAGTAGCGTAGCCGTGGTTTCTCCGTTGGTTTGGCGGTCCCGACTATGAGGTCGGGATTTACTTTCTATTATTTGTAGGAGTAAATTAGAGAGTTGTGTTTCTGCCGTCGTCTACTGCTACTGTTGTTGTTGTTGTTGTTGTTGTGCTTGCTGTTATCGCTGTTGTTTACCGCCGTTGTTCAGTGGTGGGGATCCGCAGGACCCCTACTGAGCCAATGAAATGAGGCTCACCCCTTTTCAAGTGTTACGGTTCCTCCTCAAAGTTCGAAGGTGCAGCGCGGAGGTTCGTAGTTACTAGCTTGCCAGAGCCGGGGACGTACCCGACGATTGAGTACATTTCTTTCCCTGTAGATTGGACTCTGTAGTTAATTTATTAATTAAAAATATAATTTATTTCCTGTTATTTAAACAATTAGTTCTGAAGTTCTTTCCTGCATTATTTTAAATTTCAATGTACCTTCACACACCAATTAACCCTTCCGAGCCTTCCGCCTCGTGAGTGGCGAGCTAGGATTCAAATGGTATCGGGTAATTCCCGGAATTCGAATCTTGAGTCGTTACAGTTGGTATCAGAGCGGAGTTGTGGACGTACATAGGAATTTGAGATAATTGGAATGTACCAGAGTCCATAAAGTCCAATACAGTCGGCAGCTAACATAGGATTTTTGTGTTTATTTATCGCGTTGTTTCTCGCGTAAGAGCTAGAGTGCGCGGTGGTGACGCTGTGAAGGTGGATTCGGTTATTGTCGGAGTGCCGACAGGGGGCCTGGGGAGTAAGATAGAGAGTTACCTTCCTCCAATGGTGGTGGCCACGGTTGTGCTGAGTTGGGCAGAGTTCTTGTCGGCAAGTGAGTTTGTGGCGCAACATCAGAGATACCAGCGACGAGGCCGATGGTTGGCGAGGATAGTTCGAGACTTGGTGGCCATCATGGTTGTCAAGGCTTCCAAGGCGACCAAGGCGGTGGCCCACCACCTCACTGCTTAGGCGACAAGGCGAGGTGCCTAGGCGAAGCGTAGTTTATATAACTAAGTACATTGCAAGAGACTTATTACTATATATTTTCTACGTATAAGTTCTATCTTAGTTAATAGAAAATTTGATATTCACAAATCTTCAACATATACCTATATTTTAAAAAGTAAAAATAGCATAAATGGTAAATAAAAATAAATTAACAAGGAAAAAACTAATAAGAATTTGCGAATACATGTCAATCAATAGACAAATTTTAATCTAAAATTTGATATTCAAATAGTTATTCTCTATATTAAAAGAATGACACATTTTTTGATAAATTATATAAACACATCAACATAATATTTTCATAATTTTCTATTTGTGAATTATCAAAAAGAGACAAATAGTACTAGCTTCAAAAAGTGCACAAAACAAATATGAATCAATGTCCTTAAGAAGAGGAAAGAGGAATTGATAGGGAGAAGAATCCGAGAGAAAGGGGAAAGGGAAATGGAAGTCTTATCTTCTCTTTCCAATCTTGACATATCATATGTCAAAAAATTTCAAATTATCCCTGAAATTTTACCCAAATACTAAAATCTACCTTAAAAGAAGGAGTGGATGTCCTGCCAAGGCAGGCTAGGTAGGCCCAAGGTGGCCTATGTGCACCAAGGCAGTCAAGTGAATGTCTTCATGGGCTGCTCGTCTAGGCGCCTGGTCGCCTTGGGCGCCTTGGAGCGCCTTGTTGCATAGGCGACGCCTTGAAAACAATGGTGGCCATGAGTGCGCTCTGAAGGAGTTAATGTCGTTTTGGCCACCCCAGTTTAGGATTTAGCCAGCCCCTGAGGTGTCAAGGTTGTGGTTTGAGGTAGTAGAGCGGATACCTAGATCAAGAGAATGCTCGGACGAGTAAAGAATCTTTCCTGGTAAGTTGTTGATTGTCGAGCCCGACATTCTTGTCATGCTCTGTGGTGTCAAAGATGACTTCCCAGTCCAGATTATTTTGGCGGATTTCGAGGTAGGAAGAATGGGTAGAGATGTCCCAGTGAGTTCTAAGTCCTGCTTGCCTACGCATGAATGGGTTGTGTTGGCTTTGGATTTGATTTGAGTTAGTATGGCGGTGGCTCAGTTCTGGGCCTAAATTGTGGAATTGAGGCCATTATACACCGCACTAGATGGGCCGTGCGAGGTGGCAAATGAGATGGGAAGGTTTAGCGGCAGATTCGAGACTTGAGGATAAGCTGAGGCAGTCGATCGTGGTTCATGTTGTGGTTCCGGGCGTGGTGGTCCGAGCAGTAGCAGCCCGGGAGTGAATATTTTGAGGACCCGAGAGTTGAGAATAGGTTGGTGTCAGCAAGGACAGATTCGTCGGAATAATGCCCTGTGGTTAATAGTGTAGTAGCCTCCGAGCCTGACGTCTTCAATGATTTCTTCGCTCCTCAGTAAGCTTTTTGACAAGTTAATGATTTCGGGATCAGAGACAGGCATAGGAAGGGAGCGTGTGGCAGCGGCTAGCTCAACCACTATGGCAGGGTGTGGCTGGCGATTAGCAAAGTCAGTGCTCGAGGCGTGGTGAGTTATAGTTTGGCAAGTTGTGATGGTGTGCCGGGAAATGTTACCAGTGTGGTCCGGCGGGACACTTGGTGAGTGTTATCGAAGGAGCTGACCTGATGGTAGCGATGGTTTTCCTTGGTGCTAGAAGCTGAGGTTCCCAACATGCGTAAGATTCAAGGTCAGGTCAAGCGTGGAGACCTCCCACTTCGTAGGAGGTATGTTGGTGTCTCCTTGGTTGGAGAGAGCTGCGTCCCAGTTGAATTTCAATGTTTTCATTGTGTGTTTGGTTTGGTTGGCCTCCACGTGTATGCCAAGGAGTCCGTGTGAGAAGGGCCCTACTTATTGGCGAGGGTTGTGGCCTGCGAGAAATGTTATGAGTTTTGACAGTGCAACTGCCTATGAGAATTATGCCCATCCCTTGATGTGTAAGGGTGATGGCGTTATTATGGGAGGATGAGTGCCAGCTGGGGCTATGTGTGTAAGAATTCATGGCTGGTGTTGTGATTCCCGAAGCATTGTGAATCGGAGCCTGCGGAGTTGCAGGAGGATTGCCAGATTAAGAGAGAGTCTGTGCTTTGGGTTCGAGGTATTTGAGTTTTCCTCACCTTATTTTTTGGAGTTAGCCGGCTGAGTTGGGAAATGTCGGGATGGCGGATGCCGAGTTGTTTATGATGATTGTGCGTGTTGTGCAGAGTGCGTAGCGGAAGCATGGTGGGCCCATAACCCATAGGTCCAGGATCATAGTGTTGGCAAGAAACGGAAGGAGTTCCAGAAATTTGGTAAGAGTATCGGAGGATTCTGACCGACAGAGAGAGTCGTTTCCTCGGTGTAAGATTGTTTCTGGGTGTGAGCCATGTCGATTGTCGTGTCGTTACTTGAGGTATTGTGGTCTGTGGCACCGGCGGAATAGAGAGTTGGGGAAATATGACGGCAAGTGTGCCAGATGAGTACCCAATTCATCCGATGGAAGAGATGTCAGATAATTCGTAGTGGACCTAGATGGGGGTTGGAAAGGAAACAACCTGATAGAGGATGAGGACGCGATGATTGGAGTCGGTAAGTTAGGTGCTCGACTTGTGTTGGAAGTTGTGTCCTTGGGATAGAATTGGGATCCAGAGAAGTGAATGCGAAGGAAGGATTTGTGGGTCCCAGTTGGTAGCTGTGAGCGGTTGTTAAGACTAGCCGAGTGGTCGGCTGTGATAACATCTGAAGGAGGCCCAGTTGAGTCCGAGAGTTTCGAAACGATGCAAGAAGGACCCAGTTGTGGCAAGGATCTACGATGTTTGGAGATCTGTGTAGATTGGTTGTGGCGTCATTGACCAGACCTCGTCGGCAGAAGGACGGCACTGTCTGTCTTGGAGATATGTGTCAGGGATTGCTAAGGTCGTGTTCTGTGGCCCTGTGGCGAGAGCGGAGCCGAGGTTGGCAGGTGTCCATTTGGAATGATTGAGACGAAGGATTCGATCAGACTATGTAATGGACGATGCCTGAGTACAGAGGTCCCCAAGAGGGATGTCGTTGAATGGGAGCAATGGTCTCGTGGCCAGTATGGGAGGAGTTCCCTGTAAGTCTGAGTCTAGAGTTGATGTGGACTGAGGATTGTGGAGTCTTGCCGTTTGGTTCGCCATACTCCCCTGAGAGGGTAGAGTTGGCGTGAGAATCAGAATCAAAAGCGATGTCCGAGTGAGGACCAACTCGAGAAGTGTAAGGGGTCAACGGATGGGCCGTCAAGATTTAGAATGAGCTTATTGGGCCTAGTGAAGGATCATGTAGAGGAAAGTTGAGCGGGTAAGGATTTTCCCGTTGACGAATAGTTGGTGGCTAGAGGATGGGTTTTCACAACCAGAAGGTGCCAGTTGAGGTGAATCGAGAATGGTGAGAGTCGTGTGCAAGCGAGGCCTTGAGTGGCCAATTACGATATACCCTTTTCCCGAGTTGGATCTGAGTTAAATAAGAGGTTTATGTTGGGACCGGAGTTGATCCAGTGGTATTATTGGCGTTCAGCTTGCCGGATATGAGAATGTTCATGGCGCGGAGCCGACAGAATTGTGGCAATCGGTTGAGATGACTGCGTGAGCTAGTTGAGACTCAAGGATGGATGTCCCTTGTGAAGGGCGTGAGATTGGTGAGAGGTTTTCGTGGTGCGGGTTACGTCTCCTCGGTATGCGAGAAGGTGACGATGATGCCATGTTTGGAGTCCCGTTGTAGCTGAGGTGACACTAGACTCGTATCCTTCTTGTCTGCAATGCTCGCTCTGGAATCAGTGTGTATGGTGATGTGAAGCGAGATGTTACTGTTTGTGATAATAGTCTGGCTATGTCCCTCAGGAGAGGTGATTTCGCGAGAATTGAGGTTTTAGCTGGAGCTCTCTGGGAGTGCTGCCAGCTGAGTAAGTCGTTCTTCCCCTATGAGTTGATTGTTGTCTCAAATTTCAAGGACGAAATTTTTGTAAGGAGGGAAGGACTGTAACACCCAGGATTTTCGTATCAGGAATCCGTGGGTTTCAGAGTGCTTCTGTGGGTCCCAGATCGTATTTCGTGATTAAATCGGATTATTGGCTATCGGGCCTTCAGATCCCCGTGCAGGGTGAACCGACGTGTTTTCAGGCTTCGGAATGTTGCAGGCGCATTGTGTGTTTTCCGAGGATCGTGAGGATGATTTTTTCCCATTTTTCTATTTTCTGAATTTTTAAAATCCTAAGAGGTTTTTCTATTTAAACCCCTTAACCCCCCCTCTCTCCCCCTCATTCTCTCCCTCTCTCCTCTCATTTCTCTCTCTCTCCCTCTCTTCTCCGACGGCCGACGGAGCTTGAGGCAGGCGAGGCGGAGGTCACGTGGGACGGCGAGGATGGACCGAGGAGCGAGGCGGTGGCGCGGCGAAGCTCGTTCATGAAGCCGGCGGTGGTTCGAGGCACGATTTCACGTGGAATTGGCGTCCTCAGCGCGGGAAGTCGTCGTGAGAGGTAGGGGAATGGATCATTGGCCCTTGCTTTCCATTTTCCCGCGATTTGTAGGCCGAGGCGAGGTCGAGAGTGGATTTTCGTTCATGCCGGAATGATTTTTCCATGTTTAGTGCGAGTGACGATTTTCGCCGGATCGGACGATGTTTTCCCTTTTATTTGCTTGCATTTAGTGGTTTGGGAGTCGGGGCGAGTCCCAATGTTTTCCCCCTCAATCGGGGTCAAGTGGGGCGTGGTTTGGAACCCCTCTGATGGGGTTATGCAATGTTTTTGCCGGTTCGGTCGACCGATGGGGGATTTCGGTCGACCAATCTGGATTCGCCACACTGGAACGGTCGACCAACCATGAAGGGCCGATTGACCGAACCAATCGCCGGTCGACCGACCCAAGGGGCCGATCAACCGACCAGTCTACTGTAGGTCGACCGACCCCAGGGTCTAGTCGACCGAAATGCAGTGTTCTTCGCCCTTTTGGCCGCGGGTCGACCCGGTTAAGACCCATTGGTCGACCTTTTGCCCCGTGGATGTCCCGGACACCCTGGGGGGACTAAGTTCGTGTTTTTGGGTGTCCGAAGTAATCATGATATCTTGATTAGTGTGCTCGTGTGATTTTGAGGGTTCGGATGACCCCGTGAGTTACGGGTTTCATCGTTTCGCTAGTTCGAGTCATCGTGTACTCGTATACGTGCGGAGGGTTGTCTCCGCACAGTGTTAGCTTCTTCGGAAAGTGGTTTCCGTGTTGTTCATGAGTATGGTCATTGACCATGAGTCCTGTGACCCAGCCAGGGGCTAGGGGCTTCTTAGTCTCCCTTAGAGAGGGAATGGACTCGGCGGTTGTGAATCGCCTTAAGAGTCTTTTTAACCGTGGTTTCTGACACTTGGAGTATGATAATTTGACGACATGGTGTTGTATGTTACAACGGCCTTGGGATGAGTCGCGTGACTCTATGGCCGTTAATTTAGCGAGTCTAGCTAGTCGTCCTGAGTCTGGTGGCACTGAGCCACCCTGTGTTCTGTAATACTTACGACGGGTGCGTGCATAGCCCGTCGGTACTTCGATGTTTCTCCTATGGAGAATTTTACCTCGAGTGACCCTCCCACTAGACATAGTTGACTTGGGCACGTAGTTGCTTACCCACCTGAGAGTGGTGGGGACTAGTCCCGTGTAGACGATTTTTAAGCTGGTTACCGTAGGATCCCTTGCCTTTGCGCTCGAGTCCGAGCTGAGGGGAAAACCAGCTAGAGGACCCGACTTAGAGCAAATGGTCTGTGTGTGCACACGTAGTTGGAGGCTTCGGACGCGTGTTGACAAGCATGACCCCAAGTAGTCCTTGTTCAATGATTACTTGTGTACGGTGTCTCAGTTTTTCGCCTGGGGCGATGTGAGAGCACGGAAAATCTAATCCTTTTTTTATCGTAGATAAAATATAGATTTGTTCTTTTTTAAAAGAAACATCCCCCCCTATGTATAGAGGGTGATTCCGTGGGTGTGCATCGTATCAGACGATTTGGGTTCGAGTGCTGGACCTTTCCCCACTGACCGTAGTCAGTGTTGATTTACATCGGCCTAACGTCCGAACACTTTTGTTTGACTGTCAAAGAAATCCCAAAGTCTTCTATAGAGGTTCTGATGTGGAGGGCAAGCTCACTCGAGAGACTCTCCATGACCACTCATTTATCACCAACATGTTAATAGGGTTAGGGCTAAGTCTGAACAAAACCCTAAGATTTAAGAATAAAGACGCAAATATGCGGAAAGCCGTAGGCAGTTTTGAAATGGAGAGATTTTTTGGACCCCGAGGGTATTTTGGTAATTTTACCAACCCAGGGGTATTTCTAAAATTTTTGGACTAAAATGGAAGTAGGATCGGGTTCCTGACTCCCCAAGGCGCTGAGGCTCTTTCGGAGGATTTTAGGGGCTGCTAGGCCATTTCTAGGTCATAGGGGTATTTTGATAATTTTACCATACCCTATATAGACCTAGGTTTGAGGTGACATCTGAGTGTCGGACTGGGCTGATGACATTCCCGAGCAAAAGGGGTGACAATGGCTTCATAGAAAACATATGTGTCAAGTTCGCCAAAGGAGGGGTATATGTGCGATTTCCACAAGTCGAGGGGTTTTCTTGTAATTTTCCCTCGAGGAGATACGTAAAGTACGCTGAACATCCTTACATTCCAAATGAATATAAGAATTGTCGGCGAGTTGTCGAGTATACAAAGGTCCGCACTAACGCGGGAGACAAGGGCGTAGTCCCAATTACAAGAAGTTGCAAGGTATAACTGTAAATTACAGGACTTTTGTCTCTTACGGTCCAGAGGAGAACATTTTTATAATCTCGTCATTATAGGGACATAACCACATAACTTAGTCGTCCCGGGACGTAAAGACTTACAGACGTGACCCGCTGAGGGGCGTAATTACTAACATGGCCCACTGAGGGGCATAATTACAAACATACCCCGTAAGGGCATAAGTACAAGACCCGGGGACTTATCCCTCACAGGTCAAGACAAACAGAACAAGTCTCCTTGCGCTGGCGATGCTCTTCTCGTGCGTAGTCTCCACTTGGACCCTTGGGGGTCTATTTATAGAAAGCAGGAGGACCCAGGTTGACAAAACCGTGGAGAAATGCCTCAATTCTGTCAAGGTGGGGTGCAAAAACCCCTATTTCTGTCAAGGTGGGGTGACAAAAAGCTTTTTTGACCCCTCTGCCTATTTTTTCTTCTTCTTCTCTTTTTTTTTGAAACACGGGATCCCGGAGGGACGGACGACCCCGCGGGTGGGCGGACCCAGCGGGGTCAAATGACCCCGCGGGTGGGCGCAACCTAGCGGGGTTGTTTGACCCCTCAGGTGGCGCGACCTAGCGGGGTCATTTGACCCCGCCCGGGTGCGCAAACCATGCTGGCTCCCCTTCCTCCTAAGCTGTAGGTCTAGAGGGGTCAAATAGACCCAGTCGCACCCCCTTTTGGTTCCTCTCCGTGACTTTTTCCCATTTTCTGTCAACCTGGGTCAAAGATAGATCCATATCAAATGCAGAGGGAGGTGACAATTGCCTTATGATCACCCTTGGCCAGGGAGGTGACCGGAACCCCCAGGGGAGGAGAAGAGTGGGGTAACTATATCCCAGGAGCTTGTTCACCCCGAAAGGAATCCTTGCATTTCACCCCGCTGGTGCGTCCGCCTACTGCTGGACAAGGGGAGTTCACCCCGCTGGGAGATGACCCTGCTGGTGTCCGGGAGAGATGGAGACCCCGCTACTGTTGCTACTCTTGTGGGAGGCTGACCCCGCTGCTACTGCTTTTTCACCACGCACGGGTTTCCCTTGGCTGGCTCCGCTGGGATGTTTGCATGCTGACTCCGCTGGGAGAGTCTTTCACCCCAGGCTTGACTCCTTCACTCCGCTGGGACGTGAACCTGCTGTGCCTTGGTTGGGTTGCTAACTCCGTTGGGATCTGAGCCCAAGCAATAGTTCACCCTACATATAGGTATGTAGAAAATGGTGCCAACAAATGCCCCCCACGGAGCGTTCGTCGAAGCCGAAGGCGGAGGCGGACAGTCCGTGCTCTCCGAGTCTTTTGATGTCTCTCGAGTCTTCGTGACATGGGGAGATCGTTGTAGGACTACGTCTCACCGCTTCACTGTTATTCCTCGGCGAGGCACTTTGACCTGAGATGATGTCGAACAACCCTTAGGGTATACTGGCCAAAGCTAATGTACACCGTCCCCTGGGACATATTGGCCTAAAGTTAGATGCTAGCGAATCTTTGGGGGTGCATTAGCCAAAGTTGATGTGGACTGGCCCTTAGGGCATATTGGCCCAATGTTGATGCAGACGTGCCTCGGAGAGGCTTGCTGGCCTGAAGTTGCTGTGGACCTGCCTCGGCGAGACTTGTTGGCCCGGATTTACTATGGACCTGCCTCGGGGATGCTTATTGGCCCAAAGTTGATGTAGGCCTGCTTCTGAGAGACTTGTTGGCCTAGAGTTGATGTGGACCAGCCCTTAGGGCATATTGATCCGAAGTTGATGCGGCCTGTCTCGGCGAGGCTTGTTGGCCTGAAGTTGATGTAGACCTATCTCGAAGAGGCGCATCCATCTGAGTTGTTGTTGATTGACTGTTGAGCTGTGACAGCTGGAAATTGACATTGGCCGACCCTTGGGGGTGCGTTGGCCAAAAGTCGTTGTGTCGGCTGACCACTGAGATGCCACTGAAGACGTGTCGGCTAACCGCTGAGGTGTGTAGCCGCAAGTTAAAACTGGCTCACTGCCGAGGTGTCGTCACGGATGTGCCGGCTAACCACTGAGGTATGTCGCCGAATATTGAAGCTGGCTAATCGTTGACTTGTGATAGCCAGAGTTGACGTGGACCAGCCCTTAGGGCATGTTGGTCTGGGTTGATGTCGGCCGTACACGAGTTGAGGCAGATACCATGTAGCACATACTCAAGTGTGCAGTGCCACCCTTCAGCTGGTGAGGCTTCATAGCTGCCTCAGAGTTTCCTGGCCCTTGGGATGGAGTGGCCGAATGATCCTCAACTTAGTGTAGCATTGCCAGATGCATACATTTGGTCTCCCTCAGGACGCCTGGATGACTGAGCTTGCGTCTTTATGGGAGGAGTTCGCCCACCTTCGCGCTATTTAGGAGCGGAGGCGGAGGACTCAGCTGACGATTCAGCAGGAGGAGGAGCAACTTTGTAGACTTCGGAGAGCCCAGGCTGAGGTGGGCGCCCAAGTCAAGGCCACTTACGAGCGCGAGCAGATGGCCTCCCGAAGAGTGGAGGAACTCTTGCAAGAGGTCCAGGAGACCAAGGAGGAGCGCAGTCTTGCGCGCCGATGTAGATTCTGCCATAGGCTTGAGGGGGCTCCAGGTACTTTTGCGAGAGGTCCAAGAAACCGAGGAGCGCAATCTTGCGCATGCCGATGTAGACTCTCCGCTGTAGGCTTGAGGGGCCCCAGGAGGAAGCTCTTCAGAGAGAGACTCGCCTTGTTGACCTGGTGCGGAGCGAGTCTGATGCTTGACGGGCTTTGGTACATTCTTGTACACAGGGCTTTTGTATTTTGCCCATTCTTGTCTCAGTCATCCCGAGAGCTTGTCTCAGGCTCCCTTTTCTAATGACATTGATGAATAAAGGACAGAGCTCAGCAGCATTTGTGTCTATCCTCTTGCATGTATGCTTTTTTTTTTCACTTTACCAGCCCTACCGCCCTTTCGGGTTTTCGCCAGGACTGGCCCCCTTTAGCTTTTTCCAGTACGCCCTTGCGGGTTTTCACACTGAGGGGTACCCATTTTTGCCTAAGGCGCCCTTTCGGGTTTTCACCTTAACCGGGTTAAAGCCTTTTTGCCCTTGATTGCTCCCCTAACAGAAGCAACCAAGTCTGCTGGGGCATCAATATTTTTAACCCCATTTTTTTTTTGAACCTATAATGCCAAAAGGCAAGGAAAGAGTGGCACTCCCGTAGGGACGTGTATATCGCATAGATGGGACAAATGAGTGGATTCGACTGCCCTAGTGGGACGCAATTAGCCAAATCCAAGAGCCGAAGGTTGAACGGGTTAGCAACCCGAAAGGGGTGTGCATGTGCCAAGCCTGGTTGGGACAGCAAAGGAGTAGGTTTAACAGTCCGAAAGGGACATGCGGGTTAAACCTGGAAAGCCGATAGGCAAGATGGGTTGGTAGCCCGAAAGGGGCATGCATAGGCCAGACCTGAAAGAATGAAAGGAGGGGATTTGACAGCCCGGGTGGAACGTATGAATCAAATCCGTGAGCCAATAGGCAAATAGGGTTGGCAGCCCGACAAGGGCATGCAGAGGCCAAGCCCGTGGGGACATAAGAACGAACTTGACGGTCCCAGGGGGATATGAGTCAAGTCTGGAGCCAAGAGACGAGATGGGTTGGCAGCCCGAAAAGGGGCATGCATAGGCCAGACCCTGAAGAAGGAAATGGGTGGATTTGACAGTCCCAGTGGGACGTGAGAGTCAAACTCGAAAGCCGATAGGCGAGATGGGTTGGCGGCCCGAGAGGGCATACTGAGGCCATTCCTGATGGGACAAAGATAGATTTGACAGCCCTAGTGGGACGTGAGAGTCAAACCCGAAAGCCGATAGGCAAAGAGGTGGGTTGGCAGCCCGAGAGGGACATACATAGGCCACACCCGAGAGATGAAATGAGCCGAAAGGCATGATGGGTTGGCAGCCCGAGAGGACATACTGAGGCCAACCTCGAGATAGTAAACAGAGTCGAGAGGCATGATGAGTTGGCAGCCCGAGAGAGCATACTGAGGCCAGACCCAGTAGGAAAAATGAGCCGAAAGGCATGATGAGTTGGCAACCCGAGAGAGCATATTGAGCCCAATCCGACAAATGTAAAGTGAGCCGAAAGGCATGATGGGTTGGCAGCCCGAGAGGACATACTGAGGCCAGACCCAATGGGACGAAAAGGAAGGATTTGACAGCCCGAATGGGGCATGATGGTCAAACCCGAAAGCCAATAGGCAAAGATGTGTCGGCAGCCCGAAAGGGGCATGCAGAGGCCGAACCCTGTGAGACAAAAGAGGGGCGGACTGGATAGCCCGGAAAGGCATAAGATCCAAACCTTCGGGAGACCCGAAGGATGAGTGGAGCTGACATGCCAAGGGGGATATGAGTCAATTGTTGAAAAGAAATGGATAGACTTGACAGCCCTAGTGGGACGTGTGAGTCAAATCTATTAAAAATAATAGTGTTGATGGTCCCGTTGGGACAGAGTGTAACAATGTCGGCGCGCCACGGTGGGACTAGATGTCGCAGGACGACGTGGGAGATACGGCCAAAGCATCAGTATAATGCCTCCGCCATTAAAGGGTGGAGTCGCTGACTTGGAACCGCCCATAAAGCACGTTGAAAGAAGATTGTTTTTTTTTTCACATTACCAACCTCACCGCCCTTTCGGGTTTTCGCCGAGTTTGGCCCCCTTTAGCTTTTTCCGATGCGCCCTTGCGGGTTTTCACACCGAGGGGTTGCCCATTTTTGCCCGAGACGCCCTTTCGGGTTTTCACCTCGACCGGGCCTATAGCATTTTTGCCCTTAACCAACCGTTGAAGGGTGACTAAGTCCGCCGGGGTATCAATATTTTTAACCCCATTTTTTTTCTTTTTTTTTTTGAGCTTGAACCTTCACTGGGGAGAGGTAATGTCCTGTGAGGACTGCTGTAGAAACTCCTGCGGTGGCGCATGATAGAGCTTCATATGCTTGCCATTGAGAGGAGGGAAGAGATTATCTCCCTTGTGGTCAAGGACCGTATAGGTCCCTCCTTCGTAGACCTTCTGGATGACATAAGGTCCTCGCTAATTGGGTTGAAGTTTGCCGCTAGATCTTCCCGCGAGGACCTCCTTTTCTTTAATCATGACGAGGTCGCCTTTCTTGAATGCCCTTTGCTTGACCAGCTTATCATATACACGTGTCATGCGGGCCTGGTACACTTGTAAGTGCTTGTAGGCTTTGAGTCTTTCACCTTCAAGGTTGGACAACTCTTCAAGCCTCCTTTCTATTTCAGACTGGTCTTCGCCTGGCAATCCGGCGTGTACAGCAACGCGATAGGATGCCAATTCGATCTCCACAGGGACCACCGCCTCGGCTCCATAGACCAGGGAGAATGGGGAACATCCCGTAGGGGTTTTGTAAATAGTCCGATAGGCCCATAGAGCTTCGTGGACCTTCTCGCCCCAATCCCGTTTGTGGCCACCAACTATCTTGAACAGTAGCTTACAAAGGGTCTTGTTGAAGGCCTCGGCCAACCCGTTGGCTTGAGGGTTGTAGACTGATGACGTCCTCCAGTCAATATGGAATTTGGCCGCCAAAACATAAACAGTCTTATTCCTGAAAGGCGTGCCATTATCGGATATAATCCGACTAGGGGTGCCAAATCTGTATATAATGTAGTGCCTCACAAAGCGGGCAACTATCTCTCCTGTAACTTCTCGTAACGGAACGGCTTCTGCCCATCTGGAGGAGTAATCAGTGGCGGCCAGTATGAACTTGTGGCCTTGAGATGACGACGGGAATGGTCCCACAATGTCCATGCCCCACTCCGTAAATGGCCAAGTAGGCGCTGTTGGATGGAGCAGATTGGGCGGCCTCCGAGGCACTTGCCCGAATGCTTGGCATTGGTGGCATATACGAGCGTATTGGTTGCAGTCTTCGTATATGGTGGGCCAGTAAAACCCCTTGAGCTTGATGTTATTCTTCATCTTGGCTCCTGCTTGATGAGCCCCACACAATCCGGAGTGGACCTCGTGCATGACGGTCTTTGCTTCCTTCGATGAAAGGCACCGTAGGAGGATCGATCGATCTTTTCATGGACGAGCCTGAAGAGCAGACCGTCAATCAGCTGGTAGGACGTTGCCCTGCGTAGCAATTGCACCCTCTGAGCCCGATCGGGGGAGAGCCGGCCGTTCTTTATCTTTATAATTGGCTCGCGCCAATCTTCTTCTTCGGGAGTATTCTCCCCTTGAATATTGTCGACCTCGTAGACAGTGAGGCCGGATTCTTCATCGAGCACGCTTGGCATGAGCCTTCGGTGTCTGACAGTGATATTCAACTCTCCCTCAGGAGGGAGTTTTAAGGTTGCTGCCAACTTTGCCAAAGCGTCAGTCTGGGAGTTGCTGCCTCTGGGGACATGGCCTATTTCAAATAGGTAAAATTTTTCTCTGAGCCTCATGACGGCTGCATGGTAGGGAATAAGCTCCTTCCGGACGTCATAGATGCCCAGGACTTGCCGGATGACGAGCTGAGAATCCCCATACACTTTGATACACTTGATGTCCATCTCTAGTGCCAGTTGAAGCCCAATGATTAGCTCTTCATACTCTGCCTCGTTATTAGTCAATGACTTCATGAGAGCGCAATAGTTGTGGAGGATGCCGCCTTGTGGAGATACCAAGACTACCCCCGCGCCCGAGACATAGTCTGTGAGGCCGCCGACCCTTTTGATTGTCCGAGAGGCACCATCAAAATATAACTCCCAGTGTGGGAGGTCAAGGGTGAGGACACCCGGCTCCATCTGTGGTGGGACTTTTTCAGGATGCTCCCCGGTTTCTTGAGAAGGTACCAACACCTCTTCATCGGGTAGCTCGAAGTTGAGTGGGGAATCTTTTGGCACAGGGTGCGCAGCTAAGAACTCCGCCATTCCTTGTCCCTTGATCGCCTTGCGTGGGACGAAGGTGATATCGAACTTCATGAGGATAAGTGCCCATTTGCCGAGTCTACCAGAGAGGACAGGCTGACTGAGCAGAAATTTGAGTGGGTCACATTTTGAGATGAGCTCCACCCGGTGAGCTAGGAGGTAGTGCCTAAGCTTCTTGACAGCAAACACCAGAGCCAGGCACACCTTTTCCATGGGAGCGTATCGATGCTCAGGTCCGATCAACTTTCGGCTGAGGTAGTATAACGGCTGCTCTTTGCCCTCGTCATTGATCTGGGCTAGCAGAGCCCCCAAAGAGGCATCCATGGCAGCAATGTAGAGAATAAGCGGCTTTCCTCTGACAGGTGCCCCTAGGACATGAGGAGTCAGTAGGTACTCTTTGATTTGCTCGAAGGCTTTCTGACAGTCTTCGTCCCATATAAAGGGCGCTCCTTTCTTCATCAGTTTGCCGAAAGGTAGACATCTTCCAGAAAGGTTAGAAATAAACCGCCTAATATAGGCAAGTCTTCCTTGAAGAGATCTGAGCTCTGTCAAGTTCTTGGGCGGAGACAGTCCTCTTATGGCCTTGATTTTGTCAGGATCGATTTCTATGCCTCGATACCTGACGATGAAGCCAAGGAACTTGCCACTGGAGACGCCGAAGGCGCACTTCATTGGGTTCATCTTGAGCTGGAATTGTCGGAGCCTTTCAAAGACGCGACGCAAGTCAGCCAAATGATCCTCCCGCTTATTCGTCTTGACGACTAGATCATCGACATAGCATTCGACAAGGTCATGTAGCATCTCGTCGAAGATCTTGGTTATTACCCTTTGATAGGTTGCGCCGGCATTCTTCAGACCGAACGGCATCCTTTTGTAGTTAAAGATCCCCTTAGGAGATCGAAAGGCTGTGTGGTCTTTGTCTTTGATGGCCATGCGGATTTGATTATAGCCCGACGACCCGTCCATGAAAGACAAGGCTTCGTGACCAGTGGTCATATCAACCATTGTCTCAGTGATTGGGACAGGGAAGTCATCCTTCGGGCATGCTTTGCTCAAATCCCTGAAGTCGATGCAGACTCGGACTTGGCCGTTCTTCTTCTTGACAGGGACTATGTTGGCGAGCCACACAAGGTACATGCAGGGCTCTATGAAGTCCACGTTGAGTATCTTGTCAACCTCAGCGTTGACCTTCAGCTCCAGCTCGTGGCACATACGCCTTTGAGCTTACTTGACTGTTGAAAGTATTGCCAGCTCATGTTCAGCCACAGAAGGGTCGAGCCCGGGCATTTCTTTTTAAGTCCAGGCGAAACAATCCCTGAACTCTTCGAGGAGCTGTCGATACGACTGCCTTTCTTCCTCGCTGAGGAGAGCACTTATGAAGGTGGGACGATGGTCATCTTTGCTTCCGAGATTAATCTCAATCAACTCGTCCACAGTTGCTTGACCACTGTCTTCAAGCTCCGGTGGAGCTGGCTAGAGGTCGACGAAGTCTCTCTCATCATCAGTATTTGCTTCATAGACTTCAAATTCTTCGAAGCACTCTTGCTTATGGCCTGAAGTCGAAGGACTTGCTTCATCTTGCCGATGGTTAGCAGGCTGGGCTGCTCTTCCCTCTGAAGGGTGTTCATTGTTGACTTGTGTTGCGGGTGACGTTGTCATTGACGCCTCACCGGACTCCCTTACAGAGTCGCCGATCTCGGGCTCAACTTCAGCTTGCCCGTGATAAGGAAGTAGCAGTCCTATGGCATTGACTGCATAATAGACCTCGAAGTCCGTCTCCTGGTCATAGCCGAGTCCCCGCGTGTCTTTGCGGGAGAAGGGAGGTTGCCCGCAAACCTGCGGAGGGTTCCACAGCTGATGGAAATATACCGCTCGTGCGGGGTCCTGAGCTTGTGAGATGTGTTGCTTTTTACACATTTCCTTGATGTGCTTCGGCATATCATCCATCTCCTGGACTGGCTCTGGCGCCACTTCGGCGGGAGTGTCCCAGCCGAAGTCATCTTCAGGAGGGCCCAGTGGGACTAAGTCACCTTTGTAAAAGATGATCGGCTTGTCCCCCTTGCCCTTGTTGCGTCTCCTTCTCCGTTGATAGGAGACTGTGAAGGTCTTCAACTGCTCCACCTCCTGTTCTTCCCGTTGGGACGAGAGTTGAAGACACTTCGGCAGTAAGGAGATGCTTCGGTCAATGACCTGACTGATAAGGTTGGCTTCAAAGTCAACACTTCGCCTTTCTGGTTGAGTTGGCTTGGAGGCGGCACTGAGGTTTAGCCTGTGCAGCTTTACCATGTCTTGGTTGACAGTAAACAGCTGCCCTTCCTCAACTTCATGGTCTACTTTTTGCTTCCCTTTGTCTTTTATAGGCTCGGGGATTGCTAAAGTGGGCTTCCCAAAGTATAGTGAAGCATCGGTCAGATGGCACTCATTGGGGTGGAACGGGGTCTGATCTGCAAAGACCGTATGTTGCTCCCCTTCCTTAGCATATTTAATGCACTTATGCAGAGTTGATGGGACAACCCAATTCTCATGGAGCCAGGGCCTCCCGAGTAGCACCTTGTATGATGTGTCGGAATTAATGATATAAAATGTCGCTTGGGTGACAAAATCGCCCAATGCAAGCTTGACTTCAACCCGACCAAGCGCCTCTTCGGACTTCTGATTGAATCCCGAAATTTGGACCGCGCTCACCTTTTGTAAATAAGGTGCCAAGTATAAAGACTTGAAAGTCTTCAAAGGCATGATGTTGACGACTGCTCCAGCATCGACCAGAATGCGATTCACGTCATGCCCATTGATCGTCCCTCGCATATATAAGGGGCGATTGTGACACGGGGAGGACAGCAACATGTCTTTGTCCGTGAAGGAAATGTTGGCTGTGAGTGCCTCATATGCCTGCGCTTGCAACTCCGCGACATGGGCTTCATAGGCATATGGGTCTTGGAGTATCTTGACAAGAGCCTCCCTGAGATCCTTGCTCCAGGCGATGGCTTCCCAAATGGTGACATTTGTTGGGAACCGCTTCATATGATGAATAATTTTACGGTCCACCCGAGCACGGGTCTTGTCAAATGGCGGGATGATCTCCGCCAGAGTCTTCGGTGCCTGGCGAGGCTTCTCCCATTTAGAAGGGCGCTCCTCGTTCTGACCCTCCGCATCTTCTTGGAATAGTGGAGCCAAAGACTCCTCCGGGGGTAGCAAAGGCTCATCATGTTGGTCTTCATTAGAAGGACCTGCCTGGCTTGTAGGCTCGACCCTGTTAAAGGAGCCGGCCTGCTCTGACGCCTTCTCGCGCACTGGCGACTTGGCTGGCTCCTCTTCTTCATCAGAAGAGGCGATTACAAAAGGGACGCCACCCGGCTTAGCCGTTGAGATGGGGCCTGAATCCTCTGAGGAGTTGAGAATAAAGGGGATTCCCCAAACTTGAGTTTCCGGGACAGGACCCGACTTCTCCCCTCTGAACATTATGACCCGGTCAAGAGTCAGGGGACCTTCACGTCCACGTCCTCGTCCTCGGCCACGTCCCCGGCCATTTCTTGCCGAGCGACGTTGATATGTTGCCATAGGAGGCTTGCCCCCGGTGTCATCAGCCGCAGGACAGTAAATGTTGTCAGGCGGCGGGATCGCCACCATGTTGCAGGAGAGCTCTTGCAGCATTTCCTCGAGCATCTCGACATTGAGCTCCTCATCTTTGTAGAATAAAGAGAGCTCCTCCGGGATTGGGAACTCTTCACCTTCTTCAAGACGGTGAGCCATATCTCGGAGCCATTGCAGAAGCCGGGGCTTTACGTCCAAACTTGTCCCAAGGAATGTATTCGTCCAGAGTGATGGCCCTGGTGGGACGAGGGGGAGTGTACTCCTCCAACTCATCTATGAGCTTTTGAAGTCTTTGTAAAGGAGTTGGCTCCTTAGAGGCCTCCATAGCTGCTACTTGCTCAGCTTGCTTTTTTAGCCTCCTTTTCAGATTCTTCCTGCGATTCTTCTCTTACTTCTTTTGGCGTGCCGCCTCTTGAGAAGAGAGAGGAGTTTGCTTTGGAGGTGGGACCTGTTTGCTTCCAGAATTTTGCTTTTTGCTCCGGGCTGACTCCCTAGGTGCCCTAGTGCCGCGACTCTTTCTGGGTGTGACCTTTAGTCCCGTTGGCCTCCTCCGACTAAACCTGGAAGGTGGCATTGATTGACTGAGCAATTATTTCAGGAGGCAACTCCTGGAACTCTGCCAATCCACCGTGGGGCCCTTGGGGGCTTTGTAGTTCCACCGACTTTACTTTCACTGGCGCCTGCGCGAGCTCAAGATGTTAAGGCCTTTCTGCAATTGGCGGCCTTGCCGGCTTGACAGGAGCTTTGGCCGAAGGCTCCCTCACCTTTGCCTTGCCTTTGTCGTCTAGCGGAGGATTTCCCCTTATGACGATGCTAGGTTGACCCGGCCTGGGCAGAGGTTTGGAACCTTTGGCTTGACTTTTTGGGCTCCGGGCCTTAGGCCCCTTGCGCCTAGCCTTGCCTTTGGGGTTTGGCTGAGATTACCGCTGCCCGAAGACTTGTCCGGTTGGACTTATTGAGAGGTGGGTTTGATCCCACGCAACTTGGCATGCTCCGGTTGGACTTGCTGGAAGATCTTCTTAGCGGCCTCTTTAAGACGCCGCCTAGTCATAGAGTTCCCCTGCGCATCGATCTCCCCTCTTTGGATGAGGATTTCAATGCAATCTTGCACTTCCGGGCATTCCCGAGTGGGGTGAGACACCCTGGCATGATATTTGCAGTAGTGGGGGTGGTTCTTGGCCGTCTCATTGTAGTAAGACGGCGGATCATGTGTCAGCACCCGACCATCTTCCAGGAGCTTATCAAAGATTTTCTCAGTGTCCTCCTTGGAGAAAGAACACTGATGAGAGGGTCGCCACCCTGGATACCACAGTGTGGATTTAGGTGGTTGGGAACTGACTCCCTCCTCCTGCAGCTCCGGGAGTTGGAAAGCCGCTGTAGTACGTATAACATTAACGGAGAAGTAAAGACTCTCCTGCACGTGCGGCTGTGGTGGATCGACCAGGAATTCACCCATATTGACCTTCCCTCGCCTGATTAAGTCCTCGGCGAGGTCCTTGAACGACTCGCAATTGTGGATGATATGGCCAACAACTTCATGATACGGGCAATAACCCTGATGAAATGCAGCACCTAGTGCCTGCTCAATGGGTGACGGGCTGATCAAGCCTGCTCGCTGACATGCGAAAAAGATGTTCGGGGTCTTCTCCCAACGGAATGAGTATGACTTCTCGGGCTGCTCGCCTTGAGGCGGAGCCTCCTCGCCTTCAAGTGAGTCCTCCTCGTCTTCAGATGAATCCGAGGATTCCTCAGAAAGCCAGCCCCTGGGCGGAGCCGGGCCGGTAGGTGATACACCTGCCTCCCGTAGGTGGGCTGGAGCTAACCCCCTGGCAAATGGGCCAAAGGGGAAGGTGGACAACTGTTGATCAATGCTCTTCAGGAACTGCAGCAGACACCTTTGTTCAGATTGCAATTGTCGGATTTCCCATCGGATTTTCCGAATAGTCCTCCGCAATGCCAAGCACTCAGGGAGTGAAGGAGGAGCGGTTCTAGGACCGGTGTTGGACGGATGATTTGAAGGCCCGGCCTCAGAGGCGTTGGAGCTTGAAGCCATCGCCGCCATGTAGACCACAGTAGCCGACTGGTTCAATCGATTCCAAGCATGAGGCTGTGGCGGGTCGACTGCATGGCCTAGCATGTTCACCAAGCCATTTTGAATGAGCTCTTCTGCTATATTCTTGAAAACATAGCAATCCCCGATGGTATGACCTAACCTTCGGTGCTACACACAATAAGTAGGATCATCTGTCTAGTCCACCTCTGAGGGCTTCCGCGGATCCGGTAGGGTAATGAGCTGCTCTTTCATGCAGAGATCAAAGAGCATTCTCGTATGCTCTTTCCTGAAGGAATAAGGGGTCTTCATGTTCTCCGCCAACCGAGAAGCGCTTGCCTTGGCATCAGACTTTATGCCGTTACCTTTGGATTTTCCTTCTCCCTTTTCTCCATTTGTCGGGGAGAAATCCACAGCATTTACCTCCTTACCGCTAGCCAGACGGTCTTTGGAGGATTTGCCTTTGGAAGAAGTTTGTGCCGGGTGGTCGACGAAGAACATTTCAATCTCCGCCACCACCGTATTAAGCTGGTCGAAGCTTCTGATATTTGAGCCCAGAAGCTTTTCACTGACTTCTGCCGAGAGACCCCTACGGCAGATAGTGATCGCATCTTCGGGCGTCGGAGGATTATCGCAGCGCATGCTGACGTCCCTCCATCGCTTGATGAAGTCCAACGCGGTCTCACCTTTCTTCTGACGGAGGGCACAGAGTTCCGCCAGAGAAATTTTGCGTTCGACCATCTGGAAACGGTCGACGAACTTCTTATGCATATCAGCCTAATCAGCTACAGAATTGGGCTTAAGTCTAGAGTACCACTGGAAGGCGGCGCCAGTCAATGACGTGGCGAAGTACCGCAGCAAGTATGCCTCTTCCAGTGCCAATTCACCCATGGCCGTCATGTAATAGGCCAAGTGTTCATGTAGGGAGCCCTGCCAGTTGAACTTCTGAAGCTTCGGGGCCTTCGGGTAATCAGGCGGAAGCTTCTTGAATTGATGGTGGAGGGGATATGGCACGCTGTACAAATCAACGGTAGCCACACCCTCACCATGTTGGGCAAACTTCGCCTCTACGATGCGCTCGATCATCTGCTTCTGCACCATAAGATTTTCTGTAGCAGGAGTGGCCGATGATCGCGCATTGGCTTCAGGCTGCGGAACTTCAAACTCCACGGCCGATGGTAATTTTGCCGCCGTGACGGAGGCATTGGCCGCAACCAGAATGGGAGGAAACCGTGGTTCTACACCAGTTGGCGCGACTTGAGGTGGGGCAGAAACCTCTTTTTCACGTAATAGTGCTTGCAAGAGGTTCTTGAGTTCTTGGTTCTCGCGTTGGAGTTCTTCCAACGCGGGGGTCTGTGCCTCCCTCCCAAGATCTTCCTCCTGTGCGGGGTTGCTGTCCCCATGAATGCTATGGACGTCCTCTTGGCGCTCTTCTTGCCGTGCCGGCTCCGGCTGAGATGTCCTAGCAGCCGGCGCATGCTGCGTCTGCGCCAGAATCCGGGAGACTGGCCTTAACCTCCTCAAATATTGAAGAGGTTGGTTAAGCTCCCCCGAGGTGTCCTCCGGCTACTTGTCGCCAGAAGTAGCATAGCAGGTGAACACCTTGACAGTGTCATTGGTCACCTGAACCACCCGCTTCTTCCTGGGTGGTTGTCGATCCGGCTTGGGCGGCCTCCCGAGTCTATCAAAGACAGACACTCGGGATGTAGAAGCTTGAGGGGAGCGATCCTCCTCTGTGTGCGTGGAACTGGACCACGGGGAGGTCGGCAGCACCTTCTTGCCGATTCCTCGGCGCTTTTGCCTCTGTAGGGGTTGAGTTGTAGACCTCGGAGATGTTGAGGCCTCAGTGCTGGTCGGACTTCGCATTTGTTGCAGATCCGACATGCGGAAGGGCTCTTCCGCCCTTGCGCGCCTTATAATTTGAGCCTCCTCTTTGGTGACCCAAATCTTCTTCAAGTGGAGCTGACGCTCCTCAATTGGGTTGTCCCCTGTTTTAGACCGGGGAGCTCGAGGATTGGGTCGCTGCAAGGGACCCTGAGTAGCCGCCGATACGGCGGGCTTCTTCTTTTCCACTCCGTCCTCCCGAACTTGTCGGAGGAGCTCGAAGCGATTGGAGGTGGGGATGGTTGGGACATGACGGTCCCGTGGCAAGATCGGCTCGCCTCCATCGAGCCGGATGCGAAAATCTCCGACAAGGAAAGTCTTGTCGGAGCGGGATGCGGCCGCTGTAGGCTTTGCACCTTTGCGACTACGACGTTGCCCCCGTTGAGCAGGAGCAGCCTTAGTGACGTCCGCCATAGACGCGACGTCGTTGTGGCGACGACGCTGCCCCCGTTGAGCAGGGGCAGTACCTCTAAGGGCGGCCGCCGTAGATTTGGTGCCGTTACTGCGTTGCCCCCGTTGAGCAGGAGCGACGCCAGCGGCGACGTGATTGACCGAGAAAACTCGGCCAATAGTTGGCCTGACACCTTCGGCCGTTGACATGGCAGTCGAGGAAGCTCGATCGATTGTAGGGATGAAGGGCTTGACACCCTTAACAGTTGGAGAGTTGACTGGAGGACCTCGGCCAACTGCTACAGTAGAGGGCCTGACACCCCCGACGGTTGTCTTGCTGGCCGGGCGAACCCGGCCGGCTGCTGAGGTTGAGGGTCTGACACCCCCAACGGTGGTCTTGTTGACCGGACGGACCCGGCCGGCTGCTGAGGTTGAGGGTCTGACACCCCCAACGATGGTCTTGTTGACCGGGCAGACCCGGTCGGTTGATGAAGCAGAGGGTCAGACACCCTCAGCATTTGTTTTCTTGGCCGAGCGGACCCGACCAGTTGATGGGGCCGAGGGCCTGACACCCTCGACGGTTGCTACAGGCGTGGCTGAACTGGCTTCAGCCACAGGCGTGACGCCCAAGAAGAAGGGCGATCCGACGATTGTTGGGAAGTCGCCGAAGACGAGTGGGGTCGCAAGGTATCCGAACCTGACGTGGTTGGCGATGATCTCGGGGCCGTAGGTGACGGCGACCATCGCTGCTGTTGTCGGTGGTGGTGGTGCGTAGCACGAATGAAGAAACGTGCGGATGCACGAAGAGCTCTGAAGCGAGCAAAGAGATGTGCCCTCCTCTTCCCGTCCTGTAAGAGGAAGAGGAGGGAGATCAGAACCTTGAAGAAGATTTTGGGGACTGACTTTGACAGAAAGAAGAAAGGCAGGAAAAGTCCCACCGGGCGTGCCAGTCTGTGAGAGCACAAAAAATCTAATCCTTTTTTTTATCGTAGATAAAATATAGATTTGTTCTTTTTGAAAATAAACATCCCCCCCTATGTATAGAGGGTGATTCCGTGGGTGCGCATCGTATCAGACGATTTGGGTTCGAGTGTTGGACCTTTCCCCACTGACCGTAGTCAATGTTGATTTACATCGGCCTAACGTCCGAACACCTTTGTTTGACTGTCAAAAAAATCCCAAAGTCTTCTATAGAGGTTCTGATGTGGAGGGCAAGTTCACTCGAGAGACTCTCCATGACCACTCATTTACCACCAACATGTTAATAGGGTTAGGGCTAAGTCTGAACAAAACCCTAAGATTTAGGAATAGAGACACAAATATGCAGAAAACCGTAGGCAGTTTTGAAATGGAGAGAGATTTTTTGGACCCCGAGGGTATTTTGGTAATTTTACCAACCCAGGGGTATTTCTGAAATTTTTGGACTAAAATGGAAGTAGGATCGGGTTCCTGACTCCCCAAGGCGCTGAGGCTCTTTCTGGAGGATTTTAGGGGCTGCTAGGCCATTTCTAGGTCATAGGAGTATTTTGGTAATTTTACCATACCCTATATAGACCTAGGTTTGGAGTGACATCTGAGTGTCGGACTGGGCTGATGACATTCCCGAGCAAAAGGGGTGACAATGGTTTCATAGAAAACATATGTGTCAAGTTCGCCAAAGGAGGGGTATATGTGCGATTTCTACAAGTCGAGGGGTTTTCTTGTAATTTTCCCTCGAGGAGATACGTAAAGTACGCTGAACATCTTTACATTCCAAATGAGTATAAGAATTGTCGGCGAGTTGTCGACTATACAAACGTCCGCACTAACGCGGGAGACAGGGGCGTAGTCCCAATTACAAGAAGTTGCAAGGTATAACTGCAAATTACAAGACTTTTGTCTCTTACGGTCCCGAGGAGAACATTTTTATAATCCCGTCATTATAGGGACAGAACCACATAACTTAGTCGTCCCGGGACATAAAGACTTACAAACGTGACCCGTTGAGGGGCGTAATTACTAACATGGCCCACTGAGGGGCATAATTACAAACATACTCCATAGGGGCATAAGTATAAGACCCGGGGACTTACCCCTCACAGGTCAAGACAAACAGAACAAGTCTCCTTGTGCTGGCGGTGCTCTTCTCGTGCGTAGTCCGTAGTCTCCACTTGGACCCTTGGGGGTCTATTTATAGAAGGCGGGAGGACCCAGGTTGACAAAACCGTGGAGAAATACCTCAATTCTGTCAAGGTGGGGTGCAAAAACCCCTATTTCTGTCAATGTGGGGTGGCAAAAAGCTTTTTTGACCCCTCTGCCTCTTTTTCTCCTTTTTTGATTTTGGCGCACGGGAGAATAACCCCAGAGGGGTCAAATGACCCCTCTGGCTACTAGAGGAGTCAAATGAGGAAAATTGTCGAGGTGCAAAAACCCTTTTTTCTGTCAAGGTGGGGTGGCAAAAAGTTTTTTGACCCCTCTCCCTCTTTTTTCTTCTTTTCTCTTTTTTTTTTTGAAACACGGGATCCCGGAGGGACGGACAACCCCGCAGGTGGGCGGACCCAGCGGGGTCAAATGACCCCGCGGGTGGGCGCAACCCAGCGGGGTTGTTTGACCCCGCGGGTGGCGCGACCTAGCGGGGTCATTTGACCCCGCCCGGGTGCGCAAACCCTGCGGGCCCCCCTTCCTCCTAAGCTGCAGGTCTAGAGGGGTCAAATAAACCCAGTCGCGCCCCCTTTTGGTTCCTCTCCGTGACTTTTTCCCATTTTTTGTCAACCTGGGTCAAAGATAGATCCATATCAAATGAAGAGGGAGGTGACAATTGCCTTATGATCACCCTTGGCCAGGGAGGTGACCGGAACCCCCCCCCCCCCCGGGGGGGGGGGGGGGGGGGGGCGGGGGAGAAGAGTGGGGTGACCATATCCCAGGAGCTTGTTCACCCCGGAAGGAATCCTTGCATTTCACCCCACTGGTGCCTCCGCCTGCTGCTGGACAAGGGGAGTTCACCCCACTGGGAGATGACCCTGCTGGTGTCCGGGAGAGATGGAGACCCCGCTACTGTTGCTGCTCTTGCGGGAGGCTGACCCCGCTGCTACTGCTTTTTCACCCCGCACGGGTTTCCCTTGGCTGGCTCCGCTGGGATGTTTGCATGCTGACTCCGATGGGAGAGTCTTTCACCCCAGGCTTGACTCCTTCACTCCGCTGGGATGTGAACCTGCTGTGCCTTGGCTGGGTTGCTGACTCCGTTGGGATCTGAGCCCAAGCAATAGTTCACCCTACATATAGGTATGTAGAAAATGGTGCCAACAGACGAGTAGGGAGACACCTAATACTGCGGATTAATTCGTCAGTGGACGCATCCGGCCTTACTTCTAGTGGGCAGTTCTCCTGTCACGCGAGATGAGTTTCTTCGTGGTTCTTCGGGTGATTTCTGTGCATTTTTCCCGACGTTCAGGTCGAGGGTTTCACCCGTAGGCAGGGTCGTGTTCGCGACAGTGAGATCGTGACTTTATCCCCAGGCCGTGTGGTCTAGGTTGTGGCCTTCGTCGATGAGGACGGGCCTGCACGACAGAGGTGTCGCGGTTCCTTTCCCATTAACGTAGCCGTGATTTCTCCGTTGGTTTGGCGGTCCCGACTGTGAGGTTGGGATTTACTTTCCGTTACTCGTAGGAGTAGTTTAGAGAGTTGTGTTTCTGCCGCCGTTTACTGCTACTGTTGTTGTTGTTGTTGTTATGCTTGTTGTTATCGTTGTTGTTTATCGTCGTTGTTTCGTGATGGGGATCCGCGAGACCCCTACTGAGCCAATGAGATGAGACTCACCCCTTTCTTTTTCAGGTGTTGTGGTTCCTCCTCGAGATTCGGAGGTGCAACGCGGAGGTTCGTAGTTGCCAGTTTGCCAGAGCCGGGGGTGTACCCAGCGATCGAGTACGTTTCTTTCCCTGTAGACTGTATTTTATGGACTGGACTCTGTAGTTAATTTATTAATTAAAAATGTAATTATTTCTTATTATTTAAATAGTTAGTTCTGTAGTTCTTTCCTGCATTATTTTAAATTCCAATGTACCTCCACACACCAATTAACCCTTCCGAGCCGTTCGGCTCGTAGGTGGCAGGCCTAGATTCGAATGGTATCGGGTAATTCCCAGTATTCGAATCTTGAGTTGTTACAGTTTCCCTCGCATGGGACGGCCACCAAAGCCCCCAGGAGGTGCTTTCGGTGTGAAGCCGCGGGGCACCTCCGCCGAGCTTGCCATCTTCCAGAGGCTAAGAGCTCACCAAGGAGGGGCAACAGAGCACAGCGCCCGTCGCCGGTATGCGGAGGCCTTGATAGGCAACTCCTCAGGTGGAGGTTGCAAGAGCAGAGCGGCATGCATTGATGCTAACCCGTGGCCGGCCGGTCTCCTACAAATGAGGCTCGAGTGGATTGCCAGATGTGTTTAAATGGCGCCAATTGAGGAGATGCTGACAAAAGAAGTGGCGAAGAGGATGCTGGACAAGACCAGAGGTCTAGACAACAGCTGGACTGTTACCAAGATGCAAAGAAGGGGTTTCCTGGTAGCCGCCCCCAGCATTGCGTTGGCAGAAGAAGCGGAGAAGGCTGGTTTCCTGGTGGCAGATGGGACCCTCATCCGCCTGGTGAGGTAGAGGTTGCAGAGGGGTATGCATCCAAACCCTAGGGGACGGTGCTTCCTCGTCCGCTTCTCTGGGTCCCTCTTATGATGTGCGATGAGCTGAGCTCTCCCTGTTCGTGGGCCGTTTTGAGGCAATGGTGCCGGGATCCGTCAAGGTGATGCCGGTGGGGGACCTCAATGTTATGGAGGTGGTGCTCTGTGTCAGAAGTCCAAGGGCAGTGCCGGCGGTTATCGTTGCTAACGTGGGCCAAGAGCGTTTCCCTGTCCAGGTCTCGCTGCGGCAGCTTGACCTAGGGTTTCAAACAACTCAACGAGAGGAGGACGATGTAGGGCAAGCTTTGAGGGCGGGCGTTTCAATTTTGAAACGCACGGGACACTGTTGATCCGTCCTCGCCCAGTAAACAGCCTTAGATAGCTCCTCTTCAGCCGGTCGCATCGTGGGGTCTGGGCTTGAGCCATCAGGCGTCAGGCGGTCCAGGCCCGGGGTCCATGTAGGGCATGGCTCGCAGCGCACTCGTGTTGGGTCCAGTGCAACCTGGAACTTACCCGAGAAGAGTTACAGGCCGTCAGGTGTCATTCCATCCAGACCCGGTTCACGTCTTCCTCACCCGACTTTGTCGTCGGCACTACGAAACTAACGCCAGAAGGATCGGCAGGTGTAGGCGACCCCGGCGGCAGTGGTAGGGGCTCTTCCGACAGCGGATGGAGCTCAGGGAGGAAGATGTTGTCATCTCTACTCGCCTTATCGTGGAGGATCGAGACTGGGAGCAAAGAAAAGCTGCACCGGCAATAAGTTTTGGGACAACAGTTGACGGGGGTCTCCACTGCGGCCGAGGTAACGTAGGTTGGGTCAGAGGAGCAAACTCTCAGCTAGACGATGTCGCAAAATTACCTGGAGCCAAGGTAGGGGGGTGAGTCCTGCTCAGACATCATGCTTCAGCTAGCCCAATACTCTCCAGCAGACCAAGGAGACCTAAATTCCCGTCGGCACCTGAAAGCTACGAAGGTTGATACAGAGGTGTCCCGATAGGACCTAGGAGGATGGACCCTCCCTTAATATGCTCCGCGAAAGCTTGGCCTGTCTGCTCATACTTTGGCCGCTGCTGACTTACAACACCTGTCATCTCCGGCTTCAATTTTGGGAGGCAGAGTAGGCCAGTCTAAGGTGGCCCTAGAGGACCTACAGTCTTCTCTCTTGCTGATGTCGGTCGAGGCAGGGACCACAGGGGCAAGCCTTCTTGGTAAGACTAAAGAGGTGATCCTCGAGACACCGAGGGGGGAGGGGGGAGGGAGGCATTGTTGGAGGCAGAGGAGGAGGAAGTAGTGCCTCCGGCCCTATCAGGAGGGCCAATGGCTCTACTCACAGCGGGGGAGGGGTGTGGAACGATCTTTTTATTGATTTAATTTTATCTTATTTTGTTTTAGTTGTTTATCTTAATTATTGATTGGTTTATTAGGCGTGCCAGTCACGGGAGTGACAATTTATTATGCGCTCGATCTAACTTGGTCAGTCGGTTGTGAAGTCCGAGTCGGGACCGGAAGTCCGTCATACCGTAAAGGCTATGACGTTAATTACGCCATTCCAAAGAAGGACAACCCTTGATTAATCGCCAAAGTAAGAGGGGCCCCGGGGGCTAAACGAGGTAAGACTGTTGTGCTCATTCATTTGTAGGATAAACGGTGCATGTGGATGATCATGTGATGCAAGATATAATATATTAATACACGGGGTAAATCCATCAGCGTATCCCCTTAAGAAATCATTGGAGGGCATGCAGTGGCAGAACTCCAAGGGTCAGCAGGGTTAGAATAAAACATCGCGGTCAAACGGTATAATGTGGGGGTAAAACCCCGTTAATTTAGCTCCCTTAGACTTGGATGAAGAACCATGATTCCCCATGATATGATGGAGGTCGGCATGAAGGCTAATGAGGTTGGGACATTGGGTTTAGAATGGGCTTAGGGCTCACTAAGGTTGCTGGGAAGTTGAGTGTTTGAGTAGTAGTCGGCGCTGAGATGCACCGGCACGGATGGGAACCGGCGCGAAGACAAACTGGCGCGGCACGGGAGAATGAGGTGGTCGGCGCGCTTGGGTCTCGGCGGAGATTTCGGCGCCGAGAAGCATCTCGTGCCGGGGCTTTAAAGGGGCCGAACTGAAGGCTTGGGCGCCGAGGGTGCTCAGGGTTTTATGAGGGGATCTCGTGTTTAATCATGGCTTCATGGGCTCTGGCGATGATGCTTAGGTAAGCTAAAAGGGGAGAAGAAATTCATCCACAGAAGGTCTAGGGAGACCATGTGACCATATCAACGGGAAATCTCATAATGATTATATTTCCCTTTGTACAGTGGACAAAGGGCCATGAGATAGTTTGTCTCAGGTCTCTGCCACACAGCAGGGGGTTAATTCATCAGCTTAACGAGAACATCACACGATATGGCGAAGCAAGGATCGTGAATGAATTTCGATAGCGTCTCCACTTATTTTAGACTGTGCCAAAAAGGGGAGTATAGGACATCCATCCACGGAGTGCCGAGATGGAAGCCAAAAGAAAGATGGGCGTAGCTCGAGATCCAAGAGGATCATAATCCGACGGGGCAGTGTCCACTCATCGTGGCATTTATTAGATGTTTCTATTCCCTAGAGGGAGTCACTAGAGACCATGCAGAGGGCAGGGCCCTTTAGATTCCAAGGGGTTTGAAGCTGATGTAGCATACCAAAGATTAGAGTTCATTTCGACAGCATCTCCCCTTGTTTTGGACTATGCCAAAAGGGGAATATAGGACATCCATCCATGGAGCGCCGAGATGGAAGCTAAAAGAAAGATGGGCGTAGCCCGAGATCCAGGAGGATCATAATCCGACGGGACAATGTCCACTCATCGTGGCATTTATTAATATCCCCTTGAAGAGGCCATGGGAGAATATGCAGTGGCAGAGCTCCATAGGCCAGTGGGGTGACAGAATGTAAGGGGGTTAACCCCATTAATTTAACTCCCATGGGCTCGAGTGAAGGACTGTTGCTCCTCCCCGGGATGGCAATGGTTTTATACTGAGGATGATCAGGCTCGGGGGCTCATGAGGGCGTCGGCGCGAAGGTGTCTCGACGTGGGCTTCTTCGGCGCGAGAATAGGGACATATGAGGGTCTCAGCGTGCTGGAGGGGGATGGCCGATCGGCGCGGACAGCACTCGGTGCGGAACCCGAGCCGAGAGAGAGCCGCGTCGGGGGGCAGTTAGGGCGCCGATAGAAGGTTTTTTTAGGGGTTTTATGAGGCTTTAGCTGAGGGTTTTGGGAGGTTTTATTCGAAGACCTTGAGGGGCTTTATTCAAGGTTTTGGGAGGCTTTATGCAAAGGCTTTGAGATGGCCACGGAAGACTGAGAATTGTTTCAGAACAAATCACCCCGAGGAGGAGAGGGCTTTCACTCTGGGGCACCACTGGGAGCCAGGTTATCGATTGAATCATATGAGCTTTGATACGAACATATCCCTCACCATTTCACGAATGAGAAGCCATGAGATAGACTGTCTTGGACTCTCACCGTGCTTGTAAGGTTAGGGGTACAGAGACGATGCAGCAGAAACACACTCAGATGATCTGAGGGATGTGCGTACAACAAAACCAACTTCGTTCACAACGACGATCGGATATAATAAATTTCAGAGAGGCAGAGAGAGGGGAAAAATCTCAGAATCTCATATCTCCTTTCACTCCAAAGAATGCATACATTTAGCACAAAGGGGGAATCAGACTACAAGAGCATGCATACAGGCTGATGCCCCTTTAAGATATACCAGACTACGTTGGCACTTAACATTGACGGAGGAACAAACCTCAGAAGCAAAAGTACAGAAGACAAAAGCAGACTACAGAAGAGGAGACAGATCGAAAACACAAGATGGGGAAGGGGAGAATATAGCCCCTTAGGGCGTTTGATAAGCAAACCCCACCTTGAATCCCCTTTCCCGGGCTTCTGCAGCTCTCTTTCCCTCTTCAGATCTTTTCAGCAGGCTCTCAAACCCTTTTCCTCTCTCTGGCTTCGAACCCTCTTTTCTTCTTTCTCTTCTCTCTTCTCTGGTTGATCGATTGATCCCCTTCTCTCATACACGCCGAAGGCGTGGGTTATATAGAGGGCTGGCCCTCTTCTCTCGGCACGGGTCCCTCCCGGGGTGGTACGCAGTCGGCACGCTCGGCAGCAGAACTCTCGGCGCGCTCCTCTTGTAATGGGCTTGGGCCATCTACTCAATGCATTGGCGCCGATAGATGAATTTTGGACAAAATGGGCCTTCTTCATTAGCCATATGGGCCTCTTAAAATGCTCATTTGTTCTCTTTGCTACTTAGCATCCGGCATCAACAGACATGCGCGAAGCTATGTGAATCCCGTTTTACGAGCATCAGAATATTCTGAGGATCCTTTTCAGCAGGCAGATGATTGCCCGGGGGTTGACGTAGTCTTCATCAGCCTGACTATCTGAATGATAGCCGTGCTGGACAATAGCTTGGCCAGTAATGGCTTCAGCCGGACAGAGTGTTGGGTGTAATGGATCTTCTTCTATTCTGATTCTCATAACTTCCAGGGATGACACGAGAGCTGCACCCTTGATTGATCTTCAAAGCCCTTAACTTGCTTCGGCTTCTTCTTTTATCTTTGTACATTTTAGGTGTCAACAAGGGGCCAAAGGGGAGGTGTCGACTGAGCAGGGAGGAGTCGAGGGAGATGGTGGGAGAGGTGGAAAAAATAATGGAGGAGAAGATAAGGGAGGTGCCTGAGAAGGCGAGATTTTCCTTTGAAGTTGGGGCAGACAAGAACGTCAAAGGGGTGGTCATCAAAATAAGCAAGAGGTGATGCACCACTATTTTGCAAGAGGAAAGGGCTCAGCAGAGAATAGAGAAAGAGGGGGAGATGAGGGGAAGGAAGAGAGCAACAATTTGTCTTCATGAGAATTGTCTCATGGAATATTAGGGGGGTTAGGGAGATGGAGAAGAAAAGAGCAGTGAAGAAGTTGGTCAAGAGGTGTAAGATTGACATTATTTGTATCTAAGGGCATGTTTGGTATCGGGATACCGCGGGGATAAGCGGGGATATCCTCGTTTCAACCCCATCCTTTGTTTGGTATGGCAAAAATTGACGGGAACATACGAGATTAAGTAGAATGAGGATAACCCCAAATACGAGGTTAATACGGGGATAACTCATTCCTACAAAAAGGTGGAATGAGTTTATCCCTCATCTCTAACCCCATTCTCTCTCCCTCTCTTATCACCGCCCTCTCTCTCTCCTCCCTCCCTCTACATCTCACATAAAAATAATATAATTAGTAATAATTATTATAAAAATATTATTAGTATTGATGATTATTAAAAAAATATTATTAAAATAATAATATATCATTAGTAATATATCATTATTATTAATATATCATAATTAATATATCATAATATATTATTATTAATATATCATTATTAATATTAATATATCATTATTATTGATTATTATTAAAATATTATTAAAATAATAATATATCATTATTATTAATATATCATAATTAATATATCATAAAATATTATTATTATTATAAATATTATTAAAATAATAATATACCATTATTAATATATCATTTTTATTAATATATCATAATATATTATTATTAGTATAGCATCATTATTATTAATATATCATAATATCTCAATATTAATATATCATTATTATTAATTATTATTAAAAATATTATTAAAATAATACTATATCATTTTTATTAATATATCATAATTAATATATCATAATGTATTATTATTAATATATCATTATTAATATTAATATATCATTATTAAGATATCATAATATATCAATATTAATATGTCATTATTATTAATTGTTATTAAAAATATTATTACTATTGATGATGATTTGATAAAATTATTAATTTATCAATACTAATAATCAAGAGTAGAATTGATAAACACATTAACAAATCCTATAATATTGTTAATTAATCATCAATCAAAAGAAAATAATTTTAAAATAATAATATCATTGTCATTAATTATTATTAGAAACTAAAAAATACCTTAAATACTAATTTTATTTATGTTAATCATAACTAATCAAAAAAATTAATTTGTTAATATTTTAAAATAATAATATCATTGTCATTAATTATTATTCGAAACTTAAAAATACCTTAAATACTAATTTTAAAGATGCTAATCATAACTAATCAAAAAAATTAATTTGATAATATTTTTATTATTAGAAATCAAGATCATCAAATATAATTAATTAAGTGTATCATTAATCATAATCATAATTGTTATTATTAATTAAATATAACTTGAAGATTTGAAAAAAAAAATAAGTCATCTTAATTCCAACCAAACGAAGAATAGCATTGTCTTTTAACCCAGGATAAGAAGGGTAAAATAGTCTATTTTTACCACTTATTCTCGTTCCTATCCCTATTTTTTACCAAACGAATAATAAGAATACTAACATACTTATCCTCTCGCATACCAAACGCATATGAGAATAAGAATAGAAATAAATTAACCCAGAATGACTTACACATATTCCCACTACAACTTATCCCGATACCAAACATAACCTAAGAGACTAAGTACGAAGGGGAGGGTGAGTCTCTCTTGAGGAAGTTAGAGGGGAATAGACTTACAAAAGGTGTTATATCCCCGACGGTTGGTAGGTCTGGGGGGATTATGGTTCTTTGGAACCCCTTTGAGGTGGATGATGTAGTAGTAGAAAGGTAGGTGAGTAGGTGGGCCATCTCCCTTCATTTCACCAATGGGAGAGGTGGTTTTTCGTGAGACTTCAATAGCGTGTATGGTCCACAAGGAAGGGAGGAGAAGCAGTTGCTATGGGAGGAGTTGATCAACCTCCACCTTTCCTCAGGCAGGTCGTGGTACGTAGGAGAAGACTTCAATACGGTGGCTACATCTTGGGAGTAGTCGAGGGAGTTAAGCTATGTAGGGAAAGTGGAGCACTTCTCAGCTTTCATTGAGGCGGTGGCTTTGGTGGACATCGGCATGTCACATGGTCTCTTCACTTGGTCCAACATGCGAACATATATTTCTTTCTCGAGGTTTAGACAGGTTCTTAGTTTTCGTGGACTGGAAGGATCATTATCCTCATGTGTAGGTGCTTCCGTAGGCTAGAGTGGTGTTTGACCACAAACCCATCCTCTTGAAGACCAGTCGGATACAGGACAAACGGTTCTCCTTCAGGCTTGAGAGATTCTAGTTCAGGGAGGCAGACTTCATAGGCATTGTCAGGGGAGTTTGGTATTCAATGGTTGTTGGGCGCTCTGCTATGGCCACTTTGGTCCTGAAGTTGAAGCATACTGCATAGATTCTCAAGACCTGGGGGGCGGACAAAATCCTCTCGGGCAAGGCAGCCAAGGACAAAATTCTGCTGCAGATTGAGGGACTGGATAGTTTGGAGGAGGTAGGATTGCTGAATGCAAATGAGAGGAGCCTTCGGGACTCCTTGAGGTGCCAGTTTGAGGAGATCCTCTCTAGGGAGGAAATCTGTTGGAGGCAAGGATCCAGGGACAAATGGATTAGAGAGGGAGACAGAAACATTGCTTACTTCCAGTGCATTGCTTCAAGAAGGAGGAGAGTTAATACCATTACTTAAATTAGGGTGGAGGAGCTCTCTATTTCTCTAGATGAGCACATCAGGAGGAGAGTTAATACCACTACTCCAGGTTGTTTTCTAAGGTGGATTAGTCCAGACTCACAATAGCAGATGATCTTCCACCCTGTCTCTCTTTTGAGAAGAGGGAGGATATCACTCATAGCTTTACAGAGGAGGAGGTTCGCCAGCCAGTTTTCTCTCTTGCAGGGGACATAGTGGTGAGGACACTCGAGCACATATCCAATTCGACCCAACCTACGTTTATTGTCATCAGAGACCTCCAATAGCGACATCGGCATCTCTTTGGCTTGATGATGGTCCATTGGTTGATTGATGTACTTTTTATTTGATTAGTAGGTCATTTTATTGATTGTAAGGCCCATTAGTGATCTTTTCTATTTTTCTGTATGTTCGGGGCCGATTTTCGTACTATTTTTTCGCCTTAGGGATATTTTGGTCATAGAGTTTGGAGGACTATTAGGGTTCCACCATCTATAAATAATGATGTAATCTTAATTTTTTAGAGTTAATGAAGTTGGATAATTGAGAATTTGAAAGAGCCACCAACTTCCTTCTTTGTAGGGTGCAAAACCCTAGGGTGGGGGGCGAAGGCATTAGGGTGTAAAGCCCTTCATTTTCCTCTCTCGAACCTCCCCTTGCACCTTCCCCTTCCCTTCCACCACCATCGACACCTTCTTCCCTTCTTCTTCTTCGTCTTCTTCTTCTTCTTCTTTGTTGTTGAGCCCCCTACAAACCAGGAGTCCGCAATCCGTCAGCCCTGTCACCGACCAACATAGCCAGCAATCCATCAACAGTAATAGCCGGGGACGTCTTCCCCACCGCTGCACGACCGGTCTCCAACCCCTTGTGCCGCGCTCGACGTCCCCTATGGCCGGCCACCCCAGCCTTCCCCTCCCGCTGACAACGACCCCTCCTCTGTTCACGCTCAATCTGCCCCACCATCTCCTTCCTTGCCATCCATAACGGCAACGGAGGGAGCTCGTCCGGCCGCACATATTCACAGTACCCGGCCCGCCCCTGCCGACGGTAACAACGACAACCGACGCCGCTGCCAGGCTGCAACCTTCTGTGCGCACGGTCCCCCTCACTGATGACTCCAGCCACTGCACCAACCGCAGGCCTTCCCGGTACATCACAGGAGGCTGTCGAAGCCTTGCGCCTCACTATCTCCTACCGACCAGGCCCCGTGCTGACCAGCGCCACACTGTGGCCTTTCCCACGCACCCCTCTATTGATGCACAACAATCGCCCACAATAGCCCCGCCAGTTGACTGCCCAGGAGCCCCACGTACCCCTTCGTCACAGCAACAACCCACTGGTACGGGAGTTAGAGGCCCCATCATCTTCGACAACGTGCCTCGCTATTCAGCGAGTCAATTAGCGTTGGAAACTCGCTCGCTCAATTTGCTTATTTAGTATTTGTGTTATCACTGGCGCCGTTGAGTGCGTTCGGTTACTCTAGCTCGTTTACTATTCTCTGTCGGACTGTGTGTTTGTGAGCGTTCCACCTGAGAACTCCGTTTTTGAGTTCGTTGTATGTGAGACTAGTACCCTAGACCATGATAGTCCTACTTACCATTCGGTCTGACGTTTCTCACTACGAGGGACAGCTTCCTAGAGCATAGTTTTTGTTATTTTTACGTATTACTTCTCTTGGAGTTCGTGTGCATGACGGATAATTTGTCGATCTACTGTAGCATATTGCTGATCTCACTTAGTCGCCTAGTCGGACCCATTTAGCTTAGCCGTTCCGCATCACTTGTTCATTTTTCAAGATTTTCTCCTCATAGACTTAAGTGAAAAATAAAGGGTTTCTATTTGTACATACCCTTATGTGTATAATTTCAGATTCGCATTGCTTGCTTAGCTATTATCAGTACCTTCTTAAGATTTAAAAGATTTCATAGATGCCACTGCCTTTGCCTGTCATTCCCCTAACCGCACTTGGTTAACTCTCAACCCAAACACTAACTAGGGAAAACACAATGATACCCCTACACTTGGTTGTTTTAGCTTCCTTTCTCTCCACCCACCCAACCTTCCCAACCAACACCCCATCCCCCAAGAAAAAGACACACCACACACACCCCAATCCACACATCTCTTCCCAGTGTAAGGGTGGGTATTGAATCAGTGGCAGCTAGTGACATTGAGAGCCTTCACCAATCAGAGGGCCAGTGCATGGCCTGCAAATGTCACAGACAAGGGACTGCCAACCTCCACTGCACCAACACCATCATCGACTGCACCAGGACAAGGTAAAGCTCCATCTCCACTCCAAACCCTTCGCCCTCTCCTTCAAGTGCCATGTCACCTTTGGGTATGACATCAGTAGCCTGTTGGCAGAAAAACCTCTGCTGGAAGGGCTGATGGGTGAACACTTTTCCTGAATTAGAGTAGCGCTGGGTTTATTAGCGGGCAGCAGGCAATGAATGGGAGACAAGTAATGCGGGATGAGAATGGCGAACCCCAAACGTGCCGAGTGTGGTCTTCGCTGTGCCGAGCGTTGTGGTACGGAGAGAGAGGAGAGAGGGAACGGTGAGGGTCGACTGGATCTCAGAATAAAGAAAAAAAAGGGAAGTTGTCAGCAAGGATGGCAGTATCGGTTTCGGTACCGATTTCGGCCGGTACCAAAACCGATACGTACCAGTTTCGGTATCGGTTTCGGTTTCGGCCAAAACCGGTTGAAACCATTCAAAAAAATAAAAAAAATAGTGATCCTCTCTGGTTTCGTCCGAAACCGGACGGTTTCGGACCAAAACAGGTCAGTTTCGGCCGAAACCCTTAATGGTTTCGTCCAAAACCATTAAAAAATTATTTTTTTAGGTATCGGACCTGCTATAGTGTTAGGGCTCGGTTTCGGATCAGTACCGGCCGAAACGTATCGGTTTCGGCCGATACTGCCAACCATGGTTGTCGGAGCATTAAGTGTTGGGCTAATAAAATGAGGGAAAGGGAGCTGAGAGCAGGCAGGTGGGGGATGGGCCACGGGTTCCTGCGGACAGGGTGGGAGAAAGGACGATGGCAGGGAGAGGGGTTCACATGAGAGGGAGGAAGAGAGAGCAAGCAGTGTCGACGGCGTCAAGAGAGGGGCGTGGGGGTCAATGGGGTGGTATGGTGGCAGTGGGGATGGTTCGCAGGGGGGTGTTGCTCACCGTATGAGGAAGGTGAGGGAGAGATGGCGGACGCAGAAGGAAGATGAACAAGGACGAGGGGTAGGCGGCGCCACGTACAGACGGAGGGAAAGAAGGGCACGGCAGGGGGGTGGCCCTGAGGGAGGGTGGCGGAGGTGGCAACAGGGCTCAGCGGCTGCGGGGGCTGTCCAAGGCGGCGGGCAGTGACTAGGAAGGTGGATGACGTCCAAAGGTGTGGCGACTAGGTGGAAGGAGGCGCCCGGTCTGGTGAGGCGGACCAACGCCTTTGCTCGCGGCGGGAAGGAGCAGGAGGACAAGGCGGACGGTGGCATCGCAGTGGCGAGCAGGGGGGGCTGCCAAGCAGATATAGGGGTGGGCTCACCCGCAGCTGCAGGAAAGGTCGGGCTGCAGGTGGTGAGGCAGAAGGTCGTGGGCGGTGAGAGCAACGGCGGTAGCTACAGGCAGCAGCAAAGGGTGGCGCTGCTGGATCGTGAGGTCGGTGGCATCGGTGCTGGCACAAGGGGTTGGACGCAAGGCGTTTGCAATGGGCGGCAGGAGTGCTGCTGGAGGCAGAGGAAGAAGAAGGAGAAAGGGGCGGGCGACTATGTGCAAGAAGGAAGGTATGGGGATGTGGCAGCTGTAGATAGTGGCGGTGGACAGCAGTGGTGGACGGCGGTGGTAAAGCAGTGGTGGACGACAGTGGATATGAGATCTCTCAAGGGCGATCACTCCCTCTCTCAGGGAGTCAGGCTCTGCCTCTCACAGAGAAAAAAAGGAACACGGTGGCCAATGTTTGATATAAGACAAGGGGCTCCCTTTTATAAGGAAAATTACATGCGACCTGGACCATGTTGCCCCTTACAAAACTAATAAAAGACTATTACCTAGGCCCATACATGAAGCCCATTAACTATAAATATAGCCCAAAATAGCTATAACATAATTTTTTGCTCTAAAGCTGGACTCAAATAAAGAGAAAAATTACATAATAAAAATGGCTCGCTTGCGAATCCGATCGTCATCCGTATAAATAACATCATTGTGCGACACGTCAATCGAGTTCGTTGTTCGATGTCAAAAGTCTCGCTCCGCATCAACAAGGCTGCTAGAAGTGTTGAGGAGGGTGTCAATGGGAGTAAGCAATGAAAAGGGCGTCACATGGTGTAGGTTCTACTTGAGGTGGAGATACAGTTTGCTGCAATGCCTATAAAGGCATCGCTATCATTGTAGGCTGACGTGGACCAGGTGACAAGTAATTTGGTTCATTTTCATTGTTGCCATTGCTCAGTCACTCCATTGCCTACCACCCAGCAGCCATATTCCTTGCCAAAGATTCCAAGAAGGCAATGAGATCCAAGATTAAGTTAACAAGGGGAACCTACTACTATGCAAGGGTTTTGCTCACAAGTATCTCCCCTATGAATGATTTTGAGACTGCTCCAAGTTTGGAGAAGGGGAAAGATGCCTCCCAACTGCTTTCTCTATGCTTTCCCCAGATGGGATCTCTTGGGTGACAGAAATATTATAGTGAGGAGAGCGGAACAATAGGATCTTTAGGAGGGAAGCAAGAGAGGAGGGCTCTTGTATCTTTCATTTGTGATAGAGTAAGGGAATGGGTGGCGTTGCTTTGTAATATGAATTCCCTCAACTCTCCTCTTGTTGTTTTGTTGGGGGGTTAGTATGTCCCACACCATCTTGGTGTGTCTTTTGTATAGGGATAATTTGAGAGTGCTTTGACTATACTTGTATATCCCATTTTTTAATTTTAATATAACAGTGGTACTACCTACTTTCAAAAAATATATTATAGTGAGATGAAGAGGAAACTGGTCCACCCAACCTCATCATCACACTGCAATTTAGATTTGCTATTTGCTAGTATGGTGGAGTGTGAAAAGTAGGAAGAAATCTAGAGGGCAAAGGACCTGGAAGACTGCAACAGAGGATGAGCAGCAGATGATGTTGACAGATTATTGATGGGTTCATTTATATCATTATCATATTGAAGCCAAAATAGGGCTGGTGCCCACCCCCACCCTTAATATCTCTGTAACAAAGGCTCCCTCATCTTCTTCTAGCACTTGTTTCTTTTAATATATATCAGGATATCCTGGGCAGTCAACTGGCGGGGCTGTCACGAGCGATTGCTGTGCACCGGCAGAGGGGCTCGTGGGAAAGGCCACGGGGCAGCGCTGGTCAACACGGGGCCTAGGCGAAAGGAGATAGTGACGCACAGGGCTCCGGCAGCCTCCTATGATGTACAGGGAAAGCCCGCAGTCGGTGCAGGCGCAAGAGGGGTCGCCGTTGAGGGGGACCGTGTGCGCATAAGGCTGCAGCCTGGCCGCGAGTGGCGGCGGCGTCAGTTGCCGCTGTTACCGTCGATAGGGGAGGCGGGGCTCTGCGAATCTGTGTGACCGGTGACGAGCTCCCTCCGGTGCCATTGTGGACGGAGGGGAAGAAGATGGCAGGGCAGGTTGAGCGCGAACAGAGGAGGGGTCGGTGGCGGTGGGAGGGGAAGGCAGAGGCGGCCAGCCACAAGGGACGTCGGGCACGGTGCAAGGGATTGGAGACCAGCCATGCGGTGGCAGGGAAGACATCCGCAGCTGCTGCAGCCAATGGAGGGCCGGCATGTTGTGTGGGAATGGCTGATCTAGAGGAGAGGGGTGAATAGACCTGCCCCTCTTTTCTAGAAAAAAAAACGACCGCAGCAGAATAGAAGTAACTACTTTGAAATGCAGGGAATACACATACAAAATGCAAGAGTGGAAAGAGATAACGGGCCTAGACAAGCATCTAGCGAAGAGCAAACACACATGCAAACCACGGAGAAATTGATTTTTAAGGTGGTTCGGACTTCCTCCAAAGTCCTACGTCCACCCCTCACTTAAACCAAGTGAGGCTTACCTAGTGCAACTGCACAACCCGCTGATTACACAGCTTAACAACCCGCTGCCATACAGCTTGCAGAGAGATTCTCCCCTCTCAAGGGACCGTTGTCACACAGCTTGATGGCACATAGGCCAAACCACAGATCCAAGCTCACAAGCTTGATCTGTCTTCCTACTATCACCGGTAGGGACGATTCAAGTTTCAGTAAGAACAAGAACAAAACAGAAAAGGGTGATGAAGAACTTCAGACGGGAAGAATGAAACTCAATGTCAAATGCAAATGTGCTTGTCTGAAAATTGGAGGGCTTGGTTTGCTGCTTTCAGATTTGTTGCTTCAGTAGAGGAGGCTTCTCTTTGTATGACAACGAATAGGTGGAAGAGGAGCTTATGGCTTTGCTTCAGATCTTCACAGAAATGGCACCGAGCTCTTCACCTTCTTCTTCCTTGTTCAGGGGCACCGGCCTCTCTAGTAGCAGCAGCAACTCCTCCTCTTCTTTTGGCCGCAACTTGCTTCACCAGGCAGTAGTTGCTTCTTCTTCTCTTCTAGCAACCTCCTTTTCTTGTCTGCCTTTTGGCCCTTGCAGCACACCCAATACATGGAGGTGCGTGTCCTTTGTTGACTCCTCAAGAGAGGAAATTTTCCCACCAAAAAACTGTCCACTGATTGGTTCAACTTGAGTGCAAAAGGTGTTTTCACACTTGCTTTCTTTTGATTGGTTCAGAAGAAATATACAATAAGACTTTCCTTCTGTTCCAAATCTGAGCATTTAATGATCCTTGTGGACAACATCTTACAGACTACTTCCTCATTGGCTCAGGTCAATTCTCTGCTTGGTGTACCTTTCTAGGATCATATCCCATTGGCTACCAGCAGAAGGTGGTGTGACATTTGCCATATTTGAACTCTGTCACAGCTGCCACCAAAAAGTCATTCAGATATGGTAATGATGGCTGAGACATTTGTCAGACCTTGAACCTACCTCCAGACCTCGAAATCCGTGTTTTGGGAATTTACAGTTCATATTTTTATTCCCTAGATGACCTGACACGTTTGACGGAAGGCAACTTAAAGTGCTTCTGGAGAACCATAGTGTCGACCTCCTGTAAAGGAAGTGTCGACACTTCTTAAGAAAACTACCAATATAGCGCTCTCTGGAAGATGTCTGAGGTCGACCTGCTGTAAATGCAGAGTCGACCTGTCTTAAGAAACTGCCCATATAACGGTCTCTGGAAGCCCATGGTGTCGACCTGCTGTAACTGTAGTGTCGACACTGCATTAAGGAATCTTGTCTTCAACGCTTTCTGGAGGGATCATGGTGTCGACCTGCTGATGGAATGAGGTCGACACTGCCATGTGAAGGAGCATTTACAACGCTCTCTGGAAGGGTCTAAGGTCGAGCTCCTGAGACTATCAAGTCGACACCACCCTTAGGGATTCCTTTAGACGGATGGCCACTGGAGCTGGTAAGGTCGACACTTCAATCTTGTGAGGTCGACACCACCTTTGTGAAAACGGCCTTTGATGTTCTTCTTCAGCCTTACTTGATTGTTGCTGGATCTTTCATTGCTTGCCATTGTTTCCCAATCCAACTTGGCTTGTTTTCTGTGCAACCAATTGCCTTAATTTATGTGCACTTGATTTCTCTCTATTCATTTGAGCCCTTTGCTTGAACTACCTTGAGAATATCAAAGTAACATTAGAAAGACAATGACTCATGGTGTTAGACGGCATTAAAACCACAGAATGTCAATGACTCATGATGTTGAACAGCATCAAAATCGCAAGGACACAACATTCTCCCCCTTTTTTATGATGGCAACACTGTGAGTCATTGTATGTCAATATGACCCAATTCATGCAATTTTTTAAGACACATGCATAGAGAGATAGAGCATTAACTAAAAAAAATGACTCAACCACTCTCCCCTACTCTCCCCCTTAAATGACTCATGAAACATCTTCTCCTCCTTTGACATTAGTAAAAAGATGGGACGAGAAATGGTGAAGGAGAGGGTATGACAAGGAGGAATTTTGGAGAAATACAACCTATGACAGGAGAATTCACAATCTGATACCAATTTCATAACACATAGTAGTCCATTATATGCATCTGATGAGATGATCTTTTTTCAAGTTGCATGGTTCAATTCAAATGATATCTGGGTTCGTCAATGAAATTTGCTTGAGAAAACATCTACATTCATGTTTTAATAGAAATGAACCTGAATTGCATGTCAAAACCATGTTTAACCTTTCTTGATCTTACTCACTCACATGCACTGACTCCTTTGGGAGTTACACAAACTAGTATTGAAGTTAAACAAGCATGAAGATCTGAAGGAATTCCAGAAATTCAGCAATTTTCCTTTTATCTTTTGCAATCAGACTCATAAATTTTCATTGAGCACAAGAAGATTTTTACAAGCAATTAAGTCCAGTGCATGCCTTATATCTTGAGGATACACGTTGTTTAGACACCAGTATCCCTAGGCATTTGGTATGACTGACTGTCATGCCTCAAATTTGAACAGAGATAGCATTGTTACCTCATGACATATCAGACCTCATTTCATTGATGAGGAGATATATTTCTCAGCAAGCTTGGCATTGCTCTGCCTTGAGTATTATTCCAATTTTCTGCAGAGTTAACAAAGGTACCTCATGACACACCCCACTTTTCTTCGAGGAGAAGGGGCATGATTTCTCAGTGACCAGTGTCATTGCTCAGTCACACTTAGCTATTAGGAGTTGCAGGTTTCCATTATGTTTAAAAACAATTCTAAATTTCCAGGTCTCAACCAAAATAGCCAAGAGATCATAATTTGCAGATTTCAAAAAGAGTTATTCAGGGCACAACATGTAAACACTGGTTAAGGTCTATTAAATGTTGAACACATATGATTTCATGACCTTTATCAACACTCAATGAAGTCATTAAACCTGAACCAGCTTATTATGTGAATGAACATAAGATCATATAATAAAAGATGCTTACTTTGAAGTGCATTCTATTTTATGATCATGGTATCCAGATTGGAACCTAGCAGAATTTCAGAAGTTCAAGGAGATGATCAAAACAGCCAAAATGAGTGGCAAACAGAAATGACCCAGAGAATTTTCAAGAAGGCTACTCAAGAAGTTAAGATGAACAGTCAGACCCATGGTTCATTGAGAGATCATATAAAACTGGTTAATTAAATGATGACCAGTGGAGTCTTACACACACTGAATTGACATGAGCCAGTGACAGAATAAGGATTTCAACTGGCGGAACTGAAGTGTCGACACTGAGTTGATGGTGTGTCGACGTAGGGAGCTTCATAGAAAACCAAATTCAGAAAAAATATGAATTGTTTGTTCCAGACACAGGATTTTCGAAGAGGTGCATTTCTACTCTTACTCCCCCTGAGCACGTGCATACATTTCAAACAATGTTTTTGAGATTTTTAACTTAAATGATATGCAAGTTATTCTACGACCCATGTATGCAAGATCAAATCAAAAGATGCAATTGCTTCCCATGTTTAAATGGCCTAAATGCAACATTGACTCATGGTACTGGGTGGACGTATGTCATCACACATAGGAAATGTAGCCAGACAGGCCTAACCTATCCTTTTGACAAATCACCATTTTATATACCATGATCCAGCATCAATGCAGTATACCATGAGCAATGACCCATTAAACTATGCATGACAATGCAGAAGAATATGTCTAAATGTGAAACATGTATGCATCCGAATTGTTACTGCTTTCCATCACAATCAATAGGCATAAATAGTGAGATATATAGAACAATTTAACCCTTGCTGATTTGAGGTCGGCACAGACCAAGCTCGAGTTGAAAACCTGTCATTACATAAAGGCTTGGTAAAAATGTTAGCAACTTGATTCATTGTATCAACAAAATGCTATTCAAAATTCTTCTTAAAGACCCCATCTCTAAGGAAATGATGCCAAATTTCAATATGCTTTGTCCTGGAGTGCTGGACTGGATTTTTAGCAAGATTGATTGCACTTGTGTTATCACACAAAATCGAGACACATCCAAGATCCACTAAGTAGTCTTGGAGTTGGTGTTTAATCCATAACACTTGGGTGCCATAACTCCCCGCATCAACATATTATGTCTCTGCGGTAGAGAGGGCAACCGAGTGTTGTTTCTTGGAGGCCCAAGAAACACACCCGCCCAGAAATTGGCAATACCCACTAGTGCTTTTGCGATCCAGTTTGCATCCAACGTAGTCCGCATCTGAGTAAGAAATGAGAGAAAGATCACAAGATGATGGATACCACAACCCCAAATTTTGAGTCCCGACAAGATATCTAAGGATACGCTTGACGACAATCAAGTGGGATTCTCTACGACTAGCTTGAAATCTAGCACAAAGGCATACACTAAACTGTATGTCCGGTCTAGATGCAGTTAAATAAAGCAATGAACCAATCATGCCTCTATAAGTTTTTGCATCCACGGATTTACATTTCTCATCTGCATCCAGTGATGTGCTGGTCCCCATAGGAGTTGCAATGTGCTTACAATTTTTCATGTCAAACCTTTTCAGCAGCTCCTTGATGTATTTGACTTGGCTTATAAAGCACCCATCTGCACCTTGGTTAACCTGCAAGCCGAGAAAGAATTAAAGTTCACCCATTAAACTCATCTCGAACTCACTAGTCATAAGGTTAGTGAATTCCTCACACATTTCAGATTTTGTGGATCCAAACACAATATCATCAACATAAATTTGAACAATCAAGATGTTCTTACCTTACTTTTTGGTGAAAAGTGTTTGATCTACTTTACCTCTTGTGTATCCGTTTTTGGTGAGGAAAGAGCTTAGCCTTTCATATCAAGCTCGACGTGCTTGCTTCAAGCCACAAAGAGCCTTGTCCAGCTTGTACACATGATCTTCATTATCAAAGCTTTCGAAGTCGGGTGGCTGCTCCACATAAACTTCCTCTTTTAGCAGCCCATTTAAGAAAGCACTTTTAACATCCATTTGATGCAGTTTTATTTTGTGTGAACATTCAAATGCAAGCAAAATCTTAATGGCTTCTAGTCGAGCTACAGGGGCAAAAGACTCTTCAAAATCTACTTCAAATTCTTGGTTGTAGCACTGAGCCACCAATCTAGCCTTATTTCTTATTATCTTGCCATCTTCACTAAGTTTGTTTCTAAAGACCCATTTGGTACCTATGACAGATTTTGTTGAGGGTCTAAGAACAAGGTGCCAAACATTATTTCTTTCAAACTGATTTAATTCGTCTTGTATGGAATTTATCTAGTTTTCATCTTTTAAAACTTCTTCAACATTTTTTGGTTCAATTTGTGAGACAAAAGCAATTTAGTCCAATTCTTCAACTATTCTAAAATGTGACCTGGTTCTAGGTGGATTATTCAAGTTCCCAATTACATTATCCAAGGGATGATCTTTAAGAATTCTAACATCAGTAATATCATTACCTTCACCTATAACCGGATCCCTTGAATTGCTTGATTCTCCCAAGTCATCATTTTCTCTTGTCTCATCTTGTGGAGGATCATGTTCTTCCTTTAATTTCAGGAACTCCCCATTGTCATCTTCCCTGCAAGGCTTGTCATTATTAGATTCATCATTGAATTCATCAAAGGTAACATGGGGTGATTCTTCCACAACTTGACTCTTGATATTGTAAATTCTATAAGCCCTAGATCGATCAGAATAACCAAGAAATATACCTTCATCGCTCTTGGGCTCGAACTTATCCAATTCTCTTTTATCATTGTTATGAATGAAACATTTGGATCCGAACACTCTTATGTGAGAGAGAGAAGGCTTTTTACATTTGAGCAACTCATAAGGAGTCTTTTTAGTGAATGACCTTACCATAGAGCGGTTGATGATATATCATGTTGTATTTACCGCTTCGGCCCAAAATCTCCTTGGGAGTTGTCGTTTAGCAAGCATTGTTCTAGCCATCTCTATGAGTGTTCGGTTTCTCCTCTCAACTGCCCCGTTTTGTTCAGGGGTCCTTGGTGATGAAAACCTGTGATATATACCTTCAGCCCTGCAAAAAATTATAAAATTCAGCATTGTCGAATTCACCACCATGATCTGATTGAATGTTGGAGATTTTGAACTCACTATCTTGCTTTATCTTCATGTAGAGTGCCTGAAACTCACCAAAAGCATCATTCTTGTGTGCAAGAAAGAACACCCGTGTGAACCTAGAAAAATCATCCACTAGCACATAGAAATACCTTCTACCACTTAAGCTAGCAGTTCTTGTTGGCCCAAACAAGTCCATGTGTATTAGTTCAAGTGGTTTAGATGATAAATTTTCAGTTCTGGTTTTGAATAACTTTCTTGTTTGTTTCCCTAAGGTGCATGTATCACAAATTTTATTATCTTGTTTGAAGGAGAGTTCAGGCAGCCCTTTCACCATTGAATGTTTCATAAGTTTATGCAAGACATTGTAGCTAGCATGTCCTAGTCTACGATGTCATAACCATGTAAGTTCAGATTTTGGTGCAGCAAGACAGAGATTCAAATGAGTTGGATCATCTAAGTCAATCATGTATACATTGTTGACTCTCTTACCGGAAAACTTAATTTTATCATATTTTGGTTCCAAAATATTACATTCATGAGAGTCAAACAGTACTCTATGTCCTTTATCACACAATTGACTTATACTCAACAAATTGTATTCTAACCCATCAACCAATAAAATATTGTCAATTGAGTTGGAGGGGTTCTTACCTACTTTACCTGAACCAATGATCTTTCCTTTATTGTTCCCTCCAAAGGTGACATGTCCAGCTTCTTTTTCCACCAGAAGACAGAATTTTATTCTGTCCCCCGTCATATATCTTGAACAGCCACTATCTAGGTACCACCTGTTGTATATGGTTGCAAGACATTCCTGCAAGGCAAATCAACCAACAATCTTTGGAACCCATACATGATTGGATCCCAGCAAACCATTCATCTCAGCAAGGCATGATACCATAGATTTAGGAATCCAAATTTTATTCTCATACTTGGTTTCCTTGCTTGAGGGAGAATTCCGGTTCATGTTTTCCATTTTCACATTGGCTCTTTGTTTCGGAATGCTTTTAGCCTTTGATTTGTGGTGGAAGTTAGAAAATGGTTGATTTTGGTTCCAATAGCTTGTTCTTGATTGACAAAAGGAGCTGTAGCTCAAAGGAGAATAATTGTGACCAGGTCTGTGTGTGTATGAATCATGATTGCCCCAATAGTATGACGGTGTCGACCTGTGAGAGTGTGGGTGTCGACCTATCCCCTGTTCAGCCCGTTTATAACGATTTCTGTTTGGTTGTAGTGTCGACCTCCTGTGACTTAAGTGTCGACCTGTTGGGGCGTTTCTAGCGGCCTGACTGGGTGATGACCAGGAAGGTGTCGACCTTGGCTGAGGATAGTGTCGACTTGTGCTGCCCTTGGGACCTTTTCTGCTCTGAGTGTGTGCAGACTTGGGCTGAGGAAGGTGTCGACTCTTCTAGAATTTTTGAGCATTGTCGTTAGGGATTCCAGGTTTTTTCTTTGGGGGCTCTTCCATTTTTTCTTTTCTTTTACTGTTTGATTTTCCTTGACTTTGGATGGGTTTTGTGTTCGAGGAAGAAGCATCTGAAGAAGAAACAAGGTGATAGTTTTCATGCCAATCTTTTTCTTTTTGGTGGGATTGTATCCCAGCCCTTCTTTGTTAAAGTTCATTCTTGTTCCTAACAAAGCATCTAAGTTCTTTTTTCCATCCACAAACTTCTCCAGTTGATTTTGTTTATCCTTCAGTTCCTTTTGGAGATTTTCAACACTTTCTTGTAGTTTGGTATTGACTTCCTTGACGGCTTCATATTTTTCAATTGTTATTTTGATGTCACTGTCAAGTTTTTGCATCATCAATCTCATCTCTTAAGCTCTCATTTTCAGCTTCTAGGTCTTTCAATTCGCTCCTTCCATATTCCAGATTTTCAACTAATTTCTTCAAATCTAGAATTTCAGATTCCAATGATGCATTCTTTTCATTTAAAGGATGATCATGCACAACAGTATTGATTTTCTTTTTTAAAGCTTTATTCTCCTTTTTGTACATGTCATATTTATCCATCAACTAAGAATAAGCTTCTTCCCAGTCACTAGTTGAAAAATGATCAAAGGGAGATTGTACCTTTGATTCTTCATCTCCCTTAGCCATGAGGCAGAAATTTGCCTTTTCTTCTTCCGTGGAGCTTGTTTCATCATCATCTTCTTCTTCATCACTCCAAGTAGATACCATAGCCTTGTTCTTCTTTCCTTTCCATTTAGGTGATGATCTCTTCACTTCTTAAGGGCATTCAGATTTTACATGCCCAGGCTTTCTGCAAGAATAGCACACAATCTTATCAGATTTCTTTACATTTTCATACTTTGATCTGAATGATTTTCTTACCTGGGGCCTCCCTTTTCTGAGACCGTTACCTTCATTTCTCAGAAATTTTCTGAACTTCCGAGTGAGCATTGCTACTTCATCCTCATTTTCATTACTAGTGGATGACTCACCTTCCTCGGACGTTCCTTGATTGCTCGGTCCAGCTTTCAGTGCTAGGCCCTTTTTCTTACTCACCTCTACTTCCTTGTTCTTGAGATTTATCTCATAGGTCATGAGGGATCCTATGAGTTCTACTTTGGTGGTTGACAAATCTCTAGATTCTTCAACTACAGTGGCTTTGGTATACCAAGTTAGTGTTAGCGATCGAAGAATCTTTCTTACAATTTCTTGCTCAGAATAATTCTTTCCTAAACCAATTAGACTAGCTGAGTTAAGCGAGCGTACATATCTGAAATGAATTCATCAGGCTTCATTCTAAACATTTCTGAAATCAACATGTTGGCTTTGGTCTCACGTACCTGAGATGTGCCTTCGTATATTATCTCTAAGCGATCCCACATCTCTTAGGCTGTTGCACATGTTGATACTCTTGAAAATTCCACTGGATGAAGAGAACACTGCGTAATGTGCTTAGCACTCCAGTTGACTGTAGATCTCCTTATCTGCTCCTTCGTCCAAGTGTCCTCATCTTCTAGAAGCTCATAGGGACCTTTGCTCACAACTCTCCAGAGCTCATAGTCTTGAGCGCGAACGAACACCTGCATACGATTTTTCCAATATGAGTAGTTAGTTCCAGTGAAGAATGGTGGTCTGTTAACAGAATGTCCTTCGGACATGAGACCCTTGGACGCCATTCCACCATTTCTCTCAAGGTCGTTGGATCCCATCATGAGAGATTGGCTCTGATACCACGTGTTGTGTGGGAATGGATGATCTAGAGGGGAGGGGTGAATAGATCTGCCCCTCTTTTCTAGAAATAAAAACGACCGCAGCAGAATAGAAGGAACTACTTTGAAATGCAAGGAATACACATACACAATGCAAGAGTAGAAAGAGATAACGGGCCTAGACAAGCATCTAGCGAAGAGCAAACACACATGCAAACCACGGAGACAATGATTTTTAAGGTGGTTCGGACTTTCTCCAAAGTCCTACATCCACCCCTCACTTAAACCAAGTGACGCTTCCCTAGTGCAACTGCACAACCCGCTGATTACACAGCTTAACAACCCGCTGCCTTACAACTTGCAGAGAGATTCTCCCCTCTCAAGGGACCGCTATCACACAGCTTGATAGCACACAGGCCAAACCACAGATCCAAGCTCACAAGCTTGATCTGTCTTCCTACTATCACCGGTAGGGACGATTCAAGTTTCAGTAAGAACAAGAACAAAACAGAAAAGGGTAATGAAGAACTTCAGACAGGAAGAATGAAACTCAATGCCAAATGCAAATGTGCTTGTCTGAAAACTGGAGGGCTTGATTTGCTACTTTCAGATTTGTTGCTTCAGTAGAGGAGGCTTCTCTTTGTATGACAACGAACGGTGGAACAAGAGCTTATGGCTTTGCTTCAGATCTTCACAGAAATGACACCGAGCTCTTCACCTTCTTCTTCCTTGTTCAGGGGCACCGGCCTCTCTAGCAGCAGCAGTAGCTCCTCCTCTTCTTCTGGCCGCAGCTTGCTTCACCAGGCAGTAGTTGCTTCTTCTTCTCTTCTAGCAACCTCTTTTTCTTGTCTGCCTTTTGGCCCTTGCAGCACACCCAATACATGGAGGTGCGTGTCCTTTGTTGACTCCTCAAGAGAGGAAATTTTTCCACCAAAAAATTGTCCACTGATTGGTTCAACTTGAGTGCAAAAGGTGTTTTCACACTTGCTTTCTTTTGATTGGTTCAGAGGAAATATATAATAAGACTTTCCTTCTGTTCCAAATCTGAGCATTTAATGATCCTTGTGGACAACATCTTGCAGACTGCTTCCTCATTGGCTCAGGTCAATTCTCTGCTTGGTATACCTTTCTAAGATCATATCCCATTGGCTGCTAGCAGAAGGTGGTGTGACATTTGCCATATTTGAACTCTGTCACAACTGCCACCAAAAAGTCATTCAGATATGGTGGTGATGGCTGAGACATTTGTCAGACCTTGAACCTACCTCCAGACCTCGAAATCCGTGTTTTTGGGGATTTACGGTTCATATTTTTATTCCCTAGATGACCTGACATGTTTGACGGAAGGCAGCTTAAAGTGCTTCTGGAGAACCATAGTGTCGACCTCCTGTAAAGGAAGTGTCGACACTTCTTAAGAAAACTACCAATATAGCGCTCTCTGGAAGATGTCTGAGGTCGACCTGCTGTAAATGCAGAGTCGACCTGTCTTAAGAAACTGCCCATATAACGGTCTCTGGAAGCCCATGGTGTCGACCTGCTGTAACTGTAGTGTCGACACTGCATTAAGGAATCTTGTCTTCAACGCTTTCTGGAGGGATCATGGTGTCGACCTGCTGATGGAATGAGGTCGACACTGCCACGTGAAGGAGCATTTACAACGCTCTCTGGAAGGGTCTAAGGTCGAGCTCCTGAGACTATCAGGTCGACACCACCCTTAGGGATTCCTTTAGACGGATGGCCACTGGAGCTGGTAAGGTCAACACTTCAGTCTTGTGAGGTCGACACCACCTTTGTGAAAACGGCCTTTGATGTTCTTCTTCAGCCTTGCTTGATTGCTGCTGGATCTTTCATTGCTTGCCATTGTTTCCCAATCCAACTTGGCTTATTTTATGTGCAACCAATTGTCTTGATTTCTATGCACTTGATTTCTCTCTATTCATTTGAGCCCTTTGCTTGAACTACCTTGAGAATATCAAAGTAACATTAGAAAGACAATGGCTCATGGTGTTAGACGGCATTAAAATCGCAGAATGTCAATGACTCATGGCGTTAGACGGCATTAAAATCGCAGAATGTCAATGACTCATGATGTTGAACATCATCAAAACCGCAGGGACACAACACGGCCATGCTAGTCGGCAGCGAGGCTAGTAGATCGCAGACTCCTGGTTCGCAGAGGGCTCAATAGGAAAGAAGAAGAAGAAGGGAAAAAGGAAGTGTCGATGGTGGGGTAAGGGAAGGGGAAGGTGCAGGGAGAGGTTCGAGAGAGGAAGAGGAAGGGCTTCGTGCCCCACCCTAGGGTTTCGCACCCCATAAAGAAGGAAGTTGGCGGCCTTTTCAAATTCTCAATCATCCAACTTCATTAACTCTAAAAAATTGAGATTACCTCATTATTTATAGAGGATGGAACTTTAATGGTCCTCCTCCAAACTCAATTAACCAAAATATCCATCAAAAGATAGTGCGAAAATCGCACCCAAAAATACAAAAAAATGAAACATAACATTAATGGGTCTCACAATCAATAAAAAGACCTACTAATCAAATAAAAAGTACATTAATCAACTAATGGGCTATCATCAAGCTAAAGAGATGACGGTGCCGCTGTTGGATGCCTTCGATGACGGTAAACGCGGTCGAGTCGAACCAGATCCACGCACGGGTGTCCTCATCAATCCTCCCCGCCTGGGAGGAACGCGACATCGTCAAGTAAGGGTCCTGGCCACTTTGGTATCGCTCCAAGAGGTCAGTGTCGATCTGCTGTAGCTCCTCGCATATGATCCATGCGTCCTCAATAGATCGCCGTCCTCTCCAATGAACCAGATATCGTTGAAAAACTCTGCTCCGTGAGGTAACAACCTGTCCATCCAGTATCTAGTCAATCTGCTCATGTCGTGCTATAACAAAAGCTATCGGTGGACACTCAAGGGTGGGGTCACTCACAAGGGGGAAAGAAGGCTCGAAAAGATCACTGGGAATCATTGTCGGGTCTCGATAAGCTACCAGATCTACAACATACGCATTGGGCCCGACACGTTTCAACACCTTGAACGAACCTGCTCCCCGAGCTTGTAGCTTCTTCACGGTTCCTAACGGAAATCGTTCAAGTCTGACCCTGATCATCACAGTCACCCTCCAAGAACTCTTGTACCCTACGGTGTGCATCTGCCAATTTCTTGTAGTTCGCATTATTGTTCTCAATGTGACAACAGATGTTATCATGTAGACTCCTAATATGCTCAACCAGCGACTCGATTAACTCTAAAACACGGGCCTGAATGGGCATGGGGACAAGATCTATGGGCCTCCTAAGTCTATAGCTAGTAACTATCTCAAAAGGACTCGTGCCGGTAGACCTATTGACTGAGTTATTGTACGTAAACTCTACTAAAGGAAAGATTGGATCCCAACCATGCTCATGTTCTCCAACTAGATATCGCAAAAGATCACCCAAACTATTATTAACTACCTCAGTCTGCCAAGCGATCTGGGAGTGATAAGCTGTGGAGAACTTGAGCTTCGTGCCCATAAAGTACCATATGGTCTTCTGAAAATAGCTCACAAATCGCACATCTCTATCGAAGGCAATAGTCTTGGGTAATCCATGCAGACGGACAATCTCAACTAGAAAGAGACGGGCTACCTTCAACGCATCGGATGTCCTAGCGTAGGGGATAAAATGAGCCATCTTGAAGAACCTATCAACAACTACCATGATAGAATCATGCTGGCAGACCGTACGTGGCAAATCCATAACAAAATCCATACTAACATCTTGCCACGGACGATCTGGCACAAGGAGGAGAGTATACAAACTGGTGTTCTGCTTTTGTTACTTAGCCATAGTGCAGGTGCGACATTGAGCCACAATGTGGGTCAGATCGTGCTTCAAGCTAGGCCAAAAGAACCAACACTCAACTAACTCAATGGTCTTGTTCCGGCCAAAGTAGCCGGCGAGACTTGCATGAGCCTCCTACATCAGAAACAAACTCGCAGACATAGGTCCGCGGAACAATAACAAAAACTAAGTGAAATCACTAATACACTACAATAGATCAATAAATAATCCGTCATGCACACGAACTCCAAGAGAAGTAATATGTGAAAATAACAAAACTAAGATCTAGCAAGCGGTCCCTCGCAGCGAGAAACGTCAAACCGAACGGTAGGTAGGACTACCATTGTAACACCCCAAAATTTTATATAAGATATTTTGGAATTTTCTAAGATTTTTCTAGAATTAATTCAAGGCAAATGGGCTATTAAATGAATTATAATTAATTTAATTAGATTATTAAAGCCCAATACTTATTTAAATAGATCTAATCTTTTAATATATGCCCAAAATGACCCAAAACTAAGCCCATAAGGTTTGGCCCACATTCTAGAAGCTTAAAACTAGTGTAATCACGGAATTAAGGAGATAAGTAGGATAAAGAGGTGGATAATATCAAAAGGGTTTGAAACTGTTCAAATTCGGCGCCCAGACGGAAAACGGTCTATCGCGAGACAGCATAGCAATGGAAAACAGTCTAGCATTAGACCGCATAGCAATGGAAAACGGTCTAGCATTAGACCGCTAGGCTCTGCAGATTCCGTGAAAGAAAGAGAACGTGAAAAACTTGGAACTTGGGCATCCAAATCGCCTAGGATCGATGCTATCTACTAATTAGATAAGTCTAGAAGGCTAGAAGATCGAATTGAAAACCTAATTGGGACTCTAAGTTCGTTCTAATCCTCAAAACCCTAGCAAAACCTATAAATAGACTCCAGAACCAACGTGTGCGACTCTTACTTTTGGCTCGCGTGAAACTAAGGTAAAGAGGAAGAATTAGAGGTAAGTTTCATCTAGGAAGTTGTTCGTTTTAGTTAGATCTAACTTTCCTCAAAATTTCGTTCTAGAAGATCAAGCCTACAGAGAGATAGAAGCCTGCAAAGATGCTGTTTCGGTGGAAACAACTCAGGGAACTGTGCGACCGACCCAGGAAGATCAGGAAAATGGAATCCCCAAACGAGGTAATTAGATAGAGATTCTTTAGAAAAAATTGTTCCTGTTAGTACCCTCTTCTTACCCTCAAAATTTCACGTCTTTAGGTCAAGGGAATCAAGAGATACAAGGGTGTGAAGTTGCTGGTTCAACACAGGACGTGCAGAAAACTAGGGTTAACTTCCAGCCTTAAATTTGAAGTCTAAAGCTCAGGACAGAGGTAAATTATCTCATGAAAGACTTAAACTCGAAGTCAGGAATAAAAGCCCTCGGATTTCATCCGATTTCATGTATTGTATACCGAGAATTTTATGATTCATTGGAACTATGCATCTAGTATACTCCTCATGCATAATTCTTAACCCTAATCAACTTAAAAAGGGAATTTTCTTGTTGTTACACAAACTCACGCATATTGTTGGCCTATACTTGTTCTATCATGTTTATATATGTTGATTTCCAGGCATGATGTGTCTTAGATGAGTATTGTAGTTCGCTATATTTGAGTTTTCTGTAATACAGGAAGAAACGATCTTCCTGTAGACCGCCAGAATCCCTAGCGGCCGTACGATAGACCGTTTGACCCAGTGAAACGGTCCTACACTAGACCGTTTGCGTTTTCTGATTTCTATAGTATTGTTAACCCAAAACATATTGCAGATTAGCCCTAATTCATGTATGTTAAGCCTAGTTAAGTAGGTCTTATTCCTATTTCAAGTGTTATTTTCTTATACCTAGTTATGTTAATAGATTACTCTAGAAGATTTCATGTTCTTTATGTACTTGGGATTATTTTTAACCTATGTTATTTTCATGACCAAATCATATACTTTTGTAATTAACTTGAATTTCTATGATTCATAGACTAGTCATGATTTGATCGTTGTTACTACTATCTCTCTCTTCTAGAGTCATTTTCTTAAGTACATGGCACATATTCAGATATATAGTAATTAGTTACACCTTTGCACATTAAGTACACAATCTTGGACTTGATGACCTCTCCTTTGGATATTCCTTCCAACGGATTAGAAAATCTTGTTTCAAGGCCTCCGTAAGACTCCGCGAGCCTGAGATTCCCACTAGGACGCCGAACTGGTTGTACCATTAAAACCCCATTGTCTAGAGAACACTTTAACCGGTGTTTTTATGTATTTTGGACCCTAGCGGCCTTATGGACGACCGCTAAAAGGCACCAAGCAGCCATTCACTAGACCGCGAAGCTCCAGAAGGTTTCACCTGCGTCGACACTTCTTTTTCATGCGTCGACTCTATTCCTTAAACGGTCTAGACTCTGACCGCTTTCTGCAAGAAACGGTCCAGTAAACGACCGCTTAGTTCCTGATTTAGTCTAACCCAAGGTTTGACCTTTGGGGTTGGTTTTCTTGAGTTCCTAGATGATCTTAGGATTATCTGGAGTCTCAACCTACGTTAAGTAAGTCAATATTAAAGGTATGGAACGTAATGAAAGTACCGTTATGTTGCCGAATTTCTTCCGTAGCATGATGTCCATTTAAGACATCCTTGAAATCTCTTGTTCTTAATTGAAGCATTCTTGCCTTATCATGGAATCATTGTTGAACTTGTACATTATTGGCCACATTATTGTTATAATCGTGGAAGTAGCTTGATTTATACTTGAAGATGCAGTTCGAGCACTGATTGTGTTCAGGGGCTCTATGCTAGTCCTCTCGGCTGATTGTCGGAAACATACTATAAACCATGGGATATGATGCTACTGGCGTCGCATTGCGCTGGGAGAACTTTCTTTATAAATAAGTGAAAATTCACGGGACATGAGTACTTTCTTGCGTATTACATGACTTTCTAGTGCATAGCCTTCATGGTTATGAAAAGTACATTCTTGTTCATGGAAAGGCCAAATTTACATTCTTGTTATTGATGGGAATCGACGCCGAGCACTGACATTTTTCATTTGCATTTGTGTCCTTTTGTTTACTTTTATATCCTTGGGAAAACATATGCACAATTGTAAGACTTTATAAGCCAATGTGTCATTCCCTTAGATTGTTTGGATTTTTGTGCAAAATGTATGTAGGTCCAGCAAGGGGGCCCTCACTCCTTCCCCATTGGTCCACCTCATCCATGTGGGGCTAGTCAAAGTCCTAGGTGGCATCTAGAAGGTCAATTGAACACATGGGGACACATGGGAGACAATGGGGTTAAAATGTCAAAGGGAGGCACCTACCTTACCTACCTTGGTCAAGGGGGCGCCGACCAAGAGCGTCCCCCCCCCATTTTGGGTGATTTTTTATTTTTTGTAAAAACATATTAGAACTAATTAATTCTATCCTTAGTTAGCCCCTCCCTAACCCTAGATCTGAGGTTAGTATAGGTCATTTTGTGTTTCATATATATATCATGTATTTCCATTTTGTGACAATCAATGAAGTGAATTTTCAGAAAAATTGCTTGGAGTCTCTTGGAGGGTGCGCCCCTCTCCCCTCTTCCTCTGGTTCTTCTTCTTCCTCCAGCCCTCTAGGGTGTGAAACCCCTTCTCCTTAGCCCCTCTGAGTTCCCTTTCTGCTGCCGCCGCCGTCGCACCGCCGTCGCGCCGCCGCCACCGTCATCGAAGTTCTGTCTCCATCAGGACAGAACCTCTTCTCCGAAATTGTATCTCTGGTTCTTGTTGTCTGATTGAGCCCTAATTTTGAGGGTTTGTTCTGTCCACCTCCCCTAACCTCCAGTTAAAATTTCATGTAATTTGGAGTCCATTTGATAATTTTTCCATATTTTTGTTTGTCCTCTCAGTAATCTGCCCTTTTGCATATCTACGGGACAGAGTCTCCTTGTTGCAATTTCCCCACCCACTTAGAAAATTTTAGAAAATCCACAAAAATTCCCTAGTGTTCCTCACGTATACCCCCTTCCACCATAATTTTCGTTGAGTCAAAAAAAATCATTGAGCCCTCGGTCAAAGGTCTGTTTCAGGCAGACTCATCTCTGCCATGTGTGTCTGTCAGTCCGGGTCAGAAAAAAAAGGCAGTTTGCAGTCATTTTTATTTTTAATCCGTTCTGTGGATGGAGCTACCAAAAATATATGTTGTAGATCTCTGAGTCCTCTATCCATCGGTACCTCTTGTGCATCAATCCGACATCGGATCTGGTCGTAGGAATTCTTTTCGTGAAGGTGTGCAGAGCAGATCCGAATTCAGCCAGCACAACTCAGTCCGGGAGAAAATTCAGCAATAAATATCAAAGGTCAACTTCAGCGACTGCCCCTTCAGAGAGTCGGTCAGGGACATCCCGCCATCGTCCCAGCCAAGCGGCGCCTCCGGAAGATCTCAGGAAGGTGACGTTCCTTTGAAAACCGTTGTTTGCTGTCCAGTGAGTCAGCAACCGAGTTGGCGCAGCACCGAGTTGGAATAGTGCCGAGTCGGACCAGCAGGCCGAGTTCGTGCCGTACGCACCTCCAGATTGCTGCCCGTCAACCTAGGGTCGGTCCTCCCGGGCCCCACTTGTAGCCCTTCACCTCCCTGCGTGGAGTGGGCAATAAAATTCACTGTTGTAATTAACTTTTACCGTTGTTATCGGGAGTTACCGTACTTGGCCGGGAACGTCTTCCCCACGTCCGGAGCGTGGAGGTACACTCGCTACCCTCCTCATAGGCATTGCTTTACTCGTATATTTTTGTATATGCCGCTGCATGAGTGATAGATTATCTAGCTTGCTATACTTTTATTCACCGCTGCGAGAGAGTGAGCGTAACCCGTCCCGTGACTCGACCCGAGTTAACGCGGAAAGGCCGATACCTGAGACTCACTGCCGGTTTCTCAACCGCGCACGGTCCAGCGTTTCCCTCGCATAGGGACGATCGCGAGCTAGAGTCCCAGGTCGCGTGTCCGTCCTGCATCAATTTGGTATCAGAGAGTGGTTGAGTCTAAGGTAGTATTTGGTCAAAAACAAAAAAAAAGTGTCATTTACGTCTAGTCATCGTCTAAGTCGGTCTAAGATTGCATCCGCATACCATTGTTCGGTATATAAAAAGGTGTCGTCCGACCGTTAGGTTACGCCTATCGGAGAGGTGATTCACTTGCGCGAGTGATCTTCGGGTCGATTAACTCCGCCACGTACCGAATCTTGGTCGTGTCTAGGTGTGTAGTCGAGTCTCATTTCAACTTTGCATTTGCATCGTATTCTAAGTCGTGTCTAGGTGCTTGCATTAGTTGGCATAACATTTTGATTATAAAACAAAAAAAATGGCCTTGCATATCCATTCCTAGAGATCCGTTCCCATCCTTTGGCGACTATGGCCAACCCTTGCCGACCCGTCTAAGGTGATAGGTCCGTGTCCGAGTACATTCGGGACTATGATAAGTACCGATTGGAATATGGAGTTGGAGAGGAGAGCACCACGACTGCTTTTGAGTTTCGGAGAGGTTTGCGGCTATACTTTCAACTCCAATGTTTTATCAGCAACGCATCCTCTCTAGCGCAGTCCTATAAGGTCGCCCTGGAGGCCGAGTCATTTGAGTCTCGATTTAATGATGACGTACGGCAAGACGATGCCACCCTTCGGCGAGCATCTACCTCCCAGCCGATTCTCGAACCGGTCGGACCCCCACTTGGGCCCCCACCCCAGTCGGGGAATCCTTCACCACCCAAGAGTGCTCCATTGTCACCCTCTACTTCCGAACTTTATTCGGAACCATCTTATTTGGAGCCACCAAAGCCCGAGCCACCCGTGTTTCTAACGGGTACACTATACATAGCCGAGCCGCTTCTTAGTTAGCTCAAGGATGGCTTGGTCCCACTTCCTTACCCCTCCATGGACCCCACCTTACCCCTAGTGGCATACCACATTCCGGTCTAGTCACCATGTTGACACTTTGGATGACTTTATTGTGGGATTAGACGCACAAATGAAGTTGACGCATATGTTGGCCCGAGGCTTCGACCAACCCACGAGTCGTAGCTTCACCCACCCCGCCTTAGGATCCATTACCTCCGCGTGCACCGTGGGTTGTGTCACCACGGAGATTCTTCTATTCCTCCCGATGCCGGCCGAGTCCGACTTCGTTCCCTTTTGCCCAAGGGAGGAATCCTATCTTCTAGACATGACCGTTGTCCCACCGATCACAATGTATGACGGTGATTATGAATGCTTAACTTGGGACCGAGTCATGGGGGAACCCACTTCATGGGGTCATACCTTCTTTGACCCTTTTGACCCCTTCACTAGTGAACCTCCCGAGCTATCATACTTACTCCACTTCTTCCAAGGAGTTCACTATCCCACCCCTACCCCTCGGTCTAGTTGGCAAGCCGTACCTACGTCAAGGGGCAATGACGAGGGTAGTTTTGGATCTCCTAGCCCTTCCCCACCCAAGTCCCATAGGTCACCAATGCATGAGTGGTACCTCTTAGGGTGTCTAGGAGTCTTCCATTCCGTCAACCATCGAATACATCTAGTGTATGCATGGCACATATTCGGGTGTCCTGGTCCGCCGTCACACACGTACGGGTCGGACTAACATTAGGTTTGTTTAGGGTCTGTGTGCGTCTTTGTTTAGTCCGGTTTGTTTGTCGAGTGCATTGTGTGTCTGTGCATACGTTGAGTCAAGTCGGTTTTGTGCGCTCGCGTTGTTAGTCCCTTTCGAGTACGAGACTTATCGTACTTTGGGATCGGCTCTACGCTACATATCGAATCTAGTCACATAAGGGACTTAGCGGTGATTCCTAGTGAGTCTTCGAGCCGCCTCCCTTCATTTGAGAGTGACCCCACCCCGGAGTGTCCACCTCTAGCCTCATTCCCACGGCAGCGTGTGCATATCGAATCTATACGGGATGAGCAGGTGTCGATTACTTGGAGTGGAGCGTACTCCGCGCTTCATGGTACGATGACGGATCCGCCGGAGCTACTCGAGCAGCCGTACCCCTTACTCGACAGGGTCGAGTTCCTCCCACCCGGGGAGAATTGATGGGAATCGACGCCGAGCACTGACATTTTTCATTTGCATTTGTGTCCTTTTGTTTGCTTTTATATCCTTGGGAAAGCATATGCGCAATTGTAAGGCTTTATAAGCCAATGTGTCATTCCCTTGGATTGGATGGGTTTTTGTGCAAAATGTCTGTAGGTCCAGCAAGGGGGCCCCCTCACTCCTTCCCCATTGGTCCACCTCATCCATGTGGGGCTGGTCAAAGTCCTAGGTGGCATCTAGAAGGTCAATTGAACACATGGGGACACATGGGAGACAATGGGGTTAAAATGTCAAAGGGAGGCACCTACCTTACCTACCTTGGTCAAGGGGGCGCCCCCCCCCCCCCCATTTTGGGTGATTTTTGATTTTTTGTAAAAACATATTAAAACTAATTAGTTCTATCCTTAGTTAGCCCCTCCCTAACCCTAGATCTGAGGTTAGTATAGGTCATTTTGTGTTTCATATATATATCATGTATTTCCATTTTGTGACAATTAATGAAGTGAATTTTCAGAAAAATTGCTTGGAGCCTCTTGGAGGGTGCGCCCCTCTCCCCTCTTCCTCTGGTTCTTCTTCTTCTTCCAGCCCTCTAGGGTGTGAAGCCCCTTCTCCTTAGCCCCTCTGAATTCCCTTTCTGCTGCCGCCGCCGTCGCGCCGCCGCCACCGTCATCGAAGTTCTGTCTCCATCAGGACAGAACCTCTTCTCCGAAATTGTATCTCTGGTTCTTGTTGTCTGATTGAGCCCTAATTTTGAGGGTTTGTTCTGTCCACCTCCCCTAACCTCCAGTTAAAATTTCGTGTCATTTAGAGTCCATTTAATAATTTTCCCATATTTTTGTTTGTCCTCTCAGTAATCTGCCCTTTTGCAGATCTACGGGACAGAGTCTCCTTGTTGCAATTTCCCCACCCACTTCAAAAATTTTAGAAAATTCACAAAAATTCCCTAGTGTTCCTCACGTATACCCCCTTCCACCATAATTTTCGTTGAGTCAAAAAAAAATCATTGAGCCCTCGGTCAAAGGTCTGTTTCAGGCAGATTCATCTCTGTCCTGTGTGTCTGTCAGTCCGGGTCAGGAAAAAAAGGCAGTTTGCAGTCATTTTTATTTTTAATCCGTTCTGTGGATGGAGCCACCAAAAATATATGTTGTAGATCTCTGAGTCCTCTATCCATCGGTACCTCTTGTGCATCAATCCGACATCAGATCTGGTCGTAGGAATTCTTTTCGTGAAGGTGTGCAGAGCATATCCGAATTCAGCCAGCACAACTCAGTCCGGGAGAAAATTCAGTAATAAATATCAAAGATCAACTTCAGCGACCGCCCCTTCAGAGAGTCGGTTAGGGACATCCCGCCATCGTCCCAGCCAAGCGGTGCCTCCGGAAGATCTCAGGAAGGCGACGTTCCTTTGGAAACCGTTGCTTGCTGTCCAGTGAGTCAGCAACCGAGTTGGCGCAGCACCGAGTTGGAATAGTGCCGAGTCGGACCAGCATGCCGAGTTCGTGCCGTACGCACCTCCAGATTGCTGCCCGTCAACCTAGGGTCGGTCCTCCCGAGCCCCACTTGTAGCCCTTTACCTCCCTGCGTGGAGTGGGCAATAAAATTCATTGTTGTAATTAACTTTTACCGTTGTTACCGGGAGTTACCGTACTTGGCCGGGAACGTCTTCCCCATGCCCGGAGCGTGAAGGTACATTCGCTACCCTCCTCATAGGCATTGCTTTACTCGTATATTTTTGTATATGCCGCTGCATGAGTGATAGATTATCTAGCTTGCTATACTTTTATTCACCGCTGCGAGAGAGTGAGCGTAACCTGTCCCGTGACTCGACCCGAGTTAACGCGGAAAGGCCGATACCCGAGACTCACTGCCGGTTTCTCAACCGCGCACGGTCCAGCATTTCCCTCGCATGGGGACGATCGCGAGCTAGAGTCCCAGGTCGCGTGTCTGTCCCGCATCAGTTATATACTCGATCAATCATATTCTCGTATCTCGTCATGATCATATCTTGTTACTTTGGTTTTGTTCACATGTTTTTACCGTATTTGCATGATTTATCTTATTCTCAAGAGCAAAAATGTTAATCACTTAAATTCACCTTCATGTTGATACGAAGATACCTACTGGGCAAGTGTGCTCACTACCTACTTTCTCAATGTTTCAGGAAGTACGAGTGAATCAGATTCGGATTATACAAGTAACGGGTCCGAGAGTGATTGAAGGACATATGAACGAGAGAAGCCTTAGTTTTCAAGTGTCTAGTCGAGTCATGATGTAATCTTTATTTTTATTGAGTCTAGTAGAGAGAGTCAAAGATCTTATGTACTTTGACATTATTATTGTTATGGAATAAAGTGAAGTTTGGAAAAGTTTACTTGTGCAATTACTTTTATGTGATTGTCTTGCGCTCTGATTATATTGCTTGCTCGAGGCGTACTAGCCGACTGTTCACGTTTCCGATTGTTTCCGCTGCATAATCTCGGGGCGTGACAGTTAGAGTGGTATCAGAGCACTAGGACTAGAAATCCTAGGGGAAAAGTTATGTCATAGGCTAAGTCCGAGGTTTAAGGACCCACACCTATGAAACTAGGAAAGAAACTCCCAACCTATGAGAGGAATTGGGTAGAACCTGGGATGAGATAGTAATTAGTGTTATTTCTGATATTAACCCCACTCATTCCATTAGAATTAACAAAATTCATTACTCTTCTCAGGTACCTTACTCTCATCATGGCTCATCGTGTTGACTGGAACGGTATGCAGCAGACCGTTGTAGGTCTCACCCAAGCATTACAGAATATGGCTCAAGCCGGCGCAGGGGCAAGAGCGGGAGATCTACACCGCAATTTTCGGAGCTTAAATCCTCCGCTGTTCTCAGGATCCTCTAATCCAGATGAAGCCGAGAACTGAATTGATGAAATGAACCGTATATTCGAGGTCATGCAGTGTGCCGACCAAGAAAAGGTTCGTCTTGCCACGTTCCAACTCAATAAAGATGCCCGCACATGGTGGAAGTCTGTTCCGGCACCGCCTCAAGATGCACCACACACTTGGGAAGGTTTCCTTACCCTCTTCCGAGTAAGGTACTTCTCCGAACATGTTAAGGAGAGGAAATGTATAGAATTTGCTTCGTTACGTCAGGGCATGATGTCAGTGGCGGAGTATGAACTCCAATTTTCTAGGTTGGCGCCTTATTCTCCTCGTTTGGTTAGTACGGACTTATTAAAAGCTAACCGATTTATGGATGGATTAAGACCCGGCTTTATTCAACAACTTGGGTCTCAAAATATCCGCACATATACAAAAATGGTTCAAAGGGCACATCTATGCGAAAGAACCATGGAGAAGGTAGAAAAGCTCCAAGGAAAGGAAGAGAGGTCGAACCGAAAACATGATAGCCGAGAGGAGAAAGAAGTGGATGAGGACGAACCTCGTCACCATAAGAGGTCCCGCAATGGGAACGATAATGGAAAAAGAAATAGAGTTAAGGAAGAAGAAAGAACACAAATCTCCACAGCTTGCTCATTTTGTGAAAAATTCGGACACTCGGCCGAAGAGTGTTGGAAGCATCTTGGCGCTTGTCTCAAATGTGAAAGTCGGGAACATCGCTTGCCCATGTGTCCTCTTATAAAGAAACAATCTTCAAAGGATAACAATGGACGCGGGCGACGAGGCCGACTAAATGCTATCCTGGACGGAGAAGGTAAGACGAGTGAAGGTAGCAACTTGGCTTATTTACATATTAGCATTGCCTTAGTTGTTATTGCAAATAATTAACTAATTAAAATACACTCTCCCTTAAAAACCATGTATTGAATTTGGGGACCAAATTCTTCAAAGTGGGGGAGGGTGTAACACCCCAAAATTTTGATATAAGATATTTTGGAATTTTCTAAGATTTTTCTAGAACTAATTCAAGGCAAATGGGCTATTAAATGAATTATAATTAATTTAATTGGATTATTAAAGCCCAATACTTATTTAAATAGATCTAATCTTTTAATATAGGCCCAAAATGACCCAAAACTAAGTCCATAAAGTTTGGCCCACATTCTAGAAGCTTAAAACTAGTGTAATCACGGAATTAAGGAGATAAGTAGGATAAAGAGGTGGATAATATCAAAAGAGTTTGAAACTGTTCAAATTCGACGCCCAGACGGAGAACGGTCGAGCATTAAACCGCTAGGCTCTGCAGATTCCGTGAAAGGAAGAGAACGTGAAAAACTTGGAACTTGGGCATCCAAATCGCCTAAGATCGATGCTATCTACTAATTAGATAAGTCTAGAAGACTAGAAGATCGAATTGAAAACCTAATTGGGACTCTAAGTTCGTTCTAATCCTCAAAACCCTAACAAAACCTATAAATAGACCCCAGAACCAACTTGTGCGACCCTTACTTTTGGCTCGCGTGAAACTAAGGTAAAGAGGAAGAATTAGAGGTAAGTTTCTTCTAGGAAGTTGTTCGTTTTAGTTAGATCTAACTTTCCTCAAAATTTCGTTCTAGAAGATCAAGCCTACAGAGAGATCAAAGCCTGCAAAGACGCTGGTTCGGTGGAAACAACTCAGGGAACTGTGCGACCGACCCAGGAAGATCAGGAAAATAGAATCCCCAAACGAGGTAATTAGATAGAGGTTCTTTAGAATAAATTGTTTCTGTTAGTACCCTCTTCTTACCCTCAAAATTTCACGTCTTTAGGTCAAGGGAATCAGGAGATACAAGGGTGTGAAGTTGCTGGTTCAACACAGGACGTGCAGAAAACTAGGGTTAACTTCCAGCCTTAAATTTGAAGTCTAAAGCTCAGGACAGAGGTAAGTTATCTCATGAAAGACTTAAACTCGAAGTCAGGAATAAAAGCCCTCGGATTTCATCCGATTTCATGTATTGTATACCGAGAATTTTATGATTCATTGGAACTATGCATCTAGTATACTCCTCATGCATAATTCTTAGCCCTAATAAGTTAAAAAGGGAATTTTCTTGTTGTTACACAAACCCAAGCATATTGTTGGCCTATACTTGTTCTATCATGTTTATATATGTTGATTTCCAGGCATGATGTGTCTTAGATGAGTATTGTAGTTCGCTATATTTGAGTTTTCTGTAATACAGGAAGAAACGGTCTTCCTGTAGACCGCCAGAATCCCTAGCGGCCGTACGATAGACCGTTTGACCCAGTGAAACGGTCCTACACTAGACCGTTTGCGTTTTCTGATTTCTATAGTATTGTTAACCCAAAACATATTATAGATTAGCCCTAATTCATGTATGTTAAGCCTAGTTAAGTAGGTCTTATTCCTGTTTCAAGTGTTATTTTCTTATACCTAGTTATGTTAATAGATTACTCTAGAAGATTTCATGTTCTTTATGTACTTGGGATTATTTTTAACCTATGTTATTTTCATGACCAAATCATATACTTTTGTAATTAACTTGAATTTCTATGATTCATAGACTAGTCATGATTTGATCGCTGTTACTACTATCTCTCTCTTCTAGAGTCATTTTCTTAAGTACATGGCACATATTCAGATATATTGTCATTAGTTACACCTTTGCACATTAAGTACACAATCTTGAACTTGATGACCTCTCCTTTGGATATTCCTTCCAACGGACTAGGAAATCTTGTTTCAAGGCCTCCGTAAGACTCCGCGAGCCTGGGATTCCCACTAGGACGCCGAGCTGGTTGTACCATTAAAACCCCATTGTCTAGAGAACACTTTTACCGGTGTTTTTATGTATTTTGGACCCTAGCGGCCTTATGGACGACCGCTAAAAGACACCAAGCAGCCATTCACTAGACCGCGAAGCTCCAGAAGGTTTCACCTGCGTCGACACTTCTTTTTCATGCGTCGACACTATTCCTTAAACGGTCTAGACTCTGACCGCTTTCTGCAAGAAACGGTCCAGTAAACGACCGCTTAGTTCCTGATTTAGTCTAACCCAAGGTTTGACCTTTGGAGTTGGTTTTCTTGAGTTCCTAGATGATCTTAGGATTATCTGGAGTCTCAACCTACGTTGAGTAAGTCAATATTAAAGGTATGGAACGTAATGAAAGTACCGTTATGTTGCCGAATTTCTTCCGTAGCATGATGTCCATTTAAGTCATCCTTGAAATCTCTTGTTCTTAATTGAAGCATTCTTGCCTTATCATGGAATCATTGTTGAACTTGTACATTATTGGCCATATTATTGTTATAATAGTGGAAGTAGCTTGATTTATACTTGAAGATGCAGTTCGAGCACTGATTGTGTTCAGGGGCTCTATGCTAGTCCTCTCGGCTGATTGTCGGAAACATACTATAAACCATGGGGTATGATGCTACTGGCGTCGCATTGCGCTGGGAGAACTTTTTTTATAAATAAGTGAAAATTCACGGGACATGAGTACTTTCTTGCGTGTTACATGACTTTCTAGTGCATAGCCTTCATGGTTATGAAAAGTACATTCTTGTTCATGGAAAGGCCAAATTTACATTCTTGTTATATACTCGATCAATCATATTCTCGTATCTCGTCATGATCATATCTTGTTACTTTGGTTTTGTTCACATGTTTTTACCGTATTTGCATGATTTATCTTATTCTTTAGAGCAAAAATGTTAATCACTTAAATTCGCCTTCATGTTGATACGAAGATCCCTACTGGGCAAGCATGCTCATTACCTACTTTCTCAATGTTTCAGGAAGTACGAGTGAATCGGATTCGGATTATACAAGTAACGGATCCGAGAGTGATTGAAGGACATGTGAACGAGAGAAGCCTTAGTTTTCAAGTGTCTAGTCGAGTCATGATGTAATCTTTATTTTTATTGAGTCTAGTAGAGAGAGTCAAAGATCTTATGTACTTTGACATTATTATTATTATGGAATAAAGTGAAGTTTGGAAAATTTTACTTGTGCAATTACTTTTATGTGATTGTCTTGCGCTCTGATTATATTGCTTGCTCGAGGCGTACTAGCCGACTGTTCACGTTCCCGATTGTTTCCGCTGCATAATCTCGGGACGTGACAACCACGATCTAAGGTACCAGTCTCACATGCAACGAACTCAAAAATAGTGCTCTTAGGTGGAACGCTCACAAGCACACAATCTGACAGAGAATAGTAAACAAGCTAGAATAACTTAACGCACTCAACGGCGGTAGTAATAACACAGATACTAAATAAGCAAATTGAGTAAGCGAGTTTCTAAAGCTAACGAACTCGCTGAATAGCGAAGCATGCTACCGAGGATGATGGGGCCTCTGACTCCCATACCAGTGGGCTGCTACTGTGCCAAACGGGTATGTAGGGCTCCTGGGCAGTCAACTAGCAGGGCTGTCGCAGGCAATTGTTATGCACCGGTAGAGGGGCGCGTGGGAAAGGCCATGGGGCGACACTGGTCAACATGGGGCCTGGGCGACAAGAGATAGTGAGGTGCAGAGCTCCGGCAACCTCCTGTGATGCACCGGGAAGGTTCGCATTCAGTGCAGGGGTGGGAGGGGTCACCGGTGAGGGGGACCGTACATGTAGAAGGCTGCAGCATGGCTGAGGTGGTGGCGACGTCGATTGGCATTGTTACCATCGACAGGGGAGGCTGCGCACTATGAATCTGTGCGGTCAGTGACGAGCTCCCTCTGGTGTCGCTATGGACGGCGAGGAAAGAGATGGCGGGACAGGTCAAGCGTGAACAAAGGAGGGGTCAGTGGCGGCAGGAGGGGAAGGCGGAAGCGGCCGGCCACAAGGAACGTCGGGGCAGGGCAGGGGGTTGGAGACCGGTCATGTGGCGGCAGGGAAGGCGTCCGCGGCTGCTGCCACTGATGGAGGACCGGCCGTGCTAGTCGACGATAGGACTGGCGAATCGCGGACTCCTACTTTGCAAAGGGCTCAACAGGAAAGAAGAAGAAAGGGAAGAAGATGAAGAAGGGGGGAAGAAGGAGGTGTCGATGGTGGAGGAAGGGAAGGGGAAGGCACAGAGGGACGTTCGAGAGAGGAAGAGGGAGGGCTTCACACCCAAGGGTTTCGCACCCTACAAGGAAGGAAGTTGGCGGCTCTTTCAAATTCTCAATCATCTAACTTCATTAACTCTAAAAAATTCAGATTGCATCATTATTTATAGAGGATGGAACCCTAATGGTCCTCCTCCAAACTCTATGACCAAAATATCCCTAGGACAAAAAAATAGTGTGAAAATCGAACCCAAAAATACAGAAAAATAGAAAAGACCACTAATGGGCCACTAATAGGCCTCACAATCAATAAAATGACCTACTAATCAAATAAAAAGTACATCAATCAACTAATGGACCATCATCAAGCCAAAGAGATGCCAGTGTCGTTGCTAGAGGCCTCCAACAACGGTAAACGATGGCCGGGTCGAACCGGATCCACGCTGGGGTGTCCTCACCAACAAGTATTGATTACATGAGAATCAGTATACATTGTCATACAAGAAGTCCAATCAAACCATCAACCATCTGCAAAATGATAATTCACATAAACTCAACAAAATCCCCAAACCTAACATCAGATTGGACATGCACCCTTCAACCGTAGAAGCTGCTGAGTTAGCAATGCATGCTTTGACCCAAGGCCAAATGACCATTAACCATGACAGGACGAACCATATGGTAACAATGGTATACATTTTTGGAAAATCCTCCAATAGATGTAGGGCTGCAACTTCGAGTGGGTCAACCCAAACCTGAGGGGCCAACCTGATAATTGGGTCATGCTGGACCTGACCAAACTTGGGTCTGGGTTAGGGTTAGGAGGGTTTCTAACCCAACCTTGGTTGGGTTGGGGGATCGGACAACTTGACCCAACCAGACTCTGAAATTAGGCCATGTGAAAGACACTATAGAAGCTTACCGGAAAAAAAAAGACACTATAGATTGCTAGAGTTGCCTTGTTTATTGTTATATCTTTGAATATGAAATTGGATTGCAATATGCTTGATAAAATGTTTTCAAGTAATCATGTTGTTATGCTTGTATATTTATCTTTAGTCATAGATAACTCCATTTATCTCTTTGGACAGGGAATTTTGATAGTGACAAAAGAGAATCTGAGAAATAGTCTTAAGATTATAACCCAACCCAACCTGCTGGAGATCGAGTCACATGGATTGGGTTGGTTTGAGACATTATTGAAGGGTAGGTTGGGCTTAGGAGGGTCGGGTTAGAGTTGAGCATCTCTTCACACAGGTTGGGTCAGGGTTGATCCCACCTCAGCCAAACTTGACCTGAGTTTGAGTTCTAAATTGATCTACACAAAATAATTCAATTTCAAATGAGCACCAAATTTTCCTTGTAAAAAAGGTTTACAGAAAAACTGTAATAGCTGATGTAAAAATTAGCTGCAAATCTATAATATACTCATAAAAGATGCAAGTTCAACAAAATAGCATGTCTTTTTGCTTGAAAAGCAAAAAAGACAAAGGTTTCCAAGAGTCAGTTTCTACAGATGAAGCAAGAAAAAAATATTGGGAGAAGTAATCAGATTATGGGCGACATGATAACTAAATGGTGAAAAGTAAACATCTTTGCATTGGTCAACATGAAAAATACTTCGTAAAATGTCTTGCCGAAGTATTGTTTAATACAATATGCTTGCAATGGTTTTTAAAGTACAGTAATTGCACAACTTGATGTATGAGCATTTTCAAAATGTTCACCTATAATTGGACTAGAGTTTGCTTTTTATTTATGATTGTACATGCTGGTCATTAAAAAAAAGAAAGTAAAAGGATTATCCTTTGCCAATAATTGTAGTCATAGAATCATGCTTATCAGAAAAAAAAATGTTGAACTCAGAAGATCATACTAAACATCAAAGCATCAAGCTTCTTCTCTACGTTGTTATAAAGTCATAACTATGGATTTTCTGATGCCACCGAATAATACAGGGCGTATGATATAAAGTCAATTCTCCTTTTTCTTCTGGGGAAGAGAGATAAAGACGAACCCATTCATCCTTCTAAAATGTGTTTGACACATAAAGGCGAAAAGATCAGACCTTATGTATTTTAGAGAAGGTCAGAGTTATGGAGTTTTCCTATGCTACTTTCATGGCACAAGGTCACAATAGATTATGCCTATTCATAAGTCAACTTGAAAAGTAAAGAGAATGCAGAAACATACAGAGCACATGGAAATTCATCAAATACAGACTTTATTTGATTAGATCCCTGTACTACCTTTTCTATACTTCTCAATTGCATAGGAACGTTAGTAAATGCGCAATATGTTTTCACAAATGGAAAGGTAGTACAACATTAGCCGATTAAGTATTTTCAGCTCACCAACTTCACGCTGTCCATTCTCAGGGCTATCACTTCCGTGAACAACATTTCTGCACCAATAGATTTATATCAATAAGCCCCCAAGACTTGAACATTGAACTGATTATTTCTGGAGAAGAATAACCAGAAAGACTAACCTTCCTGTTTCAACTGCTAAATCTCCTCGTATGGTGCCTGGTTCAGCTTGAAGAGGATTTGTTGCTCCTATAAGCTTCCTTGCAGATGCTACAACACCAACACCCTCCCATGCCTTTTTATGCCATACAAAATGATGAAAGGAAGAAAAACCAAATGAAATGATGTAACAGTCAGTTTGCAGTTTTCATCACAGTCGCTGTAGAATTAAGAGAAAATAGACAGAGTCGCACCATACACACAACAGGACCAGAAGTAATGTAGTCTATCAACTTGGGATAAAATGACTTCTCCTTAAGGTCCTTGTAATGTTCCTGAAAGCATCAGAAACCCATAATAGAATAAACCCCCAGTCAGTTTTAACACAGATCAGAATGGAACTACAAAATAATTTTTAAAAAAAACAGAGGCAGACTTCTATCTCATTCCAACTTGAGCAATGAAGATGATCTATCAGTGAAGTGAAAAAGGCCAATAAAATACAAGTCCTTATCCCAGGGATGGGAACACTTGTCCCTCGGTAAGAGACCTGGGCTACCACTTACTGAGGGGGATGCACCACAGGCTCCACTGAGTGGCTTCTAAATAACTCCAAACCCACCCACCCACCCACCCCAAAAAAAACCCCCACGGCCAGCCTTGTCCCTCGCTAGTAGACCTGGGCTACCATTTGCTGAGGATGCACCACAGGCTCCAATGAGTGGCTTCTAAACAACTCCAACCACACCAAACCCCTCATGGCCAGCCCCACTGAAGTAGCACATTTAAGTAGGTTAGAGAATATGGATTTTATAGCAAATCCAAGCCATGTGAAACCCTAGTGGCATATGCATATCAGTCACTGCTAGATGAATTCAAACTCAAGACCGTTGGGAGTAAACCCAAATCTTGAGCCAACTGAGGCACGCAATCAGTTCCCATATAATAAATTATCCTAGCAAAGTTCTTAAACAGTGCAACACACATGATGCGCTCCCCACAACCCTGGCCTGAATTTGATACCCATGATGCCACCATGAGTGAAAAATTACAGGGCTTAAAAAGGATAGCAGATGCTTGAGAGCATTGAGAGTCAGCCCTAACTTTTTCCCAGTAATCATGAGACAAAAAATATTCATGAGGAAGGCATGACTGAGGTTGAACAGAAGGCAACATTAATAAAGAACTGTCTACATCTCCCTCCTGCAAAAGTCTATGGGTAGCACCCATCTTTTGATCACACCCACCCCCACCGAAAAAAAAACTCTGACATACCATAAAAGATGGCTGAAAATCCTAAGACCCGGCCTTAGTCAAATGAGAGGAAGAATCATCCCTGCACTGCATCTGTAATTGAAAATGCTAAATACCTTGAAAGAAGCCACAATCTTTGGTGAGGGAGTGGCTTCAAGGGGGAAATGTTCAGCAGAATTCCCGAGAAGGATAGCATGTTTCTTAATAGAGCATGGCAAGTTTGAACTTCAGTAAAATCCCATGCTTGAGGTTATATAAAAGAAGATTGTAGGAAGCTCTCCAAAACCGCAAGAAAAATGGTACTTATAGGGAAAGGAATTAGGGAACACAGAGCCTTCATAAGGACAGAAAAGCAACCATTGGCCCATAGAATTGAGCAAGAGCATCCTGTATGAAAAAGAAATATAGATAATGGAACCAAAAAAATCATGAGTAGAACATTTATATTTTTCTTGTTGGGGGGGGGGGGGGGGGGGGGGGCGATGTGGGTGGATTTGAAAGAGGAATATAGCTTAGCATCAAACAGCTAGCCTGTTCATGCTCATGGTAGCATTGAACACAGTTTTTTCATGTTCATGTCTTCCCTTGGATATATTTGGACCTACATCATATTGAATCATTGACATAAGCCAGCCCTATTCTTTATCCTTTCCCATTATACCTTTTAAATGTTGTTGTGATGAAACATAAATTATTGATAAACCTACCTTAAACACGAAAAGAAATTGAAACGAACCTAATTGGCATTTCATAAACCTATATTATTTTCTTCATTGAGCAGTTAAGTATGAAATAAATCCAGAATTATACCTCAGAAATAAGATGTTTGCTCTTAGAAAACAATAATACTAGTTTGGTTCTTGTTTGATGTTTCATACAATTGATCCTTTCTTTTGAACAGGAAAAAATGTAGGAAATCCTCTGAGAAAATATTCAATGCAAAAATCCAGACAGGCAAGACAAGATTCTAGGTTGAATATAAGTGAAAAATGCTGCTCAGATAAAAGATGTAGTTTGCACCACCAATTTTATTGCAAGAGGTAGCACAACCATTAGAAGCAGAGGAGAGGTTCCTCTACATCCTAGAAAAATAGAAAATTCCTCAAACTAGAAGGTTACACAGAGCCAATTATTCCCTTCCAAGATTCCAGATTAACATGAAGAAGAAGTCTGGACCAAAAATACAGAAAATGTAATGTCTGTTAGCGAATGTGTAGCACCCCGGTAGAGCATTAAATAAAAATAATGAGAAATTAACAAGGAAACCTACGGAAAATACGGTAAGTAAAATTTCAACCAATTTATAAAAATATAGAAAAATTATAATCATGTAGAGGACTAAAAATGTAGGTAATTTGTCTTCTACAGAAAACTCTAATTAAAATCTTAAGCCAGCCGAATGTAGGGAATTAGGGCGAAATTCACGCTTAATTCTATTGGACTTTGGATCGTCTAATTCGAACCTAATACTCAACCAATTGAGCTCAGATCGGATCCTATCGAACGGCCTTGATGAGGAGATCGTTTCCCCTCTGTTTCCCAGCCGAAACCTAAACCCTAGGGGTAGAATTTTGAAGTTGATGGCGGCGGTGGACTCGGTCAAGCGCGAAATCAGCGCGCGGTGGGTTGTGGACTCTATCCAGCCCCCACGTTCGCTCCCAGTTCGAATTTCCTCTATAAAACTAACCCTAGGCCAACCTAGAAACGATTGGATGTTGCGACGGCCGACGAGGAGCACGATCGAGGGAGGATTCCGGCAAGATCTTGGAGTTTTCTTCGCGCGTCCGGCTGGTGTCTTCTTCCCTCTTCTTCCTTAATTAAGATAGGTCCTAGTAGACAAAACCTCAAGCATAATACACTGCTGGATTCGTCTTCAAGTCCCCGTTCTTTTGATAGTAAAAGCCCCAAATTCTGTTTAGTATCATGCGAGTATTGTTTGGTTTAGTCAGGAGCACGTCAGAATTAGGGTCAGCCCTTATCTTCGATTAATGTCGGGATTAGCAGGCTTCAAGTTTTAAAATTAATCAGTTCATAGCATGCATCTTTTCGTTCTCCTTCTAGTAGCATGATTTTGCCCAAATTTCATTCATTACATGCCATGAATTTCGTATTGCAAGTGAGGTCGGTCAAGATCATTGAAGTTCGGGTTCTGTAATTTATACGCGGTCCTAACAGGAACCGCTTATTACTAAGCGGCCCCGCGATAGACCGCTAGCTCCAGAGCGGCGGTCCTGTGTTTGACCGTTTATGTGTTATTCTGCATTCAGACCCCACGTTCAGTGGCGGCCAACTATGGACCGTTTGGAGAGTTGAGCGGCTGCCCGATAGACCGCTTGGGGTGCAGTTGGGTTTCGAACCCCTATGCCCTACACGGCCTATCGATCAACCACTAATCTTGTTCAGCAGTTCTGGTTCGACCGCTTATATCTCGTTGTATTTCTTTTCAAGCATGATTAGTTCTTAATTAAACTAGGCAGGTAACAACCCACAATTAATTGGTAAAAATAAAAGATGATTAATGTTCATCTTGCCTATATTACCTTGATCTTCCTTGTCAATCATATCTTCCTTGCTTTTATTAATCAATGAATGCATAAACTTTAAATTATGTCATGTATCGGAAGGAATTCTTATTAGGGAATGTTTGACAGTCACTCCACTCCGGTGGTGTTGACTGACCGCCATATATCCGTTTTCCGATGTGTTATAGCCCTTTAATCTTATAATGGTTGGGACTCTCCGCCGGATATTCCTTCCGTCGGACTAGGACCTCCATTATGAGACCTCCGTAAGCCCCCGCGAGCCTGGGATTCCCACTAGGACGCCGGGCGGGTTGTACCCCCAAAACCTAAACCTTTGGACTCGATCGAACCGCGTGATTTTTCCCAAGCCCAGAATTGGGGCTGTCCTGTTAATAGCGGCCCTTCTGGGACCGTTCTGTCAGTGAGCGGTTCAGAAATGACCGCTTGTGACTCTGAGCGGCCCTTGGAGTGACCGTGTACTTCCAGCATATGCACCGATCTTCCTGGCTTGTGCATCAACCGCTGGGTGCGTCAACCTCCGTTTGTAAACGGCACCTTTTGGACCGTTCTATGTTGGGTGGCCCATTTAGGACCGTTTACACTTGCTTGAGGCCAGGGACCCTCTCATTCTAAGCGGTCTCCACATTGACCGTTCTCATAGTGGAACGGCCCATTTTGGACCGTTTATACTCTTAACTCTGGGTTTTGTTCAATTGAAGCCCAGTATTGCTTGAAGCGGTCCATACTAGACCGTTCTATTATTCGCACGGGCCTTATTGGACCGTTTACCCTTGGCACCGAGCTGGGTTTTCCTTTGGCCCAGTTCAATCCTCCGCGGTCCAGTATTAGACCGTTTATGTTATAAGCGGCCCACATGAGACCGCGTGGCTTCCGGAGATCGATTTTTCGTGCTTTCATGTGTGCTACTAAAACCCTGGATTTATTCTCATAATTCCAGGATAGCTTGATGAATTCCATTCATTTCCCTGGCCGAATCCAGTGAATGTCTAGACATAACTTGGGATCTTGGATCCACCAAATCAATGTCAACGCACCTTAAGGGCCCGGTCTGGTCCTGAGAAGAGCGCTCGAAAAGTACTAGTGTCCCGGGGAGTTGTAATGACATGGTGAGGCATTGCACCGAGTGCATGACTAACGTGATGTCTATGACATTTCATATTTCGTTCATCTTCTTGAATTCAAGTTAATTAGATTCCTACATGGAATTATCTACATAACTTGCTTATTACATACTTCATTGGCCAGTTCCTGGATATGCTATGTTCATGTTCTTTTATTCTGAGTAATTATCGTCGTTAACCCTTTTTGTTTCATCGCACGACACTAATGTAATTGGTTAATTACTTAAACCTTGCCTGCTATTACCTACTGAGCGTTCGCTCACCCAGTTGTTTTCCCCCTTTTCAGGTAGCTCAGGTGAGGACTCTCAATCTGATGGGGATGGGCAGGTGTGAAGATCGTGGAGCGAGCCAACTAGAAGGCCTTTCGGAGTTGTCCATAGATAGTTTAAGTTTGGAAGATGTAGTATTGTTCAAGATTTGTAATTTTGTTTAAGTCGGTGGCGATGTAACTGTGTTAAGGTGATAGATATTTGAGAATTTTCTCTTGGGTACTTTTGTTGGTGGTTGGCGATACTCGTTGTAATATCCCGAACCCTTCGGATCCCTCTTCTTGGGTCTCGGATCTATTTTCTCGGAGATTTTGTTCTCCTTTTGCCCGGGGTTATCTTTCGGACATTTTTCGGGTTCGAATCCGTGCGTTTCGGATCAGTTTCGGAGGTCCCGGAACGTGTTCCTCGGTTTCCTGTGTTTTTCCCTAACAGGACCTACGGAACCCCGTAGCGGGTGAACCGGGTCGTTCACCTACTCAGGAATGGTACCACAGCGATCAGCGCGTTACAACGATCGCGGTGGTATATTTTCCTATTTTTGGGTATTTTCCGAAATTTTCATATTTTCTATATAAACCCCTATTTTCTTTTTCCTTTTTCCCTTTCTTCTTTCTTCCTCTTCCTTCTTCCTCCCGTGAGCGACCACCCCCTTCCTCTCTCTCTTCGTCCGGCGTGACCGCGGCGGCGCCCCTCCCCGACTGCAGACGGCAGTGAGGTGACGGCGTGGCGGCGACGGCGGCGGCGAGGTGATCGTGGCGGCGTGTGGCTCGTGGGATTTCGTGAAGGAACAAGGGTTCTAAAAGCTTCTTCGCGTTCGGCGACGTTTCGGCAGAGCTCGTGCTCCATTGAGGTAGGGAGACGGATCCCCATGCTCATCCCGTCGTCCCCCGTGATTTGTAGGCCAAGGAGAGGTCGAGAGGGGCGTTTTTGAGCCGGGTAGGGCAAAATCCATGTTTGGGGGTTGTGTGCCGATCTACCGTTTCGTCGCGTTTCGGACCGATTCGAGGGCGTAAATGCATGCTAGGGGCCATAGGGGAGCTTCCCCCTTGTTTTCCCCCTCATCCGTGGATGATCGGGGCGTGGAACGGGTTTTTGGGTTTGTTCCCGCCGGTCCGTTCTCGGGACGATTTGGCGGTCCTTCCAGAGACCGCCAGAGCCTTTGGCGGCCCAGGGTAGGAGCGCCAGAGCCTGTGGCGGCCCAAAGTGGGTGCGCCACAGGGCACTGTTTTATCGGCAGGTCCCCAGGTCTTCTGGCGGCTGCACGACAGACCACCAGAAGAGGTGGCAGCCGAGGGTCAGACCGCCAGAGGGCGAGTTGACCATTGATTTCCGACCGTTGGTTTTCGACCGTTGGAAATTTTTGTGGTGTCGCGGCCTAAGGTACGCCCGCCACATCCATGTGACGGCCCTATATAGGACCGCCATTTCATTCGCAACCCAGGGTGTGGCGGCCCATTGTTGGACCGCTACAGTCCCTGTGGCGGCCCAATTCTCGACCGCCAGACTCTGTGGCGGCCCAAGTGTGGACCGCCAGAGATCTATGTCCGACCGGAGTTATGTTTGCCGATTCGAGCCCCGGGTGAGTGGATCTCGATCCGCGTACTTACCCGTGGTCTGACTGATGCCGGGCATCATGTGGGGGCCACACGTGAGGGTGCCGTGGGATCCCGGGAGGTGGTGTTCTCGGCTCGTGGCGCCGTGAGTCGGTGTCGGTACGAGGAGCGGCCCTTGTACTTTGTCCGGTTTAGACGTTGTTTTCCGTTGACTAGAGAGTCTACTCCTTCAGTGACCCTCCACTAGTCGTAACCTTCCGACACGCGAGTGGTCCCACCAGGGAGTGGTGGCGAGGCTACCCCGAGAGACAGTTTTTAGACTGGTGTCCGTTGGGCCCCACGTCTTGCAGCCAGAGTCCGGCTGAGGGGAAAACCAGTCAGAGAGCCAGACCAGGGACGCGCGGTCTGTGTGTGCACACGTGGTTGGGGGCGGTTGGACCCGCGCTGACGAGCGCGACCCCAGCTACTCACATGTTCTGTGGTTACTAGTACGGTGTCCCCGTTCCACCAGGGGTCGAGGGGGACACTCGAGGCGCGGTTTAAGTCGTCAGTGGACGCATCCGACCTTGCTTCCAGTAGGTTGGTACTCCTGTCTTTGTCTGGTTGTGACTCTTGGGTTTTCTTTGGCTTTTGCCGAGTTGTCTCAGTTTTCGTGCAGTGTGTTCGGTACTAACCGTCGCAGTAGCTTGTAGTTACTTTCCGCGCGGTTTCTCGGTTTGCGAGGTGGGGACCGGATGATCCCTACTGAGCCTTGTGTTTTGAAGCTCATTCCCTGCGTGTTTTCACCGTGTTTCAGGTGAGACGAGGCTTCTGGGGAGCGCTTCAGAGGCTCCACGTGGTTCAGGTGCCCAGGGTTAGTTGCCAGTTGCCAGTTCCAGTTCCGGGGTATGCCCCGCGTAGTTGTACTTTTCTCTTTGGACTGTACTAGTTGTGGACTACTGTCTTTTTAGACTATTGTTATTTTTGTGGACCATGTAATTTAATTAATGTTATTTATTGCTTCCTGCTTAATTCAATTAATCTGCGTAGCTCTGCAATTATTTTAGATTCTTGTGTATCTCCACACCATCCTTTCAACCCTTCCGAGTCTTCGGGCTCGTGGGTGGCGGTTCGAGATTCGGGCTATCGGGCCTTCCCGGTGTTCGGATTTCGGGTCGTTACAGCTGGTATCAGAGCACGGTTGTGGATATATATAAGAATCGTAAATAGTTGCAGTGGTCCAGTAGTCCACAATGATGATGTACAGTCGACACTGGCTTAGGGCATCGTGTGTTTTATTGATTCTGTTGTTTTCCGTGTCTTCTGTCTGTTTACAGGTAGGCGAGTATGGCTTCGAGGCGGAGGACTCGCTCTCAGCAGGGACAGTCGACAGGAGAGCAGGAGGAGCAAAGCAGAGTGCCACCAGTTACCAACCAGGCAGGGGATGCAGCGAGAGTTTCGGGGGCCGAGGATTTCTTTCGGAGTATGTTTCAGGCCATGGCTCAGCAGTTTGGCGGTGATGCTGGTGAGGGTTCGTCGGCTCGGGCTGGACCCAGTCGCGCTGTGAGGGACTTCTTGCAGTTTCACCCACCCTATTACGAGGGCCAGCCAGATCCCGATGTGGCCAGGCGATGGCTTGATGAGATGGAGAGAGTGTTCAGTTCCATGCGCTGTGCTGAGGAGGACATGGTGATGTTGGCTTGTAACCAGTTGCAGGGTACGGCTCGGGATTGGTGGTCTTCAGAGTGGAAGACGTCCTTTCGGTCTCGTCCCCTTCAGGAGATCGTGTGGAAGCACTTTGTTACGGTCTTCGAGCGTACTTACTGCCCATCCTACGTTGGTACGCAGAAGATGCGTCAGTTTTTGGAGCTGGTTCAGGGCGACATGTCAGTGTTGCAGTACAGGGCTCGGTTTATGGAGTTAGGCCGTTATGCTCCCCATATCATGGAGCATTAGGGAGTGAAGACGGAGCAGTTCGTTCAGAGTTTGAGGTAGGAGTTGAGGCACCTCTTGATGGCGAACGCTGCTACTGATTTGGAGACAGCGCCTGGTGTGGCGGCATCTTTGGAGCTAGATATGCAGAAGGTCCGAGGACTGGGAGGCCAGGGGCAGTCCCAGTCAGGCCGTAGTCAGCACACGGCTACCCAGCAGCAGAGTACTTTCCAGCATACTGTGGGTAGTTCGGGAGCGTCGACACCGGCAGCGTCAGCGGCAGGATCTGCGTCTTTTGGCTCCAAGTTCAAGAAGTTTCTCAAGAAGGGCTTTGGTAAGAAGCGTAAGGATCAGAGGCAGGCGTCTTCGGGCAGTGTGCAGCAGTCGGTCCCTTTTCAGCGTCAAGATCAGTGGGTGGATCGCGGGGATTGTGTCCCCGGTGTGGCGAGTCGCATCCAGGCAGGCAGTGCACGGCGCCGGTGATTTGTTTCAGGTGTGACCAGCTAGGGCATATGGCGCGGGATTGCCCTCAGAGGCCGCAGCAGCAGCAGTTTCCTCCGCAGCAGCAGTACCCTCAGTAGCAGAGGCAGCAGCAGCAGGGGCAGTATCCGGCGCTACCCAAGTCAGCGAGTGTGGGAGGCAAGCAGAGATCCCGAGGCCAAATTACACACATGACCAGGGCAGAGGCAGTGGCGTCACAGCTCGTGGAAGATACCGTTCGGATTTTGGGTTGTGCGGCTCGAGTTTTGTTTGATTCTGGCGCGTCTCATTCGTTTATTTCGGAGGATTTCGCGTTGAGTATTGAGGAGCCGGTGACCCAGTTGTCCTGTGATTTGACAGTGGAGTTGCATTCTGGTGATTTTATGATCACTCCGTATTATTTTGATGAGGTTCCTGTGTGAGTTGAAGAGCGGAGTTTGCCGGCCAGGCTTTATGCGTTGCCACTTCAGGACTTTGATGTGATTTTGGGCATGGATTGGCTCGAGGCACATCATGCTTTGGTGGATTGTGGTTCGAAGAGGGTTTATTTCCGGCGACTTCGTGGACCCACCTTCTATTTCCAAGGTATTAGGTCTTCCTCTTCCCGCTTTCTTATTTCGGCTATTAGGGCTTGTCGTTTGCTTGATGCGGGTTGTCAGGGTTTTCTCGCTTTTGTGGTCGTAGTGGACCGGTCGGAACCGGATGTGGAGAACATTCCGGTGGTGTGCGAGTTTTTCGATATTTTTCCCGAGGACCTACCTGGATTGCCTCCCCAGCAGGAGATTGATTTTGTGATTGAGATTGTGCCTGGTACGGGACCTTTGTCGAAGGCTCCTTACCGTATGGCTCCCGCTGAGTTGAGAGAGTTGCGAGCGCAGTTACAGGAGTTGCTGGCCAAGGGGTATATTCGTCCTAGTTTTTCCCCTTGGGGTGCGCCAGTGTTGTTCGTGAAGAAGAAGGATGGTAGTCTGAGGCTGTGCATTGACTACCGGCAGCTGAACGAGGTGACCGTTAAGAACAAGTATCCGTTGCCGCGGATTGATGACTTGTTCGACCAGCTTCAGTCTGCTCGAGTGTTCTCGCGGATTGATTTGCGGTCCAATTATTATCAGTTGCGGATTCGAGAGTCTGACGTGGAGAAGACTGCTTTTAGCTCGAGATACGGGCATTATGAGTTTCTGGTGATGCCGTTTGGGCTCACCAATGCCCCCGCAGCGTTTATGGATTTGATGCAGAGGGTGTTCCGTCCTTTACTTGGACGAGTTCGTGGTCGTGTTTGTGGACGACATCCTTGTGTATTCGCAGTCTGCTGATGAGCATGCGTATCATTTGAGGGTTATGTTGCAGACTTTGCGAGATCACCAGTTGTATGCTAAGCTCAGCAAGTGTGAGTTTTGGCTTCACGAGGTGCACTTTTTGGGACCACATGACCACGGATTTTGTGGTGGGATTGCCGAGGACTCCGAGTGGGCAGGATAGTATTTGGTTGCTGGTGGATAGACTGACGAAGGTGGCTCGGTTGTTACCGGTCAAGGTCAGCTGGAGTGTGTCCAAGTTGGCTCGTCTTTATGTGGAGCGGATCGTTCCTTTGCATGGAATTCCCATTTCCATTGTGTCCGATCGAGATCCGCGTTTCACTTCTGAATTCTGGAGGAGTTTCCAGCGAACTCTTAGCACGGAGTTAGCGTTTAGCTCAACGTATCATCCTCAGTCAGATGGTCAGTCGGAGAGGACCATTCAGACGTTAGAGGATATGTTGAGATCCTGTTGCCTGGAATGGTAAGGGAGTTGGATTCACCATCTACCATCGGTGGAGTTTGCCTACAACAACGGCTATCATTCGAGCATTGGGATGGCTCCTTATGAGGCGTTGTACGGGAGACCGTGTCGAACTCCACTCGATTGGTCTGAGATTGGTGAGCGTGTTGTGACGGGACCGGAGCTGGTGCAGCAGTGCATTGATGTGGTGCATCTGGTCCGTCAGAACATGTTGGCGGCGCAGAGTCGGCAGAAGAGTTATGTCAATTGGAGAAGGCAGCCACTCTGTTTTGCGGTCGGTGACCGTGTATTTCTGAGGGTTTCTCCCATGAAGGGAGTGATGAGATTTGGACATCGTGGGAAGTTGAGTCCCCGCTATGTTGGTCCTTTCCTCATCGTGGAGCGCATTGGCGAGGTTGCTTATCGGTTGCAGCTACCTCCTGAGTTTGCAGCGGTGCATGACGTGTTCCATGTCTCGATGTTGAGGAAGTATATGCCCGATGTTTCTCATGTGTTGTAGGAGTCGGTTTGGCCCGAGGTGACTCCCGATCTGTCTCTACCGGAGTTCCCTATCCGTATTGAGGATCGGCGAGAGCAGCACCTACGGAACAAGGTTATCCCGTTGGTTAAGGTGGTGTGGCAGCCGCACTCTGGTGGTGAAGCTTCTTGGGAGCGTGAGGACGAGATGTGTCAGCAGTTCCCTTACCTGTTCGAGTGAGTACCCCTTTTCTTCCCCTATGCTTTGTTTTAAATTTCGAGGACGAAATTTGTTTAAGGGGGGAGGGCTGTAATATCCAGGACCCTTCGGATCCCTCTTCTTGGGTCTCGGATCTATTTTCTCGGAGATTTTGTTCTCCTTTTGCCCGGGGTTATCTTTCTGATAATTTTCGGGTTCGGATCCGTGCGTTTCGAATCAGTTTCGGATGTTCCGGAACGTGTTCCGCGGTTTCTAGTGTTGTTCCCTGACAGGACCTACGGAACCCCGTAGCGGGTGAACCGGGTCGTTCACCTACTCAGGAATGGTACCACAGCGATCAACGCATTCCAACGATCGCGGTGGTATATTTTCCTATTTTTGGGTATTTTCCGAAATTTTCGGATTTTCTATATAAACCCCTATTTTCTTTTTTCTTTTTCCCTTTCTTCTTCTTTCTTCCTCTTCCTTCTTCCTCGCGTGAGCGACCACCCCCTTCCTCTCTCTCTCTTCGTCCGGCGTGACCACGGCGGCGCCCCTCCCCGGCTGCAGACAGCAGTGAGGTGACGGCGTGGCGACGACGGTGGTGGCAAGGTGATCGTGGCGGCGTGTGGCTCGTGGGATTTCGTGAAGGAACGAGGGTTCTAAAAGCTTCTTCTTCGCATTCGGCGGCGTTTCGGCGGAGCTCGTGCTCCATTGAGGTAGGGAGACGGATCCCCATGCTCATCCCGTCGTCCCCCGTGATTTGTAGGCCGAGGAGAGGTCGAGAGGGGCGTTTTTGAGCCGGGTAGGGCAAAATCCATGTTTTGGGGGTTGTGTGCGGATCTACCGTTTCGTTGCGTTTCGGACCGATTCGAGGGCGTAGATGCATGCTAGGGGCCATAGGGGAGCTTCCCCCTCATCCGTGGATGATCGGGGCGTGGAAGGGGTTTTTGGGTTTGTTCACGCCGGCCCATTCTCGGGACGATTTGGCGGTCCTTCCAGAGACCGCCAGAGCCTTTGGCGGCCTAGGGTAGGAGCGCCAGAGCCTGTGGCGGCCCAAGGTGGGTGCGCCACAGGGCACTGTTTTGTCGGTAGGTCCCCAGGTCTTCTGGCGGCTGCACGACAGACCGCCAGAAGAGGTGGCGGCCGAGGGTCAGACCGCCAGAGGGCGAGTTGACCATTGATTTCGGACCGTTGGTTTTCGACTGTTGGGAGTTTTTGGGGTGTGGCGGCCTAAGGTACGCCCGCCACATCCATGTGACGGCCCTATATAGGACCGTCATTTCATTCGCAACCCAGGGTGTGGCGGCCCATTGTTGGACCGCTACAGTCCCGGTGGCGGCCCAATTCTGGACCGCCAGACTTTGTGGCGGCCCAAGTGTGGACCGCCAGAGATCTATGTCTGACCGGAGTTATGTTTTGCCGATTCGAGTCCCGGGTGAGTGGATCTCGATCCGCGTGCTTACCCGTGGTCTGACTGATGCCGGGCATCATGTGGGGGCCACACGTGAGGGTGCCGTGGGATCCCGGGAGTTGGTGTTCTCGGCTCGTGGCGCCGTAAGTCGGTGTCGGTACGAGGTGCGGCCCTTGTACTTTGTCCGGTTTAGACGTTGTTTTCCGTTGACTAGAGAGTCTACTCCTTCAGTGACCCTCCACTAGTCGTAGCCTTCCGACACACGAGTGGTCCCACCAGGGAGTGGTGGCGAGGCAACCCCGAGAGACGGTTTTTAGACTGGTTTTCAGACTGGTTTTCGTTGGGCCCCACGTCTTGCAGCCAGAGTCCGGCTGAGGGGAAAACCAGTCAGAGGGCCAGACCAGGGACGCGCGGTCTGTGTGTGCACACGTGGTTGGGGGCGGTTGGACCCGCGCTGACGAGCGCGACCCCAGCTACTCACTTGTTCTGTGGTTACTAGTACGGTGTCCCCGTTCCACCAGGGGTCGAGGGGGACACCCGAGGCGCGGTTTAAGTCGTCAGTGGACGCATCCGGCCTTGCTTCTAGTGGGTTGGTACTCCTGTCTTTGTCTAGTTGTGACTCTTGGGTTTTCTTTGGCTTTTGCCGAGTTGTCTCAATTTTCGTGCGGTGTGTTCGATACTAGCCGTCGTAGTAGCTTGTAGTTACTTTCCGCGCGATTTCTCGGTTTGCGAGGTGGGGACCGGATGATCCCTACTGAGCCTTGTGTTTTGAGGCTCATTCCCTGCGTGTTTTCACCGTGTTTCAGGTGAGACGAGGCTTCTGGGGAGCGCTTCAGAGGCTCCACGTGATTCAGGTGCCCAGGGTTAGTTGTCAGTTGCCAGTTTCGGGGTATGCCCCGCGTAGTTGTACTTTTCTCTTTGGACTGTACTAGTTGTGGACTACTGTCTTTTTAGACTGCTGTTATTTTTGTGGACCATGTAATTTAATTAATGTTATTTATTGCTTCCTGCTTAATTCAATTAATCTGCGTAGCTCTGCAATTATTTTAGATTCTTGTGTATCTCCACACCATCCTTTCAACCCTTCCGAGTCTTCGGGCTCGTGGGTGGCGGTTCGAGATTCGGGCTATCGGGCCTTCCCGGTGTTCGGATTTCGGGTCGTTACACTCGTTATGTTTAATTAGTTAGAAATTTAAATGGTTATTTTGGAAAGTATTTTTTTCCTTTTGCTATGGTATGATGTTGAAGTTATGTAATCGCTAACGCAAGACACAGCATGTCTGGAAATCAACATATTTTAAGTTTCTACTGATACGTCCTGATATTCCGCGTCGAGGCGTGACAATTTGAATGGTATCAGAGCTATACCCCAACCGGAAGTGTGGGAACATGGCACCATGCAGGACAAAGTGCTACGCTATGGGAGCCACCTCTTGAACCCGCAATAAGACAAAGTGCTACATAGTGGGAGCCACTTCTTGAGCCTGTAGGGGCCACCTCTAGAGTCCTACCTGCCTGGTGGGTTGATTGCATGATTGCGTGCTATATGTGCCCGCGACGAGGACGTCGCCTATATAAGAGGGGTAGATTGTGACACCCTCAAATATAGCTAAGTTGTACTCTATATCACCGAGGCGCCTTTTGAAGTATCGGCTCAGTTCTTGAAAAGAACTCCGAAGTTAAGCGTGCTTAATAGGGGAGTAACTGGGATGGTGTTGGACCCCACAATATTCATTAAAGAAATTTCTGACTAATTTCAGAACCAAGATGAAGTAAATAAATTAAAGCTGCATGATGGTTTGAAGAAGATTTAAAACTTAGACCATCACACATGGGTCAAGCCCAAATGCCCTTGGCATTACGTCGGGCAATGTGTTATATAAGAGGACTGCATGTATTTTCATAAGGGAATTCCTTCAAACAGTTGAAATTAACTCCCCCAAAATCCGGCGTCAAGCGATTCAAATCGCAGCCGTTATAGTGGATTGGAGTTTAAACGCCTCGGCACCCTATTGGGCGAAGATCAATACAAGGAGCAGTGTGTTTTTAACACACGGGAATTTCATCGAACACTTGAAGTAACTCCCCTAAATGACGGCGATAAGTGATGTAAATCATAGCCGTCATAATGGGTTTAAGTTTAAATGTTCTCAACATCTCATTGGGTGAAGTTTCATGCAAAGACTAGTGTGTTTTAACACACGGGCATTTCATCAAACACATGGCGGGCATGTTAAAATCACACACCTACGCTGCAAGGAGTCAATTAAATAGCAGCCCCCGACGTCCAAGAGATGTTTCTAAGGGACCACAAGCGTATCCCTGTGCTCCAGTGACAAGGACAGCAATACGGGTCCGAGAAATCAACAAAGGTCAAAAGAAAAAGACCGCCGGTTCTCTGTTCTGCTGAGAGGAGCAGAAGGCTTAAAAAATGGTGGAAAAGGACAGCAGGGCAGGCTTTTATAGCTTTTTAAAAAAGTTCATTGGACTGGGGAAAGGGCCGCCCCTTTTTGAACAAACCCGGGAGGCTCACCTCCGGGTTCTGCACACCCGGAGGTGCCCACCTCCGGGTCTGCAAACCCGCAGGTGTCCACCCCCGGGTTTCCTCCTCCACGCAGTCTGAAAAAAAAAAAAGAGCAGCAACGGAAGCAGGTAAAAGAAGACCCGGAGGTGCCCACCTCCGGGTGTTGCAGACCGGGGGAGCCACCCCGGGCGCTGCAGACCCGGGGGTGGTCCCTCCGGGTGCTGTCCACCCATGGGAGAGGGTCCATCGACCCCTCCCCTTTGTCTCTCTGCTGTGCTGTGCGCAGAAACCAAAAAAAAGAAAGGGGAGCCAGCAAAAAAAAAAAGGAAGAAAGAAACCCGGAGGGAGGTCCCTCGGGTCTGCAGACCAGGGGATGCCTCCGCCGGTGCCCTTTATTCCCTCTCTCACATGCATGCAGCAAAACAAAACAGACAGAAGAGGGGAGACGAAGGGGCAGAAATATCTGGAGATGCAGCCTCCGGGTTTGCTCTCCCACTCCCTATAAAAGGGAGCCAAAGCCAAAGGGGAAAAGAGGAGAAGACCGAAAGAGCAAGAAGTCCACAGCCGCGGGGAAGAGAGTCAGCAGCAGCAGGTGCAGAGACAAAGACAACTTTTTCTACCATCTTGTGGGAGTAGTGGAGCACTCAGGAAGCATGAGAGGAGGCCACTACGTTGCTTATGTGAGAAAGGAGAAAAGCACAGAGATATTGCTTCATTTTCTATGATGGCAAAAGAACCCTTGTTGTAGGATGGGGTGGCAAAACCCTGTACGACTTGGGGAGCCCAAAGCTAGCCCCTTCCTTCCTTGTTCATGCTCCAAGAGTGAACTGTTTACCCTGCAATGTTCACAGCATGACAGAGTCGCAGGCCAGCCATCCTGCTGAATTGAAGGGGGGTTACTCAGATTGCTCCTTGGAATTAGTTGGCACAAATTCTGTAGTATTACATAATTTTGTCAGAAGGAGAAACCAAAGAGAGAACAAGAAGAAAAGGAGAGAACAAGAAGAAAATAAGAGGACAAGAAGCAAGAAGACAAGCACAGCATACAGAGTTTCTTTTTAAAAAAAAAATAGGTCTGGGAACAGCAGCAGGAGGATGGCCTGCTGCGAAGAGACCAGGGGAGGCCCATGTAGTTGATGGCTTGTTTAATATGAAAAGTGGTATAGTCACCACAGAGAAGGCCCCCTTGAGAGTTCCAGTCACCTCTTTTGGGAGTGGTGAGCCTAAGAAACTGCTCATCTAATGTTATGAAGAAGTTATACAATGAAAGTGCATGTGTTGTAGATTTGGAAGGTTCATGTGAAAATGCCAAAATCAGTATAATGTCTGTGCTACATATTTTCATGTGAAAATCAGAAAACGTGAATGAGATAAATGGCAGACTCAACTACATAAATGACTGGGTTGCAAATTTTCATGTGAAAGTCAAACAAAATGGACTAGATGAATGTCTGTGCTGCAGATAGAAAAATGATGCTTGTGCTGCAGATGAAAAGGGACAGTCAGAATGTACCCGAGGGAAATCAAAGGGAGAAAAAAAATGGATAAAAGTCCAAGGTTCTGAAAGATGTGCAGAAAATTACATGAAATCATGGCATATGAAAAATTATAGAAACAGCCCCACTGTAGGGAGAATTGCATGAAAATCTCTTACTGTCCTGTTGTGCATTCAAATGCTATAGTAACAGATGACACATCTTTCCTTTACATTGATAAGAGAAAGCTACCCACTGAGGTAGCTCATTATATGGTTGAAAATGGAGTTGTGATTCGGGAATATAATGCAGTTGAATCGGATGTAGCTTCACCTGCATCTGGACAACTATCATATTCTTATGTTGTCCAGCAAGGTGAATCAAAACCTAGCAATACTGTAGAACATGGGTTGGATGGGATTGATTCCACCGTGCAGATTGAAAATGAAGCTGAGGAGAGAAGCACATAAAAAAGAGCTTCACATGGCCTACAGTAGAGCTTCACATGGCCTACAGTACAGCACAACATATAGCCTGCAGTAAGCAATGATGAAGGGTTGGGTATAGTCACCACAAAAGGCTCCTTTTTGGAAGTTTTGGTCACCTCCTTTGAGAGTGGTGAGCCTAAGAGATGTGTCACCTCCTAAGCCATAAAAAGGCCCCTTGTGCAAATCGTAGTTGTACATGGGAAGGGACAATGTTGAACTACTGTACATGGAAAGTAAATGCATACTAGGAAAATCAAATGTATATGCAAGGGAAAGGAAAAATAAGGTGAAGATACATTTAAGGAGAAATCAAAATGATAGAGGGGAAAATCAAAATGGTGTTACTATCATGATGAGAAATTGAAGATAAGCTCTTGGTTGGTCGGCAAATTGTAGGAAAGTCCTATACTGTCAGAAAATTGCAGAAATACCGTCAGTAGTCAAAAAATTATAGAAATACCCTAGTGAGTGGAAAATTACAGAAATACCCCTGGTGGTCACAAAATTACAGAAATAACCCTGGTGGTTAGAAAATTGCAGAAATACCCCGATGGCGGAAAAATTACAAAAATACCCCTGGTGGGTAGAAAATTACAAAAATACCCTCGGTGGTGGGAAAATTACAGAAATATCTCCGATGGCAGGAAAATTTCAGAAATACCCCCGATAACGGGAAGATTACAGAAATGCCTTGATGACGGAAAAATTACAAAAATACCCTCAATGGTGGAAAATTGCAAAAGGACCATGAGATATCAAAAAATTGTGAAAATACCACAGTTGTGGGAAAGTTGCATGAAAGTCATTACCCGATCCAGAAACTACACAAGTTCAAGGTTTGTCTCAAAATCACCAAAAAATGGTTGTCGCCGTTTACACGACTCGGTGGAGCGAGACCACGCCCCTTCCCTGAAGCGGTGTGCGCTCTCCTGAGTTCGGCCTATGGCTAACCATCTAAAGCCCATCTATCTATTTCATGGCCAAGGGCTTTCATGTCCGGAAACTCAGAAATTGATGAAATTGTAAATAAACCCTGAAAAGTCAAGAAAATTCATACTCGGAATACCCAAGAAGTCAGAAAGTGACGGGGTTATCTCCGAGAAGTCAGAATGATAGATATGCTCAAAAAGTCAAGACATTATGGGGTTATCTCCGAGAAATCAAGAAATGTCAAATATATGTCGAAAAGTCAGAATGACAAGAATGCCCAGGAAGTCGAGATATGACGGGGCTATCTCCAAGAAAGTAAGGAACTGCAAAAATATCCCAAAGTTTGGGAAAGCTGCAGAAATACCCTGATGGAGGAAAATTACAAATATACCCTGCCTCAGGTGGGAAGGTCCTTTATGGACACCAAGGTAACTTAAGGGTCCAATTACAATCAAAAGAGTGATTATGGCCATGAAGCAACTCCGACGGACCGACAGTGATCATCTTGGCGATCCAATGGTCCGATCCTGACGGAATTCAAGTTCAACCGTCCGTAGGGGACAAAAGTAAATTCAATGACCTGATCAGGACGAAAGCAAATTCAAATATCTAAATGTTGATTGAAGCAAATTCAAAGGCTCTGGTTGTGACCGGATCCTGAAGAACCGATTGTAATTCCAATTATATATGTTCAAGAAATGAAGTCTTCAAATTTCTTTGTAAGAGTATGTACCCGTAATGGGTGATCGTCAAGATCATTTATGTCACAACGTATAGAGGCAAAAGGCGTTCTTCGACAGTTAATCAAAAGTGTTCGGACTTGTACCGATGTAAATTAACACCGACTTCGGTCGGTGGGGAAAAGTCCAGTACACGAACCCTAAATCGTCTGATAAACCAAAACAGCGCGGAATTAACAAATATGTCAAAATATACGACATATTCATCCAGCGAAATCGGATGTCCGAAATTTTTCGCGTGTAAACAGATGGGTGACCTCCCGGGAAGTCCCCCATTCTGAAACCGATCACTGTTAGAAAGGGACAAAACCGTGAGGCCGGTAGGCCAAAACGGACAATACCTCGACGGTATAGAGTACGGGACGTGATAGAATGGTATCAGAGCCTAGGTTTTCTAAGGTTCCTAGGTTCCCTAGTGGTGTTATAGAACCGTGACTAGTTAAAAGTTTAAGAATCCAACCCAGTGAGATTGGGTAGAGACTCGGGTTAAGTTAATAATTAACCCTAGAAATTCCAGTTAGGTTGTTCTAACTTAATTATTTCACGTGTAGGGTTCGTCTCAATGGCGGCAGAACGTGCTAAATGGAGAGACACGCAGCGTACGGTGCAAGGCTTGACTCAGGCCCTTCAGCAAGTGGCCCAGGGAGGAGCAGCACACCAAGGAGCTGGTGATCTTCACCGAAATTTCAGAGGCTTGAATCCCCCGCGTTTTGGTGGATCGGCGGATCCCGATGAAGCTGAGAATTGGCTAAAAGAGATAGAGCAGATTTTTAGAATAATGCAGTGCAACGACCAAGATCGAGTTCTTCTGGCAACTTTCCAGTTATAACGGGATGCACGTGCTTGGTGGGAAGCAGTTGAAGCTACACTCGGAAATCGACGTGCAACATGGGACGAATTCAAGGAACATTTCAATAACAAGTATTGTTCAGATCGTGCTCAGGAGAAGAAGAAGGCGGAGCTCGCTGCTCTGAAATAGAGGAACTTGTCGGTTGCAGAATACGAAGCCCAGTTTGCCAGACTATCCCGTTATGCAACGCACTTGGTATCCACCGAGAAGATGAAGGCCAAGCGTTTTATGAACGGATTGAAGCTCCATTATATCAACCAGTTAGCACCTTTGGAAATTCAGACCTATGCAGAGATGGTGAGAAAAGCTCAAGTTCTTGAAGATATATTAGAGATGACTGAGAGGATTCGAGGAAAGAACCCTAAGAAGGAGCAGACCACTAGTTCCGGGAACTTTAAACCCGGTAATGGCAAGAAGAGACCCAACGGTGGGTCTAGCTCATGGAAAGGCAAGGCGCCGAAGAATGATGAGAAGAAGCCTGGCCCGATTGTACCGTCCAAGGCCCTTTGCAAGTACTGTGACTGTCCAGGTCACAAGATAGAGGAATGTTGACGCAAGTTAGGCGCTTGTTTACGCTGCGGAAGCCGGGACCATCGTATTCCTGAGTGTCCCCTCTTGTCCGATCAAGCTACACCGAATAAGCCACAAGGAGGTCAGCAGCGCCAGGGCAAGCTTCAAGCCCTATAGGAAGATGAGGCTGGAACCACCGAGGAGGGTGTACTTGTTGAAGGTACACTTGTTTTTCATGATAAGTCAGCATTTGTTCTATTTGATACCGGAGCAACGCATTCTTTTATTTCCCGGAGTTTTGCTAAGTCTTTAACGGTGAGCCCTGTGTTAATGAATTCTCTACTGGAAATTTTAACCCCTATTGGTTCAAGATCAGCAATTAAATATTACTACCCTTCTAGTAAGGTTATGGTTTGTGGGCAGAATATGCCGGCTGATTTGGTTTGTATGGAAATGAAGGATTATGATGTAATCCTAAGAACTGATTGGTTGGCTAGATATGAGGCCAATGTCCATTGTAGCACTAGATCTGTGTCTTTTTCTAGACATCCTGAGCTCTCTTTTATTGGAGTTAGGCGCTCTAAATCTGTGCCACTTATCTCGACCCTTCGAGCTGAGAAGTTATTGAAGAAAGGGTGTGAGGCTTTTCTAGCCTTGGTTTCTTTAACCCCTAAGAAGGAGATTGAGATTAAGGACATTCCTGTTGTTCGAGACTTTCCAGATGTCTTTCCTGAGGATTTGCCGGGACTTCCGCCTGAGAGAGAGGTAGTCTTTTCTATTGATCTAATTCCCAGCGCGTCCCATGTTTCTAAGGCTCCGTATCGTATGTCTCCTGCGGAGTAGCGACAATTAATGGAGTTGCTCGAGAAGGTGTTTATTCGTCCAAGTACATCCCCGTGGGGAGCCCCAGTATTGTTTGTCCGGAAGAAAGATGGTTCGATGAGATTGTGCATTGACTACCGGCAATTAAACCAGCTTACTATCAAGAACAAATATCTATTGCCGAGGATCGATGAACTGTTCGATCAGATAGCGGGAGCACAATATTTTTCTAAGATTGATCTTCGATCCGGATACCATCAGCTGCGGATCAAGGACGATGATATCTTTAAAATAGCTTTCCGTAGCAGGTATGGGCATTTTGAATTTATAGTAATGCCTTTTGGACTAACGAATGCCCCTGCAGCTTTCATGCAGTTGATGAATAGTGTGTTCCGGCCTTACTTAGATCAGTGGGTTGTGGTATTTATCGATGATATTCTAAGAATGAGGAGGAGCATGCTGAGCATTTGAGGATGGCGTTACGGCTATTGAGAGATCATCAGTTGTATGCCAAGTTTAGCAAATGTGATTTCTGGCTACAGGAAGTGTCTTTTCTGGGACATATTATCACTAAGGAAGGTATATCCGTTGACCCTTCTAAAGTGGAGGCAGTAAAGAACTGGGATAGGCCTGCAAATGTAACTGAAGTAAGGAGTTTTCTAGGCTTGGCAGGCTATTATCGGAGATTTATTAAAGATTTCTCTAAGATTGCAGTACCTCTGACAAGATTAACCTGCAAGGAGAACCGATTTAAGTGGTCGGAAGATTGTGAACGGAGTTTTCAGACTCTGAAGGAGTGTTTGACCACTGCCCCTGTTTTAGCTTTGCCTTCTGGAGAAGGAGGTTTTGTAGTTTACACTGATGCTTCAGGTATTGGTTTAGGATGTGTGCTTATGCAACATGGGAAGGTGATAGCTTACTCTTCTAGACAGTTAAGGAAGTACGAAGAGAATTATCTTGTCCATGATTTGGAGTTAGCAGCTGTAGTTTTTGCCTTGAAAATTTGGAGGCACTACTTGTATGGAGAAACATTCACGGTATTCTCGGATCATAAGAGTTTGAAATACTTGTTTTCTCAAAAGGAACTTAACATGAGGCAGAGAAAGTGGCTGGAATATTTGAAGGATTTTGATTTCTCTATTGAGTACCATCCTGGAAAAGATAATGTGGTGGCAGATGCCTTGAGCCGCAAGCCAAAAGCAAAAATGTCAAATCTCATGTTGCAAGAATGGAGATTGCTAGAACAGTTAGCTAGTTTGGATCTCAATATTAGTGAGGATCGGGTCATGATCGCTCAATTTCAGCTTCGTCCAGAGTTATTGATGGAAATCAAGTCCTTGCAAGAAAATGATCCGAAGCTGGTAGAGATCAAGGAAAGTCTAAGTAATAGACCTGATTTTATTTTAGCCGATGACGGAAGATTGTTATTCCAAGGAAGGACCTGTGTACCTGAGATAGCCGAAGTAAAAAGCAAGATCCTTGAGGAAGCCCATAGGTCCAGGTATACTATTCATCCTGGAGGTACTAAGATGTAGCGAGATTTGAAAAGATCTTTTTGGTGGCCGAACATGAAAAAGGAAGTCGCAGAATTTGTAAGCAGATGCTTAGTATGTCAGCAAGTCAAGGCTCAACATTTCAGACCCGCAGGGAAGTTAAAGCCGCTCGATATACCACAATAGAAGTGGAAAAGTATCGGCATGAATTTTATCATGGGTCTACCTAGAACCCGTGGTGGATTTGATGCAATATGGATCATTGTTGATAGACTGACTAAGTCTGCTCATTTCTTGTCCATTAAGTCCAAGTGGACAGTTGATGTTTTGGCTGCTCTGTATATGAAAGAAGTTGTAAGACTTCCCGGAATCCCAGTAAGCATTGTGTCAGATAGACCCCAGGTTTACTTCACATTTCTGGAAAGGACTGCAATAATCCTTGGGAACCCGTCTGAATTTCAGCACTGCCTTTCATCCTCAGACAGATGGACAGACTGAGAGAACCAATCAGATCGTGGAAGATATGTTAAAAGCCTGCATGATTGATTTTAGAGGCAGTTGGCATGAGCACTTGACTTTGATCGAGTTCGTCTACAATAACAGTTACCAGTCCAGTATCCAGATGGCTCCGTTCGAGGCCCTTTATGGGAGGAGTTGTCGATCACCATTGTGTTGGGATGAGATAGGAGAGAAACAATGGCTAGGACCGGATCTCATTTAGGAATCATCCAAGAACATCCGCATTATTCGAGAACGTCTGCAAGTGGCACAATCAAGACAGAAAAGTTACGCTGATAACAGAAGAAGAGCCTTGGAGTTTCAGATAGGCGAGCATGTATTCCTAAAGGTTTCGCCAATGAGAGGAATTCGAAGGTTTGGCATTCATGGCAAGCTAAGTCCGAGATATGTTGGCCCTTTCGAGATTTTGGAAAGAGTGGGAGAGGTTGCTTATAGATTGGTTTTACCCCTCAATTATCTAGAGTACACAATGTTTTCCACGTATCTATGTTACGGAAATATGTTTATGACCCCACTCACATCATTCAACATGAAGATCTGGAGTTGAAGGAAGATTTGACTTATGAAGAAAGACCTATCAAGATTTTAGACCAGAAACAGTAGCAACTCAGGAATCGTTCCATACCTATGGTCAAGGTTCAGTGGAGCCGACGTGGAACTGAAGAAGCTACTTGGGAGTCTGAAGATGCTATCTGAAAGCAATACCCCGATTTATTCTAAGGTCAGTTACCTGACTCCCCAATTCAATAAGTGCAGTGAATTTGGAGGACCAAATTCCTTAAAGTGGGGGAGGGTGTAGCACCCCGGTAGAGCATTAAATAAAAATAACGAGAAATTAACAAGGAAACCTACGGAAAATACGGTAAGTAAAATTTCAACCAATTTATAAAAATATAGAAAAATTATAATCATGTAGAGGACTAAAAATGTAGGTAATTTGTCTTCTACAGGAAACTCTAATTAAAATCTTAATCCAGCTGAATGTAGGGAATTAGGGCGAAATTCACGCTTAATTCTATTGGACTTTGGATCGTCTAATTCGGACCTAATACTCAACCAATTGAGCTCAGATCGGATCCTATCGAACGGCCTTGATGAGGAGATCGTTTCCCCTCTGTTTCCCAGCCGAAACCTAAACCCTAGGGGTAGAATTTTGAAGTTGATGGCGGCGGTGGACTCAGTCAAGCACGAAATCAGCGCGCGGTGGGTTGTGGACTCTATCCAGCCCCCACGTTCGCTCCTAGTTCGAATTTCCTCTATAAAACTAACCCTAGGCCAACCTAGAAACGATTGGATGCTGCGACGGCCGACGAGGAGCACGATCGAGGGAGGATTCCGACAAGATCTTGGAGTTTTCTTCGCGTGTCCGGCCGGTGTCTTCGTCCCTCTTCTTCCTTAATTAAGGTAGGTCCTAGTAGACCAAACCTCAAGCATAATACACCGTTGGATTCGTCTTCAAGTCCCCGTTCTTTTGATTGGTAAAAGCCCCAAATTCTATTTAGTATCATGCGAGTATTGTTTGGTTTAGTCAGGAGCACGTCAGAATTAGGGTTAGCCCTTATCTTCGATTAATGTCAGGATTAGCAGGCTTCAAGTTTTAAAATTAATCAGTTCATAGCATGCATCTTTTCGTTCTCCTTCTAGTAGCATGATTTTGCCCAAATTTCATTCATTACATGCCATGAATTTCGTATTGCAAGTGAGGTCGGTCAAGATCATTGAAGTTCGGGTTCTGTAATTTATACGCGGTCCTAACAGGAATCGCTTATTACTAAGCGGCCCCGCGATAGACCGCTAGGTCCAGAGCGGCGGTCGTGTGTTTGACCGTTTATGTGTTATTCTGCATTCAGACCCCACGTTCAGTGGCGGCCAACTATGGACCGTTTGGAGAGTTGAGCGGCTGCCCGATAGACCGCTAAGGGTGCCGGTTGGGTTTCGAACCCCTATGCCCTACACGGCCTATCAATCGACCGCTAATCTTGTTCAGCGGTTCTGGTTAGACCGCTTATATCTCGTTGTATTTCTTTTCAAGCATGATTAGTTCTTAATTAAACTAGGCAGGTAACAACCCACAATTAATTGGTAAAAATAAAAGATGATTAATGTTCATCTTGCCTATATTACCTTGATCTTCCTTGTCAATCATATCTTCCTTGCTTTTATTAATCAATGAATGCATAAACTTTAAATTATGTCATGTATCGGAAGGAATTCTTATTAGGGAATGTTTGACAGTCACTCCACTCCGGTGGTGTTGACTGACTGCCATATATCCGTTTTCCAATGTGTTATAGCCCTTTAATCTTGTAATGGTTGGGATTCTCCGCCGGATACTCCTTCCGTCGGACTAGGACCTCCATTATGAGACCTCCGTAAGCCCCCGCGAGCCTGGGATTCCCACTAGGACGCCGGGCGGGTTGTACCCCCAAAACCTAAACCTTTGGACTCGATCGAACCGCGTGATTTTTCCCAAGCCCGGAATTGGGGCTGTCCTATTAATAGCGGCCCTTCTGGGACCGTTCTGTCAGTGAGCGGTTCAGAAATGACCGCTTGTGACTCTGAGCGGCCCTTGGAGTGACCGTGTACTTCCAGCATATGCACCGATCTTGCGTCAACCTCCGTTTGTAAACGGCACCTTTTGGACCGTTCTATGTTGGGTGGCCCAGTTAGGACCGTTTACACTTGCTTGAGGCCAGGGACCCTCTCGTTCTAAGCGGTCTCCATATTGACCGTTCTCATAGTGGAACGGCCCATTTTGGACCGTTTATACTCTTAACTCTGGGTTTTGTTCAATTGAAGCCCAGTATTGCTTGAAGCGGTCCATACTAGACCGTTCTATTATTCGCACGGGCCTTATTAGACCGTTTACCCTTGGCACCGAGCTGGGTTTTCCTTTGGCCCAGTTCAATCCTCCGCAGTCCAGTATTAGACCGTTTATGTTATAAGCGGCCCACATGAGATCGCGTGGCTTCCGGAGATCGATTTTTCGTGCTTTCATGTGTGCTACTAAAACCCTGGATTTATTCTCATAATTCCATGATAGCTTGATGAATTGTCATTTCCCTGGCCGAATCCAGTGAATGTCTAGACATAACTTGGAATCTTGGATCCACCAAATCAATGACAACGCACCTTAAGGGCCCGATCTGGTCCTGGGAAGAGCGCCCGAAAAGCATTAGTGTCCCGGGGAGTTGTAATGACATGGTGAGGCATTGCACCGAGTGCATGACTAGCATGATGTCTATGACATTTCATATTCCGTTCATCTTCTTGAATTCAAGTTAATTAGATTCCTACATGGAATTATCTACATGACTTGCTTATTACATGCTTGATTGGCCAGTTCCTGGATATGCTATGTTCATGTTCTTTTATTCTGAGTAATTATCGTCGTTATCCCTTTTTGTTTCATCGCATGACACTAATGTAATTGGTTAATTACTTAAATCTTGCCTGCTATTACCTACTGAGCGTTCGCTCACCCAGTTGTTTTCTCCCTTTTCAGGTAGCTCAGGTGAGGACTCTCAATCTGATGGGGATGGACAAGTGTGAAGACCGTGGAGCGAGCCAGCTAGAAGGCCTTTCGGAGTTGTCCCTAGATAGTTTAAGTTTGGAAGATGTAGTATTGTTCCAAGATTTGTAATTTTGTTTAAGTGGGTGGTGATGTAACTGTGTTAAGGTGATAAATATTTGAGAATTTTCTCTTGGGTACTTTTGTTGGTGGTTGGCGATACTCGTTATGTTTAATTAGTTGGAAATTTAAATGGTTATTTTGGAAAGTATTTTTTTCCTTTTGCTATGGTATGATGTTGAAGTTATGTAATCGCTAACGCAAGGCACAGCATGTCTGGAAATCAACATATTTTAAGTTTCTACTGCTGCGTCCCGATATTCCGCGTCGGGACGTGACAGAATGTTTTTAAAATAAAGTCAACTTCCCCAAAAAATAGTATCTCTGTGTTATTTCCAGATACTCCGGCAGATTGCTTGGGGATGCAGGGTGAGAATCTTGGAAGTGCCATGACTAAGCCACTGCTTCTTGAGGTTCTGGGAAAAAACTCCACATGTCTTCAACCAAAGCCAGAGAAGTTTAATCCAGTCATGTTGCCGAACACAATCAAGACTAGAGAGGGGGAAAATCTACCGCCCAAGAGCACAGCTCAACTAGGTCCGATCTGACCGAACTAGACCCAGCTCCCCAAAGTGACAGCCCCGTTCTGGGCCCACTTACTTTAAGCCCAAAACTTACTCGGATCGACACTTCCTAGGCGACCCTCAGGTCCGGAAGTCCGAGCGACAGATCGGTTACGAAGGCCTCTGCTGGGACCCAGCGCATGCCGTCCGAGGTACACCCCATCGCTCGGGAGAGGACTCCGAGCGAGCGTCTTGAGCCCGGACCGACTGTCGGAAGCTTATCTAAGCATCCGTTACGCATCCAACAGGAGCGGAGAACTCCAAGGGATAAGGGAGAGCAAGAGTCCTTATGTCATAAAGAGCCCACTATAAGGACGTAACCTCCCCGAAATCCCCTCAGTACCCCGGACTCTTACGTTAAACGGACTGCTATATAAATCTCAAGGAGACCCTCCGAAAAGGTAAGCAAACATCCTGAGAGAAAACCACCACACCTCTTGGTAGAGAATAATCTCGCACTCTTTCTTTCTCCTACCATCTCTCTTCGCATCCGTGCTCTATCACATTTGCTGACTTAGGCATCGGAGGGTTTTCCCCGGGGTTCCATCCCTGGGCACCTCTGACCTGTTTCCCCTCTTGCAGATTATACACATGTGGTGACCGTGACCAAAGATTCCTCCGGGATCTCACGGCTGAGGAGCAGCGCAAGATTACGCCTTTTCATCTGGCGCCGTCTGTGGGAAATGAGCAAAGAGCCATCATGGTGCGAAGAAATTCCGGTAGGAGAACCACCGGCGACAAGGGAAAGACCGTGGTGGCAGATGGAGAACATGTACCTCCCCACCCCGTGGAAAACCTCCCCTCCAACAACAACAATCAAGCCGATGAGCCGCCTCCACCGCCCGCGGAGGTGCAATCCCCCAACGGGAATTCTAACGCTCTCCAAACCCTCAACGCAAAACTGGACATCCTCGTTGAATTGATGAGGACCCAGGCGGCTAGGGAAGAGAAGTCACAACTTCCCGAAGAGAGCACCCCCCCACCCCCCCCCCCCCCCGCCGCCGCGGTGGAGCTTCCCAACAAACCGCCGGAGGCCGCTTCACCCTCCGAGGGCGACGGCTTATACGCAATCGGTCGGGAGGACCTTCACACGCCCCTCCTCGAGAACAAGAAGCCTCCTCCACCCCGAGGAGAGAAGGAACCGGGACACGGCGGCAATTCCCGGAAACTGACCCCCCCGAGGGACGATGCGGCAGCCCGCAGGGACGCCCCCACAGTCCCTCGGTTCAGCGGTAACCGGAGCTATCCCTCCAGTTGCGGGACTTCGAGCCACGATTCGCGGAACAAGAGCGTGCCCTCCGCGCCCTGCAGAAAACTTCCGCCAAGGAAGATGAGGAGCAATCCCCATTCTCCGACCATATCTTGAAGGCCGAGATCTCCCCCAAAATCTCGCTGCCGACCTTCAAGTCGTATGACGGCCAGGGAGACCCGGCCGACTACTACGACAGCTTCGACGCCCTGATGACCTTGCACGGGGCCTCCGACGCGCTGTCAAATGCCGAGCGTTCGTGACCACCTTGGTCCAAGGCGCTCATGCCTGGTTCCGAGCACTCGCCCCCAGCAGCATTCACGACTTCAGACAATTCGGGCGAGTATTCAAGGAAAGCTTCGCCGACAGCAGCCCTCCAAGGTCAGTAGCGGGGTTCTTGGCACTAAAGCAGGCACAAGGGGAAAAGCTTCGGGCTTATATTAACCGATTCAAATCGGAGACCCTGCGTATCCCTCGCTTGGACGTTGCCTCAGCCATCACCGCGCTGACCGGAGGCACCCGCGATGAGAACCTCCGGCGAGAACTGGTCCTCCATCCCCCCACCTCCCTCGCCAATCTGGTGACCCTAGCCCTGCGCCACGCAGAGTGCGAGAAAGTCCTCAGTGCTTGCTGCAGCCCGACGGGCTCAGGTCGGGAGGGGGACAAGAAGCGACCATCCGAGCAAGGCTCAGGCCAAGGAAAACGGCGGAACCAGGAGGGAGAGCGAAGGGAACCTCCTCGGAAATATGAGCGGTACACTCCCCTATCCGCCCCCGTCTACGAGATATACGAAGACATCAAGGGCTCGGACCTTCTCCGCCAACCCGAGCCTATGAAGGCCAAACACCGCAACCGCCGCAAACATTGCCAATTCCACGACGACCACGGGCACCATACCGAAGATTGTCACCAGCTCAAGGACGAGATCGAGAGTCTCGTCCGCCAGGGAGACTTATCTCGGTACGTGTCCGAGCGCCAGAAGGAGGACCGTGGCATTCTAGAAGAAATTGACAATCGCCCCCGCGGGGTCCACATCAATGTCATTTCTGGCGACGCGGCATCAGGAGGAGACAGTAGCCGAGAAAGGAAGCGTCACGCTGAACGGGCAAGCGGGGCCTCCGAGCCCCCCAAAACCCCGCCGGCGAGCAAACAACAGGCCTTGGTATTCTCCGACCAAGACCTGGAAGGATTATCTACCCCGCACGATGACGCTCTTGTAGTATCAGCTATTATAAACCATTGTAACGTAGATAGGATACTGGTTGACAATGGTAGTGCCCCTGATGTACTCTCGTACGAATGCTTTCTTAAGATGGGTGAAAATCCCTCCAAGCTCCGCCCAATTCGAACCCCCCTTTATGGGTTCAATAGCCAGGCAACCTATCTCAAGGGAGCCCTAAGCCTGCCGGTCACCATCGGCACCCCTCCCAAGACCGTCACTGTTATGGTTGACTTCATTGTGATCAAGGGGATGTCGGCCTATAATGCCATCTTCGGCCGAGGTATCCTCAGCCGGACAAAGGCAGTGCCCTCCACCTATCACCAAAAAATAAAGTTTCCCACCAAATGCGGTATCGGGGAAGTTCGAGGTAACCAGGCAATAGCTAAAAGGTGCTACATAATCTCGGTCGAAGCCATAAGGCCAGAGGGAAAAAAGAAAAAGGGCGAGGGAGTCGAGGATGAACCAACAACATCCGAGCCTGATGGCGAATTGTTGACGGTCTTCCTCAAAGACGACCCAGCCCTAGGAGTAAAAATTGGAGCTGATCTACCATCTGATGTACAAAAGCAATACAAAGATTTCCTTTCGGAGTATATTCAAGTCTTCGCATGGTCTGATGAGCATCTTCCCGAGATCCCTGGGGAGATGGTGGTACACAAGCTCAATCTTGACCCGTCGGTGAAACCCGTCAAGCAACACAGAAGAAAGCACGCCCCAGAGAAGCAGACGATCATCAAAGAGCATATTATTAAGGGGAAGAGAACCGGCCTATTTCGCCCGGTCCTTTACCCAACATGGCTGACTAATGTCGTCTTAGTACCAAAAGCTTCGAGCAGATGGCGAATGTGCGTGGACTTCACCGATCTCAACAAAGCCACTCCGAAAGACTGCTACCCACTACCGAGCATCGACCAGCTAGTCGACTCGACCTCCGGTAACGAATTGCTCAGCTTCCTGGACGCCTACTCCGACTATCATCAGATCCGAATGGATCCTGAAGACATTGAGAAGACAGCCTTCATCACTGACTTCGGCGTATACTACTACACCCGAATGTCTTTCGGGCTGAAGAACGCCGGAACAACATATCAGAGGCTGATCAACCACATTTTCGAAGGACAAATTGGTCGGAACGGCGAAGCCTACATCGACGACATGCTCGTCAAGACACCCAAGGCCGAGGACCACTTCGCCGACCTAGCAGAAACCTTCGACACCCTCCTGAAGTACAACATGAAGCTCAACCCAGCTAAATGCGCCTTTGGGGTTCGATCCGGAAAATTTCTGGGTTTCCTAGTCACTCAGCGCGGGATCGAGGCCAACCCCGACAAAGTTCAGGCCATCCTGAACATGCGGCCGCCTGCCTGCGTCAAGGACGTCCAACGCCTGACTGGACGAATCGCTGCGCTCAACCGTTTCGTGTCCCGAGCGGCCGAACGATGTCTACCCTTCTTCAAATTATTGAGAGGGCCTAAAATGGCATCCGCCACGTTCACCTGGGACGAGGAATGCCAGAAGGCTTTTGCAGAGCTGAAGGAGTTTCTGGCCTCGCCCCCGGTGCTATCAAAACCGATCCCGGGCGAACCATTGCACCTCTACCTCTCGTCGACCCCTTCCACGGTGAGCTCTGTCCTGGTTCGAGACGACGCAGGAGTGCAGAGGCCGGTGTACTACACCAGCTAGCGTTGGTAACCTCGGCCAAGCGCCTCCGGCCCTACTTCCAAGGGCACTCCATCGTCGTATTGACCAATGAGCCCCTGAAGAGGATCCTTGCTCACCCTGAAGCTTCGGGTCGCCTCGTCAAGTGGGCTATAATGCTCGGGGCTTACGATATCTCCTATCGCCCCCACTCGGCCATCAAAGGGCAGGCACTCGCGGACTTCATCGCGGAGAGCACTGTCCCGACCGAGGAAGTCCATCCGCTGACGCCCGGGCCCAGCTGGGATCTTTTCGTCGACGGATCCTCCAACTCGGCCGACAGCGGCGCCGGCGTTCTTCTCCGATCCCCAGAAGGAGTAGAACTGCAATATGCCCTGAAGTTCAACTTCCCGGCATCCAACAACTTCTCCGAGTACGAGGCTCTCATCTCGGGAGCCAGGATGGCACGACGACTGGGGGCCGAACGAGTCAGGATCCATACTGACTCCCAATTGGTCGCCAGCCAAGTCAACGGTGACTACGAAGCTCGGGAAACACCGATGATCAAGTACCTTCAACTAGTAAGAGGAATAGCCCCACTATTCGAGAGTTTTCAGGTTATTCGGATAACTCGGGAAGAGAACTCCCGGGCGGACGCCCTCTCTCGACTGGCCTCCTCTGCCGGACCAGAAGGAACTCGATCGGTTTTCCTTGAAGAGCTAGAGCGTCCGAGTATAGAAGCGGAGCTCATGACCGTTGATCAGGCGTCATCAAACGACTGGCGGACCCCATATATATCCTGGCTCCGAGATTCTCAGGAGCCCTACGACCCTCAAGAGGCACGGAGACTGAAGTATCAAGCTCGGCGCTTCGTCATCTTAAACGAAGCCTTATACCGAAGGTCTTTTTTCGGACCCCTCCTCAAGTGCCTCGACACCGAGGAAGCTTGCCGAGCGATTCAAGAGGTCCACGAAGGCGTCTGCGGCGCACATCAAGGAGGAAGATCGCTCGCCAGGATCTTGCTACGGCGAGGTTACTGGTGGCCCACTCTCCAACGCGACTGCACAACTTACATTCAAAGGTGCGACCGATGCCAGCGTTTCGATCATCTGGTCCATCAGCCTGCCTCAGAGCTCGTCACCCTTACCGAGCCATACCCTTTCGCTCGGTGGGGGATCGACATCCTGGGGCCATTTCCAACGGCCCAGGCCCAGAAGAAGTTCGTCATCGTCGCTATCGAATACTTTACCAAATGGATTGAAGCCGAAGCCACCGCCAGGATCACCGAGTCAGTCGTGTGGAGCTTTGTTTGGAAATCGATCATCTGTCGTTTCGGTATCACCCAAGTGATTGTGAGCGATAATGGTCGGCAATTTGATTCTCACTACTTTAGAGACAGATGTGCCGACCTACACATTCGCAACCACTTCACTTCGATAGCCCACCCCCAGGCTAACGGACTGGTCGAAAATGCCAACAAAACTATATTAAAGGACATCAAGGCCAGGCTCGGTAAGGCCAAGGGTAGCTGGCTCGAGGAATTGCAAAACGTACTATGGTCACACCGAACTACTCCAAGAACTGCCACCGGTGAGACTCCTTTTCAGTTGGTGTACGGCACGGACGCCGTGATTCCATTGGAAGTCGATAGCCCATCTCTCCGAGTCGTCAATTTCTCGCCCGAGGCAAACGAGCAGAAACTGCTAGAGAACCTTGACATGGCAAGCGAGATAAGAGAGATTGCGAGCATCTAAGCCACGGAATATCAGCGGCGCCTCGCTCGATACTACAACGCCAAAGTCCGAGACAGACACTTTCACGTAGGAGACTTTGTCCTAAGGAAAGCCGAAGCCTCTCGACCACGCCCTTAATTTGGTAGGCCCCTACCGAGTGGTCGAGACGCTCGGGAAGGGGGCGTACCGATTATCTACCATGGAAGGAACGTCTATCCCTCGGACATGGAACGCGACGACATTACGAAAGTTCTATGTTTGAGCATTTCTCAAACATGTAAGCTATATATGGCAACAATTTTCCTTTCATTAATGTTTTTCGTACAGCAGATAGGCCACAGCCAATACAGTACATATCAAAAACAAAAATACTACATCCACTGGTACTACAACACAAGCTGATTACTCGACGTGAGCGAGGCTAGCACCCTCAAACCGAGCCACTGACTCTACCTGGTGTAGAAACTAGCTCGGGTAACGAGGTGGTTGACCCTGCTTGCTCGAGAAACTCAGGAAAAAGGTATCAGAGGAAAAGGAAGGAAAACAAGTGAAGGCCTCCTCTGCCAACTCTTTGGAAGGAGGCCAGGGGCCGAACAGAGAGCAAGCACCTCCAAGCGGTGCGAGCAAGGACATCCTCCAAAGAGTGAAAGAAGAGGGAGGAAGTTGGTTGAAGAGCAGAAGAGGGAGAAAAACCGAACGCCCCCTCGAAGAGATGAGAGGGGCGGCGGGAAAGGAAGACCGATGACGCTGGGTCATCAGCCCTCCGCGTGTCGGGCGGCAGCCCGGAGAGTAGTAGAGAGCCCGTGGTCAGGCCCCTTCCTTCTTGTGCACCGCCTGGCAACGGTCCAGAAGTTGGAAAGGTGCCCGTCACGAGGCCTCCTTCCTTCTCCTACGCTGTCCGACCCGTCCTCCTTCCTCCTACGCTGTCCGCCCCGTCCACTTTTCTTCTCCTGTGCCGGAGCAGCAAGAACGCCTTTGGCGGCCGCCAGGATCATCGTCTTCCGAATCGCCCTCCATGTTTCGCTGATAATTCCCCAGCACAGAGACAGACGCATCGCGAGAAGGGAGAAAGAGGAAGAACTGCGACAAAAGCCTTAAGCAATGAGGGGAGATGGAGGCGCCCTTCGGGACCTTTTATAGGCCGAAAGAGGAACCCTCGCCTTAATTAATTCTCCCCTCGAAAGAACGCGAAAAGCAGGAACCCTTCCCCAGGGGCAATTACTCTGTTTCCCTCAATAGCCCTTCCATAGGGACACGCGAAGTGGCAAGTCATTCAAAGCATGGAAAATCGGAAAGGCGCCAGTACCACGACAGTCGCTGCACGCGAGATATCGGCAAATAAAATCCCCACCTTTTTAGCAACTGCAGATACAGTGGTCAAATCGCGCCAAAAGCAGTAAGAAACAGTCAACTCAGTGTTAAATATTGCTGTCATTATATATCGAAAGGGCAAACTTTACATAGCAACAAAAAAGAAAAAAAAAGTGGCACATCGAGCCCATTTTTTTCCTAATCTATGGAGATGGGGGGACTCCGAGAGGCCCGCAGCCCTTCTTGAGGCTCGACGGTTGAAGGATCCTCAGCACCAGAAGATCTGCCCCCGGTATCCTCGGCGACAGCCGGTCCAGACACTGACCCCACTTGTGTCGGAACTGCCTTGACCGCGTGCCCTCTAGAGGTGACCAGAGCTGGCGATCCATCTGTTGAAGCAGAGGCAGTCCTGCTCGCCCCTTCACTCGACGACGAAGAGGGAGAATCGATGGTATCCGCGTCCGAGTCGTAGCGTTGCCCAGAAGGAAAGACAAGCTCGTCGGTCACCTGCTGTTGGGCCTCAATGACCGCGCGATGGAAGCCTTGGGCAAATCCCTTCCGCAGTCCCCGACGGTAGCCTGGCTCGTAATACGAGAAGGCGGCCTTCTCGAGAACTGCGCGATAACCCTCCGAGCTTCTATATCGTTCGATCGCCTCCGCCCCAGCTCGCTCCACTTCCTTCTCAAGCTCGGTTATCCTCCGCTCGGACTCGAGCAACTTCATCTCTGTCTCAGACAACTTCGCCTCAACCTCGGTCCGCGCGACCTCGGCTTCCCCCTGTGCTCGCTCAGCCCCACGGACCCTGTTGTTGAGCTCCTCTCGCTCGGCCCCCCACTGCTCGTGACGCTCGACCTGAGACCGACGCTCATCTTCCAAGAGTTTGCCCTTCAGGTCGGCCGTATAGCGAGCCTGGGCCAGTTGCTCGGCCAGAGTCCGAGCCTCCTCTTGGCTCGATTGAAACTGAGCTCGAAACGAAGTTGCCTCTCGCCGGGAGACGTCAAGCTCGGAAGTCAACTGGTTGATCCTCCGATCGGACTCAGCGCGAACCCGAGAGAGGGACCTCTCTTCACTGTCCAGCCGAGGGAAGAAATCGGTTATCTCGGCCCCTAGCTGGGGCATGATCAAACCGCCCTCCATAACCCTCTCGAAAAGTAAAGAGGGAGGACCGCGCCTAATTTCTTCCCGACTCAGCGAAGGCACCAGGGTTCGGCACCGCTGATATAGAGAAGCCCGAACCGTGGAGACACCAGCCGGAGGAGGGAGAGTCCTTTCTGGAAGGCCCGGGACCGGGGCATCCCCCCGAGCGCCCCCACTTTCGAGACGACAACGCTCGGAACGGGCTGGGATGTCGCCTCGCCCAGCGCCCCACCAGCCTCGGCCGGAGATTCAGAGGCTATCGCCTCTGCCCGCGGTCTAGCAGGCTCGGTAACGGCTCCCCGCCAGCGACAGCCGTCTCTGGCTCGATGGATGGGGGATTTGGGCGACATATCTCCTCGGTTGAAGGCTCCTCGGCCGGTCGGACCCGCTTCTCAGCTGGGCGAACGACCCCCGCCTTCTCTAATCGCTTCTTCTCAACGGTCAAGGCCTTCATGGAGGACAGCAGCAGCCGTTCCTCAGAGTCCTTGCATTTGGCCCCACGGCGCTCGGGGGCATCTCCCCGAACCACCTGCTTGCCCCTATCTCGGGCACCGAAAGGGCCCCCAGATGCTCGGGGTTCGCTCGGAGTAGGCGCCTCCTCCAGGTCGGCGACCTCCCGCTCCAACAGCTGTTCCTCCTCGTCATTTGTTCGCCTTGAATCTGAACAACAGAAGCCAAATCGTCAGAAAGAGGCCTACCTACCCGACCCGGAAGCAGAGACGCAGAGCCTTAGGGTTCTTACCTTGAGGCGGCACCGCGCGGGAAGGATAATCCTCGATGTTGGCCGCCGTCATCAACTCGGCGATCGACCGGCGATGCTCCTGGAGAATCCCGATCTCCTCCTCCAGCTCCGAAGAAACCGCCGCCTGCTTCGGAGGGATAGACGGATGGAAATTGACCGCCGTCGGAAAATCCCGGGGGCCGCCATGTACGGACGAACCCACCCAAAAAAATTGGGTCTTCCACCCTTTGTGAGAAGAATCTTTGGCAGAAAGGGACACGCAGCTCCTTCCCCTCCTCGCCTGAAGATAGAAGAAGCCCTTACCCGCGTGGGTCTGCTCCTTCAACTCAAAGAAAGAATTAAAAAGCTGCAGCGAAGTGGGAAGCCCACACGAGCGGCAGAGAAAGATGAAAGAAAAGATAAAAGTGTATGAGTTGGAGACCAACTGGACAGGAGCTAGTCGGTAAAACTGAAGCAACTGCACGACAAAGGGGTGGAGGGGGAGACGAAAACCGCACTTCCAAGCTAAGAGGAAAGTACAGAAGAGGCCCGAACGATAGGACAAGCTAGATTCATGAGGCTGCGACGGAGAGAAAAAATACTTCCACTGCAGCTCATAACACTTTTCCATCCTCTTCACTTCGGCCTCGCCCAACTCGCTGCGCATGAGGTGTTCAGGCTGCGGCACCAAACTCCCTGCGCCCCGTTCGGCTTCCTGCACCTCGGACACGGGACGTTGATCCGCCATGGAAGAAGGAGAGGAACAAGAAGAGGAGGAAAAGAGCGCCGAGTCAGACGGGTCTGGAGAAGGTGGGAGCTGGCGAATCGCCGCCGCCGTAATCTCCGCAAGCTCTGCAAAGGCCTCCGCAAGTCGCTGTTCTTCCTGATCACCCTCACGGCGCATGAGCCCTTCCGGAATACAAGTGCGATGAAGAGAGAAAACCCTAAACGAAGGCGGTTTGGAATGCAAGCACGCGCAATATTTATCTCCCCATAAGCTTGGCGGGAAACGGCGCGACGTTCCGAACCCCAAAATGGGGGCTCCTCGCAATCGACTCAAACGAGTCATCATTACGGGCGTACTCCCAGGACAGCCGCATTAAGTGACCCCTGTCAGAGATAGTTCCCCACCCAAACCGAGCTACCAACGTCATCCCCATAGCCGCTACTCATTCAAGCCCAATCTTGGCTCGGGAGTAGGAGGGGGACAAGTGGAGAGGGGGAAAATCTACCGTCCAAGAGCACGGCCCAACTAGATCCCATCTGACCGAACTAGGCCCAGCTCCTTAAAGTGACAGCCCCGTTCTGGGCCCACTTACTTTAAGCACAAAACTTTCTCGAATCAGCATTTCCTAGGCGACCCTCAGGTCCGGAAGTCCGAGCGACAGATCGGTTACGAAGGCCTCTGCTGGGACCCAGCGCAGGCCGTCCGAGGTACGCCCCATCGCTCGAGAGAGGACTCCGAGCGAGCGTCTTGAGCCTGGACCGACTGTCGGAAGCTTATCTGAGCATCCGTTACGCATCCAACAGGAGCGGGGAACTCCAAGGGATAAGGGAGAGCAAGAGTCCTTATGCCATAAAGAGCCCACTACAAGGATGTAATCTCCCCGAAATCCCCTCAGTACCCCGGACTCTTACGTTAAACGGACTGCTATATAAATCCCAAGGAGACCCTCCGAAAAGGTAAGCAAGCATCCTAAGAGAAAGCCACCACACCTCTTGGTGGAGAATAATCTCGCGCCCTTTCTTTCTCCTACCATCTCTCTTCGCATCCGTGCTCTATCACATTTGCTGACTTAGACATCGGAGGGTTTTCCCCAGGGTTCCATCCCTAGGCACCTCTGACCTGTTTCCCCTCTTGCAGATTATACACATGTGGTGACCGTGACCAAAGATTCCTCCGGGATCTCACGGCTCAGGAGTAGCGCGAGATTACGCCTCTTCACAGACTTTTTGGCTAATAGGACATTTGAAGAACACACGATCTACAGTTTCCGAATCTTGACAGCAAAGCACACATTGTACATCACTGCTAAGGGCTCATTTGCTGCAGTACACCTTGGTCATAATCTGTTTATGGGAGAGAAGATGATGCGGGACAGAACGCGATGGTTTGGGATAGAAGGGAAAGAAGGATAGGAAGTAGGAGTGTAGGCTTCGCGCCCTCCCTTCGCAAGGACCACCTAGGGTTTGCCTCTTCTCAAAGCGCTCTCATCTCCATCTCAGGGACACAAAATTCTGCAAAAATCGCAACCGTAGATTCTTCTAATTCGAAAAATGAGATTGCAGGGCTATTTATAGGAGTTAGGTTAACCCTAACCGTAACATGACCCTTTTGGATGACTTTACCCCTAGACTCAAGAAATAGTGCGAAAATCACACCAAAAATTACAGAAAAATTAAAAAAAAAAGACATGACACCTCCAAATGAGCTCAATAAACTATAAAATTTAAAATTTAATTCTACCCACTTACGACTACTAGACTTAAATAAAATAAAAATACATTATAAAAATAAAAATGACTCAATATGGTTCCAAACATTGTCCATGTAATATCGCCATCGTACAAAACGCCAATCAAACTTATTGTCCGATGTGAGTCTCGCTCCGCATCCATCACGAGTCTCGCTCCGCGTCAATCTCTCCCGGATCGAAAAAATTCATCCTCGAGTTTTGAAGTGCCGAAGTATCCACACAACAAGCAGGGAAGCGACAAATCCATGCACCGCAAATGACTCCACAGAGATAGCCAAATTGGAAGCTGGAGCTGGCACAAAAAATGTGCCTCAAAATCACACCATATCATATCAAAGCAGCCTCAACCCCACTAAAATCTGTAGTTGTACCGATAGGAATAGACCACGAAAGCTCCTGGACCTCAAACAAATGTTCAGAAAGTAGGTCCAAACCAACGTCAATCATGAGGGCATGATCCCATGAATCAATATCACGTGGGTCACGAGTCACTGTCACTAAGGAGTCCACCTCACACACTGTGTCATCGATCAAGTCTAACCCGGACATAACAAATAAATCCTAATCCCAAACATCTTGCAACACAAACCTCTTGCATCTCTTCTTCATAATACTCGGCCAACGCAGAGTCGGCCTCATAAATCACTTCCCGCTCCTGTTCTTCTTACTCATCGATCATTGTTGGGTCGGCCTCATATACCACGTCATGAACCATTGGTTTGACAAAACTGGATAGTCGCCCCTCCATAACATGGAGTCGGCTCTCCATATACTTGAAACACTCGTACAAATGTGCATAATCGACCATGATGAGATTGTACCTGAATAGTTATCAGATCTCAACTTGTAAGAATAAGTCGATTCCCTAAGCTCTGGACAGAACAGGGGCAGATCCACCATGGGTCGAATTGGGCCAAGTTGGCGTTGTTGTTGGCCTCGAACTGCTACAGTAGCCGTAGGCACTATTCACGAGAAGCTCTTCAGGTGGTGACGAGGTGGCCACTTCGATCTGGGCTTCATTTGGGCCTGAACAGGGTTGAGCCACAGTAAGCAGGCTGGGCCGCAGACGGGCGCTATAGGGCCCGACTGAGGGGTGGGCACAGGCGATCGTGTAGGGTTGTGGTGGGCATATAGGGGACCAATGGTGCAGATGGTGCAGGGGCGCATCCGGCACTGGTCGAACGGTGCAGGGGACGGTCGATAACGGCGGGTCACAGGAGGGTGCCTGACGTAGACAAGGCGGCTGGCGCGACCCGAAGGGGGTCTGTTGCAGGCGGAGGGGAAGGGCCCAGAGGGCGATGGCTGTGCAAGGGGGGGTGCGGTGTGGCTCTTCGGTGGCGCAGGGAAAGGGTGGGTAGTGCAGGGGCTATTAGCGGCTTTGACAGTTAGGGCTTTGGACGAGAGGGGATGGTTGCGGTGGGGGTGTTGACTATGCACGAGAAAGCAAAGGACAGGAGGGAAGTAGGGGCGGACAGTGCGATGCAGGAGGGGGAGGTTTCGTGATGGGATCGGGTACAATGGAGGTAATGGCCGCTGGCACAAAGGGAGGGGGCCAACGGCGGCGGCGATCGGCTTTTGGTAGTGCTAAAGGAGGAGGAAGGGATTGACAGGTTGAGAGGGGAAAAGAGTGTCTTGCGGCTGTAACAGGTGGGGAGGGGGGCGGGGAAGGACCTAGCTGGCCTGTTCATGGTAGAGGGAGAACTGCAAGAGGGAAGGCGACGATTAGGGTTTATAAGGGAGGGGGTAGCTCGGTGAAGGGGAAGAAGAAGGAAGGGGGAAGGATGAAGAATATGACGGCTGGGGAGTGGACGACCACGGCCGAACTGAATGAAAGCGGCGGCAACGCAGATTGGGTATCGGCTCCGTAGGAGAAGCCGACACTAGCTCTGATACTAAAACTGATGCAGAACAAAACAAGATGGTTTCAGATAGAAAATGAAAAAAGATAGGGGGTGGGAGTGTAGGCTTCGCGCCCTCCCCTTCACAGGGACCACCTAGGGTTTGCCTCTTCTCAAGACGCTCTCATCTTCATCTCAAATACACAAAATTCTGCAAAATCGCAATTGTAAATTCTTCATTAATTTGAAAAGTGAGATTACATGGCTATTTATAGGAGTTAGGTTAACCCTAACCCTAACATGACCTTTTTCGACGACTTCACCCCTAGACTCATGAAATAGTGCAAAAATCACACCAAAAATTATAGAAAATTTAAAAAAGACACGACACCTCCAAATAAGCCCAATAAACTATGAAAAATAGAAATTTAATCTTACCCACTTACAACTATTAGACTCAAATAAAATAAAAATACAGAATAAAAATAAAAATGACTCGATGCGGTTCCAAATGTCATCCATGTAAATATTGCCATCGTACGAAATGCCAATCAAACTTATTGTCTAATGTGAGTCTCGCTCCGCGTCCATCACGAGTCTCGCTCCGCATCAGATGAAAGCTTTCATTTTAATAGGTGTCCTATCTTTCCAAATTCTGCCATCATGTGCAGCTTTTGGTCTGTTGCTGTCAATGATCTGATATAAAAGACTTGACAGATAATTTTCCACCATTTTTCAGCTAGATCATTCAGTCTTTTTTAGAAGTATTAATCATTGTATTCTCCAAAAGATGTAATAGGGCAACATATTTGTCTAACTCATCATCTTTGAAGTTCCTACGTAGAGTAATCTCCCAATGTATAGTCCCATGATTAATGACATAACAATCACTTACTAACTGCCACTTGTGAACAGCAATTCTGAAAATTTTCTGACACTTATCTTTTAGGTAGAAAGCTGCTCATAAAACTTGCCCCTAAGCAAAGTCGCATAAAGTGTCAATGGATGTCAGAACGCCCCTTCAGACCACAAACAACTGTTAGGTGCAAGGTGGGATCTAGAGGGGGGTGAATAGATCCCTCTACAAAAATTAGGCTCAATTAAAAACACTCCCAATTTAGATTAGAATGAAGGGAACACAACAGACTACGCAACCTACTGAAAGATCAAATCTATTCAGAACTACTCTCGAGCACTTAGCGTATAAGGAAGGTTGCAATGCTGAACATATATCAATCGTGAACAACAATTCAGAATTCAAGTTGATAGATGCTTCAATCAGATCTAATATCGAACACTTAACCACTAAGCTAGTTCCGAACAATGAAGCGAAATTAGCACCCAACTCACCCTGTGAAGTGGGGTAGAGGAGAAGGAACGTACGCACAATTCAAACCACAATGGACAAGATTTTTAGGTGGTTCAGTCTGCTACCTAAAGACCTACGTCCACCCCTCACTCAAACCGAGTGAGGCTTCCCTTGCAAACGCAAGAACGTGGAGAACACTCCACAACAACCGCTGTCGAACAGCTTGACCCGAGGGAAACAAATCCCTCACCCTGATCTCGCACCCAGCAAGACCAGACCCACTGCCAAGGCAGTGAACGGAGGAATCAATCCTCCCTTCTTCTGCAAACACAGAAGGATACGTGAGACAACACCCAGCTGCTCACAAGCCTAGAGGATTCAATCCTCTCTTCCTCTGAAACCACAGAGGGAACCCGAACCCTGAACAGAATGTCGGAAGTACAATGTAGAAAATGAAAAACGAGCAAACGAAAAACACAAAGGAAAATCAAAAAGAATATAGCTCCACAGGAGCAAGGCAGTTCTGGATTTGATCCACGAACTGATGGACTCAACAGATCTTCAATTGGAACTCCTGGCTGCACTCTATGGCTTCTCTCACGAACTGGCCTTTCGATCTGAACACTCTCTCGAGCTCTCTCTTTCTCTCTTTCTTCTTCTCACAATCTTCTCTCTCAAACTCTCTTCGAACTAAACTGATCTTCAGTAGTGGCTCGCTCTTTTCTTTTCTGACTTCACAACTCTGTCTATTGGAATACCCTTCTTCGCAGCTCTTTTTCTTCTCTCTTGCAGCTACTTTCTTCTTACGAAGAAGACCTGTATATATACAGCAGAGATAACCAATTTTTGATATCTTCTCCAAAAATAATTCCCGCCATTAATTCAATTGCCCTTGCAGAACAATCTGCTTCAGAGGCTTCCATAGTGTGTCAGGTGACGTGTCAGATCTTGGATCACGTGCCAATGATTGGCATTCGAGCATAAGTGTGAAGCTTCCATGACAGACATAAGGCTTCAGCCTTCCCAGCTATTTGTCAGCCTTACTAAGTTATTTTTCACCCTTATCGCCCATTTGTCACCTTGAAGTATCTATTTGTCACCCTTAGCCTCAATACCCGTCGCCTGTGCTCCTTTTCTGCCTTGTGGGTCCATTAGTCACGGCTGGCACCTATTTGTCACCGTTAGCAGATATTTTTCAGCCTTACTCACCTATTTGTCACCGTTATCGCCCATTTGTCTGCCTTAACAGTCATTTGTCTGCCTTGCTCAACGCTCGTCTTCTTTGTGAGCCATTCTTCACCGGTGTCACCCGTTTGTCATCTCTGTGAGCTATTTGTCGCCCTTGTCCATCATTTTGTTATCCTTGTAGGCTATTCTTCATCGTTGAAGGATATTCTTCACTACTGCTGATCATATGTTACCGTTGTCAGCCACTTGACACCGCTGCGAGCCATTTGTCGCCGTTGTGCTTCATGTCTCTCTCTTGTGCTTAGTTCGACCTCCTTGTGATCTGTTCTTCAACATTGTGATCAATTTATCACCTGTAATCTTTATTTGACACTTGATTTCTTTCATTAGTCAGCTTGTTTGATGTTGGCCATTGGACTGCATCGACTCCATTTCTTCACGTTACACGCTTTCAGCCATGTCGCTCATTTTTCACCCTTACTGAGCTATTTGTTACCTCTATTGACCTATTTGTCACCGTTGCCTACCTATTTGTCACCCTTGTGAAGTTATTTGTCACTGGTACTTTCTTCTGCTGGCGGGTAACTCTGGCGTCGACTCTATTGGCTTCTGGCGTCGACTCCATCAACATGAAAAATTCATCTTTGGCCATTCTTCAATGTGCAGAGCTATTTGTCACCAGTATCCATCTATTTGTCACCCTTAACGGGTATTTGTGACCCGTGTAGGCTATTTTTCACCCTTAGCTCAGGGCTCTACCTGGTGACTTCGGTTGACTGAATTTTGCAAATCGGTTGACCGTTTTTGGCTTCAAGCACATCTTGAAATACTGACTTCTGCTGACCTGCTGGCACTTGAAGTCTCAACTAAGTTATAATGACTTCAGGTTCGCCTTAGCTCTTGCTTCTGAAAGTGCTGGCCTTGAGCTTGAGCTGCTGCTACTTAGCTTGGTTTCATCAAACCCATCACTGCCTTCTACACTTAGCTTGCTGTCCAACCTGTTCTTCACACATTCAGTTCTTCACAAATTCAAAACATATGACTTCATCATCAAAACATAAATCCCATTCACTGACTCATGATGAGTCATAGTGTTTGACATCATCAAAACCACAGGGACACAACAACAACCATAGCATAGATATCCATTTCTGGATGCTTCCAAGGAGGTAAAAGCTAACAGAAAGCAAGAAATGCAATAAGCCAAGTACCATGAATCGTCCATGGAATTTAGTACTCCGCTTGAAGTCCCAAACAACATTTGAATCAACTTCTCTTTTCTAGATGTTTCCAAGGGCAGGATTCACTGCTTCCAAATATAAATGTGCACTTGGACATATAGCCATATCTAGTCATACTATGAACTATCACTTTCAGCATAATAGAAGTACCAAATCAGGTGACAATGATAATGGATATATAAAACTTTATCCCCGGATAGCAAAATTAATGAACCCCTTGTTACATACTTACATGTAGAATAAGTGCTCGTTTGGATAGAAAGTTCGCTTTTGTCTAAAGAAACCATCAAAGATCTATGATTAATTTCATAGTTTACAGCATTGATAAAGAACTCATGAGAGATACAATCCCATGTTCCCAAGATCAGCATCAGATATAATCCAGTAGTCCCCGTTTTCTGGCGAATACCTGGGATTTTCTTTTGTTGCTTTCCCCTCAAACAATTATGCCAATTTCAGAGGAAAATCATGATTTACCACCCAAAATCCAAGCAAGATCAGCCAATTCCAATCCCAGTTGGCCAATTTGGTTCAGAATTAGTAAGATCCTTTGAATATGTCACCATCTAAGGAGAGCATGACACCAACAATGCCCAGACAGAAAAATCACTGAAAACTCTCTTTTGGATATGACATCTCTCCATATTTAAAGAGCAAGACAGCCTTATCGACCCTCCCTGCTATGATGGGATCTCCTCACAGCTCTCCCAACTTCCTTAAAAATGAAATGGAATTGCTATCCATTATCCTTTCTTCCTAACCTCCTAACTCTCAATTTTCTCAGCGAGCATCTCCACATCTAATATTTGTGCTCCATGATAAATATTGCTCTAACATGTGACCTACTTTGTCTTTCTAGAGTGCAATGTGGGAGCCATAGAAAACACTACACCTTCTACAAGAACCAAGAGAAAACTACAATATATGTAGGTATGTATGTATGTACAGACACACACGCACACACAATTTCTTCATTTTCTCTCTTGTGAGACCTTAACTTTCATGACGTACATTTTCTTTAGCTTGCAAATAAAAGGTTCTCCAATTTGAAAATAATTCAAATATGATGATATGGTAAATGACAAGAATCTGTAGATGTATGGTACCCTTGAATGTGAAAGTATTTGGCATATTGGATTCTCAACATTTCATTGAGTAAATAATGAGATTCCCTTTTTCTCCTTTAATCTTTTGCTATGTTTTTATTTAAATACTGTCATCTTTGTTATTCCTTCATATAATTTTATGTAGATACTTTTATATGCTGCCTGCATCCTTTTTGGTAACACAAAAGATCATTCAGTTGTTATGTTTACCTTATATATATCAATCTTATTGAGACTTTTGTATATTATTTCTATGCCAGTTACCATTACCAACCTGCAACTGGACTTGTTGAATACTTTCATTTATTATCCTAACAAATCAGCCCCAAGGCATAACATTCTTTTTATGCTGGAAAATATGAAACAACATAAATGTGTACGTGAAATGTTAAGAAAGAAGGAAGCAACTTCAACAAAAAATATATTGAAACAATAGAACAAATAACATCTTCTGGCATTAAACAATAAGCTGTAGGTGACTATTGTAAATGTTTGAGACTATAAAGAAAAGCAATCAATTTAGATAGTCAACTCCCCTCAATGATTGATGATTTAGTTCCAAGTACAATTTCACAGCTCCTGTTTATAAAATATAATTTCAATTATAGTACATTACAGAAAGCAAAATGATCAAAAACCAAACCCCAATTGCATTCGAGCGATGAGAAACAGGAAACATATCTCTCCACTTAATTGGATTTCTGTTTAGATGAACAACGACATGTAATAGGCAAAGTCTGACAGAAAACACATTCAGTTCAGAAGGGCGAAACAGGTCTACTCCAAAAACACAACATCTAGTTTAAATATATAAAAGAGAGTTCCCTACGGAAATGAAGAAATGACCGCTTTGGTACAAACCTCTGCCAATTCCTTGGGGCACTGGAAAAGCTTCAACCCTTTCAGCAGGAACCCCTTCTTCTCGAAACGGGAAATTATCTCGCCGACCTGTCCCAAGATACAATCCGAACATACACAGAACCCATTAAAGACCACACACAACATGAACACAAAAAACCCATCTTTCTGGGGAGTCTTCCTCAACATCCGTTGGCAGCCGAACCAGACTCAGAACAGGCAAGAGTTAAAAGCAAAACACACCAGACCCCGTTGGACGCCGTCGGGTTTCACCATAACGTAGGTCTCCTCTACTTGTTCCTACACAGAAAATAGCGCATTTTATAAATGAAAGACGAAAACATCCTTAACAGCAATAGATTGGAAGAACTAAATCGTGCTTGAAGACCGGGAAAAGAGGGAGAAAGGTGCTGCAATCACCATGGCGGCGACAAGATGCGGCAGAAAGATGTGGGCTTTCGCCCTCCTGCGGGGCATGGCAACCTGCATTGCCCCGCCATGGATGCAGGGGCCCAAGGCGACCGAGAGCGAGGAAGAGGCCTGGAGCGCCGACAGGTGCTGGAAGCGCATAAGACCATTCCTCCGCTGGTCGGATGAAACAGTGCAAGGGGGGGGCCTTCCGAGCACACCCACAGCATCCATCTCTCTCTATGCACTCTAGAAAAGTGCCAGAGGATAAGAACCGGAAGCAACAACTCCAACTCCAGTGGGTTTACAACCCCGTGCTGTAACGAATGGAGTATGGATTTCTCTGTGGCGTCAAGTCTCCGCCGCTGGAGGCGCTGCCCGGGAAGACTCGGAATGGAAAAAGGAGCGACCTTCCTGGGTTGCTCTTGTCGGAAAGAAGGTTGTCTTTTTCCGCGTTCCCTATCCGGAAGAGAGTGGCAGCCACGAAAAGGGCTTCTTTCCCTTCCATACAGAAGGTCCCGTGTGGGTGCTTTCCCATACTTTGGGTCGGGGTAAAAGCAGCGGGCACCCAGGGAAAAAGTTCAGGTAAACCGAACCCTTTCCGTATGTAACGCAGGGGAAACAGGACGTTTTATCGTACGCTGCCCCTCAACCGGAGACGCAATTGCAGAAGGACTTCTTCTTTGTGCAGAATGCAGATTGAGCTTAAAAAAGTCACAAATAATATTAAGACAAGAGATTTTTATGTATATAGTCTCGTAAATTTTAATTTTATCAAATATATCTTTTATCTGACGATATTATTATGAATTTCTTTCATTTAGGTAAAAATATTATGGTTATACCCTTATAATTTATTGCGTTGACGAATGACAATATTCCGTGAAATATATCCTCTACGGTCGTTAGATCTAAGATATATTTGACAGAATCGAATTTCATAGAGGTATATATACAAAAATTTTACTTTTTAACTCACATTTAACTCGAGTTAAACAAAGGTTTGACGGTCTAGTCGTATCGATCGTACCGATTTCGTACTGATACTGTATGATACGACACCGTACCATATTGTATCGTAATATACCAAGAAAAAATATATAATAAATATTTATTATAATAAATATCAATATGAAATCTTGTATAGCAGAATTGATTAGAGTATTTTTTATTCGACCATGAGGTGGGTGAAGTCCCGCGATCAATGACACCCAAGAGGGGGGGTGAATTGGGTGATAACAAATTTTAAGAAAATTTTGCTTGATTTAAAGTTTGTATGATGAAATAGTAATTATCAAATTAGATCTGATGTAGAGCAAAATAGATCTTATCAAAATCACCACTACAATAGTTCTTTGGTACTAGGCGGAGTTTGCGAATTCGAAGATTCTCTCACGCAAGGTGTTATCTTCCCGACAAGACTAACCTTGTCAGTCCGAACTCAGCTTTTGATATACCAGAGATCTATTAGAGAATGATAAATTAATCTAGATCTAAACGAAGAAATCAGCAGATGCAATATGCTAACATGCTAGAGCAAAATTGGAGGTAGAAGATAAGGAACAAGCCACACAAGAGACAACGATTTTTAGGTGGTTCGGATGCAACAACGGCAACCTACGTCCACCCCTCACAGACTGTGAGGATTCACACACTATCTTGTAAAGGATTACAAGATCTGAACACACACACACACACACACGTAAGGAGATGGAAAGTCCCGCAAAGGTGTAAATACACCTAAACACATATGATTCTGACAGAAATCAAGCACACACACGGATCTAGGAAGATTTGCTCCCCCTTATGGGGTGTTTGGTTGCTATTTTTTTGCTCTTTTTTCTTTCAAATTTAAAAAAGAGAGTAAGAGATCCTCTAACCCCCGTTTGGTGTTCCTCTCCTAAATTTTAAGGAGAGAATGTCATCCGTGTAAATCTTCCTAAAAAAAAATAAGTCTACACCAATTTTTTAAACAAAAAACACTCACGACACCTCCTCCCTCCCACTCGCGACCCCCTCCCATCCCCCGCGTCTCCCCCTTCCCTCCCTTCTCTCTCCCTCCCGCCGGCTCTCCCTCCCCCCTTCCTCTCCCTCCCGTCAGCTCTCCCTCTCTCTCCCGCCAGCCGGCTCTCCCTCCCTCCCTTCCTCTCTCTCCCGCCTGCCGGCTCTCCCTCCCTCCCCCTCCCCCCCCCCCCGCGGCCGGCCCCCCTCCCTCCTGCGGCCCCTCCCCCGCGGCTCCCCTCCCCGGCTGTCGGCCTCCCCTGTGGCCCCCCTCCCCCGTGGCTGGCCCCCCTGTAATGTCCCGGATTTTTCGGATATTTTTTGGATCTTTTTAGTGGGTCTCGGAGTGTTTTGTGCTTTACACGAGTTTTTCCCTGATGCGCATTCGGAACTCTATGCAGGGCAAACCGTGGCGTTCTCTGACTCCGGGACAGTACCGGCGCGTTGTGCTCATCCCGAGGATCGCGAAGGTAATTTTTAGTATTTTTCTGAATTTTTGGTAATTTTCAGACTTTTCTATATATTAACCCTTTCTCTCTCTCCCCACTCATTCTCTCTTTCTCACTCGCTCTCATCTCTTTCTCTCCCCCTCTCCCCGGACGGCCGACGGTGGCGGAAGAGGGCAAGGCGGCGATGGCGGGATGCGAGGAACGAGGAACGGGTCGAGGATCGAGGGCCGGTGGCGCGTGGAAGCTCGGCCGCGGGTTCGTGGAACGGTGAGGGTTTCACGGTGTTTTCTTCACGGATCGGCATCCACGGCGCGTCGAATCTTCTGTGGAGGTAGGGAGATGGACCCTCAGCTCGTGTATTTCATTTCCCGCAGATTTGGTAGCCCGTGGTGAGCTGAGCGTGGGTTTATTGCCGTTTTAGGGGAAAATCATGATTTTGGGGTGTGAGCCCGATATAGCGTATTAATGTGTTAATCGGTGGTTTGAGGGCATCTTTGAATGCCAGGGGCTTGGGGAAGGGTTTCCCCTTTGTTCCCCTATCACTCGGGGGTGATTGGGGCGTGGAATTAGTTTCCCGCCGTTCTCGGTTTTCCAGAAGTGTGGCGGTCCTTCCAGTGACCACCACTTCCTTCTGGCGGTCCCCGTTCGACCGTTTCAATCTTTCCGTGCGTGGGTTGGGCCTGGCGGCCTCACGATGAGCCGCAAGAGCCCAGGTAGCGGCCGAAGGTCCGACAGCTAAGCCCAGTTGGCCGGCGTGGCCTTCGAGGCATTTTGACCGTTGGTTTTTGACCGTTGGAGGCTATTGGGTCTGGCGGCCGAGGGTACGCCCGTCTCATGTCTTTTGGCGGCCCTATATAGGACCACTTGTCCTTTTGTGACCCAGGGTGTGACGGCCTATCGTTGAACCGCTACAGTCCCTGTGGCAACCCAATGTTGGACCGCTAGCTCTTGTGGCGTCTCAAAGGTGGACCGCGAGTGGTTCATGTCCGACTGAGTTATGTTTTGCCGATTCGAGTCCCGGGTGAGTGGACCTCGATCCGCATGTTGACCCGTGGTCTGACTGATGCCGAGCATCATGTGGGGGCCACACGTTAGGGTACCGTGGGATCCCGGGAGGTGGTGTTCTCGGCTTGAGTCACCGTGGATCGATATGTGTGCGGTGGGGCTTCCCCCGCATGTCGTAGGTTTACCTAGAAGATGATTTCCGAGTGGGCCATGTGTTTGGCCTTGGACTGCGAGTCCAGCCATCCGGCCTGGGGCTGGAGGTTTCCCGCTTTTTCCTGGGATGGGGAATCGGCGTGGCGGCTTGTGCGCTGCCTTGGGAATCATGCTTCGGTGCTTTCCGCGTTGGCCGTGTGTGTGGCCTGTGGACTGTGAGTCCAATTACCCAGCCTGGGGCTGGAGGGTTTCTTAGTTCCCTTTTCGAGGGAATGGTATCGGCGGCTCGTGAGTTGTCTCGATATTCGTACTACCGTGGTTTTAGACCTAGGGATTAGGCTAGATTAACGGCTTTGTGTCGTTGCGTACGACGGTCTTGACCCCGAGTCTTGTGACTCAAGGACCGTTGGATTTAGTGAGTCTAGAGGACTGTCCAGAGTCCCGTGGCTCGTCGCCACTTGGTCCTTCTCTACTTTCGCACAGGGTGCGTGCATGTTTCTCCTTGGAGAGTGGTCACACTAGTGACTCCCCACTAGTCGTAGCCTTCCGACACGTGAGTGGTCCCACCAGGGAGTGGTGGCGAGGCTACCGCGAGAGACCGTTTTTAGACTGGTTTTTGTAGGGCCCCACGTTTGACGCCAGAGTCCGGCTTGTAGACACGCCAAAATTGACGTTATGTTGATCAAATCTCATGTCATTATGTAAACGCCCCAAGTGGACTTCAATATTCCCATAACATGAAGTTTTTCTATTTTTTTGTGAATTTTATGCATTTTTCCTGCATTTTTTGATTCACGACCTGAAGAAGGGCGTTATTTTCAAAGTAGCGACCTGTCATAGGGCGTTTCAAAAGAAGGGACGACCATAGATGAGGGCGTCAATTCCTGGTATTATCCGTTAATTTTTGGAATTATCTATTTTCAAAATAAAAAGCTTTTCCTGATTAACGTCCTTCCTCAGAGCGTGTTTTTAAGCAACGCCGTTACCTCAGGCGTGTTCCAGGAATTTCTAAACAAAGAAAGTTTTATTTCCAAAATTAATTCCAGGAAGAAACGGCCTTTCCTAGGTCGCGTTTCAAGAAACGTCCTGTGGCAGGTCGTCAATTCATAAATCGACGCCCTGGCTTGAGTCGTGTTTCATCCAGAGTCCTTCCTTTTTTCATTTTTCCCTCACAGTTCCCTACCATCTATGGGACTCTTGCTCGATCTTGATCCTTCCCTGGATACCTCATTACCCGTTCTTATCATTTCCTTGATTTGATCACATCCGATTGAAGCATTATAAAATGAAATATCATTCGATCGTGAAAAGGGTTAACCGGGTTAAGCATTCTAAGCATTAAGAGCATTCGACGCATCCAAACCGGGTTAAGCATTCAAAGCATTTGAAGTATTCAGGAGGTGAAACACTCAGGACATCACGATTGCAAGCAGAGCCTTCTTCTTCCTGTGCTTCCGCCTGCTTCATCCATCCTTCTGCATCCAATCGGGCTTCATCCATCCTTTTGCATCAGTTCAACACCTTCACGGCTTCCCTCTACTCTCGTCAGGGAGAGCAGGGCTGTATTGCTTATTTCATTTGTTTTTTTTCTAAGCATATCATCATTACTGTCATCCCATCATTAGTTCTCTTATTGCATTAAGTATCAGCATATCATATCCTTTCCCTAGTTCTCTTCTAGGGGTTTAAAAAAAAACAAAAAAAGAGGTGCGCACGTTGATGTCTTTTTCATCATTTCATGTTAGTTTTGGATTGATACTATAACACTTTGGCTGATCCCTCTCTCTTTTGCTTGTTTTCATTGTCTTTTTTACAAGGTAATCAACTAAGAAGACCCACTTCATCGGCCGGCCGATTGAAGTTGGAGGAGGAAATCCACATCCATCCCGCATCCCAATCTCCACCAGGTACACGCGATCTCCTTTTCTTCTTATTGAGGTAACCCCTCTGGCGATCACATCATCTCCACTTTAGCACCTCGTGCTATTTTTATTGCGTTCTTTTGCATTGTTTATCAATTGTCATATTTAATTTCCCCAAAAGTGCGGATTTTAATCCGATCCACAAATTGGCGATCACGGTGGGACTTCCACTGTTTTCTTTATTGATTACCATCTCCACTGGCACCCTCGTGTGCCCTTTCCCCTTGACACCCTCGTGTGTCCTTTCCCCTTAGGCACCCTCGCGTGCCCTTTCCCCTCGGTACCCTCGGTACCCTTTCCCTTGTGCCCCTCGGGCACCCTCCACTGTGCACCCTGCACACTCCCCGGATCAGTCAATTGCTGCTTATTAACGCCTTCCATAAGGGCGTCTTTTGATATAACGCCCCTCACAGGGACGTGTTTTGTTAATTAACGCCCCCTTTCAGGGCGTATGTTTATTGCATCTGCTGGCGTTTTGTTTGCTCATTATATCGTCTGCTATTTAACGCCCCTCTCAGGGACGTGTTTTGTTGATTAACGCCCACTTCCAAGGCGTCTTTTATCATAACTGCTGTCTGCTGCATGCTTATCATATTGCCTGTGGATTAACGCCCCTCTCCGAGGCGTTTCATTTCTTATCAGCGCCTATCATCAGGGCGTTTCTCTGAGTTTTGACGCCCTCCCGTGGAGGCGTCCTTTCTTTATAAGGCCTCACCTAAGGGCGTGTTTTCCTACCGTCTGTGAGCCCCTCACAGAGTTTAACGACAGCCACGCTGCCGTGTCTTCATTTGGTCACGACCTACCGCAGGGCATGTCTTTCCTCCTGCTGTGAAAACGACCTTTCCCAGGTCGTTTCTTTACTGTTTCTTTTTCACAGATACTGCTTCCTGTGTTTAGTTCTTATTCGTTGCTTCCTGCTTGGATTATCTTGTTTGTTGGCTTGGTTGAGAGACCTCCTCTCTCTACCCTAGGATCCACACACCCTTCTTGGAATCGGGACGACCCTCCATTGAGCATTCCGTCTCTTTGGACCAGAAATCCCTTTTCCAAGACCTCCATGAGTCCCCGCACCCGTGGATTCCCTCACGGACGCCGGGCTGGTTGTACCCTTGAAGTACCTGGAGTTTAGAGAACCTATGCGTTGTTAAAGAGAGAGAAAAACTTAGTTGACCCGGAGGTTATACTTGGATTAAACTAGGTCTCATTTGGCAAAAGAGTGAACTTTCGCAAATAATCCACTCTAATTCAAACACCAAACATTAAAATATTGCGTTTCTTGCCAACCTTGTTTGCATAAACATAGTTGGGTGATTTGATTGCTTTGATTGGATTAAAATATTTTGTGATAAGTTCCTTCATTAAACACTCTCTCTCTTAAGAATGAAACTTCGTTCAGGTAAAATCATCAGCATGTCAGGTAACGGGTATTCTTATGATGATGAGAATGAGAACATATTTGGTCAATATGAGGACCCTCTCCAGGATTCTGTTTATTATGAGGGAAACTACCTCCCTCCTCACCCCCATTACTCACAAGTTCATGTGGTTGATACCACTACTCATGAGGCGGACCCTTCGTCTCAAGTTCCATCTTCCAACACTTCGGGGAACCCTTCCCCATCCATTAATGTCACAGATTTGATTCAAGCTCTCTCCCAGCTGGATGACTCCCAGCGGCAAGCCATTCAGGCCGCTTTAAAGGGGAAGTCGGTTCTTTCGTCTTCCTCTAATCCCCCTCCGGCCGTGAGTGGCCATCAAATCATTAATGACCAGGCGGTCTTGCATCCCCCCTCCTCTCGTCCACAAACGCCTACTGCGGCCATGCCGGCCCAGCAGGCGAGCTATTCAGCGGTTAGGCATCAATCTTCCCAACCTCCTCGGATTCTACGAACGCCTATACCGCCTTCTTTTGCTCAGAATCAGGCCCCGGTCGAGCCCGATACCAACACTTTCTTGCTTCAGAAGCTGGCCAGCATGGAGGAACAGCTCAAGAAGGTGACAGCGACTAAGAATGCTCCGGAAATTTCTCTTCCTACATTGCCGGTGTTCCATTTACCACCTTCTGAAATGCCGAATTTTCGGCGATATAATGGGACGGGCAACCCATTCATTCATTTAAAGGATTTCAGATATGAGACTTCTTTCTGGCAAGACAACAAGGCCTCCCTGGCCTACCTATTCAGGAGATCTCTTGAGGGGCCAGCCCTCGAATGGTTTTATTCTCTAGAGCCAGCTGATGCCGGCGATTTTGATGTTATTCAAAGAAAATTCTTGCAAAAGTACAGAGACCGGGTGGGACCTTCCCTTTCTGTTACAGATCTAGTCGCTGAGAAAATGAAGCCCGAGGAGGACTTCATCGTATTTGCTGATAGGTGGCGGTCTATGGCCGAGAAATTGAAGGACACTTTGTCAGAACAGGAGCAAGTGAAAATGGTTATTTCTAACGCAACTCCTCAATTCCGGCATATTTTGGCCATGAATCGGCTGACAACTATGGAAGAGCTCTATGAAAGAGCTCGTTATATACAAACGCAAATGAAGGACTCGCCCATCATGGGCATGTTTGAGCCGAAGCCTCGGCTATTTAAAAAGAATACAAATGTCAACAGCGGGCCCACGACTGAGGGCACTGTCACAAATGAGCAGGTTGGCGTAGTTGGCCACCCCCACCACCAATCAAACCCACGACCTCCGCCACCTCCACAGCAAAACCCCCATTTTGCCTCCGCTCCACAACACCACTTCGCACCCCAACCTTCTTTTGCTCCATCACCAAGCCAAGCGCCCCGCACCGACCCTCCAGCACCACCACAATACCATCAAGTGCCCCCGCCTGCCAACTACAGCCAACAACAACGGAGACCACCACTTGGCCCCAAAAGGGCCCATTATCCACCGCTCCCAGAGAGTCTCCCTGATATTTTTAATGCTTTGATGGCCGCTAACCTGCTCGTCCTACCAAAAGAAAGAACGGTGTGGCCCGCTAATGTTGACATATCCCGTTACTGTACTTTTCACCGCGCCCCTGGTCACAACCTTGATCGTTGTTTCCACTTCAGAGATCATATTTATGATTTGAATGACCAGGGTGGCATTAATTGGGATGAAATGAGGCAATTCATCGCCACCATGAAAGAAAGAAGGCCTCCTCGGCAACAGCAAAATCAGCAACAACAGCAGCCAGCTCCGCAGCAAGTTCAGCCACAGCAAGCTCCAGCACCCCAGCAGGATATGGGGATCGTCCGTAATCCATTGCCGGAGCACGCTCCTAATCAGCACGTGAACCCTATCACGTCTCTCTACGAGGTGGAGAGAGGGCAGGGATGGCACGAAGAAAACGCCTCTGTCGGGGCATTTCACCATGATCCAACTCAAAATCAAACTCCGCGCCTTTTGCGCACCCCTCCTTCTTCTTCTGTCAATCTTCAATCAGGACGTTCTCTTTTACGCCCCGTCAATCCATCTACCCCCACCAATTCCACGGCCTTGCCGGCTCGCTCTCTTCTTACCCGCCTACCACCTCCACAACCTACCGCACCACCTTCCACCACCAACTCTATACCTCCGCCATCCAGGCCACTCCTACTTCGCTCACCTCCAGCACCCGCTACCCCCTCTACCACTCCTACACCGGCAAGGGTTCCTCCGTCATCAGTTCAACCACCTTTAGTGCCACGATCTCTCCTTATTCCACCACCTGCCAATGCTCCTCGCATTCGGATATCTCTCCCTTCTCCCACGCCTCCTGCGCGGGCGTCTTCGTCAAATACTTCTCCCATGCCTCCCGCGGGGGCATCTTTGTTAAATGCCACTACCACGTCTCCTACGGGGGCATCCCTTTCATTCAATTCCCCTTTGATATCCCCTAGCAGGGTTTCTGCTACCAACATTCCTTCTTCTTATTCCAACCCTCCTCCTATTTTTGCCCCGACAGAGGTGCGTCAAGGCGTGGCGCCGCTCCGCAGTGGACGGATATTCCACCGTATTTTCCCACAGAGAGAGCTAGAGCCCGTGCAGGGGCCGCGAGAGCAGGAACAGGAACAAGAGTCAGTGCCAGGGACTCACTATGATCTGTTAAAGCACTTGGACCGCACTCCCACTAGGCAAACCCCTTTCACCCTCACTTATGGGATAGAGGCAATAGTCCCTTATGAGATTCTTATTCCCTCTCTGCGAGTACAATTGGGTGAGGAACTTTCTATTGATGAACGTCGTGATTCACTCCTTGCCCAATTGGAACTTCTAGATGAGAAACGTCTGGTCGCCGCTGAGCATGCGCGCGTTTATCAAAATAGGCTCTCACGTTTTTACCAAAAGAAAGTAATTGAGAGAAAATTTAAAGTCGGTGAGATGGTAATCAAGAGAATTTTTGTTAAGCCAGGTGGTCCCCGTTCAAAACTCCAACCAAATTGGGAGGGACCGTTCGTTATAAAAGAAGTTTTTCCTCGCAATGCTTATAAACTAACCAATGCTGAAGGTGAAGAGTTAACTCACCCTTGGAACGGTTTATATCTTAAGAAATATTACCCTTGATTTTCCAAAATCCAACAAAAAATGAATATTTCCAAAATCAGACAAAAAAATGAATATTTTCCAAAATCCAACAAAAATGATGAATATTCTTCAAAATCCAACAAAAAAATGAACATTTTCCAAAATCCAAAAAAAAATAGAATATTTGCCAAAACAAAGAAATTTCAAAAAAAAAAGAGGCTTTCAAAATTATTGCCATGGCACACAAAAGATCAAGGCCCGAAAGGTCAAAATTCAGAATTCATTTATCAGTCTTGGTAACTTAAAAATGGGGTTGATTCCCGCACACACTACACGCTTTATTCTTAAACTCAAGCAGTGCAAAATCTGATGGAAAGTCAAAAACCTGACTAAAAGTGAAAGACAATACCCGTTCTTTTCTTCTTCGGTCCATAAGGGAGGAAGGGAGACCTCGAGGCAGATGCGCCAAGCCTGTCCGCCACCCTAGTAAGTGGAAGTCAAGGCCCAAAAGGGAGCAAATGTCACAAAAGCCCAAGTACAATTAGGTTTATTTTTTTTATCAATGCAAATCAATTCTAAAGTGAAAGTCAAGTTATGAAAAGAAAAGCATGTCAAGAGGGCAAAGTCCCCGCAAGGAAAACCTTGGGCGTATGCGTGCATTATAAAGGGGCAAAAAAGGCAACAAATTTCCTACGCCAAAGACCAAACCCCAACAGGCATAGGGCAGGGGGGGTAACTTTACCTTGAACATCTCAGAATCCCTTATGGGCTTCCCTTATATTTTCTTCCATCCTTTCTATGTGGTAAAGTCGCGAACTGGCAGGATGGTCAAGACGAACTTAAGAAATTGCACTGTGCGAAATCTCGAATATAAGTCAACTTTGAGCACGTCGACTCCCTTTTAATTATTCAAGAAAGATTAATGAATCCTAGATGGTGGCCGTGTAGGGCTCGCGATCTGGATAGCCTTGTCAATCTTGTTTGAAACTTCATCTAATTCACGCCTTTCCCTAAGGCGTTATTAATTTAACTCACGCCCTTGTGAGGGTCGTCTTTATCAAATTAACGCCCTTGTTCAGGTCGTCTTTTCACCAAATTCCAAATCCTTTTAAAATGCACGCCGTCTTCGGGGGCGTCTTTTACTCTAGTCACGACCTAATCTAAGGCGCGTTTTTCAGGAAAATAACGAAAAAAAAATATAAATACATTCTTCATTCGTATGCTTGCATTCTATCTGTGCATATTTTTAATTTATTATTTGCATACGTGTGCTTGCATGATGCATCTCCCCTTTATTGGTTATTTCATTTTACCTTATTTGATTAAAGGCTTGGCCCCTTGACCCGTCATTAAGGTCAGAATATTGTCACCCCTTGCTCATTGGGCAAGGGGCCAAGTCGAACAGATGAATTAACCTGTTTTATTCAAGTGAAAACCGCAGCTGCAGATACAGGGCAAAAGTAAAGCAAACACGAAGAACGTGGAAAGAAGAAAGTACACAAACACAAGGCCACAACCACACAAAATGCTCAGGTAACAAAAGAAATCTCAATCTCATATATATATATATATATATATATATATATATATATATATATATATATATATATATATATACATCATGAATGTCTAAGTACAGGTGTGAGGGTGGAGGAGTACAAGTAAATCTCTCAGCTCTCGCCTCCACCCTCCTCTCTCCTACTCTCAACCTCCTCCTCGTCGTCCCGAGCTGGTGCTGGTGGAGGGGGCATGGGCCCCCGAGAAGAAGCTGGAACTCGAGCCTGGCCCCCTGCCTCACTCCTCTCTCGAAGAGAAGAACCCGCAACAAAAGTGGAGCTAGTAAAGGAGTATCCCGCAGCACGAGCTCGCTCACGCCCTCGCTGGAGACGCTCCTCAGCAACTCGTAGCCGCTCCTGAACAAGGACCAGCTGCGTCCTCGAGTCTGCCAGCTCACGCTGGTGTGCTACCACCAGCTCCTGGTACCGGGCACGCTCTGACTGCTGTAGCTCGTGGTGACGGGCACGGTCCGCCAAGTGCTCCTCCCGCTCTCGAGCACGCTCACGTCTCTCCATCTCAAGAGCCACCCGCAGCTCGGCCACGTCCTGAGGAAGCTCCTCTCGTCGCCTCTGGGACCTCTCAAGCTCTGAGATCCGCTGGTCACGGATCGCCAACTCGGTACGTACGGCCTGAAGCTGAGTCACCTGTAAAAGGGTAAGCAAATCATCAATTCCACAATAAATGCAATAATTCAATAATTTAACGATGCATGATTGAATTACTCACATGTGAGCTCGTCGCTCGGAAGCTCTCGTCTACGCAGATAAGAGCGGCTCGAAGCTCTTCAGTCTGTAAAAATGAATTTTTATCAGTACACAATGCTATATTTAATCAATAATTGAACTGACTGAGTTTGAGTTCAGAATTTACCCGTGAGACGAGGTCCCGCTCTGCTGCCTCGGCCCGTGCAACCGCTCTAGCTAGATGCTCTGATAGCGCGATCACCTCCGCGCTAGGTCCCCTCGAGCTGGAGGCCTCCCCTAGATCTCTCCTCACTACTCCCTGCTGGGCACGCTGCATTCATTGAGATCGTCAGTGGCTAATCATCAATAATTCAACAAAATGATTCATTTGCATATAGAAGTAATTTAAGCACTCACCAGGGTCTCTAGGTCGGCCCGTGTGGCGGCTAGCTGGTCCTCCAGGCTGTGTAGGTGGGCCTGGGCGTCTATCGCCGCTATGTCCCTTGCATCCTGCATCCATTGCATGTTAGTCACATGATAGAAACATAAGCATTTGCATTCAATTTAGAAATAAGTGCATTCATACATACCCCTAAGACCCTCATCTGGGGTCGGCCGGCATATACCTCCCAGTAGCGCCGGAGGTACTCAGAGCTGTCAGTCGCGCAAGAGGTGACTCTGGTCCCGCCACGCTGCCAGTCGGCGTACTGCTCCTCAAAACGTACCCACCAGTCGATCGCCTTGGTGCGACCGCGGGTCTTCTTACCAATCCCTCGAGGCTCCCCGACCTCGATCCATTCCTGGGGCAGGCCCAGGGTCCTCATCACCAACCGAAGCCGTAACGGCTCGATCTCACTCAGGCAGTGCAGCCACAGCTCACGCCCAAAGCGAGGTCACCCCGATACGACCCAAGGTTGGCCCTCATCCGTCATATCCTCGTAAGGCCTCCACTGCACCTGCATTCATACATATCATTTCATCATAATCAATTCAAATCAATTTAAAAGAAATGAATATCATTCATTCATACATACCAGCGAGGGAGGGAAGTCGCGGAACTCTCTCCGTAGAACCCACAACTCGTAGTCGAGTGGGGCACCAAAGACGACTGGTAACCAGCGTCGCGCCAGAGGAAAGGATCCCTCAGCTCCGGGCCGTGGGTCAACGCGCCCCATCGGCATGTATAGGTGGCTCCACACCTGCATCCATGCATTGCATTAGTAAGGCATTCACATGCATCATAATAAGAAAAAAAAAGATAAAGAGAAAAAGATATGAAAATGAGAAAATTGCATACCTGAAGAAGAGGTGAGAAGCCACTGACGGTCGTCTCCCGTCCCGTCCCCGTGGACAGATCAGCTATCAAATGTGCCAGCAAGGCTGCACCCCAAGCGTAAGTACCAACTGTCTCCAGGTCCTCAAGGATGCCCAAGAAGCGGCAGTTGATGACGTCGGCTTTCGTCCCCAGTAATAATCTCCCAAGCAGCAGCAGCAGGAACCTCCTCAGGTCTCGATCCGCTCTCTCATGGTCAGTCGGGTCCTAGCAGCATACCGCTCTCACCCCGTCGGTCAGCCTCTGTGCAAACTCACCTAAGGTCTCCCCTGACCTGTGCCTGGCATCTCCTAAACCCATCACCGTAGTCAGGTCTGTACGGAAGATGGTCCTACACTCGCTCGGCACCACATAGACCATATCCAGCCCTAGTAACCTCTGGGCCATCTCCGTGTAGTCAGGATAGGTGAACCCACTCACAGCCTCACCATCCACCCTCAACCCTGTAATCCTAGTCACATCCTCTAGGGTAGGAACCATGTGCCCCCAGGGCATCAGGAAGGACCGGCTCACCCTATCCCAACGTTCCCGCAAAACCTGGATAAGTGCTAGGTCGGGTCTAAATGGCTCAATGGATAGGAAAGCCCCGAACCCCATAGCATCTACCCTAACCCTCTGGAAGTCGGGGAGACCTTGGTATGCTGCCCAGACCATGACCCATGAGATACGGGTCCTCATCAGCCCCTGCACGCATTAAAGAAAGAGCTTTGCTTAATTGTTTGGTTAATCATGTGTAATTGCATTGATTTTAATGTTTTGGAAGTCACGACCCTCCTCAGGTCGTTTCTTAGTAAATTCACGCCCCTAAAGGGGGCGTTTTCTATTAAGGTAACGTCCTGTCTGAGGGCGTTCTCCATCTTTGAAACGCCTCTGTGTAGGGCGTGAACATGTTGTTAATTTCTAAAAATCCTAAAATGTTTTCAAATCACGCCGCTGGCTGGGGCGTTTTCCATTTAGCACCGTTCAGTTTAAATAAAGAGTTAATGAAGAGACGCCCTCTTGTTCGTGCTGAATTAACGACGTTGGTTAGGGCGTCGATTCTTAAATTGACGACCTGACTGACATCGTGTTATATTTAACGCCCTAACAGGGGGCGTCTTCTTCTAAGCTTCCGTTACTGTTTACGCCTTTGAGTAGGGCGTGTTTTAAAATGTTAAACGACCTATGGTCAGGCGTCTTTCATGCTGTTAACGCCCTATTCTTAGGCGTGTTTTATTGGCTTACGGATTTTTGACCTCTCCTTGCTTTTAATGAACTTAAGTGCTATTATTTTGGTGAAATTGTTAATGCTTAAGCACTTATGATCATGTCATGTTCTGAATTGATGGATAAAAGCTAATAAGTTTCAAGTGCAGAAGTTTTGCAGGATTCGAGGCGTTTGGACAGCTCATGGGAGTAACACCTTGTATCTGTTTCTTGTAAGCATTATTATTATATGATATCTACATTATTATAGTATGTCAAGGACCTTGTGGTTCTGATGAACCTGAAATTCGAGTTCCCCTTCATCAAAAACGATGACGATTTCAGGAAAGTCTTGATCACACGGATAGGCCGTTGAGTTGTTAAAGGTTTGGGACGATGGTTCCACTTTTTGAGTTGATGCGCGGACAAACGGGCTTCGGCTTAGTGTTAGCTCAGAGATGTAGATTCTTGACCAGATCTAAATGGCTTAGCAATATTGTCCTTGATTATTTTCTATTTTTTAGTTTGTTTTAATCTTTTCTTTTAGCCCAGCATGCATCATGTAGGACTTTGAGTTTCATGCTGAAAATCTTCATATTATGGCAATAATGAAGTTCACTCGCTCTTGATTGAGTTGACATGAGATATTCCACTTCAAATCAAGTACTTCGTTCTATTTGAAGCCGTTCAGGCTGATTCCTTGAAAGTGTCCCTTTTGTTGGATCTCCATCCCAATTCTCTTTACTTTTCTGTAAAATTTACCTTGGTTGTAGCACGTCCACGTCGGCTGGTAATCGCTCTCCAATGGTCTTTCCCTGTCGTGCCCACGCGCATACCCTTTATTTACTTAGTTTAATCTCCTTTTATCCAACAAATCGATGTTTCCTTGGAACCACTCAGAGTTGTTTCACTCAGAATCTTGGAAAGATTTCAAATGCTTAATGTTCTAAGGCGTGTCACATCACACCTTGGCGTCTCCTTATCAATTCATTCCACTTAATTCCTTTCGTTACACTTCATTCCATTTCTATCTCACTCCCTTGCAAAGCAGACGCCAAGGCGGGGCAGCTGTAGACACGCCAAAATTGACGTTATGTTGATCAAATCTCATGTCATTATGTAAACGCCCCAAGTGGACTTCAATATTCCCATAACATGAAGTTTTTCTATTTTTTTGTGAATTTTATGCATTTTTCCTGCATTTTTTGATTCACGACCTGAAGAAGGGCGTTATTTTCAAAGTAGCGACCTGTCATAGGGCGTTTCAAAAGAAGGGACGACCATAGATGAGGGCGTCAATTCCTGGTATTATCCGTTAATTTCTGGAATTATCTATTTTCAAAATAAAAAGCTTTTCCTGAGTAACGTCCTTCCTCAGGGCGTGTTTTTAAGCAACGCCGTTACCTCAGGCGTGTTCCAGGAATTTCTAAACAAAGAAAGTTTTATTTCCAAAATTAATTCCAGGAAGAAACGGCCTTTCCTAGGTCGCGTTTCAAGAAACGTCCTGTGGCAGGTCGTCACTTCATAAATCGACGCCTTGGCTTGAGTCGTGTTTCATCCAGAGTCCTTCCTTTTTCCATCTTTCCCTCACAGTTCCCTACCATCCATGGGACTCTTGCTCGATCTTGATCCTTCCCTGGATACCTCATTACCCGTTCTTATCATTTCCTTGATTTGATCACATCCGATTGAAGCATTATAAAATGAAATATCATTCGATCGTGAAAAGGGTTAACCGGGTTAAGCATTCTAAGCATTAAGAGCATTCGACGCATCCAAACCGGGTTAAGCATTCAAAGCATTTGAAGTATTCAGGAGGTGAAACACTCAGGACATCACGATTGCAAGCAGAGCCTTCTTCTTCCTGTGCTTCCGCCTGCTTCATCCATCCTTCTGCATCCAATCGGGCTTCATCCATCCTTCTGCATCCGTTCAACACCTTCACGGCTTCCCTCTACTCTCGTCAGGGAGAGCAGGGCTGTATTGCTTATTTCATTTGTTTTTTTTCTAAGCATATCATCATTACTGTCATCCCATCATTAGTTCTCTTATTGCATTAAGTATCAGCATATCATATCCTTTCCTTTCCCTAGTTCTCTTCTAGGGGTTTAAAAAAAAACAAAAAAAGAGGTGCGCACGTTGATGTCTTTTTCATCATTTCATGTTAGTTTTGGATTGATACTATAGCACTTTGGCTGATCCCTCTCTCTTTTGCTTGTTTTCATTGTCTTTTTTACAAGGTAATCAACTAAGAAGACCCACTTCATCGGCCGGCCGATTGAAGTTGGAGGAGGAAATCCACATCCATCCCGCATCCCAATCTCCACCAGGTACACGCGATCTCCTTTTCTTCTTATTGAGGTAACCCCTCTGGCGATCACATCATCTCCACTTTAGCACCTCGTGCTATTTTTATTGCGTTCTTTTGCATTGTTTATCAATTGTCATATTTAATTTCCCCAAAAGTGCGGATTTTAATCCGATCCACACTGCTGAGGGGAAAACCAGTCAGAGGGCCAGACCTATGATGTGTGGTATGTGTGTGCACACGTGGTTGGGGGCAGTTGACCCGCGCCGGCCAGCGCGACCCCAGCTAGTCGCTTATTCTGTGGTTACTTGTACGGTGTCTCAGTTCCCGCTGGGCCGAAGGGAGACACCTGAGGCACGGTCTAAGTCATCAGTGGACGCATCCGGCCTTTCTTCTGGTAGGCAGGTACTCCTGTCACGTGAGACGTGACTCTCCTGTTTCTGGGTTCTGTTTCCCGTATGTGAGATGTGGTTTTCTGGACCGTCAGTGTTTCCGAGGTAGTGGCCGGGGTGCTAGTGGCTTCACCGAGGGTGTGTCTTGTTAGTGCGGTGCCCGCAACCAGGTGGTCGGGGTTGCACCTTGGACAGCATGTCCAGGTTGGTCTTGTCTTGGGAGACGGGCCTCTACGGCGGAGTTTCCGTAGGTTTCACCTCGGTAAGTGGTGTTAGTGTGGTCCGGTCCCCGATGGTGAGATCGGGATTTCTCTTTCTGCTTGACCAGTACAGTAGGAGTAGCTGTAGTGCCGAGTTTTGACCGGCCATCGTGTTTACTGTTCCTGCTGCTACTGTTGTTCTTGTAGTTACTGCTTTCCGTGCCGCCGTTGTTCTCAGTTGGGGTTCTGCGGGATCCCTACTGAGCCAGTGACAGGAGGCTCACCCCTACGTTTCAGATGTGGCGATTCTTCCTCGAGGTTCGAGGATGCTGTTCAGAGGTTCTTAGTTGCCAGCTCGCCGGGCCGAGTGTTCACTTGGCATGTGGTACATTTTATTACTTTAGACTGTACTTTCTGTTAGAGTGGACTATGTTGTAGTTGTTTATTTATTTCTGTTAATTGTTGAATTATCCTGCCTTATTTTATATTTGTTTGTACCTCCACACTCCTTTTAGCCCTTCCGAGTCCTCTCGGCTCGTGGGCGGCAGACCAGGATTCGAATGGTATCGGGTTCTTCCCGGTATCCAGATCTTGGGTCGTCACAGCTGGTATCAGAGCAGTGATTGTGGACGTCCATAGGAATTCGAAACATTGCAGTGATCAGAGTCCATGAGGTCCAGTACAGTCGGCAGCTGGCATAGGGTTTCGTGCATGTTTTCTGCTTGGTTTCTCGCTTGAGAGCTTGAGTGCGTCGCGCGGTGTTGTTAAGGTGGTTGCTGTTCGCGGCTTTCGTGCCGGCGTGGGATCTAAGGATCGAGGTTGAGAGCTTTCTCCCTCATCGGTGGTGGTCCCGGTCGTGCTGCGTCGGGCAGAGGTTGCCGGTAGGTGCGTTGCTGCGGTGCTGCGTTCGAGGTTTCTACAGCGAGGTCAGGTGGCTGGCGAGGGCTGTTCATCGTGAAGTGGCCGTGAGCGTACTGTGAGGGAGCTGTTATTGTGGTTGGCAACTCTAGCTTAAGGTTTATCCAGGCCCTGATGCGTTAAGATTGTGGTTTAAGGTGGCAGAGCGGAGTGTTCTGATCGAGAGGTGCGCTCGGGTGAGCGGAGGATCTTCTCGGTGAGTTGCTGATTTTCGAGCATGATGTCCTAGTCGTGCTCTTTGGTGTCAGAAATGACATGTCAGTCTCGATTATTCTTGCGGATTTCGAGGCAAGATTGGGCTGTGGTGTCCCAGTAAGTCTTGCTCATGCGCTCTTGTGTGCGAATGGGTTGTGTTCGCTTTGGATTTGGTTGAGATGAGAAGGTTCCGCGGTGGTTTCGGGACTCGAGGATGAGCGTCGGCGGTTGTCGATTATGACTCTTGTTGCGTCTCTTGGCGTGGCATGTTGCAGTTCAAGGAATTGCAGTGGTGGTGCATCGAGAGATGCTGTGATATTGGTCCGATGTGACACTCGCCAAGTGTGTCGGAGGTGCTGACCTGACGTGGTAATGATTTTTCTCAGTGTTGGAAGGTGCTGTTCCCAGCACGCGCAAGGTTGAGGTCAGGTCGAGCGTGGAGATTCTTCCGTTGGTCAGAGGTATGTCGGTTTCTCCTTTGGTTGGGGAGATCGTGTTTGGCTAAGGTTCGTCGTCTTGCATTACGTGCCCGGATTAGTTGGCCTCTTGTGCCATGAAGTCCGTGCGAGACGTGATCCGTATTTTGGCAAGGTGGTTGCATGTGAGAGTTATGCCCATTTCCCCTGGTGTGTAAGGGTGCTGGCGCTGTTCCGAAAGGACGAGTGCTGGTTGGGCGGTGTTGGCATTCTTGGCTAGTGCTGGAATTTTCTGATTTGTTACAGATCAAAGTCTGCGGAGTCGCAGAGGGTTGCCAGATTGGGAGTGAATCTATGCTTGGGGTTCGAGGTAATGGAGCTTTCCTCACCCTATTTTCTGAAGTTGGCCAGCCGAGTTGTGGATTGTCGGGATGGCGAGTCCCGAGTTGCTGTGTTGGCTGTGAGTGTGGATCAGAGTGCGCAGCGGAAGCCTGGTGGGCCCATAACCCACTGGTTCAGGATCGTAGCGTTGGTTACTACGGGCGGATTCCTGAGTTTGCGTTGAGCATGTGAGGATTGGTTCCTCTATGCGAGACGTGTTGTTGCCGTGCCGTTGCTCGAGGTATCATGATTCTTGGCACTAGTAGGATAGAGTTTTGGGGAATGTGCTGGCTAGTGCACCGCATGAGTACCATGTTCCTGTGATGGAAACAGTGTCAGGCGTCGGTGTGACCCGGAAGGGGCTGTTGAGGATGTCGCCTAACGGTGGTCGAGGACGTGTTGGTCAGAGTCGGTGGCTTGGTGCTCGACTTGTACTGGAGGTTGTGTCCTCGGATGAGATCGTGTTTTGAGGAAGTGATTTTTGGCAGATTTTGGGTTCCGGTTGGTAGCTGCGAGTGACTGGTAAGGCTAGTCTCGTAGTCGACCACGATAAGATGTGTATTGTTGGGGACCCGTGTGCATTGGCCACAGCGTTGGCGACCAGGTTGCTGTGATATTAGATGGCACTTTCCTCCCCTAGAGACGTGTGCCATGAATTGTTCCGGTGGTGTCCCGTGGCTCTGTGGTGAGGGCAGGAATCGGGATTGGCAGGTGTCCACTTGAATTAATTGAGATAAAGGATTTGATGAGACAAGACGGAAGAGTGACGCATGTGGGCGGAGGCCTTTAAGTGAGATTGGCATCGGAATGGTGGTCCTTGATGAGACGTTGGCGTTGGAGTGGTTATCCCTGGTTTGGTAACCAGCATGGGAGGATTTCCCTGTAAGTCTGAGTCGAGTGAGGTGATGATCGAAGACTCTTGAGTCTTGTCGTTGGTTTTGTCATGCTCCCTTGAGAGGGTTGAGTTGGCGCGATGCTCGAGATCGGATGCGGTGTCCGAGAGGAGCTCGGCTTGAGATGTGGTAATTGTCTGTGTGTGAGTCAACGGATGGCCAGTTATGAGTTGGATCATGCCTGTCGGGCCGGCAAAGGTTTCCCGTTGACGTGTATCTGGCGACCAGTAGATGGTCTTTCACAGACAGAAGATGCTGTTGGTGGTGCATCGTGAACGGTGAGAGCCGTGTTTCAATGAGACCTTTGGTGGTCGTTTCCGTGATGTGCCTTTCCAGATGGGATCTGGGCTTTGTCGAAATTTATCTTCTGACAGAGTTGGCACAGTGAGATGTCTGGCTTTCAGCTTGCCAGGTGTGAGGTGACCATTGGCGCTGAGCCGATGATCTGTTGGCGGTCTGTTGAGATGGCTGTGTGAGCTGATGGAGGCTCTGTATTGGTTGTTCCCTTGAGAAGGGTGTGCGACCAGTCAACTGGCTGTGAAGATGATGTGTGATTTGTCTGCCGACCATAGGATGGATCGATAGCTGTTTCTCGCGACGAGGATTGTGTCTCCTCGGTGAGCGAGGGGATGGCAACGGTGCCATGATTGGTTCTCACGTTGTCTGAGGTGATGTCGGACTGTGTCTTTTGGTGTATGTCAGCTCTGATGGCCGGTGTGCGCGGCATGCGGGACGAGGTGTCGTTCGTGATTGTAGTCTGGCTGTGTCCCTCAGGATCGGTGCTTTCGTGAGGACCAAGATTTTCTGTGCTGAGGCTCTGAGGGCGTTGTCAGTTGGTTCAGTGTTCTTCCCCTGTGATCTGGTGCTAGTCCTGAATTTCGAGGATGAAATTTCTTTAAGGGGGGAGGGCTGTAATGCCCCTGATTTTTTGGATATTTTTCGGATCTTTTTAGTGGGTCTCGGAGTGTGTTTTGTACTTTACACGTGTTTTTCCCTGATGCGCCTTCGGAACTCTGTGTAGGGCAAACCATGGCGTTCTCTGACTCCGGGACAGTATCGGCGCGTTGTGCTCCTCCCGAGGATCGCGGAGATAATTTTTAGTATTTTTCTGATTTTTTGGTAATTTTTGGGTTTTTCTATATATTAACACTTTCTCTCTCTCCCCTCTCATTCTCTCTTTCTCACTCTCTCTCATCTCTTTCTCTCCCCCTCTCCCCGGGTGGCCGACGGTGGCGGAGGAGGGTGAGGCGGTGATGGCGGGAGGCTAGGACCGAGGAACGGGTCGAGGATTGAGGGCCGGTGGCGCGTGGAAGCTCGGCCGCGAGTTCGTGGAACGGCGAGGGTTTCACGGCGTTTTCTTCGCGGATCGGCGTCCACAGTGCGTCGAATCTTCGGTGTAGGTAGGGAGATGGACCCTCAGCTCGTGTATTTCATTTCCCGCGGATTTGGTAGCCCGTGGTGAGCTGAGCGTTGGTTTATTGCCGTTTTGGGTAAAAACCATGATTTTGGGGTGTGAGCCCGATCTAGCATTTTAATGTGTTAATCGGTGGTTTGAGGGCATCTTTGAATGCCTAGGGGATTGGGGAAGGGTTTCCCCTTTGTTTCCCCATCACCCGGGGGTGATTGGGGCGTGGAATGAGTTTCCCGCCGTTTTCTCGCCGTTCTCGATTTTCCGAAAGTGTGGCCGTCCCCATTTTACCGTTTCAATCTTTCCGTGCGTGGGTTCGGCCTGGCGGCCTCACGATAAGCCGCAAGAGCCCAAGTGCCGACCGAAGGTCCGACCGCTAAGCGCAGTTGCCCGGCGTGGCCTTTGAGGCATTTTGGATGTTGGTTTTTGACCGTTAGAGGCTGTTGGGTCTGGCGGCCGAGGGTACGCCCGCCTCATGTCTTTTGGCGGCCCTATATAGGACCACTTGTCCTTTTGTGACCCAGGGTGTGACGGCCTATCGTTGAACCGCTACAGTCCCTGTGGCAACCCAATGTTGGACCGCTAGCTCTTGTGGCGGCCCAAAGGTGGACCGCCAGCGGTTCATTTCCGACTGAGTTATGTTTTGCCGATTCGAGTCCCGGGTGAGTGGGCCTCAATCCGCATGTTGACCCGTGGTCTGACTGATGCCGAGCATCATGTGGGGGCCACACGTTAGGGTGCCGTGGGATCTCGGGAGGTGGTGTTCTCGGCTTGAGTCACCATGAATCGATGTGTGTGCGATGGGGCTTCCCCCGCATGTCGTAGGTTTACCTGGAAGATGATTCCCGAGTGGGCCATGTGTTTGGCCTTGGACTGCGAGTCCAGCCATCCGGCCTGGGGCTGGAGGTTTCCCACTTTTTCTGGGGATGGGGAATCGGTGTGGCGGCTTGTGCGCTGCAGTGGGAATCGTGCTTCGGTGCTTTCCACGTGGGCCGTGTGTGTGACCTGTGGACTGTGAGTCCAATTACCCAGCCTGGGGCTGGAGGGTTTCTCAGTTCCCTTTTCGAGGGAATGGTCTCGGCGGCTCGTGAGTTGCCTCGGTATTCATGCTACCGTGATTTTAGACCTAGGGATTAGGCTAGATTAACGTCTTTGTGCCGTTGCATACGCCGGTCTTGACCCCGAGTCTTGTGACTCAAGGACCGTTGGATTTAGTGAGTCTAGAGGGCCGTCCAGAGTCCCGTGGCTCGTCGCCACTTGGTCCTTCTCGACTTTCGCACAGGGTGCGTGCGTGTTTCTCGGAGTTTGTCCTTGGAGAGTGGTCACACCAGTGACTCCCCACTAGTCGTAGCCTTCCAACTCGCGAGTGGTCCCACCAGGGAGTGGTGGCGAGGCTACCCCGAGAGACTATTTTTAGACTGGTTTCCGTAGGGCCCCACGTTTGACGCCAGAGTCCGGCTGAGGGGAAAACTAGTCAGGGGGCTAGACCTAGGATGTGTGGTCTGTGTGTGCACACGTGGTTGGGGGCAGTGGACCCGCGCTGGCCAGCGCGACCCCAGCTAGTCGCTTGTTCTGTGGTTACTTGTACGGTGTCTCAGTTCTCGCTGGGCCGGAGGGAGACACTTGAGACGCGGTCTAAGACGTCAGTGGACGCATCCAGCCTTGCTTCTGGTGGGCATGTAGTCTTGTCACGTGAGGCGTGACTCTCCTGTTTCCGGGTTTCGTTTCCCGTCTGTGAGACGTGGTTTTCTGGACCGTCCGGTGTTTCCGAGGTAGTGGCCGAGGTGCTAGTGGCTTCACCGAGGGTGTGTCTTGTGAGTGCGGTGCCCGCGACCAGGTGGTCGGGGTTGCACTGTGGACAGCGTGTCCAGGTTGGCCTTGTCCTGGGAGACAGGCCTCTACGGCGGAGTTGCCGTAGGTTTCACCTCGGTAAGTGGTGTTAGTGTGGTCCGATCCCTGATGGTGAGATCAAGATTTATCTTTCTGCTTGACCAGTACAGTAGGAGTAGCTGTAGTGCCGAGTTTTGACCGGCCACCGTGTTTAATGTTCATGCTGCTACTGTTGTTCTTGTAGTTACTGCTTTCCATGCCGCCGTTGTTCTCAGTTGGGGTTCCACGGTATCCCTACTGAGCCAGTGACAGGAGGCTCACCCCTGCGTTTTAGGTGCGGCAGTTCTTCCTCGAGGTTCGAATGTTCACCTAGCATGTGGTACGTTTTACTACTTTAGAGTGTACTTTCTGTTGGAGTGGACTCTGTTGTAGTTGTTTATTTATTTCTGTTAATTGTTTTATTGTCCTGCCTTATTTCCTATTTCTTTGTACCTCCACACTCCTTTTAGCCCTTCCGAGCCCTCTCGGCTCGTGGGCGGCGGACCAGGATTCGAATGGTATCGGGTTCTTCCCGGTATCCGGATCTTGGGTCGTCACACCCCCTCCCTCCTGTGGCCCCTACCCCGTGGCTCCCCTCCACTCCTGCCGGCCTCCCCTGCGGTTCCCCTCCCCCGCGGCTCCCCTCCCTGGCTGTCGGCCTCCCCTACGGTTCCCCTCCCCCGCAGTCGGCCCCCCTCCCTCCTGCGGCCCCTCCCCCGTGGCTCCCCTCCCCGGCTGCCGGCCTCCCCTACGGCCGGCCTCCCCTGCACACATGGCCGGGCCACCGGTGCTGGCGCTCGGCTAACCCCGGCCGTCCTGTTGGTGCGCTGCCTCCACCGTCGGGCTGCAGGCACATGGCTGCCGCACGCTTCCATAGCCCTTCCCCTCCCGCGGCCCCTGCCTGTGCGGTGCCTCCACCAGCCTTTCTGTCACAACCACACCATGGCCGCCCTTCTCCGTAGTTTATCAAACATGTCTACATATATTTTAAAAATTATGACAATTTTACCAAACAAAAGTGTCAATTTTTATCAATTTAAAATTTTAAGTTAAAAATTGACACAATATAATTTTTTAGGTAGAAAGAGTTTTAAAAAAAAGTTATTCCCAAACAGCCCATTAGTGGATGAAGAGGATTTTTGATGAAGCTTGCGTCTCAGCTTGATCTTCACTTGAGTGGCTTCAGCTTGATCTTGAAAACCTTGATTTTGGATGGAGAACCCTTAGACGAAACACTGTTCACGGACCTCTTCTGCAGCACTCTATCTCCCTTGGCAGCCCCCTTTGATCTCCCTTGAGTGATTAGGGTTTTTGACCCCAATGAGATGTTTTTATACAACTAGGATGGTCAAGGGACAAGCCAGGAACCAGATCCACAAATCATGGCATGTCTGGTGACTTTGAGATTAAAAAATCTAAGAAGAAAGGCTTCCCACGTTGAAGAAACACAAAGTCAACAATTGTTACCTCAGGGGATTCGATCGACCAGAGGTAGGCGGTCGGTCGACCGGACTGTAAAAAACTATTCATTTTTTATCCCTGGAAATTTCGGTCGACCGACCCATGCCCTTAGGTCGACCGAACTGTAAAAAACTGTTCATTTTTTATTGCTGGAAAAACTGGTCGACCGGCCCATGTCCGTTGGTCGACCGAACTGTTGAAAACCTGTAAAAATGAGTTGTTAGCCTAGCAAATCTTATCCATACAATCAAGGCTTGGATTGGACTTATGTTATTATTGATTTCAAGTCCATTTGAGCTCTTTTTACGTGTTTGGAAAGCTGTGAACATTTCAGCATAATTCATGATGGAATTAGATCTTGATTGAGTACAGAGCTCGCTCTTAATCACTAAAACATAGCATGTGATAGAGTACATGTCCGGGGTTTGGTTATCTTCACAATCACCTGGATATACTCAACAACCTCCCCCTTTTTGATGATGACAAAACTCTAGATTACAAGAACATTGACATGCCTTTAAGCAAACTTGGAGCTAAGCAAAGCCGATAATCCACAAGGCGAATAAAACAACAATTCTTTACTTTAGGTGAAATACCAAAAATCATTCAACACCTTGTTTGCCAAATAGATAGGAAATGAGAAACAAGATTCAACAATTTGAAATCAAATACCAATTGCATTCATTCCATCATTTCATTACAAAGTACATTGATGCTTGAGAGAATGTAAGACTTCTAGACATCATGACAAGGCAAATGCAGAAATGCAGAACTGACAGACTCACAAGATGACAATGACTTAAGGAGAAAATCTTGTTGAATAGTGGATGTCGGATCTAGAGGGGAGGGGTGAATAGATCTGCCCCTCTTTTCGCAGAACACCCCTCTTTAAAGCTAGATGAAACGAATTGCAGCGGAATATAACTAGCTTAGCGTAGCACACAACGATTTTCTTAGCAAGATGAATAAGTAATATTAAGATTAAACCTAAGCATGCATCTAGCATAAAGTAATCGCACAAGCAAACCACAACGCAAAGGATTTTAAGGTGGTTCAGACTGAATCCCCAGTCTTATGTCCACCCCTCACCAAACCCGGTGAGGATTCACTAGTGCAACGCACCAAACCACAGATCGAAAAAACCTTCGATTGCCTTCCTACTAACAACTTATAAGGACGTCAACACCGCAAATCGGAGAGCTTCCGATTGCCTTCCTACTAACCATCGGTAGGGACGATCTTCAGTTTCAATGGTTTGAACAAAATGAAAAGAGAACAAGATGAGATTGCTCAAACAAGATATATGTTGTGCCCCTTGTGCCTTGATGATGCTGTGATGTTTTGATGATAGCAACATTAGTGTCACCACATAAGATTGCATGATTAATCTATGATTGAGTGCTTGATCTGTATGCCTTGATGATGATTTAACTGATGAGCATTCAGTTGCTGCTTTAGGTTGGTGCATTGTTCTGTGCACTATTTTGCTTGCTGCATTGGGTTTAAACATGTCTACGCATCAGTTAAGTCGGTGCACTTATGTTTTGTCTAAGGCTAGTGCATTTTTGTCAGTCAGGCTGCTCAACAACCTCGGTGCATGTCATCGTTCATAGGCATTAAGGTCTGTGCATTCCACTCTCTGTGCACGCAGTCTTGGCAAGTGTAAGGTCGGTGCATTGCTTATTCTGCGTCTCATGGTGGCCTGGAGTCGGTGCATGTGTGCATCTCACACACACTTTAAGTTGATGCACATGAGCCTTCACGGTCAGTGCAATGCAATGGTTGCTATGGGCTAGCACTACGTCGGTGCATACTCCTATTGTTGTGCTCATTTTCATGCTAGTTGGTACATAGTCGTTGCACATCTCACCAAGGTCCGTGCACGCTTGCCACCTCGCATTCTCAAGTCTGTGCATATATCTGCTTTGTTAAACTTGAGCCCGTGCATACATAATCTCATGCTAAATCAAGTCTGTGCCCACCTCGTAACCAATTCAGTGCATAAGAGATTCATGCATCTTAGTCCATGAAATGTCTGTAGCCTGCATAGTCAGTGCATCCGTTAGTCTTGTGTTGCAAATAAGTCTATGCATACGCTAGTGTTGTTGGGTCCCGCGAGGTGTAGTCGGATCTAGAAGGGGGGGTTGAATAGATCCTATCAAAAGCTTTGGCATATTTAAAAACTCTTAGCTATCAAAAGCATGGATCACTCCTATAAAGTGAATGAATCACTTAGACACAATGCACAGCGGAATTAAGTAGAGTGGCTCAAATGAAAAGACTTGGATTACAAGCGATGAAGCGTCAACTCTTCTTTAAGCACATTTGTGATCTTTGAGAGATACAAGTCTTGTAGTGCATGGATCATAAAGCATAACACTAGAGCATGAAATAGCTTGCAACAACCGTGCGTGTGTGCGTGCTATGTTGATAACTCAAAGTGCATATGTGTGTGAATGCAGTGGTGATCAACCAAGGTGCATGCGAGTCTAAGCAAGGGAAACACTTAGCAATACTTTCACCATGGCGTCTGTGTGCAAGGGGGCAGTAGGCCGCCCAAGAGATGCAGTCAAAGTGCTAAGCTCAATTAAACCACAGATAAAATCGAAAGTGCAAATCTGAGTGCTTGAGTGTGTAAACAAATAACCAAGTATGGAAGCACACGAACCTGTGAATGGGGGTAGAAGATATAGAGCAATCGCACACAACCCACAACACAAGGATTTTTAAGGTGGTTCGGTTACAACCCCGCAACCTACGTCCACCCCTCACCAAAACCCGGTGAGGCTTTCCTGCTGACTCACAGCTTGACCGGGGACACGCCCCAAACCACAGAACAGAGAAAGCCCTCTTTCTGTCTTCCTACACACAAAGCCGGCAGGGACGGCTATACCGCAGATCGGAGAACTTCCGATTGCCTTCCTACTAACCATCGGTAGGGACGATCTTCAGTTTCAATAGATTGAATGAAATGAAAATAGAACAAGATGAAAATGCTCAAACAAGATATGAAGATATGCTAGAATGAACTAGATCTTGTTTGAGATTGTTGGATCTTGAATCTGTTGCTTTGATCTTCCTGTGATCCCTTTGAGTCGATGGAGAAGATACATGATGTAGCTTTGATCTTCCCTTGAGTTGATGAAGAGGTTTGGATGTAGCTTTGATCTTCCCTTGAGTTGATGAAGAGGTTTGGATGTAGCTTTGATCTTCTTTTTGATCTCCTTTGTGAGCTTGCTTGCTTCTCTTCTTCCTTGGAGATTGAGGGCTTCAGATGTAGGCTTGAATCCCTTGGATTAGATGTAGAACTTCTACACGGAGTACTGTTCACGGCTACAGTACCTCTTCTTCCTTGGAGCTCCTCTAGCCTCTCTTCATCTCTCTTTTCTCCAAATGATCAACTAGGGTTTCTAACCCTCTTGTGTTGGTTTTATATCTCTTTGGATGGTCAATAAACACATCCCAGACCAGATCCACATTTTGTGGGTGATTAGGTGACTTTTGGATTAAAGAAATCCATGGGGAATGGCCTTTCTCGAAGTGGAAAATAAAGTCAACATTGGTTGGCTTGGGGCTGGCGGTCGACTGGAAGGCATGGGACGGTCGACCGGAATTTTACAGTCGGTTTGATTTTTCATTTCTGGCAAAACCGGTCGACCGGACGCCTAGGGGCGGTCGATCGAAACCTGTAAAAACTGGAGTTTCTCGTTTCTGGAAGAACTGGTCGACCAGCCACTACCCACTGGTCGACTGGAACCTGTAAATTTTGAAGTTCTTCATCTCTGAAAAATCCGGTCGACCGGCCAAGGTGTGTTGGTCGACCGGAAAGACCTATACTTGCAAAAATGAAGTGTTAGCTCAAATAAACATGTCCATAAGTCAAGATATTCATGTCCTTATTAATTCCATGTATTTTTGGGTTTGGTTTATGCATTAGACCATTTGAGCATTTCTAGATTTTGTTCTGGGGGCTCCGCCCCCGGAAACCCCCGCAAGGGGCGCTGCCCCCTTGACCCCCGTGACCTGACCGCGCAGGTCGATCCGCGTGCGAGGGCGCAATCATTGAGCTTTCACATTTGCCATCTCCACTCCATTCCTTGGATTATCTTGTAGCATGCTGTCAAGAAGTTGCACCGACCTTGAACCATCCATAAGGCAAGACATGCACTGACCATATGAAGAATATGCAATGACCTTATGTGTGATGCTATTCAGTTTGATTTCTGTGCTTGAAACATGCTAGATTTTTGTGCATCTAATATTGTCATATGCCTTGATATCTGTGTATCCAGTTGCCTAGATTTATGTGCCATTCTTAATCTTTTACACTGGAAGTATAATGACCACCAATATTGTATTGTGATATGCCTTGATATCTGTGTACTGGAAGTATGATGACCTGAAATGTATGAATATTAACATTATCAAATGCATGTATAGTTCATTAATGACTACAGAGGCAGACATCATCAAAATCATAAAATCAATCACATTGCACACATGTTCAACATTCTCCCCCTTTTTGATGATGGCAACTATGAGTCATTATAAATTCACATGCATTAGTAATTCACATGGCAACTATGAGTCAAAAACATTCTTAAGAAGAAGAAGAAGAGGATTCTCTCCCTATCCCCTTTTGACAAAGACTCACATGGTTCTCACCCCCTTTGACACATAGAGTGGATTCTTTGATTAATGACTCACATAAACTTACCACATTCTTTGATTAATGACTCACATAAACTTCTCCCTCTTTGACAACATCAAAAGATTCAGAAAAGAGACAGAGAGACTCACACAAAAAGACTTACATGAAGCTCTGGCATCTCCTATGTGTCATCATTACAAGCAACCATAATGTGAAGAAACATGTCATTGCAGGCAACATTCCGGAAAATGATGTGAAAATACATGCCAATAGTTGTACACTTATTAAGGTTGACAAGATAACTAGAAAGAATAACCAATTGTGGAAAGCCAGTTAGAGGACTGATACCAATGAATGATGTGGATGTATCAAACAGACAATGTAAGTGTGAGAGGTGGAGACACAGCAGCATGATTCAATTCCTCAAATAGTGGAGATGGATAGAGCAGCCAAGGAGCATTTTTTTGATTTCTTGCAAGATTTTTAGTGGTTTTCTAGTTTTCAGATTTTTTGGATTTTCTATGCAATGCATGGAAATGATAAATGCAAGCTACAATTGTATAAAGTTAAGACATGCATGCCACCCTATTGCCTGAAAGCATGATGCTAATGATGCTAGGACTTATGCCACATGCCAATGAATGAGAGAGCAATGCGATATCACTTGACAAAGGACACCAATGATTTTGGATATGACTTGAAAGGAGCATCAAGATTATACCACTTGTTGGATGATACCAAGGTGATGTAATCATGGCAGCCTGAATGATTTATGTAGATATGGCATATGAAGGCAAACAACAAGGAGCATCAAGATATGACTTCTCAAGAGAGAATGGAGGTTCTTTAATCTAAAACCAAGTTCATAAATCAAAGTTATAGATTTTTCAGAATTTTCAGTTATAGAACCCAAATGAGCCAACTCTTACATTCAGATTGGTTTAATGCTAATGAGTTCTAGCCTACTCAGTAGAATCACATGAAGACATTTGCATGCAAATTTAATAGCAGTGAACCAGAAATTTATGTCAAAACAAGATTAACCTTCTCTTATCTTACTCATTCAGTTTCATTGGTTCTCTTGAGAGTGACCACAATAAGTGTTGAGTCTAAACACTTAGATGACTTAGATTTGATTCATGAGTGCTACACATTCAGATTTCTATTTTGAAATTATTTGAAAGATGATTATTATCATTTTACGAGCAGTCAAGTGTAGCAACCACCTTTTGACGTGAGTGTGCACGTTTACCAGACGCAAGCACCCCCAGTTACTCAGTGTAGCTTACGATTTTGCTTCAATGAGAACAGAGATAGCATAGTCACCTCATGACATATCAGACCTCGTTTCTTTGATGAGGAGATATATTTCTCAGCAATAGTGCAATTGCTCTGCCTTGAGCTTACTTTAAGTGTAGTCACTTTTTTTGAAATAAACAGATTCATACAAATGTTTAAAAACAATACGTAGCTGAAGTTTCTCGATCAAGGATGCCTTTGTACTCAAAATAAGCTTTCAGATTCAAGATGGCATAACAAGTCAAAACATGATAAACTAGTTTAAGTCTATTAAGCCCGACCACAAACATTTTCAAGACCATCAAACTTCAAGACTCAAGAAATCATTAATGTTAAACCAAAATCATTCATGTTCAAGGCAATCACAAGACTCTATAAAAGAAAATTCTTCTTGAAGATTTACTCTGATAAACAACCTTAATAATAGATAGGGAATCCTTCAAGAAGTTCAAGGCACTTTGAATCCAAGTTGAACCACAAAAGGATGTTAGCAATATGATGCAGTGGTTTGATATAAAAAGAGAGTGTTACATATGAGTGGAAGCTTGAGAATCAATGGTGAACACTCCCCCTGAGGTTATGCACTGAGCTCAGACTGGAATGGAAGAGATAAAGTTATCAGGTGCAAGGAGGTGTTGACTCTGACATTGTGTGATGTCGACACCCGGAGCTCAGACAGAAGTAATTTTCAGGTAGATAGAACTGTGGGGTCGACCTGTCAAAGGAGTGAGGTCAACCTGTTGAACTGCAGGGCAGAGTTTTGACTGGATTTTCATGATGGGCAAACTCTCCCTGAGAAGAAGCATTCTGTGCCAAGATGTTAATAGAATGAAGATGAAACATATGCATGAATGCTGCAAAGACACAACTCCCCCTTACTTTATGGCCTATATGCGACATTGACGCATGGTACGTGGCGAAGGTGAAACCTCACGCATATTGAGTGCTTCTAGGCAAGCATAACCTGCCTTTCCATACATCAACATTTGATATACCATGGACGTGCAAGAGTGAAATGATGTGAAATGATTCAAGCTAGATTGATGTTGACTCCCCCTGAGTACATGCATGGGTTGGCAATGAACTATACAGCCTAAGACTTATGTTAATACACAATGCAATGAAGATGCTGCAAAATGATTGTGCATTATCATGTGTCTTCTAAACATGATGTGCATTAAGGTATGTGTGATCGCAAGATGATGCAGACACAAATCATTCACAATTGATTTTGAACTGAATGCAACTTGATGATGATGCCAATCGCTAGACTCCCCCTTTGAACAATGCTAACATGAATAACGAGTTGAAAATACAGCCATGGTATGCATCATCAAAACCAAAATCTAAGAATTTCATGTAGCTGAAGTAAGACTTAAGCAACTCATCATCACATCAACTTCATCAGCATAACAAGTTTTTCACGAATTAAACAGCTGAAATCAAACATGGTGTGAGCAAGTTATCTAGCTCAAAAGTTCATCTCACACCATGGGGGTTTTACATTTCAAAGAGCAATCAGTTTGCATAATCTAATGACATTGGGCAGACGTATGATGTACTATCTACATGTCAAGACTAAACATGCAAGATGACTGAATTTAAAAGGTTTATGTACATACATGTATCTTGAGCTTTTATTTACCTTATGATCCTTTGTTCAGCTCCAAGGCATCCTGCACCCAAAATTCTAATTTAGAATTTTTAGGTACCCAAGATTGCTTGGGTCCTTGTGGGTTAGCAGCTTTGTCATATTCACTAATGTGGCTCATCTGTTTTAGGGAAATCAGATCATCCTTCCTCATTGTATGACAATCATACATGTCATGACCATTTTTCCCACAATAAAAACAGCGCACAAAAGATTGAGCATTCTTCTTATGTTCATATGCATGTGCATATGCATTTTGTTTTTGTGGATGAACATGAGATTTACCTTTCATGGCATGAAGGTGATGCTTTCCCTTCAAGTGCCAACACTCTTGGATAGTATGGCTAGACTTACCACAGTGAGAGCAGCAAGGAGGAAGATTTTTGTTTAAAGCCATGGAGAGTGTCGACCTGCTTGTATGGGAGTGTCGACTCTTCTGACTCCCCATGCAGTTCTGTGTAGATATTTGCTGAGTAGGTCCTCTGCCAGTATTGACATGTTTATTTCCTTGCTCTTTCACTTGCTCTCCTGCTCTAAGCTCATCATTTCTCAAGATAAAACAATCATGCACAGTGTGACCATGTTTACCACAATAATAACAATGGACATTCATTTTGTGGAAAGCATGGTATTTAGTATAAGATATGTTATGGTGCATGTTTGGATGAGCATGCTGAGTTTTACTTTTGTTTTGAGCAGTATGCTCTTTTTTGGTGACCACATGAGGTGGTGGCTTCTGGTGAGCCTGAATATTGAATTTGGGCAAACAAAGACAGGAAATCATTCAATCCTTGAATTTCATTTTTAAGTAAAGAAATATGCTGTTGTGATTCATCAAGACCCTCTTTGCATGCTGCCAATTGCTCATTGAGCATGGCATTTATTGCTTTAAAATTTTGATTTTGTTGTTCTAAAGCATGCAATGTTTCAGAGTGATCATCAATGACAGATTTATCTTTTTCATGTGCAACCAGTTTTTCATGCAATTCTTCTTCAACTTGTTCACGTTCAATTTTCTTTTCCAACAACTCTCTATTCTCTTCTTTCAGAGAATCAATCAGATTTTGTTGCCATTCAAGATCATCATGGAGACCAACATTTATGTTTCTCAAGAATGAACATTTTTCACATGTAAAATTAGCAGAGCATGAAATAGAATTTTTATTTTCTTCAATCAACCTCTCATGATAGATTAGCCCATCGGCCATAGTTTGATCATTAGAGATTGACTTAGGTTGGTTTTGAAGTTTTATTACAATTTCTTCCAACCTAGTGATTTCACCATGAAGATTTTCATTTTCATCCCTTAGACATGCAATGCTTTGTTTATGCTTATCTAGATCAAAAGAGAGAGTGTCGTTAAGCTCTTCAAAAATAGAACACTTTTTACAAAACGAGCTTTCATTTTGGTTGATTTTCTTGAGATCCTTTTTCAAATTTTTGTTTCCTGATTTTACCTTTTTGTATTGAGTAATCAACTCATCATAGGTTTCCATAAGCTCTTCAAAAGTGAATTCCTCGGAATCAGAGTTTACCTGTGATGAGGATGTATTGCTGGACTGTTCTGCACGATCGGCCATGAAGCATTTTTGTTCTTGTTCATTCCCTTCATGGATTTTCACCAACTTATCTAGTACTTCCTTGGCTGTGCTGCAGGAGGACACAAGATGAGTTAGTCTGAGATCAACTGCAGCTGTAATTAAGTTATATGCAAGAAGATTATCATTGTGTTTGGTCTCATGTTCGGCTAACCAATCAATTGAATTTTATGGCAACTCACGAGGACCATTGTATATAAGAGTCCACAAGTGTTGATCTATGGAGCTAACATAGATGAACAATCTCCCAACCCATGTAGAAAAATCTGAACCATCCTAAATGGGCGGAGAAACCATCGAAGCATGTGTAGCATATGAAGCCATATAAATAACGTACTACGGGATCTTTCCCTGCATATCGTTGGATCTGGGAATGGCAGAGCCTCGCTCTGATACCACTTGTTGGGTCCCGCGAGGTGCAGTCGGATCTAGAAGGGGGGGTTGAATAGATCCTATCAAAAGCTTTGGCCTATTTAAAAACTCTTAGCTATCAAAAGCATAAACCACTCCTATAAAGTGAATGAATCACTTAGGCACAATGCACAGCGGAATTAAGTAAAGTGGCTCAAATGAAAAGACTTGGATTACAAGCGATGAAGCGTCAACTCTTCTTTAAGCACATTTGTGATCTTTGAGAGATACAAGCATTGTAGTGCAGGGATTATAAAGCATAACACTAGAGCATGAAATAGCTTGCAACAACCGTGCGTGTGTGCGTGCTATGTTGATCACTCAAAGTGCATGTGTGTGAATGCAGTGGTGATCAACCAAGGTGCATGCGAGTCTAAGCAAGGGAAACACTTAGCAATACTTTCACCTTGGCGTCTGTGTGCAAGGGTGCAGCAGGCCGCCCAAAATGCAGTCAAAGTGCTAAGCTCAATTAAACCACAGATAAAACCGAAAGTGCAAATCTGAGTGCTTGAGTGTGTAAACAAGATAACCAAGTATGGAAGCACACGAACCTGTGAATGGGGGTAGAAGATATAGAGCAATCGCACACAACCCACAACATAGAGATTTTTAAGGTGGTTCGGTTGCAACCCCGCAACCTACGTCCACCCCTCACTAAAACCCGGTGAGGCTTTCCTGCTGACTCACAGCTTGACCGGGGACACGCCCCAAACCACAGAACAGAGAAAGCCCTCTTTCTGTCTTCCTACACACAAAGCCGACAGGGATGGCTATACCGCAGATCGGAGAACTTTCGATTGCCTTCCTACTAACCACCGGTAGGGACGATCTTCAGTTTCAATATATTGAATGAAATGAAAATAGAACAAGATGAAAATGCTCAAACAAGATATGAAGATATGCTAGAATGAACTAGATCTTGTCTGAGATTGTTGGATCTTGAATCTGTTGCTTTGATCTTCCTTTGATCCCTTTGAATGGATGGAGAAGATACATGATGTAGCTTTGATCTTCCCTTGAGTTGATGAAGAGGTTTGGATGTAGCTTTGATCTTCCCTTGAGTTGATGAAGAGGTTTGGATGTAGCTTTGATCTTCCTTTTGATCTCCTTTGTGAGCTTGCTTGCTTCTCTTCTTCCTTGGAGATTGAGGGCTTCAGATGTAGGCTTGAATCCCTTGGATTGGATGTAGAACTTCTGCACGGAGTACTGTTCACAGCTACAGTACCTCTTCTTCCTTGGAGCTCCTCTAGCCTCTCTTCATCTCTCTTTTCTCCAAATGATCAACTAGGGTTTCTAACCCTCTTGTGTTGGTTTTATATCTCTTTGGATGGTCAATAAACACATCCCAGACCAGATCCACATTTTGTGGGTGATTAGGTGACTTTTGGATTAAAGAAATTCATGGGGAATGACCTTTCTCGAAGTGGAAAATAAAGTCAACATTGGTTGGCTCGGGGCTGGCGGTCGACCGGAAGACATGGGGCGGTCGACCGGAATTTTACAGTCGGTTTGATTTTTCATCTCTGGCAAAACCGGTCGACCGGACGCCTAGGGGCGGTCGACCGAAACCTGTAAAAACTGGAGTTTCTCATTTCTGGAAGAACTGGTCGACCAGCCACTACCCACTGGTCGACTGGAACCTGTAAATTTTGAAGTTCTTCATCTCTGGAAAATCCGGTCGACCGGCCAAGGTGTGTTGGTCGACCGGAAAGACCTATACTTACAAAAATGAAGTGTTAGCTAAAATAAAAATGTCCATAAGTCAATATATTCATGTCCTTATTAATTCCATGTATTTTTGGGTTTGGTTTATGCATTAGACCATTTGAGCATTTCTAGATTTTGTTCTGGGGGCTCCGCCCCCGGAAACCCCCGCAAGGGGCGCTGCCCCCTTGACCCCCGCGACCTGACCGCGCAGGTCAATCATTGAGCTTTCACATTTGCCATCTCCACTCCATTCCTTGGATTATCTTGTAGCATGCTGTCAAGAAGTTGCACCGACCTTGAAACGGGGTGCCCGTAAACCCGTGCCTAGTGGACACGGGTGCCTCAATCAATGTGATCTCCATGAACACTCTCTTGCTATGTGAGGTTGATTTAGAACAGATAAGGCCATCGGCTATCACAGTCACCGCATATGATAATAGCAAGAGGCCTCCGCAGGGAAGGATTATCCTTAATGTAGAAGTGGGTCCTGTTGCTGTCCTTACAGAGTTTCACATCCTCGACATGGACCCCACGTTCAAGGGCATATTGGGTCATCCTTACATAGAGACGCTGAATGCCGTCCCTTCCACCAACCACCAATGCCTAAAATTCCCGTACAAGGGACGGATCATCAAGGTGTTTAGCATGCCCCTGCTTCCTACGGTGGATGCTATTAACACTTCATTGCCCTCTGTCTGGCCGACCCATAGGCCTATCCTTTCCCTGCTAGATGTGTGTGACCCTAGCTGCCCTTCACCAACACAAAGAAAGTCACTTCCTAGGCCAATGCCACGTTCCCCTTCCCATTCCAAGGGATGGGAGATCATGGACAACTTAGGTTACCATCAAGGCAAAGGTCTAGGAGCACAATTACAAGGAAGACTGAGACCGGTAGGGAAGGCCAGGGTAATCCTCAGAGTTGGCTTAGGCTTTGAAGGCCCGATTGAGGAAGATGGAGAACCTCTTACATGGACCTTGTACTCTCATTTCATAAAATGGCCGGTTATACAGTTGGGGGATCAGCCGCAAGAATCACATAGGGAAGTTCGGATTGCCTACTTAGCCGAAAGTTGCTCGAGGGCTACAAAGAAGGGGAAGCACGATGACCCGGACTGCGAGTGGAACAAGTGGTTCGATATACATGATATTTCCATTGCACTACAGCAGATGTTCTCGCCTCCGAACTTGGAGGGGCCGCTTTTGATCTCCGAGGTGCCAAAAGGTGTCGTTGACATTGCCGAAATTCCAAGTTTTCCTCGCCAAGAGGACGTTGCCACTGACGGATCGCTTTCCGTCATTCTATCTAATCATTCTCCTCAGCCGTTGCTGCTGACTCTTTCTTGGGCTAGACGTTTATCTGATGATATTCCCAGGTCCCCTTCTTTGCTCACATTCTTGTGCGGGTTTCTTAGCCCGTGCCGAATTTTCAACCATGATCTGCTCAATGAGCCCTACAAACCCTTAGCTATAGTCCCCTCCTCCCATTCCCTAATTTCTTTCAATTGTTTTGTAATTGAAAATGAAAATGAAAAAAAGCGTCAATTTCCAAATTCCTCAACAGTGCATTTCCTTTGAGGAGACCTCCTACATCTCCCACGAGTGCGCCCCGACCTACGGGCCATTCGTTCAAGGTCCCTTGAGCGACCTTCTTTACCTCTCCATTAAGGGGTCTTTTCCTGTACATTCTTCAGTTTCCCCTTCGTCTGTAGGACAAGTAGGTCAATTTAACAATAATGAGTCAATGGTAGTGCCTAGAAGAAAATCCAAGGGTAGGCAAGTTCCTCGCCGATTTCTTCTAGATTTGGCTAATAGGTGCCAGGCATGTCTTGCTATTCCTCAGCTGCTAGAAAATCCCATCCATCTGCCGGAGTTAGAATGTGAGGAGGATTGCACAATTGATGAGGGATATGGAGTTTATGAGCTCATAGATGGAGAATACCCTATTTAAGAAGGGGACGAAGAATATGAGGACGCGGCTGCCGCATATGCTAGCGGAATGAGGAGGTTTGACGAACCATCAGCCGCTATAGAAGAACCCACCAAAGAGATCAACCTGGGGACCAAGGAAGACCCTAGGATCGTCCTCATAAGTGATAATTTGCCATTGTCTGAAGAAGAGGCATTGATTGAGGTTCTCAAGGAGTATAGGGACACGTTCGCATGGAGCTACGAGGATATGCCGGGATTGGATTCCACCCTGGTCGAACACTGCCTAACGCTAAAACCAGGGTCTGTCTCGGTAAAGCAGAGGTTAAGACGTTTCCACCCCCAGATGGCTTTGAAGATGAAGGAGGAGGTCGATAACCTCCATAAAGCCAGGTTTATTAGAGTCGTCCTATATCCTCAATGGGTGACAAACATTGTCCCGGTCATGAAAAAGGATGGAAAGGTGAGAATCTGTATCGATTTTAGGGACATTAACCGCGCGTGTCCAAAAGATGATTTCCCGTTGCCTTACATCGATGTGTTGGTTGATAACACGGCTGGCTATGAAACTCTCTCGTTTATGGATGGATTTTTGGGGTATAATCAGATCCGTTTGGCAGAAGAGGATCGGGAGAAAACATCATTCACCACACCCTGGGGAACTTACTATTATTTAGTCATGCCATTTGGCTTGAAGAATGCTGGAGCTACTTATCAAAGGGCTATGATGACAATATTTCATGACATGATGCATGTGTATTTAGAGGTGTATGTGGATGATTTACTGGTGAAATCCAGGACTATGACAGAACACTCGAGAGTTCTAGCTAAGGTGCTGCAAAGATCAAGGGAGTTCAATTTGAAAATGAATCCAAAGAAGTGCGCATTTGGTGTTTCGTCGGGCAAATTGCTTGGTTTATTTGTGAGTAAGAGGGGTATTGAAATAAATCCCAACAAAGCTGGGCAAATTGCTTGGTTTATTTGTGAGTAAGAGGGGTATTGAAATAAATCCCAACAAAGCTAAAGCAATTAGGGATATGCCACCCCCTAAAAATCTGAGAGAAGTTCGAGGGTTAATCGGAAGGTTGCAATTCATTCGTCGGTTTGTGTCCCAGCACTCGCAAAGGTGCAAACCTTTCTACGAGTTGACTAAGTCAGGAGTAGAATTCCTTTGGAATTCTAAATGCCAAAAAGCTTTTGAAGGATTGAAGGAATATCTGGCCAATCCACCCGTCCTAATTTCACCCACGCCAGGTAAACCTTTAATCCTTTACATCTCAGTCCTGAACGACTCCGTGGGAGCTGTCCTAGCACAGGCCGATGAAGCAGGCAAGGAAAGGGCGACCTATTACTTGTCCAAACTCCTCAACCCCTGTGAGCAGAAGTACACGGCTATGGAGAAAACATCTGCCACCCTTGTCTGGGTGGTACAGAAATTGAAACACTACTTCTTAGCTCATGAAGTCCATTTGATTGCCCGAATGAACCCTATCAAGTTCCTTCTAGAAAAATATGTCCTTACAGATAGATTAGCACGCTGGCAAAGCATTCTTTCTCAGTTTGACATCACCTACATTCAGCAAAAGGTGATTAAGGGTTATGCCATAGCTGAGCATCTCACTCACCATCCTCTTCCCAAATTCGACCATGTCCAATCAGAGTTTCCAGATGAGGAACTAATGTCCATCAACAAATCAGATGATTACATGTGGACGTTACATTTTGATGGAGCTCTGAATTCCCAAGGGAAAGGAATCGGCATTGCCCTCCTGTCGCCTGAAGGCCTTACATTCCCACTGGCATACCAGCTCAAATTCCCATTTACCAACAATATAGCCGAATATGAAGCTCTTCTAGCTGGCCTGGAACTCGCTCATTCTTTTCGTATCATCGAATTACGAGTCGTAGGTGATAGTCAACTCATTATTCGTCAGGTGCTCACTAAATATCACACTCGCGATCCCAAACTCAAGCCATACCAAGAACTCACTGTTGCCTTTGCCAAATTGTTCACCAAGCTGATCTTTGTCCATATCCCTCGTCATCAGAATATTCTCGCCGATGCCCTCGCCTTGTTGGCATCATCTTTAAGGTTCCCTCTTGGAAGATGGTTTGATTCAATTTCCATCTACAAGCGTCATGCCGCTGCAATCGATGACGCTTCCTACGTAGATATCAAGGACATGATAGCAAGGAAGGTCCTACAGGAAGAAATTCTTGAGAAGAGGGAAATCATGTTGGCAGAATTAGAAGAAGAATTGGCTGATGAAGAAAAGCCATGGTTTTACAAAATTGCCAAGTATTGCAAAGATCAGTCCTACCCTGGAGAAGTCACATCGGAAGATAGAAAAGCCATAAGGAGAGTGGCACAGAGATACATGCTGGTCGGAGGAGTGTTGTACAAGAGAAGCCTTACTGGCATTCTTCTAAGATGTCTCGACGAAGAGGAGGTCTGGAAATGTGTCGAGGAAGCACACTCTGGTGTGTGCGGTGGCCATGTGAATAGCCAAATGCTTGCCAAGAAAATCCTTCGGCAAGGCTTTTACTGGCCCACCATGGAAGAGGATTGCGCCGTCTACGTCCGCAGGTGTGTCAAGTGTCAACTTCACGCCGATAAAATTCATTCCCCATCTTCTTCACTTCATCCAGTATCCTCCCCATGGCCTTTCTCCATGTGGGCTTTCGATGTCATCGGTCCTCTTGGTAATCCTAACTCCCTCAATAAGCAAAAATCATTCATCCTTACTGCAACGGAGTACTTCACCAAATGGGCTGAAGCCGCAGCTTACGTGGAGGTTAAAGCATCAACAGTCTGCAAATTCATCATGAAGAATATCATCGCCAGGTTCGGTATTCCAAGCACAATCATCACCGACAATGGACCACAATTCATTTCTCAGTACCTTCAAGACCTCTGCAAAGGGTATAAAATTGCATTGCATCATTCATCACCTTATTATCCACAAGGTAATGGCCAAGCAGAAGCCACTAATAAAATATTGATTAAAATCATAAAAAAGACCTGTGAGTCAAACAAGTTCTCAGATTGGCCAGAAAAGCTGATTGAAGCTCTATGGGCCTATCGCACTTCAATCCGTACTCCCACTGGGCAAACTCCGTTTGGCCCTTACTTATGGAATGGAGGCGGTAGTTCCGTATGAAATCTTGATTTTTTCTCTCATGGTACAGTTGGACAAGGAGCTTCCCCTCGACGAACGTCGTGATTCACTCTTTGCCCAATTGGAACTCTTAGATGAGAAACGACTGGCCGCTGCCGAGCATGCACGTGTATATCAGAACAGACTCACACGTTTTTATCAAAAGAAGGTCATTGAAAGGAAATTTCAAGTCGGTGAAATGGTAGTTAAAAGAGTTTTTGTAAAACCTGGTGGGCCGCGTTCTAAACTCCAACCCAATTGGGAAGGACCGTACGTGGTTCAGGCTGTGCATCCTGGCAACGTCTACAAGCTAGTTAATGCTGAGGGGATCGAGTTATCCCACCCTTGGAATGAGCTTTATCTTAAGAAGTACTACCCTTAGATAGGTGTACATAGTGTCAACAAAAATATAAAAAAAAATATAAACAAAAAAATAGCAAAAAAATGAAAACAACAAAAATATGTATATACAACCACAAAAGAGAAAAAAATAGAAAAAAAGAAAAAAAATAGAAAATTCAAAATGCTAATGCCTGGAGACCACTATGTCTTTAAGTCATCGCATTCAACCTCCATGTTGGGACATGGCCTATTAAGACTGGGTAGATTTCGGGTTTTGGTCTGCCAGAACTGTAGATATCCCTGTCCGGCCACGTCGGCCTATGCCCGCTCAAAGGGAACCAACATGTACATACTTACGTGTTTTTTTCAAAAAAAAATCGGTAGCATCACCTATGGTGGGGCCTCACCCAGAAGGTCTCCAGAATGCTGTAATCTTTATTCTCTTCTCTTCGACCGAATGAGACGGTCGGCGCCCTTAAAACGCTGAGCATATGAACCTGAAACTCAAGTCCCTTAAGGCAAGGGTATGATCTATTTTCTCGAGCATCGGTCAGAGCACGAGAAGAGGGCAGTGTCCCCGCAGGCATGTAAAAGGGATTCTACAATGTCAAATGACTATATTTCCCTCGAAAAAAAATGATGACAAATCAAAATCAAAAGAAAAGCCTGGTCGTAACCGTGCCTGATTTTGATAAATGAAACCCCTCAAAGTGTAAAAGTCCAGAATCCACAAAAAAAGGGGGGGGGGGGCAATGAGATGTAAATGCTCGAGTTGGGTCCGAAGTTGCCTGAAAGGGGAAGAGTTGAATGGACCCTTATTGGCTCGCCGGGTTAACGATTTTGCCGGTCCTCTCAGGAGGTTTACCACCTACACTCTTCCTTCTTCCCCTAAAGATGAAAGCTCAATGGAGTTTCCAAACGATGGACCCCGCCAAGGCCTACAACCCAATTTTTAACATACCCATATGGTTGTCTACTTTGAAGAAGCAAAAGCCATTGCTGCGAAGGAATCTATGCATTTCTGGCTGGTCAAGACCCTTGTTTACCACCTTAATGTCTTCTTATCTAACCTCGGGCTTAGGTCAATGCAAGCGCGTCACCTATTGGTGCGACAGCGTCTGATTCCGAGTCAGCGTCGCGCGATTGGCTGTTAGGGTTTCAGGGTGTTCCATTATATAGCATCTAGAGTTGTGAGGAAATAGACCTGAGTCGGGCAAATCATTTACCTCGAACACTTTTTGGGCGAATCCCTGTGGTCGGAAGCGACTGGGAGCCTAAGCATGGCATGACGGTATTATCATCAGGATAAGTCTTAACCGGCGGGATTATAATTCGAGGAGTCTAGAGGCCCGAATCAACCTAGATGTGTGCTTAGGATACCTGGGAGGTTAGTAAGAAACCCCTGTTCTCATGTAGGTTAGGTGCTATATGGGTATCTACCAGGCGTTAGCAACTAAAAAATATAATGATAAAAAGAACAAAAAAAGGGGAAAAAGAGGAAAATGTAGATATATGTAAAACAAAAAAATGATAAAAAAATAAAACAACAAAAAAATGCAAGAAAAAAAAAATACATTCTGCATGATTGCATTTGTATGCACCATTTCACTTTTAATTTTTCGCTTGCATTAGTATGACTGTGTGTCTATTCACCATTTCACTTTACCTTGCCTTCATTGATAAAGGCTTGGCCCCTTGACCCATTATCAAGGATGGCTCAAAACAAACCTCGCTTAGTGAGCAAGGGGCCAAGTCAGAACAGATATTCTAACTTGTTTGCTCAAGTGATGTGTGCAGGAACTCGAGAAAGCAAGAAAGAGGTAAAAACCAAGAAACAAACATTTTATTCAAAAAAAAAAATTACATCAAGTTCCACCCTCTCTCTCCGCGTTACTCGTCTCGCCCCTCTCTAAGCAAGATGCTCTAGAGGGTGTCATCAAACCATGAGAAGCGGTATTCCTACCGCTCTGGTGTCCTCTTTCCATATCCACACCCCGACGTCGATCTACGGGGGCAGCAAAGAAGCTACTAACATGAAAGCCGCGCTCTCGTGCTCTTCGGTAGCGCTCTTCACTGTCCCTCAGCCACTGTTCAGCAAGACCGAGACTAGTCCGGAGTTCAAATAATTGGGCCTCCAGGGCCCTCTTCTCTTCTCTTTCTGCCGATCTCTCGGCCCTCTCCCGTTCTCTGTCCCTTTCTTTCTCCGCTCGATCTCTCTCTCTGTCATCCCTTTCCAGCTGGAGGGTGATCCTCAGCTCCATGGCGTCCCGAGAAAAATTATCATCTGAGCGACGCTGCAATTCCTCTTCCAGCTCCGCTATCCTGGCCTCCCCTTGTGCTGCACGAGCAAACATCTCTCGCATCTCTTAGGCCTGCCATATCCGTCATTTTAGAGGTGTGATGAGACGTAAACAGAGAAGCTTGGATAAGAGGAACCTTCACCTACGCGGAAAGCATTCCCACTGCCTCCGCGGCGCGTTGTGTTACACGGGCAAGCTGCTCGTGGAGCGAATCTAGTTCCGACGAAGGAATCCATAGACTGGAAGAAGCACCCTCTGCCTCTACTGCTGGTAGGGTTGCGTCGAGCCGAGTGCGCTATGATAGCAAGAAGTGGCTGAACACCAGAAACCTAGGGGTATAATTAGGAATATGCATTTGCATACATACTCACCGAGACATGTAAAGCCTCACGGGTGTCACCCAACTCTTCCTCCGTGTCCGCCAAGCGAGCCCGCAAGTTCGCTATCATGGAATCACGGGCATCCTAAACCCATGTCATAGGAGTCAGCATTACATTTAGAAAAATGATGAAAAAAATAGAAAAAAATGATCAAAAAGTGAGAAAGGAGATACACCTCCACAAGTCCCTCAAGATGGAGTCGCTCTGCATACATCGCCCTATAGAGACGTAGATAATCTTCACTATCCCGGGTAAGTGATGGGGACATCACTTACCACTTCCCATTTCCCCGTGGGTCCCGATGCTTGCCACTATTTTCATCTCAAGCTTCTGAGTCTAGCTATGTAATTTTTACATTTTTTCTTGAGTCTTAAATCATGTAATTTTCCTTTTATTGAGTCAAGTACCTAAGTTAGTAAGTCATCTACCTAAGTCTAAGGTTTCATTAAGTGGTCAAGAGGGTTAATGGGTTATCATATCTTATTGGGCCATATCATTAGCTTGGCCCATGGGCGCCCCTCTCCCCACCCCTTGGTCTTCTATCATTAGTCCTTTTCACAGGGACTTTTTGTAAAATGGGGATTTCCTATATATAGGACCCCAACCCCCCCCCTCTTTTGGAGATAATGAAGTATTGAATATTTGAGCATAAGTGCACCCCTCTCTCTCTCTCTAGCTCTCTCATTCTCTCTCTCTCTCTCTAAATTTTGAAATTCACTCTCTCTCCTCCCTATTCTCCCCTAATTAAGACCCCTCCCCCTTCCCCATACCTCCCATTTAATCCCCCTCCAACCCCTAGGTGGAAGCCCCTCTTCCAAGGCACCCCTTGGCATTCCCCATACACCCCCTCACTTCCCCAAGCACCCCCTTCACCCCTCCCAAGCTAAAATTCGAATTCTCCTCCCTTTGGGACTGCACCACATTCATTCCCAGCCCCCCTCACCTCCCTAGGTCGCAGCCCCCAACCCCCCTTCCCATTGTTCTTCCTTTGGCCAACCAAGTTCTTCCACCCCTCTCCCCCCCTTTGATCAGTCTGCAGGTGGCTGAAGAAGGTACGACTTGCAGAAGCTTCCCCGGATTCACACGGTGACATCCAGAGGCATACCATACCTTTCTGGAAAGGGCGTCCAGTCCACTACGCAGGCGAGGAAGAATCGTACCATTCCGAGTTTGGGGCTGTCTGGGAGAGCCAATCTCCCCCGACTGCGCAGAGCTCCATCAGCAGAGTTCCTGAACCCTGTTCAAAGTTACACCACGGCCGACGGTTAAAGATTCAAGCCGCAATCTCTTCTACAAATATCTTCCTCCACCAGTCCTCTTTCTGGATCAAGAAGCGGAAGTGCAGTCGGCATCCGGAGGTCAGAGTTTTGGTCTTTCCTCCTTGACTGGTCGGATCTGCCTCCCACAGTTGGCAGTGACCTGCCTCAACTCATCGGCATTCCCCAGTCCACCCCGACATCGGACGGCTTCCCTGTCAGTTTTTCAGCGCAGAGGGATTGTCCACGGTTCCAGCAACTCTGACGGTTCGAGATCCGGCATCCGGGAGTGGCTGAGACAACTTCTACAATCCACTGCTCGTATCTGGTAGCTGCTGCGGCCAGAATCTGCAACCCGGTTCGTCACTGCACCACGACAAACCGTTGAGGATTCAGACCAACGGCCTTTCTTAAAAGTTCTTCCTCCACCTGTCCCCGACCAGAAGCAAGAAGCGGAACCACAGTCGGCATCCGGGAGCCAAAGTTCTGATTTTTCCCCTACAGTCGCGCGGGTCTGCCTTCCCCAGTCCTCTACGACCAGCACTCACTCATCGATGTCCCCCAGGTCACCCCGACCTCCGACGGCCTCCCCGTTAGTTTTTCTGTGTAGAGGCTTTGTCCACGGTTCCAGCGACTCTAACGGTTCATGATTCGGCATCCAGGAGCGACCGGAGCAACTTCTGCAAGTTGCAGACAGAAACAGGGAGCCACCCGCCCCAGAATCTGTTGCTCTACTCAGACCTTCACTACAGCCGTCGACGACGTCAGAAGAAATCAACATAATTCTGAGGCGTTCGGGTTCCTGTTACGAGAAGATTTCCCCTGAGCTCGACATCGGCAAAATTCCTGGCTGCGATCTACAGTAATTACACCGACCGTCTGTCCCCAACCACAGCAAGCAGTCTGGGTCGGAAGCGGCTCCTCCTTGTGGGTTTCTCGGTCAATCTACCCTTCTCGCCTGGCCGGCTTACCGTCCCTCCCTGCGGGAGGTAGTGTTTGTTTGTAATCAATTAATTCTCACCCCCGAGATCACCCTCCTGCGCGAGGTGTAGTGCATGTACTCTTGAGCAGGTTTTTTTTGAAGCTTCATCGGCGCAGTGTGCGGGGAACCCACACTTCCCCGCTCGCCCTCGTCTCCGACCGGGATCGGTGTCTTCACGCCGATCAGGTGAGCCACTCACACTACTCTTTGCCGGCTTTCTCTTGCTTAATTAGTATTGCATCCTCAGTACCGTCGGTGTAAGAGAGTGCCCGAACCCGATTTATCTTCTAGTTGCGTGATTACCGCGGGTGAGTTGTGAGCGTGACATTTCAACCCTCGCCCTCGGCGTGCCGGTCGCCCTTGATTTTGGGCATCCTTGGCTCATTGGGATCTAATCCTAGCTGGCCAAACCTTTGGAGCCCCGAGATCCAACCTCGGACCCTCACCGCCATCGTCGGTCCTTCTACGGATCCGAGTGTGCTTACGCGAGTGAATCCGCCAGTGTGACGTTACCAACTTGTTGTGTTGCTTGCTATTCTAGGTCCAAGGGGTAGTTTCATCGTCATCCATCATTGTGTCACATCAAATTGGTATCAGAGTAAGTTTTAGACTTGTCTCTACGAGTCTAGTCCATGGGCACGCTTGCATTAGAGTCCCCGACAGACCGTCCCATGTATTGTCCACCACCCACTGTCAATGAGTCTACGGACCAAATGATCCCTCTCCCAATCATATCCCTTGCATACCTACCCAATGGAGAGCCTACGGAAATTGATTTCATTGACTTAGAGTCCGATAATTGGGTATCCCCCGATATCGTTGCCTCTCTTTCTAGGACCGGACAAATCGTGCACGACGGAGACCGAGTCTTCGTTGAATTCCATAAATGGTTTGGGAAGACCACATACTGTGATGGAGCTTGGTGTCAAATTGGGACTATGGCGGGGCCTTGCATAATCCTAGGTAGGAGATGGTTAGATGAAAGGAAGGCCAACATTGACCCGACACGTCGGACTTGCCTTGTGCATCCGCCACACCTTCCGGGAGCCTTCCGATTCAATAACACCCATGTCCTCTCCCATCCACCAGAGTCCCCTCCTTGTTCACCACCCCGTGTGCATCACACACCGGCTAGCAACACCCACCATCAAAAGACCTTCCCACCCCATTGGCTTTAGAAGAAGTAGCCACCCCTTTCCAAAAGGAACTTGAGGAGGTGACCAAAGACCATGAGGCTCCCCTAGAATGGGAGGAGGAATATGAAGCCCAATGTCAAGAGTTGGGTCAAGAGAACTCTTCCCTACCCACAGAAGACCCATTGGGCCTAATTGGATGCCATGCACCAACCATCATCACCCCACCCCCGATAGACCTTCCCATTCCCTTGAGAAAGGAAACCACAACCCTACTCCAACCTAGGCCTTCACTTCTTCCCCTACCGATCCTGAACCAAATTTTCCTTTACCTTCCACCCCGGGGGTACCATACACCTACCCTCATCACTCCACCTTCAAAAGACCACCTCACCTCCTTGGTAGAGGAACCCATGACTCCCACACCCGCCATCATAGTGGTGGACACCCTAGAACCACTCCCCACCTTGGAGGAAACCCTTGCCCAAACCAAGGAAAGAACTTCACCTTTTACACCACCCTCTCTAAATAGGAGTGAACTTTTCATAAGTGAGCCCCTTGCTAAATGGTTAGAGGAAAATCCGGTTCACCCTATCCTGCCCCATGTCAACCCTCCCATGGAACGACACCTCCCCATAGTACCCTTCTCCACCTATCACACTACCATCCAATCCTCTTACCAAGTGGAAACTCTAGGAGACCTCCTACAAGGCCTAGCATGGCAAGTGGAGTTGACGGCTATGTTGAACCCTATGGTCGACCAACCTAGGAGCCTTGGTCTTCTACACCCATGTGTCGGGTATATCACTTCGGTTTGCACTGTTGGTTGCTACATTAGCGACCTCCTTCTCTTTCTTCCCACACCCGATGAGCCCGAGGCCATCCTTAAATTGGAGCTCCTCATTTCAGGAAGAAAACCCAGCCATCCCCTCAAGGCTAACCCACCCACCAACAACTTTTGCCCAAAAAACTCAATAGAGGTAAATGACTCCCCACCACATGTGGACCTAGAGTTTCTAGGTAACCCATACCATGACCCATTCGATCCCTTCCTATACCCACCCACCTTACTCAACACCAACATTTTCCTACCACAACCTACCATGATGAGTCAAGACTACCTCTCCCAAGACCATGAGGACCAAGAGTTCCTCCCCCTAGATGACCCATTCCATGACCCCTTTGATCCCTCCCAATGGAAGCCAAAGAACCCATGGGACCTAGTCGCCTTACCCACCACCCACCTTTTCCTACCCTCACACACCATGTCAAACCTAACCCACCCATTCCAAAACTTAGCCCACACCATGAGAGCCATGACCAAGGGTGACATCCACCTAGGAAATGAGAAATTAACCCATCCCAAGATGTCCACTTTCTGGGACCCCTTCGAACCCCATGAGTGGAGACCCCCAAACCAACTCTCACCAAAAGATGGGACCATCTTGATAGGAATGCATGGGCCACAACATTTTACCCCATCCGGTAGGGCTAGTCATCTCATTTGTGTCACATACACACTAGGTCCAGTGCATGGCAGGTTCACATTTGGATATGTAGGTCCACCCCTATTCATCATCCATCTTATGCAAGTTAGGAGCATCCATGGTTGTCCGGGTCCTCCATCATTCATCACACTCACTCACAAGAGGGACACCTATGGATGCCCCGGTCCTCCCAAATTCTTCAAAGTCATCATAACATCACTACATGATAGGTCTACTTTTGGTTGCTCTGGTCCCCCATTACATACCACACACTTCCCACCCCCACAGCACCGTAGCTCAAGGCATACTCATTCAGGCAAGCATCTAGCAATGGGCGATGACGATCATAATGAGCGGGCAAAAGATTCACGAGTGGCACTTGAATTCCAAGAAGGCAACCTCACGATGGTGGCTTTGGAATGGCTCTACCTTAGGGCCACCTTCAAATCGAGGGCACGAGGAGGTTAAAGCATCAACAGTCTGCAAATTCATCATGAAGAATATCATCGCCAGGTTCGGGATTCCAAGCACAATCATCACCGACAATGGGCCACAATTCATTTCTCAGGACCTTCAAGACCTCTGCAAAGGGTATAAAATTACATTGCATCATTCATCACCTTATTATCCACAAGGTAATGGCCAAGCAGAAGCCACTAATAAAATATTGATTAAAATCATAAAAAAGACCTGTGAGTCAAACAAGTTCTCAGATTGGCCAGAAAAGCTGATTGAAGCTCTATGGGCCTATCGCACTTCAATCCGTACTCCCACTGGGCAAACTCCGTTTGGCCCTTACTTATGGAATGGAGGCGGTAGTTCCGTATGAAATCTTGATTTTTTCTCTCAGGGTACAGTTGGACAAGGAGCTTCCCCTCGACGAACGTCGTGATTCACTCTTTGCCCAACTGGAACTCTTAGATGAGAAACGACTGGCCGCTGCCGAGCATGCACGTGTATATCAGAATAGACTCACACGTTTTTATCAAAAGAAGGTCATTGAAAGGAAATTTCAAGTCGGTGAAATGGTAGTTAAAAGAGTTTTTGTAAAACCTGGTGGGCCGCGTTCTAAACTCCAACCCAATTGGGAAGGACCGTACGTGGTTCAGGCTGTGCATCCTGGCAACATCTACAAGCTAGTTAATGCTGAGGGGATCGAGTTATCCCACCCTTGGAATGAGCTTTATCTTAAGAAGTACTACCCTTAGATAGGTGTACATAGTGTCAACAAAAAAATATAAAAAAAATATAAACAAAAAAATAGCAACAAAATGAAAACAACAAAAATATGTATATACAACCACAAAAGAGAAAAAAATAGAAAAAAAGAAAAAAAAATAGAAAATTCAAAATGCTAATGCCTGGAGACCACTATGTCTTTAAGTCATCGCATTCAACCTCCATGTTGGGACATGGCCTATTAAGACTGGGTAGATTTCGGGTTTTGGTCTGCCAGAACTGTAGATATCCCTGTCCGGCCACGTCGGCCTATGCCCGCTCAAAGGGAACCAACATGTACATACTTACGTGTTTTTTTAAAAAAAAAATCGGTAGCATCACCTATGGTGGGGCCTCACCCAGAAGGTCTCCAGAATGCTGTAATCTTTATTCTCTTCTCTTCGACCGAATGAGACAGTCGGCGCCCTTAAAACGTTGAGCATATGAACCTGAAACTCAAGTCCCTTAAGGCAAGGGTATGATCTATTTTCTCGAGCATCGGTCAGAGCACGAGAAGAGGGCAGTGTCCCCGCAGGCATGTAAAAGGGATTCTACAATGTCAAATGACTATATTTCCCTCGAAAAAAAATGATGACAAATCAAAATCAAAAGAAAAGCCTGGTCGTAACCGTGCCTGATTTTGATAAATGAAACCCCTCAAAGTGTAAAAGTCCAGAATCCACAAAAAAAGGGGGGGGGGGCAATGAGATGTAAATGCTCGAGTTGGGTCCGAAGTTGCCTGAAAGGGGAGAGTTGAATGGACCCTTATTGGCTCGCCGGGTTAACGATTTTGCCGGTCCTCTCAGGAGGTTTACCACCTACACTCTTCCTTCTTCCCCTAAAGATGAAAGCTCAATGGAGTTTCCAAACGGTGGACCCCGCCAAGGCCTACAACCCAATTTTTAACATACCCATATGGTTGTCTACTTTGAAGAAGCAAAAGCCATTGCTGCGAAGGAATCTATGCATTTCTGGCTGGTCAAGACCCTTGTTTACCACCTTAATGTCTTCTTATCTAACCTCGGACTTAGGTCAATGCAAGCGCGTCACCTATTGATGCGACAGCGTCTGATTCCGAGTCAGCGTCGCGCGATTGGCTGCTAGGGTTTCAGGGTGTTCCATTATATAGCATCTAGAGTTGTGAGGAAATAGACCTGGGTCGGGCAAATCATTTACCTCGAACACTTTTTGGGCGAATCCCTGTGGTCGGAAGCGACTGGGAGCCTAAGCATGGCATGACGGTATTATCATCAGGATAAGTCTTAACCGGCGGGATTATAATTCGAGGAGTCTAGAGGCCCGAATCAACCTAGATGTGTGCTTAGGATACCTGGGAGGTTAGTAAGAAACCCCTGTTCTCATGTAGGTTAGGTGCTATATGGGTATCTACCAGGCGTTAGCAACTAAAAAATATAATGATAAAAAGAACAAAAAAAGGGGAAAAAGAGGAAAATGTAGATATATGTAAAACAAAAAAATGATAAAAAAATAAAACAACAAAAAAATGCAAGAAAAAAAAAATACATTCTGCATGATTGCATTTGTATGCACCATTTCACTTTTAATTTTTCGCTTGCATTAGTATGACTGTGTGTCCATTCACCATTTCACTTTACCTTGCCTTCATTGATAAAGGCTTGGCCCCTTGACCCATTATCAAGGATGGCTCAAAACAAACCTCGCTTAGTGAGCAAGGGGCCAAGTCAGAACAGATATTCTAACTTGTTTGCTCAAGTGATGTGTGCAGGAACTCGAGAAAGCAAGAAAGAGGTAAAAACCAAGAAACAAACATTTTATTCAAAAAAAAAAATTACATCAAGTTCCACCCTCTCTCTCCGCGTTACTCGTCTCGCCCCTCTCTAAGCAAGATGCTCTAGAGGGTGTCATCAAACCATGAGAAGCGGTATTCCTACCGCTCTGGTGTCCTCTTTCCATATCCACACCCCGACGTCGATCTACGGGGGCAGCAAAGAAGCTACTAACACGAAAGCCGCGCTCTAGTGCTCTTCGGTAGCGCTCTTCACCGTCCCTCAGCCACTGTTCAGCAAGACCGAGACTGGTCCGGAGTTCAAATAATTGGGCCTCCAGGGCCCTCTTCTCTTCTCTTTCTGCCGATCTCTCGGCCCTCTCCCGTTCTCTGTCCCTTTCTTTCTCCGCTCGATCTCTCTCTCTGTCATCCCTTTCCAGCTGGAGGGTGATCCTCAGCTCCATGGCGTCCCGAGAAAAATTGTCATCTGAGTGACGCTGCAATTCCTCTTCTAGCTCCGCTATCCTGGCCTCCCCTTGTGCTGCACGAGCAAACATCTCTCGCATCTCTTAGGCCTGCCATATCCGTCATTTTAGAGGTGTGATGAGACGTAAACAGAGAAGCTTGGATAAGAGGAACCTTCACCTACGCGGAAAGCATTCCCTCTGCCTCCGCGGCGCGTTGTGTTACACAGGCAAGCTGCTCGTGGAGCGAATCTAGTTCCGATGAAGGAATCTATAGACTGGAAGAAGCACCCTCTGCCTCTACTGCTGGTAGGGTTGCGTCGAGCCGAGTGCGCTATGATAGCAAGAAGTGGCTGAACACCAGAAACCTAGGGGTATAATTAGGAATATGCATTTGCATACATACTCACCGAGACATGTAAAGCCTCACGGGTGTCACCCAACTCTTCCTCCGTGTCCGCCAAGCGAGCCCGCAAGTTCGCTATCATGGAATCACGGGCATCCTAAACCCATGTCATAGGAGTCAGCATTACATTTAGAAAAATGATGAAAAAAATAGAAAAAAATGATCAAAAAGTGAGAAAGGAGATACACCTCCACAAGTCCCTCAAGATGGAGTCGCTCTGCATACATCGCCCTATAGAGACGTAGATAATCTTCACTATCCCGGGTAAGTGATGGGGACATCACTTACCACTTCCCATTTCCCCGTGGGTCCCGATGCTTGCCACTATTTTCATCTCAAGCTTCTGAGTCTAGCTATGTAATTTTTACATTTTTTCTTGAGTCTTAAATCATGTAATTTTCCTTTTATTGAGTCAAGTACCTAAGTTAGTAAGTCATCTACCTAAGTCTAAGGTTTCATTAAGTGGTCAAGAGGGTTAATGGGTTATCATATCTTATTGGGCCATATCATTAGCTTGGCCCATGGGCGCCCCTCTCCCCACCCCTTGGTCTTCTATCATTAGTCCTTTTCACAGGGACTTTTTGTAAAATGGGGATTTCCTATATATAGGACCCCAACCCCCCCCCTCTTTTGGAGATAATGAAGTATTGAATATTTGAGCATAAGTGCACCCCTCTCTCTCTCTCTAGCTCTCTCATTCTCTCTCTCTCTCTAAATTTTGAAATTTACTCTCTCTCCTCCCTATTCTCCCCTAATTAAGACCCCTCCCCCTTCCCCATACCTCCCATTTAATCCCCCTCCAACCCCTAGGTGGAAGCCCCTCTTCCAAGGCACCCCTTGGCATTCCCCATACACCCCCTCACTTCCCCAAGCACCCCCTTCACCCCTCCCAAGCTAAAATTCGAATTCTCCTCCCTTTGGGACTGCACCACATTCATTCCCAGCCCCCCTCACCTCCCTAGGTCGCAGCCCCCAACCCCCCTTCCCATTGTTCTTCCTTTGGCCAACCAAGTTCTTCCACCCCTCTCCCCCCCTTTGATCAGTCTGCAGGTGGCTGAAGAAGGTACGACTTGCAGAAGCTTCCCCGGATTCACACGGTGACATCCAGAGGCATACCATACCTTTCTGGAAAGGGCGTCCAGTCCACTACGCAGGCGAGGAAGAATTGTACCATTCCGAGTTTGGGGCTGTCTGAGAGAGCCAATCTCCCCCGACTGCGCAGAGCTCCATCAGCAGAGTTCCTGAACCCTGTTCAAAGTTACACCACGGCCGACGGTGAAAGATTCAAGCCGTAAGCTCTTCTACAAATATCTTCCTCCACCAGTCCTCTTTCTGGATCAAGAAGCGGAAGTGCATTCGGCATCCGGAGGTCAGAGTTTTGGTCTTTCTTCCTTGACTGGCCGGATCTGCCTCCCACAGTTGGCAGTGACCTGCCTCAACTCATCGGCATTCCCCAGTCCACCCCGACATCGGACGGCTTCCCCGTCAGTTTTGCAGCGCAGAGGGATTGTCCACGGTTCCAACAACTCTGACGGTTCAAGATCCGGCATCCGGGAGTGGCTGAGACAACTTCTGCAATCCACTGCTCGTATCTGGTAGCTGCTGCGGCCAGAATCTGCAACCCGGTTCGTCACTGCACCACGACAAACCGTTGAGGATTCATACCAACGGCCTTTCTTAAAAGTTCTTCCTCCACCTGTCCCCGACCAGAAGCAAGAAGCGGAACCACAGTCGGCATCCGGGAGCCAAAGTTCTGATTTTTCCCCTACAGTCGCGCGGGTCTGCCTTCCCCAGTCCTCTACGACCAGCACTCACTCATCGATGTCCCCCAGGTTACCCCAACCTCCGACGGCCTCCCCGTCAGTTTTTCTGTGTAGAGGCTTTGTCCACGGTTCCAGCGACTCTAACGGTTCATGATTCGGCATCCAGGAGCGACCGGAGCAACTTCTGCAAGTTGCAGACAGAAACAGGGAGCCACCCGCCCCAGAATCTGTTGCTCTACTCAGACCTCCACTACAGCCGTCGACGATGTCAGAAGAAATCAACATAATTCTGAGGCGTTCGGGTTCCTGTTACGAGAAGATTCCCCCTGAGCTCGACATCGGAAAAATTCCTGGCTGCGATCTACAGCAATTACACCGACTGTCTGTCCCCAACCACAGCAAGCAGTCTGGGTCGGAAGCGGCTCCTCCTTGTGGGTTTCTCGGTCAATCTACCCTTCTCGCCTGGCCGGCTTACCGTCCCTCCCTGCGGGAGGTAGTGTTTGTTTGTAATCAATTAATTCCCACCCCCGAGATCACCCTCCTGCGCGAGGTGTAGTGCATGTACTCTTGAGCAGGTTTTTTTTGAAGCTTCATCGGCGCAGTGTGCGGGGAACCCACACTTCCCCGCTCGCCCTCGTCTCTGACCGGGATCGGTGTCTTCACGCCGATCAGGTGAGCCACTCACACTACTCTTTGTCGGCTTTCTCTTGCTTAATTAGTATTGCATCCTCAGTACCGTCGGCGTAAGAGAGTGCCCGAACCTGATTTATCTTCTAGTTGCGTGATTACCGCGGGTGAGTTGTGAGCGTGACATTTCAACCCTCGCCCTCGGCGTGCCGGTCGCCCTTGATTTTGGGCATCCTTGGCTCATTGGGATCTAATCCTAGCTGGCCAAACCTTTGGAGCCCCGAGATCCAACCTCGGACCCTCACCGCCATCGCCGGTCCTTCTACGGATCCGAGTGTGCTTACGCGAGTGAATCCGCCAGTGTGACGTTACCAACTTGTTGTGTTGCTTGCTATTCTAGGTCCAAGGGGTAGTTTCATCGTCATCCATCATTGTGTCACATCAGTAAGTGACTCCACGAGCATGCCACCCCGCTGCCAATCTTGATATTGTTCGGGGAAGCGCACCCGCCAGTCAACACAGGTTACCGGCCCACGTGTCTTCCTCCCGACGCGGGGTGGTGCGGTCATATCTACCCATTCCTGGGCAAGCCCTAGAGTCCTCATGACCAATCGTAGCCGGAGTGGCTCGATTTCATTCAGGCAGTGGACCCAAAGGTCCCGACCAAATCGAGGGCGACTTGTGATGACCCACGGTTGGTCGACATCGACCAAGCCCGAGTAAGGCCTCCAGATCACCTACGTTGGCATGCGTATATCTCCTTAATCACTCAAAAGGACCAAAAAAGAGAGACAAAAGAAAAGACAAAAATAATGGAGTCCTACCATCTCTGCGGGGAACTCTTGCAGCTCACGCCTTAATACCATCAGCTGGTAAGACAGAGAGGCTGTGCTCATAATGGGTTGCCACAGCCGAGCTAGTGGTGCCACAGCCACAAGCCACTGTCGAGCTCGCCCCATTGGGATGTAGTAATAACTCCATACCTGTGTTGTCACATGTCATCAGCATTTCATGAAATAGATTAGTTGCATAAAGAAATAAATAAATAATTACCTGGAGAAACGGTATGAAGCCACTCACAGTCACCTCTCGATCTGTCCCTTGGGACATACTTGCGAACAGATGCGCCAGCACGGCGGCTCCCTAGGCATGTTGCCCTACCCTCTCTAGGTCCACCAAAAATTCTAGGAAACGACAATGGATGTCGTCTCCTTTGGAACCCAGTAGTAATTTTCCCCGCAGGAAGAGGAGGAATATCCTCAAGTCCGTGTTTGACCTCTCCCAGCTACTGGCATCCACGCAATACACATCGCGGGACCCTCTTTCCGCTCTCTCCATGAATTCCTCCAAGGACTCGTTATCACGTTGACGAGTGTCAGTGAGCCCCAATGCCTCCATGATAGACGCCTTGGCTATTGACCTGTTCTTTTGGTCCTTTAATTCCAGACCAAGAAGCTTCTGAGCCACTTCGCGATAATCAGGGTAGGTGACCCCGGTTACCGCCTCGCCATCCACTCTAAGGCCAGTGATTCGGGCCACATCTTCGAGACTGGGCACCATGTGCCCCCAGGGCATCAAGAAGGCACGACTCTCTAGGTCCCATCTCTCGCACAATGGTTGGATGAGGGCGGGGTCGAGCTTAATGGGTTCAATTCGGAGGAATGCACCAAACCCCATCGCATCCAGCCGAGCTTTCTGGAAGTCAGGCAAGCCTCGATAGGTAGCCACCACTAATTCCCACGAGATATGTGACCTCGTCATACTCTGTGGATTACACAGGAAGTGAGAAGCGGGTGCATCATTGAAATAAAAAATGGAAAAAGAATGAGAAAGGAAGAAATGGATCATGAAGAATGAGAGGGAAGAACTGGCTCGTTTACAAGCTCTGATTGGGTCCTCTCACTGAGCTGCCTTTCAACATCGGAGAGTCTCCTGGAACTACCACTAGATCTGCTCCTCTTCGAAGAACGGGAAGACTCGCCCTCAACTCAAAAACTAGACTCTCCCTCCATCTTAGGGGATTAGAAACTCTTACTCCCTCGTGTCAACTTTTCACTCTTCCAGACCAGTCTCCGCTACTCCGTGCGTTCAAGTGAAGCGAACCCGAGGAGTATTTATAGGGTTGAAGGGATATGATCCAGATTTGTAGTGGTTCCTCTCGCAGTAGCCCTTGTAACGGAGCACCCCAACTTTCCATTCCATGTGTCCACTCGGAGTAAACGAGGTCAGGGGGGTAGCTGATTGATTCGCACCCTACACGTCTAGGTTCCCTGTGATCATCATGGTTCACATAAGTTTGAGATGAGGACATCTACATGGGGAAAAGACGACCAGAGGATGGTGTCTTTGAATTTGGGGTTAGACTCATCTACATGAAGAAGGACAAAGAAGACAGCTCTATGAGTTTGGAAGTAGACTCACCCACAGGAAAGAGGACGACATCTTTAAATTTGGGTTTGGACCCGCCTACAGGAAAAAGGACAGGGAGGTCGAGATCTTGGAAATTGGGAATGGACTCCTCTACACGAAAAAAGGACGGTGGAGGTCGGCATCTTTGAATTCGGTGGTGCATCATTAAGATCTGTAATGGATTTTCCCGAAGGAAACGCACCATGAGTCCGAAACATGATCCGTTATCTCAGGGGAGTTCTGTTTAGCATGTCACATAGGGACGGCATCTTTGGATTCGGTAGTGCATCATTAAGATTCGTGATGGATTCTCCTGAAAGAAATGCACCATGAGTCCAAAACACGATCCGTTATCTCAGGGGAGTGCTGTTTAGCACGTCACATGGGAACGACGCGGAAGTAAAGAGGCGTAGAAGAGAAGGAATGCGTGAAGGGCAAACGCGTCACATGGAAGTGAATCGTTCCGTTCATACGCCTATATAAGCCGGCATGTTCACCGTGGAAAGAGGTCGGGTGTACAAGCAACTCACTCACTCTCACCACCGCCCCGATCACCTCTCCTCCGTCTTAAAGAAGAAGTCCCTTGGAGGCCTCCTAGGGTCCCGCAGGGCAGCAGTCGTCTCATCTCGCAGCACACGTTCCCACTCTCTTCGGCAGCGCTCCTTGCCGCCCTTCAGCCTCTCTCGCGACCTCGACAGCCGCAAATCACCCGAATCCGAGGCCGTGGTTTAGCTGCCTTCAACACCGCCGACGGAGGCTGCACCAACTACAGGAGTTCCTCCGCCGAGAGCTCCCCTCTGATCTGTAGTGACTCTGAGGGAATGACGTGTCCAGCCGCTTCTCCCGGAGCTTCATCGCCCGGGCCTCTAGTGCCCTCCTCTCGTCTCGGTCTCGATGCCGCCTTATCTCCACCTTTCTCTCTCTCGCTTTACCTTTCTCCTCATCACCTAGAGAGAAGCCCTCGGCTCCATGACGTCTCAGGGCAACTCCTCCTGCTGTAATTGTTCCGATCTTCCAGCTCCTGTCCGGTGACAGCTAGCTGCTGCCTGGCATCCCCATTATAGACGCCTATGTAAAAAAGAAAAAAAGGGGGGGGGGGGGGAGAAACAGAAAAGAAAAGAAGAGGGGAGATTCAAAGAGCATGCAAGGGCATTAAGCCTTTTCATTCATTTCAAAAACAAGATACATTAGGGTTTGGGCACCCCGGGCCTCGGTTTCCCTAGCTCAATTACGTAAGCTTTCCACAATTAACGGTCCCTGATCACAGACACCGTCACCTTCCTTGGAATGCTTGCCTTCCACGAAGCTTTGATCGCCTTCACCTCCTTCGCATCATCCTCCGTGCCCAGCTCTCTCTCCTTAATCCGAGGAAGGCCGGATAGCATAGGAAGAGAGTGCCGAGGAAGGCCAATTTGCAGGCAGCACCGGTGCAAGCTGTAAATAACAAATTCGGTTGCACCGATAAGCTGGAGTTCCGCAACGGGAGAAGATCTCGTGAGAAGACCACGTGAAAGTAAACATGCTGGCACACAAGTGAACATATCCCGCGCCAAGGAGTGGAAGTGAGTACGCCAGTCGCCGCGTGTCTTCAGACGGGGCATGCGATTGGTCACCTTCCCACCGAAGCCCAACACATCGGCCATGTAACGGAGGGGGCTTTGTTTGAAAATCCTGGAGGTGGTCTGTACCCCTTCGTGGTGATGAAATTTGAAGTGAAGATCAATCCAGTAGTTGAGGAGAAGCATGCACCCGTGATGAGGCCTACCCATGCTGAAAGCTGTGAGACCACTGTAAAGATGCGCGAGGACAGTAGGCCCCACTCTCTTTCCCTCCCAAAGTCCACAAATCGCTCCCAATTGGTCTTCCTCTACGATGTTGTCAGTACAAGGAAAGAGGAGAGCTCCGGCCAAACAAATTGTGAACCCTTTCATAAGCCCTTCTAAATGTTCATCATCTATCAACCCTTCTAAGGCAGTCACGGTCCAGTCTGTGAGCTTTTGCAAGTTGACTCCCTTTTGGGTCTGAACGCCCTTTATGGTTCCAGATGGCATAAAGCTTCCAAGAACTTCCTCGGTAGATACCCTCTTCCGCATCTGCGAAACCTTTATCCTGTCATCCTTCATCGACCTTCTTAAGCCTAGCAGAAGTTCTGCCTCCTCGAGGAGGACCGTTGTCTCAAAAGTAGGGAAGATAAAAGTGTGGGTTCCCGGATGCCAAACCTCTGCCAATGCACCCAGGGCCGCCCAATCCATGTAGATCTTGTCATAATGCTTGGCATGGACCACCAACCCTTGGAGGTGCCATTTTGAAATAACGGCGCTCATACCGATAGTGATGTTGGACGTAAGCTTTGATAGCCAGGGCAACTTTGAGAATTTTCTCGGGCCCGGAAGAAGAGGATACGGCTGAAAGGAAGGAAAAGAAAAGAATGAAAAAGCGAGGGAGAACTTATGAAGGAAACTAGGAGAAAGAGCTAACTTACCGCCCGTGAGAGAATCCTCTCGCTCAGATGGCCTTCAATGTCGGTCAACCTCCTGAATTCGTGGCCGAACCTACTCCTCTTGGCAGGACGGGAAGACCCGCCTTCTATCTCAAAAGCACAGGACTTCTCTCCTCCCATCTCAAAAGTGTCTAACTCCCCGAACCACCAATGGATGATCTTTTGCTAAGGATCAAAGGGGATACTTATAGTGAAAAAGGGGGGGGGATAAAAAAGGTAAATGTAAAGCATTTATGACAAGTTACCGTGGTGAATTTTAACCGGATGAATCTTGTCTGATTTACGTCGTGTTTTCCCCTGCTCCTGTATTGGTGTGCGGACGTCCTGTACAGTCGAATGTAATTTTACTTCTTATGAAATAATCCTTCTTCACTGCTTGCTATTCGGTGCAGGTTCCGAGAATAAAATGAAAATAAGAGAGCAAGAGGGCGCCATTGCCCTACCATGTCCCACCATCAGTCACCCCGGTGACTGACCCCACTGTGTCATGCATCCTACTATATGATATCTACGCTATTAGAGCACGTCAAGGACCTTATGCCTTGGATGAATCTGGAGTTTGAGTTCCCCTCCAACAAAAACAGTGATAACTTCAGAGGAGTTCAGGACGTACGGATAGGCCATTAGGTTGTGGTATCTCGGGAACGATGGTGCCGTTCGGTGAGTCGGCGCGTGGATAAATGGGCCCCGGCTCAGTATCGGCTCACCAAATCGGTATCCTGACCCGTCCTTAGCAGCTTAACAATATTATCCCTGACTATTTTCTACTTTTAATTTGTTTTAATTTTTCTTTTTAACCCAGCATGCATTCATGTAGGACTTTGATTCCACTGCGAAGGATCATTCATTTAACTCGATTGTGAGGGCCGATGTGCTTAAATTCTTGACTAATACGGGATATTCCATTCTGAATCGAATACTAAGTTTCTGCGAAACCATCTTGGGCTAGTCGGGCGAAAGAAACCTTTCTTTGGATTTATCAGCTACTCTTTTCCCTTTTACTCCGTTGGACCCGCCTTGGTTGCAGCACTTCCACGTTGGCTGGTAACCGCTCTCCAAGGTGAAACCTGCGGGTCTACGACCCAGGTACTTCCACGTCGAGAAGTTGGTCCCTATTTCTGTTAGTCTTTTGTTATTTCTGGCCAAACAATCGTTGATTTCGGAGGACCTTCTTCAAGGTTGCCTCGTTGAAACTCAAGAAAGATTCCAATCACGTAGTGTTAAAAAGCGTGTCTCATCACGCCTTGGCATCCACTTTTCAGTCCACTCCCCACTCCATTTCATTACACTTCTATTCCATTCCACTCCGTGTCATTCCCCTACAAAGCAGACGCCAAGGCGGGGCAGCTGTAGACACGGCATTTTAAGCATTACGCTGAGCAAACCCCGTATTACGCTAAGACGCCCCAAAGCGGCTGGCACAGTTAAACCATTTGAATGATTTCCAATTTTTTATTCGATCTCGCGGAAAGTCAAGTGTTGTTTGTCAAAATGAACGAAACCCTCGCTAATGGGCTTGTGGCCATTCCTCTCCTACACAAGAAGATAAAAATGTCAATGGGCTTGGCCCATCTCTTAATGTTAAAAAGAAAGGGGGGGGGGGAACAAATAAAGATTTTGATGGGCTTGGCCCACTCTTGTTCACAAAATTTTCTTTTTCAAAAGGAAATCAACCCTCATGGGCTTGGCTCATTCTTGTTCAAAGACCTTTTCTTAATTAAACAAATCAACCCTCATGGGCTTGGCCCATTCTCCCCTATATATCAGCATATACATGAAAGAGAAATTTTAATGGGCTTGGTCCATTCTTGTTCAAAATTTGCATTAAACCAAGAAAAGTAATTCTAATAGGCTTGGCCCATTCTACCTTATATATATATACATATATATATATATATATATATATATATATATATACAAACAAAAATAAAAAGGATAAAATATATAATAACACTAAATAGGTGGCCCATCATTTATTTTGTATAAATAAACATATATGCAAATATTGATAAATATAAATGGCTTGGGCCCACCTCTAAACAAAAATAAAATAAATATTTTTCTTTTATTTTTATTAACTCCTCTCCTTAAATCCCTCCTCATTTCTTGGATCTTGTCTCCCCCATTCAATACACCCACCCCCACTTACGTAAGATGGACTGATTTTCATTTTCTTTCATACATACCCCCCATGCCATTCGATGGGAAGGGACCCACTCTCTTCTCATCTCTCCCAACCACACTCACGTAGCCCCCTCATCTCTCCCATTCATTCTCTCCCGAAAGGAACTCCTACACACAGCCAAAACTCCCTCTCATTCTCCTGGCAGCCACACCCCACATCAGAACCTCTCCACTCTCACTCTCCCGAGACCCAACTCTCCATCTCCCATCTTCCTCCTCTGCATACTCACGTATTCCCCCTCCAAGCCCACTCCTCCACAGCCGTTCCACCCGCGACCACCTCGCCATCGTGGTCCTTCGGCAACGTCCGCCACCGCCCCTGCCGGTCCCCTTTATCGTCGAGCTTCCCACCTCTACGTTCGCCACCATGCCCACGAGCCGCACACCCCGTGCACGTCGCCGGTAGTCCCAGCGTCACCACCGTTGCCGACGCACCGCTGTCTCCTCCACCCCGGCCATCGTCGCCGTCCCGCCGTGAAGCTGCCGCTGTGAGCCTCCCACCCACAGTCGCCGTTGTTTCCACCCTCACGCGAGCTACCCCATGCTGCTGCTACCGATGCTCCTCACCACCGACGTCGCCGCGAACGCCACCTCCGACCGTCGCCCGTCAACCCCGCCGTTGCCGCTGCACTGCCCCACGGCAGGCCATCCCTCTCTCTGTCCCGTTCTCTTTCTCTCCATATCACTCTATCTCTTTCTCTCTCTCTCTTCCCTCCCGCCGCGGTGATCTCTCTCTCTGACTGTTTCTCTCTTCTCTCTCCCCACCGATCTCTCTCTCACCACCGCGTTCTCTCTCTCTCTTTCTCTCTCTCCGTCTCCCCTCTCCCGATCGCGATCTCTCTCTCCCGTCTCCCTTTCTCTCTCCTCCTTCTCGCGATCTCTCTCTTTCTCTCCGTCTCTCTCTGTCTCTCCCTCCTCTCGTCTCTCTCTCCCCCCTCCTCGATCTCTCTTTCTCTCTCTGTCTCTCTCTCTCCCTCCCGATCTCTCTCCTTCTTCTTTTTTTATTTATTATTTTACTCCCCTCTCCCCCTCTCTCTCCTCTCTCTCTCGCTCTTCCTCTTTCTCCCTCTCACGCCCTCTCTCTCTCTTGTCCACTTCTTTCTCTATCTCCCTCGATCTCTCATTCTTCATCTTTATTATTATTATTTTTTTCTTTTTTTTAATCCTCTCACACTCGATCTCTCTCTTTCAACTCCTCTCTTTTTTTAATTTTTTATCTCATTCCCTCTCTCCCTCACGTGCTCTCTCTCTCCCTCTCTCTTTCCCCCTCCCCTTCTCTTTTACTCTCTCTCGAACTCCTCTCTCTTTTTTTCTTTTTTTTTATTTGCTATCTTTTCTCTCTCTCTCACCCTCTCTCTTTTCCTCTCTCCCTCACGTATTCTCTCTCATTCACTCTCTTTCTCTCTCTCCCCCTCTCGGTTCTCTCTCTCCCCCTCTCTCTTCCATCTGCTTCTCTCTCTCTCACCCTCTTATATATATATATATATATATATATATATATATATATATATATATATATATCTTATATAGTTCTTATATATTCTCTACATATATATATACATGCTATATATGTAAAACTAAAATAAAAAAAAATCTAAAAAAAAGGGGGGGGGGAAGAGTTGTCCCCTCCCTCTTCCTTTCTCTCTCCAACCCTCTCTCTTTCGATCTCCCCTTTATAGATATATTCCTGTATATATATATAGGTGTGTATGCGTGAGTGTTCTTGCAGGTGTGTGTGTGTAAGTACGTATATGCGTCTGTATGGAATGGAAAGAGATGCTCCGGTCCGATCTGTGTTGAAGCCTAAGAAATAAAGAAGGTCAAGTCCCGGGTGTCCGAGCACGTACGGGAAAGCCGTTCCACTTCACCGTGCATTCGCCCCGTCCCCGTCCCGAAGGAACTCGTCCAAAGCCCGTCAACAGCTTCCCTCAATAAGCTTTCTCATCTCCCTTCGCCCTGTTTTGTTTTTATTTCACTAGTTACATCGTACGCATGCATTATCCATATTGCACTCCTCTACCCGAGAGAACCTTATTTATTCATTCATCACATCATCTATCTACCATTGGTGTCCAAAAGGGGTTTAAAATAACATCGACCAGGTGCGTATTTGTTCATGTCTTCATCATATTCATCACAAGGGATTGATGCTGCATTGTCGTTATCCTGATTTATTATTTCGTCTTCTTTTGCAAGGGGAACCATCAAAGGAAAGCTATCTCCTTCGGCTAGCCGAAAGAAGAGGAGGAGAGAACTCACGTGATTCCTCAGTTCAGAGATGAGAAGGGATCATTCCCTCCTATTTTGAGGTACCCAACCGTCCCCCCTCCATTTTATTCTATTCTTCTCTCTTTCTTTTGTTATTTATTGTTAAGCCTCCACCCCCGTCCCTCTCTATTTTTGTCTAAAAAGGAGTCTTTCTCTCTCTCTATATATTTTCCTACTGGTCTTTAATAATTTTAGTTCTCTATACCTCACTCTCTTTCTCTATCTTTTACATCTCGATTTCTTTCATCATTTTCTCATGTCTCTTTAAAAGAACTAAAAGAATAAAAATAATAAATGCAACACAAACAAAAACCAAAAATAACAATAAAAGCTAAAAAAAGAAAGAATAACAAAATCAGGGTAACCGAAGGAAGCCCTCTTCGTCGATCGGCCGACAGAAGAGGAAGAGAGGACCCGCATTGCTCCCGCTCCGGTGGCGAACGCGATCAGAACACTTTCTGTGGGGTTCTCAACCCATGGCGATCACATCCCCCTCCCCCTTTCTTTTCTGTTACTTTTTCCTTTTGTTTAAACCCCGTGGACGGAAGTAATTCCTCGCGGAGGTTCCTACGACGGAAGTAATTCCTCGCGAAGGTTCCCGTGACGGAAGTAATTTCTCGCGGAGCCTTTTCATTCTGTCATTTTATTTCTTTAATTTTTGTCTATATCCTGTGACGGAAGTAATTCCTCGCGGAGCCTTTTCATTCCACAATTTTATTCTTTTAATTTCTGTTTAAACCCCATGGACAGAAGTAATTCCTCACGGTGGTTTCCATTATGTAATTTCCTTATGTCAATTCATTTCGTTGTACATTTCAATTCTATGGGTTTTCTCATTCCGTATATTTTCCGCCTCTAAACCCGGTAGAGACAACCCTCCCCGGGAGTCCCTTTCCCTCGTTTTCCTAGCGTAACGTGTTTCCCTCCCCTCTCCTAAACCCCCTGACGTCCGTCCACACTGGTATTCTCCGACTAGGACCTAGAAGGGTTAACCACCCCGCATGATGACGCTCTCGTTGTATCGGCTACAATAAACCATTGTAATATAGATAAAATCTTAGTTGACAATGGTAGTGCCCCTGATGTATTATCCTATGAATGTTTCCTCAAGATTGGAGAGAATCCATCTAAACTCCGCCCTATCCGAAGCCCCCTCTGTGGGTTCAACGGCCAGGCAACTTATCTCGAGGGAGCCTTGAGCCTGCCAGTTACTATTGGCACCCCGCCCAAAACCGTTACAGTTATAGTGGACTTCATTGTGATTAAGGGGTTGACGGCATATAACGCCATCTTCGACTGAGGTATCCTCAACCGAATGAAAGCGGTGCCCTCTACCTTTCACCAAAAAATGAAGTTCCCTACCAAGTATGGCGTGGGGGAGGTCCGGGGTAACCATGCATTGGCTAGACGGTGCTATATAATCTCGGTTGAAGCCACGAGGCCAGAAGGGAAAAACAAAGGAGTAAAGAGAGTCGAGGAGGGCCAGCAGCATCTGAGCCTGGTGGCGAGTTGCTAACAGTCTCCCTCAACGGTGACCTGACTCTAGGAGTCAAGATCGGAGCCGATCTACCACTTGAGGAACAGGAAAAATATAAAGATTTCCTTGCCCGATACATCCAAGTCTTTGCATGGTCTGACGAGCACCTTCCCGGGATCCCGAGAGATGTGGTAATGCACAAGCTCAACCTCGACCCAACGGTGAAGCATGTCCAGCAACGCAGGAGAAAGCACGCCCCAGAGAAGCAAGCGGTCATCAAAGAGCAAGTCATCAAGGGATAGAAGACTGGCCTCTTTCGTCCGGTCCTGTACCCTACATTGCTCGCCAACGTCATCCTAGTATCGAAGGCTTCGGGAAAATGGTGAATGTGCGTGGACTTCACCGACCTCAACTAGGCTACCCCGAAAGATTGCTACCCGCTGCCGACCATCGATCAATTGGTCGATTCAACCTCTGGTAACGAGTTACTCAGCTTTCTGGACGCCTACTCCGGTTACCATCAGATCAGGATGGACGCGGAGGACATTGAGAAGACCGCCTTCATCACCGACTTCGGCGTACACTGCTACACCCGAATGCCGTTCGGATTGAAGAACACTGGAGCAACATATCAGAGACTGATCAACCACATCTTCGAGGGATAGCTCGGTCGGAACGTCGAGGCCTACATTGATGACATGCTTGTCAAAATGCCCAAGGCCGAAGACCACCTTGCCGACTTAGCCGAGACCTTCGACACCCTCCTGAAGTGCAACATGAAGCTCAACCCAGCTAAATGTGCCTTCGGAGTCAGATCTGGGAAATTCCTAGGCTTCTTGGTAACTCAACGAGGGATTGAGGCCAACCCCGACAAGGTTCAGGCCATCTTGGACATGCGGCCGCCCACCTGCGTCAAGGATGTTCAACGCCTTACGGGGCGCATTGCTGCGCTCAACCGCTTCTTATCCCGGGCGGCCGAACGATGTCTACCCTTCTTCAAATTGTTGAGGGGACCCAAAATGGCATCTGCTACGTTCGCCTGGGATGAGGAATGTCAGAAGGCATTCGTCGAACTCAAGGAATTCTTGGCCTCGCCCCCGGTGCTATCCAAGCTAACCCCGGGCGAAGCTCTACACCTTTATCTATCGGCGACACCTTCCACAGTAAGCCCGATCCTAGTCAGGAACGACGCAGGGATCGAGAGACCGGTTTACTATACCAGCAAGGTGCTTAATGAGGATGAAAGAAGGTACCCCGCAACCGAGAAACTCGTGCTAGCATTGGTTACTTTAGCCAATCACCTCCGACCCTACTTTCAAGGGCACTCCATCGTCGTATTGACTGGCGAACCCCTAAAGAAGATTCTCTTTCACCCTGAAGCCTCGGGATGCCTTGTCAAATGGGCCATCATGCTCGGGGCCTACGACATCTCGTATCACCCCCGTTCGGCCATTAAAGGAGAGGCCCTCGCGGACTTCATCGTCGAAAGCACCGTCCCGATTGAGGAAGCACTTCCACCTGTGCACGGTCCCACCTGGGACCTGTTCATCGACGGGTCCTCCAACTCAACCGGAAGCGGTGCCGGTATCCTTCTCAAGTCTCCCGAAGGAGCGAAGCTGCGGTACGCCTTGAAATTCAACTTCCAGGCGTCCAACAACGCCTCCGAGTACGAAGCCTTTATCTCAGGGGCCAGAATGGCTCGACGACTGGGAGCCGAGCGAGTGAGGATCCACACCAACTCCCAACTGGTCGCTAGCCAGGTTAACGGCGATTATGAAGCTCGGGGAGGACAAATGATCAAGTACCTCTAGGTGGTAAAGAGGATGGCCCGACTCTTCGAGAGCTTTGAGGTAGTCTGGATAGCCCGGGAGGAAAACTCCCGAGCGGACGCCCTCTCTCGCCTGGCCTCCTCCCTCGACCCCGAAGGTACACGATTGGTCTTCCTTGAAGAGCTCGAGCAATCGAGCATCGAATCCGAGCTTATGACCGTTGACCCAGCACCCCCGAGCGACTGGCGGACCCCCTATATATCCTGGCTTCGGGATTCCCAAGAGCCCCCCGACCCTCGGGAGGCTCGAAAACTCAAGTACCAAGCTTGATGTTTTGTCATGCTGGATGATGATTTGTATCGCAGATCTTTCTCCGGTCCCCTCCTCAAGTGCATCAACGCCGACGAAGCCAGCCGAGCAGTTCAGGAAGTACACGAAGGCATTTACGGCGCGCACCAAGGAGGAAGATCGCTCGCCAGGATCTTGCTTCGGTAGGGTTACTGGTGGCCCACTCTCCAGCGCGACTGCACGACCTATGTGCAGAAGTGCGACCGATGCCAGCGCTTCGACCATCTGATCCACCAGCCCGCTACGGAGCTCATCACCCTTGCCGAGCCATACCCCTTCGCTCGGTGGGGAATAGATATCCTCGGGCCATTCCCCATGGCTCAGGCTCAGAAGAAGTACGCCATCGTCGCCATCGACTAGTTCACCAAATGGATCGAAGCCGAGGCCACCACCAGGATCACCGAGTCAGTCGTATGGAGTTTTGTTTGGAAGTCGATCATTTGTCGTTACGGTGTCCCCCGAGTGATAGTGAGCGATAATAGTCGGCAATTTGATTCTCATTATTTCAGAGACAAATGTGCCGAGCTAAACATTTGCAACCACTTCACTTCGGTAGCCCACCCTCAGGCCACCGGACTGGTCATGAATGCCAACAAAACTATCTTAAAAGGCATCAAAACCAGGCTCGACAAGGCCAAGGGAAGCTGGCTCGAGGAACTACCGAGCGTACTATGGTCGCAACGAACTACTCCGAGAACGGCCACCGGCGAAACACCTTTTCAGATGGTGTATGGCACGGAAGCCGTGATTCCATTGGAGGTCGGCAATCCCTCTCTTCGAGTCGTCCACTTCGAACCCGAGGTGAACGAGCAGAAATTGCTAGAAAACCTCGACTTAGCGAACGAGATCCGAGAGATTGCAAAGATCCGAGCAATGGAATACCAATGGTGCATCACTCGATACTACAACTCTAGAGTCTGAGACAGACACTTCCAGTCAGGGGATTTTATCCTAAGAAAGGCCGAAGCCTCTCGACCACTGGAGGCTGCGGGGAAGCTAGCCCCTACCTGGGAAGGCCCCTACCGAGTGGTCGAGAGGCTCAGGAAAGGGGCGTATCGACTGTCCACCATGGAAGGAACACCTATCCCTCGGACATGGAACGTGACTACACTTCACAAATTCTACTTTTGATCATCTGGCAAGCATACACATGTAAGCGAAGTGTAAAAAACATTCTTCTCTTTTCACTAAATTCTTGTGTACATCAAGTAGGCTGCAGCCAAGACAATATGCATGTGCAACAAAAAAATTACATCCACTGGTACTATGACGCGAGTAAAACGCTCGACCAACTTGGTAGGCACTCCTACGTCCAGCCACTGACTCCTCCTCGAGCGAAAACTGGCACAGATAAGGGATAGCCGGCCTCGTTGGCTCGAGAAGCTCGGAAGAAAGAGGAAAAGAGGGGAAACAACAAAAACAAAAAGAGAGAAGTCGACCCAAGACAAATGAAGAGGAAGCTTGAGAGAGCTCCCCTTCTTAGAAATGGGGTCGACGACGGAAAGAAAGGAGGGGCTGGGTGACCAGAAAGGAGGAAGCTTAAAGAGCTTCCCCTCCCCTTAAAGATGGCGTTAGCAGGACAGAGACAGGAAGGCAACATGCTCTGACATGTTGAACCCTCTCCCAAACTGACCCCCCGCTGTCGAACCCTCTTCCAAACTGAAATAGCAGGAGCTTCCATCATACTGCCGTCTGCATCATCATCTTCCGAAGCACTCTCCATGCTCCACTGAGATTGACAACACAACGCTTCGTGGAAAGGGAAGAAAAAGAAATCGTCAGGGATAGCCTTAAGCGATGGAAGAAGGAGGAGACGCCCCTCGGACCTTTTATAGGCCGAAGGGGGAGCTGATCACCTTAAATGACTCTCCCCATAAAAACACACTAAAAGGAGCCTTCCCTGAGACAATTACCTCATTTCCCAACATTCCCCCCCCCAGCGGGACGCGCGAAGCGGCAAGTCATTTATAGCGGCATGGAAAAGCAGAAAGGTGCCAGTGCCATGTTAGTTATCTGACAGATCGGCATGCGCGATATCTGTAGAGAAAATCGGTGCCTTCCCCAACGACTATGCATACGGTAGTCAAATCACACCAAAAGCGATAAGAAATAATCAATTCAACACTTAATATTGCCGCTACTATACTTTCCAAAAAACAAAAAGGTCTTGCATGGCTATAAAAGGGAAAGAAAGGAAAAGCTTGTACATCAGGCCTCGGGCCCATCTACAGGCTCGGTAGATAAGGCCCCCTCAACACCAAACGATCTGCCCCCAGTATTCTCGACGATGGCCAACCCAGGCACTGACCCAACCTGCATGCGAACTATCTTGGTCGCGTGCCCTCCCGAGGCTATTGGAGTTGGCAATCGCTCGGACGAGCTCGAGGACACCCGACCCCCCTCTTCGCTTGACGTATAGTGGGAAGAGTCGGTAGAGCCCCAGTCCGAGTCATAATGTTGCCCGGAAGGAAAAATGAGCCCATTCGCTTGGGCCTCAGCCTCTATGATGGCCTGATTGAAGCCATGGGAGAAGCCCTTCTGAAGGCCCCGACGGTAGCCCAACTCATAATAAGGGAAGGTAGCCTGAAGAAGAGCCGTGTGGTAAGCCTCTAAGCATTTATGTTGCTCGAGCGCTTCCACCTCGGCCAGCTCCGCCTTCCTCTCAAGCTCGACTATCCTATGTTTTGACTCGGACAGCTTCCTCTCGGCCTCGATCCACACACCCTCGGCCCCCCGGACTCGGCCCTCGAGCACCTCCCACTCGGCCTTCCATTGCTCGCCGCACTCAACCAGAATCCTGTGCTCCGCATCCAGGAGCTCATTCTTCCGATCGACCATACGACAGGCCTGGGCCAGCTGCTCTGCCAACGACTGAGCCTCCGCCTGGCTCGACTGCACCTGTGCCGGGAGCGGGGCCACCTCCTGACGAAGGTCCTGAAGATCGAGGGTCAAACGTTCGACCTTCCGATCGAGCACACCACGGGCCCATGAAAGATGGTGTGGAAAGCTCTAAACCAGAGAGCCTCGGAGGGGAAGGAAGCTGACAGATCACCGCCGCGGTAATCTCTTCTAGCTCCACGAAAGCCATCGTGATTCTCTGCTCCTCTGAACTACTCTCACAGCGCATGAGCCCCCCTATATAAATGAAAAGTATGGCAAAACCCTAAACCCCGGAGATAAAGGGACGCAAATAATGCGTAATGCTTATAACCCCTAGCTGGAGGCGGCGCGGCGTTTCGATCTCCCGAGGAGGGGCCTTCTTTTACTCATCACGACGGGCATATTTTTAGGACAAGCCGCATCATGTGGCCCCTGCAAGAGAAAGATCTCCACCCAACTAGAGCCACGAAAAGTCCAGCCCAAATGCTACTCAACCGAGCCTAATTTTGGCTCGGGAGTAGGAGGGGGACAAGTGGAAAGGGGAAATCTAACCGCCCATATGGAGAGGCCAAACGAGGTCTGACCCGACCCAACGAGGCCCAGCTCCTTATAGTGGTAGCCCCCGGGCCCATTAAAGATAAGCCTAATAACTCACTCGGAACAAGCACTTCCTAGGCGGCCTTTGGGTTGGCAAGTCCAAGCATCAGTTCGATCGGGAGAGCTCCATCGGGGCCCCGTATTCTCTGCCCATACCACGCACTCATCGCTCGAGAAGATATTTCTTGAGCCAATGCCTCATGCTCGGGCCGACTAATGGAAGCTTATCTGTACGGCAGTTACGTGTCCCTTAAAAGCGGGGAGCTCAAGGGGATTGGGGAGATCAGGAGTCCGCATGCTATAAAGAGCCCGCAAGGAGGACATAACCTCCCCCAAAACTCCCCAGCTTATAGGGATCATTCACTCAACGAGCCATTATTTGAACTGGAAGAACCCTCCTGAGAGAAGGTAAGCCAAGAACCCTGAGCAGAAACCACTTCACCTTTTGGTGGAGAGGGATCTCGCGTTCCCATCTTCCTCCTAACTATTCGCTTCGCACCAGTGCTCTACTACCTTTGCTTACTTAAGCATCGGAGGGTCTTCCTCGAGGATCTATCCCTGGGTACCTCTGACTTGTTTTCCTTCTTACAGTTCATACTTCAAGGATACATGGACATCTTCCTCCCCGCTCAAGAGTAGCACGAGACCGCCCCTCTTCACCACTCTCTTTATAACCAGTGCCTCACCCTCTAACGGCCATAGCCTTACCCTCCACCGGCCACAGCCTACCTGCAACGTCGCTGCAAAGCCATCTGGGCCCCGGACGCTGCCAGACTGCACGGATGGTACCTTGCTCGCCTCTTCTCTTCCCCCCTGCTCGTCATCCCACCATGCAGAGTCGCCGCTGAAGGGTGGATAGGGCGTCGCCACCGACCACCCTATTTTGGCCGATCAACACGGCGAGCCGGATGTCCTCCAACCTCATCGCCCCTCCCATTCCCTGGTGCCACGTACGCCCATAGCCTGTGCCACCACCGACAGCCCCGGCTATCTACGTCGTCGCTGTCTTGGTGTTCACCTGCTCGTCTGCCCCCCCCAAGCCCCCATGCAGAGCACTGTGTTCCCTCCACAGTACAAGATGGTCACCTTACCAGCATGCACCGGCTCATCATCATCGAGACCCGCTACTGCACCGTCCACTTCGGGCATGGTGGGCACGTCGTTCGGGCCTGGCTGCAGCCGCCCCCTCCGAGCACGTGGGCCCTCCCCAGCACGCTTGGGCGAGCGCCTCCGCCTCCCTTCCCGAGCACAGCGGCGTCCGATCGACCGTGGCATGGAGCGAGCACGGCATCCGGCCATGCAACCTCACGTCCGAGCACTTCCGCCTCCCCTCCAAGCAAGGCCTCCCCTCCGAGCAAGGCGACACCCACGAACGAGGTGAGCACGGCACCCACTTCCCCCCGGCCGAGCGTGGCACGGAGCGAGCACGGCATCCGGCCATGTACCCTCTCGTCCGAGCATGCCACGTCCCATCGGTGGATCCGAGCGCGGAGATCGCTCTCCCCACGTCAGTTGCGTGGCCGCAGGCACCTTCTCTCTCATCACCCTTTCTCCCATCATCCCTCTCATCCTCTCTATTCTCTCTCTTCACCTCTCTCTCTCCCCGTCTCTCTCTTCATGTCTCTCTCACGAATATTCTCTCTTCATGTCTTCTCTTCACTCTCTCTCACATTCCTCTCTCTCTCTCGTTACATTTCTCTGATAAGAAAACAAAAGAAAAAAAATGTAAAGAAAGGTAGGAGTTATGTGAGATGCATGGCTTGCCATGCTCTCACTTCTTTACGTGAGGAGCATGGCTTGCCATGACCTCACTCATCTCGTGATGATCCTTTGAGAGTAAAACAAAAAACAAAAAAAGAAATGAAAGAAAGAGATGGCAGAGAAAGTTTGAAGAAAAAATGGGGTGATGAATTTTTCTAGAAAAAAAAGAATGAAAAGAAAAGAAACTCTCGGACTTGGAGGTTCGTGTCATGTCCAGTGGTATCAGAGCTTAGGGAACCGAGCTGTTCAATCAAATTGAGATCCTGAGCTATGAGGTTCGAGGTCAAACCTCCTCCAAGCGGAGGGGGTTTGACGAGATCGGAAAACGGCTCCAGCAAAAAGAGTTATCAAATAGATATTTATGTTTGGTCATCTTTTGTTAATTGGGCCACCTGTTTGGGCCTAATGGGTCATGTTTTATGTTTTATAGGAATTATGTCCACAAATATCACGTAAGAGTCTTTTTTTGTGTCATTTAAGGGAGTTATGAGGAGTAGAGAGTAGGTGTTAGGTGAGTTGTCTTTTGGTCTCCTTGTGGAGTCTATAAAAATAGTCATGCAACCTTTATTTGAAGCAATGAAGTGAAGTTAATTTTTAGAAAATATAGACCCTTGCCCTCCCACCTTTTTCTTCCCTCTTCCCCTCCCTTCTGTCCCACGTTATCTCCTCTCCCTCCTCCCAACCTTCCCACTTCGCAGGCCCCCCCTTTAGCCCCTCTTGTCTTCTCCCTCTTCCCCATCTGCTTTCCTCTTCTCTCTCTCAATCTTCATGCTACCCCCCTGACCACCGGCCTTCTCTTCCTCTATCCTCTTCCTTTGCTTCTCCTTTTCCCCCTCCCTCACATCCACCTACTTGGCCAACTACCCGACCCCCCTTCCTCCGGCTCTCCCCCCTCCTCTCTTGTCCCTGCAGTTACGGTCACCCTTCTCTCTCCCCCCCTCTCCCTATAAACTTCTTCTGCCATGGCCAACACCGCCGATCACCACCTTGCCTCCTCTCTCCACTTCTCTCTTCCCTCTCACCCACTCACAACTCCGACAGCCATCTCCCACGGAGGTGAACTCTCACTCTCCCTTCCTTCGCGGCACCTCCTCACCCTCTTCCTCTCTCCCCATGCGACTTCTATCTCTCTCTTTATCTCTCTAACCGTCTCCCTCTCTCTGCTTCTCTCTCTACCCTCCAACTTCTCTCTTCCTTTCTCCCCAAGTAACACCTCACTGGAGACCTCTTCCTCTTTCGCTTCTCACCATCTCCCCCATGGATCTCACTCTCACTCTCTTCTACTCACACCCACGGCGGCTTCCCACCAGCTCCCTGCGCAACCACCCGGCCGCGGCACTCCTCTCTTCTCCCCTCTCTCTCTAACAGTCGTGAGCCAGCCCCCTCTCCTTTGCTTCTCCTCACAAGCCCCACTCACGTAAAACTTAACCACCCCCCAAGTCTCTTTCTCTCTCCCCCTCACTCTCTCAAACTCGCGCGGCAGTACCCTGTTTGGGACTGGGGCACCGCCGGTGCACCCGTCTCCCTCCCCTCTCTCTCATTTGCAGTCATCCAACCCCCTCCCCTACTTCTCACTCCCCCACTCCATTCACTCATTTGACCCATCCGAGAAACCCGCCCTCCCCATCGCCATGCACCCTACCCTATCTGTGAACCCACCCCCACCGCCATGCACTCCCATCGCCACACTCACCTGAGGATCTAACCCTCCCCCCTCTCGCCATGCACGTGGTTGTTACGGCCTCCCTCCTACCAGCACAACTCTCTCTCCCCCCCTTCCTCATTCCCTCACCCTCTCTTCCCCCCAACTCATCTCCCCCTCCCTTTCTATTCTCTACACACCTAGTACGCTAGACAGGCAACCGTCCCCCACCTTCTCTCTCATTCTCTCTGCTCTCTCTCTCTAACTTGTCTCTCTAAGCCCTGCCCACCTCCCGCTGCTACTGTCCCAGCCCTACCCTCTCTATAACCAGTGCCTCACCCTCCGACGGCCACAACCTCACCCTCCACTGGCCACAGCCTACCTGTAACGTCGCTGCAAAGCCATCCGGCCCCCGGACGCTGCCAGACTGTACCGACAGTAGCTTGCTCGCCTTCTTCTCTTGTTCCCTGCTCGTTGTCCCACCATGCATAGTCGCCGCTGAAGGGTGGATAGGGTGTCACCACCGGCCACCCTCTTCTGGCCGATCACCACGGCCAACCAGATGTCCTCCAACCCCATCACCCCTCCCATTCCCTGGTGCCACGTACACCCATAGCCTATGCCACCACCGGCGGCCCCAGCTGTCTATGTCATCGCCGTCTTGGTGTTCATCTGCTCGTCTGCCTGCCCCCCAACCCCCCATGCAGAGCATGGCATTCCCTCCACAGTATAAGACGGGCACCTCGCCAGCATGCACCAGCTCATCGTCATCGAGACCCGCTACTGCACCGTCCCCTCCGGGCACGGTGGGCACGTCGTTTGGGCCTGGATGTAGCCGCCCCCTCTGAGCACGTGGGCCCTCCCCAGCACGCGTGGGTGAGCGCCTCTGCCTCCCTTTCCAAGCACAGCGGCATCCGGTCGAGCGTGGCATGGAGCGAGCACTGTTGCATCCCTACGGTTTTGATGATGTCTCACACTATAAATCAATCTGTATATCTCTAGATCAATTCATGCTTCATCATTTAGGACAGTGCAGTTCATGTGGCTATTAGTGAATCATTTAGCAAGTCCATACATCACTGCACATGCCTTCCATCAAGTCTGTACAGCGAGAGTGGCTTTCATTCATGTGCATAGTCCAAGCATTCTCATAAAGTATATACATTGGCATATGCACACACACACAGCATAGTCTGGACAGAAGTGGGTCGACCCCCCCTTCCAGATGGGTCGAGCCCCCCAAGATTCCCAAGTCTGTACATTGCCCTCATGCATACACAAGCATCCAAGTCTATACAGAGTCTTTTGCATTCCTTAATATCAAGTCTAGACATCGTGCATACCTTCATATGAAGTCTATACACTGCATTGTCAAGTCTGCACATCGGTTTCCAAGTCTGTACATTGCTTGGCGCCTACCAAGTCTGTACATCGCTTCAAGCATTCCAAAGTCTATACATCGCTTGCATCATTAAGTCTAGACACTGCACTATAGCTTGCTTAGTTGAAGTCTATACATTGCTGATCGAACGTAAGTTTATACATTCCAACTTTTTCCTACGTTCCCTGCTTTAGCTACACCCTAAGTCTACACATTGGCAAAGTATATACATCGCTTATGCAAGTCTGTACAGCCAGCGCATTCATTGATATCAAGTCTACACACTGCATATAGGCAAAGTCTGCACATTGGTAGAGTCTGTACATCCTCTAGGAGCTCACCAAGTCTATACATCGTAAAGTCTGCACATCGCAGTGTTCAAGCCTTTCAAGTCTATACATTGGCTCAAGCGTTCCAAGTCTGTACACTGGTCCTCAAGCGTTCCAAGTCTGTACATTGGTTCAGGCTTACCAAGTCTATACATTGGCCTTCAAGACTCTCAAAGTCTGTACAGCCTGCTTTGTCGTTCAGAGTTCAAAGTCTATACATCGTGGGCTTCGGTTCTTCAAGTCTATACATCCTTCAAGGGCCAAGTGTATACATCATTCACAGCACACACATTCAAAGTATGAAGTCTGTACAGCCTTGGCATATGCGTTCAAAGTCTATACATTGTGGGGCTTCGGTTCTTCAAGTCTGTACATTCTTCAAGGGTGAAGTCTATACAGTGGATAGGGGTGTGCATCGTGAAGTCTATACACTGCTTGTGTAACTCAAGCCTTTACATCAAAGTCTATACATTGGTTAGGCTTGTTCATGCATAGTTCTTCTCAAGTCTGTACACTGCCTTCCCATGCACGCGTTCATCAAGTCTATACACTCGCTCGTCTATCCAAGTCTTTACATCGGCACACTGCTCATGCATCAGTTCTTCAAGTCTATGCATCGGCGCACTGTTCATGCATCTTACCCACGCAAGTCTGTACATTGAGGTCGCTTGAAGGGCTTCAAGTCTACACACTCTCACATTGTACACACTTGCCTATATGCTGTTCTAAAGTCTATACACACCTTGTTAAAAGCCTGAACTAACTAATTCGATACATTCTCTTGTCCCCCTGCAGAATGTTTCAAGCTGATGATTGGACACGTCATCCGAGGTGGTACCTGGCACGTGATTCGAGGTGCTCTTTGGGCGGGAACCTGAAGGACACACGCCCAACATCTGCTATAAATATGGAGCATCTTCTTTCAGTAGAAGCCAGATCGTGAAAGAAAGAGTAGAAGGCATTCTTGTGAGGCTGCACGATCCAGAAAAGAGAGAGAGCAGAGAATTCCATTTCATCCAGATCTGAGAGAAATATATTTGAGAGAGAGAGAGAGCAGTGTCTGTGGTTTGAAGAATTGCTTCTTCGGAAGCTACATTGTTTCCTATTTTCAGAGAGGATTTTTGTGCTTTGATTTTCGTGTTTTCGTTTTTCATTTCATCTTCCTTATCGAATATTGTTACCCCTCCTGTGATCGGAGGAAGGGAGGATTGATCCTCCAGTTTGCAAGTGACAGGGAGTCGCTTGTGGGTTCCCTCCTGGGTGGAGGAAGAGAGACCTCGGTCTCTAGTTTGCTAGTGACTGTTGTCACTGGTTGTATCCCTCCGGTGTGGAGGAAGAGGGGAGGCTGTTCCCCTGGTCAAGCTGTGTGGCAGCATTTTGTTCGCAGACTGAGTCTGCAGTTTCTAGCCGTGGCTAGTGGAAGCCTCACTCTAGTTGGAGTGAGGGGTGGATGTAGATTGTGGACTACAATCGAACCACCTTAAAAATTCTTGTCTCCTCTGTGGTTTGCTGTTATCGTTTGTGCTCTCCATTTGCTTGGCATTGTGTTTGACTGTGGACAGCTCATTCAATCGCTCTTACTTCTTCTGTCTTGGTTATTGACTGCGTTAGCAATACTCTTTGTGCTGTTTCTGAAGGGTTGTAAACCGTTGAACTAATATTCCGCTGAAGTTTTTTAAAATCGGGAGTGATCTATTCATCCCCCCTTCTATATCACTCTTCGCTGCGCTAACATTTGGTATCAGAGCAGGTTTGCATCATGTGGGCAAACAGTTAGGGAAATGCTAATGGTCCTCGAAGTTTCATGCCTGAAGGTCAATCCATTAGTCGCCCCCCATTCTTCGATAGTAATAACTATCTCTTTGGGAAAAATAGGATGGAGGTGTTCATCAGGGCACAGAGCCACAAGCTGTGGAGGGTAATCACAACTGGGCCGTATGATCTGCCACCGAACGAGGACGCGTGGACAGATGATCATGTCAAGCTATCTTCACTCAACTGGACGGCGCTGAACATCATCCAGTGTGCTGTTCACCCAGATGAATATGCCCGCATATCAGCCTACAAGATAGCCAAGCGAATGTGGGATGAGCTGCAACTAATCTACGAAGGTACAGCTCAAGTGAAGGCTTCGAAGGTAAATCTCTACACCTCTAAGTACGAATTGTTTAAGATGAATACAGAGGAGAATATTACTGAAATGTATGCCAGGTTGTCCTTGATCACGAATACTCTTAAGGGGCTAGGGAAAGAGCTAGCTGAGGCAGATATAGTCTGGAAAATTCTTAGATCCCTATCCCCAGCATGGCACACTAAGGCCATCGTGATTGAAGAGTCAAAGGATCTGACGACTTTGACAGTGAATGAACTCTTAGGATCCCTCGTGACCTATGAGATGAATTTCAAAGGAGGTGGTGAAGGAAGTGACAGGAAGGCTAGGAATGTAGCTCTCAAGGCATACCGTAACAAGAGTAGCAGTAGCAGCAGCAGCAGTAGCGGTGAGTCCGATGGTTTTTCCGATCTCGACCAGAAGGAGCAGGCAATGCTCACTCGACAGTTCAGTAAATTTTTAAGGAAAAAAGGGAAAACCTTTAGGAGGAAGAAGCCATACTCCTTTAGTAAGAATGTTGAATCTAGCAATCATAAGGACAGAAATAATAAGAGACTGACTTGTTTTCATTGTAACAAACAGGGACACATGAAAGGGGAATGCCCAGATCTCCATAAGAAGGGTCCCTACTTTCAGAAGAAGGGCTCAAAGGTGCAGAAAAAGAAGAAGCCACAGGCAATGGTCTGCACGTGGAGCGATGAGGAAGAAGATCCGGAAAGCACTTCCTCAGAGGAGTATGAAGAAGGAATTTGCCTAATGGCAAACATCGAAGAGGAGGTAACAAATGTTTTTGAAAATTTTTCTATTGATGACTGGGAAGATGCCTATGCTGAATTATTAGATAAGTTCAATTCACTTAGTAAAGAGCATAGGGTTCTGAAAAGAAAATTCAATACCATTGTTGAAGAACAAACCCAAATCTGTGTAGAAAATCAGAAACTAAAAGAAGAATTGGAAGAAGTAACTTCCCTAAGAAAAGAAAATGAAAAGCTCAAGGGAGAAAACCAGGATAGTCAAAACCAGCTCAATGAACTCAAAATCAAAATTGAAGAAAGCCTGAATAAAAGTAGAGTGAATTCAGAAAAATATGAAGCTGTTAAGAAAGTCAATGCTGAACTTCTAAAAAATTCTGAATCTCTTCAAAAAGAGCTAGAAGACAAACAGAAAGTTTTGAAAAAATTTATCCAAGGAAAAACTAGTCTGGATGCTATACTAGGGACTAGGGTTAACTTCAATAAGGAGGGTCTAGGCTATGACCCAACTAACAAGAGACCCCTACAATTCAAAACCATCACCTTCTGCCCAGAGAAGGGAAAAGAGAAGCTGGACACACCATCCAGCTCAAATAGCATTCAAGGAACTCAATGTCAGAAAGAAACTTTAAAAAATAGTGCTGGTCAACCATTTAAAATGGAAATGAATTTTGTGAAGAACTTCACTAAGCCCACTCATCAGAACAAAAATGGTAGATGGACCAAGCAAGAGGATCAGAAGAAAAGCTAGAATTACTACAATCAGATGGGTCCAAACAGGACATACTGGAGAAATAACTACCATCTTCAAAAATATGTTAATCAACAAGCTTACAGGAGATATCCTAGGAATGGGAAGACTAATGAATGGAATAGAACTTATTTCTCCAGACCAGCTGGATAGAACCCCGGCTATAATTACAATAAACCAGAAGTAAAGGTGCCAGAGAAAACCATGTTAAAGCAAATCTGGATTCCTAAACATTTGATCAGATATTTGAACAATGTCTTTGGACCCAACTCATCTTGGGTTCCAAATCACTTTGCTTGATTTTGTTTGTGTAGGTCGGCCTGGCAGCTGAAGGCAACAAGTGGTACCTCGACAGTGGCTGCTCCAGGCACATGACAGGAGACCGATCCAAATTCAGCAAGATAGAGATGAAGGTAGGGGGTCTGGTCAAATTTGAAGGAAAGAACAGAGTTAAGATAATTGGAGTTGGCACAATAGGTAAGTCTTCCACAAACTCCATTGAAAAAGTTCTACTTGTGGAAGGTCTTCAACACAACCTGATCAGCATTAGTCAGTTATGTGACAAGGGTCACAGGGTTGTGTTTGATGATAGTTCGTGCAAAATCTTTGAAATAAATTCTGAAGTGGTTAAATTTGTAGCCAACAGGATTAATAATGTCTACATGGTAGATTTAGATGTAGAATCTGAATCAAATCTTTGTTTATCTGCTAATTCTGAAAATGATGCTTTTGAATGGCATAGACGTCTAGGTCATGCTAGCTTCTCTACTTTAAATAAATTGGTCAAGCATGATTTAGTTAGAGGCATGCCTAGAATTAAATTCAATTCTATTTCAAAATCATGTGATGCCTGTGCTCTAGGCAAACAGACCATGAATTCTTTCAAGCTAAGATATGAGCCATTGTCCACTAGACCAATGGAACTTCTCCATATGGATCTCTTTGGTCCTACTAGAACTCAGAGTCTTAATGGGAATAGGTTTGGCTATGTGATTATTGATGACCATTCTAGATATTCATGGATCTTTTTCTTAGCCAATAAACGTGATGCTTTTCAAAAGTTTAATCAGTTCTTCAATAAGGTCAAACAAGAAGGAAAACATAAAATTTGCTCTATTCAATCTGACCATGGAGGTGAGTTTGAAAACTCCATATTTTTTGATCTTTGTGAAAGAGAGGGACTAACACACATGTTTTCTTCTCCCAGGACACCTGAACAGAATGGAATTGTGGAGAGAAGAAATAGAACTATTGTGGAGATGGCCAGAACCATGCTGATTGAAAGTCAATTACCAAGGAGGTTTTGGGCAGAGGCGGCCAATACATCAACTTACATAATCAATAGGGCCATGGTAAGACCCATTCACAAGAAAACACCCTATGAGCTACTAAAAGGTAAGAAACCAAACTTATTTCATTTCAGAATTTTTGGAGCTAAATGCTTTATTCATAATAATGACAAGAAAGATTTAGATAAGTTTGAAGCTAAAAGCTCCCCTGGAATATTCTTAGGATACTCTGAAGTGTCTAGGGCATATAGGGTCTTTAACAAAACAGACCAGAAGGTTGAAGAGTCTCCACACATCATTTTTAGTGAAAAGAAAGGTGTTTCTAACTTTGAAAATTTTGACAGGGATTCCAATCATGATGGGGAATTCCTAGAAGACCAAGAAGAAGAAAAGACTCAGCCGAGTGGAACATCAAATCCTTCCAACCAGGAAGAACCAAGAGAAACAGGTGAGTCTTCAATAAATGTTAGATTTCTTAAAGACCATCCGATAGATAATCTCATAGGCAACCCTGAAGATCCTCTTCGGATTAGGTCTCATTTTAGGAATGTGAATAATGAAGATGTAATTGCTTTAATCTCACAGATTGAACCCAAATCTGTAGAAGAGGCCTTGGCTGATCAAGCTTGGGTCAATGCTATGACTGAGGGGTTAGGTCAGTTCGAAAGAAATAATGTCTGGGAACTTGTTCCAAGACCAGAAAGTGTTAATATCATAGGAACTAAATGGGTGTTTAAAAACAAAATGAATGAAGATGGAATCATTTCCAGGAATAAGGCCAGACTAGTAGCCAAGGGCTACTGTCAGGAATTTGGTGTAGACTTCAAAGAATCCTATGCACCTGTTGCTAGGATGGAGGCAATAAGAATTTTGCTAGTATTTGCATGCTCTAAGGACATAAAACTCCAGCAAATGGATGTGAAGAGTGCCTTTTTGAATGGCATCATCAAGGAAGAAGTGTTTGTTGAACAACCCCCAGGTTTTCAGTTTTCTCCTCAATTTAACCAAGTTTTCAGGTTAAACAAAGTCTTGTATGGTCTAAAGCAAGCCCCTCGAGCTTGGTATGAAAGACTGACTGAATTTCTGATCAGCAAGGGCTACAAGAGAGGTAAAGTTGATCAAACCTTATTTACCAAGAGTACAAATACCGATCTCATCATAGCTCAGGTATATGTAGATGACATTGTGTTTGGATCAACTAGCTGTGAATTATGTGCTGAATTCTCTAAAATGATGTCTGCTGAATTTGAGATGAGTTTGGTAGGTGAACTAAAGTATTTTCTTGGCTTATAGATACAACAATTGGAGGATGGATGCTTCATCAACCAGACCAAATACACAATGGAACTATTCAAGAGGTTTGGTATGATCAACCTGAAGCATATAACAACACCTATGAGTACCAACATCTCACTGGATGCTGATGAGACAGGTAAAGAAGTAAATGCCAAACTCTATCGAGGTATGATTGGTTCTTTACTCTACTTGATAGCTTCTAGACCTGATATACAGTTCAGTGTAGGTATGTGTGCAAGGTATCAGTCTAGACCCACTGAATTACATTTAGCTGCAGTGAAAAGAATTTTTAGATATTTGTCAGCTACACCCTCACTTGGTCTATGGTTTCCTGCTACACACTCACTAGATTTAATTGCATACACAGATGTAGATTATGCAGGATGTAAACTAGACCGAAAAGTACTAGTGGTCACTGTGAATTTTTAGGTGGGTGTTTAGTCTCTTGGGGATCCAAGAAACAACACTATGTGGCCCTCTCCACTGCTGAGGCTGAATATGTGGCTGCAGGGAGTTGTGGTACACAAGTCATATGGATTAAACACCAGCTTCAGGACTACCAAGTAGACTTGGGGTGCACACCTATCTATTGTGATAATACCAGTGGCATCAATCTTGCCAAGAATCCTGTTTTACATTCACGCACCAAACACATAGAGATAAGGCATCATTTCATAAGAGATGAGATTTCTAAGAACAATTTTGAACTGATTCATGTAGGCACTGATAATCAGATTGCAGACATCTTCACTAAACCTCTGGATAATGAAAAATTCACTACACTGAGAAGAGAGTTAGGCTTACACAAGTTGTCTTAAATGTGATATATGTTCTTTTTGTGAGGGGGAGTTGTGTATGTCTGCTGGTTAGCTTTCAGTTCTGCTATGATTAAGGGGGAGCTGATTGAGCTATGAGAGGGAGAGTTCTTTGACAGATTCAAAAGGATTGACCAGATGTGTGTCCTTGCTGGTTTTCATGACTGAATTAGTGTGGTTCTCTCAGACAGTAGAATCTCACTCATCTCTTAAGTCTATAAGTCAGTGATACTAAAGTCCAGCTAGAATCTTTCCTATGGTATTCCTTCAGAGATTTAGATTAATTGTATAAAGTATATCTTCCTACATTGCCAATGATTCTGGTTCAGGCCAAAACCTGTATGTCTTGATATCTGACCTAATCAACTTGAAATCTAGACTTCAAGATTCACTTCAAGAAATAGTCATTCTGGTATTGTTTTTAATCATTCCATCTCCTCAACACAAGGGCTTAACTGAATAACAATGTCCTATTTTGGTCACTGAGAAACTGGGAGCTTCATCAATGAAATGAAGTTTTCTCCTATGTCATGAGGTGTCAAATGCTTAAAATGAATGAAAAGACATGCCAGAGCAATGGTGGCTAGCTGGTGAGTAACTGGGGACTCTGGCCTCTAATCAAGGTGTTTCCTCATGTCAAAAGCCACAGTTACTAACTCTGTTCCTTAAAAAAAAAGGAGGTAATGAGGTACTAACACTGAGTAACTGGGGATTCAGGCCTCTAATCAAGGTGTCTCCCTAATGTCAAAAGAGTGAATTACCAACTTACTCATTGGTCTTCTTGAAAATCATCTCAAACATCCCTTGTAGTTATGCAACTAATGGATTGCTTGTCCTCAATACCTTGAGAACACCTTCTCTGACTTTATCTCTTGTTGTCTTCTGGGATAGTTGCCTGTTCAGCTAAATCATGCCATACTTGTTAACTCCTGCTCTAAATCATACACTACGTATGCTGATAAACTTTTCTATCATTCTATTTCTCTACTGTTTACTGAAGTTCAAGAATCTTCACTTGAGTTTAGCACCTCACTTATCCTCTTAAGATTCGCTCGTGCCTTTCTACACTAAGATGTTTACTGTACTTCCTCCTCATGTCTCCAACACTTTCATATATTCTGCATTTCCTTTTGCTGATGTCAAAGGGGGAGAGAGGCTTTGCAATATCAATAGATCATGAGTTGTGGGGGGAGAATAGCTTGTCTTGGAAATTTCTGAGAGTGAGTTGAGGGGGAGTGGTTTTGGAGAAAGAAGTGTTTCAGCAGTAGTGTTTAACTTGACTCTGCATACACTTGCTTTGAATTTGCCTTGTTTGTCATAGCTGCTGTTGATTTCCTTTAAGCCTTGATATTGCTTGATTCATAGTGTTGCCATCATCAAAAAGGGGGAGATTGTTGCATCCCTACGGTTTTGATGATGTCTCACACTATAAATCAATATGTATATCTCTAGATCAATTCATGCTTTATCATTTAGGACAGTGCAGTTCATGTGGCTATTAGTGAATCATTTAGCAAGTCCATACATCACTGCACATGCCTTCCATCAAGTCTGTACAGTGAGAGTGGCTTTCATTCATGTGCATAGTCCAAGCATTCTCATAAAGTATATACATTGGCATATGCACACACACACAGCATAGTCTGGACAGAAGTGGGTCGACCCCCCCTTCCACATGGGTCGACCCCCCCAAGATTCCCAAGTCTGTACATTGCCCTCATGCATACACAAGCATCCAAGTCTGTACAGAGTCTTTTGCATTCCTTAATATCAAGTCTAGACATCGTGCATACCTTCATATGAAGTCTATACACTGCATTGTCAAGTCTGCACATCATTTTCCAAGTCTGTACATTGCTTGGCGCCTACCAAGTCTGTACATCGCTTCAAGCGTTCCAAAGTCTATACATCGCTTGCATCATTAAGTCTAAACACTGCACTGTGGCTTGCTTAGTTGATGTCTATACATTGCTGATCGAACGTAAGTTTATACATTCCAACTTTTTCCTATGTTCGCTGCTTTAGCTACACCCTAAGTCTACACATTGGCAAAGTATATACATCGCTTATGCAAGTCTGTACAGCCAGCGCATTCATTGATATCAAGTCTACACACTGCATATAGGCAAAGTCTGCACATTGGTAGAGTCTGTACATCCTCTAGGAGCTCACCAAGTCTATACATCATAAAGTCTGCACATCGCAGTGTTCAAGCCTTTCAAGTCTATACATTGGCTCAAGCGTTCCAAGTCTGTACACTGGTCCTCAAGCGTTCCAAGTCTGTACATTGGTTCAGGCTTACCAAGTCTGTACATTGGCCTTCAAGACTCTCAAAGTCTGTATAGCCTGCTTTGTCGTTCAGAGTTCAAAGTCTATACATCATGGGCTTCAGTTCTTCAAGTCTATACATCCTTCAAGGGCCAAGTGTATACATCATTCACAGCACACACATTCAAAGTATGAAGTCTGTACAGCCTTGGCATATGCGTTCAAAGTCTATACATTGTGGGGCTTCGGTTCTTCAAGTCTGTACATTCTTCAAGGGTGAAGTCTATACAGTGGATAGGGGTGTGCATCGTGAAGTCTATACACTGCTTGTGTAACTCAAGCCTTTACATCAAAGTCTATACATTGGTTAGGCTTGTTCATGCATAGTTCTTCTCAAGTCTGTACACTGCCTTCCCATGCACGCGTTCATCAAGTCTATACACTCGCTCGTCTCTCCAAGTCTTTACATCGGCGCACTGTTCATGCATCAGTTCTTCAAGTCTATGCATCGGCGCACTGTTCATGCATCTTACCCATGCAAGTCTGTACACTGAGGTCGCTTGAAGGGCTTCAAGTCTACACACTCTCACATTGTACACACTTGCCTATATGCTGTTCTAAAGTCTATACACGCCTTGTTAAAAGCATGAACTAACTAATTCGATACATTCTCTTGTCCCCCTACAGAATGTTTCAAGCTGATGATTGGACACGTCATCCGAGGTGGTACCTAGCACGTGATCCGAGGTGCTCTCTGGGCGAGAACCTGAAGGACACACGCCCAACATCTGCTATAAATATGGAGCATCTTCTTTCAGTAGAAGCCAGATCGTGAAAGAAAGAGCAGAAGGCATTCTTGTGAGGCTGCACGATCCAGAAAAGAGAGGGAGCAGAGAATTCCATTTCATCCATATCTGAGAGAAATATATTTGAGAGTGAGAGAGCAGTGTCTGTGGTTTGAAGAATTGCTTCTTCGGAAGCTACATTGTTTCCTATTTTCAGAGAGGATTTTTGTGCTTTGATTTTCATGTTTTCGTTTTTCATTTCATCTTCCTTATCGAATATTGTTACCCCTCCTGTGATCGGAGGAAGGGAGGATTGATCCTCCAGTTTGCAAGTGACAGGGAGTCGCTTGTGGGTTCCCTCCTAGGTGGAGAAAGAGAGACCTTGGTCTCTAGTTTGCTAGTGACTGTTGTCACTGGTTGTATCCCTCCGGTGTGGAGGAAGAGGGGAGGTTGTTCCCCTGGTCAAGCTGTGTGGCATCATTTTATTCGCAGACTGAGTCTGTAGTTTCTAGCCGTGGCTAGTGGAAGCCTCACTCTAGTTGGAGTGAGGGGTGGATGTAGATTGTGGACTACAATCGAACCACCTTAAAAATTCTTGTCTCCTATGTGGTTTGCTGTTATCGTTTGTGCTCTCCATCTACTTGGCATTGTGTTTGACTGTGGACAGCTCGTTCAATCGCTCTTACTTCTTCTGTCTTGGTTATTGACTGCGTTAGCAATACTCTTTGTGCTGTTTCTGAAGGGTTGTAAACCATTGAACTAATATTCCGCTGAAGTTTTTTAAAATTGGGAGTGATCTATTCATCCCCCCTTCTATATCACTCTTCGCTGCGCTAACAAGCACGACATCCAGCCATGCAACCTCGCGTCCGAGCACGTCCACCTCCCCTCCGAGCAAGGCCTCCACTCCGAGCAAGGCGGCACCCACGAACATGGAGAGCACGGCACCCACTTCCCCCCGGCCGAGCGTGGCACAGAGCGAGCACGGCATCCGGCCATGTACCCTCGCGTCCGAGCATGCCGCGTCCCACCGGTGGATCCGAGCGTGGAGATCGCTCTCCCCACGTCAGTTGCGTGGCCGCAGGCACATTCTCTCTCATCATCCTCTCTCCCATCATCCCTCTCATCCTCTCTATTCTCTCTCTTCACTTCTCTCTCTCCCCGTCTCTCTCTTCATGTCTCTCTCACTAATATTCTCTCTTCATGTCTTCTCTTCACTCTCTCTCACATTCCTCTCTCTCTCTCTCTTGTTACGTTTCTTTGATAAGAAAACAAAAGAAAAAAAATGTAAAGAAAGGGAGGAGTTACGTGAGATGTATGGCTTGCCATGCTCTCACTTCTTTACGTGAGTAGCATGGCTTGCCATGACCTCACTCATCTCGTTATGATCCTTTGAGAGTAAAAGAAAAAATAAAAAAAGAAATGAAAGAAAGACATGGCAGAGAAAGTTTGAAGAAAAGATGCGGTGATGAATTTTTCTAGAAATAAAAAGAATGAAAAGAAAAGAAACTCTCGGACTTGGAGGTTCGTGTCACGTCAAGAAATCATCCGTGAATGTAATGAAGTATGAGTAGCCACCTTTGGCTTGGGTAGACATTGGACCACATACATTAGAATGTATTAGTTCCAATACGTCTTTGGCCCTCTCTCCATGTCCACTAAATGGTGATTTGGCCAACTTACCCATCAAACAAGATTCCCAAGTTGTATATGATTCCTAATCAAATGGATCCAAGTATCCATTCTTATGCAACTTTCGAAGCCTATTCTCTCCAATGTGTCCAAGCCTACAATGCCACAAGTAGGTTAGGTTCACACTATTCTTACTTCTCTTAGGAGAAACATCAAGGTGGAGATTATCATAAGAAACATCAAGTAGATGCAAACCATTCACCAAATGTGCTAAAACAACAAGTTTATTTCTAAAATAAACTTAACAACTATTATTCTCAATGGTAAATTTGTATCCTATTCTATCTAGACAAGAAACATAAACAATGTTCTTCATAATGCTAGGAACATAATAGCGTCATCAAATATGATCCTATCTCTTGAAGGTAACTTGAGTTTTATTATCCCAACAGTAATTTCCGCAACGCTTGTGCTGTTTCCAAGCCTCAAGTTCACCTCGCCCTTGATCAGCTTTCTTCTACTTGTCAGTACCTGCACATCATTGCAGATATGAGCTGCACATCCAGTATCTAATACTCACGATGTCGAATCTCTAATTGACAAGTGAAGATCTATCATATAGATACCTGAAGCTTCACTAAGCTTCTTCTTCTCCTGTGCCTTCAATGCAAGATATTCCATGCAAGATATTTCTCTCATGTACTCAGGGAAGCCAACCAAATGGCCGACATGTTAGCTGGCCTTGGTTGCGCTATGTCATCCCTATCTTGTTGGGCTTCTTGGGCTGAGCTCCCACATGTTGTTAAAGGCCCCTTTCGTCTCGATAAGATTGGGTGCCTGTAGCTCCGGCCCTAGTCTCTTTTGTACCTTTCTCATCTGATACAACTTTATTCTCTGCCTGGCAATTGGGGGTGGAGCGTACCTTCCCTTCATGAAGGGGTGACCGCTCTCCTTTTCTCTTGCCTTGTCAGGTATTGGCCGGATTGAAAAAAAAAGATATTCCTTGCAATTCCTTTTCCAGTGACCCTTATGGTTGCAGTGGAAGCACTCACCCTTCTCCACTCCTTTGTCTTTGTCCTTCTTTTGAGTTTATTTCTGCTTGGTCTGCTACTTTGATTTGCCTTTCCTAAAGGCTTGGACTGCTTTTCTCTTCTTGTTGGACTTTCCAACTATAAGAATAGTGGGATTTTCCTTCTGAAGGTTGCCCTCAGCAGTCTTAAGCATGTTAAGAAACTCAACCAAGCTCACCTGAATCTTGTTCATTGTAAAGTTAACAATGAACTGGGAGTATGAATCTGGCAGTGACTGAAGGACCAGGTCGATGCTTAGTTCCTTGTTAAGAGGAAAACCAAGCCCCTAGAGCCTTTCAATCCACTCTATCATCTTCAGCACATGGGTCTGCACTGAAGTGCCCTATGCCATCCTAGCTCTGAACAGGGACTTAGATATCTCATATCTCTCGACCCTACTCTGCTCCTCAAAAACCTCCTACAAGTGGCGCATGATGGATCTAGCATCCATTTTCTCATGTTGCCTTTGCAACTCATTGCTCATTGAGGCAAGCATATAGCATTGTGCTAAAATGGAATCCTCCTTCCACTTCGCATATGAGATCAACTCCCCTTCAGGTGCGTCAAGGGGTGGTTCAGGGGGATCTCATCCTCTAGGACATAGGCAATCTGCTCAGACCTGAGGACAATCTTCAAGTTTCTGAGCCAGTCAGTGTAGTTTGGGCCAGTCAATTTGTTGGCATCCAATATGCCACAAAGTGGGTTACTTGACGACATTTTTGCCTACAAATGAAATGTAAGAGCATTAAGCAGACGTTCTTAATAATGGTTAAATCTAGATTAGGACTTTAATTAAGAGAATCTCACTAACTCATAGTATGATCTTGTGGATAGCACAACAAACCACTCTATGATCAGAGAGTGGTTAACTCTTGACACTTGCAACTCTTGTAATATCTAATCATATTTTGGCCCCCGGATCTTCAATAGCCTTGTGGATAGCACAATAAGCCATTAAAATCCTATTTAAGCAGTACCATCATTACTTAACAGGCATAGATTCAGATGTAGCCATTGTGGATAGCACAACACAGTTGCATCGTTCCTCTACCCTATTTAAGGCATCATCATACCATAGTTCTAGTTTGTCCTCAGATTTGACAAGCCTTGTGGATAACACAACAAACCCGTCCAATCTGATTTTAATTCTAAAACTATAATGATGGAGGGCCACATAGTTCATTCTTAATGATTGAGCTATAGCTTAAAATTTGAACGTGGAGGGATTTTATTAAATTTTATCTTGGTCTCATCCTAGTTGATAGTAAATAAATATATCTAATATATTTGGATATTTACTGTATCTAGATTATAACATTTGATTCATAATCAAATAAAAGAAGCATGCATCATCCATACATGTTATTAGTGGTGGTCATGGACATCACAGTGACCAATTGGAGCCATACAATTAGTCACCATATTAATTAATATAACAATTATATTAACCTGCAGCAAACACAAACTCAATAGATCTCATCTTTTGAAGTCTTCCTGGCTACAGTTGTGGATCATCCTCGCTCCTCCTCGACCGGTAGGTTCAATTATAAAGTAAATAATACAATCGAATTTACATGCATAATGAGAAATTGCCTTATGGTGAGTACATAAATGGAGGGAGGTAGAATTTCATCGGAGTGGAGACAAAGTGGGAGGCTCGGAGGCCTCAATATATAACACAGACCATCAAACCGACATTCAAATTCACATCCACTCACATATCATCACATGACATGAAATATTTTAAGTGCATATCCATGACCACCTGGGATTAACTTTTAATCGCACCACACATGATATTGCACATCAAGTGAACTTGAATTTTCAAAAATAAATATAAAACCAAGGATCCAATCAAAATTAGGTGCATTGAGCATTTTTGAAAATTTCAGATTCTATCATGCCTTTAAAAAAACATTCAAAAGCTATAACATATCAACATGTGCAAACAATAGTCTGAAATTATTATCTATTAGTTCCTATGCATCCCTCCATCGATATGGAACAATTCCATATGCCTTTTACCCTTCAATGAATTTTAAAGTGGCACGAAGTTGCGGATCGACCTGCGCGGTAAGGTTGCGGTGGGGGGGTCAAGGGGGGGTAGTGCCCACCCCTTGCGGGGGGGGGGGGGGGTTACCAAGGGGGCAGAGCCACCCCGGTCTGACATTATGCCCTATCTAATAGGGATCCGAGTGTTTTCTGTTGAATAGATAATCGAATTATCCAATAGAGATCTGCATGGCCCGAACCATCATGGCCCAAACTGGCATAGGGCGAACCCACATGGCCTTGTAGGGACCCGTGATCCCTCTCTCCTTCACCTGATTGGATGCATGGGCGGCGATGGCCAGGGTTCCCAACCCTACCTTGTACCATTGCACACCTGAGGAAGGGAATGACGACCCAAGCCGATAGGGCACTCGAGGTGTAGTCACACGACGCCGCTGGGTTGGTCACTGGTGTCACAGCATACCAGTGCTGCCTTAGAGGTCAGCCAAGGGAGGGTTGTCGCAGCGACCATCATTGTTGCTGCCTATGGCATTCCATCAAGGATTTAAAACTCCGTTTATGCCAAAAGACAAACAAAAAAAACAAGATTGTTGCATGGAAACTACAAAAATTAATTACAGATGGAAAGAAATGGATCAAGGTGATAACCTGGCTCTGATACCACTGTAAGGATAGCATGGGGATAAGATACAACATGAGAGAGATGATTGCACAGTGGAAGTAATTTTTTTTCTTTAATATCTCCGCGTCCCCTGATCTATTTCTACAAAACTAAGAAGCTGAAGATCAGATCTTCACCTTGCACGGAGTCAAATCTGCTACCGATGGTGGATTCCTACTGAGCGATGCCGCTAGCCGTGCAGGTGCCCGAACTCCAGCGATATCCACGCGGTTCACAATTGAAGGATCATCCTTGCCTCCTCTCTCGTGGGTTGATCCCTCGCTCAGCTCCTTGTCACGGGCGCCCGGGGCGACATGCGACCTAGTGCTCTGATAGGAGAAAGAGGGGGTTGTTGACACTCATTTTGTGCCGATAAGCTGAGTCGTTTCTCTTACTCCCATTAGTTGATGCCCTAAGTTATCCATCATTCATTGGTCCATTTTTTGTGGCACGTCCTGGGCCCGTTTTATGGTTAGCCTCCCTCCTTGGTAAAGTCCGTATCAATTCAGGGCTTATTGGACCTTGGCTTTGATTAATTAAACGTGTCAAGTATCCAAGAGCATGAATGGTCCAACATCAACCGTTCAGGACTGGGCCGGTTGACCCCAGACCGTTCATACATTTTGGCTAATTTCTGAGGATTTTCTGAATATTCACCGACAGGCTTTTGTGCGGCCCTATCAGGCCCGTTCAAACCAATGGACGGGCGAATTCCAACTGCCCATATCTCAGAGTCCTACGCGTGCCAATTTTCTCAGATAATTATCCAATTATTTGAATTATCACCGACAGGTTTAGAACGGTCTCTGATTGGCCGCTCTACATTTGAACGGTCTTATGAGAACCGTGCATCTTTGAGGGTCCAACGGCGGACGTTTCGGTCAGTTCGAGCGATAATTGGGCTAATTTTCTGATTATTTGAATTTCCACCGACGGGGTTGGACGGTCTAAATTGAACCGCCCATGATTTTGAGCGGTCTATCATAAGACCGTTCATCCTGTCGGTTGGTGATTTTTAAACAGTTTTTATCCCTTTTATGCATGGTTTTATCCCCAACTTCTTTTGTCGATTTCTCCGTGGATAATCAACCATTTTTGATGCCGTTTCGACAGGATGAAAGATAATGACATTATCTATGATTTATCTTTTATAATCCCGACCTGAAAATGGCTCTAAACCCTAGTTTCGGGGCTGGCTTTCTAGGCTCTATAAATAGACCCTAATGGCCGGACTTGAAAAGGAGGAAGATTTTGGTCGACGGCGAAGCCCTGCCGCATTCTTGAGCGACCTAGCACTAAGGAGGGAGGCTTTCTACGTCCATACAAGCCTCCGGTTCAGGTAGTAGTTTGGTTTCGAGTCTTTTCGTTTATAGTTTTCATCACTTTCCCTTCATTGCATGCATCACTTCTTCTTTGTGTTCCCTTCTTCCTCATTACCATGCACACATCCACCCACGTTTTTGTCACCCTAGGGGTTTAAAACCCCCCAGGTACCCTCCTTTCCATTCGTTAATATTCATCTCTTATCATTTTGGCATTTACTACACTGTTTAGTTCTAATCTAGGTCTTTTCTGTGTGTTTCTTACGTTGTTTCGCAGGTTAGCAATCATCAGCACGAGGCCCATCCCCTCTGGCCGGCCGGAGAGGGTGGAGGTTGGACCCCTTGAAACTTACTGCGTGGTAGATCTATGCGGTTTCATTCTCACCGTTCAACAGTGCGTGCGGCTCAGTGAGGGCCGTTCTTCATGTTAGTACGGTCAGCATAAAGCCGTTCATCTCTCAGCAGTAGTTCCTCCCGCACCTTCTGCAGCGCACTTAGGCGGTTTATCGTAAGACCGTACATCGTAAGGCGGTTCTTCAGGAGCCGTTCATCTCTCCAGCGCTGCAACTTAGGCGAGTACTCCCCCTCTTTCCAAGGTACGTCGTGTTCATCACGTACGGCACCCTGGTGGCGATTACGGTCTTTTGTTTTCTGTTCTCCTCTGAACGTTGTTATTTGCTCATCGCATATTGTTCCATTCATGACGCATATTGATCTTTAGTAGGAGGAGAAAAATATATCTACAGGGGTGACCAGAGAGAAGAGAGGGAGGAGGGGAGGCTGCCACAATGTGGAAAACCCTTGGAGCTTAGCCCATGGTTTCCCTTTGCAATGTATTTATATTAATCCATTCAACTTTTCATATATAATAGTCCCCAAATTAATATAAACACCCACTTAATATCCTCCAACCCAAGAACCTATATGCGTGTGACCCTCTAGGCCAAAGTGCCAGTCCAATTTTCAACCCAATAGCCCAATAACCCCCGTATTGGCTAATAATAGTTTATTTAATTTCTCATATAAAATAATCACATCATCAAATTATCATCTCATGATAATTGACCGAGCTTCTGATCAAGTTGGGTGCCAGGCAACACTGCATGATCTTGGAAGGCAATGGGGTTCAACAACCCGCTCAAGGAATCCTTTCATCAACAGTTACCACATGACTATAGTCCTTCAGTCGTACAATGCTCTCAAGTATGCTTAAGGGTATGGTTAACTGTCAAACCCAAAAACACACACTCACTTGGATTAGATGCCACAAAACATTATCAGACAAGTCCTTTTCTGATATGTTGTCTTGCCCTTGCCAGGGACTCCCAAGCATCTCTCCCTAGAGCATTCTCTCTCAATTACCGAGAGCAAATGATCCTGAAGAGGGGTAATCTTGCGCTGCTCCTGAGTCGTGAAATCCCGGAGGAATCTTTGGTCACGATCACCATGCGTATATAATCTGCAAGTGAGGAAATGGGTCAGAGGTGCCCAGGGCTAGAACCTTGGAGGAAACCCTCCGATACCTAAGTCAGCAAATGTGATAGAGCACGGATGCGAAGAGAGATGGTAGGAAAGAAAGGGCGCGAGATTATTCTCCACCAAGAGGTGTGGTGGTTTTCTCTCAGGATGCTCCTCTCCTCGAAGAGGCCTCCTGGGGTTTATATAGCAGTCTGTTTTAGCATAAGAGTCCAGGGAGCCAAGGGGATTCCGGGGAGGTTCCCTTGGAGTTCCCTGCTCCCGAAGGATGCGTAACGGACGCTCAAATGTGCTTCCGATGGTTGGTTCAAGCTTGAGGTGCTTGTTGAGAGTCCCTCCGAGTGATGGAGGCATAGCTTGGATAGGGCGTGCTGGGCCCTTGTAGGGGCTTTCCCGATCGACATGTCGCTTGAACTTTCGGACCTAGGGGTCACCTAGGAAGTGCTGTTCCGAGAGGGTTTTTGGGCTTCGAGTAAGTGGGCCAAGAATGGGGCTGTCACTTTGGGGAGTTGGGCCTGGTTGGGTCAAATTAGACCTAGTTGGGCCGTGCTCTTGGGCGGTAGATTTTCCCCCTCTCCACTTGTCCCCCCTACTCCCGAGCCAAAAATTGGGCTCGGACGAGTAACATTTATCGGGGCGGTATTGGTGGCATAAATTGGGTGGGGGTTTCTGGCAGGGGCCATTTAATGTGGCTGTCCTGGGAGTATGCCCATGATGATGACTCTATCGAGTCGATGTGAGGAGTCCCTTCTCGGAGTTGGGACGTCGCGCCACCTCCCGCTGCACCGCTGGGAGTATATATATCGCGTGGTTTTACGTTACTGGCCTCCTTTATTTAGGGTTTTGTCTCTCCATCATCTTGTACTTATAAAGCTCATGTGCTGTGAGGGGGGTCAGGAGGAGCAGAGAATCGCGGAGGGTTTTGCGGAGGTGATAGAGGCCGCGGCGGTGGCGATTCGCTAGCTTCCATCTGCCCCCGAGTCACCCGAGCCGGCGTCTTCTCCCTCTTCCCCCTGCTCTTCTTGTTCGATAATGGCGGAGCAGTATTTTGCTGCTGAGGAGCAGGAAGTTGGCCAACGCATGGGGATTCAAGGGCCGCGGCCCGAACAACCTATGCGCAACGAGTTGGGTGAGGACGAAGTGAAGGCGATGGAGGGGCGCTTCGGATTACCGAGGCAGTATTATTTTTCCCCATCTCAACCTCACGAGTCCAGTCTAGATACTCGTTCAAGTCTGTTCTACAGCTTTCTCTTGGCTTGGAAGTGTGGGTTCCGTTTGCCTCTCCGCCACTTTGTCATCAAGCTGCTTCAATCTTATCAACTGGATCCTGTCCAGTTGGTTTCCAACTCATATACCTTCATCTTCTCCTTCATTTTTCTCTATCGTGCGTGCGGGCTTAGCCCTTCATTGGACCTCTTTCACTCCTTTTTTGAGTTGAAGGAGCACCCCCATGCGGGCATGGGCTTCTTTTATCTTCAAGCGAAGAGGGGAAGGAGTTGCGTGACGCTTTCCGCCAAAGATTCTTCCCACAAGGGGTGGAAGACCCAATTCTTCTGGGTGGGCTCGTTGAAGGGAGGCGCCCCATGGGGTTTTTCGGTGAATCCCAACTTCCATCCGTCGATCCCCCCGAAGCAGGTGGCGGTTACCCTAGAGCTGGAGGAGGGGATCAGGATTCTCCAGGAGAATCGCCTATCGACTGCCGAGCTAATGACGGAGGTGAACATCGAGGAATATCCTTCCCGGTCATTGTCCAAGTAAGGAAAGGACCTCAGTGTCTCACATTGTGCTTCTAAGTCGGGTAGGTGGGCCCCTCTTTTGATGGGCTGACCTGTGCCTTTTTAGATTCGAGGCGGACGGATGAAGGGGGGGGGGGCAATCGTTGGAGCAGGAAGTCACCGATCCGGAAGAGGCGCCTATTCTGAGTGAACCCCAAACCTTCGGGGGTCCTTCCGGTGCCCGAGATAAGGGTAAGTAGACTTCCTAAGGTGGCGCCCCTGTGGACGTGCAAAATTGCACGCCCGTATGTCCCAACTAGCCCAGCATCAACAGCAACCCCAAAATGAAGAAACTGCGTAGAAGAGGGGCCATCCAGACTCCCCGAACGCACACACACTACCGTGAAGCTGTCTCCGGAATCACGACAGTGAAAAGAAATCAACCACCGAGAGCCCCACAATCCATGGGCCTCGAAGAAAATCAAATGGGCCACAACTCGCCCTCACAACGGGCTTAGAACTGCCCATTTAGCCCTTAAGCGGCATGCCCCTGGCAGCCTTCAGCAGCACACCCTGGCAACCTTCAGCGGCACACCCCTGGTAGCCTTCAGCGGCACGCCCTGGTAGCCTTCAGCGGCACGCCCCTGGCAGCCTTCAGCAGCACGCCCTGGAGCCTTCAGCGGCACGCCCTCAAGGCCCTTCAGCGGCACGCCCTGGCAGCCTTCAGCGGCACGCCCCTGGCAGCCTTCAGCGGCACGCCCTGGCAGCCTTCAGTGGCATGCCCTGGAGCCTTCAGCGGCACGCCCCTGGCAGCCTTCAGCGGCACGCCCTGGCAACCTTCAGCGGCACGCTGTCCAGGCTCCTCAGCGGCACGCCCCGGTAGAGCGAACGTGATGCCCATCCCCTATGATCCATTGGCGCGCAGTGGACTTGCTGAGTTGTCACCCGGAGAGGAAGGCACGTAGCCTACCCCTCCTGCCACCAAGGACGAAGGAATCACCTCCCATTCAATGCCCGTCGGGCATTTCCCGCCTTCGACCGATCTCACCGCTGCCAGGGTATAAGAGGCCCCTTCTTTACGGCGAAGCAGGAAAAAGAACAGATGAGAGAGAAAGAGACGGAGAGACACGCAGAGGCAGACGCAACAGAGAAAAGAGAAGAAGAGAAGAAGAAGAAGAGAGGAAGAGAAGAAGGAAGGGGAGAGGCTCCTGCTCCCCCTTGCTGCTCCACCACCGCCGTCCACGCAAAGAGAAGAGAGAAGAGAGAAGGAGAAGAGTGAGTGAAGAGAGAGAGAGTGAGGTCTAGGAGGGGTGGAGTTCATACTCCGTCCCCCCCCACTGTATTTCTTTCTTTCTTCTTTCTTTTCTTCTTTTTCTTCTTTTTTCTTTCTTTCTTTCTTCCTCCCCCGTCTGGGTTGGAATGTATGCTTTGAAGTACATGGCCGGTTATGGCCTTTTCTTTCCATGAATGAAAATCCCTCTTTTTGGGCGTCTTACTACTGTGCTTGATTTATACCCGGATGCGTGCATTTGAACCCTCCTCCCCCTCTGTCTTGGCCCTCTTCGTGAGACCCCTGGCCTTCACCATTTGTTTTCACCTTCCTCGCCTGCCGTTCACGCCCTTCAGCGGTACACACCCAGGGTAGCCTCCAGCGGCACACCCTTTTTGGTGCCCCCAGCGGCACACTCCTGAAGTGCCCCAGTGGTACAACACCTTCTTCGTGCCCTTCAGCGGCACACCCAGTTGTGCCTCCAGCGGCACACCCTGACAACGGCACACCCTAATTGTGCCTTCAGTAGCATACCCCAACCAGCCCTTACCGGCACACCTGGCCCTCTCCCTTCCAGTCAGGGTATCCTTAGGCTGCATTAGCCCAGTGTTTCCCATCTGTCGTCCCCTCCGAGTTTTTCGAGGTTTTATTAAGGTGTTGCCGCTCTCGGGCGCCCACCTCCAATTGTCGGGTTCCGCCAGTCCATGTGAGCGCGTTCCCTGTATCTCCCTTACGCTCAGGTCAAGGGGAGATGCTGCCGAATTTTTGTTAGAAACGATAACATATTAAAAAGACAAAAGGAAGTAACAAACAAATGGGGCAATAACGAATTAAAAGATAAAGAGAAAGCAACAAACAAATGAAACCAACAACAATAAAACATTCTAATCAACTAAAGGAACATCTCTCAGCCCCTCCAGCGGCACACTCCTCACCCCCAGCGGTACACTCCTCAGCCCCTCCAGCAGCACACTCTTCACCCTCAGCGGTACACTCCTCAGCCCCTCCAGCGGCACACTCTTCACCCTCAGCGATACACTCCTTAGCCCCTCCAGCAACACACTCTTCACTCTCAGCAGTACACTCCTTAGCCCCTCCAATAGTACACTCCTCACCTCAGCGGTACACTCCTTAGCCCCCCAGCAACACACTCTTCACCCTCAGCGGTACACTCCTTAGCCCCTCCAGCAGCACACTCTTCACTCTCAACGGTACACTCCTTAGCCTCTCCAGCAGCACACTCTTCACTCTCCGCAGTACACTCATTAACCCTTTAGCGGCACACTCTCCATTCTCCAGCAGTACGCTTCAACCTTCCTCCTACCCCATAAAAAAAACAAAGAAAGTATAATAAGGATAATACAAAGGGAAAAAAACCCACCCGATAATCATAAAAAAGAAGAGTGAGAGATAAAAAAAGATAATAAAAAGGGAGATAAAAAAATATAAATTAAGGAAGAATTCATGATCTGCGGGTGACAAAAGAAATAATAACAAAAGGGGGAACAAATAATAATGATAATAATAAAATAGTAGATAATAATAATAACAAACTTAAAAAAAGGAGATAAATAGAGGAATGATAATAATAAAGACACAAGTAATAATAACAGCGAACTCAACAAAAAATAATGAATAAACAAATGATAATAAAATAAGTAAAAAATAAATAAATAATAACAACAGACTCAACAAAAATAATAAATAGACAAATGATAATAAAATAAATAAATAATAATAACAAACTCAACGGAAGATAACAAATAAACAAATAATGATGGAATAAACAAATAATAATAGACAAGCCCACCCCAACATATATATATACATATATATCATTGGAATTGCCGTAAACTCGGCATACATTTGTACGGATTTACTTCCGTTTGCGTCGTATCTTTAATACGGACCTCTGTCCGAACATAAAGTGGTCCATGAATGACTGACCAAATCTGAATGGGACGAGACAGCTCTCGTCATCCCCGGACCCTTTGCATGGGAATATCAATAAGGCCTTCGTGGGCCACGCTCAGACCTCAAGTCCGCCCCGATCATGGTCATTATCTGACCCATATCCTCGGCCTATAGCCCGCTATCTTTGGACGTGTGCTTGTTTTAGGATCTAATCTCGAGACATTTTCCCGCTACCACTCTGGCACCGGAAATATTGACGCTGCCCACGCGAGCCTGGCTTCGACCGTGGGTGGCCCACCGCAGTATGGTCGTAGCTTGATCTTGTATAGGGCCGACAAACTTATCCGTTCCCAACCGCTTTAACCGGGATTTAACCCAATATTTCTTGTTTCTCTGAACAATAAATTTCCCGTACCCCGGCATACAGATGCCCCGATTTTCCCGTGACGATTGCGCTTTTCTCGAGCCGGACATTCGTCCGAATATTAAATGGTCATCACGGCATGATCTCGAACTCTTTCTTTACACCCTCATACGAGGACTTCAGCGTTTCTTAATAAATCTCTATGCAATTAATTTCCTGGCCATGAGGCCCTAATTCCTGACAATTAATCAAGGGTGTTCCCTCGTATGGGGGATGTAAATGACGCAGTGACCTTTATGGCACGGCGGGTTTTGGTCCCGACCCGAACCACACAATCGTCTGACCGAGTCAGATTGAGCGCACCATGGGCTCTTCGGAGCCCGAACAAATTGTCACTTTGGTGATTGGCACGCCCACACACTTAATTGACGAACCACTTAAATAAGTGAATTTTAGTGCGTCCACAAGTCTGGCACGTCCGGTGGGACAGAAACCACCCTTCATCTCTTCGCCGGGATTCGGGGCCTCATGGCCCCCCTAATAAACGATGTTTGCATACTTTGATGAATTGCAGGTGCTGTCTTCGCCAGCCCTATGGGGAGGAAAGCCGGACCAGGCGCAATTGTCTTCGTGGCCTAGAAGGTGCTACTCCGAGGCACATGCAGCTTCTAGGAATCATAGAGGCCGCTAAAAAGGAGAAGAAAAAGAGAGAAGAAGGGAGGGGAAATCAAACCCCCCCTTTCCCTAAAAAGAGAAAAAAGAAGAAAAGAAGAAAAGAAGAAAGAAGAGGAGAAGAGAAGAAAAGAAAGAAACAAGAGGAGAAAGAATTGGCGAGAGAGGGTTGCATGGCCATATCCGTCGACACCCGTGCCGAACAATGATTACCACTGCGGGGTTGATGCGGTGGAGCGAACCACTTGTCCTCTCCTTGAGGGGGTGAGCGCTCTCCTGCACACCCACCTTGGTCTATTACACAAAAAAGAAGGAAGGAAGAGACGAAAAGAGAAGTTGGCGAGCATTGCCGACCAAAAGGACAAGAAGAAAGTTGGCATCCCGCCCGACTCTAGGAAGATCCAAGTCCGTGGTGCAATGTCCCCGCCCGTTCCACCTTCCTTCTGCCCCTATCCGGCGCAAGACGGTCTCTCGAGCGGCTGTTAGAAGATCCAACAAACCACAATTGTAGCTTGATGAATCGCTGCCCGCTGTGGGGAATGCTTTATAGCAATAAGGCCAAGCACGGCCACCACTCCCGAAGAGAGCATACATATACCCCACCATGGGGGATAAAAAGAAGAAATATACCCCGCCATGGGGGATAAGAGGCAAGAAAGAAACACACCCCGCATGGGGGGCATGAAAACAAGAATTTACGCCCCGCCTGAGGGCATAAAAGCCATAAAGGATATACCCCCGTCACGGGGGCACATGAAGAGAATCCACCCCGACTCAGGGGCACATAAAGCAAAAATTTTACCCCGGTTTAAGGCCACTTGAAGAAGAGCTACACCCCCACCTGGGGGCATCAGAAGCAAGGACTATACCCTGATTAGGGGCATACAAAGGAAGAAACTCACCCCGGCCTAGGGGCATACAAAGAAAGACACACACCCCACCATGGGGGAACAAGTAGCAAAACATACCCCCGGCTGAGGGGCATATGAAGCCAAGAATCGAACCCTCTCCCGGGGGGGCATGAAGAAGCAAAACACACCCCACCTTGGGGGCATAGAGTACATAAAGAATTACACCCCACCTTGGGGGCATCAGAAGCAGTAATACACCCCACCCTGGGTGCACAAGAAGCAAACATCCCCCGGTGTGTCGGGGTAGAAGAAGAAGAATCCACCCCGCTCTAGGACATAAAGCAAAAGTTACACCCCAGCTTGGGGCATTTTAAGAAGTTACATCCCGCCTTGGGAGCATAAGAAGAAAAGGATTCACCCCATCCTGGGGACACTCAAAGAAAGGAGCACCCCGGCCTAGGGGCACATGAAGAGAATCCACCCCGACTCAGGGGCGCATGAAGCAAAAGTTACACCCCGACTTAGGGGGGTTTGAAGAAGAAACATATACCCCGCCATGGGGGGGCATAGAAGCCATAAAGAATACACCCCGCCTATGGGCATAGAGACCATAAAAGAAACACACCCCACCCTAGGTGCACAAGAAGCAAACATGCCCCAGTGTGTCTGGGCAGAAGAAGCAGAAGAATCTACCCCGGGTTGAGGGGTATTCGAAGAGGAACTACACCCCACCCAGGGGCACAAGAAGCAAAAGTTATGTCACGTTCCGAGCGCGGAAGATACTCGGATGCGTGACGCGTCTATATTGATCGTGTCATTAGAGCGATAAGAATTTTAACATACAAAATTTCGGAGTGCGCAAATGACTAAAAATCTAATAAATTCCAATAGTCCAAGTGCTGTTTATTTGATTAATCAAAGGAAATAAAGATAGTCCATGGCAAATTTCTAAATTTAGAAAGCCAACATTAGGCTACACGACTTAACACAAAGTTTATACCACTAACTGACATAACTAGGAATATAAGGTAGACTCAAATAAATTCAAAGACTCGACTAGATAATGATAAATGGATGGCATTCTAGCACTCTTCACTCGGCCTCAAACCCATTCTTGTCGCTATCCGAATCACCTGAAAATGTTAGGAAGCAACTGGATGAGCGAATCGCTCAGTATGAATTACATCTCAAATACGAGTAATCTTTACGTGAATTATAATTTGCATGTATTATCAGTATGGCTATGCATGATGTACGTATAATAAAAATCATGTATACAGGTAAATCTAGGCATGATGAACAATAAGAGATCAAGAACTGTATAAAGAGAGTATAACAAGATTTCAAGCATTTGACAAACAGTATTTCAAGAATTTACTGATGTAAATGCCACTTTGGGCAAGCGGGGATTCGTGTACAAGTATGAACGCATGTATGAGAAGGAACTCATGTACAAGTATATCAAGTAAAGATTCAATTCAAGCAAGTATTGTCAAGTACGCATCAGTAGAATTGGCTATTATCATGTAAGTATTTTACCCTTTCTCGGGCCATAAGTCAAGTATCGCCCGTTCCGGGCCACGCAAGTCAAGTAAGTAAGGAGAGAGAGAGTAGGGGTGGAGTGTCTCAAGTCAAGCAAGTACTCTGGTGCAATGCTAAACACCGTGGTCAATAAACTCCTATGGGCACAAGTACCTTCAGGTGCTCCTCCCAGGACAAGACCGGGCCCTATATGCACAACATTTCATGTATTACCTTTGACATCCACTGTCATTTATAGCCAATATGGAATTTTAAGAATTTAGAAACGTAGTATTTCAGACGAGATTAACTAGTCATTTGGTTATGGAGGATTCTAGAGGTGGCCCCTACAGGCTCAAGAGGTGACTCCCGTCGTGTAGCACTTTACGCCGTACGGCCTCAAGAGGTGGCTCCCACAACGTAGCACTTTGCCCTGCATGGCACTTAGCTCCTACACTCTCAAATGGTAGTTTAAGAGATTCAAGGTTTGACGATGTAGGGTATACACAAGTATATTTTTCATGGAATGGAATTTCAAGAACTCATCATATGCAGGAGTATGGATTAGGGTTGTGTTTGCACAATTTTCGAGACAGATCAAGATTAGAAGTTGTAATTACTAAGTTGGCATCTGAGGGTTTGCTAATCCTTCAAATTTTCAATTTTTTTAAAATTTATATATATGGATATCAAATTGGCTCCCCTTTACCCAGTCTTCAATTAATTGAAGACTTGAGGGACGTCTTCAATTCAGAAATTGAAGACTTAAGGGCCATCTTCAATTCAGAAATTGAAGATTTGAGGGACGTCTTCAATTCTAAAATTGAAGACTTAAGGGCCGTCTTCAATTCAGTAATTGGCGCCTAGGGGTTACCCAATCTTTCAAAATTTTGATTTTTTAAAAAAACTATATATATATATGAAATTGGCGCCCCTTTACCCAGTCTTCAATTTCTGAATTGAAGACTTGAGGGCCGTCTTCAATTCTGAAATTGAAGACTTAAGGGACGTCTTCAATTCTGAAATTGAAGACTTAAGGGCCATCTTCAATTCAGTAATTGACACCAGGGGGTTGCCCAATCTTTCAAAATTTTGAATTTTCAAAAATATATATATATATCTATATGAAATTGGCGCCCCTTTGCCCAGTCTTCAATTTCTGAATTGAAGACTTGAGGGCCGTCTTCAATTCTGAAATTGAAGACTTAAGGGCCGTCTTCAATTCTGAAATTGAAGACTTAAGGGCCGTCTTCAATTCAGAAATTGAAGACTTAAGTGCCATCTTCAATTCAGTGATTTTCACCTAGCAGATACGTTTTGTGACTCAAAGCACTATTCATTTCAAAAAAAATTCTCGAAATTCGAAAATAAGGATATGAATACTTAGTATAATTACTCGGGAGTCCAGAAACATGCTCAGATATAATTACTGAGTTTTGGTTTCACAGATATGAATTTTTTTAATGTTATAACTTTAATTCCTCAAGAAACGGAATTGACGACTCTTTGAGCAGTCTTCAATTAATTGAAGACTTAAGGGCCGTCTTCAATTCTGAAATTGAAGACTTAAGGGCCGTCTTCAATTCAGTGATTACTGTTCATTTTGAAAAAGTTTCTCCAAATCAGAATCCTAAGACATGGTCAGATGGAGAAAAATCTCAGGGTCACAGAAGTATATTCTGTCAAAATTTTCAAGGTCCGGTTTATTAGTTATAGATTTTTGAATGCGTTGATTTAATGATTTCTGAAAATTCTAGAAAATAGAATTGACGACATGGTGCATGTCTTCAATTAATTGACGCCCTCTCGGGTAGTCTTCAATTCTGAAATTGAAGACTTAAGGGCCGTCTTCAATTCAGTAATTGAAGACTTAAGGGCCATCTTCAATTCTGAAATTGAAGACTTAAGGGGCATCTTCAATTCAGTAATTGAAGACTTAAGGGCCGTCTTCAATTCTGAAATTGAAGACTTAAGGGCCGTCATCAATTCAGTGATTACTGTTCATTTCGAAAAAGTTTCTCCAAATCAGAAAGTAATGGCATGAATATGTTGAGAAAAATGTCAGGATTCCAGAAATATGTTCATGCAAAAATTCCGTGCTTTAGTTTTATAGTTATGGATTTTTGAATGTGTTGAATTATCAATTACACAAAATTTTAGAAATCGAATTGACGACATGTTGCATGTCTTCATTTAATTGAAGACTTCGACGAAGTCTTCAATTTGCTAATTGGCACCCTTGTCAGGGGCGCCAATTTCAATTGTGCTGGGTGTTAAGCCGTTAAGAGGGGATTTAAAATAGAAATATTAAGACTGAAAACTAATGTGATAAAAATACGTTAAAAAGCTCAAGAAATCATGCTAATAAATTAAGTTAAAACTCATAAAAAATCATGATAACAGTATGTAACAAGCTATTAACAGGTATATAACATGGTATTATTCTTGGTCATGGTAAAATAGTTTATATTTACATATATATAGCATGGTTGACTAGTTGATCTAACTCTAAACATGCATCAATTAACCTATTTAACTACTAGTTAGGCAAGAATTTGAGAACACCTACCTCTGTGAAGTGACAGGAGTTGACAGGAGAGGAAGAAGCAGCCCTTCCCTTCCTCTGTAACTCTTCAGAACTTGTTCCCGTATCTAGCCTTCGAACTAACCAAATAGGGAGAAAATAGAGTGTATTTTATAACCTTTGGGTCGACAGGATGGGAGACTAGATCCAAAATTATAGGGTATTTAGTGGGTTGACAGCCTACATAGGCTGGCGGGATAGAATGATCGAGATAGTTGTCGGAATGAAATGACGCCCCACAGAGGGTAGTGTATTTCATAAGTTAAGATTTCCAAGTTAACTTCAAAGATTTTTATCTTTAAAAATTGAGGGAATTTGTTTGTGAAATTTCAGGGGTGAGACCCTTACATTTTTCTATATTTTTACATATAAATTGTTTTGAAAAATTCTATTTAAATAAAAAGTGACACTATTCACGTCACTATTCACATTTAGGAAATAACGACTTAACATATGTCGTTATTTTGAACGGAGATTTTTGTATTCACTCTATACTAACTAAAATTATCTATATACCCTTTCTCACTTTGTAAATTATGTTTATCCTTTAACACTTCATCTATATACCCTTATTTCTTCAAAATAATGATATCATGTAAAAGTTAAAATATGAAAATTTCTAAATTATGAAAATATGAATTGGCATCTTGTAAAAGTGATGTTTAACCTTTAAAACACTATCTATATAACCTACTTCCTATTTCTTTGGAATAGTGTAATATTAATTTCCTAAGTGATTAAAAATATAAATTGGCATTTCCAAAAATATAATTTGGCATCTTCTAAAGCATCTATTGGTAATTAAATGTTTTAAATGGTTAATCTAATAGAATTAGAATATGAGTTCAATAATAAATTTTTTTTTGTATATTTCTATTTTAAAATTTTCGGGTGTTACAAGTTACACCCCGGCTTAGGGGCATTTGACGAAGAAGTGTACCCCCGCCAAGGGGACATAAGAAGCAAAGACTCTACCCCACGATGAGGACATGAGAAGTAAAGAATACACCCCGGCTTAGGGGAATACGAAGAGAAATACACCCCACTCTGGGGCAGAAGAAGCAGAAGAATCTACCCCGTCCGGGGGCACAATAAGCAGCAGAGTTACACCCTGGCCTGGGGGCACATGAAGAGAAATACGCCCTGCCTTGAGGGGTAGAAGAAGTAGAATCCACCCCGATCTGGGGGCATGAGAAGCAAAAGATATACCCCGTGCCGGGGGATGTGAAGGGAAATACACTCCGCCCTGGGAGGGCGCAAGAACCAGAGGAATTCACCCCGATATGGGGACATAAAAAGCAAGAATCCACCCCGGCTTAGGGACATGAGAAGCAAGAAGTTATACCCCGACCTAGGGGGACAAAAAAAAATAACAATAACAACGCATCCGGTCTTGGGTGCACCGGAAGCCAAACATACCCCACTCCGGGGACATGATAAGCAGAAGATACATCTCGTCCCCAGGGGCATAAGAAGAAAAAGAACAAACCCCGGCTTTGGGGTATTTGAAGAAGGAGCACACCCCACCTGGGGGCATAGAAGTCACAAAGAACAAACACCGATTTTGGGGCGTTTGAAGAGGAACTATGCCCCGCTTAGGGGTACGTAAAAAAAGGACACACCCCGCCTGGGGGCACTAGAAGCAAAGAATCCATCCCGCTCCTGGGGGCATCAGAAGCAGAATACGCCCCGCGCGGGGCACAAAAGCAAAGAAGCAGAATCCACCCCACCCGAGGGCATTGAAGCCGAAAGGAATACACCCCAGCAGAGGAATTCACCCCGATATGGGGACATAAGAAGCAAGAATTCACCCCGGCTTAGGGACATGAGAAGCAAGAAGTTATACCCCGACCTAGGGGGACAAAAAAACAACAATAACAACGCATACGTTCTTGGGTGCACCGGAAGCCAAACATACCCCACTCCGGGGACATGATAAGCAGAAGATACATCTCGTCCCCAGGGGCATAAGAAGCAAAAGAACAAACCCCGAATTTGGGGCATTTGAAGAAGGAGCACACCCCGCCTGGGGGCATAGAAGTCACAAAGGACAAACCTCGATTTAGGGGCGTTTGAAGAGGAACTATGCCCCGCTTAGGGGCACGTGAAAAAAGGACACACCCCGCCTGGGGGCACTAGAAGCAAAGAATCCATCCCACTCCTGGGGGCATTAGAAGCAGAATACGCCCCGCGCGGGGCACAGAAGCAAAGAAGCAGAATCCACCCCACCTGGGGGCATTGAAGCCGAAAGGAATACACCCCAGCTTAGGGGGATTTGAAGGAACATACACCCCGCCCGGGGGCATTGAAGCCAGAGAGACCACACCCCAACCTGGGGGCACGTTAAGAGAATCATGCCCCAGTCTGGGGGCATCAATGGGAAGATAAAGAAAAGAGACATGAGGCAGACGTGGTCTTCAAACCCGTCTCTTAACACAAAAGAAGAAGAGAAGAAAAAAAAAGACATGAGACAGACGTGGTCTTCGAACCCGCCTCTTCACACAAAAGAATAAGAGAAGAGAAAAAAAAAGAGACATGAGGCAGACGTGGTTTTCGAACCCGTCTCTTCACACAAAAGAAGAAGAGAAGAGAAAAAAAAGACATGAGGCAGACGGGGTCTTCGAACCCGTCTCTCAACACAAAAGAAGAAGAGAAGAAAAAAAAGAGACATGAGGTAGACGTGGTCTTCGAACATGCCTCTTCACACAAAAGAAGAAGAGAAGAGAAAAAAAAAGAGACATAAGGCAGACATGGTCTTCGAACCCGTCTCTCAACACAAAAGAAGAAGAGAAGAAAAAAAGAGAGACATGATGTAGACGTGTTCTTCGAACCCGTCTCTCCACACAAGAGAAGAAGAGAAGAAAAGAAAGTGAGCCATGAGGCAGACGTGGTCTTTACACCCGCCTCTTCATAATAAACAAAGGAAGAAGACGAGTAGAAAAGAAAGAACAATCGTTAGGCAGACGTGGCGTTTCCACTCGCCTCTCCACACAAAAGAAGAAGAGAAGAAAAGAAAGTGAGCATTCAGATAGACATGGTCTTTCACCCTTAACCTTCAGTCATCGGGGCTTCAACCTGATAGATATTCAGCCATCGGGGCTTCAATCCGATAGATATTCAGCCATCGGGGCTTCAACCCGACAGATATTCAGCCATCGGGGCTTCAATCCGATAGATATTCAGCCATCGGGGCTTCAATCTGACAGATATTCAGCCATCGGGGCTTCAAGCCGACAAACCTTTCGTCGACGGGGCGTTAAACCGACTGAACCTTCCGCCGACGGGGCGTTAAACTGACAAAACCTTCCGCCGACGGGGCATTAAACCGACAAAATCTTTCGCCGACAGGGCATTAAACCGACTGAACCTTCCGCCGACGGGGCGTTAAACCGACTGAACCTTTCGCCGACGGGGCGTTGAACCGACAAAACCTTCCGCTGACGGGGCGTTAAACCGACAAAATATTCCTCCGACGGGGCGTTAAACCGACTGAACCTTCCACCGACGGGGAGTGGAACCGACAAAACCTTCTGCTGACGGGGCGTTAAACCGACAAAACCTTTCGCCGACGGGGCGTTAAACCGACTGAACCTTCCGCCGACGGGGTGTTAAACCGACTGAACCTTTCACCGACGGGGCGTTGAAACGATAAAACCTTCCACCGACGGGGCGTTAAACCGACTGAACCTTTCACTGACGGGGCGTTAAACCGACTGAACCTTTCGCCAACGGGGCGTTAAATTGACAAAACCTTCCGCCGACGGGGCGTTAAACCGACAAAATCTTCCACCGACGGGGCGTTAAACCGACTGAACCTTTCGCCGACGGGGCGTTGAACCGACAAAACCTTTCACCGATGGGGCGTTAAACCGGCTGAACCTTTCGCCAACGGGGCGTTAAATCGACAAAACCTTCCACCGACGGGGCGTTAAACCGATTGAACCTTTCGCCGACGGGGCGTTAAACCGACTAAACCTTCTGCCAACGGGGCGTTAAATCGACTGAACCTTCCGCCGACGGGGCGTTAAACCGGATAATATCCAGCCATCAGAGCTTCAACCAACAGATATTTCACTCATCGGCCCCCTAGCCGACAGCTATCTCATTATCGACCTTCGGGTCGACAGCTGTATAATCATCGGCTCCTAGCCGACAGCTCCCTTATCATTGGCATCCCAGCAAACAGCTTCCCAGTTAAAAAATAGACCTCTCACTTTGGCTCGGATCCTTCCCTGGACAGAGAATAAAAGAATAAGCCTTCCGTTTTGGTCCGGACTCTTCCCCGACTAGAGAATAAAAAAGACCCTTCCCTTCGACTCCTGTAGCCCGCTTCCCAATCTCAGCTCTTGTAGCCAGCTCCCCAATTCTGGCTCTCGCAGCCTGCTTACCTTTGGCCCTCGTGGCCTGCTTCCCAACCTTGGCTCTTGCAGCCTGCTTCCCTTTGGCTTTTATAGCCTGCTTCCTAATTTTGGCTCTCGTAGCCTGCTTCCCTTTGGCTTTTATAGCCTGCTCCCCAACTTTGACTCTTGCAGCTTGCTTACCTTTGGCCTTCGTGGCCTGCTTCCCAAGTCCGGCTCTCGTAGCCTGCTTCCTAGGATTCGGCCTTCACGGCCTGCTTCCCATAACTTCGGCTCCTGCAGCCTGCTTCCCAATTTCGGCCCTTATAGCCCACTCCCCTAATGTCCCTTGGGTTCTGTAGCCCACTTCCCTAATATCCTTTCGGCCCTTCGCGGTCTGCTTCCCTAATACCTTTACTACCACTACACTTATACGTAACGATAGTATGTTCTTACGTAAAAAAAGAAGAAGAGAGAAAAAAAATAAGAATTGCTTGGCTACCCTGCTTGCATGTTGCTTAATATAGAATAATACACCTCCTTGAAATCTTCTAGGACCATGTTTCCTTGCTAAATAATATCGTCCCGATTTCGGATGCACGTGCGTCACGGCATACGCTAGGAGGGAACCCAATTATGGCGGGTGTACATGTCAAGGGGAAGGGTCATGGCCAAATTGCTGAGCCCAACTCACAAAATAAACCGGAGGCAACGCTCCCACACCTCGCACTTAACGTGTTCAATAGCTTTCAACCATAGGGATTGCCCGAATTTCTTCTTAGCACTCACGGATGCTTGAATTCCTACACTCGCGTGAAAGGTAATAGTGAGGAAAAAGCTGCCTACCCCCACTGTAAAAAAAAAGAGAAAAAAGAGAGAGAGAGAAAAAATGATGCAAAAAAAGAAGAAGAGAGAAACGTGAATCCGAGTAGCCGGGAATCCCCATTGAGACACATGAGGAGACTCGCGCGAAATGGTGAAGCGAATTACAATAAGGATGAATCCTAGTAGCCGGGAATCCCCATTGAGACACATGAGGAGACTCGCGCCGAACGGTGAAATCCGCTACCAAAATAAACAGATGGGGGCTGTGCGAAGCTACCAAAATCGAGAGCCTGAAACCCACGTGTAAGCACTAGAGTAATCCTCGAGTGTCACTAGGAAGACTTGCATATCCCTATGGTCAGGGCTCTTTGCTCACACATTTGCACTGTCATGCCACAGAGAATTGCCTCTGGTGAAATGCGTGAATTTGGGCTATGCAGGCAAGACATGCGATAACCTCTTGACGGGTGCACCACCCGTCAATTGTGCCTCGTGGCCCGCATCGCATCTACGAATTATGGGCGATGTCCCTATCCTATCTCCTATAGAGGGAGCTACCTTACTTATGTCTATGTTATGCCTGCTAATGAATGCTTGCATGTTTTAAAAAAAAAGAGAAGAGAAAAAAAATGATAAAAAAATAAAAAAAATAAAATAAATAAAATAAAAAAATAAAAATAAAATAGCAAGAATGTGTGTGTACAATAAACTCAATTTCGGCCATCGAAGCCCACTTTCCCAGCTCTGGCTCGTAGAGCCCAATCTCGGCCCCCCTGGCCTACCTCTTGCCCTCGCGGCCCGTTAATCTCCCAACTCCGGCTCTTGAAGCCAGCTTCCAGCCTTGGCTGTTCTGGCCTCCCCTATCGGCCCCTGAGCCGACAGCTGTATAATTATCGTCCCTTGAGCCGACAGCTTTTTAATCATCGGCCTCCGGGTCGACAGCTTTTCAATTGTTGGCTCCCATGCCAACAACTTTCAATTATCGGCCGCTGCGCCGACAGCTCTTATATCATTAGCATCCACGCCAGCAGCTACCCGGAGTTATTCAAAAAAAAAGAGGGAAAAAAGAAGGGAAGAAGAGAAGAAGAAGAGAAGAAGAGAAAAGAGAGAAGAAAAGAAAGAAAAGAGACAAAGAGACCAACATATCATGTCAGCGCCCGGCACCCTATCGGCACTGATGAAGAGACAGAGAGACCAACATATCATGTCAGCGCCCGGCACCCTGTCGGCACTGACGAAGAGACAAAGAGACCAACAAACCATGTCAGCTCCCGGCGCCCTGTCGGCACTGACGAAGAGAAGAAAAGACCAACATATCACGTCAGCGCCCGACACCCCGTCGGCACTGACGAAGAGGAGAAGAGACCAACATGCTACGTCAGTCCCCGACACTCCGTCGGCACTAACGAAGAGAAGAAGAGACCAACATGCTACGCCAGCTCCCGACACCCTGTCGGCACTGACGAAGAGAAGAAAAGACAAATAAACCATGGCAGCTCCCGACGCCCTGTCGGCACTGATGAAGAAGAGAGGAGACAAGCATGCCACGTCAGCTCCCAACACCCCGTCGGTGTCGACGAAGAGAAAAGAGACAAGCACACCCATGGGCACCGCCCGGCTCATCCTTCGCATGCGCTACCCGTGGGTGGGGGGCATTTGTGGACGTGCAAAATTGCACGCCCGTATGTCCCAACTAGCCCAGCATCAATAGCAACCCCAAACTGAAGAAACTACATGGAAGAGGGGCCATCCAGACTCCCCGAACGCACACACACTACCGTGAAGCTATCTCCGGAATCACGACAGTGAATAGAAATCAACCACCGGGAGCCCCACAATCCATGGGCCTCGAAGAAAATCAAATGGGCCACAACTCGAGCTTATAACGGGATCAGAACTGCCCATTTATCCCTTCAGCGGCACGCCCCTAGCATCCTTCAGCGGCACGCCCTGGCAGCCTTTAGCGGCACGCCCCCGGCAGCCTTTAGCGGCACGCCCTGGCAACCTTCAGCGGCACGCCCCTGGCAGCCTTCAGCAGCACGCCCTGGAGCCTTCAGCGGCACGCCCTCAAGGGCCTTCAGCGGCACGCCCTGGCATCCTTCAGCGGCACGCCCTCAAGTCCCTTCAGCGGCACGCCCTGGCATCCTTCAGCGGCACGCCCCTGGCAGCCTTCAGCAGCACGCCCTGGAGCCTTCAGCGGCACGCCCCTGGCAGCCTTCAGCGGCACGCCCCTGGCAGCCTTCAGCAGCATGCCCTGGCAACCTTCAGCGGCACGCTGTCCAGGCTCCTCAGCGGCACGCCCCGGTAGAGCGAACGTGATGCCCATCCCCTATGATCCATTGGCGCGTAGTGGACTCGCTGAGGTGTCACCCAGAGAGGAAGGCACGCATCCTACCCCTCCTACCACCAAGGACGAAGGAGTCACCTCCCATTCAATGCCCGTCGGGCGTTTCCCGCCTTCGACCGATCTCACCGCTGCCAGGGTATAAGAGGCCCCTTCTCTACGGCAAAGCAGGAAAAAGAACAGACGAGAGAGAAAGAGACGGAGAGACACGCAGAGGCAGACGCAACAGAGAAAAGAGAAGAGGAGAAGAAGAAGAAGAGAGGAAGAGAAGAAGGAAGGGGAGAGGCTCCTGCTCCCCCTTGCTGCTCCACCACCGCCGTCCACGTAAAGAGAAGAGAGAAGAGAGAAGGAGAAGAGTGAGTGAAGAGAGAGAGTGAGGTCTAGGAGGGGTGGAGTTCAAACTCTGTCCCCCCCCACTGTATTTCTTTCTTTCTTCTTTCTTTTCTTCTTTTTCTTCTTTTTCCTTTCTTTCCTTCTTCCTCCCCCGTCTGGGTTGGAATGTATGCTTTGAAGTACACGGCCAGTTATGGCCTTTTCTTTCCATGAATGAAAATCCCGCTTTTTGGGCGTCTTACTACCGTGCTTGATTTATACCCGGAAGCGTGCGTTTGAACCCTCCTCCCCCTTTGTCTTGGCCCTCTTCGTGAGACCCCTGGCCTTCACCATTTGTTTTCGCCTTCCTCGCCTGCCGTTCACGCCCTTCAGCGGCACACACCCAGGGTAGCCTCTAGCGGCACACCCTTTTTGGTGCCCCCAGTGGCACACTCCTGAAGTGCCCCAGTGGTACAACACCTTCTTCGTGCCCTTCAGCGGCACACCCAGTTGTGCCTCCAGCGGCACACCCTGACAACGGCACACCCTAATTGTGCCTTCTGTAGCATACCCCAACCAGCCCTTACCGGCACACCTGGCCCTCTCCCTTCCAGTCAGGGTATCCTTAGGCTGCATTAGCTCAGTGTTTCCCGTCTGTCGTCCCCTTCGAGTTTTCTGAGGTTTTATTAAGGTGTTGCCGCTCTCGGGCGCCCACCTCCAATTATCGGGTTCCGCCACTCCATGTGGGCGCGTTCCCTGTATCTCCCTTACGCTCGGGTCAAGGGGAGATGCTGCTGAATTTTTGTTAGAAACGATAGCATATTAAAAAGATAAAAGGAAGTAACAAACAAATGGGGCAATAACGAATTAAAAGATAAAGAGAAAGCAACAAACAAATGAAACCAACAACAATAAAACATTTTAATCAACTAAAGGAACATCCCTCAGCCCCTCCATCGGCACACTCCTCCCCCCCAGCGGTACACTCCTCAGCCCCTCCAGCAGCACACTCTTCACCCTCAGCGGTACACTCCTTAGCCCCTCCAGCGGCACACTCTTCACCCGCAGCGGTACACTCCTTAGCCCCTCCAGCAGCACACTCTTCACTCTCAGCAGTACACTCCTTAGCCCTTCCAACAGTACACTCCTCACCTCAGCGGTACACTCCTTAGCCCCCCAGCAGCACACTCTTCACCCTCAGTGGTACACTCCTTAGCCCCTCCAGCAGCACACTCTTCACTCTCAGCGGTACACGCCTTAGCCTCTCCAGCAACACACTCTTCACTCTCAGCAGTACACTCATTAACCCTTTAGCGGCACACTCTCCATTCTCCAGCAGTACGCTTCAACCTTCCTCCTACCCCATAAAAAAAAGAATGAAAGTATAATAATGATAATATAATGGGAAAAAAACCCACCCGATAATCATAAAAAAGAAGACTGAGAGATAAAAAAAAGATAATAAAAAGGGAGATAAAAAAATATAAATTAAGGAAGAATTCATGATCTGTGGGTGACAAAAGAAATAATAACAAAAGGGAGAACAAATAATAATGATAATAATAAAATAGTAGATAATAATAATAACAAACTTAAAAAAAGGAGATAAATAGAGAAATGATAATAAAAAAGACACAAGTAATAATAACAGCGAACTCAACAAAAAATAATGAATAAACAAATGATAATAAAATAAGTAAAAAAATAAATAAATAATAACAACCGACTCAACAAAAATAATAAATAGACAAATGATAATAAAATAAATAAATAATAATAACAAACTCAACGGAAGATAACAAATAAACAAATAATGATGGAATAAAGAAATAATAATAGACAAACCCACCCCAACATATATACATATATATATATATAAAGAATAGTAATAATAACAACAAAGAATTAATAATTATTAAAATTTAAATAATAATAAAATGGCGAGATCTGCCCTGCAGCCTTGTCTCTCCTCAAGACCCGGTATAGAGGGAATATTACCCCCCCCCCCCCCCCAAGTCGAGTTCGGACCTTGGGAACCATCCCGACACGGCCGTAACCCGACATTGCTCTGGGCCGATAGTTCGTCGAACCGGACTCGTTCCCATTGGGATTCGTTTCCGCTCTTTCATTGGAATTACCGTAAACTCGGCATACATTTGTACGGATTTACTTCCGTTTGCGTCGTATCTTTAATACGGACCTCTGTCCGAACATAAAGTGGTCCATGAATGGCCAACAAAATCTGAATGGGACGAGGCGACTCTCGTCATCCCCGGACCCTTTGCATGGGAATATCAATAAGGCCTTCGTGGGCCACGCTCAGACCTCAGGTCTGTCCCGATCATGGTCATTGTCTGACCCATATCCTCGGCCTATAGCCCGCTATCTTTGGACGTGTCCTTGTTTTAGGATCTAATCTCGAGACATTTTCCCGCTACCACTCTGGCACCGTAAATATTGACGCTGCCCACGCGAGCCTGGCTTCGACCGCGGGAGGCCCACCGCAGTATGGTCGCAGCTTGATCTTGCACAGGGATGACAAACTTATCCGTTCCCAACCGCTTTAATCGGGATTTAACCAAATATTTCTCGTTTCTATGAACAATAAATTTGCCGTACCCCGGCATACAGATGCCTCGATTTTCCCGTGACGATTACGCTTTTCTCGAGCCAGACATTCGTCCGAATATTAAATGGTCATCACGGCATGATCTCGAACGCTTTCTTTACACCCTCATACGAGGACTTCAGCGTTTCTTAATAAATCTCTACACAATTAATTTCCTGACCATGAGGCCCTAATTCCCGACGATTAATCAAGGGTGTTCCCTAGTATGGGGGATGTAAATGACGACGTGACCTTTATGGCACGGTGGGTTTTGGTCCCGACCCAAACCACACAATTATCTGACTGAGTCAGATTGAGCGCACCATGGGCTCTTTAGAGCCCGAACAAATTGTCACTTCGGTGATTGGCACGCCCACGCACTTAATAGACGAACCACTTAAATAAGCGAATTTTAGTGCGTCCACAGCCCCTGAGCGCCGAGGGGCCAAGCGCAAGGATAGGGGGAGCGATTGTTGCTGTCTTCTCTGAGGGCCACAACCACTGAGAAGAAACGGCAGAGGAAGGCGGGGGCCGCTGATAAGTGTTCATTTTCGATGATAATTCATCACATGTACACCATTTTATGTGCATATAATTAGATAATTATGCATGTCCTATCATTAATCTCAACTTTACATGTAAATTAAGTATTTCACGTAAATTGATTAATTTGGTGATATTATTTAATGAATTAAAGTTGAGGGCCATGAGCATTAATTCTCCATTGCATAATTAATCATAAGCATTTAAGATTTATGTGCACCTTATGATAATTTTTATGGACTAAAGTGTAATTATGTGTGTGTAGGACATAAAGGCAATTACAAAAGAAGCCGAGGGCAAAAAGGGACATCACCATTTTTGACCAAGTCAAATAAAGAATTTAAAATATTTTGGTTGGAGGGAAAGGAAAGTTCAAAATTTTGAATTCAAAGTTTGAAAAGGAGGAATCCAAAGTTTAAGTTTGAAAAGGAGGAAAAGGACATTCAAAGTTTGAAATAAAGGAGAGGAATGATGAGTCTTGGGAAGGGGGTTGTCCAAAGCCCAAGGAGGGTGTACTCACCTACTTTTTCTCTTCCCCATGCATCATATTCTACTTAAATCCTATCCATCCATCTCCTTTGATACAATCTCCACCCTCCATCTACTCAACTTTTCCTATAAATAGCCCATGACAAGAAGGAGAGGGGGGTTCTTCTTTTGGCAATTTCTCTCCCAACCTTAGACCTCCGAGTTCTCCCTTATACGTTCGTTTTCAGCTCATGCACTCTTCATCAAAATTCTTTATTTTTAAGTTCTCTACAACTTCTTCTTCTGGAGCATCTTCTAGTTCCTTCTAGTTTTTAAGCTATTTCGTATTTTTCACTGTGCTGTCCTGTTCATCTGCAAACCCATGTTGCTCTCTGTTCTTTCCCATATTTCTCCTTCTTCTAGTCATTGTCGTCTCTTGGTGTCTTCATGAAAGTTCTTTGTTTTTAAGTTCTCTACAACTTCTTCTTCTGGAGCATCTTCTAGTTACTTCTAGTTTTTAAGCTATTTCGTATTTGTCACTGTGCTGTCCTGTTCATCTGTAAACCCATGTTTCTCTCTGTTCTTTCCCATATTTCTCCCCCTTCTAGTTATTTTCGTCTCTTGGTGTCTTCATGAAAGTTCTTTATTTTTACGTTCTCTACAACATCTTCTTCTGCACTATCTTCTAATTCCTTCTGGTTGTCAATCTATTTCGTGTTTTTCACTGTGCTGTCCTTTGATTTCACTATTCATTCGAGGTTCTAGCTTTTGTTATTTCTCAGTTTTGAAGTCCTTCCACTCTTCTTTTCTCTCTAAGTTCTTCATCAAAGTTCTTTCTATTATGTATATCTAGATTTTCTTCTTCTATCACTTCCTCCAATTCTTCTTTGTTTACGAGTTATATTTATTTTCTCACTGTTTTACTCTCCCATCTTCTTCTTTCTTCATCTTCACACAAACCCTTTCACATTTCTCTCTATATTTCTCTCCAAAGTTTTTCCTCCACAACTCCCCTTTCATGGCGGCGTGCACATCAAGACGGGCGACGTTCCAAGGCTCGTGACGTGGACGGTGACGGCTTCTTCATCCACCTCTTTCCACGGCGATCTCTTTCAAGGCGGAGCGATCCTCTCCAAGGCTCGGCGAGGAGGAGACGATGGCGTCATCACCATTGCTACTACCATCTTCACACCTTAGGCTCTTCTTTTTGTTATTGATTTAGTTTTATTTCACTTCATTGTAATCTCATTGTGTTATTAGTGTAAACTTGTTTTACATTTCATGTACTCTTTCTTTTAAGTTAATGAAAGTTGTTCTCTTGATCTAGTTCTTGATCTTCTTCCATCTCTACCCCCTTCTTCTATCTCTTCTTTTCACTTCATGCAATTAATTTCTATAGCATAGGCGCATAATCATAGGTGTTTTTAATTAGGTGTTTGGTTTGTTCTTCATTTCACTATTTTCTTTAAACAAAACAAAATCACAAGTGTTTTCTAAAGGACTCCAATGTTTTTAACTTTAAAAATCTTTTCTTCCCTGTGGATTCGACCCTTCTCGCCACCTTATTACGTCTTACCTTCATCTAGTGCGAGTTGAAAATTGTAAGATTGATACGCATGTTTTAAACGACGAACTTTCGCGTTATCAATTTTTGGCGCCGTTGCCGGGGAAGAATGATGATTTTTGATTTAAGAACTTTATTTTCCTTATGTATATAGTGTACTAATAAAGCACTCTTTTTTTTACAGGTTAAAAACAAAACCCAGAAAAATTAGAGGTAAGTTTGCATTTCTTTCTTTCATCTTTTGAGTTTGTCATTCATTTCAAAAAAAAAAGAGAGAGAGAGAACGAGGGATTGCGCATCAAGTAAGTCTTCAAACCTATTGCTCTCATTTTTGTGTCATTTCCTTAATGATTCTTGCATATTGTGGTTAGATAGGTTCACAAAATAATTAAAAAAAAAACTCTTCACTTGAACCCAATAAAAAATTCTCATTCCAAGAGTAGAAATCACACTTTCATGCTCTAAGTCATGCATCATTTAGGATAGAAGTTTTTTTTCCTTGTTGTTTAACTTTGGTCATTACATTTTGGAGATTGCGAGGGGCAAGGTGAGCTCTTTTCTAATCTTTTTCTTAATCACATGCTCATGCATACTTGCATAGAACCCCTTGTTTGAACTTGGTTTGCTGCATATCATTCTAAAATATTCTAAGGGCAACACCCATAAGTAAGATAAGGTGGGGATTTCATCACCCTTCCTTAGCCCACAAACCATAATTTCTTTCATCTTTGCATCACCTAGACCCTAAATAAAATTCAATAGACGTTGGCCCTAGGTTCACACTGTGGTTCTTGTGTTATTTGGGGCTTACCCTCTTGTGAAAATCGGTGCCTAAGGCAAGACGGTCGGACGACAAACGCCTTAAGCGGGCTAGTGGTTTGTAATTAGGTCCCTACGAAAGTAGGGGGAGCCTCCCACTACTCCACCCCTTACCTGGCCGGTGGAAATATTGAGGGTGAACTCAAGTTGCACTTTAGCCATTTTGTGAAACCCAATTTGTAGGTCTAAGTCACATCTAGGTCATTAGGTAATTTGTTTAACAACTTGTTTGTGTTTGCATAAAAAAACAGAAAACAAAAATAAAAATAAATATAAAAAAATCCTCATATTCTCTCTCTTCGTCCTAGTTTGTGTCAAAACCAAAAAAAAAATATAAATCATCATAAAAAAAATCTCTCTCATCTCTCTTCGTCCTAGTTTATGCAAGGAAGAAGATCACAACATCCAAACCTACTAGGACCCATTCAGGAAATAGAGAGAGTCTTGTATCCAAGAGACGATCTCCAAGAAGATCTTATGGTCGAAAATCAAGGACCTCACCACCAAAATCTCATGGCCGAAAATCCCAATCCTCCAAAGCAAATGAAGGATTATTTCATTCCCAACCAATATCAACCTCCATCTTGCATTTACATTCCTCAAAATCAAGCCATCAATTATGAGATCAAGTCAAGCACAATTCAAATGCTCCCCTCATTTTATGGAAATACCAATGAGGACCCCTACAAGCACATTGATGAATTTTTAGAAATTTGTTCCACGGTAAAAATCCAAAATTTCTCGGATGATGCCCTTAGATTGACCCTCTTTCCATTCTCTCTTAAGGATAAGGCTAAATATTGGTTAGGCACTATAGGGAAGCCAATAAGAACTTGGGCCGAGATGCAACAAGAATTTTTGAAGAAGTTCTATCCTATAGGCCGCACCAATACTATGAGAAGGGCAATCACGGGTTTTACCCAAACTCCAGGGGAACAAATGCATGAGTCATGGGAAAGACTCAAGGAATTGCTTAGGAAGTGTCCTCACCATGGGTTGTCCAAATGGCAAATAGTCCAAGCTTTTTATGAGGGTCTATCTGATCAATTTAGACAAATGGTAGATGCATCATGTGGAGGGACATTCATGAGCAAAAGTGAGGATGAGGCGTATGATTTGTTCTAAATGCTTAGTGAGAATTCTATCAATCATGCTTCTTTATCATCCTATGAGAGATCCATTGGGCCCTCTAAGCGGGCCAGATTATATGAGGTCAAGGCCCGAGGTGATTTTGAACCAAGATTGGACATAAGTCTCATCACTCAAAAGTTGGATAAAGTAGAGAGTCTGACTCAAAAGTTAGACCAACTCTTGACTTTGAAAGACCCTTCTTGCCAACCATCATCCCATTCCTACTCGGGTCAATCTGTCACTCCACACGAGGCATGAACTCTATGTGCAAGCCCATCCCATCACATCACGGAGTGTCCAACTGCGGCTCAATTACCCCCTGCCATCCAGGAGCAAGTCTTTGCAGCCCAAGGATTCTCTAAGCCCAATAATGACCCATTTTCAAACACATACAATCCGGGCTGGAGGAATCACCCGAACTTTTCTTGGAAATCCCAACAAGCTTTACCTCAAGCAACCAACCCCTCTATTCATCAAGCCCAAAAGTAACCCATGCAAAGTCAATTTCAAACCCAACCTAACACCTTCAATCCATTTGGTAGAGGTCCACAAGCTCAAGTCCTTCCTATGGGCTATTCACATTTTCAATCTAATCAAGGCCAACCCACTTACCAACCTCCGCCTCAATCCAACTTTGAAGATAAATTCAATCAACTCCAACAAATCATCTTGAATCAACAACAATCTATTTCCAAGTTGGAAAGTCAAATAGGACAATTGGCGGAAGCTACAATGAGAAGAGAAGTGGGTCAACTTCCAAGTCAACCCGTGGCCAACCCAAGAAACCAACCCCCGGGTTTTCCTCCACAACCGGGCCTCCTACCTCAACCCATCCCATAAGCCCAACCTAAAGGCCCACAATTTGAAAATGTCAAGGCTATTTCAACTTTGAGGAGTGGGAAGGTGTTAGATGACCCATACAAGGATGGAAAGGAGTTACAAGATTCCATAGAAAAGAATCAAGATAATGAGGATGCAAGAAAGGAGGATTACACTCAAGATAAGTTGGGGGGTGATCCTAAAGGGAAAGGAATGGCCCATGAAGATCCAAATTTCTATCAACCCAAGGTCCCCTTTCCTAATGCCCTAGAACCGAAGCCCACTAAGACTAGGCCAGCCCAAAATGAGGAATTCATGGAGCTCTTTTCACAAGTTCACATCAATATTCCACTCCTAGATGCCATAAAACATGTTCCGACCTACGCCAAATTCCTCAAAGAGCTTTGCACTCCAAGAAGAGGGCCCAAGTCGACCCCTAAGAAAATTTGGCTCTCCGAGGATGTTAGTGCGGTCTTGATGAGCAATCTCCCTAGAAAGTTGAAGGATCCCGGTGCACCCCTCATCTCATGTGATATAGGTGGTGTAACCTTTGACCGTGCCCTCCTCGACTTAGGAGCTAGTGTCAACCTTTTACCCACCTCTGTTTATGAGCAATTTGATATAGGGGAACTCAAGCCAACCCTCGTCATTCTCCAACTGGCCGATCGCTCAGTCAAGACCCCTCGAGGTTTGATAGAGGATGTGATTATGAAAGTCCATGATTGCTACTTCCCCGTTGATTTCCTCATTCTTGACATGGCCTCCTCCTCGGAGCTAAGTCACACCCCGATCATCCTAAGCCGCCCATTCCTTGCTACTGCAAAGACCAGCATCAATTGTGCTATGGGGATGATGGACATCTCATTCGGAGGTCAAAAAGTTTCTCTCAATGTGTTCAAAGCTTCCCAATATTTGGACCTAGATGAAGAATGCCACTTCATAGACATCTACGATGAACTTATTGAGAATGATCTGGGCATGGGTCAAATAAGGGAGGTCAATGCTCTTCAAGATTCCCCTCATCATAGTAGCATTTGGCATAAGGTTGAATCACTTCCAGCTTTGCAAGATGAACTAGCCCTTCCATCACTTGAAAGTCCTCCTAAACTTGAGCTTAAGCCTCTTCCGGACTCTCTCAAATATGCATTTCTAGGCCCCGATCAAACCCTTCCTGTTATCTTAGCTTCCAATCTTACCCCTACCCAAGAAACACTTCTCCTAGAAGTCCTTAGGACTCACAAGAGTGCCATAGGTTGGACAGTGGCCGATCTTAAGGGGATAAGTCCGTCTATTTGTATGCATCACATTTACATAGAGGACAACGCCAAACCTAGTCGGGAAATGCAAAGGAGGTTGAACCCGAACATGAAGGAGGTGGTGAAGAAGGAGGTTGTCAAATGGCTCGATGCGGGAATTATTTATCTCATATCAGATAGCCAATGGGTGAGTCCCACTCAAGTGGTTCCTAAGAAATCGGGACTCACTGTGGTCCAAAATGAACAAGGAGAAGATGTGCCCACTAGGCCCACCACGGGATGGAGAGTGTGCATCGATTATAGTAAACTCAATGCTATGACCAAAAAGGATCATGTTCCACTCCCCTTTATTGATCAAATTCTAGAGAAATTGGCGGGCCAAAGATATTTTTGTTTCCTAGATGGATATTCTGGGTACAATCAAGTGGCCATTTATCCGGAAGACCAAGAAAAGACCACATTCACTTATCCATATGGAACATTTGCCTTTCGGAGAATGCCATTCGGTCTTTGCAACGCACCGGCCACTTTTCAAAGGTGCATGATGGCCATTTTCTCTGATATGGTAGGAGAATTCTTGGAGATCTTTATGGATGATTTTTCTGTGTTTGGGGAGTCATTTGAAAACTACTTGAAAAATTTGAAGAAAGTGCTTGCGAGATGTATTGAAACCAACCTTGTTCTTAGTTGGGAAAAGAGTCACTTCATGGTTCAAGATGGCATAGTTTTGGGCCATATTGTGTCCGAACGAGGTATAGAGGTGGATAAAGCCAAGATCGACCTTATTTCTAATCTCCCTCCTCCGACCTCTGTGAGGCAAATTCGTTCATTCCTCGACCATGCCGGTTTTTACCGTCGGTTCATAAGTAACTTTTCTAAGATTTCCCGTCCGTTAACTCTTCTCTTGGCCAAAGACACTGCATTCCATTTAGATGCTGCCTGCCTTGAGACTTTCAATACCCTTAAAGAGGCTTTGACCAAGGCACCCATTCTCCAATATCCTAATTGGTCTTTACCTTTTGAAATCATGTGTGATGCCTCCGACTATGCTATCGGGGCAGTTCTAAGCTAAAGAATTGACAAGTGCCCGGTGGTGATATATTATGCGAGTCGCACCCTCGCTGATGCTCAGCTTAACTACACCACCACGGAAAAGGAGTTGTTAGCTGTTGTCTTTGCCCTTGAAAAGTTTCGATCATATCTCTTAGGGGCAAAAGTCATTGTGTACTCTGATCACTCAGCTCTCAAATATTTGTTCTCTAAAAAGGATGCCAAACCTAGACTCATTAGGTGGATCCTCCTACTCCAAGAATTTGATCTTGAGATCCGAGACAAAAAAGGTTCTGAGAATAAAGTTGCCGATCATCTTTCTCGGATTCTCACAACTGATAATGCTCCTTTGCAAGATTCATTTCCAGATGAACATCTCCTGTTCATCACCCATAGTCAACTCCCATGGTTCGCAGACATTGTCAACTACTTAGCTGTGAGACAAATTCCTAATGGGTGGTCTAAACATGAAAAATAACATTTCTTTGCCAAAATCAAACACTATTGCTGGGAAGATCCTGAATTGTTCCACGTAGGTCCAGATCAAATAATTAGGAGATGTGTCCCCGAGGAAGAACAACAAAGCGTCCTGAATTTTTGTCACACTCTATCTTATGGGGGACACTTCGCGGGAAAGAAAACAACCGCCAAAGTGTTGCAAAGTGAATTCTTCTGGCCCACTATCTTCAAAGACGCCTATGAATTTAGCAAGACTTGTCTCAGGTGTCAAGCCATTGGAAACATGAGCAAACGCGATATGATGCCACTCAACCCCATTCTAGTGGTCGAAATCTTTGATGTTTGGGGAATTGATTTTATGGGGCCCTTTCCACCATCATTCGGACATGAGTACATTCTTGTGGCAGTCGACTATGTGTCTAAATGGATTGAAGCCATTGCCACCCGGACTAATGATCACAAAGTTGTCATGAAGTTTGTCCGAAAGAATATATTTTCAAGGTTCGGGTGTCCGAGGGTGATCATTAGTGATGGAGGTTCTCATTTCACTCATGCTCAATTCCGAGCTCTTCTCGGGAAATATGAGATCACTCATAATATTGCCACCCCCTATCACCCCCAAACAAGTGGCCAAGTGAAGACATCCAATAGGGAGATCAAAAACATCCTGTAGAAATCTGTTAGGCCCGATAGGAAGGATTGGTCCGAAAGATTGGATGACGCTCTTTGGGCCTATCGGACAGCATACAAAACCCCCATTGGAATGTCTCCATATAGGTTAATCTTTGGAAAAGCTTGTCACCTACCTGTTGAGCTTGAGCATAGGGCCTATTGGGCTATTAAGCAGTTCAATTTTGACTTAGCCCAAGCCGGATCTCATAGGACCCTACAACTAAATGAGTTGGAGGAGCTGAGGAATGAAGCCTATGAAAATGCCAAGATTTACAAAGCTAAGACCAAAGCTTTCCATGATAAACACATTATGAGACAATCATTTCAACCTGATCAAAAAGTTTGGCTCTTTAATTCAAGGTTGCGCTTATTCCCCGAAAAATTAAAGTCTAGATGGGATGGACCATTTGTTGTGCTCAAAGCCTTTGATCATGGTGCTGTCAAAATTATAGATCCTAAAAATGGTCAAATTTTCACTGTCAATGGTCAGCGTCTCAAACTCTACTTGGAGAACACACAACTTCTATCAAAGGAATCAATCCCACTGAGTGACCCAGGATAAATACAAGAATGTCGTCTGGCTGAAGATGTTAAATTTAGCGCTTGTTGGGAGGCAACCCAACCATTTCTCTTCAAAAATCTAGTGAGTCATTTTCATTTGTGTTTGTAGGAGCTGGAAGAAGTCGTTCGCAAAAATTGCCTACCAAAATAGCCACGTCTGCGCACCCCAGGTTGTACCTTTCCTTCCCAAGCATTCATGTATGCATTGTCATGTTCATATATTCTACATGTCATTGAGGACAATGCCATTCAAGTTGTGGGGGAGAGAAAAATTTTCATGATGCATATTACACAACATGATAGGAGTTTTATCTTGCATGTCATCATTCTATGAAAGTAGAAAGATGTAAACCCCATTTTGAGTTTCATGATTCATGCTTAATTTAAAAGTAATTCTGGAATAGAAAAGACTAGGGAGAAGGATGATGGGAAATTTAGTCAATATAGCCATGAAAAACTGACATAAGAATCCCTTTAAAGTTCATGTGCACTTTGAAAAAAAAAAGAAAAAAAAGAAAAAAAAAGAAATTCATATTGCACACTAATGAAACAAGCAAGACAAACCCTCTGCTATTTTTGGTATGATGTCTGATATTCTGCACTTCTTAAGAAAAGAGATCTTTTTACAAAGCTTTCTGTCAAATTATCTATCAAATAAGCGTAATGGTACAAAAAAAAAGAAAAAAAATACACCATGAAAAATGCCCCTAGTCTTAGTAACCGGGCCTACTTCACCTAAGACGTGTTGAGGTCCGCGTAAAACGGAAAAGGGAACCTTGATCTATGAAACCGGGCCTGCTTCTCCTAAGGCAAGAGTCAAGGTTCGCGTTGAGCAGTGAAGGGTAGTGCAGCATCATGTGTGGTATAAAAGATCCCAAAAGGGACAAAGCAATAAGGCAGACAAAAAGCTAATATACATAATGCTCTGATCTAAGAGGTGCAGGGTTGAAAGGCATTTGTTTAGAATAGCGAATGAGGGACGCAATTGTCTAAGCTGTGGATTTGGTAGTTATATATGCACAAGTGCTATTGAGTTTTGATTTGAATTCTTGATCATGTAGTTCCTACGTAAGGCTAGTATGTATTAATGATTCCAGATTCTTAATCTTTGGTTGATTCTATGAAGGGAGAGCTGGATATGAGAGTATGAATTTTATAAACTCTTGTTAGTCCTAAATTTCAATTTTATTTACATTGCTAAGGGACTAGCAATGAGTAAGTTGGGGTGTGTGATAAGTGTTCATTTTCGATGATAATTCATCACATGTACACCATTTTATGTGCATATAATTAGATAATTATGCATGTCATATCATTAATCTCAACTTTACATGTAAATTAAGTATTTCACATAAATTGATTAATTTGGTGATATTATTTAATGAATTAAAGTTGAGGGCCATGAGCATTAATTCTCCATTACATAATTAATCATGAGCATTTAAGATTTATGTGCACCTTATGATAATTTTTATGGACTAAAGTGTAATTATGTGTGTGTAGGACACCAAAGGCAATTACAAAAGAAGCCGAGGGCAAAAAGGGTCATCACCATTTTGACCAAGTCAAATAAAGAATTCAAAATATTTTGGTTGGAGGGAAAGGAAAGTTCAAAATTTCGAATTTAAAGTTTGAAAAGGAGGAATCCAAAGTTTAAGTTTGAAAAGGAGGAAAAGGACATTCAAAGTTTGAAATAAAGGAGAGGAATGATGAGTCTTGAGAAGGAGGTTGTCCAAAGCCCAAGGAGGGTGTACTCACCTACTTTTTCTCTTCCCCATGCATCATATTCTACTTAAATCCTATCCATCCATCTCCTTTGATACAATCTCCACCCTCCATCTACTCAACTTTTCCTATAAATAGCCCATGACAAGAAGGAGAGGGGGGTTCTTCTTTTGGCAATTTCTCTCCCAACCTTAGGCCTCCGAGTTCTCCCTTATACGTTCGTTTTCAGCTCATGCACTCTTCATCAAAATTCTTTGTTTTTAAGTTCTCTACAACTTCTTCTTCTGGAGCATCTTCTAGTTTCTTCTAGTTTTTAAGCTATTTCGTATTTTTCACTATGCTGTCCTGTTCATCTACAAACCCATGTTGCTCTCTGTTCTTTCCCATATTTCTCCCCCTTCTAGTCATTGTCGTCTCTTGGTGTCTTCATGAAAGTTCTTTGTTTTTAAGTTCTCTACAACTTCTTCTTCTGGAGCATCTTCTAGTTCCTTCTAGTTTTTAAGCTATTTCATATTTGTCACTATACTGTCCTGTTCATCTGTAAACCCATGTTTCTCTCTGTTCTTTCCCATATTTCTCCCCCTTCTAGTCATTTTCGTCTCTTGGTGTCTTCATGAAAGTTCTTTATTTTTACGTTCTCTACAACATCTTCTTCTGCACTATCTTCTAATTCCTTCTGGTTTTCAATCTATTTCGTGTTTTTCACTGTGTTATCCTGTGATTTCACTGTTCATCCGAGGTTCTAGCTTTTGTTATTTCTCAATTTTGAAGTCCTTCCACTCTTCTTTTCTCTCTGAGTTCTTCTTCAAAGTTCTTCCTATTATGTATATCTAGATTTTCTTCTTCTATCACTTCCTCCAATTCTTCTTTGTTTACGAGTTATATTTATTTTCTCACTGTTTTACTCTCCCATCTTCTTCTTTCTTCATGTCCACACAAACTCTTCCACATTTCTCTCTATATTTCTCTCCAAAGTTTTTCCTCCACAACTCCCCTTTCATGGCGGCGTGCACATCAAGACGGGCGACGTTCCAAGGCTCGTGACGTGGACGGTGACGGCTTCTTCATCCACCTCTTTCCATGGCGATCTCTTTCAAGGCGGAGCGATCCTCTCCATGGCTCGGCGAGGAGGAGACGACGGCGTCATCACCATTGCTACTACCATCTTCACACCTTAGGCTCCTCTTTTTGTTATTGCTTTAGTTTTATTTCACTTCATTGTAATCTCATTGTGTCATTAGTGTAAACTTGTTTCACATTTCATGTACTCTTTCTTTTAAGTTAATGAAAGTTATTCTCTTGATCTAGTTCTTGATCTTCTTCCATCTCTACCCCCTTCTTCTATCTCTTCTTTTCACTTCATGCAATTAATTTCTATAGCAGAGGCGCATAATCATAGGTGTTTTTAATTAAGTGTTTGGTTTGTTCTTCATTTCACTATTTTCTTTAAACAAAACAAAATCACAAGTGTTTTCTAAAGGACTCCAAGGTTTTTAACTTTAAAAATCTCTTCTTCCCTGTGGATTTGACCCTTCTCGCCACCTTATTACGTCTTACCTTCATCTAGTGCGAGTTGGAAATTTTAAGATTGATACGCATGTTTTAAACGATGAACTTTCGCGTTATCAGCTGCCCAATAGGTGGAAGGGTAGGCTCCCATTGCTCTGGTCCGGGAGCAATCGAAGACGCTGGCGGCCCCGATCACCCATCCACCGAGTCAGGAGCGACTGCTGATGTCGGGGAAGTCATCGCTGAGCCTGCTGCACCGCCGGTGGGGACGATTGGTTCTGGGGTGTAGCAACTCGAAAATTTATATATGCATTTATACGCTAAAAGAAATAATGAAAGATGAAAATAAAATAAATTATGAATCTTTTTCTATTATGTCTTTAAACGTATAGAATACATAAACATGAACCATATTCCACTTGTTAACATGAACAACGAGATTCACGGCACGATTTTGAGAAGGCGAAGACGTCGGCACTATAGCAGTACTATAGCATCCGATTTAAGAGAGAATTATTAGCTTTAATCTAATCCTAATTAATGGATGATGTCATTCTTACATCATTGAATAAATGAGGTCATTGATTATGTCATTCACATAGTGGAACAAAGTTGGTGTAATAGTGGAACAAGGTTGGTGTAATAGTGGAACAAAGTTGGTGGAATAGGGAAAGTAGGTGGGAGATTTTGGCCTATAAATAGGGCTGGGCTCTTCCCTACTCAAAGCACAAATCTCTTGGGAGGAATTGCTAGTTGGAGAGAGGGAGAAAGCTCGAAGTTGGAGGAGTGTTCGAAAGTATTCTCCGTTATTAAATTTCTTCTTCTTTGATCTTCAACGAGGTAGGTTTTCTCTCAGGCGAAAACTTAATTAGATCTCCATATATGTTTCTTTGCATGAATATTTCGATTCTACGTAAATTTTTCATGATCATGTATTTATGACTTATTTTAAGATTTAAAGTTCAAAAATGGGAGTTTTCATTATCGTAATGAGTTTCAATAACGTGGATCGCATATAGACCATGATTTGAATACGGTAACTACGCTCGATTTACCGCATTTATGTGCGTTATTTCAAAACTTAAATTTTAAATTTTAAAATCATGTTCTTGCCTTAAGAATACTATTAACAAAGAAATGACCAGGTGAATGAACTCGTAAAGCTATCGTTAATTGTTCAAATAACTATGCTCTAATTTCCATAGGATTTCTATACATGATTGACCCTATCTATTTGATCTAAGCACTATCTGAAAGTTTGACATCTTCTTTCAAATTTTTTTCATACATGAACATATTATGCAATTGGAAGCTTGACATCTTTTTTTCAAATGTCTTTTCCTTCATTGGAATTCTTTCACAAATGAACATGTTAGAATATACAAGAATGATTTCCGTTTGATTTACGTGTTTTTGTGTCTCCGAAAAATCGTGTAGCTAGCAAGTTTACCAAGAAAGACCGGTGTCTAAGGCTAGAGGTCCACGGACAAATACTTTAAGTGGATATGTGGTTACTTAATTAGGACCTTGTGAATACTAGGGGAGCCTCCCACAGTCCCACCTCTTATATGGCCGCATTTTCTTTGATTTTCTACTAATTACCCGACTGAGAAACACTTGATCTAAACTTATTTTACAAGATTTTTCGCGAGAGTTGATCGCGCCTTGACTGGCAATTCATTCTCTTTATTACATTAATGTTGTTAAACATGATGCCTTAAATCATCCTTGAACTTCTCTTATAAACTTCATTCATTCTTCATACTACATGTCTTTGGAAATGAAAATTTTGCTAGATCTGTACTTTAGCCATAAACTACCATTTGGGAGTGTAGGAGCTAAGTGCCATGCATGGCAAAGTGCTACGTTATGGGAGCCACCTCTTGAGGTCAGAATGGGGCAAAGTGCTACATAATGGGAGCCACCTCTTGAGCCTATAGGGGCCACCTCTATAGTCCTCCATAACTAAATGACTAGTTATGCAATATACTACGCTTCTTAAGCTTTTCTTAAAACTCTAATTAGCCATAATTATAAATGAATTATTCTAAAAATTACATGGGACTTTGGTCCACCTGATACTCAATGTCTAGCAAACATGGGGGCCCTGATCTAGTCCTAGGTGAGTAAAGCCTGAAAGTACTTGTACCCGAGGGAGTTGAATGATCAGGTGTGACATTGAACCAACTGACATGCAAGATTGAACTAGACAATTCACTTATTACATGCTTGACTCGTTACATGTTTGACTTCCTATACATGACATGTTTGACCGGAGTGGTTAATATCCTTGTTACATGGCCATATTTACAATTCTATACTTGTTATTGATCTTCATGCTTACACTTGAGTTCTACAAAATCAATTCTTGAAATTCTTGACTTCATGATCTTGTTCTCTAATTGTCATTTATTTTCTTACTTCTTTTATTCGAAAACATATAGACGATCCAAAATGCTAATTACTTAAAGTGACCTGGTAAAGAGATATAAGTCCTACTGAGCTTTCTAGCTCATCCCGTGTATTGTTGTTAATTTTCAGGAAATCCTGAAGATGACGGGAATAGACTGGAGTGATGAGAGTGATGATAGTTTTTAATAAGTTTCATTTCCCAGTCTGTCTACTTATAAATGAATGTATCGAGTTTGAATAGTATTGTAAGTCCTTGAAGGATATTTGTTGAAAATGTCAGATTATGAAATAAAGATGTGATTTTATCCATTTGTTGTTCATACTCATCATCTGAGTCTCTTGATCGACCTGCCCGTATAATTATTCACGCCTTGATAATTCCGCCTTGTTCAGGGAGTGACAGTTTAGTTGGTATCAGAGCCTATGGTTAAAAAGAGGCTAGGGCATCAAGGCTTAGTTATTGAAAACCCTAGGTTCTTCACACTATGAGACAAACGATAGTTATACTGGACCCGTGAGATTGGGTAGAGACTTGGGCTAGATATTAAGATATGTAGAGATAATACATTTAATCCCCATAACTTATTTTGTAGAAATTCTTAGCTGTTGAAAATGAAGCTGAGCGTGCTCAATGGAGAGAAATGCAAAGGACCGTCCAAGGGCTAACTCAAGCCCTACAACAAGTGGCTCAAGGAGGAGTTAATGTCCATGGTGCGGGAGACCTGCACTGCAACTTTAGGAACATGAATCCCCCGAGGTTCAACGGTTCCACTGACCTGGATGAAGCCGAACATTGGGTCAAGGAGATAGAAAGAATATTCCGAGTCATGTAATGCTCAGATCAAGATAGAGTTTTGCTTGCAACTTTCCAACTGGAAAGGGATGCAAGAGCTTGGTGGGAATCCATGGAGGCGACCTTGCCCGATCCCCATATCACTTTGGAGGAATTTCAAGAATATTTCAACGGCAAGTATTTCTCGGAGAGAGTCCAAGAAAAGAAGGCAGCAGAATTTGCCACCCTTAAACAAAGAATTCTCTCTGTAGCTGAATACGAGGCCCAATTTTCTCAATTGACCCGTTATGCTCCACACCTCATTAATACAGAGAGAATGAAGGCCAAGCGATTCATGAATGGGCTAAGGCCCCAATACATTCCCCAACCGGCGCCTATGGACATCCAAACATATGTTGAGATGGTCCGGAAGGCCCAACTGCTAGAAGATGCCATGGAGATGGCAGATAGAATCAAGGGAAGAGTCGTGAAAGAATAAGTTATTGGCGTCGAAAACTTTAAACCCACTTTTGGAAAGAAGAGGCCAAATGAAGGAAGAACCCCTGAACAAGATAAAAAGTCTCGAGATGAAAATAGACAAGTCATCCCTTATATATCTTCAAAAGATATCTGCAAGTATTGTGACAAGACTGGCCACAAGACTAAAGAGTGCTGGAGAAAGAAGGGAGCATGCTTGTGCTGTGGAAGTGGGGATCATCGCATTTCCGATTGTCCCCTTATGAAGGAATCTCTATCGGAGAAGAAAACTCAAGAAGGACCAAGGCGTCAAGGAAGACTCCAAGCTCTGATAGAACCTACACCTACTGAAGAAGGAGGAGTAGTGGAAGGTACTCTCACCATCAATTCTAGAACTACTTTTGTTCTATTTGATACTAGAGCTACCCATTCATTCATATCCCAGAATTTTGCTACCACCTTACATGAAATACATGCTCCCTTGAAAATTGAACTTGTTATTTCCAGACCTTTAGGAGCAAGCACTGAGCTTAAACATTATTTTCACTCTAGTGAAGTGTTGATTAGTGGTCATAACTTAGCCACTGATTTGATATGCATGAATATGGAGGGTTATGATGTAATCTTAGGTGCTGACTGGTTGGCCAAGTATAATGCTAAGGTGGATTGCAGGCGAGGAATTGTAACCTTTGGTGAACCAGGATACCCTGAACTATCTTTCTATAGAAATAGCCATTATAGACACCCTCTTCTCATCTCTGCCCTTCAAGCTCGAAAAATGATGAAGAAAGGATGTGTTACATTTTTGGCTTCTGTCCTTATAATCGAACCCAAGAAATCCATTCTGGAAGAAATATCTGTTGTTAAGGAATATCCGGATGTATTTCCTGAGGAATTACTTGGCATACCACCCGAGAGAGAAGTTTCATTCTCAATCGATTTGATACCAGGAGCAACCCATGTATCCAAAACTCCTTATAGAATGTCACCTACTGAGCTGAAGGAACTAAAAGAGTAATTGATGGAATTATTAGAGAAGGGATTCATCAGACCTAGTACATCACCTTGGGGAGCACCTGTTCTTTTTGTGAAGAAGAAAGATGGATCTATGAGGTTATGCATTGATTATAGGCATTTGAACCAATTGACTATCAAGAATAAGTACCCTCTGCCAAGAATTGATGAACTATTTGATCAAATCTCTGGAGCTCATTATTTCTCTAAGATTGACCTCAGGTCGGGTTATCATCAAGTGAGAATCAAGGAAGAAGATATTTATAAGACAGCATTCAGGAGTAGATATGGACACTATGAATTTGTTGTCATACCTTTTGGGCTGACTAATGTGCCTGCAACTTTTATGCAACTCATGAATAGTGTGTTCCGACCCTATTTAGATCAATTTGTGGTGGTATTTATTGATGATATATTGATTCTCCCCAAAACCAAGGAAGAACATGAAGCACATTTGAGGATTGCCTTGCAAATATTAAAGGGGAATAAATTATATGCTAAATTGAGCAAATGTGAGTTCTGGTTATAAGAAGTTTCATTTCTTGGTCATGTGATGTTTAAGGAAGGTATTTCTGTTGACCCTTCAAAGGTAGAAGCTGTCAATAACTGGGAAAGGCCTACAAATGTGACCGAAATCTGAAGTTTTCTAGGATTGGTCGGTTACTATAGGAGATTCATTAAAGACTTCTCTAAAATTACCGTGCCATTGACTAGACTAACAAGGAAGGAAAATTCTTATGTATGGGCTGAGGAATGTGAGAAGAGTTTTCAAACTCTAAAGGAGCGCTTGACAACTGCACATGTTCTTACTCTGCCTATTGCGGGAGGAGGATTCGAGGTATATGCTGATGCTTCGGGAATTGGCCTAGGTTGTGTATTAATGCAACATGGCAAGGTGATAGCCTATGCATCTAGGCAAATAAAGATCCACGAAGTTAGTTATCCAGTGCATGATCTAGAATTAGCCGCATTAGTCTTTGCTCTAAAGATATGGAGGCATTATTTATATGGTCAGCATTTCATTATCTATTCTGACCATAAGAGTTTAAAATATCTATTTTCTCAGAAGGAGCTCAACATGAGACAAAGAAGATGGTTAGAATATTTGAAAGATTTTGACTTTTCTATTCAATACCATCTTGGAAAAGGTAATGTTGTGGCTGATGCTCTTAGTAGAAAGCCGATGGCTCTATTATCAAGTTTGATGATTAATGAATGGCGCTTCCTGGAGCAATTTACAAGATTAAATTTAAATGTGGAATCAAAGGAGGAATGAGTCTTGATTGCCAGTATACGGGTACAACCTGAAGTGTTCTCTGAGATGAAAGAGCAACAAGGTAACGATCCTTTATTAGTTGAAATTTTTGGAAATTTGAGCAAAAGGCCTGATTTTCAACTGGCGAATGACGGGAGATTATTATTTCGAGGAAGAACTTGTGTGCCCGATAGTAACAAAATCAAGAAGAAGATAATGTAAGAAGCGCACCAATCTAGGCATACTATTCATCCAGGAGCTACTAAAATGTACCAAGATTTAAAAAGAACCTTTTGGTGACCTAACATGAAAAGAGAGGTAGCCGAGTTCGTGAGCCGATGTTTGATCTGCCAACAAGTTAAAGCTGAACATCTCAAACCAGTTGGTAAGCTAAAATCTCTAGAGATATCGGAATGGAAATGAGATAGTATTGGCATGGATTTTATAGTTGGATTGCCAAAGTCCCGAAATGGATTTGATGCTATATGGGTGATTGTGGATCGACTAACTAAGTCCGCTCACTTCTTGCCCATCAAAACTAAATGGACTGTTGATGTTCTAGCTGCCCTATATATCAAGGAGGTTGTAAGGCTGCACGGTATTCCAACTTCTATTATTTTGGATAGAGATCCGAGATTCACCTCCCACTTCTGAAAAGATATGCAATCATCTTTAGGTACTAGGCTGAATTTTAGTACGACTTTTCACCCTCAGACAGATGGACAAATCAAGAGGACGAATCAGATTATTGAAGATATGTTAAGAACTTGTATGATAGATTTTGGGGGAAGTTGGCATGAACACTTGTCATTGATTGAATTTGCATATAATAATAGTTATCAGTCTAGCATTCAGATGGCACCTTTTGAAGCACTGTCTGGTAGGAGTTGTAGATCACCTCTATGCTGGAGTGAGGTTGAAGAGAAGGGATTGATGGGTCTCGATATTATTCAAGATACAACTCACAATATTCAGTTGATCCGTGAAAGGCTGAAAATTGCTCAATCACGGCAAAAGAGTTATGCCGATAATCAAAGAAGAGACCTTGAATTTCAAGTGGGGGAGCATGTCTTCTTAAAAATTCCACCCACGCGAGGAATTAGAAGGTTTGGTATCAAAGGAAAACTAAGTCCAAGGTATATTGGCCCTTTTGAGATTATAGAACGAATCGGCGAAGTGGCATACAAACTGGCTTTGCCTCCACAATTAGCTAGTGTCCATGATGTATTTCATGTATCCATGCTAAGGAAATATGTGTATGATCCTTCACATGTGATTCAATTCGATGACTTGAAGCTACAGAAGGATTTGTCTTATGAAGAAAGACCGATCAAGATCTTAGATCAAAAATTTCACCAGCTAAGGAACAGGGTTATACCGATGGTAAAAGTCCAATGAAGTAAGCGTGGATTCGAGGAGGCTACTTGGGAATTAGAAGAGTCAACCAAGAAGAAGTATCCATATTTGATCTCAGGTTAGAATTTTGAACTCTCCTTTTGAATTTTTAAATTACTGTTACGTCATGTGAATTTGGAGGACCAAATTCTTTTAAGTGGGAGAGAATGTAGCAACTCGAAAATTTTTATATGCATTTATAAGCAAAAAGAAATAATAAAAGATGAAAATAAAATAAATTATGAATATTTTTTTGTTATGTCTTTAAAAGTATAGAATACATAAACATGAACCCTTTTCCACTTGTTAACACGAACGACGAGATTCACGGCACGATTCTGAGAAGGCGAAGACATCGGCACTGTAGCAGTACTATAGCATCCGATTTAAGAGAGAATTATTAGCTTTAATCTAATCCTAATTAATGGATGAGGTCATTCTTACATCATTGAATAAATGAGGTCATGGATGAGGTCATTTTTACATCATTGAATAAATGAGGTCATTGATTATGTCATTGACATAGTGGAACAAAGTTGGTGTAATAGTAGAACAAGGTTGGTGTAATAGTGGAACAAAGTTGGTGTAATAGGGAAAGTAGGTAGGAGATTTTGGCCTATAAATAGGGCTGGACTCTTCCCTACTCAAAGCACAAATCTCTTGGGAGGAATTACTAGTTGGAGAGATGGAGAAAGCTCGAAGTTGGAGGAGTGTTCGAAAACGTTCTTCGTTCTTAAATTTCTTCTTCTTTGATCTTCAACGAGGTAAGTTTTCTCTTAGGCGAAAATTTAATTAGATCTCCATATATATTTCGTTGCATGAATATTTCGATTCTACGTACATTTTTCATGATCATGTATTTATGACTTATTTTAAGATTTAAAGTTCAAAAATGGGAGTTTTCATTATCGTAATGAGTTTCAATAACGTGGATCACATATAGACCATGATTTGAATACGGTAACTACGCTCCATTTACCTCGTTTATGTGCGTTATTTCAAAATTTAAAATTTAAATTTTAAAATCATGTTCTTGCCTTAAGAATACTATTAACAAAGAAATGACCAGGTGAATGAACTCGTAAAGCTATCATTAATTGTTCAAATAACTATGCTCTAATTTTCGTAGAATTTCTATACATGATTGACCCTATCTATTTGATCTAAGCTCTATCTGAAAGCTTGACATCTTCTTTCAAATTTTCATCATACATGAACATATTATGCAATTGGAAGTTTGATATCTTTTTTTCAAATGTCTTTTCTTTCATTGGAATTCTTTCACAAATGAACATGTTAGAATATACAAGAATGATTTCCGTTCGATTTATGTGTTTTTGTGTCTCCGAAAAATCCTGTAGCTAGCAAGTTTACCAAGAAAGACCGGTATCTAAGACTAGAGGTCCACGGACAAACGCTTTAAGTGGATATGTGGTTACTTAATTAGGACCTCGTGAATACGAGGGGAGCCTCCCACTGTCCCACCTCTTATATGGCTGCGCTTTCTTTAGTTTTCTACTAATTACCCGACTGAGAAACACTTGATCTAAACTTATTTTACAAGATTTTTTGCGAGAGTTGATCGCGCCTTGACCGGTAATTTATTCTCTTTATTACCTTAATGTCGTTAAACATGATTGATGCGGGACGGACACGCGACTCGACTCCAATTGGATATGCGACCCTTGGACTCTAAGCAAGCTCGCGATCGTCCCTAACAAGGGAAGCGTACGGACGTGCACGGTTGAGAAACCGACAGTGAGCTAGGGTGGTCAATTCATAAATTCGTTCCCGGATCAGGTCACGGGATGGTCTCGCTCTCTCTCGCAGCAGCAGTGAAATAAAATATATCGAGCTAATGGCCCTAACACATGCTCTCTAGCAGCGGCATAAACAAGTATATACGAATAAAGTAAATGCCGAGTAAAGGAGCGAACATGATACCTCCATGCGCCGGGCGTGGGGACGACGACCCCGGCCGATCTCGTACTCCCAGAACAATTACTACACAATAATGACAGCAATGTAATTTCACTGCCCACTCCACGCAGGGAGGTAAAGGGCGACACAATGGGACCCGGGAGTAGCGGGTTCGGGTTGATGGGCAGCTTCTTGTGTAGCTTCGGCGGCACGCGTACTCACATTCGTGGGGCCCACGTGCTGGTCAATGGGGCCGTGTGGGCCCGGAGTGGCACCGCAGTGACGGGGACGTCCAGAGGGACGCTCCCTGGGAAGGCAGCGCGCTGGTTCGCCGGTCGGAGGCCGGGCGGCTCCGATCTTCACTCGTCGGAGTTGCTGCCCACGGATCTGAACTGCTGTTTCAGACCCGCGCGTCCCGACAAAATCCGCTGCTGCGGTCACTCCCGACGTCGGATCGACGCACAAGAGGTACCGTTGGAAAGATAACTCAAAATTCTTAGATCTATGACTAGAGAAAGAATTTTGAATTTCCCGTTGATGGCCTTTGTCGAATATTTAAGCTGTTGATTCACATGATCAGAAAACTCAGGGCAGATTTGAGTTTTCCTGAGAACATGAGTTGACCGTATTTTGCATGACAGATCTAGAGGTTGACCTATTCATTAAAGTTGTAGAGAAATGAATAAGGAAGACGGAAGTATTTTTTGCAATTTTTTATATGAAAGTTCGACTGAGGAAATGGAATTTCTAATGGACTGTGGTCGGATCTGGACTGAACAGGACAGAAAAGAAGTTTGGCTGAGTTTTAATTTTCTTAGAAGAAAACAAATTTATAAATTCGAACCAAAATTTTTGGAGATGTATTTGGATGGGCAAAACACTCAGTCCAAATTTGGACTTGATCAGAAAATGGAAATTGGGTCGAGGAGGGGAAGAACTAAGCTTCTGCTACACAGATCTGAAAAGGGACAGATCTAGAAGATGGAAAGACACGAAAATGGAAAAATATAAAAAGAAAGGTAAATGACGGGATAATTTTACTGGAGCTTGGGAATAAAGTGGGGAACCAACCCTGAAAATCTCAGCTCCAGATGATGTCAGAGTTGGGAGCTAAAATTCTTGGAGTGAACCTCTGTCCAGCAAAACAGAACCTTGGACAACACTTCAGATCTTGCTTCGCGGTGGCTTGATGGCGGCACGAACGGCGGCGGCAAAGATAGAAACCAGATGTAGAGGGGCTGAGATAGAAGGGTTCTACACCCTGAAATGCTGAAGGAGGAGGAAGGAACCATGAGGAGAGAGAGGGGGGGCGCAGCTTGCTCCAATGCACACTAATTTTTTCTTCTCATTAATTCTCTAAAATGTGGAAATACAAGTATTTATATAAAATAGAAAATGACTCAAAATGCCCTCAGATCTAGGGTTCGAAGGGGCACTAAGGGGATTGGAGAAAGTATTTCTCCCATCTGGTCGAAACACATTCACATATTCTAATCAAACTTCACCTAACTAGCCTAATAGGGACAAAACAAGGGGCGCCCCCTTCATGGGCCTCTCTTGGGCCAAGCTGGTCCAAGGACATCCAACAATCCCATTAACCCATGCTTAGCCTATGGACTCTCTCACCTAGATGGCCCATGAGAGGGAAAAGCCCACTTGGGCCTTAAGTGACTTTAAGGTCCATAATGAAGGCCTTAAGTCCAATATGAACTAACCCCCCTTAATGGACCTAATAAAAGAAACCTAGTAATGGACTCTTCATAGAATGTGACCCAATGGCTTATTAAAAGCCTTACAAAAGAGCCCAAATGAAAAAAAAAAAATCAAAAAATACACAATTACAAGCCAATACAACCCATAAGACACACTAATACAAGCCAATACACACTAATACAACCCATTAGCCTTTGATGCCCCCATCAATTCTCCCCGGGTGGGAGGAACTCGACTCCGTCGAGTAAGGGGTGCTGCTGCTCGAATAACTCCGGCGAATCCGTCACCGTACCAAGTAGTGCGGGTACGTTCCACTCCAAGTGATCGTCACCTGCTCATTCTATATATACTCGATATGTGCATGCTGCTACGGGAAGAGGCTAGAGGTGGAACACTCCGGGGTGGGGTCACTCTCGAAGGGAGGAGGCGGCTCGAAGACTCATTAGGAATCACCGCTGAGTCCCTATAGGAGACTAGATCCGGGGCATAGATGTAGAGCTGGTCCCATACTCCTCGAGCGAGTCCACTCACCTCTCAAGGGACTGACATCAAGGAGCTTGCACAACATGCAGACTCGGACAGACCACAAACCACACAAACAAGCCACACAAAGAAGAAACTGACTCATGCATGACTCTCGACAAACTTGAACATTCTTAGTACTACTATAACTGACGACACTGAGACACAACACAAGGGACACACAAAGGAAGACTCGGTAAGGATGACGGTCACCGTCTACATACACTACGTGTAAAGAGAGACTAACCCACAACTTAATGCCATGAGTTCCATTCTTCGTCAACTGTCTCCGATTCGAGAAGACTCATCCTCGGGTATGAAAGTGTGGGAGGATTAGGGATGGGTGACGTGAATGTAATCCGGACGTCTAGTGTAAAGCATAATAATAATGAAGTCCGGAGACTGTTTCTCGTACGCATGGCAGAAATCAAACCATACCGTGTCAACGTAGGGTATCGACAGTGGTACGGTAGTCACTAGTGGCTGCGCTACAGTAGGAGAGACGGGTAGAAATGGGATGGTGGGGTCCACCGAGGACAAAGTGGGCAAGATAGACAGGTCCGGGATGACTGGTGGGAGTGGGGTGACTGACAGCCCCTGTCCCTCTATTGGCTCACTCTCTCGCCCAAAAACATTAGCGTGGTACTCCTCGACCATCTCTTGGTCAGCCTCATAATCCACTAGAATAAGCATGGGTGGGACATCCTCGATATGTGTGTCCTCTAGGGTAGGGGAATGTGAAGGACACAGATCGGAGAAGTGGCTAGGGGCCACATGGTTGGGCTCCGGGGGAGGTAGTGGATAGGAGTCCGTAGGCGGAGCGAACTGATAGGGGTGGATGGTTTGTGACACAAAGGTGGTTGGCTGAATGTCGTCGTGGAAGACGAACTTGCCGAGTAGGTGAGGTGGATATAAGGTGCATGTCCTCCTATCCCGGTCAAAGGTCGCTCTCCTCTCTTCCAACCATGGTCGCTCTAATATAATGCATGGTCCTGCTAGCGTACCAATATTGCACCATGCACAATCGCAGTAAAATTCGGAGCCGATCATCCTTTGGAACTCGACACAAGCAAAATCACCATCACGGATAATCTCGCCCGTCTTGGAGAGGGACTCCACGATATCAAGAGAAACCCAATTATCCGACTCCTTATGAGTGAAATGGAGTTCTGTTGTGGACCCATTAGGTAGAGTGGCTTTAGAAATGAGATGGGTGAAATCCAAGGGTCGGGTCATGAAGGCATTGATTTGGGCCACCAGGGATGACCACTCGGACACATGGTCTTAGGGAACGGCCATGGGGGTGGCGAGTAGTGGACATGCAGGCACACGGTGACAAGAACAGACTCTCGTGGACTAGACACGACCCTACTATGCGATGCAAAGTTGGAATGCAGACTCGACTACACACCTAGACTTAGCAAAGATTCGGTACGTGGCGGAGTTAATCGATCCGAAGATCACTCGCACAAGTGTGCGGCCTTCCCGATAGGCGTAGCCTAACGTTCGGACAACACCTTTTGATATACCGATTAATGGTATGCAAATGCAACTTAGACCAACTTAGACGATGACTAGACGTAAATGACACTTTTTTTTTATTTTAGACACCCTAGACTCAACTGGCGCTCTGATACCAAACTGATGCGGGACAGACACGCGACTCGACTCCAATTGGATATGCGACCCTTGGACTCTAAGCAAGCTCGTGATCGTCCCTAACGAGGGAAGCGTACGGACGTGCACGGTTGAGAAACCGGCAGTGAGCTAGGGTGGTCAATTCACAAATTCGTGCCCGGATCGGGTCACGGGACGGTCTCGCTCTCTCTCGCAGCAGCGGTAAAATAAAATATATCAAGCTAATGGCCCTAACACATGCTCTCTAGCAGCGGCATAAACAAGTATATACGAATAAAGCAAATGCCGAGTAAAGGAGCGAACACGATACCTCCATGCGCCGGGCGTGGGGACGACGATCCCGGCCGATCTCGTACTCCCGGAATAATTACTACACAATAATTACAGTAATGTAATTTCACTACCCACTCCACGCAGGGAGGTAAAGGGCGACACAATGGGACCCGGGAGTAGCGGGTTCGGGTTGACGGGCAGCTTCTTGTGTAGCTTCGGCGGCACGCGTACTCACATTCGTGGGGCCCACGTGCTGGTCAATGGGGCCGTGTGGGCCCAGAGTGGCACCGCAGTGACGGGGACGTGCGGAGGGACGCTCCCTGGGAAGGCAGTGCGCTGGTTCGCTGGTCGGAGGCCGGGCGGCTCCGATCTTCACTCGTCGGAGTTGCTACCCACGGATCTGAACTGCTGTTTCAGACCCGCGCGTCCCGACGAAATCTGCTGCTGCGGTCACTCCCGACGTCGGATCGATGCACAAGAGGTACTATTCGAAAGGTAACTCAAAATCTTTTGATCTATGGCTGGAGAAAGAATTTTGAATTTCCCGTTGATAGCCTTTGTCGAATATTCAAGCTGCTGATTCATCGGATCAGAAAACTCAGAGTAGATTTGAGTTTTTCTGAAAACATGAGTTTACCGTGGTTCAAATGACAGATCTAGAGGATGACCTCTTCATCAAAGTTGTATAGAAATGAATAAGGAAGATGTGAGTATTTTGTGCAATTTTTTATATGGAGGTTTGACTGAGAAAATGGAATTTCTAATGGACTGTGGTCGGATCTGGACTGAACAGGACAGAAAATACGTTTGGCTGAGTTTTAATTTTATTATGAAGAAAAAGAATTTATAAATTCGAACCAAAATTTTTGGAGATGTATTTGGATGGGCAGAACACCCAGTCCAAATTTGGACTTGATCAGAAAATAGAAAGTGGGTCTAAGATGGGAAGAACTAAGATTCTACTACAAAGATCTGAAAAGGGACAGATCTAGAAGATGGAAAGATACGAAAATGGAAAAATATAAAAAGAAAGGTAAATGACGATATACTTTTACTGGAAGTTGGGAATCAAGTGGGGAACCAACCCTGAAAATCTCAGCTCCAGATGATGTCAGAGTTTGGAGCTATAAATATCGGAGTGAACCTCTGTCTAGCAAAATAGAACCTTGGACAGTACTTCGGATCTTGCTTCGTGGTGGCTTGATGGCGGCACGAACGGCGGTGGCGGCGGCAGAGATAGAAACCAAATGTAGAGGGGATGAGATAGAAGGGTTCTACACCCTGAAATGCTGAAGGAGGAGGAATGAACCATGAGGAGAGAGAGGGGGGGCGCAGCTTGCTCCAATGCGCACTAATTTTTTCTTCTCATTAATTCTCTAAAATGTGGAAATACAAGTATTTATATAAAATAGAAAATGACTCAAAATACCCTCAGATCTAGGGTTCGAAGGGGCACTAAGGGGATAGGAGAGAGTATTTCTCCCATGTAGTCAAAACACATTCACATATTCTAATCAAACTTCACCTAACTAGCCTAATAGGGACAAAACAAGGGGCGCCCCCTTCATGGGCCTCTCTTGGGCCAAGTTGGTCCAAGGCCATCCAACAAGACCCATGCTTAGCCTATGGACTCTCCCACCTAGATGGCCCATGAGAGGGAAAAGCCCACTTGGGCCTTAAGTGACTTTAAGGTCCATAATGAAGGCCTTAAGTCCAATATGAACTAACCCCCCTTAATGGACCTAATAAAAGAAACCTAGTAATGGACTCTTCATAGAATGTGGCCCAATGACTTATTAAAAGCCTTACAAAGGAGCCCCAAAAGTAAAAAAAATTAAAAAACACACAATTACAAGCCAATACAACCCATAAGACACACTAATACAAGCCAATACACACTAATACAACCCATTAGCCTTTGATGCCCCCATCAATGATGCCTCAAATCATCCTTGAACTTCTCTTATAAACTTCATTTATTGTTCATACTACATGTCTTTTCTTCATACTACATGTCTTTTAAAATGGAAATTTTACTTGATCTGTAGTTTAGCCATAAACTACCATTTGGGAGTGTAGGAGCTAAGTGCCATGCAGGGCAAAGTGCTACGTTATGGGAGCCGCCTCTTGAGGTCGGAATGGGACAAAGTGCTACATAATGGGAGCCACCTCTTGAGCCTGTAGGGGCCACCTCTAGAGTCCTCCGTAACTAAATGACTAGTTATACGCTATACTACACTTCTTAAGCTTTTCTTGAAACTCGAATTGGCCATAATTATAAATGAATTGTTCTAAAAATTACATGGGACTTTGGTCCACCTGATACTCAATGCCTGGCAAACATGGGGGCCCTGATCTGGTCCTAGGTGAGTAAAGCCTGAAAGTACTTGTGCCCGAGGGAGTTGAATGATCAGGTGTGGCATTGCACCAACTGACATGCAAGATTGAACTAGACAATTCACTTATTACATGCTTGACTCGTTATATGCTTGACTTCCTATACATGACATGTTTGACTGGAGTGGTTAATATCCTTGTTACATGGCCATATTTACAATTCTATACTTGTTATTGATCTTCATACTTACACTTGAGTTCTACAATATCTATTCTTGAAATTCTTGACTTCCTGATCTTATTCTCTAATTGTCATTTGTTTTATTACTTATTTTATTCGAAAGCATATAGATGATCCAAAATACTAATTACTTAAAGTGACCTGGTAAAGAGATATAAGTCATATTGAGCTTTCTAGCTCACCCTGTGTATTGTTGTTAATTTTCAGGAAATCTTGAAGATGACGGGAATGGGCTGGAGTGATGAGAGTGATGATTGTTTTTAATAAGTTTCTTTTCCCAGTCTGTCTATTTATAAATGAATGTATCGAGTTTGAATAGTATTGTAAGTCCTTGAAGGATATTTGTTGGAAATGTCAGATTATGAAATAAAGATGTGATTTTATCTATTTTTTGTTCATACTCATCATCTGAGTCTCTTGATCGACATGTCCGTATAACTGTTCATGCATTGATAATTCTGCCTTGTTCGGGGCATGACATGGGGCTTCGACCGGAGTCGAGGGGGAGTGGGGTGAGGTCGCTGCCTAGTTTGAGCCAAGCACCGCTGTCCTGAAGGAGGGGACGCGCGGGGAAACGGCTCAAGTCACGGTTCCTCTAGAAGGGGCTCTTCCTCCCCCGGCTGATGTCGCTGGCATTCGGGCCTCTCTGTACTAGAGGTGCCGATCCCTGGCGCCTTCGTCGATCAGGGAGGAGTTAAGACCTTGAGAGGGTCATGGAGGGTGGCATGATCACGGCCCAGTTGGGGGCCGAACTAACCGATTTCTTCACGTGGGTAATAGTTGAAGAGAGATCTCTCTATAAGGTCCGCGCTGAATCTGATCGGAAGATCGGCCAAATGACTGTCGAGCTCGAAGTCTGTCATCGGGAGGCTGCCTTGTTTCGGGCCCAAGCTGGGTCGAGCCAATTGGAGGCTCAGACGCTGGCTGAGTAGCTGGCCCGAGCTCATTATACGGTCGACCTAAAGAGCAAGCTCCTAGAGGAGGAGCGCCAAGCTTAGGTCGAGCGTTCCAAGCGAGGGGAGGCCGAGCGGGAGGAGCTCAATTACCAGGACCGAGAGGCCGAGCGAGCGCGCAGGGAGGCTGAAGTATTCCCTGTCGAGGCCAAGGTCTCACGGGCCGAGGCCAAGGTGAAGCTGTCTAAGGCTGAGCAGAGGCTGGCCATGTCCGATTAGAAGGTGGCCGAGCTCGAGCGAGGTGCAGAGCAAGCCGGGGCGGAGGCGATCGATTAATACATGAACTCAGAGGGCTACCAACCAGCTCTCTAGGAGGCTACCTTCTTGTATTACGATCCAAGTTACCGATGGGGGCTGTGGAAGGGGTTTGCCTAAGGCTTCGATCGAGCGGTCACCGTGGCCTAGGAGCAGGTGCTCGAAAGGCTCTAATTTCCTTCTGGGCAGCGTTATGATTCGGATGAGGACGTCACAGATTCTTCCTTTCAGTCGTCAAGTGAAGGGGGGAGTTGGGAGGCTACTGCTTCAACAGAGGAGTCACTGACTCTGATTACCTCGGGGGGGAACACGACCGAGGCAGTTCCCACATAGGTGGGGTTAGTGTCTAGGTCGGCCGCCACCGGGGATGTCGGGGGCAGATCTCCGAATGTTGAGGGTTCTTCACTCGCCGAGCTCCATGACGCCGAACCTTAAGAAAGGCCGCGGGCTTCTCAAAGTCCCCTAATCTTCATAGACTAGGAAGGGTATGATCTGGATGTATAGACATATATTTTTGTTTCGAGTTGCCATTTAAAAATTTTGCTTTCTATGTATGGTGGCAGCGGTTTCCTTCATCTGGGTTGTCAATATCTTACCGCTTTTAGCGTGACTTGAATACCGTATCTGCGGTTGCCAGAAGAACAGAGATATGATACGTTTTGTAGGCCTCTTGCGTGTTGATTGGTCAGGTGGCTGACGTGGCTCTAGCACCTTTCCGTGTTTCTACTTTATATGCTTTGACTGATTTTTCCTCTTCGCACGTCCCTATGGGAGAGGCGATTGGAGGGAAACGGAGTAACTGCCCCTTGGGGAAGGGTTGCCACCTTTCGCGTGTTTTTGAGGGGAGGATCAATTAAGGCGAGTGACCCCCCCGGCCTATAAAAAGGGGCCTAGAGGGCGTCCCCACCTCTTATCACCGCTTAAGGCTTCTCATGCAGTCTCTCCTCTTTCTCCCTTCTCGCGTCTGTCAACGAGGCATGGATGGCGACTCGGAAGACAATGACCTTGGCGGCCGCCGAGGCATTCCTGCTACTTCGGTGTGGAAGAAGAGATAGCGATGGGTGGGCGGCGTGCAAGAAGGGATAGTGCATAGTAGCGTGCCCATTCCCGACCGCTGGACCGCCGCCACCATCTTACGAGGATGGTAGAAGCGGAAGGAGGCTCGAGGATACAGGGCATTCGACACAGTGGCCTCGTCCTGCTCCTTCCTCACCTTTTCCCGCTTCCTCCTCCTCTTCCATCCTCGCCGCCCTTCTCATCTCTTCGAGGGGGTGTTCGGTCTTTCTCCCTCTTTTGCTATTCCACCAACTTCCTCCCTCTTCTTTCACTCTTTGGAGGATATCTTTGCTCGCACCATTTGGAGGTGCCTGCTCTCTGTTCCTTCCAAAGAGTTGGCAGGGGAGGCCTTCACTTGTATTCCTCTTTTTCCTCTGATACTCTTCCTCTGAGTTTTTCGTGCGAGCAGGGTCAGCCACCCCGTTACCCGAACCAGTTTCCACACCGGGTGGAGTCAGTGGCTCAGTTTGGGGGTGCTAGCCCCGTCCGCACCAAGTAATCAGCTCGTGTTGTAGTACCAGTGGGTGTAGTTCTGTTGTTTTTGATATGTACTATATTGGCTGTGGCCAATCTGATGTACGAAGAGTAAATGAAATGAAAAGGAAAGTTGTTATTGCCGTCTGTTGCTTATATGTTGAGGAAAAAGCTCAAAAATAGAACTTCCGTAATGTTGTCGCATTCCACGTCAGAGGGATGGGCGCTCCTTCCATGGTGGACAGTCGGTACGCCCCTTTCCCGAGCATCTCGACCACTCAGTAGGGGCCTTCCCAGTTAGGGGCCAGCTTTCCCACCGCCTCCAATGGTCGAGAGGCTTCGGCTTTTCTGAGGACGAAGTCTCCTACGTGGAAATGTCTATCTCGGACTTTGTAGTTGTAATAGCAAGTGAGGCGCCGTTGATATTCCATAGCTCGGATGCTTGCTATCTCTCAGGTTTCGCTTGCCAAATTGAGGTTATCAAGCAGCTTTTGCTCGTTCACCTCAGGCGAGAAGTGGATGACTTGGAGGGATAGGTTGTCGAGCTCCAATAGAATCACGACGTCAGTGCCGTATACCAGCTGAAAGGGGGTCTCACCGGTGGCCGTTCTTGGAGTGGTTTGGTGCGACCATAATACGCTTGGTAATTCCTCAAGCCAACTACCCTTGGCTTTTCCGTGCGTAGTCTTAATGCCTTTTAGAATGGTTTTGTTGGCATTTTCGACTAGCCCGTTGGGCTGAGGGTGGGATACCGAAGTGAAGTGATTACGAATGTGTAGGTCAGCACATCTGTCTCGAAAGTAACGAGTGTCAAATTACCAACCGTTATCGCTCACGATCACTCGGGGGATACCGAAGAGACAGATGATCGACTTCCAGACGAAGCTCCATACGACCGACTCGGTGATCTGGGAGGTAGCTTCAGCTTCGATCCACTTGGTAAAATAGTCGATGGTGACTATGAGGAACTTTTTCTGGGCCTGGGCCATTGGGAATGGTCCCAGGATGTCGATCCCCCACCGAGCGAAGGGGTACGGCTCGGTAAGTGCGACGAGTTCCGAGGCGGGCTGATGGACCAGATAGTCAAAGCGCTGGCATCAGTCGCACTTTTATACGTAGGTCGAGCAATCGTGCTGAAGAGTGGGCCACTAGTAGCCTTGCTGTAACAAGATCCTGGCTAGCGATCTTCCCCCTTGGTGTGCGCCGCAGACACCTTCGTGGACCTCATGAATAGCTTGGCGAGCCTCATTGGTACCGAGGCATTTGAGGAGGGGGCCAGAAAAAGACCTTCGGTACAAGGCTTCATCCTAGATGACGAAGCGTCGAGCTTGATACTTCAGTCTCCGAGCTTCTCGAGGGTCGGGGGGCTCCTTAGAATCACAGATCCAAGAGATACATGGGGCCCGCCAGTCACTTAAGGGTGCCTGATCAATGATCATGACTTCTACTTCTATACTCAGTCGCTTTAGCTCTTCGAGGAGGACCGATCGCGCACCTTCAGGGCTTATAGAGGAGGCCAACCGAGAGAGGGCGTCCGCCCGAGAGTTTTCTTTCTGAGCTATTCTGATGACCTGAAAACTCTCGAATAGTGGGGCTATCTCCTTTACCAGCGGAAGGTACTTGATCTTCGATGCCTCCCAAGCTTCATAATCACCACTGACCTGGCTAGCGACTAGCTGGGAGTCAGTGTGGATCCTGACTCGTTAGGCTCCCAATCGTCGTGCCATCCTGGCTCCCGAGATGAGAGCCTCGTACTCGGAGACGTTGTTAGATGCCGGGAGGTTGAACTTCATGGCATATTGCAGTTCTACCTCTTCTGGGGATCGGAGAAGAACACCGGCGCCACTGCCCGCCAAGTTTGAGGATCCGTCGATGAAAGGATCCCAGGTGGGCCCGGGCGTTGGTAGATGGATTTCCTCAGTCGGGACAGTGCTCTCCGCGATGAAGTCCGCGAGTGCCTGCCCCTTAATGGCCGAGCGGGGGCGATAGGAGATATCGTAAGTCCCGAGGATTATGGTCCACTTGACGAGGCGACCCAAAACTTCAGGGTGAGCAAGGATCCTTTTCAGGGGCTCATTGGTCAATACGACGATGGAGTGCCCTTGGAAGTAGGGCCGGAGGCGCTTGGCTGAGGTTACCAACGCTAGCACGAGTTTCTCGATTGTGGGGTACTGTCGTTCGGCCTCGTTGAGCACCTTTCTAGTGTAATACACCGGCCTCTGCACTCCTACGTCATCTCGAACCAGGACAGAGCTCACCGTGGAAGGGGTCGACGAGAGGTAGAGGTGCAATGGTTTGCCCGGGACCAGTTTTGATAGCACCGGGGCGAAGCCAGAAACTCCTTCAGTTCTGTAAAAGCCTTCTAACATTCCTCATCCCAGGCGAACATGGTAGATGCCATTTTAGGCCCTCTTAATAATTTGAAGAAGGGCAGAAATCGTTCGACCGCTCGAGACAAGAAATGGTTGAGCGCAGCGATTCATCCGGTCAGGCGCTGGACATCTTTGACGCAGGTGGGCGGCCGCATGTTCAGAATGGCCTGAACTTTGTCGGGGTTGGCCTCGATCCCGTGCTGAGTGACTAGGAAACTCAGGAATTTCCCAGATCGAACCCCGAAGGTGCATTTAGCTGGGTTGAGCTTCATGTTGTATCTCAGAAGGGTGTCGAAGGTCTCTGCTTGGTCGATGAAGTGGTCCTCGGCCTTGGGAATCTTGACGAGCATGTCGTCAATGTAGGCTTCGACGTTCTAACCGATTTGTCCTTCGAAGATGAGGTTGATCAACCGCTGGTATGTTGCTCCGGCATTCTTTAGCCAGAAGGGCATTCGGGTGTAGCAGTAGACGCCGAAGTCGGTGATGAAGGCGGTCTTCTCGACATCTGCTGGGTCCATTCGGATCTGATGGTAGCCGGAGTAGGCGTCCAGAAATCTGAGCAGCTCGTTACCAGAGATTGAGTAGACTAGCTGGTCGATGCTCGGTAACGAGTAACAATCTTTCGGAGTGGCTTTATTGAGGTTGATGAAGTCCACGCACATTCGCCATTTGCCCGAGGCTTTTGGTACCAAGACAACATTGGCGAGCTATGTCGGGTAAAGGATCGGTCGAAATAGGCCGGTTTTCTTTCCCTTGATAATTTGTTCTTTGATGATCGCCTGCCTCTCTAGGGCGTGGTTTGTTCTGCGTTGTTGGACAGGATTTACCGACGGGTCGAGGTTAAGCTTGTGTACCACCATCTCCCCAGGAATCCTGGGAAGGTGCTCATCAGACCAGGCGAAGACTTGAGTGCATTTTGAAAGGAAATTTTTATATTACTCTCGTACCTCGGGCAGTAAATTAGCCCCAATCCTTACTCCTAGGGCCGGGTCATCCCTGAGGAAGACTGTCAGCAATTTGCCACCAGGCTCGGATGTTGCCGGTCCATCCTCGGTTCCCTCGGCTCCTTTCTTTTTCCCTTCTGGCTTTACGGCTTCAACCGAGATTATGTAGCACCTCCTGGCTATTGCTTGGTTACCCCGGACTTCCCCGATGCCATTTTTGGTGGGAAATTTCATTTTTTGGTGATAGGTGGAGGGCACTGTCTTTGTTCGGCTGAGGATGTCTCGGCCGAAGATGGCATTATAGGCCGACATCCCCTTAATCACTATGAAATCCACCATAATCGTAACGGTATTAGAAGGGGTGTCGATGGTAACTGGCAGGCTAAGGGCTTCCTCGGGGTAGGTTGCATGGCCATTGAACCCACAGAGGGGGGTTCGAATTGAGCGGAGCTTGGACGGGTTCTCACCCATCTTAAGAAAACACTCGTACGAGAGTATATCAGGGGCGCTACCATTGTCGACCAATATCCTGTCTACGTTACAATGGTTTATAGTAGCCGATACTATAAGAGCGTCATCGTGCGGGGTGGATAACCCTTCCAGGTCTTGGTCGGAGAACACCAAGGGGGATTCCGGGGAGGTTACATCCTTATTGTGGTCTCTTAATAGCACGAGGACTCTTGCTCTCTCTTATCCCTTGGAGTTCCCTGCTCCCGGAGGATGCGTAACGGATGCCCAGATGTGCTTCTGACGGTTGGTTCAAGCTCGGGGCACCTGTTGAGAGTCCCTCCGAGTGATGGAGGCATAGCTAGGACAAGGCGCGCTGGGCCCTTGTAGGGGCTTTCCCGATTGACCTGTAGCTCGGACTTTTGGACCCGGGGGTCGCCTAGGAAGTGCTAATCCGAGAGGGTTTTTGGGCTTGGAGTAAGTGGGCCTAGAATGGGGCTGTCACTTTAGGGAGCTGGGCCTGGTTGGGTCAAATTAGACCTAGTTGGGCCGTGCTCTTGGGTGGTAGATTTTCCCCCTCTCTAGTTCCCATATTGATCACATAATCACCTTCGAAGGTATTCTATTCGGTCTGATCACATAACTGATTAAGATATCATGATTAGAGATCTATAACCTAAGGTCAAAACCCAAAAGTCCATCGACAAGATGTCCTTGGTGTCTCAGGTCAAAGGACCAATCATGCCATTGTGACGATGAATCTAGCTGGTTGACAGTTAGGTAATATTACCATCCAGTGATTCATGTTAGATCAGTTCAATGAACTCATTTGCCAATGAGCACCTATAGGTCCACCTTAGTGTCTCCACACACGTGACAATGAGACCAGCCACCCTCATCACATGAGCAGTAGCAACCTGTACTAGTCTCACTGGATATCCGATGTCCTTCTCGAATATCCCCGACTAGGAATAATTAAGAATATGCATTTAAAGGATACTAATCTCATTGTTATGATCTCATCATAATTAATATCCATTGTGCATATTCATGGACTTCATCATGAAACGTTAAACGAATTACACATAAGGACTATTAAAAGCCTTTATTATTATTAAATAAGATTGTACATGGTATGATTGACTTGAGGACATACATAACTAATAGTAAATACTATATAGTAAGATGCAGATGGATAAGGGAAATAAATACTTACCCGCTTACCTGTGAGACGCAAAACATGCCATTTTAGATTTTTTTTGAATTTTCTAATTTTTATGTATTTTCATAGAGACTAATAAAGCACAAAAATTCTAATCAAAACACGACATGAGCAAAACCATGTCAAAGCACGAACTAAAACACAAACATGAATGAGGCAGACAACTGCAAGATTGCGGTGGACAACAAAGGAAGAATGCGGTAGCCCTAAGAATCACGATCCTAAAGCCGTCCCTGGGTCGACCGCAACCAGAACTTGCCAGTTTTTTTAGATTTTAGATTTTCAAATAAAGGCAAAAGACATATAACACTCAAGATAATTAAGTAATATTAAAACCTAAGATAATACACAAACATTTCAGTCAAAGTTGATGATCTAAACGAAGTAAAGAACCAATAGGTTCACAAACATAGAAAATCCTCTCTTGGAGTGTTGTGGTGAGGAAATAATGAAGAGGCTAGGTAGGGCAAGAAATTTCAGTTGCAAGTCATGGTTGGGACTGAAAAATTGAGACAGATCAAAAGGTGTGAGTAGAACTTAGGCAAAAGCAATCAGAATATGACTAGAAGTTGAACGATCACTGCTTAGAACTTGTGCCCTGCACACTTAACAAAGAAATTAGATCTATTCTCGAAAGAAGTAACAAATACATAAAAAATGAGATTTCTGATTTTTTGATGATTCTATGATTTTTTCTGATTTTTTTGGACTTTTGAAATTTTTTGATATAAAACAGAGACACTAGATTTTGCTAGCTCTAACGCTAAAACGAGTTCAAACTACCGCCTAGGGGTCCTTGTTCCTTCCCTTTTTGTTAAAGATTACCCACAGTGTGGTGTCCATTAATTGTGGTGCCCCATAGTCGACTGCCTTTGGTTAACGGTGCCCCTACTAAGGCCATACCCGGGAAGCAACCCACTCTTAGAGAAAGAAGCAAAAGAAAATATGGGGGAAAGCCTCATATAGGTTTAGAGGTGACGGGTTCAACTTGTAATACTCTAGATTCTTCGGATCAGAATCGGGGAGCTTTCGGAGCGCTTTCGTGAGTCTCTGATTGTGTTTTACGATCCACTTGGGTTTTTCCCTTGTATAACATGCGGAACCCCGTGGAGAGTGAACCGTTGAGTTTTGAGACTCCGGGACGCGACAGGTGCATTGTGCACTTTCCGAGGATCGTGGAGACTATTTTTTTGTATTTTTTGGAGTTTACGAAATTTCAGGCCAAAAATCTGATTTCAGAAGTATTTCTTATTTCTTTTCTTCTTAACCCTCACCCTTTCTCCTCGCTCTTCTCACATTCTCTCACTTTCTCTCCCTCCATTCCCTCTCCTCTCTTCTCCTCTCCCCCGGGCGTGCGACCGTGGCAGAGCTAAACGATGTGGTGATGGCGTGGAGATGGCGTGGAGCATGACGAGGCGAGAATCAGCGCGTGGCATTGGCGCGATCCCATTCGTGGATTTGAAGCCGACGTGGGTTGTTCGTGTGATGATTTTCGATGTGGTTTGGCCGTTTCGGCGCGCGAGATTTTTGGTGGAGGTAGGGGGATGGATACCCTACTGATTTCCTGCTTCCTCTCGTGATTTGGAGACAAACGATGTGAGTTTGAGCGGGTTTTCCTGCTTTAAGGGCGAATGCATGTTTCGGTGGTGTGAGCTGAGATCGCCGTTCCAGGCAACGATTTTCAGTTTAAATGGTATCATTTGAACCCCTGGCATGTTGGGATTCGATTCTCGCCAGTTTAACTCCGTTTGAGCGTGATTTGGGGCCGGTATGAGGCCGGATGTCCACGTGAGTCGTTTTGGGTCGATTTGTGGAAATCACCCGTTTTCAGCCGTTTTGTGGTTGGTTTGATCCCTTCCGACTTGTGGAAGGTTGATATCGACTCTAGGGATTGATGTGAAACACCCAATGAAATGCAGTGACTAAGCCGGATCCTTGGACTTAACAAGCAAGCACACTTCACAAGCACGTGAGAAATAGTGTTTTACGGACGCGCTCCCGATACACACACTGAACCTGGGGGTGACTCGGTGATGCCGAGTCGAGGTTGTGGGTCAAGACCCTGGCTGGTGGAGGGCCGACGAAGCTCAGGTTGTTCCCCTCCAAAGGTACGAAGGCCCGATTTAATGGGCTGGTCTGGTGCCAAGGGGCATGGGTTCACTCTCTCGCTCCCACGGTGGTCACTCGAAAGCGGTGGTGCTTCAGGAATGGGCGCTCTCTCACTAACCATGTCACGCCCCGAGATTATGCAGCGGAAATAATCAGGAACACTAACAGCCGACATGGTAAGCCTCTTGCAAGCAAGAATAATCAGAGTGCAATATCAATCACACAAAGTATTTGCACAATAATTTAATCAAAACTTCACCTTTATTTCTTATCAAGTAATCATAATTAAGTACACAATACTCCACTTTCTCTCTAGACTCAATAAAGACAAAATTACATATGTGGACTCAATCTAGTCAAAATTTCAACAATTCTAGGTCTTCACTCGATTCCATATATCCTTTCAATCGCTCTCGGACCCATCACTCGAATGACCTGAATCTGAATCCGACCCACTGGTACTTCCTGAAAAGATTGAAAAATAGGTAATGAGCACACTTGCCCAGTAGGTATCTTCACATCAACATGATTGGCAATGTTAAAGTAATTTATATCTTTAGCTCTAAAGAAAAAGATAAATCATGCGAATACGATCAACATGCGACTAAAACTAAAGTAACAAAGTATAATCAAGCTTGAGATACGATATGTCACGCCCCGAACCGATAGCAGCGGGAAGCGATGCTCGGAACGTGGCAGCGAAATAGTCATGATAATAGAGCAAAAAATAAATAAACACAATAAATAAATATTCGAACACACGGAGGCCATTAATTTGAGAAAAATAGAATTTTATTGATATTTGGAAATTTAAATACAATGTGGACACAATTATTACAATAATAGACTCAATAAAAGAAATAAAGAAGAGGAAAAAGATAGCAGACGACTATACTATCGGACTAAAGAAATAAAAGACTCGAGTCTCAAGGCTCCAGGTTCGCTCGATCACGTCGACCCGATCCCAATTGCAAGCGTTCCATCTACCGCGTTACCTGAAAAGGGTTGGAAAGTAGGGGTGAGCAAGAAGCTCAGTAGGAATTACACTCTATCATCAAGCATAGTTTAAGTAATTGACCATTTCATGAATGCATGAATAACGCGAGAAAACAATTAAGCATGATAACAAGATAACTAGCACGATAAAGATTGCAAGACACAATAGCAAGAGCAAGTAATCAGAACTTTAAGTGAATGGCCATATATCAAGTCAAGTCAAGTCGAGTCATGCAAGCAAGTGCTTCATGCTTTCAAGCACGAATAGCAAGTTCACGAGAATGTGGAATGTCGTAGACCCAATACGCTAGATAGTACCAGTGCCAAATGCCACACCTAGTCATTCACCTCCCCGGGGATCAAGTATTTTTCGGGTGCGCCTCCCAGGACCAGACTGGGCCCTTTATGTGTTTGCCTTGGCATTGATTTTGATTGGATCATAGATCCCACGAAATCTAGACATCCACAATGTTTAATGGCCAAGAGTTCCAAGGTTTAAGCTCACGAACTTACTTCTAAGATTGAGAGAAATTCTAACATCGTTGGAATGAACATTAGGTAGAAAGACAGGGATGCAAACAAGAATCACACACGATTTCACAGTTCAAGGCCAACCTTGATAACTGCTTTATGATAATAAACAAGGGGAATATAAGAACATCGGGAATACAAGAATATCTTACCTGTGACGGTCGATAACTGGGCCGTTATAGGAACGTGACAGTCTTACACAAGGCCGTTACGATGATGTGACGGTCCAATCTTGGGCCGTTACAATACACGGATCAATCCAACTTGAACTGGCCCAAAAATAAGATTCAAGCCACGTTCATGGGTTCAGGTCTTTAGGGTACAACCTGCCCGACGTCTTGGTGGGAATCCCAGGCTCACGGGGTCTTATGGAGGTCTCATAATAGTGGTCCTAGTCCGACGGAAGGAATATCCGACGGAGAGTCCCATCTATTACAAGAATTGAGACTAATAATCACGGAAACCAAGACGGTGCGGTCAGTCAATCCCACCGGAGTGGCATGACTGTCAAACAATAACATATATTTTGCATAGATCAGAATTTATACAAGTATTAAGGGTTTCTATCAATTTTCATATGATGAATCAACTTAGGACTATCTAACAACTTTCATGTAGAAATTAAGACCTAATGTTTATGATCATGATACAAAATTAACATCACGTTCTGCCTTGTTCATAAGTCAAGATATCTTACTAACATAGCAAGTTTCTGGTTTTAAGAACGCATAAACAAAGTTTAAAAACACTGTCAAGAGAACGTGACGGTATAATGAAGGGGCGTTACAAGCATGTAACGGTCTATCGAAGGTGCGTTACATATCAGAAAATAAAGATGTTTAAATCTTATAATTTAAAACTCAAGGGGGACGTGACGGTCTGTCGTGGGGCCGTCAGACGCAGGTGATGGTTTATCGAGCGACCGTCACGATTGTAACGGTCACTGGTAGGTGCGTCACTTCGATCCCGAGACCTGCCAACGACGAACTCTGCCATGTGATACTAAAACCTTGATTTTTCATGATAGAGTGAACAAAAATTGGGGAAAATACTACCGTTGAAAAGGGCATTAAAAATCGTACAAGATAGCATACTTTGATTTAGATCTAGATCAAAAAATTTCAACCTTTAACTAGAAATCATGAAAATTACCCTTTTTATGTACCTCGGAGTAAAACATAAAATTCAAACAGTATGGAGAACGAAAATTAGGCAATTAGGTATCAAAAGAAAGGGCTCAAGAAGACAAACAAAGTGGTATCATTATATTTTCGTTTGGCCTGAGAGACACCTACCGATTTAGGAAGAGGAAGGGAAGACGCGCTCGTCGGAACCCTAATACATGCCGCCACCAAACGCCCAAATTCACCTAGGTTTGACCACGATCGCTCACGCCACCTGTTGGAAAATCAAAAGGAGGTCTAGGGCTGCGAAAGCCCTCAATTTATAGAGCCTATAGGTCATTCTAGGGATCGAATTGGACTCGAGAGTCCAAGGGTTTAAACTCGGCGAGAAACTCGGTTTTTCTACCTAATCCACGCCGTCGCCGCCAATAGAAGGCTCTAAAGGCTAGGGTTACATAGGGGAAACGAACTCCTAGGGTTTATCTATCAAATGGGCCTGGTTTTGGCTCAAATTTGGTCGATTAATGTCGGGCTATCAAGAACAATAATTTTGGCTAAAACTCCTTAATTCAGCCTAATTAAATTTTTATTAGGAGTCGACCCAGTTGACATTATTGTTAAACTCTTCGTCCTCTACAAGATATGATTTTTTCATATTTTTAGAATTTAGTCAAAACTTCAGCCTACGGGTGAAATTCAATTAATTTAATTTATTTTTATTAATTTCAATTCATCGTAGAAAATTTGATTGCGTCTTAGAATATGAAAGTCTTTTTATCATAATTGTATAAAATAATTATTGATATAATTTTGGCCACAAAAAATAGATAATATTCTTTAATTAAGAAAATCATTGAAGTCATTAAATAACAAGGAAATATCTTTAATTCGAATACATATTTCGTAAATTTTCTTTTATATTTTATTATTTAATCGAGGTGTTACACGATAAATCAAGAATATATCAAGAATGTTACTTTGGCTTTTTCCATGAATCAAGAATGTAACGAGAATGTACTAGAAAGTCATGTAACAAGCAAGAATGTACTCTTCACTTAGTAACAAATACTTCATGAATTTATATGGATATTTTCACTTCACGAGCCGTGGACATTTCACTTATTTATAAAGAAAGTACTCCCAGCGTAATGCGACGCCAGTAGCATCATACCGCATGATTTATATAGTATGTTTCCGATAATCAGCCGAGGGGACTAGCATAGAGCCCTTAAACACAATCAGTGCTCGAACTGCATCTTCAAGTATAAATCAAGCTACTTCCACGTATATAACAATAATGTGGCCAAGAATGTATTTCAATGACAATCCATGATAAAGTAACCAAAAATAAGAATGCTTCTATTGAGAATAAGATTTTAATAAACATATTGATAACTAGGTTATGCCGTGGAAATAAATTGGTAGCATAATGGTACATTTTTTAACTTTCACAATTTACTTAGGTATTTTTGGAATAATGTGACAGGTTCTAGATAATCAATTGGACTATCTAAGATCATAGGAATATTAACCCTTGAGTCAAACCTTGGGTTAACTGTACTCAGAAAAATAGCGGTCATTTACTAGGCCGTTTTACGAAGAAAGCGGTCTAGTTCTGGCCCGTTAAGGACATGACTGTTCGGTAATTAAAAACAGATTCTTTGGAGTCTTTAGCGGTCAAAGAAAGAACCGTCGAGGATCCGTTAGCGATCTAGCTAAGGCCCGCTAGCAGTCTCTGGCGGTCAACCATAAGGCCGCTAGGTTTCCAGAAATATAAAACACTGGTATAAGTGCTTTCTAGACAATGGGATTTAATGGTGCAACCAACTCGGCGTCCTGATAGGAATCCCAGGTTCGCGGAGAATTACGGAGGCCTTGAAATAAGATTTCCTAGTCCATTGGAAGGAATATCCAAAGGAGAGGTTATCAACTCCAAGAGTGTGTGCCTATAGTGCAAAGAATGTAACTAATGGTCATATACCGGGGTATATGCCATGTGATGGGAATCAACTCCGAGCATGTACATTTTATTTTTATATTTGTGTCCTTTTAATTATTTTTATATCCTGGGGGAACTAGATTCACAATTATAAGGCTTTATAAGCCTATTTGTTCTTCCTTAGGATTGTGTGGGTTTTTGTGTAAAATGTCCGTAGGACCAGCAAGGGGGCCCTCACTCCTTTCTCATTGGTCCATGTGACACCATTTGGGTCCATGTGGGGCTGGTCAAAGTCCTAGGTGGCATCTAGAAGGTAAATTGACACATAGGGAGACAAGTGGTTTAAAATTTCAAAGGAGGCCACCTACCTTACCTAACCATGTCCCCTTGGTCAAGAGGGCGCCCCCCCCATTTTTATTTTTGGAAAATATGCTATTAGAACTAATTAGTTCTAAACCTTGCATAGCCCTCCCAACCCTAGATCCGAGGGCATATGTGGTCATTTTCCATTTATTATATAAGGCATGTAATTTCCATTTGTGTGAATTAATGAGAAGAAAATATTGAATGAGCATTGGAGCTTGGTGCGCCCCTATCTCTCTCCCTATGGTTCCTCTTCTTCCCTCTGTATTTCAGGGTTGAGAACCCCTTCTACCTGAGCCCCTCTATCTCTGATTTCATCTCTAGTGCCGCCGCCGCCGTTCGTGCCGCCATCGAGCTGCCGCGAAGCCGCTTCCAAAGTGCTGTCCAAGGTTCTGTTCTGTTGGACAGAGGTTCACTCCGAGATTTTTAACTCCCAACGCTGACATCATCTGGAGTTGATATTTTCAGAGTTGGTTTCTCTCTTGATTCCCAACCTCAAATAAAAAAATCACTTCCTTTAGATTTCATCTTATATTTTTCCATTTTCGTGTCTTTCTGTCTTCCAGATCTGTCCCTTTTCAGATCTGTGTAGTAGAAGCTTAGTTCTTTCACCTTTCGACCTCCGTTTTGATTTTTTTTTGGAACCCCCAAATTTATTGGAGGTTCTATCCATCATCCCCACCCTCCACAAATTTTCGTCGAATTTCTAAAGCCCTCTACCCATTTTTAGAAATTGTGTATTTTTCCCAAATTCAGTTCTATCTCTACTGTCCAGATCCAACCCCGGGTTAGTATAAAATCTCCAAAAACATTGAAACGTCCACCAAATCTTGCATAAAATATATCCCCGTTTTCCTCTCTTCGGCTTCAACAACTTTCATGAAGGGCCCAAAGGTTGAATCGAAGGTCTATATCGCTGTCAATGCCAACTCTCAGGAAAACTCAAATCTGCCCTGAGTTTTCAGATCATGTGAGCCAGCAGCTTTAAAATTCGATAAAGGCCATCAACGGGAAATTCCAATTTCTTTCTCTGCCATAGATCAAAGGATTTCAAGTCAGCTTTCCATCGGTACCTCTTTTGCGTCGATCCGACGTTGGGAGTGACCGCAGCAGCAGATCTCGCCGGGTCGCACGATTCAAAACAGAACTGCAGATCCGTGGCCAGTAACTCCGGCGAGTGGAGATCGGAGCCGCCCGGCCTCCGGCCGACAAACCAGCACACCGCCGTCCCAGGGAGTGCCCCTCCAGGCATCCCCACCACAGTGGTGCCACCCCGGGCCCACACGGCCCCTTGGACCAGCACGTGGGTCCCACGGTCGTGAGTACATGTGCAGTCAAAGCAACACAAGAAGCGGACCGTCAACCTGAAATTGCTACTCCCGGGCCCCGCTGTGTCGCCCTTTACCTCCCTGCGTAGAGTGGGCAGCAATTTATCTTGCTGTAATTGTTGTGTATTTATTGTTCCGGGAGTACGAGATCGGCCGGGAAGTCTTCCCCAGGCCCGGTAGCGTGGAGGTATCGTATTCGCTCCTTACTCGGCACTTTGCTTAGTTCGTATATGCTTTATATGCCGCTGCTAGAGAGCATGATAGGGTAACTTAGCTCGCTATTTATTGATATTCACTGCTGCTGCGAGAGAGAGCGAGACCGTCCCGTGACCCGATCCGGGCACGAATTTATGAGTTGACCACCTTAGCTCTTTGCCAGTTTCTCAACCGCGCACGTCCGATGCTTCCCTCGTAGGGACGGTCGCGAGCTTGCTTAGAGTCCGAGGATCGCATATCCATTTAGAGTCGAGTCGCATGTTCCGTCCCGCATCAATTTGGTATCAGAGCGCCAGTTGAGTCTAGGGTAGTATTTGGTCAAAAATAAAAAAAATGTGTCATTTACGTCTAGTCATCGTCTAAGTCGGTCTAGGTTGCATTTCATCCCAATAACCCGGTATATCAAAAGGTGTTGTCCGAATGTTAGGCTACGCCTATCGGGAAGGCCGCACACTTGCGCGAGTGATCTTTGGATCGATTAACTCCGTCACGTACCGAGTCTTGGTTAAGTCTAGGTGCATCACTTGTTTGCATTGGTCTGTGTCTCCTAGTCCTTGTGTCCTTTGCATGCCCACTCGGCGAGGTACCCAATACCATCGCCTTGCACCTATGGCCAACCCACAGGATATCATCTCGGGGGACCTTCAGCCCTTGTGCGAGGCGATCATGACCCTCATAGACTGGATGGACCAAACTGAGGCAACCTTTAAGAGCTTCTCGGACCACATAGATGGCCGTTTTAACACCATGGAGGAACGATGGAGTCATCCGACAGATCCGTCCAAGGTCTTGTCGGACGGTTAGATAAGATGTCGCACGGAGACCCTCCTATAGTGGCCCAAGGCCCACTCACACCCGCTCAAGCGGCTGCCCAAGGCCAAGCCACCCCCATAGCCCAGGCCCAGCCCGTCCATGAGGCCCAGGACCCGCCCGCACATGCTCCTCAGCCACCACAGGCTCCTCCACCCGCCCCTCCTTGGGTCCCTGAACTACCGCGCCGTGACCTTGGTCTCGAGGACTATGGGTTCGATAACGCCTATGAGGGGTATGGTCAACGCCGTCGTGGCCTCCAACCACTGAGAGATGAGGAGGATGATAGGGTCCTTAAGACCGTGCGAGCGGATACTCCCATTTTTTACGGGTCTTTAGATCCGAAAGTCAATTTAGATTGGGAGTTCGGCATGGACCGATACTTCGATTGGTACGACATGTCGGAACGTCAAAGGATCCGATTTTCTACCATGAAGCTCATGGGACAGGCACAAACCTATTGGAAGAATGTAGGGAGCCTGTTATTTCAGCGGCTAGAGCCCCCGATTGACACATGGGGCGAAATGAAGCTTAAGCTTCGGCAAAAGTACCTTCCTCCCACGTACCGTCAGCGACTCATCGATAGGTGGCAAAGTCTTAGCCAGGGAGACCGATCCGTCTCCAAATACATTGCTGAATTTGATTAGTACTTTCTACGAAGTGGTGTCACGGAGGAGAGTACCATGCCCGTTTCCCGCTTTCAACGTGGTTTGCGGCCCCACTATCAGTATGAGCTTTTCTACCGCAATGCCAAGATGTTGGAAGAAGCATATCAAGTTGCTCTCGAGTTGGAGTAATTTGAGGGAGAGTTCGAGCCTAGCCATCGGTCGGGTCCCACCCCTCTTCGTAGCACCGAGCCCCGCCACTCTTTAGGCCCACCTCAGCGGGCCCCCATGGCTCGATCTCAGGAGCCCACTCGTCAGGAGCATTTCGCTCCACGGCCTCGCCCTCCCCCACCCCGGGATCTACCTCTATCCCAAGCCCCGGCACCCATTGCCCGCCCTCAGGCACCAACACCCCCACCCCTATTGCCCACGGCACCTACAGCTCCGCCCCTGTTGCCTACACCCCCTGTCTGTCAGGAGGATAAGGGTAAGGGCCCTCTCATCGGAGAGAGTAGTAGGTCCCGTCTATAGTGTTTCCATTGTCATGGGTTTGGCCACTTTGCCAACCAATGTCCCACTCGTACCACACTAGCCCTAAGGGTTGGAGAATCCTCACCTTTTGGGCTTATGTCCATCAGTTACGAGGCCGATCAGGAACTCATTGATGAGTACGAAGCTCAAGAGGAGCTTACCGATGCTCAGGATGCGGCCGCTTAGTAGGATTGATGTTACCACCACCTTAAGTCTAGGGTCATGCATGAGTCAGTGTGTTTCTTCTTTGTGTGGTTTATTTGTGTGGTTTGCATACGTGTGTTAGTGCATGGTAAGTCTGCATGTGTCTTGTGCAAGCTCGTTGTCGGTCTCCTATGAGTGTGAGGCAAGTGGACTCGCTCGAGGAGTATGGGATCAGCTCTACATCTATAACACGGATCTAGTCACCTATAGGGACCCAGCGGTGATTCCTAGTGAGTCTTCGAGCCACCTCCTCCCCTTGAGAGTGACCCCACCCCGGAGTGTTCCACCACTAGCCTCGTTCCTATAGCAGCATGCGCACATCGAGTATATACGGAATGAGCAGGTGACGATCACTTGGAGTGGAGCGTACCCGCGTTACTTGGCACGGTGGCGGATCCGCCAGAGCGGCTCGAGCAGCCGTACCCCTACTCGACGGGGTCGAGTTCTTCCCACCCGGGGAGAATTGATGGGAATCAACTCCGAGCATGTACATTTTATTTTTGTATTTGTGTCCTTTTATTTATTTTTATATCTTGGGGGAAGTAGATTCACAATTGTAAGGCTTTATAAGCCTATTTGTTCTTCCTTAGGATTATGTGGATTTTTGTGCAAAATATACGTAGGACCAGCAAGGGGGCCCTCACTCCTTCCTCATTGGTCCATGTGGCACCATTTGGGTCCATGTGGGGCTGGTCAAAGTCCTAGGTGGCATCTAGAAGGTCAATTGACACATGGGGAGACAAGTGGTTTAAAATTTCAAAGGAGGCCACCTACCTTACCTAACCATGTCCCCTTGGTCAAGGGGGCGCCCCCCCCCCCCCATTTTTATTTTTGGAAAATATGCTATTAGAACTAATTAGTTCTAAACAACGTGTATACCCCTCCCAACCCTAGATCTGAGGGCATATGTGGTCATTTTCCCTTTATTATATAAGGCATGTAATTTCCATTTGTGTGAATTAATGAGAAGAAAATATTGAATGAGCATTGGAGGTTGGTGCGCTCCTATCTCTCTCCCTCTGGTTCCTCTTCTTCCCTCTACATTTCAGGGTTGAGAATCCCTTCTACTTGAGCCCCTCTATCTGTGATTTCATCTCTGGTGCCGTCGCCGCCGTTCGTGCCGCCATCGAGCCGCCGTGAAGCCGCTTCCAAAGTGCTGTCCATGGTTCTGTTCTACTGGATAGAGATTCACTCCAGAATTTTTAAATCCCAACTCCGACATCATCTGGAGTTGAGATTTTCAGGGTTAGTTCCTCTCTTGATTCTTAACCTCCAATAAAAAAACCACGTCCTTTAAACTTCGTCTTACATTTTTCTATTTTTGTGTCTTTCTATCTTCGAGATCTGTCCCTTTTCAGATCTGTGTAGCAGAAGTTTTGTTCTTCCACCTTTTGACCTCCTTTTTGATTTTTGTTGGAACCCCCAAATTTATTGGAGGTTATTTCCATCATCCCCACCCTCCACAAATTTTCGTCGAAAGTTTAAAGCTCTCTACCCATTTTTAGAAATTGTGTCTTTTTCCCATATTCAGTTCTATCTCTACTGTCCAGATCCGACCCCGGGTCAGTACAAAATCTCCAAAAAATGGAAACGTACACCAAATCTTACATAAAGTATATCCTCATTTTCCTCTCTTCGGCCTCTACAACTTTCATGCAGGGCTCAAAGGCTGAGTCGAAGGTCTACATCGTGGTCAACGCCAACTCTCAGGAAAACTCAAATCTGCCCTGAGTTTTCAGATCATGTGAGCCAGCAGCTTGAAAATTTGATAAATGCCATCAACGGGAAATTCCAATTTCTTTCTCCAGCCATATATCAAAGGATTTCAAGTCAGCTTTCCATCGGTACCTCTTGTGCGTCGATCCGACGTCGGGAGTGACCGCAGCAGCAGATCTCGCCGGGTCGCGCGCTGTAAAATAGAACTGCAGATTCGTGGCCAGCAACTCCGGCGAGTGGAGATCGGAGCCGCCCGACCTCCGACCGGAGAACCAGCACACCGCCGTCGCAGGGAGTGCCCCTCCAGACGTCCCCACCATAGTGGTGCCACCCCGGGCCCACACGTCCCCTCGGACCAGCACGTGGGTCCCACGGTCGTGAGTACGTGTGCAGTCGAAGCAACACAAGAAGCGGACCGTCAACCCGAAACCGCTACTTATGTGGGCCCCGCTGTGTCACCCTTTACCTCCCTATGTGGAGTGGGCAGCAAATTATCTTGCTGTAATTGTTGTGCATTTATTGTTCCGGGAGTACGAGATCGGCCGGGAAGTCTTCCCCACGCCCGGTAGCGTGGAGGTATCGTATTCGCTCCTTACTCGGCACTTTGCTTAGTTTGTATATGCTTTATATGCCGCTGCTAGAGAGCATGATAGGGTAACTTAGCTCGCTATTTATTGATATTCACTGCTGCTGCGAGAGAGAGCGAGACCATCCCGTGACCCGATCCGGGCACGAATTTGTGAGTTGACCACCCTAGCTCTTTGCCGGTTTCTCAACCGCGCACGTCCGACGCTTCCCTCGTAGGGACGATCGCGAGCTTGCTTAGAGTCCGAGGATCGCATATCCATTTGGAGTCGAGTCGCGTGGTCCGTCCCGCATCACCATGTACTTATAGAAATTGACTCTGAAATAAGAGGAGAATGTGTACTGTGATAAACCAACGTTCAATCTCGTTAATGTAGTATTAAACCATGATTTAATACAATATTATATGGTTTTTGGGCATGAAATTATCATATGCTTAAAATAATCCCAAGTACCATAAAGAACATTACTCAAGGTTATGAATCAGTAATTAAAACTCAGTAGTGAAATAACATTAAAACAGGTTAGAACATAGTTAACTAGGCTTATTTATAAGCTAAATGGGCTGTTCTTAAATCTATCTCGGGTTTGCAGAAAATAAAACCCTAGCGGTCTATTATAGAGCCGTTACAGAAAATTGGCGGTTTATTGTAAGGCTGCCAGAGGGACTTTAACGTTCTATTTCTGGTCCGCCAGAGGTTTCATAAAAATCACGTTTCAAGGTGACTAGCGGTTTATCGTAGGGCCGCTGCACAAGGTTGGCAGTCGAAGATTAGGCCACTAGAGTACGTCTGATAGTAAATTAAATAAGAAGAAACTAATGTTTAAAATACATCATGTCTGGAAATTAACATGTATAAACTTTCCTATCATGATAGAACGAAGATTAGGCTAACAATATGCATGGGTTTTCTGTGAATTAACGAGAGAGTTTCTCTTAACTTAATTAGGGCTAAGAATATGCGTGGATGTATACTAGATGCATAAAACATGAAATTCTTGATGCATAGTTCATGAAATCTAGTGAAACAAGAGGGCTTTTATCCCTAGAATGATTATTTATCCGTTCATGAGATGACCTACCTCTGTTAAGGCTTTTAGAGATCGAATTTCGGACTGGAAGTCCACCCTAGTTCTGCACTTCTTGTAACAAATCAGAAACTTCACGTTGTTCTAACTCCTTACTCTCTTGACCTATGGACGTGAAATTTGGAGGGTAAGAAGAAGATACTAAGGGGAACGAAATATCCTAAAAGTTCTAGTTCTAAATATCTCGTTTGGGATCCCATATTCCTTGATCTTCAACACCCCGTTGCACAGTCTCCTGGGTCGTTATTGTGAAACCAGCAACTTTGGACGCCTCTAACTCCCTGTGTGCTTGATCTCCTAGCACGAAATTTGGGGAGATGTTAGTCCTATGTATTATGAATAAAAACTTCTAAAGAACTTACCCAAAATAATACCTCCTTACCTTAGTTCCACGCGAGCCAAATGTAGGGGTCCCGCAAGTGAAACTTAGGGTCTATTTATAGGTTTTTGCTAGGGTTTGAGGATTAGAACGATCCTAGAGTCCTTATTAAATCTTAGGTCAACTTCTGAGAGTCCTTTAGATGTTTACTAGTCTCCCCATCTCGATCTCTAGGAGATAGGACATCAAAAATCTAATCTTTTTGCTCTTTCTTCAACTCACGGAACTGACAAGATTTAGCAGTCTAAGACAGGTCCGCCAAATGTCCCTTAGCGGTTTTACGATAGACCGCCATTATGTTTGGGCACCGAATTTGAAATTCATTCGAACTCTATTTTTGTCTTATCCGCTTAATTATCCATATAATAGGTATTTATCCCTTATATTCCACGAATAAGCTAATTAACCTTCTAGAATATGGGCCAAACTTCATGGGCTTGGTCCTTAAGTCCTTTGGGCTTTATTTAAATAGGCTAGGTTAATTGATTGTCATACTTGGGCCTTAATAATGATTTATTTAACCTAGAAATTCATTTATTAATCTATTTTAGTTTTTAAAAAAATTCTCAGAAAATATTTTAAATACTTCATAAATATTTTATAAACTTTTCGAAGCATTACACCCTCCCCCACTTAAGATAATTTTGTCCCTAAATTTAATATATGGATGTTGTGCCCCTGTGGTCTAGATAATTGGTTTAGATGATAGCAAACACTATAAGTCATCATATGCATGTGTGCATGAAAGACCTTGTTGATTCATTTAAGTGCATTCATATGTGTTCATGGATTTGTGAATGTGTGCTTGTGAATGACACTCCATTATATTTATCTGACATCTGGTCGATGCATTCATATAACAGAGTCAGCACAATTGCATTGAGCATACAGTCAGTACACTGCATGCAGAAGTGGGTCGACCCCCTTCTTAGATGGGTCGACCCCTCCTAGACTTCCAAGTCTATACACTGCCAGCACACACGCTCAAAGTCTCCACATTTGAAGTCTACACAGTTGTAAGCACTTCAAAGTTCACACACTGCATTGCATGCGAGACCTTAAGTCTTTACATTGGTCTTGGCATATGCATTCATAAAGTCTATACACTCTTCGATTGGCTTCAACTGAAGTCTGTACATCGGCATGCATTACTTCAAGTGTGTACAGAGCCGTTTGCATCGTCTACATAAAGTCCATACATTCACTGTAGCTTGCTTAGCTGAAGTGTGTACATTGCGTCACATTGTTAAAGTCTGCACATTGTGCTTTGAAGTTGCGTCAAGTCTAGACATTATCCTGTAGCAAGCACGAAGCCAAGTCTGTACATTTGTCAAGGGGCCAAGTCTATACATTGTGTCGTTCACATCTTCAAGTCGGTACATTGCCCAGTCTGCATCTCGCAAAGTCTATACATTGTACTGTGCTCGTAAAGTCTATACATCCATCGGTTCTTAGTTGGGCCAAGTCTGCACATTATTGGCCATTGCACACGAAGTCTGTACAGCACTCGCCATCATGCTACTGCTAAGTCTGTACATTGGCCAAGTGTGTACAGAGTCCTTTGCATCGTGTGCATTCTTCATTAAAGTCTATACAGTCTCTCTTAACGTCTCTGCTGAATGAAAGTCTATACATTGCACTGTACATCGGACCAAGTCTGTACAGTCTCATTTGAAGTCTATACAGTGCATCATGTCTGAAGTCTGTACACTGCACTGTAGTTTGCATGAGGTGAAGTCTGTACATCCACCTGTTCAACTTCGAAGTCTGTACATTGGTACCTTTACCTACGTTACACTCGCAAGTCTATACATTGGTACTTTTACCTACGTTGCACCTGCAAGTCTATACATTGCTCGAGTTGAGGTATGTACAGCCATTGTCTTGCCAAAGTGTATACGTTGTGAACCTTCAAGTCTGTATAGACTTTCCCTTGTTCAAGTCTGTACATCGTCCAGTTCTTTGGCAAGTATATACCTTGTGAAAGTCCATACATTCGATTGCTTTGCCTTGGTCAAGTTTGTACAGCCAATTTCTTTGGCAAGGTCTATACATCGTGCATCTAGCGTTTTTCAAGTCTATACAACGCTGCTTGTGTTCCCTCAGAGTCTGTACAGCCAGCTCTGTCACTTAGCACCTCATTAAGTCTGTACATACTTAGGCTACATAACACAAGTCTATACATCCGCACGATAGCTAGGCATTCAGCAAGTCTATACACTACGTTCATGCATTGTTCTCATCGAAGTCTATTCATTGAAGTCTATACATTGCTTTAGCCTTGCATCCACAAAGTCTGTACAATGCCACAGACTTGCATACATGAAGTCTGTACATCCATTTGCCAGCATGTATACACAATGGTCTTCATGCATTATCTTGCTTGATGCATTCTACGTTACTCATTAGCAAGTCTGTACATCATATGTTCTTCATATATGATCAAAGTCTGAACATTGCATCATTGTGTATGAATTGCTTTCTTCAAGTCTATACACTGCATCATATGCATACTGCAGCTTGTTTCCCCAAGTCTATACACTGCATCATATATGCATATTACAGCATGTAGTAAGAAGTCTGTACACTTGTCTTGCCTCACACGATCAACTCTGTACAGCCATACATGCTTGCTTTGCTTGCTGAATGAAGTCTGAACATTGCCTTAAGCTGATACTGTCTTCGACTAATTAACTGACAGGATTGTTGGATGAGGTTAATGTGTCTGGGCACGTGACCCGAGGTGGGCACCTGGCATGTGATCCAAGAAGCTGAGATGCTGACACGTGGTAGCATCAATTGGGCGGGAGAAGTGGAAAGCACACGCCCTAAGCTGCTGCTATATATATAGAAGATGTCTTCCTCAGAAGAAGACTGATAAGAACAGAAGAGGGCTGATCGAGACTGTGAGTGAAGAAGAAGTGAGGCAGAGAGCAACAGAAGAAGAAAAAGAAGAAGAAGAGAAAAGAAGAGACAGAGAGAGCCTGCACAATCAAGTGTCAGAAAAAGAAAGAGAAAAAGAGAAGGAGAAGAGAGATAGTGAGAGTTCGTGGAGAAGAAGAAAGAAGTCTCGACTGAAGATCTGTCTACTGGACCGTGGATCAAATCCAGGCCAGTCAGCTCCATGGGAGCCACATCTATGTTATCTTTCTTTACTGCTTTCTGATCGCTGTGTATTTTTCCTTTCTTATTTTTCCTTTTTCATTTGGTTATCTTTGTTCTTCCGATTCTCTGGATAGAGGTCGGGTCCCTCCTGGTCTGGAGGAAGAGAGGTCTGTGACCTCTGGTTTGCTGGTGACGGGGAGTCACTGGTGTGTCCCCTCCTGGTCTGGAGGAAGAGAGACTTTGGTCTCTGGTTTCCAAGTGGCTGGGAGTCACTTGGGGTGTCCCTCCGGTGTGGAGGAAGAGGGGAGGCTGTTCCCCTGGTCAAGTTGTGTGGCAACATTCTGTTCACAGACTGAGTCTGCAGTTTTTAGCTTGTGCTAGTGGAAGCCTCACTCCGGTTGGGAGTGAGGGGTGGATGTAGGTCTGGAGGACCGAACCACCTAAAAAATTATATGTGCAGTGGTTTGCCTTGTGCGTTAGCCCCATGTCTTCTACCACCTTTCACAGATTGTCTGAGCGTTCATATTGCTATCTTATAGCAGGTTGATTACCTTCATCCGCTTCCCCTAGTTGATTGTTTAGGCACGAGATAGATGTTTGTTCTTTGGTTCAAAAGAGATTCTGATTAGTTATCTAGTTTGTCTATCTTGTTCTAGCTAGTGTTCTAGTTTTCATTGAGCGAAAAGTTTTTAAGGGTGGGATTCATTCACCCCCCCTCTGAATCCAGCGCACCGATCTTATCAATTGGTATCAGAGCAGTTTTCGACTTATAGATCCAACGATCTGCAGAGGATCCTGCTAGCGTTTTGGTGCATCATTGTCTTCTACATATTGTTTTAAAAAATTGCATGTTGATTTGTTTCATGGCTCATCCACCGATTTTCAGTGGTACGGACTTTAATGTCTGGTTTAAAAACTTGCATATGTTTGTTACGACTACTGATCCAGATCTGTGGAAACTAATTTCACATGGTCCACATAGACTACCCAAAGATCAGTCCAAATGGACTAATAAGCATCGATCTATGTGTGCAGAAAATCAGAAGGCTTGGAATCTTATGAAGGCAGCTACTGACAAAGCCTTTCATTCATGTTTCCTTGATTGCAGATCTGCAAGTGATATATTGGAGATGATGAAGAGAGCCGAGAAAGGAAATCAAACAAGCTGCATGATGGCTCGAGGAAGTGGACAAAGCAGCAATCAAGAAGAAGAATAGGAGGATGAGGAGGTAAATCTCTTCGAAAATTTTTGTCTAGATGATTGGGAGAATGCATATGCTGAATTATTAGAGTCACATGAGAGGTTAAGAAAACAGTATAAAAAATTAAAGAAGGGTACTGGGTTAGATAGTTCAAGTCCTCCATGTAAAAATTGTACTGAATTGAAAAATGTTCATGATGTTTGTATGTCTGATTTTCAAATACTGAAAAAACAAATTTCGTTGCTGAAAATTGAGAATCAAGATCATGTAAATGAGATATCTGAACTCAAAGAGAAACTCAGTTCAAATAATGATAATCAGACTCTTGTTAACTATCATGACCAGTATAAAAAATTGCTGAAAAATTTTGAAAGTGTGAACTCAGATTTAAACAAGCTAAAATCTGAAAATGACTCTCTTAGAAAATCTATTAAAGAAAATGAAGAAAAATTAGAGAAACTTGAAAAGGAGAACACATTGCTGATTGAAAAATCTGATGCCATAAAATCTGTAAACATGGAGATGCAGAAAAACATTGAAAACTTGCAAAGGGAGTATGAAACTCCAAATAATCCAAAAGTATCTTAAGATGACCAGATTCTTCTTGATGAGTTAATTCAAAATGATACTTTGGTTAAAGAAAATGAGAAGTTAAAAGTGCTGAACTCCACTATGTCTGAGAGACTTCTAGCGTTTGAAAGAGGAAAAACTGTTAGCATTGAAGATTCTGATAAACTGAGCAATCTAGAACAAGAGATTGAAAAATACAAAATAGCTAACAAAGTTTTGAATGAAGCTATGAATTACAGTGAGAAAGAGATTATCAATTATGAGTTACACATTTCCTCTCTAGAAAATGAAATCCAAGACTTAAAAGATTCCTTGTCTAAGTTTGTGAGTGGGCAAGAAAACCTAGACAAGCTACTAGGTGTAAAAGTCAATGTCAGGAAGGAAGGGTTGGGCTACAATAATCTGAATAAAAAGGATTTTAAGAACAAAGTAATGACATCATTTGTAAATGCTTCAAATGTAGCATCTACATCAAAAGATAAACATCCCATTGTTTAGAAAATGCTGGGAACAAAGGTTAATTGTAAGAAATAGGGACTGGGTTACAATCCAGTGATGAGGAAGGTTGATGGATCCAACTTGAAAACTGTTTTTGTTAAATCTTCAGAACAAGAAAAGCCTTCTACCACATCTTCACCTCAGAACAAGGCTAACAAAACAGAAAAACAAAATAAAAATCATAAAACATCAAAAATTCAAAGGAACAATCTGCATGCTAAGAACTCATCAGAAAAATGCCATGTTTTAAAGAAATCAAATGGCTCCTATCATTATTGTGGTAAGCATGGACACTTTATGAGTAACTGTTTTGTGATGAAACAAGATGACAAAAAGCATGCTAGAAAATATGTGTCCGGTCAGAAAAAGGATAATCTGAATGTTAAAGAATTTCATGCTAGAAATCATGTTTTTCAAAATAAGAAAATTCATTGCTCCAATTGTGGCAAGATGGGCCACATTGCAGCTCATTGCTGGCATGTTAAGGGGAAGAAATTTCATTCTGAGTTCGTTAATTTCCATGACAACAAAAATGTTTTTGAAAGGAAAACTCTTGCATGTCTTGAGTGTGGTAAGTTAGGCCACAGTGCTAGAGAATGTTGGCATGCTCAGAAGAACTATGTTAACCCCTATGTTATCAAATTCTATGCCAGAAAATCTATGAGTTTTTCATGCTATAACTGTGGAAAGTCAGGTCACAGGGCTGCAACCTGTTGGCTGGCAGGATATCAAAACCAAATTGGTTTTGGTAAATAGAATTTTTATTCTGTTAACAGAAAGGTTCATGCATATGCACATAGAATTCATGCTAATAAGAATGTGCATAAATCAAATCAGAAATCTGCTGCTTCTTGCCATCATTATGGCAAATCTGGACATTTGATGGATGGTTATCCTCTGATGAAATTTAATGATCATCAAGTTAAAAATGTGCTGAGAAAACCTGCTAGAAGTGATACTGTCATGTCAGGACCCAAGACTTCTTGGGTGCCTATGTGTGCAAAATAGTTTGCTAACTTGCAGGTGTGCCTTGGAAGCTGATTAATAAAGAGGGGATTAATCCAAGGCACTCAAGAATGAAAACCCCTTCCTGAACTTTTCAGGTAAATTTCTTGCATTTCCTGTGTTTAGTTTTACTGCATAGCACATTAAATCTGTTTTTGCATATTCATTCATCATCTGCCATTTGCATTAGTTTCTGATCATGCACTTGCTGAGCGTTCTGTGCATATATGAGTTTAAAGGGTTGTCTGCATCTGATGCATACATATGCCAATTGCAATTGTTTGATAATTGTTGATATGCATAATCTCTGAAAACAAATTGCAACTACTGAAAATCTGAACTGCATATGAATGTTGTTTGAAATCTGTCTGTTGCATAGCTCACTGAAAATCTGGATTGCATATAGGACTGCATATTGAATTATCATGATTGACCTCTATGGTATATTAAATAGTAAGCCACTAAAAGGCAGGGAAATTTGTCTGGAGGCTTTTACTATGTGTGAGATGGTCATTTAGACCAGGTTCTCCACCCAGTACCATGGGTCATAGTGCTTGATAAGGGAGTCTGAATGAGCATGAATCACAAATCCATAATACTCAGCTTTCATGGCAAACATTGCATGTTTTCAGGGGTAGTTAATTGCATGTCTTTGCATGGCAATCAATGTTGAGTCCTTGCATGTCTTTGCATACATATAGTTAATAGCATTGCATTTCACTACATTGAAAAAGCCAAAAAGATTGACTGAATGCATATTGTGAGGGGGAGTCAATGCATTACATGTAGGTTGTCAAATGCATACACTTGTCAGAATTCATTGCATATCCTTCCTTATTGATTTTGTTGACAAACCTTGATCATATTCTGAAAATATTGAGCTTCAAAATCTCTTCTATCATTTGGTATCAGAATTCCATCAGTCTTTCATGAAGATTTCAATGGGACTATTTCGATCATAAATCTAAAAACACTTGAACTAGGAATCTTCTATTATACGATTTTATGAATGTCTGAAATAACTCATGTGGTTTAAGTTTAATGAATTCATGGAGTTTGTCTGTAATTCTCTTAAAAAATATCTTAATCATGTTTAATAAACCTTAACCAACTATTTCATGATGTGCCTTGTAAAACCTTATGAAATCTGCACTATTGAAGACATGGCTTTAATTGGTTAAGTACATGAAATTATTATTGACTTGAAGCAAATGAATTTGTCTGAATTGTCTAAAGGGTTAATTTCAGTCAGAGCAATGACTTTGGTCACTGAGAAACACATGTCCAAAGGACTGTGTCATGAGGTGACATAGTTAACTCTGCTTAAGAATGATTGTTAATCAGGTAGAGCAATGGCATGCACACTGAGAAATACAACTCACTCATCAAAGAAATGATTTGTAGTGTGTCATGATGTGTAAATGCTACCTCTGTTCATATAAAGCATGACTGTTAGTCACACTAAGTGCTTAGGGATATTGGCCTCTGATCAAGGTATATCCTCTAGTTACAAAGTGTACACTGAACTAGAGTGCTCGTAAAATTTGTAGCATGAAAATTTGTTGAACAAATTGTAATATTTGAATATTGATGCAAAAATCAAATTGTTATAACACTAGACAAAATCTCATGACTTCATAATTGCTTGATCTCAACACTAGTGCATGTATTTCTGAAAGAAGTCAATAAATTTGATTGTGTAAGAGAAAGGGAGGATAATCAAGATAGAATTATGAGGGCTTGGTTCATTTTTATTAAACCTTGGTTTTAAATATCAATACAGAATTTTATTGATAAACCTTGCATACGTCATGTTTAAACCATGCTGATCAATAAAATTCATTCATAAGCCCTTATAATGGAAGACTTTGAAAAATTATGTTTTGGATTTATGAGATTGATATCTCCTTGAAAATCTTGTTTTGAACTTCTTGTGTTTGAAACTCTTCTCCTCACTATCCTTGGTTCATTGACCTGAACTTACCCTTGAATGCCACTGTGGTCTCCATCTCAACCACATCAATTGGGAGAAATGCAACAGATGCATATCAATTGGTATCTATTCATGGGGAGCTCCCTTGTCATATTGAATCATGTTCATATCAATTGTGACCCTGCATTCATATTCTTAGGGGGAGGTATTGCATTTCTTGCTGCATCTGCATCTCTGCATTCATACCTCTGCATGATTTTTTTTTTAAAACAAAAGGGGAGAAATTGATTTGAGTCATATTGCTCTTTGGGAGAGAATGTGCTTTCATGTAGTTAAAGGGAGAAATGTTCTTTCAATTGTTTCATATCTGCTTATTTTTCCTCTCTCAAACTAATGTCTTTTTGCTAAAGTTAAAGGGGGAGAATGTTTTGACTTGAGTCAGTGTGACTCATAGTGTTGCCAGCATCAAAAAGGGGGAGATTGTTGTGCCCCTGTGGTCTTGATGATTGGTTTTGATGATAGCAAACACTATAAGTCATCATATGCATGTGTGCATGAAAGACCTTGTTGATTCATTTAAGTGCATTCATATGTGTTCATGGATTTATGAATGTGTGCTTGTGAATGACACTCCATTATATTTATCTGACATCTGGTCGATGCATTCATATAACAGAGTCAGCACAATTGCATTGAGCATACAGTCAGTACACTGCATGCAGAAGTGGGTCGACCCCCTTCTTAGATGGGTCGACCCCTCCTAGACTTCCAAGTCTATACACTGTCAACACACACGCTCAAAGTCTCTACATTTGAAGTCTACACAGCTGTAAGCACTTCAAAGTTCACACACTGCATTGCATGCGAGAACTTAGGTCTGTACATTGGTCCGTTGTCATAGACTAAGTCTATACACTGCTTGCATCCTCTTCAAGCCTGTACATTGGTCTTGGCATATGCATTCATAAAGTCTATACACTCTTCGGTTGGCTTCAGCTGAAGTCTGTACATCGGCATGCATTACTTCAAGTGTGTACAGAGCCGTTTGCATCATCTACATAAAGTCCATACATTCACTGTAGCTTGCTTAGCTGAAGTGTGTACATTGCGTCACATTGTTAAAGTCTGCACATTGTGCTTTGATGTTGCGTCAAGTCTAGACATTGTCCTGTAGCAAGCACGAAGCCAAGTCTGTACATTCGTCAAGGGGCCAAGTCTATACATTGTGTCGTTCACATCTTCAAGTCTGTACATTGCCCAGTCTGCATCTCACAAAGTCTATACATTGGACTGTGCTCGTAAAGTCTATACATCCATCGGTTCTTAGTTGGGCCAAGTCTGCACATTGTTGGCCATTGCACACGAAGTCTGTACAGCACTCGCCATCATGCTACTGCTAAGTCTGTACATTGGCCAAGTGTGTACAGAGTCCTTTGCATCGCGTGCATTCTTCATTAAAGTCTATACAGTCTCTCTTAATGTCTCTGCTGAATGAAAGTCTATACATTGCACTGTACATCGGACCAAGTTTGTACAGTCTCATTTGAAGTCTATACAGTGCATCATGTCTGAAGTCTGTACACTGCACTGTAGTTTGCACAAAGTGAAGTCTGTACATCCACCTGTTCAACTTTGAAGTCTGTACATTGGTACCTTTACCTACGTTACACTCGCAAGTCTATACATTGGTACTTTTACCTACGTTGCACCTGCAAGTCTATACATTGCTCGAGTTGAGGTATGTACAGCCATTATCTTGCCAAAGTGTATACGTTGTGAACCTTCAAGTTTGTACAGACTTTCCCTTGTTCTAGTCTGTACATCGTCCAGTTCTTTGGCAAGTCTATACCCTGTGAAAGTCCATACATTCGATTACTTTGCCTTGGTCAAGTCTGTACAGCCAATTCCTTTGGCAAGGTCTATACATCATGCATCTAGCGTTTTTCAAGTCTATACAACGCTGCTTGTGTTCCCTCAGAGTCTGTACAGCCAGCTCTGTCACTTAGCACCTCATCAAGTCTGTACATACTTAGGCTGCATAACACAAGTCTATACATCCGCACGATAGCTAGGCATTCAGCAAGTTTATACACTACGTTCATGCATTGTTCTCATCGAAGTCTATTCATTGAAGTCTATACATTGCTTCAGCCTTGCATCCACAAAGTCTGTACAATGCCACAGACTTGCATACATGAAGTCTGTACATCCATTTGCCAGCATGTATGCACAATGGTCTTCATGCATTATCTTGCTTGATGCATTCTACGTTACTCATTAGCAAGTCTGTACATCATATGTTCTTCATATATGATCAAAGTCTGAACATTGCATCATTGTGTATGAATTTCTTTCTTCAAGTGTATACACTGCATCATATGCATACTACAGCTTGTTTCCGCAAGTCTATACATTGCATCATATATGCATATTACAGCATGTGGTAAGAAGTCTATACACTTGTCTTGCCTCACACGATCAACTCTGTACAGCCATCCATGCTTGCTTTGCTTGCTGAATGAAGTCTGAACATTGCCTTAAGCTGATACTGTCTTCGACTGATTAACTGACAGGATTGTTGGACGATGTTAATGTGTCTGGGCACGTGACCCGAGGTGGGCACCTGGCATGTGATCCAAGAAGCTGAGATGCTGACACGTGGTAGCATCAATTGGGCGGGAGAAGTGGAAAGCACACGCCCTAAGCTGCTGCTATATATATAGAAGATGTCTTCCTCAGAAGAAGACTGATAAGAACAGAAGAGGGCTGATCGAGACTGTGAGTGAAGAAGAAGTGAGGCAGAGAGCAGCAGAAGAAGAAGAAGAGAAAAGAAGAGACAGAGAGAGCCTGCACGATCGAGTGTCAGAAAAAGAAAGAGCAAAAGAGAAGGAGAAGAGAGATAGTGAGAGTTCGTGGAGAAGAAGAAAGAAGTCTCGACTGAAGATCTGTCTACTGGACCGTGGATCAAATCCAGGCCAGTCAGCTCCATGGGAGGCACATCTATGTTATCTTTCTTTACAGCTTTCTGATCGCTGTGTATTTTTCCTTTCTTATTTTTCCTTTTTCATTTGGTTATCTTTGTTCTTCCGATTCTCTGGATAGAGGTCGGGTCCCTCCTGGTCTAGAGAAAGAGAGGTCTGTGACCTCTGGTTTGCTGGTGATGGGGAGTCACTGGTGTGTCCCCTCCTAGTCTGGAGGAAGAGAGACTTCGGTCTCTGGTTTCCAAGTGGCTGGGAGTCACTTGGGGTGTCCCTCTGGTGTGGAGGAAGAGGGGAGGCTGTTCCCCTGGTCAAGTTGTGTGGCAGCATTTTGTTCGCAGACTGAATCTGCAGTTTCTAGCTTGTGCTAGTGGAAGCCTCACTCTGGTTGGGAGTGAGGGGTGGATGTAGGTCTGGAGGACCGAACCACCTAAAAAATTATATGTGCAGTGGTTTGCCTTGTGCGTTAGCTCCATGTCTTCTACCACCTTTCACAGATTGTCTGAGCGTTCATATTGCTATCTTGCAGCAGGTTGATTACCTTCATCCGCTTCCCCTAGTTGATTGTTTAGGCGCGAGATAGATGTTTGTTCTTCGGTTCAAAAGAGATTCTGATTAATTATCCAGTTTGTCTATCTTGTTCTAGCTAGTGTTCTAGTTTTCATTGAGCGAAAAGTTTTTAAGGGTGGGATTCATTCACCCCCCCCCTCTGAATCCAGCGCACCGATCCTATCAATGGATTATATGGAGAGTGTACTTACAGTTAAATAATTCTAAAAATCTTCTACGCATAGCATTTTCGGTCTCCCATGTTGGTTCATGTGGCCACAACCTGGTCCATTGGACTTTGACCATCGGAATAGTCTCATTCTGCAGTTGACGAACCTCTTGTTCAACGATCCTTATTGGCTTTTGCTCATATGTCAAGTCCTTTTTGAACTCTAAATTATCGTAAGTGATGACATGGAAAGGATCAGGTACATATTTCTTGAGCATTGAGACGTGAAATACGTCATGGACTTCAGATAATTGAGGAGGTAAAGTAATTCGATAAGCCACTTCACTAACTCTTTCCAGAACTTCAACGGGGACAATGAATCTTGGAGTAAGCTTACCTTTGATTCCAAATCTTTGAATATCTCGACCTCGAGGAACTTTAAGGAATACATGGTCTCCTACTTGAAACTCTATGTCGCGCCTTCGATTGTCAGCATACGATTTTTGCCTGTCTTGTGCCATTTGAAGTCTTTCTCGAATAAGTTTTATCTTCTCAGTAGTATCCCTAATGATGTCGGGACAGAGAAATTACCTTTCTCCTACTTCATTCCAACAAATAGGAGAACGACAACTTCTTTCATATAGAACTTCAAACGGTGCCATTTGTATGCTAGCTTGATAGCTATTATTGTATGAGTATTCCACTAAAGGCAAGTGATCATGCCAACTTTCTCCAAAATCAATAGCACAAGCCCTGAGCATATCTTTCACCACCTGATTTGTCCTTTCTATTTGACCATCAGTTTGTGGATGGAATGCCGGGCTAAAGTTCAGTTGGGTCCCTAAAGAATGTTGTAGACCCTTCCAAAATTGTGATGTAAACCGAGGATCTCGGTCAGATATGATGCTGACGGGG